>BSBM01000344.1:3377500-4707500 GCA_027924585.1 Larix kaempferi | reverse complement strand
GGGTAATTCGTTGAAGTTGATAAATTGAGATTTCCAATTTCCAACTTCCGCAACGTGAGTTATGGATTGTGGAAGTCGGGTGAGCAATTTGGTGAGGTGGTGAATTTGACATTCGAATTTCCAAATTCCGCACTATGGATTGCATAATTGCGGAAGTTGGAGACGTGGATTTCGGCACTGTATAATTGGGAACTCTAATTTCCGATTTCCACACTGCGGGTTGAATGTTGCGGATATCAGAGGTGCATTTCATCGGGGTTGTGAAATTGTTGTTCGAATTTATAAATTCCAACTTGCGGCTTGCGGATTGCTGCTTGCGGACTTGCGGCTTGCGGACTGAAGATTAATGCGGGTGCAGAGTTGTGGAACCTTTGGACTGATTGGAAAAAGAAGAAAAAATTTAGCAAGTGGATCCAAGGGTTGTCTCCTATCGAATCTAAAGGACACCGAGGTGACCGGGGACGTGACATTTAGAATTTTGTCACTGTCATAGGATCTATGAAACTTCCCCCTTATCCCTTTCTTGTGCAATCCCTCACACATGAATAGAATTGGTTGATGTCGAATGTGCAGGGGAATCAGTAGATTACTAGCCCTTGATGGATGTTGTTAACCAATGCGAGGTTCACCTCCATTGATGTCAGCGATAACCAAGGCACTCCAGATGTATCCTAACAGGTGTGAAATATGTGTTGGCTTCAAACCACTTGCAGGATTCAACAATTAGGGAGTATTAATGTATATACATTATTGTTGACGAGAATACCTATCATTAAGGCATATAGGCCTCAAGGTATCACAAAAAACTCTAGTCTCAAATCCTATAAAGTGTGTTGAAGTCAATGGGTCGAGACCATTGGAAGGAAGGTCGTAATGAATCCTTCATCAATCCAACACGAGCATAAATATAAAATTTATTGAATAATAGAAAAAAATCTTCACTAGGAATCCCCTCATCCATGAGACCAAGAGAATTATATTTTCCCGTGGATTTACTGATCCCATGCAGTCAATGGTCACTAGATTTCAATTTTAGAGAGTCTAAAAACCTGGGAAAGAAAACTTTAAGGGGGTTCCTTTTCCATAAATAATCTACTAGGCCTGTATAAAGGGATAATACTATACTTGATAGATGTCCTTATAATGGTTAATGAGCTTGAGGAGAACAAAGTATGCTCAGTTTATTAGTTGCAAGAAAAATTAAGGAGAAAAAATAGGAGATACAACACCCCCATCCACTACTTCCATGTCATTCTGCTCCAATATTTCCTTAATAATTCCTCCCTAGACTTGGGATTTTGATATAAATTCAGTCAGTTCCCATTAAACAAGAAGGTCACCTTCCCATCATCATTTTTTTTTAATTCTGATGGATCCCTTATCGAAACCCTCTTCAATCTCATAGGGGCCAAGCTAATGTGTATTAAATTTTCTTTTAAATTTTTTGTACTTAGAGTCAAATAATAGTGCCCAATCCCTTACCTTAAATTGCTTCTTCTTGATATACTTGTCGTGCCATTTATCTCTCTACCACCGAATGAGGTATGTATGTTGAACACCATCTTATCTTATCTCATCCAACTCGTTGAGATGCAAAACCATCTGCTTTTGTGCCTCACTCAGATCCATTCCCAAATTTGCTTCCATATTAAATGTTTTAATATGAAATTCTATTGGTAGAATAAATTGCTTCCCATAGACCAATTCATAAGGAGAAAAACCAGTAGTGCTCCTCCATGTAATTTTGTATGCCCACAAGGCTTCAATAATCCTCTCAAACCAATATTTTTTATGAATGTTGGTCAAGATTGCTTCTAGTACCTTGTTTGTTGATTCCACTCACATTGTCTTGTGGATGATATGGAGTTGTCTTCTGATGAGTAATATGATATTTTCGAGTGATTTCCTGCATGAGCTTGGATGTAAACTGAGAAACTTGGTCAATAAAAATCTCCACAGGCACCCTGAATCTAACAAAAATGTCAGCAAACATGAAATGCACTACTACCTTCTTTGTAGCTCTAGGTACTGCTTTTTCTTCCACCCATTTAGTAACATAATATGTACAAACCAAAATATACTTTTTACCTTCGTAGACAGGATTTATAGGTCCCACAAAGTCTAGAGCCCATTTTTCAAAAGGCTCAATGAGGACTTGTGGCTGAAGTGGTATCTCGTCTATGGGAAGCAGGCGACCCATCCTTTGGCAACTATCACATCTTCAAACATAATCCTTTGAATTCTTGAAGATGTTAGGCCAATAATAACTGGAATGGAGAACTTTGTGAGTTGTTATTTTATATGCAAAATTTCCCCCATAGGGTTCATCATGACAAGATTTCAAGATATCATATACCTCATCCTATCTCACACATATGTGGATAATCATATCAGGCACTGTATAAAAGAGATCCCCTTTTATCCAAGAGTACATAGCACTTCTTTTAATGATTCTCCTCTTCTCCTTTGGTGAAAAATGAGGTGGAAACCTTCTTGCAACAAGATAGTTGGCTACATCTGCAAACCATGATGAGTTAAAATAAATAGAAAACAAGTTCTCATTGGGAAAACCATCATTAATAGGAATACCCTCACCTTCATGGATCATTCTAGAGAGGAAATTAGCTACCTGATTTTCCTTCCCTAGTCTGTCCACTATGGTAATGTCAAATTCCTATAGAAGCAACAACCACCAAGTAATTCTTCCATTAGTGATAGATTTATTCATACGATACTTGATAGCAGAGTGGTATGTGTGCACAAAATCCTTATACCCAGTGATGTAATGATGAAAATTATTGATTGCATAAACAATTGCTAGGAATTCCTTCTCTGTTATTGTATAATTTAATTCAGCAGGGCCTAAATTTTTGCTTATAAAATAAATAACATGGGTTAGAAGGTCTTCCTTTTCTCCCAATACCGCCATTATGGATAAGTCTAATGCATTAGTAGAAATGTGGAAAGGAAGTCTCCAATCCAGACCTCTCAACACTAGGGCTGAGGAAAGGCTTTCTTTTAGTGTCTCAAAGGCTTGTTGGCACTCATCATCCCAACAAAAATTAGATTCCTTTTCCAACAGTTTGAATAATGGTGAATGTATCTTAGTGAAATTTTCTATGAAGCACCTGTAGTAGCTTGCATTCCCTAAAAATATTTGAACCCATTTTTGATTTGTTGGTTGTGACATCTTTAGTATTACTTCTATCTTAGCCATGTCAACTTTGGTACCTGCAACAAAAACATGATTTCCCAAAACAATACCCTCAGTCATAATCATAAAGCACTTCTCATGACTTAATGAAAGATTATTCTCCCTACATCTTTGCAACACTTTTTCAAGATTAAATAATTATTCTTCAAAAGAATTATCGACAACAGTAAAATCATCTATATAAATTTCGACGCAATCATGCATGAGATAAGGGGAAATACCAAGTAATGCCCTTTGAAATGTAGTTGGTGCATTACATAAATCGAACGGTAATACCTTGTATGCACATGTTCCCCAAGGAGATGTAAATGTTGTCTTATCTTGAACCTCATGGTCGATCTGGATTTTGTTGTATCCGCTAAAGCCATCTAGAAATGAAAAATATTTCTTTCCAGCTAGAGTATCCAAAACCTGATCTATAAAAGGTAAAGGGAAGTGGTATTTCATGGTAGCCTTATTTAATTCCCTATAATCTATGCACACTCTCCACTTTCCATTTTTCTTTGGGACAATGACCAAGGGAGATACCCACTAACTGTTTGAAATGGGGTAAATGAACCCTAAATCTAGTAGTTTCTGCAGTTCCATTTTACAATCTCTCTCAAGGTTGGGTTCATTCGCCTTTGTGTCTGTCTCACTGGTTTGGCATTTTATTCTATGTAAATGTGGTGAATGTAGGTGTTGGGATGAATTCCCTTGATATCAGTGTATTCCCATGCAAACACATATGAAAATTTCCTTAATGTCTGAATAAGTTGTTTTTCCTAAAGGTTATCTAAGGAAGAATTAATATTTAATTGTTTTCCTGGAAAAATTTCAATTGTCTTACTTCCATATTCAGTCATTGAGCATATAGGGAAAGCTAATAGAAAGGCCGAATTTAATTCTTCTGCTATACATTCCTCTTGAAAATTCTGATCTAGGAGACTATCTATAATTTCCTGCTCATGAGTTGAATGCCCCCAAAAATACTGAAGAAGATCAAGATTACAAAGGTAATGATTGATCATATTTTATGTAGTATTTTTCTCAAAACTCATGGCTTGTCCTATGGTTAAAACAAGGTGAAATATTTCAGCATCATCTTCATTCAAACATGGAATCGTTTCTTGTTCAATAATAGGCTTGGCATGGGGTAAAGGGAGATATGTTTTGTTTTGGTTCCATGCACAATGGTCATGTTCCCTGACTTGCAACCAATAAAGGCATAAACTGTGGCCAGCCAAGGTCTGCCCAAAATCAAAGGATTCCCTCCAAAATTGGTCTTAAGTTGGAGAACATAAAATTATGCTAGATACTCCTAGGGGTCGAGTGAAACAATGACCTCTTCCAACACTCCTTTAGGGTTAATATTTGATTTATATGCTAAAATTTCCAGTAGAGTGGGGGTGGGAAAAAGCTTGTATGGCCCTATTTGGGAAAATGTTTCCAATGTCATCACATTAATGGATGCACCCAAGTCCATCAATGTATTTTGAATGGCCTAGTTATTGATAAAGGTTGTTACAACTGGATTCGTAGGATCTGCATATTTTTCTATAAAAATCCGAGTAGACATTAGGCTTTCCATTTTTCCTCCTACTTAGATAGTTGAGGGATTCTTTATTTTCCTTCTAGGTTTCTTAATGTAGAGTTACTTAATTGTTTTGTGTTAAATTTTCTGAATTTACTTCAATCTGATCTAGGATCTTAACTGAGAGAACAACATGTACATCATATCTACAGCATATCAATCATGGAGACAATAATGCAAGCACACAAGAGACACAAATATTTACTTGGGGAAAACCATAAAGGTGAAAAACCCCAATAACTTCCTCAGAGATAGATAGAGCAATGATACAACCAACCATGAGAGATAGACATAACCTAGTAGCAGATCCTCCTCCTCCATAAGTGCGCCACTCCTCCTTGAGTGCATGTGTGAGAAGTGAGTGAGTAAATAGAGTGCCTCCCGCACTCTATTTATACTTGACTTGACTTTCCTTTTTACCTAACTCATGTAGGCTCGAAATTAACCACATAACATAATGCTGACTGGGCCGACCCCCAATAGGGTGGTCTAATAACCCTTCGACCCACATGGTCGACCCCCAATAGGGTGGTCTAATAACCCTTTGACCCACATGACTTATACAGGGCCGACCCAAACAAGGTGGTCTAATAACCCATCAAATATAAGTTACGACACTTACAATATAAATGACGACAGTTCCTTATAGAGGAATAATACCATCTCTATAGGAATACAATATACATATATGTGAAATACATTCCGAATTGACATATACATCAACACTCCCTCTTAACTAGGAAAGTATTTCTCAGCACAGTTCTTCTAGCACAAGTCATCTTCTCTGGATCATCGTCACTGGATAATCGTCATCGAGTCATCATCATCATCACTGCTGCTGCTATCTCAATCAATCTCTAAATCTACTCGTCATAGGAAGTTATACAGAGCCAGTCCTTTTTCATATTGGATGTAGGCCCACCACCTGCAGGTATTCATCATCACTTTCCATACTGTGGAATCCTCAGGACTTATTACGTGCATCACAAAACCTCGAAAGAGCATCCCAGGATGTTACGGGTACACAACTCCGACCTGTAGGATCTCCCAAGGCACTATTACATGTGATCCCACCACAAAACCTCGAAAGAGCATCTCAGGATGTTACGGGTACACAACTCCGACCTGAAATCTCCCAGGGCACAAATTACATGTGATCCACCACAAAACCTAGCAAGAGCATCTCAGGATGTTACGGGTACGCAACTCCAACCTGAAATCTCCCAGGGCACAAATTACATGTGGTCATGGCAAAACCTCGAAAGAGCATCTCAGGATGTTACGGGTACACAACTCCGACCTGAAATCTCCCAGGGCCCAAATTACATGCCATAGGACAAAACCTCGCAAGAGCATCTCAGGATGTTATGGGTACACAACTCCGACCTGAAATCTCCCAGGGCACAAATTACATGTCCTCCCAGAGCAATGTCTTGAAAGAGCATCCCAGGCTATTACGGGTACACAACTCCGACCTATAGGATCTCCCAGACATGCTCATCTGCACAACCTGATCCACGGCCACAGAGTATCAACCTAATACTCACCATACATCATCCTGATGTACTCATGATCGTCCTGATCATCATCACTGCAACATCCTGCTGCATGTCATCTGGAGCAACATCCTGAAGCTCATCATCCATGATCATCCTGATCATCATCACTACAACGTCCTGCTGCATGTCATCTGGAGCAACATCCTGAAGCTCATCATCCATGATCATCCTGATCATAACTGCAACATCCTGCTGCATGATCCACCTGATCATCAATGCATCCACCTGATGCATACCAAGTATCTACCTGATACATATCATCATACATGATCCTCCTGATCATACAATGTATCCACCTGATACATGATACATATAACCATACATGATCCACCTGATCATACAATGTATCCACCTGATACATATACAGATACATGGTCCAAGCATCCAACATGATGCATATACAAAATACATACACATGATCCAATTGATCATATCCAGCATCCAACATGATGCATACATACATAAATGATCCAACTGATCATATCCAGCATCCAACATGATGCATACATACATAAATGATCCAACTGATCATATCCAAGCAGAAACCAGAACATCATCCTGATGCCCATTATCCAGCGCTTACATCCACAGCCATGTGAAGGATCCTCCTTCCAACATGCTTGGAATGGCTTCAGCAAATGTGTCCATCACTTCTTCCTCGAAGTGTCCTCGATCTGAAGAACGCCAAGCCTCTCTCTCAAGTACTTGAACTTCACTCTGGCTAGTGGCTTCGTCAGCACATCTGCAATCTGCTTGTCCGTCGCAACATACAGAAGCTTCACAGCTCCTCTCTGCACCATATCCCTGATATAGTGATATTTGATCTCTATGTGTTTCGACCTGTCATGAAACACTGGGTTCTCGGACAGCTTCACACAACTCTGGTTATCACAGAAGATACCAGTAGCCTCCAACGGGAGATCAAATAACTCAGACAGTAGCTTCCGTAGCCATACTGCCTCACAACTAGCTGAACAGGCTGCAACATACTCTGCCTCAGCGCAGCACCCAGATGTTCTCTTCCTATCTACAGCACTGCTAGCCCAATCTGAATCAACATAACCCTGTAGGTTAAACTTTTGATCCGCCTCATACCTGAGTCCATAATCCACTGTACCCTTCAGGTACCTCAGAACATGCTTTACAGCAACTAGGTGAACACTCCTCAGATCCGTCAGGAACTGGCTCAAGTTGTTCACAGCAAAGCAAATGTCTGGTCTCGTGTTCGTCAGGTACATCAAGGACCCAATCATCTGACGATACAAAGAGACATCAACCAGCTCAGATGAAGCATCACATAGAAGCTTCAGATTTGATGCCATAGGTGTGGCCATGGCCTTGCAATCCATCATCCCGAACCTCTTCAGGATCTCTACTGCAGACTCCTCTTGTCCAAGGAAGATTCCATCACTCTGCCACATGCCAAAAACAAATAGTGCATCATCCCCAAGTTCCTCAACTCGAACTCGGCAACAAGCTTCCGCTGCGTGTCGACAATCAATCTATCCTCACCTGATACAAACAGGTCATCCAAATAGTAGTATCGCTGGATTTCCTTCCTCAACCTTGTAGAAAAGGTTGGAATCCGCTTTATTCTTGGTAAAGCCCAAGCTGGATAGAAAGATGTCTATCCTACCATATCAAGTTCTGCACACATATATGACTACACCATGCTGTCTTGAAATCCATCTGGTGCATCTTCTATTTCATCACTTTTGTATTTCTCAATGTTTCCATCTGCAACATGCTTGATCTGATAGTTCTATTTGGAAGTCACAACAGACTTCCCTTTAGCTCTTGGGATCGCATCCCAAACATCATTCTTCATGATCGACGGATCATGGCATTCCATTTCTTCATCCCAGATCCTGGGAACTTCAATATGTTCAATAGATATCTTTGTTGCTGGAACAAATGTTGTAGTCCTTTTGTAGGTGAAGATATACGGTCTTTCCTACAAAACAGGTTAAATTGCATGATTAGAAACATCTCATAATTTTCAGAACAAATTCTTACGCATAAAGAAATATGTCATACAGTCATGCAATTATCTTAGCCAATGCTTCAACACAACATTTATCCATATTCCGTAACTTTCTAGATGCCTTCCAATCTCTACCAGAACATTGTTCAGAGTGTGCACAACCCCCAACATGTCAGCAAAGAGGTTTCATTCTAGATAAGTAGCAATGGAATGTTGTACAATGCCATAGGCCACTTACCCATGTATATTAGTAATATACTGTTCATCAATGCAACTATTCTAATATGCACAATACATATCCTAAGTCTAGGAACATGAGCATATACATCATTGAACAATTTTATTTAAACAAACAAATATGCAAGAAATTAAAATACTTATCTTTGTTTGTTTGTTGGGTGGACTCCCTCTGAGTCTTTGCTTCCTTACAGGAGCTGCTGGAGTCCTAATCTGAAGTAGCTTCTTCTACACCTTTCTGTTGTGAAAAGATGGTCAACTCCCTCTGAATATCTGCATCCTTACAGAAACTACTGAAGTGTGTTCCTTTGCTTTCTTGCAGGAACAACTGGAGTGTGCTCCCTCTTGATCTTTGCTTCCCGGATTACCTGTTCTTGAACTCCTATTCATCCTTGGTTCCTATGCATGCTTATTAGTATCATGATTGTGTTATCCTTGTGATCTCATATAAAATCATACATTCATTAGTATACTATTAAAACACAATAATCTCAAGCATGTATAGACATGATCATTTCAAACAGAAATAATAAGCATTATCATTCAAGGTTTATGTAGGATTATTATGGTTAGTCAAATCATAAGAAGCATAACATGTCTAGACCTGTAATTACTCAAACCTATGACTCTTCAGGTTAGTTGAATCATCAATCAAGATAAGAGATATAATATGCATAACACCTGTGATTATTCGGACCTATACCTTCATGATTCTTCTGGTTAGTCATATCATCAATTAGGGTAAGAAATATAATATGCATACAACCATGACTTATTCAAACCTATGACTTCATGAATAATCATTATCAAACAACACGACAGTATAAGATCCTAACACAAGGTAGGATTCTATATTGATATAGGAAAAACATACCTGGATTAGCATGATAGCTATTTATGTCTAACATACTCACATGATGTCTTCTTGTTCTTCTTCAATGACTTGTGCTAGTAACCTGCATATCTCATAGGTTAGCCATTATAAAACCAAGTTATACATACCTCGTAAATGGATCTTCTATGAGATCCATGACAATGGATGAGTCTTTATCCTCATGTCATCATGATCATATGTTCTTGAACTGGAACATGATTTGTCTTTCTTGGTGTACCTTTCATGTTAGTAGACAACATAAACCTCATACAACACCATAATGCATTAGTACAATTATAAGTGTCAACACCCTAACCAATGAATATCTTCTATCATGCATTCATAATTGTGTTAAGGTGATACGACAAATCTAAAATCAAGATTGTACTAACCGTAATAACATGAAGACAAACATACCATAAACTTAATCAAGAACAAATCTCAAAACATACCTCGATGAGTCATACCTGTCGAGATTGCTTGTAATCTCCTTATGTAAAGCCTTAGCCTTATCTCCCTCTGAAATAGGAACTCCTTCACTTATGCAGGTGACCAATCCATCTTCTTCTAGGATTAACCCTATCCACTTGATTTGCAAGAACTGGACCTGGAGCTAGATATGGGTTTGTCAGAGAAACCCCAAAAATTCAAACTTTGAATTTCAAACTTCCGAAAGGATAGAAATATGCGCCTTGATGAGCTGATCAAACTAGTATATTCAGAATTTGAAAACTGCAAAGTTTCACTCCTCAATTTTGCCTTTGAAACTTCCGGATTCACTGGACGTGACCCTGAACTGGGGTTTGATGAAGCCCACTTTTCTGCCCAATCAAAAGGTTTGATCCAAATCTCTAAGCTTCTATTTTTCTGAGGAGCTTCCAGCCATGGTCACAGATTTCAAAAATTCCCATTTTTACAGAAGCCCTAATTTTCCACTTTCCTGATCAAAGTCCCGAACTAGGGTCTGATCAAGCCCGGCCTTCTTCCCAACCAAAAATTCTGATCTTGGTCTCTAAATTTTTATTTTGATGAGTAGCATTCAGCCGTGGTCTCTGATTATAAAAATTCCAACTTTCTCCAAAGCCCTAATTTCCGGAAGCCATGAATGAAGGTACCAAAAAATAATTCTGTTTTGACAGAAATATGTACCTGATTGTTTCTGGTGTAACTCCGCAATTTTTGATCCACAGGGTCTGAAAACATTTCCTGAGATATCCTGACTTGTTAGCTTTCCATCCTGACAGGTCTGACCTCAATTGGATTTTTTGAGAGAGAGTTATGCCAAATGTCGCAACGTGACCTGTTTTGGGATAATACAGGAGAGCGAACTGGTACGGCATGCCACGTGTCACTGTTTCAACTTAGGCCTTTGAAAATATTTCCTGAGATATCTCGGCCTGTTATCTTTCCATCCTGACAGGTCTGACCTCAATTGGATTCTCTGAGAGAGAGTTATTCCAAGTGTCGCAACGTGACCTGTTTATGGGATAATACAGGAGATCGAACTTGTACGGCGTTCCACATGTCACTGGTTCACCTTCGGCCTCTAAAAAAGTTTTCTGAGATAGTATAGTCTGTGTACTACCTGTCACTTTTTACGAAATTTCATTTGGAGCTTCCTAGCCCAAGTTATGACCTTTTTCCCAAGGTCACCTGATTTTAACTCAGATCTGGAAGTGGCAGAAACCCTATATTGCACAGATCATAAATCACAAAGTACAACGAATTAGAGGTTTTCCTTTGGACACAAGGTACCTGGAGATTTAATCTTCGTCCTGTAACAATTTCAGATCCGAAAACTTCACCAAAATGGATTTATAGCGAAAGTTCTACGATGACTGGTTTTTGCTATATCAAGCCCTAGCATCGTAAGTGCAACAAGTGTCATACATGCCATATCATGCCTTCTTTCAGGCTAGCTCTGATACCATGTTAAATTTTTTGAATTTACTTCAATCTGATCTAGGATCTTAACTGAGAGAACAACATGTACAGCATATCTACAGCATATCAATCATGGAGACAATAATGCAAGCACACAAGAGACACAAAGATTTACTTGGGGAAAACCATAAAGGTGAAAAACCCCAATAACTTCCTTAGAGATAGATAGAGCAATGATACAACCAACCATGAGAGATAGACATAACCTAGCAGCACATCCTCCTCCTCCATAAGTGCGCCACTCCTCCTTGAGTGCATGTGTGAGAAGTGAGTGAGTAAATAGAGTGCCTCCCGCACTCTATTTATACTTGACTTGACTTGCCTTTTTACCTAACTCATGTAGGCTCGAACTTAACCACATAACATAATGCTAACTGGGCTGACCCCCAATAGGGTGGTCTAATAACCCTTCGACCCACATGGTCGACCCCCAATAGGGTGGTCTAATAACCCTTTGACCCACATGACTTATACAGGGCCGACCCAAACAAGGTGGTCTAATAACCCATCAAATATAAGTTACGACACTTACAATATAAATGACGACACTTCCTTATAGAGGAATAATACCATCTCTATAGGAATACAATATACATATATGTGAAATACATTCCGAAGTTACATATACATCAAAATTTTGCATAGATTGGTATATCTTTAATTGCTTGAATAAATGTAATTTTCATGTAGAGTTTTTTAAGTTTGGACACAAAGTCAAATTCAGGGGTGGTCACTAGTTGTTTGATCTTTAATTTCCGGGAAGGGAGGTGGGATGGATGGAGAAGGGGCCTATTCTTTCAGTGGTTCTAATTCTAGTACTATCTGAGGTTGATTTGGAACAATTTTTCTAGATATGATGGGGTTATTATCCTCCTCAATTTATTCTATTATTCTTGTTGTTTTTGTGTTTATGGATTTCCCTGACCTTAGTATAATCTCATATAATGCAGCAGGAAATTCTTGCAACAATGTGCATACTTCTTGCAGCAGAGAAGGGGCAATATAATAGGTCGAAAAAGAAGGGTAAGTGGGAAGTCTAGCATTGTAAGTAGGTTGAACCACTTTATTGTTGGGATTTGGGATGGGGTGGGAAGGAATTTGTGTCGGACGCAGAGGGTTGGGTGGAGCTGGTAATTGTAGCTGTTTGGGTTGAGTGAATTTTGTAAGGATTGCGAGGGATGGAAATTTTGCATTGAAGGATAAGGGGGCGAGGTCATCAGATCATGAGATAAACCCCTCCAACCTTGTTTCCAAGTTTGTTGATAAATAGGTTGAGGTGCAAAAGGTTTCCATGGCATTGGAGTGTTCCACATATGATTTTGAGTGTAAGGAAATTGCATAGTGGAGTTTTGAACCATACCTAAAGATCGTGGCTACCGTGATTTCTGAGGTGCCATTGCATAAAGTGGAGAAAAAACTTCTTGTTCTTCTTGATATATGTCTTTGATTCCTGGCAGTGAAGGAAAATCATTAGTAGCATGGTCTAATTCACAAATACGGCATAGCTCAACACTGTTTAATGGGAATTCCTTCAGGGGATGCTTCCTGTGGAATTTAGTACAGAATATAGCCAATGCTCTGTCTTCCTCCTATTGCCTCTTATTAGCCTTCAAAGCATCCAATTGTGAGCTTAAAGAACTAATAATTCCATACTTAAAATTTTCAAATAAATGACCAATATCAGTCCTTGTAACCCCTACCCCTGCAATAGATTTTACAAACTTAGAAGGGGTATCTCTAGGTTCCCTTCCAGACTTGGAGCTTCATATTGAATAATGATGACACAACTCACATATTTCATCATATTTTAGTTTGGAAATGTCTCATGATCCCATCATATTAAGAATTTCTAAAGACTCCTCTCTCATTCCTCTTAACAAAATAGTCCTAAACACCTCTTTCCCAAGTTGGCTCTGTTTTGATCTCTGCAGATTATATTGAAACCTTTCTAAGTAGTCTTCCAAACTTTCATCCTCCTTCTACATCATCCCAAATATTTCTTCTCTGATATCCTTGGCTTTGCAGTAGTCTTGATATTTCTTTAAGAAGGTCTGTTTCATTTCATCCCACGTTGAGGTAGAGTTTTTAGTCAAACCCATAAACCACTAAAGGGTTGTACCTTTAATTGTGGCTGGGAATAGCTTTAACTTTTGGTCATTAGAGCTGTAATCGAAACTCCTATATAGAACATCAAAATCGGGCATAAATGCATTTGGGTCTTCATTTGTCAAGCCATGAAATTTTGGTAGGGAAAAGGGATGAATATTTTTCATTGGTGTGGATCCTATGGAATCCCTAATTAGGAATGAAAAAGTCACAAGTTCCTCTTCCATATTAGTACCCACATCCTCTTGGTATCCCATCGTATACCATTGGAAAAAAGTATTCTTATTTGTAGTAGATTCTTTAGAAGTCAAAAAATGATATTATGGCTCTTGCACTAGATTGACTCGAAATTCAAACTCAAGTTGTCCATTGAGCAATGATTTGTTCCTTCAGAAAGAGCAGATCCATCAATAGCAACTGTTGTATTCAAGCAGAGAGTAAATGCATACACACAGAGATAATCAAGACAAGAGAGATGAGTTGAATGCATCCAACTGGTTATATTCATCTGGATGGTATTATTTATATATCTTATATGTGGTTGGAGCGGTTGCACCCTCTCCAACTGCTTCTTTAACTAGACTATTACATAAATAAATAATGACAACTAAGGAGCCCAGAGGTTCCCCTCCAACATCTCCCCCACCTCAAAATATTTCTTCATCCCGAAGAAAACAAAAACAAACATGAACTGTCATTCCTTCAGTCTTTGTCAACACTCTGGTAGTGGGAAATCGAGCCTCACCCTTTCACCTTCTTGCCGGATTCATCTTCCACGGTCCAGGAGCTTCTGGGCTTCCATGCTCTGCCATTGCACCAACTCACCAATTGCTTGAAAAACTTCTGAAATGACACTGAATAGATGTTTATGTATGTCATCACCGGGGGGCTTGATCAATTTTAGTGTTCTTTTGTCATTATTAAGTGTGAAGCTCTTTTTTTGTGTGGTATAGATGTATTTTGCTTGAATACATGGTTTCCGTAGACTTATCTGTCGTGAGGATTCATGCAAGTTTCGAATGTGTCACTGCTGCTTGTGGTCGATACCGACTGATATTGGTTGACTTGACTCGACTTGACATGACTTACTTCACTTGACATGACTTATTAAGTCGGCTAGAGACCGACTGAATTACAAAATTATAATACAAAAAGGTCGACCAAGATAATAAGGACTCGGCCACTTTTTTACATACCCGACCATATTTTTACTTGTTACCTTGACCAAAATATAAAGTGACCTTAATAAGATGTCGAGCTTCGACCGAATGTAGATACCGACCATAGTATGTATCATCTCAATTACAAGTCCGACTATGTTACATCAACCATATGTTTGAGTAAAATGACTCGACCATTATGCAATAGTTTAGCACCGACCAACTCTATGTGATCCTCGACCACTTCTTCTTTTCGACCATTACCCATTGCACATACCGACCAAAAACTTCATCGACCAATACTAACCAAAAAACTATAGACCATAATTATGCATCGACCTTAGGATTAAGAATAAAATAACAACCTAAATGTTGGTCAACTATATCAACACAAGTCACATATGTATGCAAACTTCAAAATGTAAAACTCACGGATTGGTCGACGTTACTTTAAATAATATGAAAGTACTTTTACCCACATAATTGGATGCGGCAATTTATCGATAGATGATGGACACTGGGCTATAGTTAAAAGACAATATTCAACCAACAACAACAATGTAAGATCATCTTCTTTGTAACTTCTGTCAGCACGTCATCAAGTCGACGGTTAACATCATTCTAGAAGGCGAACCCAATCATTTCTCTTCTAGAAAAACATTTGACTCATAGCATCTTGGTCATTGTAGTCGCTAGTATCAAGAGGATAACGAGTTCTTCTAGCCAACAGATTCCTTCGTTGGCAATCAACATGTCTAGCAATTAATAAACATTCTTGGATTGCTTTGATTTACATACAATCATTTCCTTAGTTACCCATACTAAGTAACAATCATCAACTTGGGTCGACCGCATTGATCAACAACGCTAGTCAGCTGCAGAATGTGTCTTCCAGGATTCCAAGAAAGAATGCAAGCTTCTAATCGACGAGCAGAGCGTATACAATGGACTTCTAGTTAGTGAAGAAGTGATCATCGACTGAGCATTGTGATTAGCAAGTGGACTGCACGGTTAGCAGGTTAATGCCCGTCGAAGATCGATTGATGTCTTATGGTCAATCAAATGTTGGTCGACTGCAGATGTCAAATTCTCAAATCACGATCGCCGCGACAACATGCCAGCATGTGGTTGAAGGAATTCCTTTGATTGACTGGTCATTTTCATTCTCTGGCTGGTCGATGGGATTCTTTCATTCACGAAATATAACGGAAACATATTTCTCACCGTAAAATCATGCAAAATATGGTATGCACAGATAACTCCATACCACCGAAGGATTTTCTTTGGTCAACAGGAGCATGCTAGACCACAAAAATTGTCTTCACAGGCTCTGACAGGTTAATCGACGAGTCTCCAACTAGCCTAACATGTGTCAACGATCGACGCAGCCGACCTTAACATCATGCCAACGATCGACCGGTATAGATGAACAAAGATACTTTTAATTACTCCATACCTTGTAAAACAAGTCGTCAGGTCATCTGCGCATAGGTTTGCATATTTTGTGACCTTTTATTTTGAACCAGCATCTTTAGAAACGTTTTCCCATATGCAATCTTTCCCAGTATTTCACGCATGAGAAATATTTCCACTTTCTTGCAGGATCTTTACGTGTCCATCGCTTCAAGACAAATGAAGATTGGATTTCTAGTCAGTCGGTTGCAAGATCTCCTCTTTCTTTTTGCAGAAATTTCTCGTCCAATCTTAGTCATCGCAGAATTCATGCAGCAGGCAGGATCTTCGAGAGCAGCATTTCTTTCTTTACAGCAACATAGCGCAGCATCAACATTTCTGAGCATTTCTTGCAGGGTTCTTTCTCCTCATGATCTTTTGTAGTTTCAATCCAGCTTCCATGCGCTGCTGTTGTCACCCAGACAACATAAAAGAGGCAATGGTGCCAGATGTTGTATTCAAGCAAAGAGTAAATGCATACACACAGAGATAATCAAGACAAGAGAGATGAGTCGAATGCATCCAACTGGTTATATTCATCTTGATGGTATTATTTATACATCTAATATGTGGTTGGAGCAGTTGCACCCGCTCCAACTGCTTCTTTAACTAGACTATTACATAAGTAACTAATGACAACTAAGGAGCCCTAAGGGTCCCCTCCAACAATAACTACAAAATATTTTCTGGAGGATTGTCTGGTTGCAGGACTCCCTTGTTTCTCAAGATCAAATGTAGACCCCTATTTACATCTTTCAAGTTCCACTTTGGGTATCCCTCATTTTCTAGATTTTCCTGCCATCTTAGTACTATGCCAGTAGTGCTTACAACACTACTAATTATAGGTGTGAGATCTATTTTTCTTATATGGTATCTACCTGAAGAATTCTTATCCCTGTTCATACATCCTAATAATTATTCAATCCAAATCAAAACAAACTTCTACTTACCATTCAACATGACCAATACTTGGGAGAACTTGTCTACAACAAATGTGAAGGTTCTTATCGCTTTCCCTCCTCTGGATCTGAAATGCTAGAAAACACACAAAACACACTTCTTAATATGAATTCCTTAGTGCCTCCATGGAAACGACACCAAAATGTCTGGAAAATTATGGAGGATAATTTTTTGCATTTTTTTTATCAATCCGGGCTAGTAAACAAATGAGACACGATGAAAAATACATGCAGAATAGATACCTTGAATTGTTATTAGGAATGTTCAATCAATCTCTAGACAACTAAAAAAAACTTAAAACCTATGATATGATGACACTTTCCCACATGACAGCAATCATGGTAGAATACCTCTACTAATATTTCCCGTGGATGCCAAACTTCCTATGAAAATAAAAGTAATGATTTCCACAGTAACCCTAGTTTCTTATGGAATTGACAACATTGAGCCTGATTATGTAAGTGGGGTGTTCAACCCCCTAAGTTTCTTCGAATTCTAATGCCAAGTTCAAGAAGATCCTAAGAATCCCCTCCAAACCAATTATTCTAATCAAATCAACTTAACCAAGGTCCTCAACTAATGAAACCCTACTTAAATAAACATAGGAAATTTTTAATTTAAACTAAAGAGTTCTTCCAAAAATTAGCATTTTCCAACATAGCTCTAGTAGTGGAGTGCTAGACCCCCTAATACTTTAGAATTGTCAATACCAATCAGAGAGAACAAAACTTATAATTATGGATAATCAGACAGGAATTCAAGTACTATGTGAATCTTAAAGTTTATGCACTTTGAAAATCAAATTAATAGATACAGGAAATTCTAAACACTCTATAAAATCAAATGAGCAGCTACAAGAAATTTTAAACTTAATGGGAGCACACTAACACTCATGAAATTACAATCACGCCAAACTAATCAGATTTATATTATCAATCCTTTGTTTACAATAACAATAAATATTAATAACTGTTTTCCTATCATTAGCCTCAAAAGTTCATAATTAATTAATCATTGGGAAGATCCCATGCTGAGAGGCATGTGATCACCCTTTACAAAGATGCTTATGAATTAATGGAGGGACATCTAAAAATAACAAACTTTAGATATCCTAATTGGTTGATCCGATATGAGAAATATGGAATAAATATATACAATCCTTAAACCCAAACATAAAGTCGCACCATATGATGGTCGTGATATACAATACAAGAAAGGTCTATCAATTCGATATTGGTCAAACCGAGATAGACGTTTCAAGATTAGCATTGTTGTTGCAAGATTAAATCACATTGATGCAAGATAGAATCATGTTGCTACAAGATCGACTATGTGGCTGCAATATTGATTGGTGTATCTGTAAGAATAACTAGAACAATGCCAACCATATCATTTCATTAGTTTGCATAAATTATAACATTCCAATCTATATAAGAGAAATAAAATGATCAAATACAAGCATTTAAGGTACCTGGAGAGTATGGGACTTCATTGTGATATAATGGACAATATATGAGTAGGAGTGCTCAGAGTAAGGGTAATAATTGGTCATTAAACTATAGGATATGGTCTTTGAGTATGACAAAAGGGTTAAAACCGGGACTCTACAATAAGGGTCCCAATCCCTCTCATTCAACTCATGCTTCCAATGGTGATAAAGGAACTAAATCAAAAGGTACGAATTTTGAGAACCATTGAAATTTTTGCAAGAAATATGTTCATGTGGAATCTAAGTGTTTCAAGAATATGGTGAGCTTGGAAGTAGCAATGAAGAATCATAACATCAACCTTGATTCTTCTTATAATTCTACTTCTCATGGATATGCACTTTCTTCTTCTGGTTTTTCCTTCAATGCACCTTTGTTGGAGGAGCCTAGTTGACTGGCCGACTTGGTCCTCCGTCGACTATGGTCGGACCAAATCCATCGATCCATTAGCCGAATGACCAGGCAGTTGTAACAAAATAATTGTTTGTAATCAATATAAATAGGCCATAGAGCCGACAACAGAATATATCTTTGCACTGATATTGCACTCTATTTTGGTCTTGTTAATACAAGAGTTTGTTGTTGTTGTCCCACTTACTCTGTTGTGTATGATTATGTAATGTGTGTGTATATGTGACTATTCCTTCATGTTAATATATTGTACTACTGGTAATTGATGCAATTCCCTAGATTACAACATTGGTTCTGTTTCCGGTAGTACACAATTGTGAAGAAATGAGGAAGATGCGTAAATGATAACACACCAAGAGATATGAGATTGGTGGGACAAGAAAGTAGAAAACTATATTCAAAATTATGCAAGATGAAACAAGCTAAAATAAGTGTAGACAAGGGATAAATTCTTTATTGAATCCCATGAAAAATTCATAGAGATGTTACCTACGAAATAAGTAAGTTCCTAATATCTATTCATGACCAAATTGGATGTCCAAAATGAAAATATGTTAATGCAAAAGATATATAACGGATGAAGAACAAACTTGTATGAATGGTTCGAAAAAATATGCGAAGACGTTTGTGAAGAACAAGCCATTGAGGAAAGAGTATCTGCTGATAAAGTTCGACGTCAGTTTTACATTGATCTCCACGAAGTATTTTTATGCTCTATGCCAAGCTTTCTATACAAATTTTTAATTGAGAACAATGCCATAATGATAGTCAAACCTCAACCGCCATTAGAAGAGAACGCGACGATGCATTGGGAAAAGAAAAAAAAAGGGTGGGAGTTGTTCATCAATGAAAGACAGTGGGAGTATTTCCTAAACAAATTATGACCATTGCTGGCATCACATTCTTCGACCAATAAGAGTTGGGTCAAGAATTGGGGGGTCGCTAAAGATGTGTTTTGAATAAAGAAGCATAAGGTTAGTCGATGAAAAAATGAAGGCCTGTAAAAATTTGAGTCTGCTGCGATGAAACAAATGTCCAGTCGTCCACAAGCAAACAACAGATATTAAAATAATAGAAAGAGAAAAAAGATATAGACAATGAGAGAAGTTGAGGGAGATTTCGAATCCGTTACAAAATAATATAGATATGAAGAAGTCATGAGAAATGGTCGAGCAACCAAAAGTCCTACCTGAGTCGAGGGAAAGTCAACTAGTTGAAGAAGAAGGTGATGCACTGACATTGGGAGAGTGGTCAAAAGCAATGATGTTGACCCCCCAGAATTTGTGTATCACAATACTGGATGATTCAAATCCCATTGGTTCTGTACCTATGATAATGACGACTAGGACGAACATTAGACAAATAGTAAAGTGCGACATGGGATTACAACCAAGCGATATTAGTATATGGAATCGACTAGGCCAATGTGGATGAATTGCAGATAGATTAATGATCCAACAAATAGAACGTGGTAATTGGATTACATTCACACCTGAGTTCGGAAGACACACTTTTAATTTATTTTATTCATAACACATCGAAGTACCCCCCTTTCCAGCAACATTATTGATAGAACTAGCCAACTCGTTCGAGCTCTTACCTAACAAAGAGGTGTTTGTAGAATAAATATGCTTGTCTTGGCAACAATCACATCCACCACAACTCACGAGTAGTCATCTCATAGTAAGTCCTTTTATCAATTAGTCAGTAAGTCCTAAAACTCATAAAAGTAGCACTATGGTTGTACGTCTTACAGTAAATACTCCTATTTTTGAAGGTGATGGAGACCCTAAAAAACATTTGTTTGTGTGTGAAGCCTTGTGGTAAGTTAATCTTATTGACGATGAGAATCAACATATTGCGCAGTTTACAAGAGGCCTCAGAAACATACCACCTACTTGGTATATGAACAGTTTTTAAGAAGTTCCAAAAACGAAGCAATAGATAAGAGATGCTTCCTTAAAACACTTCAAAGGAGACGATACAAATCATTTGGAAGGACACAAGCCGAAGAAAATTAACAAATGTTGGGAGAATATGTACGTGAATATGATAGAATATTCAAATATCTTCTAATCCTAATGCCATCCAAGATGGACCCTGCCATAGTAATTCAATTTTTTGTCAAAATACTGGTCGAAAGAATCAGAACTCCACTGCTAATGCACGACTATTCATGTAATACCCCCATTTTGACCCTTAAGATATATTGGGTTTTAATGTAAATATTGTATACATGCGATGCATGATTCCTAGCGTGGAGCTCAAGGCCAAGGCACCGCTAGTGAATGCTTAGCCTGGTATTTTAAATTGTGCTATCCATGTGCCATTAAGCCATGGAAATTGTAAAAGTGATGTAAATAAATATGCTTGATAAACCCAGTGAAGGCTGTTTGATTGAGTTTGAGATGTTTGTAGCTCTGTGGTTGAGCTCATTTGCTTAGCTTCCTCCTCCCTTGTCTCTTGGCATGCTTTATAAACTCAATTGTGTGTTGGATTAGCATGAATGTTGGTTTGAAACCTGTTGGCTTGGTTTTGCAACCAAGTTTTGTGCAATGGGCACCTATCAATAAGTGATAGCAGTTTCAAATATTGAAAGCAAAAAACAATTATAAATCTGAATCTAACATGTGCATATAACAATAAACTTGAAAAGATTTAAGAACAAGAACAA
This sequence comes from Larix kaempferi, assembly GCA_027924585.1. Classification (NCBI taxonomy): domain Eukaryota; kingdom Viridiplantae; phylum Streptophyta; class Pinopsida; order Pinales; family Pinaceae; genus Larix; species Larix kaempferi. The sequence goes on along the minus strand of BSBM01000344.1, from coordinate 4,685,865 downwards.
GAAATAAAATAAAAAATGACTTTTGTATTATAATACCTCAAATGGTGAGGATGTTGTGGTGTTGAGCAGCTCCAAGGGTGAGATGCTCCAGGCTCCAATGGTCTCTTCTCCAAGATTGCTACAATGGTTAAGAACTCATGAGATATTTTGACAGCATGAGGATAGGATGATGGATGGATGGAAAGTGACGAGCCCCTACCACCTTTTTATAGTTTTTGGTGGTGGGGAATACCATTATGGTTTTGAGGAAACCAATGGTATTGACCAACATGGTTTAAGTACATTTTCCCTCCTTTTTCCTTTTTTGAATATTTTTAATATTTTTATTCCATTTTTAATATTTTTGGGAATTTTGGACCCTTTTTGAGGGTTTTTTAATGTTTTTTGAGGAAAAATATTCATTTTGAGGGGAAAAAGGGGTGTATCATGGTCTTTTGGTGACCTTTTGATGGTTTTAGAGGCTCAAATGGTGGAAAAGTGCACAAATGGGTCACATGAATAAGGAAATGAGCTAGTGAGCACTTTTTGGGTGTTAACAGATTGCCCCCTGATGTGTGAGGGCAGGAGCTCATCATATGGCCGATAGACATCATAGTTCTTTTGTCTTTTTCTTGGGGTTTGAGGAAGAGAAGAGACCGGTTGGAGACTAGATCAACGACCCTTGGAAGCTGCAAAAACAAAAAATATTACATGGCCTCAATATGAATGAGGAATAATCTCTGATAATGGACGAGGTGGTCATACCCATGCTCGTATCAAGACATATACATAACAATTAGTCCCAAGAAGGGGGACCTAAATAAGACATAAAAAATCTGCTGGTACATCATAATGGTCCAAAGGGGACACTATTTTGGGATGTACTCATGATCATAATATGACTGATCTCAATAGCTGATACACTAGAATAAAGCGACAACCGTTCTGAATAAGGTCTCAAAAGGGTTGATGAACTCTTGAAACTGAAGGTGTCCAATATCTGTAGGGACTCAATGACTATGAGTCATCTCTGAGAAGTACATGTAACTGTATACTCGAGGGAGTATAAAACTGGGGTACATCGGAATGCTGTCGCCATGTGCAACCCGGATATCTATAGAAAAAAAGTAACTGGTTGTTTCCATAGGTAGACTCTCAAATGTGGAAGAGTCAAGTGGTATCCAGGGTTTTCAACAAATAACTGAATGGACCAATACCCTGTGCGAGTCTCAACGATGCAATCAAGGTGTTGAAGTCGATCATGTGAGAAACAACCATTTAGAGAGGCACTGAGGAATCTTCTCGAAATGATTCGTAGGAACTCATCATGAATGGTGATGAGTCCAAGACACAGGGGCCTCTAGGTCTATCCTCTGGAATAAATTTGGGTGTCGTCGACAGAGGGAGACCAGCAACTAACAAGGCAATGATGTTTCCTTGATAGGAGCACGAGGTGTAGAACTGAAGTGTGGTAGTACTTAGGTAGGACTGACATACTTGTGGGGATGTTAAGTTACTGGGGTCATAGACTGGGTGGACTCAAACTTCCTTTGTTCAGAGCATGATGACATGGTTGACCTGGCAGCTTAGGGAACTGAACTGTAGGTGCGGGGATCATAGCTTTTAAAGACTGAAGGGTATGTATTAACTCTGGGGGCGTGACGAGCTGATGGGTGCTGTCGAGGGATTCTCAGGGTGACATACTGCAAAATACTCTGAACAAAGGCGACCAAAATGGGGAGGCTGCAATATGAGTAGACGTGATCTGTTGTGGCACCGAGAAGCACCATTGGGTCCTTCTTTGTAGTTTTGATGAGCTCCAAGAAGGGATGAAAATGTGCTCTGAAATGGTACTATCCTGTGGATTTTGTGAGCCCAGGACTGTTCATGCTCATGGGTGCTTTCATTTTTAAGGAGTCTGAAAACGATAAGAAGACTCTGCAGTGGTCATGAGTATCGTCCTGTGGGTTTTTACGAGCCCAAGATGGTGATTGCTCGTGGTCGCTTTCATGTTTAGAGAGTCTGAAAGTGGTAAGTGGACTCCATTGGTGTTCTTTTTCATAAGTTAGTCTCCAAGGCCCGAAAAAGCATAAAATGATGCAAATGGAGAACTCTTCTAGCCGATGTGACTAGAGTATTCCTTTTTCGTAATTAGTCTAAAAGGTCCAGAAAATGGGTAAACTTATACCAGGTAGATGCCCTTTCAGATACTTTTAGCGAGCATGAAAGGAAGCAAGATTGTTTGGTGATCTTTTCATTATTTTAGGAGTCAGAAAAGAGCTTAACAGAAACTCCCTAAGTGCCTTTTTCGTAAAAGGGATTACTCGGCCCGAAAAAGGGGTAAAACTATATCGAACAAAAAGGGATTGATGAGAGCGAGAAAAGGTTTCAAGCATCGTCATGAGTGCGGAATATTGAATCTGGTGACATAAAGATTGTCAAAAAGGGGCAACGCCTAATGTGGCACACAAACCGAGGTGGTGAGTGGCATTTTGAAAAAATGCCCAAAAATTATGGGCTGAAAGCAAGAAATGATCTCAAGCATCATCACGAGCGTGAAAAACTGAATCCGACGATATCAAACTTGTCAAAAATAGACGACGGTCGATGTGGCACGCAAACCGAGGCAACGAGGGGGCATGGAAAAAATGCCCAAAAAATCTGGGTGTGAGAGCGAGAAATGATCTCAAGCATCATCACAAGCGCGGAAAACTGAATCTGGCGATATCAAACTTGTAAAAAATGGACGACGACCAATGTGGCACGTAAACCGAGGCAACAAGGGGGCATGGAAAAAATGCTCAAAAAATCTGGGCGTGAGAGCGAGAAATGATCTCAAGCGTCATCACGAGCGTGGAAAACTGAATCCGACGATATAAAACTTGTCAAAAACGGACGACGACCGATGTGGCACGCAAATCGAGGCAACGAGGGGGCATGGGAAAAATGCCCAAAAAATCTGGGCGTGAGAGCAAGAAATGATCTCAAGCGTCATCATGAGCGCGGAAAACTGAATCCGGCAATATAAGACTTGTTAAAAACAAAGAACGGTCGATGTGGCACGCAAACCGATGCAACGAGGGGGCATGGGAAAAATGCCTGAAAAATCTGGGCATGAGAGCAAGAAATGATCTCAAGCATCATCACGAGCGTGGAAAACTGAATCCGGCGATATAAGACTTGTTAAAAATGGAGAATGGCCGATGTGGCACGCAAACCGAGGCAACGAGGGGGCATGGGAAAAATGCCCAAAAAATATGGGCGTGAGAGCGAGAAATGATCTCAAGCGTCATCACGAGCACGAAAAACTAAATCCGACGATATAAGACTCGTTAAAAATGGAGAACGACCGATGTGGCACGCAAACCGAGGTAACAGGGGGCATGAGAAAAAAATGGTCAAAAAATGGACCTGGTGAAAACAGGAAAAGGAAAGAACTATCTTGAAGTTCTCGCTGTGTTGATTCCAACGGTACCAACAGTTTGAGGAACGGACGTCGTTTGATGCCGCAATGGTTGTTTGAAAAATGGTGAGATTTCTATAAATAGGGTGTGGGGCCCATATGACGTGTCATTGTTACATGTGAGTTTGGCAGAGCAATCAGAGCTCTTTTTTGATTTCCGGGAGATTTGACCGTTGGTTTTCGATTCCGCAAGTTTTAGGTAACCCTATTCGCCTTAGCCTTTTTAATTATGTCTTTTTTTGTTAGCGGCAGGACCCCCGAAGGCCGCGAAATTCCATGTTGGCCTTCCAACGTGGAATATCTCGGGTTTCACGTCTTTTTCCGCGATGAACATCGCGGGTTCGGGGCTGACAGTCGCGATGTTCATCGTGGCTGTCGGGCTGAAAGTCGCGATGTTCATCGCGACTATGGGGTTTTATAGTAGCGATGTTCATCGCGACTGTGTGGTCAATACCCGCGATGTTCATCGCGGGTTCTTGGATGAAAGCCACGATGATCATCGCGGCTTTTGATGAAAAAGCCACGATGGAACTTTTTGAAAAATTTTCTCCGGTTCTAAAAAATTTCTTTTCTTTTTGGCAGGATGTTGAGGAGACCATTGGTGTCATGGCGAGAGCGAGAGATGGAGGAGGATTTGATGATTCGGATTCAGACCGATCAGGGGGTCCGGCAGGCTCTGGCTGTGAGTGGGCTCCTGAAGTTCGCTCAGATTCCACCGATGCGTTCAGTAGGACCGCTACTAAACAAATTGGTGAGTCTGTGGGTCCCTGTAGTGGGCGCCTTTATTGTTGGGGGTGAGAGGTTAGAGATCACCCATACTGATGTATATTTTCTTATCGGGTTACCTCGCTTAGGGGAGGTGGGGGATCTTCTGCCGAGGATCCCGGCAAGTGTGGACATGGAGGATCTCCTGAAGACCTTCTGTGTTTCTGGGGTGATTGTGCAGAACAACGCTTTGAGCCTAAGATCTTTGCGGGAGTGGGACATGCGAGCTGTTGGGGCTTGTGTTCTGCGGGTGTTGGGTGTCGCGGTGCCACATCGTTTGTCGGGGGGACAAAAAATGATGGTGGATTCTGTGCTGAGGGGGACCTACTATGCGTGGGGTCGGATGTTTTTGGATGGTGTCCGGAGAGATCTGGACAAGGTCAATCGGGAGGGGGGAGATTTTTGCTACGCCTCCTTTTTGTGTTGTTTCTTCTTTGAGCGGGTACCGACTTTGCGGCCACGGGTGCCGGTTTGGGACGGGTTGGTGAGCGAGCCGCGCGTGGTACGGTGGGGGCAGATGATGCCCCACAGTGGTGGTGGTATCCGCGGGTTCTTTTCACAGGATATGTATGAACAGTGGGAGCAGATCCCCCTGTTGATTGATGACTATCCATATGCAGGTATGGATTATCGAGGAGATCCGGAGATGCCTCGAGCCCAAGGACATGCCTGGGGTTTAGATGGTATGTTTTGTGTTTTGTTCTCTACTATATCATGTGTTTTAGATGTGTTTGTTATGATTATAGTAAGATATTTATATGATGGTTCACTTGCGTGATTGTGCAGATGTTGGTCCTGTATCACTGACCGACCATGTGGTTCGTAGGGGATGGGCGATGGTGGTCATTCCACCTCCTGTAGCGGTACCGCCTCCTCATGCTCGAGGAGTTGGGGCTCGCAGTCGAGGAGTTGGGCCTCGAGATGATGCTGTGGATGGTGTCAGAGAGACACTAGACATGATCCTAGCAGGATTTCCAGAGGATGGGTGGAGGGATTTGGATCGGGACATTGTCGAGCATTGTTTTGATGCACCTCGTGAGTGGCGCTCGATCTTGCTCAGAGCAACATTGTTGGCGGTTGAGTGGAGGGATGGGGCTCGGCATGATCCGGTAGGGCCGATGGAGGGGAGGATTCGTTTGCGAGATGATCCAGCGGGGCTGGCGGAGAGGAGAGTTCGGGCTCGGCATGATCCGGCGGGGCCAGCGGAGGAGGCGCCAGAGGAGCCTGGAGATCGTGATGATTAGATGATCTTGTATCTGCCCCCAAATGCTAATGAGCATATGGGGAAGTACCTTTTTGTACGGCTGATGTATTTTTGTATATTGGGTGCTGAGGGCACCTATGACATGTTTGACTATATTATGACGTATATATATATATGATTTGGTATATAGTCGTATATGCATATGGATGCATTTATTGTCTTTTTGCTTTCCCGTGGAGGCATGTTTAATTTTCTGTATGCCTGTGGAGGCACATGTTATGCACGTGGATGCAACATTTTGATTTTTTTATATGCCCGTGGAGGCACATGTTATGCACGTGGATGCATTTTTGTTTAATCCCGTGGAGGTACATTTGTGTTTACTATAAGGTTTGATTGGTGTGTCAGTCAAGAATCTTGTTGGCCATATGGTCTGCTACATTGTTGAGATTCCTTGGGACATGTGTGAATGAAATGGATTCAAACTGTCAAACCATTTGTTTAGTGTGCAAGAATTTTCTGAAAAGACAGGGATCACGTACCTGGTAATCATTGTTGAGGTGGGAAACAAGGAGTTGTGAGTCCAAGAAAACGTTAAGGTGACGTATGCTCATTTGGAGAGCTGCGGCCAGGAGACCGGTCACGACATCGTATTCAGCTTGGTTGTTGGTGGCGGCACCTACACACATTCCATCGATGTGGATCAACTTGTGTGAAGGGGAATATATTACCCAAGCTGTGGAGGCCAGATTGGGGGACCAACGGTTTGCACCATCAGCGAAACCGACATAGCAGAGTGGAACAGGATCCATTTGTGGTCATGCAGAGAAAACAAATATTTAGGTTTTTTGAATTTTTTGTGAAAAACAAAATAACACTGTACAATAATGGACGGTGGTGTCCATCAGATTTGCAATGGATAAAATCACTTGAGGTTCAACCCGTTGCGTGGGTTGCGTAGGGGGTTTCCTTCTGAATCGGTCAGAATGTATGCCCCCTGTCCGAGGCAAGTGTGTATAATGTATGGGCCTTGCCACATGGACACAAACTTTCCTTTCCTGGTTTTGTCATGAGCTTGATCATAGGCGAGGACAAGGTCCCCTTCAGTAAAAGTTCTTGGGTGGACATGTTTGTCATAACTCAGTTTGGATCGGTTCTTGGCTGCTTCCATGGTTTGAAGGGCTGTGCGCTGATCTTCATCGGCCTGCTCCAAGAGTAGTAAGCGTTGCTCAATTGGGGAAGTGTCCGGGAGGAGTTCAACGGCCATATGTAGGGCTGGAATCTGGCACTCGATGGGGAGGACGGATTCGACACCGTGAACTAAATGGAAAAGGGTAAAACCGGTGGCAGTTTTGGTTGACGTGCGGTATGCCCATAGTGTTAGGGTTAACCTTGACTCGGGATTGAGTCAAAGTTGGCTAGGTCTAGCACATGGTTTTGGGCACATGGTTTTTTGTATCCCATGGTATTGGCCCAAGTTATTGCATACAAAGAAGCCTTTATAAGGCTTGGAGAGGCTCCATTGTAAAGTGGCCTGGAGGTGAGCGGCTGAGCTCACTTGGCCCGGCTTGGCCGGTTTAGGTCAAGGGTAATGAAGATCTTCATTGGGTGCTGGTTTTCCCCACATAGGGTTTCCAGGGTAATTATGTGTCTCTATTATGTGCTTGCTTCTTTTTTGTTTATTTCTCTCGCAAGTTAAAATATTTATGCTCGTCTAACCTAACAGCTGGTATCAGAGCTTGGAATGGTATATTGCTGTTGCTTATAATCTTGGTGTGTGTAGATGAGACATTCTGCGGGATCTGCAAGGAGAAATTGCAGATCTAGTTAAAGTGTAGATCTGTTGGTGCCACAGTTGAATGTGAAGCTGCCATGAAGAAACCCCAGTTGCGTGTCTGGTTGCTGGTTTGTTGAGGACATGGCTAGATGGAGCTGCCAATAAGAGCCAACTGCCATTCGAGAAGAGATCCGTGAAGGGCGTGAAGGAGCGGATCTGAATGCAGAAGTGATGCCTGCGCTGAGGAAGAAGAGATCTGCATAGGGACTGTTGTTGTAAGAGAAGGGCTGGCCACCAATAGAGAGTTCGTGCTGCATCTATTACTGATCAGGCTACTTGTGCGATTGTTGCTTGTGCGATGAGAAGTTGACAGTCTTGGGAAAGAAAAGTGCTATAGTTGCATGAATCCAGAAAGGGAAGGGTGAGCCAAGAATTATCTTTTCCTCACAAAATAGGCATGCCGGGTAATGGAAGCCATCGTTGTTGGTTGCAGTCGATGCCGGGTAATGGAAGCCATCGTTGTTGGTTAATCTCAGAGATCAACTGATAAAAAGCGTGCCACTATTGAAGCATGTGAAGGGAGCTCACGTCTAAATAAATCCGCATGAAAGCACGTGAAGGGAGCTCGCGTCTAACAAAATCCGCGTGAAAGAGTCTCGAGGAAGTAAAAGCTCGTGAAGTGAAAGCTGCACATAAAGGAGAAAGGCCGCCGTCCAAAAATTGTTTGTTGTTTGTGGTATGCATTCCTTAAAGTCAAATGTTGCACACGTTGGATATATGTCCAAGCAAATTTTAAAAAAAAGGGGAGCTTAAGGTGGACCATGTGTCCTTAAAATAATATTTAAACTTTAAAAGCTTGGGCTTTACTTTGTTTTGGGAAAGAAGACCTTTGGTAAAATATGGTGTTAAAAGGGCTTCATTAACACATGTGCAAAAATGAACATGTCCCTTAGTAAGTTACGTGCTATGGAAAAGAAAGACTTTTGAAATTTTTTTAAAAAAAAGGAGTTTTATGGAAGAATATTTAAATTCATGTTTTTATCCAAAGTAAAAGTGGTAAAGGGTGTTTTTGAAAGTGGATTTTAAATGAAAGTGGCATATGGGATTGGTGGGATAATGTAAATGGAAAACACATAGGTGTAAAGTGGTGATATGAAAATTCTGCAGATGAGAAGTAAGATAAGTATTTTAAAAGGTGTATAGTAGAAAATGAGCAAGAAAGCGAGCATGGAAAATCGATAGGTTGAATCAACCGATGGTGATGGTGTAGTCACCATGAAGACCTATGGTGATGGTGTAGTCACCATGAAGACACATGATTTTTTTTTTTAAATGGGCTAGTTATTTTTTTTTAAAATGGACTAGTTTGCGTGTAAAAGGGCATATGGCTGTAAGACCTAGTAAGGCTTGCATACCCCTGGTAACTTACTGGTAAAGTCAGGAGAAAGACCTAGGTGATAGGTGGGTGTGTGTGAGATTCCTCGGTTAAAACTTTGACGGGGGTTGGTGATTACTCCAAGTCAAGTTTAAAGGGGGGATTGTTAGGGTTAACCTTGACTCGGGATTGAGTCAAAGTTAGCTAGGTCCAGCACATGGTTTTTTGTAGCCCATGGTATTGGCCCAAGGTATTGCATACAAAGAAGCCTTTATAAGGCTTGGAGAGGCTCCATTGTAAAGTGGCCTGGAGGTGAGCGGCTGAGCTCACTTGGCCCGGCTTGGACGGTTTAGGTCAAGGGTAATGAAGATCTTCATTGGGTGCTAGTTTTCCCCGCATAGGGTTTCCAGGGTAATTATGTGTCTCTATTATGTGATTGCTTGTTTCTATTTATTTCTCTCACAAGTTATTATTATTTATGCTCGTTTAACCTAACACATAGTGTCGGGAAGAGCATGTGGTGCCAATTTGATTTGTGTTTGTCTACAGTGCACTGGAGGATGGTTTTCAAAATTTTGTTAATTGCTTCAACTTGGTCGTTTCCTTGGGAGTAGTAGGCGGAGAAGAAATGGTGTTCAAATTTCAGTAAGGTTGATAATTCTCTCCAGACGGCATCTTCAAAGTGAGAGCCGTGGTCTTAGATGAGTTGCTTTGGCACTCCAAAACGAGTGATAACATGGTTGAGGAAAAAACGTGCTGCGGTGTCGGCCTTGCAATTGTAAGTTGGCATGGTTTCCGCCCACTTGGTGAAATAATCTACGACCACAATAATGTGTTTATGACCTCCAGCTGACGTGGGATTGCAATCGAGGAAGTCGATGGCCCATTTGCAGAATGCTCCGACAGTGACGACTGGATGAAGGGGGGCAGGTGGGGTTCTTGCCTTGGGGGCAAAAAGTTGGCAGTTTTGACAAGGTTTGACTGCGGTGATGCAATCAGTAAATAATGAAGGCCAAAAGTAACCTGCGCGGATGATCTCTTGGGCGGTGGCCATGCCGAAGAAGTGGCCTCCGCAGGCACCGCTATGGCAATCATTAAGGACTTTTTCTGCCTCGTTATGAGATAAGCAGCGTTGTAAGATGGTATCGACGCCGCGTCGATAAAGTACATCACCTAATAGGAGGTATCGGGGGGCATGGTGTCGTATACAACGGCGTCCGTCATGATCGATGTGGGGTCAAAATTTTTGTGTGCAGAGGTAGATTAAGATGTCGCCGTACCATGGGTCGTCAGAAGAAATGATGAAAATGTGATCATCAATGAGATCCGCTTGGATAGCGGGTGATGATGAAGAGGATGGGAGATCTGTGATGAGTTGAACGAGTGCTAGGGCTTTGGTGCTCTTTGGGGTCTTGAAATTTAGGTCATATTCTTGCAGGATAATCACCCATTTAGCTACGCGGCCTTAAAGAAGGCGGCGCATCAAGAGGTAAACCATAGGATTGGAATTGGCTACAACTGTGGTGTGGCTCAGGAGAATGTAATGTCGCAGCTTTTGTACTGAAAAGACGACGGCGAGGGCCATCTTTTCTTCATGTGGGTAGCAGAGGGGTGGGCCAGACAAGGTCTGGCTCACATAGTAGATGACATGCTCTTGGCAAGCAGTATCTTCTTGTACAAGAACTCCAGATACAGCATGTTCGGATGCTGAAACATAGAGGGTGAAATCTTTTGTGAAATATGGAGGAGAAATCAACGGGGAGTTTGTGAGTTCTTTCTTTAAGTCGGTGAAAGGTGCTCTGCTTGTTGGTCCCATATGAAATGGGTATGCAGACGTAGTAGTCGTAGGAAACCGTGGACCGTTGTGACATAGTCAGCGACAAAGCGGCTGAGGAAGTTGGACCTCCCTTGAAGGCTTTGAAGTTGTCTTAATGTACGGGGTGACGGTAATTCTATAATGGCTTGGACTTTTAAGGGGTTTGCAGTGATGCCTTTTTCTGAGATAACGAACCCCAGTAGGCGACCTGATGTAACTCAAAAGACACACTTGAGAGGGTTCAAGTGGATGTTGTATTTTCGACAACGCAAGAAAACTTGTCGAAGGTCGTTTAAATGGTCAGATCACTTCTTGGATCGAGCGGTGAGGTCGTCTAGATAAACTTTTATGATCCTGTGTAGATCATGGAAGCAATAAGTCATGGTGCATTGGAAAGTGGCTCCAGCATTCCTGAGACCAAAAGGCATGATGCGATAGGCGAAGGTGCCCCATGGGGTAGTGAAAGCTGTCTTGTATTGATCTTCTTTACGGATTTTTATTTGGTTATATCCGGAGAAACCGTCCATAAAAGAAAGGACTTCATGTCCCACACATTGATCGATTAGTTGGTCAATGAAAGGTGTGGGGAAGTTGTCTTTGGGACAAGCGAGGTTGAGGTCTTGGAAATCAGTACAAACGCTTATGGTGCCCACTTTTTTGTTTACTGGCACTGGGTTTGAAACCCAGGTGGTGTAGGCAATAGGATATATGAATCCTGCTTTTTGGAGTTTTTCAATCTCAGCTTTAACCACTGGGAGCTTGGATGGGTGAATTGGTCATTGTTTCTGTCGGATAGGAGGCACATTGGGCAAGTGTCGATGTGATGTTCCACAATTTTGGGATCGAGGCTAGGCATCTCGGTGTAAGACCAGGCGAAGACATCACGAAACTCTTGGAAGAGTTTCTTATATGCTTGAGTTTTCGCTTGAGTGCATGATGCGCCTAGCGAGATGAGCTCAGGTTTTCCAGGTGTGGTGGAAATGTCGATTTGTATAATAGGGGAAATGTTGGACATGTTCCTTTCTTCGAAGGCATCTGGTGCTGGGATGGGGTCTTTGAACCAATCAACCTTAGTTGGTAGGAAATCTTTCGATTCGACTGATAGTTGGTTTTCTACGGTGGATGTAGATGCCTCAGGGAGGAAGTAAGAGCAATGATGCATATCATCCCAAGGGTAGTCCGGTGCAGTGAGTGTTTCTAAAATTTGCTCATTAGTATGAAAGTAATAAGACCATAAATCAATGGGTTCTGGTTTGTATGTGGTTGAAATCATATAGATGGTATTGATTTCTTCCGAGAAAGATGATTTCGGAGGGTAGATCTCGTCGATGAGGGGAGGAGATATCTCTAAGTCGGCATTGTTCATCTCGTACAAGGCTGCTCTATAATCTGGGAGATCAGGGAAGTGGTGTGAATAATGGCCATAAATGCCGCATATCGCATAAGGGTGGTTAGTGTGGAGCGTTTTGTCGCGAGGGTGAGGAGGTGGCTCAAGTCTTACCACTGGATTTCCGGTGTCGTCATCCAACATATTCATGTGTTCTTGGAGTGCCGGTAATTGTGGACATTGATGAGTGGCATGGCCTACGTCGTCACACAACGAGCACTTAGGGGGAATGCGAATAGTTGGGGGCTTTTTAGCTACCTTGGGGGTTGCTGGGGGGGTGCGAGTTATGAGCCCAGTGTTATAAGTTGGTGGGCCTCTGCCCCCTATGGTCCGTAACGGAGGTGGGGTGTTTTTGGATGTTGATGCCGTAGTCACTATTGGGGGTGGTTTGTTTTGCAGATGAGTGACCGGAGGGGATGGGTGGCTGGTAGTAGGGATAGGTTGTACCGGTTGTAAAATAACAGTCGGAGTCGGCGGGGGGCTCGGAGCAGGTAAGTACCATACAGGTAGCCCTAATGTTAAGCCAAGAAGGTTGAGTGTAGCCATTACTGACGAACTGACAACTCCGGAAAATGGGAACAAGAACGGGATAGTGTGAATTGGCGTTGTGCCAATATGAGTAGGCACTATGGGTGTTTGTGGTAGTGATGAAGGCTGCTGTGTGGTGTGCGACAGGGTGCACAATTTTGATGTTTTTGTTATCGGTGAAGGTGGTGAGATCAATGGAAATGTGGAAGTCATAGGTGACTCGGTGTAGATTCCAGGACCAATTGACGACACAAATGATGTTGGTGTGTTTTGAATGGTTTGTTCAATCATTGGTAGCACATTTTGAGGAGTTGTGGGGGCATTAGGATCATAATATGTGAGTTGATCGATCTTGATATCGCGTCCTTCATGTGGGAACATCATGAGGCGAAAAACAAATGAAGCAACTGCTTTTATTTTGTACATATAGCTACGTCCAAGAAGGAGGTTGTAGTCGAGCTGGGCATTGATCACTTCGATGTCGATAAGAACTAATTTGTTGCCTAGTTCTACGGGTACGTTCGCTAAGAGGCCTTATGGTTGAGTTGAGTGTCCGTCGTAAGCTCGTAATGCCATGGTGGATGGTTGTAAAGCGGGGGAGCCAAGCTTCTGCCACACAAGGGTGGACATAACGCAGGTGGAATCTCCTTCATCGATGATGCATCGATGCACAACAAGGTTTTGAATGTTTACTGATACTTGGAAAACCAAATTTGATGGCAATCAAGGTTTGGCTTGGTCTAAGTCGAAAGCCATCATGTGTGTGTCGTCAGGGTCTACTCCTCCGATGGCGGATAGTAGTAGTTTTCGTTGTGCAGGGCATGTTTTCAGTACCTCTAAAGCAGACATAGCAGCGGGGGATTGTGCTAGGTCTTCCACGACGTTATAATTTGATGCTACACGAGCATTAGGATTGTTGTTAATCCTTCGCAAAGGGATGCGAGGGATTTTAGGTCCTCCGTCCAACAGCATATTTGGTATGCGTAGTGGTTGATTTGGTGGAAGGGAGGTGGATGCTTTAGTGGGAGGAGTTTCTGGGGGTGGGTCGTACTGATTCCTGCGAGTTTGGAGGTTGATGTCATTGGATGACATCATTAATAAATGGTGTGTGCCTGGATCCGCATGCTGATAATCAGTTGCAGCAAAGGTGATTTGCTGTTGGGGTGCAGCAGATCCTTGTGGGGGATACATAGGGTGAGTATTTACTACTCCCTGGTTTGGTAATGGGTTTTGTAATATCATGGGTTGCGGTTGATTAAGTGGAGCTGGCTGTCCAGCGTGGCCCTAGCATTGGGCATCATCAGCCCAAAGTGTACGTGCTTTCTCTAAATGGGGGCAGTTATGAGTGTAGTGTCCATAGACTCCACATATAGAACATGGATGGTTTGTTCTCAGGTTATTGTTTTTTGGCTGCTTGGGATGACGATCAGTATTCTGGTTGGGAGGAGCAGCATTGTTATTATTTGGAGGATTGGGAGGTGGTGGACCTTGATTATGTTGTTGGTTGTTGCCGTGGTTACGTCCTCTTCCACGGTTTTGTTGTCCACCCTGGTTGCATTGGTTGTTTTGATGTTGGGGCTGATTATGTTGTGTGTACACTTTCCCTTGAGTAGTGGGAGGATTTTGGGGTGCCGCAAGTGCGGGAGCAGGTTGCAGTGGATAATAAGCTGGTGGGGATGGAGGTGGTCCAGTTTCCTGCTGGGGTTGTTGGTAACCCTGAGCTATTGGAGGTGTTGGGTTAGCTGTTGTAGCTTGCTGTGGGTAATACATTGGTTGTGCCGGTAAATGAATTGGGTTCTGGGTGGCCGGTTGGTTATAGTATGTGGGTGGTACATATGTCAATGGTGCTTTCCCATAGCAATGTTGTGGACAAGAGGGTCCATGAGTGTGATGAGTCTGATTTGTTGGAGCATACGAAATTGTCGCTCTAGAATTAGATGTAGCCTTAGAGAGGTCTGGGGCATTTATGGTGCTCACCATGCTAAAAGGTTTAATTTGCGCCGTGACTTGGCTGATAATACCATCAGCGGCATTTGATGCCCCCGAAGCGTCACCGTGTGAAGAATCTCCTCGTGGGGAGTCTGGTATGATGGTGTACAGATAGCCTAACTGGGCATAAATCAGGTCGAATTGCTGAGCTTTTAAGATAGCTTCTTCCTTTGACTGGGGTCGTTCGGAAGCTACGTCTTTTGCTATGAGGGGTAGGAGTGATTTAAGAAACCAGTCCAAAAATATACGGTCATCCAGTTTTATCTTACAGAGGCTACGACGCTTGCGCCACTCATGGATATGGTCGGTGATGTGGGTAGCTGTGTTTTGTCTGCAAGACAACAGTATTTCAACTCCTGCATCCTAGCGTACAAGTAGCTGAAAAAACTGAAGGAAAGTGGAGGTGAGAGACGTAAATGTATGGTGGGTCCCATGTGGTTGTTCGATGTACCACTTGGCTGCAGAGCCAGTGAACATTCGTTGCAATAGTCTCAGTCGAATGGAGTCATCCACTATGGAGTTAGATGAACACCATAGGTGAAATGACATTATGTGGTTTTGGGGATCCTCCCCAGGTTTTCCTTCAAACTTGGGGATGTCCGAGGGGAGCTTTGTAGGCATGGGTGGCCATGTAGGGTTGTGCCTGATAGGATCATTGGTTAGCCTGGCTAGGTATGGTAAGTTCACACTAGCCATGTAAGGTAAACTAGCAGATGGGTGTGGCGTAGTGACTAGGACATAACTATTAATGGTGGCATTATGTAGTGGTCCAGTAGCCCCTAAGGGTATGCTAGGTATTGAAGGTATGTGTCCTCCAACCGTTGTGGTTTGGTATGGGCCAGCGTTCCCAAGTGCAACATGGGTTACACTGGGGTTAGGAATAGTGCCAGGAATTCCTGGGATCTGGGTTGTGGTAATAAGAGGTGGTGTGATTCCTATGTTTGGCATACCCATAATATGAGGTAGTCCTGTGTTGGGCATACCTAAAGGTGGAGTGTCCCCTATATTAGGCATGCCTAGAGGGGTTGTTGTTACCATGGATGGCATAGTAGTAGAAGGGTTTGTGGATGTATCTCCAATAG
The DNA here is from genome assembly GCA_027924585.1 of Larix kaempferi. Lineage (NCBI taxonomy): Eukaryota > Viridiplantae > Streptophyta > Pinopsida > Pinales > Pinaceae > Larix > Larix kaempferi. The sequence goes on along the minus strand of BSBM01000344.1, from coordinate 4,670,500 downwards.
TACTGGTGAAAAGTGGGTCGTATTGTGGTCCAGCCATGAGGTTGGTTGGTGATATTTCAGTAGGATTTTCGGATTCAGCCTCAGAATCAGATGTGAAGTGAGGCGTGTCAGAATCGGATGACTATGTGCTTGGCCGATGACGTGTCGAGTCAAGGGATAAGGCTCTACGTCGGTGACGTATAGAGCCAAGTATATTGAACTGAGGGGGTTCACCCTGAAGACGACGAGATCGTCTTAAATTCTCAATGGTGAGAAATATTTTTTAAAAATTTCAGTGTAAGGTGGTGATGTAAAAAACTCGAAACCCTAATGCAACAATGAGTGCAAAAGGGGAGTGAAAAAATAAAGGCTCTCAGGCCAACAATCAACCTCAAAAATCACTTATTATAGCAGTTGTGCTATAATAAGTGGAGGGATGCAACAAAATTGGTCAGAATACCAAAAGTCAAACAGTTTCTAGAAAAAAGGGGTGTTACTAGACCAAAGGTGGGTAATGTATCATGCAAACATCTAACTAGAAGTATTGTGAGTCAACAACGATATTCTCTGCAAGGTGATGAAATCCAAGTCAGACAATATAGAGTGTTGAATCAACGGCTAGATATACCCCTACCGGGAGGGACACCGGGTAGACAATCCTAAAGAGTGGCAACCAGGATACCCCGTTCATGACACGTTGGGTTGGGTGAATCTACAGTTTGGTTCTATCGCCACTGTACACCCTTTTGGGTGTACACCGAGAAATTTGAAAGGTATCCTTTCGTTACTGAATGGATTGCAGTATTGCACTCAGACTTCCGGAACTAGTCTGGCTATTTCAACCCTCCTAAGGGAGAGGCCTTCCCGATAAATTGGTTGATAACCATGTCAAAATTATAAGGGATTTTGGTACCATAGAGGACAACCACTATGTCTCAAATGTAATAATTGAGGGGTGTTATTGGAACACCTATCCCCTCAATTCTACCTAACTACAAAATTCTTTTAAGTGCTCCCCAAGTGGGGTTAAAAGTTTGTTGAGTTTAAGGTAAATTTTAAGGCTCAGTTTAAATTATGTGGCAGAGTGGGTGCAAGTGTGGTATTTAAACTGAAATTGATTTGCCTCGCTTGGCTGATTGATTACAAATGAAAGAAAAGACGCTTCCAGTTTTGCAAAAAATAAAGGTGTTTTTGAAATGTAAATGCTTGAAAAAAAATTGTTTCAAAAATAATGGATCTTTGAAATAATTTGAAGGAAAGCAAATAACATAAATATTTCAAGAAATAAATGGATCTCTTAAAAGTTGCTTGGGAAAAGTATCGAGCAAATAAACAGTAAAACCTTGATCTAAATCAAATGCAGAAAATCTCTTTCAATTACTGAAAATTTTTAAAAAGACTTTTAATGGAGCATTCTAAATAGTAAAAGATTTAATTTGGCTGTAAAAATGCAGAAAAATTAATGCTGTAAAATATGCTAAATGGGCAGAAAATACAGCAAAAAATAATTTTCAAAAAATTGGTCGAATTAAAAAAAATTGCATCGCTGGTTTCGGGAAAACAGCCGCGATGGGCAGCATGGGTTTCGGCCACGAAGCCGCGATGTGCAGCGCGGGTTTCGGCCGCACAGTCGTGATGTGCCGCGCGGGTTTCGACCATGAAGCCGCGCTGTGCAGCGCAGGTTTAGGTCACACAGTCGCGATGTGCAGCGCAAAAAATGGCCGCGAAGCCACGATGTGCAGCGCGAAAAATGGCCGCGAAGCCGCGATGTGCAGCGCGTAAAATGGTTGTGAAGCCGCGGCGCACCGCGCGGAAAAAATCCGCGAGGTCACAATGAGTCGTGCGACTGTCGGGCAAAAAACTGCGAGGCGAAAGCCGAAAAACGGATGCCGAAAAAACGAACCCGAAAATGGAAATTTCAAGCTATTAATGGCAATAGAAGGGGCCAAGATCTAAAACAACAATGGATCTGCTGTCTAGGATGGAAAATCTATGAATAAAAATGATTAAAACTAAGAAAAACTAAGATCTAAAGCAAAAAACTGAGATCTAAGAATTCGAAGCCAGTGGAGTCGCCAAAAACTATTGGCTTGGTTTTGCAACCAAGTTTTGTGCAATGGGCACCTATTAACAAGTGATAGCAGTTTCAAATATTGAAAGCAAAAAACAATTATAAATCTGAATCTAACATGTGCATATAAAAATAAACTTGAAAAGATTTAAGAACAAGAACAAGAAATAAAATAAAAAATGACTTTTGTATTATAATACCTCAAATGGTGAGGATGTTGTGGTGTTGAGCAGCTCCAAGGGTGAGATGCTCCAGGCTCCAATGTTCTCTTCTCCAAGATTGCTACAATGGTCAAGAACTCATGAGAGATTTTGACAGCATGAGGATAGGATGATGGATGGATGGAAAGTGAGGAGCCCCTACCACCTTTTTATAGTTTTTGGTGATGGGGAATACCATTATGGTTTTGAGGAAACTAGTGGTATTGACCAACATGGTTTAGGTACCTTTTCCCTCCTTTTTTCTTTTTTGAATATTTTGAATATTTTTATTCCCTTTTTAATATTTTTGGGAATTTTGGACCCTTTTTTAGGGTTTTTATGTTTTTTGAGGAAAAATATTCATTTTGAGGGGAAAAAGGGGTGTATCATGGTCTTTTGGTGACCTTTTGATGGTTTTAGAGGCTCAAATTGTGGAAAAGTGGACAAATGGGTCATGTGAATAAGGAAATGAGCTAGTGAGCACTTTTTGGGTGTTAACAAAACCAAGGCTATGAGTAAACCTGGGTAGTTTATCCTTAGTGGATACATAGTCCCAGCTCGGGGGTGGTCTCTAAGTGATGAAAGAATACAGGCTGGGAAGATACCTTTGGTTGGGTTGGAACGTTGCATTCCATAGCCAGTTTCTTGGTGATTTGACCTTAAAGATAAGTGTGCTCTGTGGTTCAAATTATGCCCATTTTACATATATGCATGTTTGTTGTTTATGTCAGAATGCATAGATTGATCCAGCTGAATAATAGAATTGAATTCCTGTGCATTATGTTGTATATGCCTATGATGAAATGTTGGTAGATGCATTCTGGGTGTGTGTTAATATGGTTTAATTCTATTGTGTATGTTATCTTACCATGCTTCTGCACATTTTGTAATGCCATGAATTGTTCATCATGATGATTAGGGATAAGAGTTGTAAAGACCAAGAATGTTCAAAATGCTTGGTCATGGATCTGGGGAAGAAATAGACACCCTCCTGTTGTGTTCATATTCCCTCTATGGGTCAGATGCAGAGAGGGGCCATGACAGTGTGGATTAGAGTTCTTTACAGAGTGGTTAAGAGGCATGGATGAATTTTAGGAAACACTTTGATTGGAAGAATGGAAAATTTAGAGTTCTCAGGTGTGGCATAGGATCATATAGTTGCATGGGTCTCACCAAGAACTTTCCAACGATACCAAGTTTTCCAAAAATGGACTTAGGATGAGGAAGATGTCGGCCTGAGAATTTGGCAATAACAGCAGCATATGGACGACTTCCGACTTTCTGAACCCGCATTGTGGATTGTGGATTGCGGAAGTCGGAGGTGTGATTTATTCGGAGTTTCACATAGTGGTTCCAACTTCCTGAATCCTGCGAGGTGGATTGTGGATTGCAGAATTTGGAGTAATTTTTCCGGAATTGTGAACTTGGGGTTCCGACTTTCCGACTCCCACAAGGCGGATTGCGGATTGCGAAATTCAGAGGTGTAATTTTCCTGGAGCTGTGAATTTGGAGTTTCGAATTCCGACTCCCACATCGCGGATTTCCAAAGTCAGAGGTGTAATTTTCCCGAATCATATAATTTAGAGTTCTGACTTCTGAATCCCGCATCGCGGGTGGCGGATTGCAGAATTTAGAGGCGTGATTCGGTGAAACAGAGAATTTGGGGTTCTGACTTCCGACTCCCACATCACGGATTGTGGATTATGGAAGTCAGAGGCGTGAATCTTCGAAGTTGTGAATTGGGTATTTCAAATTTTTGACTCCCATATTGTGGAATTCGAAGGCGTAAATCTTTGAAGTTGTGAATTTGTTGTTTCGACTTTCTAACTCCCGCACTGTGGATTGCAGATTGCAGAATTCAGAGGGGTATTTCTTCGACACTGTGTATTTGATGTTCCGTATTTTCAACTCCTGAATTGCGGATTGCAGAATTCAAAGGTGTAATTATTGAAGTGGTGCGTTTGAGTTCCGACTTCCAACTCCCGACTTGCAGATTGCGGATTATGGATTGTGGATTACATACCAAAGTTATTGCGGCTGTGAAAAATTGCATAGTTTGGAAAAAAAATTAGTGGGTTGTTTCTAAGGAGCTCCCCCATCACATCTAAAGGGAACCTAGGGGACCAGGTAATTTACAATTCATCTTACAAAGATGTCCTGAAGAAATCCTTAAGAATCAAGTTGAACACAAATCATTCGAGTCTCACCATCGAAAAACAACTAGAATATAGACTCAAGAGATTGGAGAAATCAATGCAACACCTGACTTTGCGAAATAATGACCTATGGTGCACCAAATGCTCTAATGAAGGACACATCAAAGATAACTTCCCATATGATGATAGGAGGAGCTACCACAATAATTACAATGTTCATCAAAGTGACATGAGAATACATGAAGAAAGATTGATTACATTCCCAGAAGAAAGAAAGCCAGGGAATTTCCAGACGGTACAAACGACTTACTTCTGTTACATATGCAAAATATTTGAGCCACATTCGACGATAGATTGTCCATATAATGATGACAATTTCAAGCCAAAGTGGTGTGGAAGATGTCAAACGAAGCAACATACAACGATAGACTGTATAATGAATTTAAAGACCAAAGCAAACCACCACACAGTCTATCATACGTATACAATTGATCAAATAGGTCGAGATAGTCACAACAATGACTACTGCAAAAATGGTAACAACCGACGAGGAGGATACAATGGTCGAGGATGAAATAACAATAACCGAGGATACTGACCACCAGGTCGAAGTCGAACACACTACTATGTATGTTTGAGTGAAGATCATTTGAGTCCCGATTGTCCTTGGAAGGAAAAGACAGACGTAAAATTTTGTACAAAGTGTGGAGTGGGGGAGCACAATCTTGAAGAGTGCCCCATAATGTTAGATGCTCTCAATCAAAGAAAAACTGTTAACGTTTTTTCTTGTGTTTCCAAGAATGAATCTTGCGGTACTAAAAATTTGCATATAATCACTAGACAAGGCACACAAATTGGAGGGGATACCCCTCACGTCACACGAATGTGAAATAAGAAAGAAGATTATCCTAATCCACAGAAGCATAAAGAAATATTTACAAATGCATCAGACATATTTTCACAAATTGCATTGGAAGAAAATAAGGAAGAACATAACACTAAAACAATTACTGATCTACTCCACCTCCTAACGAAAGAAGAAGTCGTGGCATGGTAGATTTATTTAATGCATCTCATAAAAAATGTTCAAAATGAAAAGGTTATTAAAATGTTGTGTAGTCTGAACCATAAAGAAAAAACTAGTATGGACCCCCTTGTTGACATGGGAAAGTATTGGTCGGCCATTACTAGAAAAAATTAGGAATCTATCTCAAATTAGCTGACCAAGGACTAATTGAACCTATTGGCATGTGGCGGAATGTAAAAACATCAATCATGGGTATTAGTACACATATCGAATTTGAAATTATGTAACCAAGAGAAGGGGCTAAATCCTTTCTAGCACTAATCAGAATAGCTTGGGGACGAAAAATGAAAGCATCCATTTCACTGGAAAAAGAAAGGATTAAACTGAAAGGAGATGGAAAGAAAGTAATTGTACCTATCAATCCATCCCAAGGAAAACCTTGGGCTGAACCTGACAATCATGATGAATATATCCAACGTTTATATCAAATATTCCACAAAAATGAATATTTCGTCGAACCCAATAATCATGGAGAACTACAACTGGGGAGTCCTTTGTCTCTTGAGTACAGTTCTGACTCAGAGCTGTATGATTGGAAAATTGAAAATTATGAAGCACACGATCGTGACTGTTGGTCCGTTGAGGTCATTCCTAGAAAAAGAACGCATCAATGTTTCGCGATAACTTTCATCCCAAATATCTTCAAGAATAAAATATGAGAATATTCGACTATCATTTCAATGAAGAAGGAACCAACGATTATTCCACCCCTACGATACAAAGAATGAGTATCTAACTGCTCACATCGAGGAAGTATCTAAAAATGTTGGTGATCAAGTTCGACTACAGACTTTAGTCGAAACATTTATTGGACAAGCAACAAGATGGTGGGACACACATCAATATCACCTTCAGACTTGGACTATTGCTTCTACAAACTTTAATGAACGATTTGGAGGAAAGAAGCTGACATCACAAGTTATCATACATAAATTTATGCAAGGTAACGATCTAGTCCACCATATTAGTATATGTCAAAGAGAGTGTAAATGCGTCAGATATCGAGATCAAAGATTATATCCCCATCTTTTTCCAAATACACTTGGTGATCTGCCAAGCAAATGGTACAATATGGAAGAATCCAGAGGAGACACATTCAATTGGCCAGAACTCAAAGAAAGTTTCATCAAATATTTTTCTTTCATCCCATAATAAGAAAACATCATAGAAGTAGACGAGCAAATAAAAAATTCCTACAACTGACGAATGAGAATACTAATTCGACGACAACAAAACAACCTCAACCGAATTGCAACAATCCCACGACAAGACTAATATGCCGATCAATGTGACTAGAGCTTGGAAATGATAAAATGTTGGGAAATATTTTCAATGGAAAATACATCACCCTAATGTTCAAAATCCTATAAAAAATTTGATGAAAATCAACACAGAAGAAAAAGTAGAACCGAAAATATTGACTGAAAGTGACTTTCCCCTAACATTTATAGAATTCAAAGAAGGAGGATGAAATATTAATGAATAGAGAGCACCAGAATGGATGGATGCAAAAATCAAAATAAAAGAAGTCAACATCTCAAACGACGACCGACCAAAAATGGCAAAGATTAGAGACTATTGGTTCGACCTGCAAGTAACTGACATTACTAACTTATTGAAAGAATATCAGGATGTTTTTGCACAAGACTACAAAGATTTAAAAGGACTAGTCCAAGAAATGGGAGAAATAAATATCAACATAAAACTTGATGCCAATCTTGTCAAGAAGCGACCTTATAAGTTGGCACATGAATATAAGGACATAGTCAAAAATGAAATTGAGAGTATGCTTGCTACAAGAATCATCTACCGAGTCGATCCGTCTAAATGGAATAGGCCTATGGTCGTCTAGCCCAAGAAACACGATTCAAAAAAACTAAGAATTTGTGTCAACTTCATAGGAATGAATAAAGTGACATTAACCGACCCATTCCCTACACCTTTCGCCAATGAAATTATCAACGAAGTTGCGGGACATGAATGTTACTCTTTCACTGACGGATTTTCGAGATACAATCAAGTACCTATTGCAAAGGAAGATCAGCACAAAATGACATTTGTCTGCTAATAATTTGGATCATTTACCTATAAAGTTATTCCCTTTGGACTAAAAAATGCACCAACAATATTCTCCAGAATAGTTGTCAAAGCATTCCAAGAGTACATATATAAAAATATAGCCATCTACTTCGATGAATGGAAAATATACTCACTATTAAGGGATCATATCCAATATCTTCGACTGATGTTAGAACGATGCCGACAAATCCAACTATAATGGAATATTAAAAAGTGCATATTTGCAACCCCAATCAGTATCTTACTTGGACATATTGTGTGTAAAGAAGAGATCAAAGTGGACTATGCAAAGATTAAATTTATCATCAACTTGAAACCACCAGTAAATCCAAAGCAATTCAAAATACTTCTCGGTCACTCTGGCTATTATTGAAAATTTATAAGGTATTATTCTGACATGACATATCCATTGGAAGCATTACTAAAAGAAAACCAATATTTCAGATGGTCTCACGAATGCGCATAATCATTTGAGCTTCTTAAAACAAAACTCATCAAAGCCCTAATTATGAGATTCCCAAATTGGTCGATCCAATTTCATGTTCATATCGACGCTTCAGCCATTGCAGTTGGTGTAATTCTTACTCAACCAAGAGAAGATGGAATGGATTATCCAAATGCATATGCTATTCGTAAGTTAAATAAGGCAGAAATAAATTATTCTACCACAGAATGAGAAGCCTTGGGCATGTTTTTTTCACTTTAGAAGTATCAGCATTACCTCTTGGCTAATACATTTATATTTTACATAGATCATCAAGCGCTCAAATACTTAGTCAATAAACCTCATCATGGTCGGTTATGCAAATGGCTACTCTTGTTCCAGGAATTTGAATTTGAAATAGTTGTCTGACCTAGAAAGAATAGTGTCGGTCCCGACCATCTGTCATGAATTGAAACTGGAGAAGATCCCGATGGAATTGACAATGAGTTTCCTGATGCCCATTTATTTCGAGTTGAAGCCATACTGATCGAATTGTAGGATATAGCAAAATTTCTTGAGCAAGGTCAAGCTCCTGAAGGAATTCCAGAAAAGAAAAGAAAGATATTTGCAATGAAGGTTGCACCGTATACTTTAATGAATGGAATTTTTGTATAAGCTTGGACCTGATGAAGTACTGAGACGATGTGTGTTATAACATGAACGACAACATATCATCGACGAAGCTCATAGTGGACTCGCTGAAGGGAACTATAACGTCGATACGACTGCATGAAATTTTTTACGGTATGGTCTATGGTGGCCGACATTAAAAAAATATTGCAGAACAAAGGTAAATAAATGTGACAAGTGTCAAATATTAGGCCGACCACTACCAAAGAATAAAATTCCACCAATTCCTGTCAATGCTAGTTTAACATTTGAAATATGGGTTATCGATTTAATTGGACCATTTCCAGTATCGGGCTAACGATCTAGAGCTATATATTTCATCATAGCAGTCGAATATGTTACTAAATGGGTAGAAGCTGAAGTTATCGAAGCATGTTCTAGTGAAGTAGCTGCAAAATTCATATACGAGAATATTGTCACAAGGTTTGGTTTCCCCCTCACTCTTATTAGTGACAGAGGAACACACTTTCTCAATAAGACGATATTAATACTATTCAAGGAATTTATGATCGATCACCAGAAGAGTTCGTCATATCATCCACAGTCGAATGGAGCAATTGAGCATTTAACAAAACATTAACTAAAGGTATAAAAAAACTTTGTAGCACTGAGAAAGATGTCTGGGACGACATGATGCCAACTATTTTATGGGCATAAAGGACAACTTATAAATAGACGATAGGACAAACACCTTTCAAACTCATCTATGGACAAGAAGTAGTCATTTCGCTACATTTTAAACAGCATGCACATATTATCGCATAAATACCACACCTGTACATTGTTAAAGCTACATACGATAGAAACTTCGACTTATCAAAGCTAGAAGAACAACCAAACAACCATCCATCACCAAGAAGTCCAAAAACAACAACCAAAAATGTGGCACGACTGCAAAATTAAAAGCAAAAATATATCAATTGGTGACTTAGCACTACTTTACGACAGTTGAGTAAAAGGAAAACCTAAGAAACTTTATACATCATGGCTCAACCCATATGTAGCTGAAGAAATAAATCACAATAGATTGGTTCGACTAAGAACACTACAATGAATTTTTTTTTCAAAGTTGTCAATGGTGTAAGATTAAAACATTATAAAGATTAGCATGGGCGCGATGCTAACCAAATGGATATATCACCATTTGGTCGACCGTCGTTCCCCAGGTCTGTAAATTAGCTAACTCTTCTAACCAAGCTTAATTTCACTAGAAGGTAGTATCAAAAACTAGCTTGCACTCAAAGAAAAAATTGTATAAAAAGGCGCTAAAGCATAGATGGTTGACAAAAATTAAAGACATCACGATGACGGTAGATTGGAATAAGAAGCACGAGACAAGTCATATATGGAGAATGGAGTAGACACATACACCTACAACCGACTGAAAAATGGAATGCGCCTAGGATCGACCAAAATAACATTAAAAAAAGAGTTGACCAACTCATAACTAGCATTTACATGACCAACTACAATCGACTCGCAAAACATACAAGCAAGCATAGATCAAGTCAACCGGAGCACAACGAACATTACTATGATTGACCCCGACGAATAAGTATTGAGAGCAGTAACTAAATAATGAATTAAAAATATTCTTCACATGAGTCAACCAAGATATCATGCACCACTAGTGAAGCTAAATCTGTCCTCACCTGAGGTGTCATCATTACATTCATCACCATATTAGCTATATTTCAGTTCCAAGGCATCGATCTGATTGACACGCACACAATTATTCGAGAAAATATTCAGGAGCTGCATGAAATATTCATGGAAAAACTTGCACCATATTTAGAAATTTGTCATCTTCCCATCAGTCACATCCCCATCATTTCAAAACTTCACTTCCCATTCACAATTTCAGATATAAAAGGCCACCCATACCCCGTATAGCACTACAATGCAATCTGGTGGACACCATGGAATTTTCTATCCCCACCCCTGTGTTTTTCCCCTTGTTACTCTATCAGAAATGCTCTAGCCTTATGAATCTCCTCTGCTGCACTTCATTGATTGTTCCATATCACTTCTTGTGATATATGATCATTTTGACACCCCACCAGTGGCATTTTCCCTACACTCCATGATATATGAGCATTTCAAGAAACATTGACGTGCCAAGACCAGGATTTGTTATTCTTTTCCTTGCCACCAATCATGATCGCAGGGCCCCAATTTTCATTCCCAAACGATTTTCAAGCTTGAGCGAGTGTGGAACATATAGCAGGCCAAGTAATTGTTTTCTTGGATGCGCTTCTTCTCTGAAACAACAATAGACTGTCTTGTTGGTCACTTCCAGAATCGACATGCCGTCTGATGTTGTTCTGTACCAGACTAACTGCACAAATTTTTTTATGTACCATATTATTCTACCAGCTAGTTCTCCACACATGGTCTAGTGTCCATTTTTAATAATTTGGAAAACTTGGAAAAATTGCAATTTTTTTGGTCAATTCGAACCTTGGACTAGTGATGACCCAAGTGCTTCCAAATGGATCCTAAGGATTTTGAATTGGGTCTGAAGGTATTTGAAGGGTATTAGGACATAAAAATGTATCTGATAGGTGCTTGGACACTCTCAAAATACTTTTTCAATGTCCTTCATTTGCAATCAAGAGAAAATGGGGAATTTACTAGTAATTTTGAGGTTCAAACCCCCAAGGGTAGAGGTCACTAATGGCTTCCCAAATGCAGTACGAATCCCACAAATTTCAGAATAGAGACATGGATTAATTATATGAATTCAATGGGAACCCAAATGCATCATTAATCAGTTCCTAAAGGCTTCTTCAACTCCCATAAATCATAGATTTATAAGCATATCATCACATAGGGGGGAATGAGAGAAAAACGTTATAACTTGCAATGAAATTTGAGAGAAATGTTCCAAATACTTGCATAAGATTCATGAAAATTCTTGAATACATTAATGGATCTCCAAACAGAAATAAAACCACTAATATTGACTGAAACAATTCCATATCAAACAACTTCAAGCTCTTACAACAAGATATATGGGAAAATGGCACCATTCATACATAGTTTGGCATTTTTACATAGTTCCACTTGGAGTTTCGATCTGAGGTTCATCTGAGCATCAAATAAAGAGTGTATACATCATATTACAAATAAATGGGGCCCCTTGGAATTCCCCAAAGAAATCATCATCTCACCATGTGCGTCATTCCTCCAAGAGCAATAATATGAAGAGAAGAGTGAGAGAGATGTGGGAACAAGTTGAAGAAGAAGTGATCACGAGAAGCCCTGTAGCTTCAAACTATAACAAATGAATTCATTGCATCTCCAAATGAAAGGTCTGAATGACCTCTCCAATTTCCAATTAGGATGGGAATCTTTCACCCTCGAAATTGGTGCTAAGGCAAGTAGAATAAACACTCAACTTGCATGGAAAAGATATGCTCTCCAAAATAACAAATCAGAAATGATCAAAATCCCCTCTCCTTCTTTGTTCTTTTATTTTATTATATTTCCAATCCCTCCATGGTTCGAATTCCCTCTAGGAGCTTCATGCCAACTCGAATTGGGGAGAGATTCCAATGAGTGCCACTTGTCCAACAATTCCTAGCCTCCCTCTTCCATCAATTCGAATGGAGGAATATTTGGATGAACTAACTCCCTTGTGCACCCTCTTTCAGGCTATTTTTAGCCCTGAAATTTCATATAGGTCATATGTCAGCAATCAGGTATGATCCTTGTCATAAGTGTCATAACATCTTCATCATTATTGTCATATAAGCTAGGGAATCTAGCCCAAGTGTCACAATACCTCTAAGATGCCTCTTCCTCTTCCATGGGAGTTACTCTTCCTCTCAAATTCGACCCTCATTGAACCCTTCCAATCATAATTCCCTTCCAACTTCCCCAAGAACGTTAGACTCCACCTTGGATTCGAATGCGTGAGAGTAGGATGCCATGTGGCATGGAGAAACTTGCTTTGTGTGGGTCCCACACCACCAATGTGCCCCCATGACCAAGTGCCACCTTATTTTCCTATTATAAATATTTATTTATCCCCTTTTAATATATATTTTTTCAAGCTAATGTCCATTTGGGGTTTTATAGCTCCCTTATTCCAAATCTAATGTTTCCACCCCAACCTAGGGAATTAGTAGATTGGTGGAATTTCCCCTTCTAGTGATTTATTTGGATCGAGACATCACAGTCCTCCCCACCCAATATTTCTTGCCATCAAGCAATTCCAAACTAGGATGCTGTAAATTTTGTTCCTCTTCCCATGTGGCATCCTTGGAAAATATTTCCATTGTACCAAATATTCTCTTATGGTTATGCTCCTCAATTTCCTTTCTCTTGTCTTCAAATTTTTTTATGGAATAAGTATGAGTTGTCCTTCATCATCTAAGGGAGGGAGTGTTTCTGAAATAGAAATTTGCTGACCGATAGCCTTCTTAATGCATGAAACATGGAATACATTGTGGATTTTTCTACCTTTCAGAAGTTCTAACTCATAGGCTACCTCCCCAACTTTTCGAACTATCTTATATGGACCATAATACCTTGGTTTAATATTTTCTAATCCTTTCCATTTTAAGTAGGTTTGCTTATATGGATGTAGCCTCAAGTAAACCAAATCATTCACTTGAAAATTCCTTTCCTACCTATGTTGATCTACATACTGTTTTTGTTGATTTTGGGAAACCTAGAAATTGTCTTTTAGAAGCTTCAAAATCTCTTGACTTTCCTCAACCCAATCTTTAGCTTTTGGGACTCTACTATCACCAAAAATGTGCTCAACAAAGGTGAGTGCTTCATAACCATAAAGTGTTTTCAAAGGAGACATGCCACTGGACATATGGAAAGTAGTATTGTAGAAAAACTCACCCAAGTGTATCCATTTAACCCAAGCATTTTGCTGCTCACCAACATAGTTCCTCAAGTACCCCTCCAACCATTGGTTCACCCTTTCTGTTTGGCCATCAGTTTGAGGATGATAGCTTGTGCTAGGAGTCAATTGAGTTCCCACTGACTTGAATATTTATTTCCAAAAAGCACTCATAAATATGTTATCCCTGTAACTCACAATGTTTTTGGGAAGTCCATGCAATCTGAAAATATCTATAGAGAATAGATCAACCACGTGTGAAGCAGTTGTTGGTGTCCAATTTTGTCACCATTTTTTATCATTCAATTTACTCAAAGTGGCATTATTTCTATCATTTCTTGCTATAGTAAGTTGTTTTCTTAGCCATTCAGCTCATCAAACAGTCCAGGTATGCACAAATTCACTTACCATGCAAATCTTGTTATGTTTCGTATATTATGGTTTATTTATGATTAAAATGATGTTTTTGGGCATAATTAACACTTATGGTTTTAACTGACAAGCTACATTTTGCAAATGACCCATCATTCAGACCATGTGATACATGCTCATCCTAAAACGTTTTCAGCTCATTGTTAACCCTCCGTTCAACCCGCGAAATTCGTGGTTGACACATCTTAGACCATTGAATGAAGAGAAGGACACATGGGTTCTGTTCGACACGCAATGGGCCTGGTTAATGAGTTATTGCTCTAGAAGATCTGTCCTTATGCTCGCCAAGCCTGATAGCACATCTCACGTCCACGTGAACACTTTAACCTTCAGTTCGTCTACGCATTCAGCCTAGAATCACGTTCAGTATGCCGACGTAATTCCTGTGCCCATGTCAAAACTCCAGCGCACCTACTCTCTTATTCGTTTGGCCAGGAGTTACGCACACTTGTTCACGCCTGCTCACATTCATTCATGCCGTCATTCTGGAAGATGTCCGCCTACCCACAATTCAGTCCGCCAACACACTGCTCGTCCACGTCTGAGTTAGATCGACGTTGTAGCTGCCTTGTGAAGGAACCAACCCCGTCAAAGTCTGAAGGATGCTCCTTGCGTTGGCATGTATCAATTAAATCAACAGTTATAGTCATTTAAACACTTATATTATTAGAGAGGTCGACTCTGTCAACCCTCTCACCCATTGTAACTTATAAATAGTCATCTTTGTGATTGAGATGAGTTAGTCAGAGTCTTAGTCTAAATTTTGGAATCTAGCTAGTTCGCAAGTCGTAGATAGTAGAAGACAGAGTTCTGTAATTCTTCTCAAGTTAATGGAAGTAGCAGCTTGTTGATGTTCTGCTGGTAGTCATCTAAGTTGAGCTAGTTCACCCTCCGATTGCTGGGAAGGCCCCCTCATCAACTGGAGGTTTTATTTACATTTTCTGCATTTCCTTTCTTGCAATTAACTAGTTTATTTCCTGTGTGTAATCTAATTCGTTTTCCTGTGTGTATTATCTTCGTTCCTCTGTAATTAATATTATGTTGTTAATACAGCCTTCCTTCTTTTGACTTAAAATGGTCGATCAGTAGTTCAATAGTTTAATAATTTGTATTTTGTTTTCAATCCTTCTTCCATCATCATAGTTAGATATTGCTTCCAAATTCTTCCATAGTTAGCATTCCTTTCTTTCTCTTCTCCTCTGTTAGTTTTTCTTCTTATTTGTTGTAGGTTAATTCTTCCTTCTTCTATTCCAACCTTCTTCCTACTTCTTATAAAATCATTCTTCCTCTTAGGTAATGATTCGCATAGATAATTTCTTAGCCTCTAATAATCTCTCTACTGCTTCATGTGCATAGTAGGATCATTTGTATAAGCCAGCTGGTAATTAAATCATCCAAAACTCTTCTTTCCCTCACTTTAAAACGTCAGATAGTCATTCGGACTATCATTCAGACTGGCGTTCGGATCGTCATTCGGACCTGTGTGTTTTATGTATTATTTTAGTCCTTTTTCCGAATCTAATTTCTTCTACCTCTTAATCATCATTCTTCCTGTTCCTCCTTAATAGTTTGAGATGTAATTTAATCTTGTTTTATGTTATTTGGAGTTTTTAATTCAATTTTCATCATTATTTCCTCCTTTCTTACTTCCTCCTTATCCTCTTCTTATATTTTTTCGAAACTTTAGTTCTTTAACCTGTTTTGTTACTTAGTTACTGTTTAGAATGTATGAATAATTGTTCTTAAAATAGTTTATTTCCAAGTTATAATTGATAATTCTATTCATTGAGTTGTTTTAGTTTGTTAATCTTAGGATTAGTTTCTATTTAACGAAGATGTTCATGTTGCAAGATCTGGAATAATAATAAAATATCTTTATCAAGTTTTCTACTTACTTCCAAATCTAATATAGTTCAGTTTAACATCTTTGTTAAGTTCTTCTATTTTGCTTCTGACTTATATTAGTTTCATGTTGTTCACATATGGATAGACAGTAGTTTAGGATGTTTAAAGTTAGTGGTAGTTTGTTGATTTTTAGTTTAGATTTGTTTGTAGAAGTTAAGTTAGATTTACTTCCATTCAACTTCCTTATTACATTTGAAAGTCATTACAATACATTTACTCCAGTTCCTATTACATTTGATGTACGTAATCAAGAAGAATGGAATTAGATGGTTTAGTCTAGAATAATTTGCATTTACAAGTTCTCCCTATTAAACATCTAATATCCATAGCTCTGATTCTGTCCATAGTTGTTATCTGGAAGTTGAATTTAGTAGTTTCTTACTTTTCTAGAAGTAATTTGTGTTTCAGTATTTGTTTCCATCTTTCTTATTAATTAACCATAGAAGTAGAGTAGTATGATCTAGTACTATTCTGATCTGTGATTTAATTGTATTCTTAAATATTTAACTCGGTTTTTCATTTTGAAAGATCTTTCGATCTTTTTTCTTACTAAACATTTTTTAGGTCTGACAAACCTGAAACTTTAGAACCTTTTCTACCTTGGAATTTATTTTGCTTCAACTCTAAGTTTACTGATCCTGGTTGATAATTAGTATTAGGTGTTTTTATTTGAGATAGTTCACACACCCAACATTTTGGCGCCATTGCCGGGGAGTTGAAATAGGTAGAATTCAGTTGAAGATAGGTAGAAATTCTCTTCCAAAACTTAGTGATAACTTAGTAATAGGCTGGTGGTGGGCGAATGGTAAGACGAGAGGTAAGAACCTGTGCATCTATTATAACAAGTATCCCCAAAACCCAGCACTTATAAGATGTAATTAAAATTTATTTCAGTTATAGTTTCATTTTCATGAATAGGTCTAGAGATTCACAAGGTAGATTTATTAAAACTAAAATTCCAACTAAAATCCCTACTAAAATTCCTACTAACCTATACAGGGGACGTGCCACCCCAACTACTAACTCAACAGAAAGGTATCGGAAGACACCTAAAGGGGACAGTCCTACTTGAAAAGCAAATGAAACCTTTTCTGGAAACCTTTTAGGGGAAATTATAGGGACATCAGAGCAGTTGGTTCATAAATAAATTCCACTAGAAGAACCTCAAGATAATATAGAGACTGAACTTAGACAAGAAGAAACTCAGAAGGATAAAGCTTCGGAACCTCTTAACCCTCCGTTAGTCCAAAAACCCAAGACACTACTTTTTCAATCGTAGGTGGTCCAAATTTGACAGATTTTGTTAGTCCTACACAAATAGATGCTCTCTTCGAGAACTCTACAAATGTAGTTGTCTCATAGATTGTAACAACAATGGTAGGACTTTCAAAACTAGATTCCCACGTGGCTGATAATTCTCCTCTTAAAAAGAAGAATACTGTTCCAGAAACAGGACGTTGGGACATTCCATCTTCACGTAGAAAAGCACCACCTAGATATACACTCGTTGGCAATAGAATATTCATGGGGGATGAAAATGAAGACCAAGTCTGACAAGAAGAAGAAGAAGAGGATAGAACTGAAGGTACCTTCGGGTTTCTCATCTTAGACACTACACAAGATGTTACAATGAAAAATATCCCTCCCTCCTCACTACCAACTTTCTACGGAAAAAGTAGTGAGGATCCGGACACATTCTTAATTGAGTTGGACATCTTGTGTAGAAGTTACAATTACCTACAAGATGGCCAAAAACTAAAAAATTTTCCTGCCACATTAAAAGATTATGCTCTCCAATGGTTTATGGGATTAGGAGAATCTAGTATTAGAACTTGGGAAGATATGAAGAAAGCATTTTTGCGAAAATATCAGGACTATTGCAAACCGAAAGACTCTCGTAATGATATCTTTAAAATCCAACAACTTGAAGATGAGAGCCTGGAGGACTATCTCGAAAGGTTTAGCTATGTGTTACACAAATCTAAATATAGTGATCTTCGGGAAGATGCAGTAAGAACACTCTTCCTTAAAGGAATCTCAGAAGAATTCTTAGAAAACCTTAATCTCATGGCAACAGGAGACATCTCTCATAAGCCTTTTTCACAGATTTGTGAACTATGTAGGAATTACTCTAGGACTAGAGGGAAAAGTGGCAGAAACTTTTGAGAACCTTATGTTAGAAATCCAAAAGGAAACACATCCGGTCCTGGTGGAGTTACAAGGGTAGAATTAGGGAACCTGTTAGAAAACTTCAAAACAGATATTTTAGGAGCTATGGGTTCTCAGCTAGATGCCCTACAAGCTAAAAAGAGACAGGATGAAGAGCGTGCAACAATGATTATTTTCTGCCCTAGGTGCAGAACTAAACATCCTCAAAGAGAATGTCCATTAAATAATGTTTCAGTTTGTCACCTCTGTATAGAAGAGCATCCCACTGATAATTGTTCATCGTTGCCCGGGTTGCAAGTTGTATACAAGAGTGGAATTTTTGGTGAAACATCTAGGAGGCCTTGGCAGCCTAGGGATCAACCTTCGGGTCAGGATCCATCATTCCAATTTCCACCTTACTACCATCCTTATCAACCTCCGCAACAATGGAACACTTCAGACTGGCAGAATTAGACACCGCAATACCCTTCTCAGAATGCTCAACAGCAGCAATGGCCTCATGGATGGAGAGGACAAGCTTTTGCTCAACCATCTCCTTCTATGACTAACTATCCTTACCCACCTAATGTTCAACAACTTTTTCCTGGATATGCACCTCCTTCACTACCCCCTATCCCAATTCAACCTCATCATTTCCAGAATGTGAACCCTCCAAGACCCACAATATTACCCGCACAACCGATACTGAATCCTAACAACAAACCAACCCAAGCTCTTAATAACATTGGTTTATTACCTCTTCCATCATATGCTATTTCATCTGCACCAATACATGAAGTTCAATTGCGGTCTGGAAGAGTTTTGCAAGATCATCCTAAGTCATCAGTTGTTATTCAAGAAGAAAATGAAGAAGAAAATGTACCTAATGAAATATTGAATGATGCCATTCTTGAAAATGTGGTTGTTCCTAAATCTTCAACACATAACCTTCCTCATAAAGAAGTAATATTGGGAAATAAATCATCTCCATATCTGGAGTGTCTAATAATAGAAAAACCTGTAACTTACCCAGAATATAACATCATTAATGAATTGAAAAATATTTGTATTAAGATTCCTTTATGACCAGCCATTAAAGATATACCAATATTCGGTAAAGTGATAAAAGAACTCTGCATTAAGAGACCAGGTAAGAAACAAAAAGACCCTCCAACAATACATGTCATAGGTGAAATCTCAGATTGTACAGCAGAACAACCTAGAATCCTGAAGTATACAAATCCAGGAAATCCTGTAGTAACTGTTCTCATTAACAACACTGCTATAGGAAACACACTCATTGATCTAGGGGCTGCTATTAACCTAATGACTACTACAGTTTTAGAAGCTCTCCAATTAGGACCATTCCTCCGCCCTACCCCAACAATGTTAGAACTAGCAGATCGTACTATGGTACAAACTGCTGGGATTTTAGACGATATTATGGTGTCAGTAGCCTCATGGGAATATCCCGTGGACTTCATGGTTATACAATCAAAAGATCCATCTAGAGGGCATCCTATCATTTTAGGAAGACCCTGGCTGGCTACCGCTAATGCATTCATAAGATGTAGGGATGGAGAAATGCTTATCTCTGATGGATTATCTACAAGAAGACTAGCTCTATACCCACCAGCACAGCCCGTAGCTGAAAACTTATTTTGGTTAGATTGTCCTTTTGGAGAAGAAAACCTGGAGGAACTTTCCCTTGTTAGTGATCTTTCTTGGGCACTTCAAGAACAAAGTATTGAAAATGTGTTGAATCAATTTATTTCCTCCACCACATGTATAGACTTTCTTCAGTCTTTTTCCCCACCTGACCAGATTTTTGGAGATGAATTTCAAGAAAACATGAGTCTCTCAACATTTACAAGTACACCTTGTGTCTTTAAAATTGAAGAACAGCTAGGATCTTATACCATACCATGTGAGGTTAGTTTTGAAAAATTCCTACATATAAATGCAGGTTTAGATGAGAGTCAGCAAAAGCAATTGTTAAAAGTTCTCAAAAGTCAAACTGGAGCTTTCGCTTGGGAATACACCGATATGAAGGGTATACACCGAGATACTTGTATTCACCACATTTACACAGACACAAATATACCTCCCGTCAAACAACCCCAGAGAAGAATGAACCCAGCTCTCAAAGATATAGTAAAAGAAGAATTACAAAAACTTCTTAACGATGGATTCATTTACCCAATTTCTAATAGTAAGTGGGTGTCTCCTCTAGTAGTAGTCCCAAAGAAAGTCACAGGGAAGTGGCATATATGTGTTGATTTTCGAGAATTGAACAAAGCCACTCTTAAATACTATTTCCCTCTACCTTTTATAGATAAGGTGTTAGATACCCTATCGGGGAAACAATACTTTTCTTTCCTAGATGGGTATAGTGGATACAATCAGATATTAATAGCACCTGAGGACCAAGACAAGACTACCTTTACTTGCTCTTGGGGGACATATTCCAATCGAGTGTTACCATTTGGCCTTTGTAATGCACTTGCTATTTTCCAACGTGCAGTTCTAGGTATCTTTGCTGACCTTATACATGATTATGTAGAGGTCTACATGGACGATTTCACAGTCTATGGTAATACCTTCCAAGAATCCCTTGATAACCTCGAGACAATTCTTATTCGATGTCAAGACACAAACTTATCCCTTAGTCATGAAAAATGCAAGATGTTATTAACCAAGGGCATAGTTCTAGGACATCATGTCTCTCTTCAAGGTATCAAGGTGGATCCTGCCAAGATAGAGATAATTGTCAATCTTCCTCCCCCAAAGACTCCGAAGGAAGTTAGAAGCTTTCTTGGCCATGCAGGTTATTATAGGCGTTTTATAGAAAATTTCACCAAGATAGCCGCACCTATGTTCAAACTACTCATGAAGGACCTAGAATTTCAATGGACTGAACCTTGTCAACAGGCTTTCGAAACTTTAAAAGCAAAGTTATCAGTAGCACCAGTACTTAGGGGCCCTAACTGGTCCCTTCCCTTTCATATCTCTACTGATGCATCCGACATAGCTATAGGGGCAGTCTTAGGTCAAAAAGAGGAAAAGTTATCTTATGCCATTTATTTCACTAGTAAAAACTTGACTCCTGCAGAATCAAAATACACTGTTACTGAAAAAGAGTTTCTTGCAGTAGTCTATTCCATCAATAAGTTTTGTCATTATATCATAGGATATGAAATTTTCATACATATCGATCATTCTGCTATTAGATTTTTTATGAATAAACCAGTTACCAATGGCAGAGTGACTCAGTGGCTTCTTCTTATACAAGAGTTTAATATCACCATTGTTGAATGTCATGGTCGAGAGAATGTAGTAGCATACTTTCTGTCCCGAATTCAAATTGACAATGATGGCAGTCATGTTGATGATAGCTTCCCAGATGAACATTTATTCGTTGTATCTGTTCAAAACCCATGGTTCGCAGACATAGCCAATTATTTGGCAACTGGAAAGCTACCAAACCATCTCTCTCCACCCGAAAAACGTAGAATCATAGTTCAAAGCTCTAACTATTCCTGGGTGGATAATGATCTCCTTCATACCGGTCCTGACCTTATTATTAGAAGATGTGTATGAGAGGATGAGATGGTAGAGATTCTTCATGCATGTCATGGTGGACCTTGCGGTGGACACTTTTCTGATAAAAGAACATCATATAAGGTTTTGCATTTTGGATATTATTGGCCAAGAATCTTCAAGGATGTTGCCAAATATATCAAGGGATGCGATAGTTTCCAAAGAATGGGTAGACCTACGCCATCTGATGAGATGCCTTAGCAAACTCAAGTTATGATTGAGCCTTTTGAAAAATGGGCTCTAGATTTCATTGGACCAATTTCCCCTATGTCTCGTAAGAAGAAGTACATCCTAGTCTGTACAGATTATGTCACCAAGTGGGTAGAAGCCAAAGCTTTATTCCGAGCCACAGAAAAATCAGTGGTAGAGTTTATGTATGAAGAAATATTTACCTGATTTGGTGTACCTAGGGAAATTGTAACCGATCAAGGATCTCAATTCACTTCCAAGTTAATGAAAGAACTCACTAACAAATATGGTATTAGACATTGTAAATCTTCACCATATTATCCTCAGGAGAATGGTCAAGTAGAAAGCACAAAAAAAGTATTAGAAGCTATCATGACCAAGACCATTAAGTTACACCACAAGGACTGGGAAGATTGTAAAATTAGTCACAGCAGATCTAATGAACAAGTAAATCAATCACAACAGATGAACATAGAAAATATGGTGTAAAACTGTGCAAAACATGCTCAGTGCTCAATATCCCAATAAGGGTGAATAATTACAATACAATCATTTGACAATGAGTGAGCAATTCGAATTGACTAAGGAGGTCATTTGAATTACTGAATGGTGTAGCTTGGCTCCAACTAGGAGTCCTCATCATCAATCAGTGGTGGTCATCACTACACAAGAACCAGTAATCCAGGTGTCAATCTGAGTCTAACTGAGTGTAACAAGTGTAACTGAAGTGTGTAGCACTGATATAGGGAAGGAGGCTCAGTGGAGGGTGCATGGGATGCTTAACTGAAGTCAGAACAAGTCATCTAGTCAATCTATAGGTCCAACGGAGTGAAACAGTCAGTCAGGAGTGAAACTAGCCTCAAATCAAGGAGAATCGGAGCTAACTGAGTGGGTAGGTGAAGAAGTGCGCCCTTCTCTGGCAGTAGGTGAGAAGTGGGTGCCTTCATGACTAGGAGGGCTAAAACTCTGATGGAAGGAGCTCCCGGGTGCTAGAATGAAGTGGATAAGGTGCTGGAGGCATCAACCTGGTGACTGGGATGCATGCAAAATGCATGCAAACCCTAATTGCATGCAAGGTCCTGAAAATGATGATGTGCATATCCGAACACCCCCCCTCAAGCTAGACTATGATGTGCAAAAAATAATGTAGGGCCCTAGTTACTAAGACCAAAGGTCACCCCAATACAATAATCCAAAAAACAAATGTTGAAAATAAGCTAAGTGAGGAAAGAGGGAAAACCCAATGGGAAGAAAGCCCCCCCTCAAGCTAAAACATAATAATGGATCAATCTGTCTCCACCATGATGGAACTCACCCCCAACAGTGAACGGAGGTAAGATAACTTCTTCTCAGTGAAGCTCTTGGTGAAGATGTCTGCAATTTGCTCATTGGTAGGGCAATATTGCAGAATGATGGTGCGATCATGCACCAACTCTCGAATGTAGTGCATATGAATCTCAATGTGTTTGGTCCTCTGCCGCTGAACTGGATCTGTGGAGATCTTGATAGCACTTTGATTGTCACAAAATAGGACAGTCGAAGTAGTGCCACCAAAACCAAACTCGAAAAGAATACCCTGCAACCAAACTGCCTGAATGCAGGCATTAAATGCCCCTCGATACTCTGCCTATGCTGAAGAAAGTGCAATGGCGTCCTGCTTTTTGCTTGACTAGAAAATAGGCCCATGTCCAATCATGAAAACATATCCGGAAGTGGACTTCCGATCTATGCTATCACCTGCCCAATCTGAATCAGTAAAACCAATGAAATCTAGCTCAGAATCTGCAGCATAATGTATGCCAAAATGTTTCATACCTTGCACATACTACAACATCCGTTTGGCTTCCTGCCAATGAAGCTCATGGGGCTGCTGCATATACCTTGATACAACACTCACTGCATAAGATATATCAAGCCTAGAGTGTGTCAAGTATAGTAGTGAACCAATCAACTGTCGATACATAGTGCAATTTGCAAGCGGTGTAGAATTTCCCTCCTCAAGACTGATTCCTGAGAGGAATGGGAATGGGGCTACCTTAAATTCAGCCATATTAAACTTCAATAACAGGTCGGAAGCATATTTTTTCTAAGATATAGTGATCCCATCAAAATTTTGAGCTATCTCCAAGCCCAAAAAGTGACTCAGCAATCCCAAATCACTCATGTCAAAAGCTAGATTTAAAGCAGTTTTTAGCTTGTTTATTGAAGTAAGAGTGCTACCAGTAATGAGAAGATCATCAACATAAAGTACAATAACCAACAAATTACCTTTAACTTGTTGTAGGTACACATTCGGATCAGATTTGCATATTTTTAAATTCTGAGAAAGAAGGAAGGAGTCCATCTTTGCATACCAAGCTCTTGGGGCCTGTTTTAAACCATACAAAGATTTATTCAATCTGCAAACTAATGATGGATATGACATGTATCCTTCTGGCTGCTTCATATATACCTCTTCAGCAAGATCTCCATGTAGAAAAGCACTCTTCACATCCATGTGGTGCACTTCCCAGTGCTTGGATGCGGAAATTGCCAAAACAAGGCGGATGGAATCCATGTTTGCAACCGGTGCAAAAGTCTCAGTGTAGTCCACTCCTTGGACTTGGGAGAAAACTTTTGCCACCAAAATTGCTTTGTATTTGCTGATAGAGCCATTAGCAGAAACTTTCATGCTGTAGACCCATTTACATTGGACTAATTTTCTCCCAGGTGGAAGAGAAACTAGCTCCCATGTATTGTTCTTTTGAAGAGAACTATACTCTTCATCCATGGCACTTTTCCATCTCGGATCTCAGTGGGAATGGCAGTATGTTGTGGGATCTAAGCCAGTCATCAAATAACAAATATCAGGAAGTAATGGATCAGAAATAGAAAGAGCCATACCTGCTCTTTGAAAGTCTGCTATTGTTCGTCTTGGATCAGCAGGATTTCCAATGTTCGAACCAGCAGATTGAAGAGTGTTTTGGGACCACTTTGGTAACTGAGGAGGATCATAATGGTCAGATTCCAAACCTGATATGTCATGATCATCATGTACTGCTACAATATCAGAAATATCAGAACCAATACTTTCATTATCGCTGCTCAAATCTTCTTCTGGTGAAGGCGATGAAACGACAGTGTCTTCCTCGACTAGTTGCAATTCTTGAAGCGGTTCTTCAAATTGCACACTGCGCTCTATGAATATCTTTTTGGATCTGATATCCATGAGTTTATATGCCTTTGATTCTTCCCCATATCCTATCAGTATGCACTCAATACTTTGTGGATCCAAAGCTCGTCTCTTCTTGGAAGGAATTCTAGCCCATGCAGTGGAGCCAAAAACTCTCAAAATTGACACATCTGGTTTGTGACCAAAGAATGCTTCAAAAGGAGTCATACCTTTCACGGATGAATGCGGAACTCAGTTCTTAATGTATGCAGCAACATTAATTGCTTTAGCCCAAATATTTGCAACCAAACCTTTTGACTCAATCATGCAATTAGCCATCTCTTTCAGTGACTGATTTTTCCTTTCCGCTACACTGTTTTGCTGGGGTGTGTAAGGAACTGTATGTTGGATCTGAATTCCACTTTCGGCACAAAGTTGCAGCAAATAGGCCTTGATATATTCTCCACCATTATCAGATATAAGAGCTTTGATCTTTCTCTCAGTGGCGGTCTCAACAGAAGCCTTAAAATCCTTGAATTTTTCAAGCACTTTTGACTTGTTTTTGAGAAAAAATACCCATGTAAAGCAGGAAAGATCATCAATAAATGTCAAAACATACGTTGAACCATTTAATGACATATTGGGCAGTGGAACATTGATATCATAATGTATCAGCCCCAAAACTATAGAAGCTCTGCTAGCTTTGCCGCGGTCGAACCTGTGCTCGGGGTGCTTCCCAATAATGCAACCGGTGCATATTCCCTTTGAGGAATGGAGTTGTGGAAGACCATCTACCATGGATTTTTTTGATAACAGAAGCAAATACTTATAATTAAGATGTCCAAATCTTTCATGCCAAATCCTACTAACCTCATTACCATGTGTGCGAAGAGCAGTGGGATTTGCAAGCAGAATAAAGTGTGAAAGCTCATAGCATTTTGCAGTGTGGTTCGCCTTTCCGACTGCAATAAGTCTTCCACTTTTGATATCAGAAATTTCAACTGTATTAGGGCTGAATGTAAATTGCTTCGGTTCACCAATGTGTGTCATTTGATACACAGAAAGAAGATTTGAAGCCAAGGAAGGCACATAGAGAACATTCTGAAAGCTTCCATGATCTACATGGATTGTACCTTCGCCCTTTGAAGAAACTTTTGAGTCATCTCCCAAATGGATGGGGATGGAGCTTTTTGGATCGAATGAAGAAAAAAAATCAATATTTGCAGCCATATGATTCGAGGCACCCGAATCTATCAAAAGAGTAGTGGGCTTTGAAACAGTTGCCATGAGTGCTTGTCCTCTTTCATGATCATCATTCCTATCCTTCTTCCTTGCACCGTCAGGAAGAGTTATGTTATTCTTTTCCAAAAGGAGGGCCATTTGATCTACAGTCTTCTTCATGCATGAACTTTCAGGATGAATCCACGGTTGCAATAAGTACATTTATATTTTTCCTTACCCTCTTTACCCTTTTGCTTGAACTTCGAATTGGATGGTGCATCCGTCTGTTTGCCTTTCTCTTTTTGCTTGTGAGGTTCGAATTTGGGCTTCTCTTTCTTTGCTTTCCTTTACCATTCGAATTCTTGGGTCCTTGAACAAATAGGGATGAACCTTTGGATTTTATGGACCCCATTTGAATCAACTTATCATGCTCTTTTGTGACAGACTCAATGAAGGCATTCAAGGTAAGCATCTTCAAATTCGGGGTAGTTAGCCGACCGGAATTGAAAGTAGAGACAAATACCGAATATTATTTACCAAGATTAGTGAGAATAGAGAGGATCAATTGCTTATCCTCTTTGATAACTCCACTGTTCTTCAACTGCAATGTCAAGTGCTTGAATTTTGTGAAAAACTCATTGATGGTCTCGAAATTCTCAGGACTAAGAGCAATCAATTCATTCTCTAATTGAAAAGCCTTAAGCTCGTCTTGCTTGCCAAAAAGTGTTTCAAGTTTCTCCCATATTGATTTTGGATTCTTCAATCCACTGAGATGGAAGTGAATATCTTTGGAAATAGAGAGGAAAAGAAGACCATAAGCTTCATCAAGCTTGTTGTAGTGTTTGGTTCTTTCTGACAATGTGCTTGGCTCCAATTCGAGGCCAACTGTGACTCTATAGAATCTTTTTGAACGTAATATGATCTCCATATCATCTTTCCAATCAAAATAGTTGAAGGGAGTGAGGATAGGCTTTGAAGAAGAGTATTCCATTACCAGGAGCGAGTGCACTTTGATGTAGAAAGGCTTGCAAAAGCAAGGTAGCGAATGCAATTGAAGGAGACAATAACCTGCAAATCACAATCAATACAAGAACAGTAAGGTTGAACAATCCACCCTTTTAGAGTTGCATCACACCTGGGATTGGAGATCAAGCAATATTGAATGGGTCCAATGTATCAAATACATGATTTATGTGGAAACTCAAGCTTCTGGAGTGGTATTGGAAGTATTTTTTAAGCTTTGCATGCATAGGAGCAAATGCTCTTGAGATCTTTCATGCCAAACTTTTTGTAATTTTGAGTAAATTCACTCAAATATCCTTGTAGAAAAGAGATCTTGTCCCTGCAATGGATCTGATACCATGTAAAATTAGTCACAGTAGATCTAATGAACAAGTAAATCAATCACAACAGATGAACATAGAAAATATGTTGTAAAACTGCGCAAAACATGCATTAGTGCTCAATATCCCAATAAGGGTGAATAATTACAATACAATCATCTGACAATGAGTGAGCAATTCGAATTGACTAAGGAGGTCATTCAAATTACTGAATGGTGTAGCTTGGCTCCAACTAGGAGTCCTCATCATCAATCAGTGGTGGTCATCAATGCACAAGAACCAGTCATCCAGGTGTCAATATGAGTCTAACTGAGTGTAACAAGTGTAACTGAAATGTGTAGCACTGATATAGGGAAGGAGGCTTAGTGGAGGGCGAATGGGAGGCTTAACTGAAGTCAGAACAAGTCATCTAGTCAATCTAGAGGTCCAACGGAGTGAAACAGTCAGTCAGGAGTGAAACTAGCCTCAAATCAAGGAGAATCGGAGCTAACTGAGTGTAAACTTAGTGGGTAGGTGAAGAAGTGCACCCTTCTCTGGCAGTAGGTGAGAAGTGGGCGCCTTCATGACTAGGAGGGATAAAACTCTGATGTAAGGAGCTCTCAGGTGCTAGAATGAAGTGGATAAGGTGCTAGAGGTATCAACCTAGTGACCGGGATGCATGCAAACCCTAATTGCATGCAAGGTCCTGAAAATGATGATGTGGATATCCGAACACAGATAGGCTCCCAGAAGCCTTGTGGGCTTATAGAATAACTTGGAGAAACACCATTGGCCACACACCTTATGAACTTGTTTATGGAAAACAGGTTCTCCTACCCATTTAATTTCAGGTTAAGACATTTCGTATGGCTTCTCAATTAGGAATGAATTTAGAAGAAACACAGAAACAACGAATCATACAAATAAATGAATTAGATGATATTAGATAGGATGCTATCCAACGAACAATCTTAATACAAAATCAATGTAAAAAATGGCATGACAGATACATTAAACAAAAAAAAATTAAAACAGGAGACTGGGCATTACTTTTTTATTCGAGATACAAAAATTTTAAAGGTAAATTGACTACTCGCTGGATGGGTCCTTATGAAATTGTTATAGCCTTCGATAATGGATCCGTTAAAATTAAAACAATTGATGATTCTCAAACTTCCTTTGTTGTAAATGCCCATAGACTTAGACTTTATCACCAACCTATATCTAAACAAGACTTTGTGCAGAATGCCTTACAACAACAGGAGATGGAGCTGGTAGAAGAGGAAGTCATTCCTCCTCCTCCTAGTCCCTAGAATTTCTAAAGGATTCTCTTCATTTGTACATATGTAAATATATTGTGTTTTTGTTTTAATTATAATAATGAAGAGTTATTTTTGACAAGCTGATTGTATTTATACAGGGAATTAATTTGTATGATCAGCTCATGAAATTTTTTCCATTAAAAACAGGAAAACTTTTCTTCCTTTTTAGATTTCTTATGACTTTTTTGTACATATGTTTTGTTTTGAATAAATCAAAATCATCTAACTACAGTTTTGCAGTTTAATTACAAGGACCTTATCCGCTCATGCAATATTATTGAAAGGGAAGCACTTAAAAGAAAAAAATTCAATATATCCTAACCCCATCTTTTTTTTCAATTATTGGTTGACATTTTCAGCAAAAGATAAAGTGTTCTTTATATTATCTTGCAACCATTTCATTTATGATTTTGAATATGGTATTTGATTCAAGCATGCACATTTCTGATTATCGTTTAGAACTGTTGCTTAAAAGACCTATCTTAATTGCTATGATCTCAAAAAAAATACTATCTTACACCTATGGATCATTGGCTTATCCTAGACTCATTATCAAAACTTGTCTCTTAAAGCATCTTTTAAAGGTAACTTAGAAGTGAATGTTATTTTTATTCTTGTGGGGAACATTATTGAATTCTTATGAAAGAGATAGATATAGATCAAAGAACAGCTTTAGGTTATTATCTTTTGACATGATCCATAACTTTGGCTATTATAAGTAAAAGTTGCTCATAAATGTTCATTCTAATATTTCGAATTATGTGTTTAGAAGCCTTAGAACACTCTAGTGCCAACCGGCTTCCTTACAAAAAATATATATATATATATATATATACATATACATCATTAAACGAAGCAAACCCACCGGGGTACTGAACAGGCCTGCTGACAGCAGGTCCATGCTAAGTAAAATCTTAAACAAGGAAGCTAGGTAAATGCAAGTAAACCCGCCGGGGTATTGAACAGGCTCGCTGGAAGCGGGACTATGCTTGCATGGTACCAAGATAAACCCATCGGGGTACTGAATAGGCCTGCTAGCAGCAGGTTAATATCGGGTAAAAGAGATCGGTTAATGCTTTACTATGCACATGATTCATATATAAGAAACCTGAGTATACAAACACATGTTTTGGCCAATCATCTATACTGTCATTGGAGAATAACTGTAAGTTGAACTTGGACCTTGTCATCTAATTCAAACAATACCTAGGATGTTATTATCTTAGAAATGGGACCCATAATTATGAAAATCTCACAAGCTTTACGGTGCACCTTATCTATATCTTGGGATGACAAGAAATATTTAAAATGAGTTATGGATGGCTAGTTTTCCTGTGGCATCTTTCATATCAAATTATACTATCATTCTTCATATGGTCCTTTTAAGCACTGTTCTATTCTTTATGATAAATGTACATATTTGAATCATCTACGTGTTTAGTTAATATTTCATTTTCTTGAGAAAAGTATTACAACATTTTTCAGCTATTGACAAAATAATTGAATATCTAATGTTCTTTTTGTTGGCTTGAGGACAAGCCATATCTTTGGTTTGGAGGAGGATTAGAACTGTTTTAAACTATTTTTTATTATTCATAAAAATAAAAATAAAAAAAGTTTATTTATCTCTGAAAGTGATAGATGTTTGCAGGTTAATGCAAAAGCAGAAGGTGAATTGTTTTAATTAAAGACAAACAAAAAGGGGACATGACTTAAAAGTTCCAGAAAGCAAAGTTTACAGCATTTTCTATGCACTAACAACCTTAAAAATTCCTTGCAAAAATCAGTTCCAGTTGGTTCAGCAATAAAAGTTTGTATAGACAAAAGTCTGTATGAAACGCTGAATGACGGATCGAATGCCGATCCAAATGCAGTGACGAATGCAGCAAATAAGCAACGTTTTGAATAAAAGTGCTGAAGAAATTTTAGCTTATATATATCATATAGCATGCTAGATATTTTTGAAAATATTGACTAACCAATGATGATAGGGATCAATCAAACGTCAAATATCGCACTTGGTTTTATTTCCTTATTCATCTCATCTTGTTAAACGAATGAATCTTGTGTCATTATGAATCATCGCATGATGACTATGGTCTTACCTGTCGTATAGATCGCCAACATATGAATCGGATCTTTGTGATCTCCCACGTGTAGAATATCCCATTACATGAATTTCGTTCAACCTGTCCAAAGCTTAGCTTTGGACATGGTTGAATATGCTATACCAAACACGCATCTACCGAATTCACGCACTTCAATTCTGCCACTTAACTCAAGATCTTCAAAGTACAAGTGTGATCTTTCAAAACACGCTTTACCTATGACCATCCAACCATCCAAACAGACTTCAATTTAACTGATGGCTGCGTGAACTTCTGCTTCACTCTGTTCACCCTTCATTTCTCTCTCTGCGAGCTGCGTCCTCTACAAATTCCTTGTATCCCTCGTCCTCTATCAGCAATGCCTAAATGTTGCGAGCCAGGTAGCTACCAAGATCTTCTTCATATCCCTGAGTTTAAAAGATGCCATGAGTTATCCTCTCAAGCAGGATGGAATCCGTTTCTCCACCGCCTTGATTGTCACAACCATGAGATTTCATTGCTGTTTGCCAAAGGTTTCGATGGAAAAACGGCCAAGGTTGGCCATCTTGTTTTCTCCGTAACAGAAGAGTCAATAGTGTTAGCTACGAAGCTCCCTAGAGAAGGTGCCTGATGACATAAGCATTTGTTTCTTCCACGAGAAGCTCACCAATTCGCTCTCAAGCCCGATTTTCAACACATTACTAGCACCAAAGGTTTTCATAAAGAATGGATCAAGCCAGAGTACTTGGATCTTTTGACCATTATCATTCACTTCGTCACCTGGGAAGGTAAGTTCAATGTTTTTAAAGATTTCCATGTTAGACTGTTAAATCATTTTGTCAATAATCAGACCTTAACTTTCCCATTCTACTTTCTAAAGAGCTAGGAAAAGATGTCGAGTCAGGTTAGAAAGAATACCATTAACCCTTATGGCAGCTTATATCACCATTGCCTCATCAAGCTTTTAATCATTCATCGATTAGAGGAGAGAGGTCAGACTTGGGACCATTTTGTTTTTGAGATATTAAACCCTCATTTCTCTACTGTCAAATCTTCCCCTTCTCAAGAAAACCTTCATGCCCAAGAAGAACCAAACACTAAACGTATACGATTTGGTGAGGGTCCCTTAGATGATATGCACTCTGTCCATTCAATACATTCTCCTACTGAACCTAGAGAGACAAATTATGACTAGTCCATTGATCAACCTGACATTCAAACTATCATTCATCCCTCATGCTCAAATATTCAGTTGGACGATCATACCTTTGATTCATCCCTCCTCACACTAGCTAATGCATCCGTTCATATGAGTGAATCCTGTGCTGCTAGAATCTCTCCTGCATGTAACAAAGTCAAAAGCTCTGAAGAATAGACTATTAATATTGAGACATCTCCAAAAGAGAAGAGTCCTCAAATGGACTTGGAGCATGATATAGAAAAACCTATTTCAAGTCAGCAAAAATGGGATCAGTTAACCCAAGAGATAGCACAATTAACAGAACAAAGTCAAAGCTATGTGGAGACAATCTCCGAGCTCCTTGAAGAAAATAAGATGTTGCATACACAATTGAAAAGCACTGAATGCTCGGTTAACGCCAAAATAACATCCAATGTTGTCCTTAGGGTAAAATATAATTCCTTATGGGGTCATTTCAAGAAGCTCCAGGCCAAGCATGCATCTCCATCATCTGAGTCAAAGACCGCTGCTATCGCAATTCGGCCTTCTTCCTAATCACTTTTTTGTTTTGCTTAGTGGGACCTGGCATGACTCCGGTTTGGGGGAATGTTGGTGTCCAATTTTGTCACCATTTTTTATCATTCAATTTACTCGAAGTGGCGTTATTTCTATCATTTTTTGCTATAGTAATTTGTTTTCTTAGCCATTCAGCTCATCAAACAGTCTAGGTATGCACAAATTCACTTACCATGCAAATCTTGTTATGTTTCGTATATTATGGTTTATTTATGATTAAAATGATGTTTTTGGGCATAATTAACACTTATGGTTTTAATTGACAGGCTACATTTTGCAAATGACCCATCATTCAGACCATGCACTACATGCTCAGCCTAAAACATGTTCAGCTCATCGTTCAGCCCGTGAAATCCGTGGTTGACACATCTTAGACCATTGAATGAAGAGGACACATGGGTTCTGTTCGACACGCAATGGGCTTGGTTAATGAGCTATTGCTCTAGAAGATCCGTCCTTATGCTCGCCAAGCCTGACAGCACATCTCATGTCCACGTGAACACTTTAACCTCTGGTTCGTCTGTGCATTTAGCTTGGAATCATGCTTAGTACGTCGATGTAATTCCTGTGCCCATGTCAACACTCCAGCACACTTGCTCTCTTATTCGTTTGGCCAAGAGTTACGCACACCTATTCATGCCTACTCACGTTCATTCATGCCATCGTTTTGGAGGTTGTCCACCTACCCACGATTCATTTCGCCAGCACACTGCTCGTCCACGTCTAAGTTAGATCGACACTGTAGCTGCCCTGTGAAGGAACCAACCCCATCAAAGTCTAAAGGACGCTCCTTGCGTTGGCATGTATCAATTAAATCAACAGTTACAGTCATTTAAACACTTCTATTATTAGAGAGGTCGACTATGCCGACCCTCTCACCCATTGTAACTTATAAATAGTCGTCTTTGTGATTGAGACAAGTTAGTCAGAGTCTTAGTCTAAATTTTGGAATCTAGCTAGTTCGCAAGTCATAGATAGTGGAAGACAGAGTTTTGTAATTCTTCTCAAGTTAATGGAAGTAGCAGCTTGTTGATGTTCTGCTGGTAGTTTTCTAAGTTGAGCTAGTTCACCCTCAGATTGTTGGGAAGTGCCCCTCATCAACTGGAGGTTTTATTTACATTTTCTGCATTTCCTTTCTTGCAATTAACTAGTTTATTTCCTGTGTGTAATCTAATTCGTTTTCCTATGTGTATTTTCTTCATTCCTCTGTAATTAATATTCTGTTGTTAATACAACCTTCCTTCTTCTAAGTTAAAATGGTCGACCAATAGTTCAATAGTTTAATAATTTGTAGTTTGTTTTCAGTCCTTCTTCCATCATCATAGTTAGATATTGCTTCCAAATTCTTCCATAGTTAGCATTCCTTTCTTTCTCTTCTCCTTTGTTATTTTTTTTTCCTATTTGTTGTAGGTTAATTCTTCCTTATTGTATTCCAACCTTCTGTCTTCTTCTATTCCAACCTTCTTCCTACTTCTTATAAAATCATTCTTCCTCTTAGGTAATGATTCACATAGATAATTTCTTAGCCTCTAATAATCTCTCTACTGCTTCCTGTGCATAGTAGGATCATTTGCATAAGCCAACTGGTAATTAAATCATCCAAAAACTCTTCTTTCTCTCACTTTAAAACGTTTTCCTCCATTCGGATCGTCATTCGGACTGCCATTCAGACTGACGTTCGGATCGTCATTCGGACCTGTGTGTTTTATGTATTATTTTAGGCATTTTTCTGAATCTAATTTCTTCTGCCTCTTAATCATCATTCTTCCTGTTCCTCCTTAATAGTTTGAGATGTAATTTAATCATGTTTTATGTTATTTGGAGTTTTTAATTCAATTTTCATCATTATTTCCTCCTTTCTTACTTCCTCCTTATCCTCTTCTTATCTTTCTCCCAAACTTTAGTTATTTAACCTATTTTGTTACTTAGTTACTATTCAGAATGTATGAATAATTGTTCCTAAAATAGTTTATTTCCAAGTTATAGTTGATAATGTTCGGGTACACAGGGTACTCCCAAAAGACCGAACACCTAGAGCAACCACTTCACACAAACATATCACAGATCGATACACCGATGTTTTGACGTGGTTTAAACCCTCGTGAGGGAAACACTCCACAGCCCTGGCCAAATAGCTTCTATGGGACAATTTATTATGCAAAGAAAGAAAGTTACAAATGAGCTTCTCATACTCGATCAACTTTCCAATGACCCTCCATGTTCTTTAAATAAAGATCATGGACCAATCAGGTTTTAAGCCACAGATCAAGGGTAGGTATGATCTAAGAGAAGTTGAGCCGTCGGATCACTCTATGTCGGGAACATATCGTGACCGTCGGATTAAGTATTTACAAATTCATACTAATGCATACTAAAGAAACACACTTTACCTAACAGATCTATTACACAAGTTGATCTTAACTAACTCCTAAGTGTCTAAATATCCTAACATCCCCCCTTAAGAAAAACTTGGGATAGGATTGAAGGATTTACAAAAGTGACACTATAAGGAGAAGAAAGGAGGCATTAGAGCCAATCCCCCCTTAATGACAAGTTCCTGAACTCCTAACATATATCGAAGTTTAGAAAACTTCGCTTCTGTAAGAGACTTGGTGAAGATGTCTGCAACTTGATCATCTGTAGGACAAAATAGTACTTCAAGAACATGATCATGAACAAGATTTTTGATGAAGTGCATATGAAGCTCAATGTGTTTGCTGCATTGATGTAGGACTGGATCTTTGGCAAGCTT
Organism: Larix kaempferi; assembly: GCA_027924585.1. NCBI lineage: Eukaryota > Viridiplantae > Streptophyta > Pinopsida > Pinales > Pinaceae > Larix > Larix kaempferi. Next base: position 4,635,068 of record BSBM01000344.1, on the reverse strand, counting down.
GATGGCACTTTTATTGTCACACCAAAGTGGAGTAGGCTTCTGCTGTTCGAATCCAAACTTTGAAAGGATCTGTCGAAGCCATAAAGCTTCTTGACTGGCATTAACTGCGGCTCAATATTCTGCCTCTGCTGAAGAAAGAGCAAGAGCTTGTTGTTTCTTACAAGCTCAAGTAATAGGTCCAGATCCCAGACTGAAAACATAACCTGCAGTAGTCTTTCGATCATCAGGATCGCCAGCCCAATCTGAATCAGTGAAACCAACCAACAAAGGTTTCCCCCCTGTACTGTAATGAATCCCAAATTGAATTGTACCTCGAATATATCGAAGTATTCTTTTAGCTGCTTTCTAGTGACTTTCATGAGGTGTTTTCATATAACGGGCAACACGATCAACGGCAAAGGAAAGTTCAGGACAGGAATGAGTCAAGTATAAGAGACTACCAACAAGCTAACGATACAAGGTGGCATCTACTTCAGGTGAAGGACACATGGCAGAAATTTTGACTCCGGACTAGAAGGGAGAAGGGGCTAGTGTACAATCTTCCATGTGAAAGCGATGAAGAAAGTCACAAGCATACTTAGACTGAGAAAGAAAGATTCCTTCTTTGGTTTGCAGGACTTAGAGACCAAGAAAATAATGCAAATGTCCTAAGTCTGACATTTCAAAATTTTGCTTAAGACTGGATTTCACATGGGTTATAAGCTTAGGGTCACTACCAGTAAGAATAAGGTCGTCAACATATAGAACAAGTATGATGAGATGGTTTCCTACTTTCTTGGTATAGACATTGGGGTCAGAATGGCATCTAGAAAAACCAGTGTCAAGGAGAAAGCTATCCATTTTGGCATACCAAGCTCTAAGAGCTTGCTTAAGGCCATATAAGGATTTCTTAAGGCGACAGACAAGGCTAGAGTTATTCTGAACATATCTAGGAGGTTGTTCCATGTAAATTTCCTCCTATAAATCACCATGTAAGAAGGTAGACTTGACATCCATTTGATGGACTTCCCAGGTATGTAAGGCTACAAGGTAAAGAACAAGGTGGATGGAGTTCATTTTTGTGACAGGAGCAAAGGTTTCATTGTAGTCAATCCTTTCAACTTGGGAAAAACCTTTGGAAACTAACCTTGCCTTAAGTCTTTCAACACTTTCATCTGATGCATACTTAGTTCTGTAGACCCATTTACATCTGACAAGTTTTCTTCCTTTTGGAAGAGGTACAAGATCCCAAGTATCGTTCACCATTAAGGAACGATATTCTTCATCCATAGCTGCATCCCAATCTGGATTTCCTGAAGCTTCTGCAAAGGTTTCTGGATCATGATTCTCGGAAACTTGAGCCAAAAGAGAAGAGGCTCACTGAAACTGAGAGCGTGTTCAACATTGATCTCTAGGATCACCGACAAGATCACCAGCTGCTTCACATGTTGAACAGACCCATCGAGGAAGCACTTGTGCTGGTGCAACTGGAGGAACATTGTTATGTACCCACCCTTGGAACCAATGCAAGGCAGGGAACATGCTACCAATCTATGGGGCTTTTCATAACGCTCATCCCATTCATTTGAGGCATACAGTTAAAAACAAAGTGTGCAGATGTAAATCAAACAAATATGCACAACGAAAACAAATTCATCCACACACATATCTTCATATGCACTTAGTATATCAATATCAGTCATCAATTAATTAAAACAATGCAGAAGTAAATACATAGACATCAAAACACTTATCTTCATTTTTGCAACTGCCCAAGCAACTAGCTATGTCGCTGCAACGTTCCACCCAGCCATAGGATCTTCGACAACTTATACTCAGTCCATCCGAAGGCCACCCCCGAGCTGGGCATGATTCTCACAAGGGAAAGGAAACATTCCAGCTCAACCACAGCCCATTAACCATTTTATCTCAGCCAAGCCAGTCCAACTGGGTTTATCAGGCTACAAGGGAACAATGGATGCTCATTCTCAAGCTCAAGCCAGAACAATGGATTACCCATTACCCATACCCCAACATACTCTTTCTTCTCACAGCAAAACGATTATTGACAAGGTTACCCATTTACAACAGAGGTGTTCACAAAACAAGGTCCACATTGGTTCTCCCAACTCGTGGTTCCCCCAAACGAACTGTGGAATTTCGATTTCAACCCAGGGAGCAAAACTGATTTCTCTCCACTGGTTAGGATCCTTTCTAATGGCCGAAACGACCTCCAAGAAGACCCAAAAACGTTCTGCTCTCTTCCCCCACTGGTAACCAACACAAAAACGCCCCTTCCCAGCTAAAAGATGAAGGGAAACACCGAAAATCAAGGGAGGAAAACGCCCAGGCAGCTAGAGCTCCGTGAGAGAGCAAGGCCATGGTGAATCCTGGCTTAGGGAGCAATTTCGTGGCTCTATTCTTGCCCAAGGAGACCAACACATTTTTCCATGAAGGGTGGCTTTCCCATACCCAATTTTAGACAGCCATACCTCCCCATTCCCAAGGCATTAACTACCCCAACCAACTCTTGGGAGAAATCAATGGTTGGGTACAAAGTCAACATGGGTAGTTGAGGGTTTGATGGGTTCTCTTATTGACACTTGGATTGACTCTAGTGGCTCAAGGGTTTGAATGTTTCCCCCCCAATCCCTTGTGAAATCATGCCCCCATCTCTTTGTTGCATTGCATAGCTAGTTGTGGGTATTTTTATTAAAATGCATATTACATGATATTTGAATTTCCAATGTGCATTGCTAGCATGCAAACCATATGCATCACGAAATCGATGGCGGGGCCTTGGCCTTGAGCTCCTCACCATGGTTTCATAACAAGATTACATCATTTATAATGTTAATGCCATGGGGCCAAACTGGGGACATTACAAACATGAGCATGTGGAGGTGGATTTTCATCCTCACTGTCATCATCAGAAATTGGAGTTAGAAACCTGTCAAGAAAGTTGGAAAAAGAAGAAGAAGGCACAATCGCTGAATCAGGCTCGCAGGCCAAAGATGGCACAATCGTCGAGTTAGGCTCACAAGCCAAGAGATTTTCATCAAATTTAACATCTCTTCCAATGATTACATCATTAGAATGTGGTTGAAAAAGTCTATAACCTTTTACATCTTCAGAATATCCAACAAATATGCACTTTTCACTTTTAGGCTGCAATGCTTTCCGTTTTTCATCCGGAATGTGAGCCCATGATTCACTACCAAACACACGGAAGTGACTTACATCTGGTTTAATTTTACTCCATGCTTCTTCCGGTGTGATACCTTGTAATGCTTTAGTGGGGGTGTGATTAACTATGTAATTTGCACAATTAATGGCTTCAGCCCAAAATTGAAGACTTAGTCCCTTAGATTCGATCATACAATTAGTCATTTCTTTTAAAGTGCGGTTCTTCCGTTTAGCTACACCATTTTGTTGTGGTGTATATGGAACAGTGTGTTGTTGTTGGATTCCTTGTTCAGTGCAGAAAGTAGTGAACTTTTTGTTAACATATTCTCCTCCATTGTCAGATTTTAACTTAATAATTTGATGACCAGATTGTTTTTCAACAAGGGCCTTGCAGGCCAAGAACATGTTAAATACTTTGCTCTTAAGTTTTAGGAAATAAACCCAAGTGCGTCTAGTGTAATCATCAATGAAATTTAAAAAATATTTGAAACCAGAAAAGGAAGCAGATGGAAGAGGACCACACAAGTCACTATGCACAAGCTCCAAGGGAACCGAGGCATGCCAAGAGGCACGTTTGTCAAAACTGTCCCGATGATGTTTTTCGAGTACACAACTGGAACAAACACCATCCCTGCAAGATACCATCGGAAGACCTATCACCATATTGTCTTTACATAGTTGTTGCAATGAGCGATAATTTAAGTGACCGAATTACTCATGCCAAAGTTTGCTCAAGTTATCACTATGAGCAACAAAAACTGAAGGAAAAGGTGATGACCCAAAGTTGTTAAACTTGTACAACCTGGTAATATCATCAACAATTCCGGTAGCTAGAACCTGTTGAGGATCTTTAAAATCCTTGATTACAACTTGGTTAAGTGTAAACGTCATAGTTTTACCTTCACCAGAATAAGTGATTTGATAGACTGATAACAAATTGCAGGAAATTCTTGGAACACATAGTACATCACTGAAATGACCATTATCTACTGGAACTGTTCCAGCTCCTACAACACTTAGAGATCTATCATCACCAACAAATATTTGTTTGGTGTTACATTCATGCATAGTAGAAAAGATGGATTGATCCTTAGCCATACGATAAGATGCTTCAGAATCAATGAGCCATTCATTTGAAGTAGAATAATAAGATTCATTATAAGAATAACCAGAAGCACAAAGTGCATGTCCATGAGAGGTAGATTCTAAGGCTTCCATCTTCTTGAAACACTTAGATTCATCAAGATTATCTTTCCCGTAATAGTTGCAATGACACTTAGTCTTCTTGCCTTTTGGCTTGGATCCTTTGTCATTTTTCAAAGAAGGAGCTGACTGAGAGGGTTTGGGACCCTTGTTTGACTTATTATTGAGAAAATTTTGTTTATTAGGAGGCTTGGACTTTTATTTCTATTGGGACAATAAGGCTTTTCCAAATGTATCTGCATTGTTGATTATTCCAAGATGGATGAGTTTATCTTGCTCTCTAATCAAGGAATCACAAAAGGATTCAATACTAGGCTCTTGATAGCTAGCTGCATTCAAGGATTCTTTCATGGAGTAAAATGTAGATACAAAAACATAATATGCAGGTCCAAGTTTTAAAAGAATATGATAGATGTATTGTTTGTCTTCCCTCTTAATCTTACATTCTACACATAAGAGTTTAAGAGTTTTGTACTTAGATAAATAATCTTGAATGCATGAAAAATCACTTGGATTTAAAGAAATCAACTCATTTTCGAGTTGATGACCTCGAATTTCATTGTGTTTACCAAACACAGATTCCAACTTCTCCCAAGCAGCATCAGGTTCTAATTCCAGATATGTGGAATCAAAAATCAGTAGAGATTGACATCCCAATCAATCCATGAACTTCGTCACATCTATTTGCCCATTTTATTTTCTTATCATCATCAGTGGGTTCTGTTTCTTTCCCTGGGGTAATTCTGAAAAGTCCTTACTTTGTAGAACATCCTCCATACGAGATTTCCATGAGAAATAGTTGGAACTGGTAAGTAGAATATCACAAGGTGTGGCCATATTTGTAAATTAATGGCTGTAAAAGCAGAAACCAATATTCTAGATGCGAAGAGCTCAAAAAAATAGGCAGTTTAAAAAAAACGGCACTGAAAACTGACTTCGGATGATGAAGTTATGCTTGAACAAAGAAACTATTGAAGATGTCCCAAATAGTGACGTGACATATAGAGAATGTTCAGCAAAAAAAAGAACCCCCCTTCCCAAGATGAACCTTTTGACAATCACTTTACAAGAAAGTTACTTTAAGTGAATCACTTTTGTAAAAACGTGATTTCACTTTTACAATGATATTACTTTTAAATAGTGCAACAATAAAAAAGAACTTAAGTGACTCACTTTTTATTTTTTATTATTTAAGTGAGATGCACTTTTACAATAAAGTAACTTGAAAATAGAAATTGCATGCACTTTTCCTTTTAAAAGTAACTTCCTAAGACTTAAACTCAATACCTCTTAAGGAATAAAGCAACTTTGAACCAAGTGAGCTAGATTAAAAAGTATGTAAAATATGGGAATGAGAAAGAGGTTTTTTTTTTTTTTTTTACTCTTCCTGCTCGGTTTCTGTGTTTGCCTTTTTTTCCTGCAAATCACACCACAAACCGAAACAAAAAAAATTTCCATACTTGTGGAGTTAGACCTCGTTAGCTTGCCCAGAAAGTCTACGTTTTCTCTCTGTTTCTGATTCACCGAGATCGCACAAGGTGCACGGCAAAGAGCATAAGCAGCCGAGAAAAACCCTTTCCATTTCTGACTTGCCGAGATCGCGCAAGGTGCACGGCAAAGAACATATACAGACACGGAAAGCAACAATCCGAAACTAGAAAAAATCTAATAATAAAAACTGATAAAATATGAGATTTTTTTTCTTTTAAAACAGGAAATAAAAAAAATGCGTCACTGTAACATTATACCTTCAGATTTCATGAAATATGCATTTCTGAAGCAACCAAGAACCGTTTTTGATCAAACAAAAACTATTTTCCAATAGAAATGGCGCTCCGGACGCAATGGAACACCTCCCACAGCCCAGAAATGCACAGAAATACCAGAACCAGAAACCCTTTCAAGTTTCGGCAACAACAGTTCAAGATCTAGATCATAACCGGAAGCAGCTTTTCATAAAAGCTCTGATACCATGTTTGGGTACACATGGTACTCCCAAAAGACCGAACACCCAGAAAAACCACTTCACACAAATAGATCACAGATCGATACACTGATGTTTTGACGTGGTTTAAACCCTCGTGAGGGAAACACTCCACGGCCCCGACCAAATAGCTTCTACGGGACAATTTATTATGCAAAGAAAGAAAGTTACAAATGAGATTCTCATAATCGATCAACTTTCCAATGACCCTCCATGCTCTTTAAATAGAGATCATGGACTAATCGGGTGTTAAGCCACGGATCAATGGTAGGTGTGATCTAAGAGAAGTTGAGCCGTTGGATCACTCTATGTCGGGAACATATCGTGACTGTCGAATTAAGTATTTACAAATGCATACTAAAGAAACACACTTTACCTAACAGATCTATTACATAAGTTGATCTTAACTAACTCCTAAGTGTCTAAATATCCTAACAAATAATTCTATTCGTTGAGTTGAGTTGTTTTAGTTTGTTAATCTTAGGACTAGTTTCTATTTAACGAAGATGTTCATGTTGCAAGATCTGGAATAATAATAAAATATCTTTATCAAGTTTTCTACTTGCTTCCAAATCTAATATAGTTCAGTTTAACATCTTTGTTAAGTTCTTCTATTTTGCTTTTGACTTCTATTAGTTTCATGTTGTTCACATATGGATAGACAGTAGTTCAGGATGTTTAAATTTAGTGGTAGTTTGTTGATATTTAGTTTACATTTGTTTGTAGAAGTTAAGTTATATTTACTTCCACTTAGCTTCCTTATTACATTTGAAAGTCATTACGATACATTTACTCAAGTTCCTATTACATTTGATGTACATAATCAAGAAGAATAGAATTAAATGGTTTAGTCTAGAATAATTTACATTTACAAGTTCTCCCTATTGAACATCTAATATCTATAGCTCTGATTATGTTCATAGTTATTTGGAAGTTGAATTTAGTAGTTTCTTACTTTTCTAGAAGTAATTTGTGTTTCAGTATTTGTTTCCATCTTTCTTATTAATTAACCGTAGAAGTAGAGTAGTATGATCTAGTACTATTCTGATCTGTGATTTAATTGTATTCTTAAATATTTAACTCAGTTTTTCATTTTGAAAGATCTTTCGATCTTTTTTCTTACTAAACATTTTTTAGGTCTGACAAACCTGAAACTTTAGAACCTTTTCTACCTTGGCATATATTTTGCTTCAACTCTAAGTTTACTAATCCTGGTTGATAATTAATATTAGGTATTTTTATTTGAGATAGCTCACACACCCAACAACAGTAAAAGATGATGTAATAGCAAATAAATGAGCAAATTTGGTGAGTCTATCCACCACAACATAAATACAATCCTTACCCAAATCCTTGGGAAAACATGTGATGAAATCCATTGAGATGCTTTCCTTTTTTTTGTTCCGGAATGGGAAATGGTTACAATAGGCTAGTAGGATTTCTATGTTCAACTTTGTTTTGCTGAAATATCTTGCACTCATTCACATACTTTAGAACATCTTCCTTCATCCCTTTCCAAAAGAACCTTTGTCTTGATTTCATATATGTTTTAAAGAAACCAAGATGGCCTGCTAAAGGATAATCATGAGATTCCTTCAAGATCTTGTGCTTTAGGTTCAAAACATGAACCAAGTATATTTGGTCCTTATAGTAGATTAGGCCATTCAATATATTGTATCTATCATATCCTTTGACCCCATCTAACACATCACAAACAAAACTATCTTTGGCATACTCTACTATTAGCATATCTTTCCAATCTTTCGAAATGTCCATAAGGGAAAATGAAGGTCTCCTAGATAATGCATCTGCTAAAATATTATTCTTCCCTTTTACATATTCAATGTCAAAATCAAAATCTTGGACCTTACTTACCCATTTTTGTTTCCTTTCATTAATATCCTTTTGTGTGAGGAAATGCTTTAAACTGTTATGATCAGTTTTGACCACAAACTTGTTCCCCACCAGATATTTTCTAAACTTGGCTAAGGCATGCATGATGGATAACATTTATTTTTCATATATGGAGTAGAGCTTCTCATGTGGGTGCAATTTTCTACTCTCAAAATATATGGGGTGTTTATTTTGCTTTAGGACCGCCCCTATTCCTTCTCCTGATGCATCACATTCCAAAACAAATGGTTTAGAAAAATATGGTAATGCAAGTACTGGACAACTACTCATTACCTCTTTCATTCTTTGGAAATTCTTTTCAGCCTCTTCATCCCATTTGAAAGCATCATTCTTGGTCAGATCAGTAATGGGAGCAGTTAGTTTGGAAAACCCCTTCACAAACTTCCTATAGTAAGTGCATATCCCAATGAAGCCACTCAATTCAGTGATGTTCTTGGGTGTTCGCAATTCAAGGATAACCTTTATTTTCTCCAATTGCACCTTTACTCCATCTTTCCCAAAGATAATCCCAAGATACAAAACCTCTTTCAACCCAAATTCACACTTGGACAGCTTAGCAAACAAAGATTGTTCATGCAAGATTTTCAATACAACTTCTAAATGGTACAAATGTTCCTCCCATGTCTTACTATAAATCAAAATATCTTCAAAGAAAACCAAAACAAACTTATGGAGCTGCTTGCAAAATATTTTGTTCATGCATGATTGGAAATTTGCTGGAGCATTGGTCAAACCAAAAGGCATGACAAGAAATTCAAAATGATTATAGTGACATCTAAAAGCAGTTTTTTGCAAATCCTCCTCCTTCATTTGAATCTGATGGTAACCAGATCTAAGATCAATTTTGGAGAAGAAATTTTCTTCAAAAAGCTCATCAATAAGCTCATCTATTCTAGAGATGGGATATCTATTCTTTATTGTCTTCTTGTTTAGAGATCTGAATTCAATGCACGTCCTTAGGGTTCCATCTTTTTTCTTCACCAAAACAACTGAAAAAGCATAGGGACTTGAGCTTGGTCTAATGAGTCCCAATCCCAAGAGATCTTGAATAGCCTTCTCAATATCATCTATGAACCTTTTTGGGTGTCTATATGGTTTTATTTTTATAGTTGAAATACCCACCTCCAAAACAATGGTGTGCTCAACCCCTCTGTCAGGTGGCCTTCCAGGAGGAAGATCTCCAAAAACCTTTTTCATATTTGTGTAGTAGTTGACTTATCTCCCTTGGATGTTCTGCAATATTTATGTTTGGCTTGGGGGAAGTGATGAAACATTCAACATCCCATTCAATATCCCCATGCCTCAATATGGACCTCATAGTGTGGGAAGACACCACTTGATTCATATAGGTGTGCATTCCTCTCACTACCCTTTGTTTTCCTTCCGAATCTTTGAATTTCATTTCAGGTATTTGGTAGTTCATTGTATGTTTCCCTATAGAGTACATCCATTTCACTCCCAATACCACATTTGTATCAGCAACATTAACCACATAAAAGCTATAATAAAATGTGTAATTTCCTATGGTGAGTTGTAGCTTTGGAATCCATGTTTTGCATTCCATAGAATTGCTACCTGGAATGATAACTGTGAACCCATTGAATGATTCAGTAGGTAAATTTATCCTCTCCACCAAGGTTTCATCAATGAATTTATGAGTGGCTCCTCCATCTACCAATACCGAAACTCTTTTCCCTTGTACCACTCCCTTGCATCGAATGGTGTGAAAATGAGGCACTCCTGAAAGCACTGCCATTCTCCCTTTTCCAGGTGATTGATGATATTCTTTTGCTGTGTCATATCCCTCTTCTTGGGCTGAAAGATGTTCTTATTCCTCCATGTCCCCTTCCTTCATCATCAGAAAATACTTCAATGAATCGTGCTTTCCCCTTAGCACATTTATGCCTTGGTACCCATGGTTGGAAGCATGTGTAGCATAGTTTCTTTCTTCTGAGTTCTTCCTTGCTTGGCCCTTATTTATTGTCTTTTCCAAATGCATATTTTTTCCATGGCTTCTTGTTAAATCTGAACTTGGAAGGAAAGTTGGTCTGGGGGGGGTACTTTGTCTTGGGTAGCACATTTTGCAGATCTCTTGCCAAGTTCAGATTGATGATATTCTTTTGCTGTGTCATATCCCTCTTCTTGGGCTGAAAGATGTTCTTATTCCTCCATGTCCCCTTCCTTCATCATCAGAAAATACTTCAATGAATCGTGCTTTCCCCTTAGCACATTTATGCCTTGGTACCCATGGTTGGAAGCATGTGTAGCATAGTTTCTTTCTTCTGAGTTCTTCCTTGCTTGGCCCTTATTTATTGTCTTTTCCAAATGCATATTTTTTCCATGGCTTCTTGTTAAATCTGAACTTGGAAGGAAAGTTGGTCTGGGGGGGGTACTTTGTCTTGGGTAGCACATTTTGCAGATCTCTTGCCAAGTTCATGGCATATTTCAATGGAGTAGATTTGTGGGATTTAAATAAACCCTTCAAAGGTTCAAACAAACCTTCAATAAAGAGAAATACCAATTGAACCATATATATATCAGCCTCCTTAACTGATAGTTTTTGAAATTCCAACATGTACTCATCAGGGGTTCCAATTTGCTTCAACTGTGCTAGTTCCTTGAAAAGAATTTTAGGGTCTTTTTGCTCGAATATTTCCAATAACCTGTTAACAAATTATTCATATGTTGTGACCTGATCATGTCCCAAGGTTGTAATCCCATGGAACCACTAATCATTAGCTTCTCCTTCAAGATGCAAAATAGCCATTTTTAGAGCATCCTCTTCAACCATTGGATTCAGCTGAAAAAATACATCTAACTTTTGTATCCAAGTATTTGCATAACTTTGAGATGAGCCATCAAAGGTAGGAAGGGGACTTTTACCTATGGCATAATTCAATTCTTTGTTTTGGAAAGGAGTTTTATTGCCTCCCCTCATCTTGAGCTTGTTTGAGTCAGTAAAGAATTGATCAAATGGTAGGGTCCTCCTACAATCTTCACTCAACTGTTGCCATTCTGCTAGAACTTCTTGCATTCCATATTGGGTGTGAAGGTCCTCTTTAGTCTCAAGAAACTTGGGTGTGGCGGCTCTTATTGAGCTCTGAAATTCATTGGGTCGATTATGAGGCCCTGTCCTTGAGAAAATGCTTTCACCAAATGCCTTATTTTCCTCATTAGGGGAACTACTGTTGCCTCCTATTGCCAATTTGCTACCAATTTGACTAGCCATCAATTCAAACCATTTCATTATCTGCCTTGTCATGTCTTCAAAAAATGGTTTCGTGAATTTCCTAAACTCCTCTTTATCCTCCATATATGAAGTTCCTTTCTCATCCTTAGCCATAGTCTCAATAGAGTGCACTTCTTCTCCTTCTTCTTCCTCTTCACCAAAGGTACTTTCAGTTTCTATGTCTAAGAGTGGGGGATGACTTATTGAACTCATAAATGATCACCCTAACCAAGTTCAAGGACCATGCTCTGATACCACTTGTAGTGTCACTTTTTAATAATTTGGAAAACTTGGAAAAAATGCAATTTTTTGGTCAATTCGAACCTTGGACTAGTGATGACCCAAGTGCTTCCAAATGGATCCTAAGGATTTAGAATTGGGTCTGAAGGTATTTTAAGGGTATTAGGACATAAAAATTAATTTGATAGGTGCTTGTACACTCTCAAAAGACTTCTGCAACCTTCATTTTCAATTAGGATAAAATGGGGAATTTACTAGTAATTTTGAGGTTCAAACCCCCAAGGGTAGAGGTCATTAATGGCTTCCCAAATGCAGTACAAACCTCCAAAATTTTAGAACAAAGATATGGACTAATTATATGACTTCAATGGGCACCAAAATGCATAATTAATCAGTTCCTAAAGGATTCTACAACTCCCATAAATCAAATAATTGTAAGCATATCATCACATAGGGGCTGAAAATGAGAGAAAAACGCTATAACTTGCTATGAAATTTGAGAGAAATGTTCCAAATACTCGCATAAGGTTCATGAAACTTCTTCAATACATTAATTTATCTCCAAACAGCAATAAAAACACTGATATTGACAGAAACAATTCCATATCAAACAACTTCAAGCTCTTACAACAAGATATATGGGAAAATGGCACCATTCATACATAGTTTGGCATTTTTACATAGTTTCACTTGGATTTTCAATCTGAGGTTCATCTGAGCATAAAATATAGAGTGTAGATATCATATTACAAATAAATGGAGCCCCTTGGACTTCCCCAAAGAGATCAGCATCTCACCATGTGCGTCATTCCTCTAAGAGAAAGAATATGAAGAGAAGAGTGAGATAGATGTGGGAACAAGTTGAAGAAGAAGTGATCACGAGCATCCATGTAGATTCAACCTTTAACAAATGAATTCATTGCATCTCCAAATGAAATTTTTGAATGGCCTCTCCATTTTCCAATTATGATGGGAATCTTTCACCCTCGAAATTGGTGCTAAGGCAAGTAGAATAAACACTCAACTTGCATGGACAAGCTATGCTCTACAAATTACCAAATGAGAAATGATCAAAGTCCCATGTCCTTATTTGTTCTTATCTTATATTAGATTTCTAATCCCTCCATGGTTCGAATTCCCTCCAAGAGTTTCATGCCAACTCGAATTGGGGAGAGATTCCAATGAGTGCCACTTGTCCAACTGTCACATCCCCATTTTGACCCTTGTAATATTTTGGGCTATAATGTAAATATTGTATGCATATAATATATGATTCCTAAAGTGGAGCTCAAGGCCAAGGTCCCGCTAGTGAAGGCTTGACCTTGAAGAGGAAAGTATTGGATATTATGCTACCCATGTGCTAGTGAACCATGGGGATTGTAAATATGCATTTTAATATAAATTCCCACAACTAGCTATGCAATGCAACAAGAGATGGGGGCATGATGTTTACAAGGAATTGGGAGGGAAATATTCAAACCCTTGAGCCAATCAAGTCAAGCCAAGTGTCAATGAGAGAACCCATGAACCCTCAACAACCCATGTTGACTTTTGTCCCCAATCATTCATTTCTCCCAAGAGTTGGTTGAGGTAGTTAATGCCTTGGGGAATAGAGAGCTATGGCTATCCAAATTTGAGTATGGGAAATCCACCCTTCCTAGAAATTCGTGTTTGGATTCTTGGGCAAAAAGGGAGCCACAAAATCGCTCCCCAAGCCATTATTCACCATCAGTTTTTGCTCTCTCACGAGTTGGGAGCTACCTGAGAGTTTTCCTCCATGGATTTCCTGTGTTTTCCTTCATTCTCCTAGCTAGGAAGGGCGTTTTTATGTTGTATAACAGTGGGGAAGAAGGGGAATCGATTTGGGGTTTGATAGAGGCCGTTTTGGGCCACTGAATGCTCATACATCTGTGGGAGAAATCAATTTTCTTCCCTGGGGTTGGATCCCTCTTCCCACAATCCATTTTAGGTGTGCAACAATTTGGAGAAAACCCATAGACCCTATTCTGTAAATCCCATTGTTGAATTGTGTATCCATTTCTTTGAGATGTGCTAAGCTTGAGAGTCCCTTATTCCTTGTAGATATCATGCCTAGCTCGGGGGTGGTCTCTGAGTGCTGAAAGAATATAGGCTGGGCAGAGACCTATGGTTGGGTGGAACGTTGCAGCGACATAGCTAGTTGCTTGGGACAACATTATAGTGAGATAAGTATATTCTCTATGTGTATTTACTTCTGAAGTCTTTAATTTGATGATCATTATTGATTTGTTGAATGCATATATAATGTGTGTGGATGATGTTTTATTCCACGGTGCATGTTTTCCTGATTTATGGGAAATTGTTTATATTTATATGAATCATGAATGTTGAAATGGGCTAAGTTTTATAAAAGCCCAGATTTTGGGTATCATGTTCCCTTCCTCGCGTTAAGAGATGGGAGGGGATGTGACACCAACAATTCCTAGCCTCCCTCTTCCATCAATTCGAATGGAGGAATATTTGGATTTCCCAACTCCCTTGTGCGCCCTCTTGGAGGATATTTTTAGCCCTGACATGTCATATAGTTCATATGTCAGCAATCAGGTATGATCCTTGTCATAAGTGGCATAGCATATTCATCATTTTTGTCATAGAAGCTAGGGAATCTAGCCTAAGCGTCACAATACTTCTAAGATGCCTCTTCCTCTTCCATGGGAGTTACACTTCCTCTCAAATTCGACCCTCATTGAGTCATTCCAAGTATAGTTCCCTTCCAACTCCCCCAAGAACGTTATAATCCACCTTGGATTTGAATGGGTGAGAGTAGGATGCCATGTGGCATGGAGAATCTTGCTTTGTGTGGGTCCCACACCACCAATGTGCCCTCATGACCAAGTGCCGCCTTATTTTCCTATTATAAATATTTATTTAGCCCCTTTTAATATATATTTTTTAAGCTAATGTCCATTTTGTGTTTTATATCTCCCTTATTCCAAATCTAATGTTTCCACCTGAACCTAGGGAACTAGTAGATTGGTTGAATTTTCCCTTCTAGTGATTTATTTGGATGGGGACATTACACATGGGAAGAATTCAAAAAACGACTTGCTTCCTCTGACCCATCCATTGTAGAATGTTTCATCAGTCCAGAGCCATCAACTGCATCCACTAGTTCGCAACCATTAGTAGCAACAACTATCGAATTTTGACCCAATTATTCAGTCATTTACTTGATCTCTTTGGGACAAAGAATCGCTTTGTTGGTGGGGGAGATGTTGGAGGAGCCTAGTCGACTGGCCGACTAGGACCTCCGCCGACTATGGTCGGCCCAAATCCGTCGATCGATAAGTTGACCGACCAGAAAGTTGTAACTGAATAACTATTTGTAATCAATATAAATAGGAAGTAAAGCCAACAACAAAATATATCTCTACATTGATATTGTACTCTATTTTGGTCTCATTAATACAAGAGCTTTTTACTGTTGTCCCACTTACTCTCTTATGTATGATTATGTAATGTGTGTGTATGTGACTCTTCCTTCATGTTAATACAGTGTACTACTGGTAATTGATGCAATTCCCTAGATTAAAACAACCTTATTCTTTTTCTTCAAATGAGTGGCTCTTTGATTCTGGAGAATCTTATCATATGGATAAGAGTAAAGCCTTTTTTTATACTCTAAATAAATGTAACACCCAAGAAATATTTGTTGGTGATGATAGATCTCTTAATTTTGTAAGATCTGAAACAATTCCTTCAATTTGTTGTCAGTCTATCAAATCACTCACTTTGGTGAAGATAAGACTGTAGATTTTACACCTCGCCAAGTTGTAATCAAGGATTTCAAAGGTCCTAAGCATGTTCAAGATTTCGTTATCAAAGTTCTCTTTTTCCCTACAGATGATCAAGTTGTCGACATATTCACAAAGTCTCTTATAGAATAAAGCAAAAATTTATAAACTTTGATCTATTTTAGGAGTTTAATAATTTGTCATTAAGGGGGGATATGTTGTAATACCTCCTTCATTCTCGTATTGTGTCCCTTTTTTCAATCCTTCATCCTATCCCAAGTTTTTCTTAAGGGGCGATGTTAGTATATTTAGACACTTAGGAGTTAGTTAAGATAAAATTGGTATAATGTGTCTTTAGGTAACGTGTGTATCTTGAGCATGCATTATAGCATGCATTTGTAAACTGGCAATCACCATATGCTCTAGACATAGAGTGATCCAATGGTTCATCTTCACCTCGATCTTAATGGATATTGGTTTGTGTATTAACACCCAATTGGTCCATTATCTCTATTTAAATGGCATGGAGGGTCATTTGCTTGATGATTGATTGTGAGAAACTCATATATAAAATATTTGTTTCCTTTTCTTTAATATATTGCCTCAAGTAGATATTTGGATGGGGCCATGGAATGTTTTCCTCTTTGAGGGTTTTAAGGTCACATAAAACATCAATGTGATTATTTGTGATCTGTTTTGTAAGCAATTGCTTAAGGTGTTCGATCTTCTGGAAATACCATGTGTTAGTCGAACATAAGTGATAATTTGTATCTGCACTTCAGTCTCCCCTATTCCCTTCTTGTTGGGAAAGGTAGAAACCCACTACCTTCACTTCATGTAAAATTTTCACCCCAGTTCAACACCTCATTTAAGTCACCAATATTTTGGCACTTACATTCCTATTTCCCATATCCCAAACAATGGGTTCTTGAAGTGATTTTGTTTAAGCATGAAGGGGGCATGTAGTAGGATCTACTGTTGATGCTCCTTCCATTGTATTACTCAACAAGTCTTTCACCCTCATGTCCAATTTCTTAGAGGGGTGGAGTGTGAAGGAAAACTTCTCTTTTAGTAACACCCGGTAGTCTTCACCCCAGATCCATTTGCATGCCTTCCCATACTCCCATGTTGCACACCCTAGATTCCACAAACCTTCATCATTGTCTATTTGTTGAAATACATGTTCTAATGTAGGCAGAGTGACCCCATCAACCTCTTCCTATTTCCCATGTCTCATCTTAGATCACCTCTTTTCCAATTTTCTCGACCCTTTAGTCAATGGTTGAACCTCCTCGACAACTTTCTCTGTGCAATAAGAGTTTCTCAAAACATGATATGCACTGCACTATCCAAGGTGAAGTCTATCATGTTGAAGGGTGCTACTCCTGGACTCAAGTTTTCCACACTTTCCTTCACCTGAACTGTCACCTAAAGCCTATGTGTGTTGTCTGCGCATAAATCTTGGGCTATATTCACTTGAATATTGGGAAATCTCCTCAGCTACCCTTTATATTATACTACCCAGAGTGTTCCAAGTTACCAACTTGCTCCTCATGCCAACATCTTTATATGTTTCACCCACAGTATCTTTGTCCAAACACTTAAACCTTAAGGATGTGTTGGCACCCCAACAAATCCCCTTAGATTTTTTGCAAAATATAGGGGCCCCCATTTAGAATTTTTATAAATAATGCTTTCAATTGAGTTTGATTTGTTTGTTTGATTTCACTGCTTGGTGGCATTCTTTGATTGCATGTCTTTGCTTCTTGCTTTTTATTGATTATGTGACTGCACTTTCATGAGACGATGCTTTGAGATTTCTTTAGTGATTTCAAATTATTTGTGCCAATTGCATATCTTAGCTTCGTGATTACTTAAGTACAATATCCTGTATATATTCGGTCCCTCCTAAATTAATCTTATGCCTTAGTTGATTATCAATTTTAAGTTTGTACTTATCGGGTGCATCATATTAAATGATCTTCAAATTCCAAGGTATTTTATTTTTGCTCAAAAACTGATTAAGGATTTGTGCCAATTAGATATCTTGGCTTCGTGATTTCTTAAGTACAATATCATGTTCATATTCGGTCCCTCCTAAGTTAATCTTATGCCTTGGTTGATTATCAATTTTAAGTTTGTACGTACCCGGTGCATGATATTAAATGATATTCAAATTCCAAGGTATTTTATTTTTTCTTAAAAACCGATCAATGATTTTATTTCATTGGGGTAGCATTTAAAATTTTCATATTTAAGACACCTCAATGATCTTTATATTTTTAAAATCATTAATATCTTTAAGTGTAAAATAAGTCAAGTGCATAAAATTATTATTTTATCACTTTAACTTATTCTTATTTGAAAGCACTTTATGTTAATTTGATAAAGATTGAATTATATTATAGATCATGATGATATATTATTTTAAATATTATAATCCATTCTTCATTTATTATTTTTTTTGGGTGCTTCCTATGACACTTATATATATATATATATATGAAATACTTATCTTACTACCTACAAATATCCATTGTATCATATTTATTAGTTGGTTTAAAAGCTTTTGATCCAATTTTATTTATATCTTCAAGCTTGAAAGATGCAAAGATGAAGCACGATTATCTATTATATTCAAGGTATAAATAATTCATGATTTTGGCCTATTCTTTTACAGTATATATCTTCCAATTTTTGAAAAGCCATTTGAGATTTTATTTTATACATAAAGGATTGACAATATTTAGTTCAATAATTATGTCAACTTTATGTTAAAGTAAAATGCTACGTTTCAAGTCATATTTTATGACAACATATTGCATCAGAAGCTTATTAGGCCATGATAGTAAGTGAAGAGGGCTCCCACGTTTTAGCATCTCATTGACAAAGGAAAATTTGGAACATATAGTTAGGAGATATGTCGTCCATATGGAATAAGTTTTGTTTTATATTTTATAACAAAACTTCTCATAATACTAACGTTATATTTATTTTGTGGACAAATATTTGTCTTTTGCAGTAAATGCAAGAGTAAAAGGTGACGACAATAAGTCATTAATTGCCATGGATATCATAGCATTCAAATAAAATTCTGAAACCTTGAATAAGTTACGTTGTGAGTAAATGCATCAAATGGCTGGGATATTTTACTACGGTTTGAAGTATCTTCCCGGATATTTAAACTTATATTCAGCTCGAGAGAAATGTGGAAGCACCCACTGATCAGAATGGTATGGATTCGATATTATCTGGACTGCAACGTAAAGATTAAATCACATTTTACTTTGTTCCATGCTTGTTGGATGGAGGGAATCAGCAATCAAGATAAAGATTGCCGTAATTTCAGTTGTTCGACATGTAATAAACAAAATATTTAAGGATATCCATCAATGCATGAAGGAGACACTGCGTGTTTGGAAATCTGTCAATTCTTCATCAAGATCATAACTATCAAGTCTGCCGGATCATAGAAGAGGATTCACTACGTCGCTATCAAATTGCATCAAACTTTGGCTGTTGAATTGATTTACCAAAGTACTGTCACAGAATTTACTTCAGAAAAGCCAGAGAAGTTCTTTGAATTGATCACTCATAATCTTAGTTGTTTTGTTGTGGAGTATAGTTAGTTTTACTTTGTTATTATTTTATTTTCGTTTAGGTTTTGTATATTTATCATTTCATTGATTCTGTTTGCAGATTAAAAGTTTGGGAGTGCAGCAAAGATCCTCCAAAGAATCTCAAGAAGAACTAAATTTCCAGAAGATTGCAGATTTCTTAAGAAAGAATATTACCAGATTATGGGGCAGATTCATTTAATCATGGTTAACGATTCTTTCCAGGGTCGATCACAGAAGTCTAGTGCCATCAAAGAAACTGATCTTAGCCTGCTTTCTCATTTCATGGTTTCTATAAGCAGGCTGGAGTTTTGACTGTGGAGGAGGGGGGGCGGTCTCCACAGATCAGAAAGAACGATTTGTCTCTTCTATGAACTCTAATTTCTTTTCAAACAGAGTCTTCTGAAGAATGGAACTGGAGGGCGTTGCCATTCAACAATTGATGTAATTTTTAGGTTCTTTCTGCTGGAAAATGGTGTGTGTTTACATCAGACTTATGACTTTATTTTACTGTTGTGAGTAATATATACTTGAAGTTTTTCATGTATCATTATTCATGTCGATTTCATTATCTATGTCATTAGGTTGGGATTTGTGGTAAATTGTCTGGCCCCTCTGCAGATTTCTTGCCCAAATTATACAACTGTTTGATTTTCTGATTATTGTCGTTAATCAACAGTTGATCTTTCTTTATTACACCATTTTTGAAAGTGTTTGTCTTGCTGTATCCATATATTTCATATTAACTTGATTAGGTGTCTGTATCTAGTTTTATGATACATTAAACATTTAAATTTATGGTTGTGATTGCTTAGTAAATCTCTGAATCTAATTAAATTGCAATCATTTGTTTATTTGGAATGTGTTGCTGGATGAACAAGACAAGTTGATCGATTTTGTTATATGATTAGATTCTATCGACATTGGCCATTGATTGATTGACTTAGCAAAATATTTCTTTATCTTATATCAAAAATTCATTCAGCTTTTCTTAAATGAATATCTTGGCCAAGATTAGAAAGATTTAGTTTTAAGATTTATTGGATTAGTTTTAAGCTATTATATTTCTCGTGCTGCTTTCTATCAGAATAAATTTATTGATTTTGGATTCCTATTCTCAAAGCTGTATAGAAATTTCTCTTTTGATGATTGTACATATATATCATAGCCATAGGTTTTAGGATATTTTAATTATTTTCCTTAAATTAGAAAAAATCACGGCTAATGGGCCGTATAAATCCGTGAGGATTGATCATTTCAATGACTTAGGGTAATTAGACACCTCCAGATCGGATCAATTCCCCCTTGTTGACGCAAGTGTACAACTCCCGTGTTAACATGATGCTACTAAGACTACTCATATAGTTTCCTTTATTGATGAGTTTACTTCCCTACATAAGTTGTTTCTACCTTCGGTCTCCCGGTAAAGTCCATTTGCAGTTTGTTTGCAAATAAAGTTGTGGGTCACACTGATGCCTTCCAAGGCCACCTCTTTTGACCCGTTGACTAATAAGTTCACAAGACAAAGTCCATTTTTTCCTTCACAGTGTTGGGATTCTTGATGATATTGAGAGGGGGTGAATCAGTATCATACACATATTTACAAATAATTCACTTTTTAAAACATGCACCAATTTCTATTTAAAACCACATCAATAAAAACAAACTGTGCGCAAATATTTGAAGAAACTTGTGTGTGTGTATAATGAAATTACATAGAAATATGGGAGACACCAATCTTGACTGGTTTGAGCACCGACTCACTCAGACACCTCTCTGATTGGGACACCAATCCCACTGGAAACCATCAACTTGTAGACTACAGGCTTCAACCTGTGAGGACACCAATCCTCCGCACAAGAACCAACTTGTTGATTCAAGATCCAATCTATGAGGACACCAATCCTCTGCTCAAGCACCAACTTATAGTGTTTAGGCACCAACTTGAGTGGAGACTGCAATCTCCTTTCCTTGCCCCATCCAACCGCCTTGAGGTATAGATGTTGCGTGCTCTGACTTCTGATCTGCGTACACTATTATTTGCAATTTGCTTCACAGACTATTGTACTGTGACTTTTGTAGTATTTTGGTTCAAATTTGATCATTGTTACTATATTCTACTATAGTTTTGTTCTACAAGATAGATTCTATGCACATATACATTCACATGCTTCTTGCGCCTTTCTCACAAATGCTCCTTCTGTTTGCACGATCGCTTATTGTTTCTATGCATTTCTTTTAGTCTCGCGCACTTATTCAAATCATATTTCCTCTAATTCCCTTGAGCATTTCTTCTGTCTGAAGCTTGCAAATTCAGAATATTACTCCATTTGTTCTTCCAAACTTACTTCTCATTCATCAACTTCACTCTTATTTTTACTCAACTTGTTCAAACAATGTGTCCACAAGTTTGGGCTTCTCTAAACGGTATCATTCCTTCTTCATTTCTTTATGGTCAAGCTTACCCAAGCATCTACCACTTTCCTTAACCTGCGCGAATGAGGTACATTACTTTGTGGGTCTCGTGCACACTAGTTCACTAGCTTAGTGGGACTTTGCGCACTAGAGTACCTTGACTAGGTGGGATTAAGGACTTGTGCACATATTTGGATATTTCTTCAAACTGGCACATAGACACCAAGTACAACAACCTTTTGACATCATCCAACAACTTCTTTGACATCAATGAAAACACCAAAGTTCAACAATATCCCCCTTTGACATTGATGTCAACACCAGTATAAAGTTGTGCTCCTCCTGATTAGGAATTTTTCTATTCTTCTTACAAAATACAATGCTTCCCCTGTATTCATGCTAGTTTGATCCTTCAATTTGCAGCGCAAACTTTGATAGGTATTTTTCTGTTATACTTTTTATTCTCGTGCTTCTTGCGCAGTTCCCTGTCATCGACACATGCTTCATAGTATCTATTCCCCTTTGAAATCAATGGAAAAGGGATGCTCCCCCTACACAATTGCAAGTTGTCTTTTGAACTTATACTCCAGTTTTGTGTTGTCTTTCATGTTGACCTCATCTAACTTTCCATGTCACTATATGTTTCAATTAATCCCCCTAGCTTCCTGCTTTATTCCCTTTATTTCTCATTGTATCTACCGTGACGTGTTGAGTTCTCCTTCAGCCTAGATCACTATCTCTGTCAACGTGTACACATATATCACACTTACTAAAGGTATGCTCCCCCTGTGTAGTTGCAAATTATTCTTCAACTTGATCTTCTCTTCATGTATTGTATTGTGCAGTTCAATCACATCTAATTTCTTGTATCAATGTTGCGTTGCAGTTGCTTGTCCTTAGTCTCATTAGTTTCTTGCTTAATGTGAATTGCACTCTTGTGTTGGCTGCTTCTATACTACACAGTCCCTTGTCTGCTTGTCTTTGCTCACAGTGGTCTGTTGCAGCTTCTTGGCTTCATTTTTCCATTTCTTTGATTTGACTGCACCATATTTCTTCCATGTCAACCATTTGGTCCAGCTGCTCCCTCTATGGTCGCACTATCCTTACTTTATGTGAATTGCACTTTTTGTTGACACAATCAAGATTCGTAATGAATTGATGCTGAAAAAAATGTTTGCAACTTGAGGCTGATATATGTACACAATTTTTGTAACATTTTCATTTATGAATATTACTTGAACATAATTATGTAACTTCTGGCTACATTGTTCTAGTTTCCTTAAATCCACATAGCATTTTGAATTCAAGGGTTTTATTTACACATTTTGAGAGTCATCACAATAAGCAACAATTTTCTGCTACCAGAAAAGTATTTTCATTGTTGTAATCAATTGCGCATGTCTGTGAACATTTCTTTACCCATTTTTGTGTGCGCATGGGTTTTTATTGATATTCTGCAAACTTGTTCTTACTTCTTGCAATATGTGCACTGTTCCCGTCTGATTGTTTTGCTGATCTTTGGGAATTTTGAGCTTTATGCCCAAATCCATCACATGCATAACATATTATAGTATAACAATACTTCGCAGTGTGACCATAATACTTGCATCTTAAGAATATTTGTGAATTGAACCTTCTCTTATAAAAAGGAACAATGTAATCATTATCATACCTAAATTGAATTTTCTTAGATGACCCAACTTGTTGATTTGCGACTGGAACATGATTGCTTTCAAAAACATTTTTTGTCTTATTGTAGCCAAGACCAAACTTGTTTTCTAGTGACCTTTAACTCTTCAAGATCTCATCCAAAATTGATGTGTTTAGCTTCAACTTTCATGTTATAAGGGACTTTGTCATCTTTTGGATCTGCACAGTCTAGAGTTTTATTCGTAAATCCACTCATTTGAAAAGAGAGCTTCCTTGGATTCTTTGGAGGTTGTTCTTATTTTCTTGATTCAGCTAGTTGTTTTGTCAATAACTCATTTTCCTGTTTTGTTTCTTCCAGTGATGCTTCCAACAAGAGATTTTTTTCTTCAATCTTCTTAATTGCATTATGTGCGCATGCTAGTTGTTTCTTAATTTCCATGTTCTCATCTTCTACCTCTTCAAGTGCTTTGTTTGTGAGAACTTCTTCGGTTCTTTTGGACTCAATTTCTTGAATTTTCAAACAATTGATTGTTCTTTCAGCTTTTTGAGTAACCGATCTTTTTGTAGGTCCAAATACTCTTGAGAATCCACCAAGATAACCTTCAAAGATTGATTTTCTTTTCTTATTTAACTCATCCAGAGCACTAATCATTTCACCTTCCCAATCAACTTCTGCATTTTCTTCATTCTCAGAGTCAAGGGTTTCTTCTTCTCTCTCAAACTCTTCCTAATAATTACTCATGTCAGGAAAATTGTAAGATTCAACACATGACTTTGAAGGTGGAAAGCAGATCCCATTATAGACATATTTACAGAGTGTTCCCACAATAGGATATGTTTGTCTTCCACATAACTTATTTGAGACTACCTCCTTACTATATGATTTCTTCTTGATGGAAGAGCATCAATTATCCTTCTCTTTTGAGCCTTTATATTCAAGATCTTCTAGCGATTCCATGAAGAGTACCTCTCTTGAATTTTCATCACTATTATATTCATCAAATGAGTTGTTGTTCTCTTTGGAATATAGACTCTTCTTCTTTTTATACTCATCCCTGGATTGTTGGTGTGTCTTTCTTTTTTCTCTATAGATAAGATCCTCTTCATTGACGCTATCCTTGCTTTCCTTATAAGGACACTTAGAAGCAAATTGACCTACTCTACCACATTCAAAACATTTGAAAGGCACCTTACCTTTGTATTTTTCCTGGCCTCTTTTGAGGTTCTTCACAAAATTTGCTTCTTCATCATCTGCTACATTAGATACACCTTTGTTTTGCTCCATCCTACTACCATTTTTCTCTTTGGAAGCTTTGAAGGATGCTTATTTTCTGGAAGGGTTTTCTTTTTCTGTCCTCATCTCATATGTTGTAAGAATTCCAGGAAGCTCATCCATATTTAATTTTTTTCAAATCACTTATGTCCTCTAGAACTAATACCTTAGGATCAAATCTTGTTAGAAATGACCTTAATACATTTTTCACATGTTGGCGCACTTCTATTTCGATTGGGGTTCAATCACACAACATACACTACAACAAATCACCCTTTTAGGGGTTGTTTTGGCTTCGGTGGTTTTGTTAAAGCCCCCCCCCCCCCGCCCCACCAAATTTTATTTTTTTTAAGTCTTTAGGGGCGGTTCTTAAAACTCCCATCCCCCCAAAAGTCCCGAGAATTGGACTTTTGGGGAGGTTTTATGAGAATTGGACTTTTGGGGGCGGTCTTTTGAAACCTCCCCAAAAATCCAATTCTCGGGACTTTTGGGGGGGGGGTTTGGAAAGACCCCCTCCTAAAGGTTCTTTTCGGGGTGGTTCTTTAAACCCCCCCAAAAATTCATGATAATTGGACTTTTGGGGGTGGTTGTTTTAAAGCTCCCCCCAAAAGTCACGATAATTCAACTTTTGGGGGAGGTTGTTTTAAAGCCACCCCAAAAGTAATCATAATTGGAATTTTGGGGTGGTTGTTTTAAAACCTCCCCCAAAATTCACGATAATTGGACTTTTAGGGGCAGTTGTTTTAAAGTTTTCCCCACAAGTCCAATTATCATGAATTTTGGGGGTAGTTTTAAAACAACCGCCCCCAAAATCCCAATTATGATGAATTTTGGGGACGGATTTAAAACAACCGCCCCCAAAATTCCAATTATCATGACTTTTGGGGGCGGTTGTTTTGAACCCACCCCCAAAAGTAATGATAATTGGACTTTTGGGGGCGGTTGCTTTAAAGTTGCCCCCAAAAGTCATCATAATTGGGCTTTCGGGGCGATTGTTTTAAAACCGCCCCCAAAAGTCATGATAATTGGACTTTTGGGGGCGGTTATTTTAAATCCACACCCACAATTCCAATTTTCATGACTTTTTTGGGGGGGGGGGTTGAAAGACCCCCCTAAATGTCATTTTCAAGGCAGTTTTTAAACCCCGTCCCTGAAAGTCATGAGAATTTGGACTTTTAGCAGCGGTCGTTATAAAGATGCCTTCAAAAGTCCAATTTTCGTGACTTCTTTTTTTGGGGGGGGGGGGTTGAAAGAGCCCCCTAAAGGTCCTTTTCAAGGTGGTTTTTAAACCCTCCTTAAAAGTCATGAGAATTGGACTTTGGGGGGAGGTTGTTTTAAAGCCGCCCCCAAAAGTGCACTTATATTTTTGCGGTGTTAAGGTGGTACTACTAGCACCGTTTAGGGTTTGTGGTGTTAAGTTGGTGCTCTTAGCACCACTTATGTTTTGTGGTGTTAATATAATGTTATATTTGTTAATATTATTGGAAATTGTGTTTTTCCTCACCCATGTTAAGAGAAATGCCATGTTGGCAAGTACCATAAAGTGGTGCTACCTTATTACTTGTCACATGGACATGTACAAGTAGGATTTAATTATGAGGATTTGCATCATAAACATAAAATATCACAAATATTATAAATAACTTCATTCAATATTTTATTTTATTAATTGGAATAGACAATAAAGATTAATTTATGAGTTTTTGCACCACAACTATCACAAGAAGTTCAATTATTTACTTTTGTAATATTTGAACAAGTAAATTCACATGATTCATTTATGAGGCTTAACACCGCAAACACAACAAGTTCACAAATCATTATTTTGTAAATAACCCAATTCAAATTTTCATTTTTATTTCTATTTAAACAAGTAAATACAATTGACAAATAACAAAAAAACAACCATTTTTAATTTATTACTATTATAAAATAGTAATAAAAATGATTTGAATTGAAATTTGATTATTCAATTGAAAATAATTTTATCTTATAAATTTCTTAAGGGAAATCACTATCATTATTAGATTTTTAGCAAAAGACATGGATCACATATCCATGGACATGGTCAATACCTATGGTCCTAAATGAAGCTTTTAAAAATCTACCACCAAGAAAGACACCTAAAGGTCATGACCACACATCTTCCTAAGAGTATTCTTACCCCTATGTATGGGCATTGGCACTATTTAAAGGCTTTAATTACTAGGGATAGGTCTAGTGGACATCAACATGGTTGAGAGAATAATCCCAGGACTTAGGTTAAAGGAATCTGAAGCATAGAATAATGCCATGTTGGCAAGTACCATATAGTGGTGCTAGGTGCATATTTGTCGCATGCACATGTACAAATTGGATTTAATTATGATGATTTGCACCATAACCAAGACAACTTCACAAATAATTATTTTTAAAATAACTAAAGTCAATTTTTTCATTCAAATAAATGCTCATGATTAATTTATGAGGTTTTACACCACAATCACAACAAATTCAATTATGTATTTTTATACTATTTAAACAAATAAACTAACATGATTTATTTATGACGTTTTGCACCACAAGCACAACAAGTTTAGAAATAATTATTTTGTAAATAACTGGACATTCAGTTATTCATTTTTAATATTATTCAAGCAAATAAGTACGTACCTATGATTCTTACTATTGACAAATAATTAAAGGCAGCCGTTTTTAATTTATTGCTATTATAAAATATTAATAAAAGTGATTTGAAATTAAATTTGATTATTTCATAGGGCATATTTTTATTGATCTTATTAAATTTCTTGGTGGATATTAGTATCATTATTAGGAACAAGGGATTGGTCTCAACTCTGCTTTGAATAAAGGACTCCCAAGATGGTGGAACACCATTCAGAGTGGTGATAACAAGCTCCTTATCATCAATGGGATCTCCACTGGTGCTAAGCTTGTCCCTTAGTTCTGTGATCCTCATGAACTATGAGGCAATGGATTCTGATTTGGATATCTTCATATTTGAAAGCTGGTGCCTCAATGTAATGGATACATTGATGCCAGTGTGTTCAAACAACTTCTGTATGGTCTTGAACATTTTCCTAGCAAATTCCTTCCCTGATATTTTTGGAACCAAATGATATCTTACTGAGTCCACCCAAATCCTTCTTGCTCTGGCATCATTCTTCCTCCATCGGGATTTGTCTTCTTCGGCTTTTGGCTCAGGGACCTTCTCACTTACATATTGTAATAGTTCATTTTCTTATAGAAGTAGAAGAACCCTAGACTTCCAAGAGATAAAATTGGAAGCTCCTTCCAAATGATCTTCAACCTTCATACCAATCATCTTGATTGCAGATCTGGTTCAGAAACCCTAGTAGGAGCTAGGTAAAAAATGAAAGTTGGAAATTTGAAAAACTAATTCCACAGGTTGATGCACCTTGCCAAGGCGAGTTGAAATGAGGTAGGGCTAATCCAAATCTGTGGATAGAAGTAGGTCAAAAATGAAACCCTAATTTCTGCTGCAGCTGCATAATCAGGTCAAAAATTGAAAATTATCGGAATTGGATTTCGTCTTCACCAAAATATGCACCTCCCTAAAAACAAAATTCTCAAGGCTCTTTTTCTCCAAAATGTTGGGTGAAGACTTCAGAAGATGAAACCCTAGTTCTGACAATGGTTTCTTCTAGAACTACTCTGATACCATGTTAGATTTCACACATTCATAGCATAATAATTCAAATGCATAAACAAGATCACTAGAAGAAAGACAAAGCACAAAACAATAACACAGATTTTATCATGGGAAACCCAAATGGGAGAAAAACCCAGCAACCTTCGTATAGAGATGATAATCCCGAGATCATACAATCATAAAAGAGAAAAGATGAAAATGTCTTCCAAAAGTAAAAACCCCAAAAAAGTCTTCTTCTCCTCCAGTAGATGCGAACTTCTCTCTCTCAAGTGATGCGAACTTGAGTGAATGGATGAGTGAATAATGTCAAATTGACCTTTTACCCTAACTGGACCGGCTTCTCTAGGAGACTGGGCCGACTTCACTTAGGGAGCAATTAATAATTAATTTTAATCTTTTCTTTTGCTTGCTTTTCATCCCAAGGTTAACATTGATTCTTTCAGGGTTTACATAGATAAATTACATCAAGTTCATCTCCCTTAGGAGGTACAATCAAGTACAATAAAATACAATAAATAATATCTTCCGAAGTTGCACAAAATCCAACAATAAGATGATACAATGACCATGTGTCAGTATACTTATAGCATTGACTAGTCACAGTGGTTGGTAGGTCACATCCTTTCAAGAGGTCATGTCTTTAGGATGTTCCCTTTCATGAATTATTAATTATTAATTATGATTTTTAATCCTATTTATATATTTCGAATTGTATATTTATACATTTATGTTTGTTACATTGATTACCCATTTAAAAATACTTTGTCCTCCAAGCATAAAAAAATCATGTATGTGTTCTAGATTGCAATGCCTTCTCAAGATTCTTCATTCTTAAATTCGTCATTATTGATGACACACGGTGATATGATATTCTAAGTGTAGAACAGAGTTGTCGAATTGTGTTAGGATCAAACCACTCTAATTCAATCTTCTGAGGGTTTGAGTGACAATTACTTCTATGATTTGGAGGATGTTAGGATTCCATACTTGAGCTTCTCATCAATATAGTAGGATCTATACTTAGCCTTGCATATTGATTTTGACTTCGATTAGTTCGTTGATGACTTGTATAATTTGAATGACGATAAGGTATCCTTGTATCTGATGTGATGTTTTCAAAACCCTCATCTTTTGATACTTCTGATGACTCAATGATTAGTGAGATTTTGATTGGATCTATGTTGGTTCCTTTCTCCAACGTATCGATTATTACATTTGATGACTTCTTTGTTTCACCAAGTTCGGTCATTGTTTCTTTATCAATTAAGGATTCCTTCCTAGTATATTTCTCTAACTTGTTTTGTAATGACTTCATATCATTATTTAAATCATATATTGGGTAAGTAGACTTTGATTATGAACCTTTAAGATTGAAATCTCTTCATCATTCTCTAGTTTTTTTACTTTGTCCATAAGGTCTTGGTTTTCTAACTAATTCTCTTTTAATATTTTGACTTGTTGAAGCAACCTATGATTAAGGTTCCTTGGAATAGAAGCTTATTCATCTTTTTTTTAATAACCGATTCTTGAGATATTGATTCTTTTGTTCCAATTCCTAAATGCACTACTTTTTATCCCTTGACTTTTTTAATTGCACTAAAAGTTTTTTACTATGATCTCTTCGACGAGAAATTTCTTCATCTTTTTTAATAACGTTTTTTTAGATTGTTTCTTGAAATATTATTTTTCCTTTAGTAATCTCTAGTTGTGATATTTCTATCCTTTTATATCCATGATTTGAGTGAGAAACTCCTAATTCTACTTTTTTTAGATGAGAACTAAACTACCCTTTGACCCTTTTCCTAAGAATTTCATGGTTTAATAACTATACTATGTTCTTCATGATAAGTCACATAAGGTGTTATGTACAAATATCCCCTTATAACTTTGAATAGGAGCATAGGTATTCTTTTCTTATAGTACCACTTTTGTAACGTCACTTTAAGTAATACTTTTATAATACTCTAACTATTCTAAGTGTTTTAATACTCCACTAGTTATAATAGGGTTTCAATTGTACTACTTTGAGCATAAGAATAATATTTCGTTGATTTTAAAACTTTGATGTTTTAGGGAACCTTTCTCCTTTTAACTTGTAGAGTAGTAATTTTTTTTATTATATATCATTTTTTAAATTTTGAAATAAGGCGGATGCACTTATATTCCATGAAACAGTAAACTTGGCTTATTTTTTAAATCAAGAGATCTCATTTGTGATATTTGGAAAGATACAACTTGGGGTCGCGCCCCTATGTTTCTCACGATGGAAGCAGTTTTGAAAGTCAACACCATGGATATACAAAGATGTGGATATACCTAGTTGTATGATATGTTCACAATTTGGTATATTAATATTGGTTTCTTTGTTTTTCCTCTTGGCAATGGAAATTTCATGTCCCGGTTGTATGATTGGCCTATTCCTTATCCCACAATAACCCTCATGTGTGATCTTTCCTAATTACTTGTGACAATAATTTGGTGTTGCTTCTAGTTTATATGCCATGTATTATTTATGCTATGCAAACTCCATTGATTCCTTATTCAAATATAATGGAGCAAACTTTCTTACTCCACCTTTTTACTGTGATTGTGCTACACTATATACCTAAAGCAACTCCTTTTTATTTCATATTCGGTGCCGTTTTCTATGTCAAATTGAATTTCAATGACTCATGAATTAACACAAAGGTCATGTTTAGGTCGAGGAATGACTATACCACGTCATTGTGACTAGGAAACTTAGAGATTCCCCTCTTGTAATTCCCATATACGAATCCCGATTAATGATGTTGGTTGTATAAATTCACTGCTTTGTGATGATTTTTTCACTTGACCTATCAAGGCTATCCTCTTTTGATGATTCTTTTGTGGATTGATTTTTTACTCTTCTTATTTTGCTTGTAGCAGAGTAGCTCTTCAATAAGATTTGATTTTGAAAATGGTTAAAGGCTTGTTTGTGGTCAAGGACCTCAAGTTTAGAGAATAATTGAGAAAAGTGTGGGTTATGTATGGAAAAAATTTAGGTCAAACAAAGTCTAAAAGGTGTGGCCAAAGGATAGATCAACACAAAGCTTTAATACCAAATGAAATGTCCTAACTATAGAAAGACCCTTCTTTACCCATACAATTGGCATAAGCAACATAACATAATTACACAAGAAATCCACTTATACGATTAGCATGAGTAGTGGTATTTGTTAAATATACAGCATCAGGAGACATTCTCCAAACCAATCTTGTGTATCCAAGATTGATCCTCTCGTATAGAGGTGAGAAGTTTGATTTCCTTCCATGTAAAGGTTATTCCTTCCGTATAGAGGTAATTGATCAAAGTAATGATGTTGTAAAGTCTTGTTGGAAAAGGCTCCGGACTTGTGTGTCAAGTCATGATTATCATGTGAACCTTTCGTATAAAGGTATCCATCATATGGACCTCCCGTATAGAGGTGGACCTTCCGTATAAAGGTCATGTTTTACTTGTTAAAAGCATTTAATGTTGTGTGATGTATTATTAACCATGATCATCAATTGTTATTAAGTCTCCTTTAGATATTGATCACCTCTAAAGTGAATTACTTTAGCATATCATCATTTGGTCCGAAATAATATAATATGATCATAGTATCCGATAA
Source organism: Larix kaempferi (assembly GCA_027924585.1). Taxonomy (NCBI): domain Eukaryota; kingdom Viridiplantae; phylum Streptophyta; class Pinopsida; order Pinales; family Pinaceae; genus Larix; species Larix kaempferi. The sequence goes on along the minus strand of BSBM01000344.1, from coordinate 4,603,300 downwards.
TTTTGCTTAGTATAATGTAATGTGATGGATAATTAAAGTTAGTACATATTGACCATGCAGTAAAATATAAATAAATAAAGATAAAGCATAGATATCAAGATAATTCAAAATTGCCGATGCAGACACTTCAAATAATTAAAGAGAAATCAAATTGTTAAAGCTTCAGTTTTAAAGCTCAGTTAAGTATCAATGTATGCCTCAAGCAATGCTTCAGTTAAAGCATTAGTTAAAGATTTTCCTCAATTAACTAAAGAACTCACAGTGGTCACTTCAATTAAATCAAGTAGCATGATTTCAGTTAACTAAGTGTTAAATAAGAAGGACTAGTTAAATAAAGTGTTTTCACTTTAGTTAAACTAAAAGACGACACTTCAATAAATCAAGGAGAACTCGAATTGATCACTACATTGTTGTTATCAAGAATCAGTTAATAAGAGTTAACTAAGTGATGAAAAAGAATGTATAGTTAAATAAGTGACAACACTTAAGTTAGCCACCTAACTAAGTGGGAAAGATTTCAGTTAAGAGGCGAGTTCATCCTAAGTGACAACTCAATGAGATAAAGCATTGCATGGGAAGTGGGGCACATTTCTTAATGCAATATTGATACATCGAATTTGATGGCGAGTTCATCCTGAAGTTAGAAGATAAAAATAGAAGAGAAGAATGTATAATTATGTTATACAGGATTGATGAATTCAATGTGAAGTGAATTTTCTTCTCCTTTGAAGGTAAGGCTCTTCTCTTTATGTGCAGGATATTATTATTGAAGGCAAGGTGCTTCTCCGATTGATCTCTCTTCTCTATTTATTATGTATCTTCACCAAGAGCGTTTTGGTGATCTCTTATCTTCCGAAAGCAATATGCTATGTTGTAAAAGAAAGCATTCTCTGTTATCCATTATATTATACTGAGAAGAATTGTTGGGGTTTTTGTTCTCAGAGTTTTGAGGATTTTCCCCAGGGTATATCTTGTGTTATGGTTGTATGAATTTCATGTGATTGAATTGTATCATTGTTTCAATTTTTTTCATCTAAAAGAATTGAAGATCAAAGCTCAACCAAATAGTAACAGTATTAAATGATACAAGTAATAATATCTAGTTTGTAAAAAAAATGAAACATCACTACATTCTAATTGGTACAATAGTAGAAAATAAATCAATTTCAAACTTACTAACCATTTAGGAATTAGGAAAGAGAACTTACCTTAAATATATACCCTCACCCCTAACTTGAATTGGTAGATGAAGTCCAATTCATATCAACAAAGTATGCCATCCAGTAGTACCAATCACAGTTGAGGGAACGAATTTCCACCTAACCAAACACCTACTGAAGCTAAGGCCCCTGATCCCTTGATGGTTAACCCTATGATAGACGTGTGTGACCTCCCACTTATTATTGTACCTCGTGGCCCATAAATATCCTCTTCCTCAATCCTTTCCCCACCACAAGTGATCTCACCAATAAGAAAAAAAGAAAGGACAGTAAAACTAGTCATAAAACCAACAAAAGCCCCCCAACAGACCAGAAGAACCCCTTTTCCTTGGTATGTTCCCTCTTTTATTGTTAAATTTCTTAATTTTATTCATTTTCTCAATTTTGAATGGATGACACCATTTTTTCATCCATGCACCTAATACATGTTTAAGGTTAATTATTCTATCTTAATTAACTAATATAAGTTTTTAATAAAATGCACATTTCCCTTTTTATTTACATATCGTAATTGACTATTTATTAATCAATTATACGAATGTTAATTCCAAATTAAGATTGGAGTGTTACACCTTCAACCCAGAACTGGCTTCATGTTAGATAAAAAAATTCTCTTGGTCACACTACCCATTCTCTCTAATAGATTTTCTTGGCTTTCTACTGCAGGCCTAAGGCTTGGCCCACATGAGTGCCCTTGGTCTTTAGCTCGTTTTGCCTCCCAATCATGCTTGTAATTGTCTCATGTGCAACCAAGTATTTATATGAGAGAGAAACATCTTCTCTCTCATAAGTGGGCATCCAACTTGGTCGACTTCTTTACTAAGGCACCCAACGATGTCCACTCTTGCTTGATGGTGTACAATCGTTTTTCCCATGTCAGGGTGTCTTACCAATACACGTGGTAAAGTGGACCTGGTGGCCCTTAAATCTTCAACCAAATTTCTTGCTTGTGCCCATGTGTCATCTTATCGATGAGCCCTTCGATTCCTTGCATCAAGGAGTCCTCTTGGCACTCTATGTAAGTCTTCTTGTTCATTTCCCATGCCGATTCTAGAACCTCTTCTCCGAGCCCCTTTATAGAAGCCTTGTTAATTGTTGAAGTCTTGTTTGTTGAAGGATCCTTGGTCAAAGCCCCTTATTTTGCACACGTACCATCCCATCATCTCTACTCATGGTTACCATGTGTGCTCCCTAATGCACCCATATTGTTAACCAATGTCATGGTCGTGCATAGGTGTGCTATTTGCTAGTGCACCTGAGTCCTTCGATGGGTGATTTAATGATGGTTTGTTATACACCCCAACGAAGGGACATTACACAAAGACCTGTTGCTTCGCAAATTCCCTTATTTAATTGTATCTGAAATACAAATTCAAACCCATGCTATATTACTACATTCATTCATTATCATATGTGAATTATCTTATTTTATTGTAAATTGTGTGTGTGTATTTTTTTTCCACGGAAACAAAATCATATTCTTTTCATTCATACCGAAATCTAGAATACATTCCTCAGGTGTACCTTCATTGTTTACATCTTTCCATTCTTACCAAGAATTTCATGTATGTAGAAAAAACTATTTCAAAATACAGTCTAAATATCCAATTTGTTTCAAACCAAAAATTTCAAAATTTCAAAAACTGAAAGCCCAAGAAATGAGACAAATTCTTTTATATTTCAAACTAGTAGTCCATAAGTATCCTTTTATGTTCATGTTGTCCTCTATTTGTCTTAGTAACCATGCAAGCTCATGTATCCATTAGTAGTCCTAGATAAGATGTCGACTTTCTCATTATGTTCCCTTTAAACATGATTGAACTCGATGCTATCAAATCCAAGTTTTGTCTATGCCTTGCAAGTGGAGATTTCTGATTCTTTGTTCCTTCCTCATATATTTGATCTAGTACTTTGAATCACCATATATCTTCATATCATCCAATTTTTCCTCTTTGGCTATCTATAATAAGGTTTTGAATTCCAGTCCTTCTGCTCTTTTATTGGTTCCTTTTCCACCATTGGATTTATACTCAATAGACTCATTCTCAGCAAGAACCAGAATTCCTCCCAAGACACAGTGTCTTTCAAGGTCCTCGCAAGCCCCATCAAAAGAACCAATAACATCCTCCTTACCAGCACAAATTTCTTTCATTGTCCTCTTCTTAGCCTTGCTGTCCTGATCTATTAAAAAACTATAGGTTGCAAGAACTTGTGAGATAACATAGAAATCATGATAAGAAAAATTCTCAAAAATAGTTTCATTTTGGACCTTCCAAACACTCCATGAGACTAGGAAAGGAATACATCTTAGAGATTTCAAACTTGAGTTCTCAAACCAATTTTTTAAATTGATTTCTATTGATCCTGCCTCCCACAAATGATCTAAATTTAATCTTTCCCCAAGACCCAACAAAATTTGTCTTGAGAAAGGACAGTTCAAGAATAAGTGTTCGGAGTTCTCTTCTTCACTTCTACATAGGAAGCACCAACTTGGACCACAAAATTTTCTTTTCCTTAGGTTATCCTAGGTCAAAACCTTTCCTTTCAGTATCAACCACATAAGAATTCTACTTTTATGAGGAGCACAAACCTGCCATAGTACTTTGCACCACCAACTTCCAAGAGGATGAAGGATTTTCCATAATAGTTTGTATGCAGCGTTGAATTCATACTTGCCTCCTTCCTTGTTTCCACTCCATACCATTGTATTGGGTTGTTCCTTCAAAAGTATAAATCCTTTGTTCAAGTCTGTTGTCCATCTATTCAACGGTTCTAATCATCTCTCTGGAAGTTCTAGCTCAGCCGCTGATTTCCAATCATCTACATATCTGTCCATTCTACCTCTGCCAACAATATAAAATAGGGAAAAAAATACCCGATTTGAAAGGTGCTTAATCAGTCCTTCCGGGAGATTGATTTGATTATCAATACCCACTATTTTATCCTTTCCTATGATAACTTATCTTCCATTACCAACTTCCCAAGCCAATAAATATCCTATTACCAAAAAGGATTCCACAATGGATTTCCAAAACAACGATCCCACTCTGCAAATTTTCAAAGGATCCCTAATCCACTCCAGTAAAGTTTTATTTTTCAGATAGTTCTTCTTTAATTAAGAATGTCATTTGCCTTCCTTTAAAATAAATTGCCAAACAAATTTAGCTACTGATGCTTTACCAAAGCTATGTATCTCCTTTAGTCCCCAGACTCTCTCCTCTTTAGATTTTTCAATACTTGGCCCGAAATTCCAATGAATACTTGAATTTGATTTCCCTTTCCATAAAAACCTGAAGAAAAGTTTCCTCAATATTTTCAAGACTGCTTTAGGGATTTTTGCTATTATCATCCAATAAACAGGAATTGCATTAAGGATCGATTGAATTAACATGAATTTACCACCCCTGGAGAGAAACCTGTTACACCAAAAGATAATTATTCTTTCGACCTTAGTAATCATCCAGATCCAATCAAATTTACAGTAATTGTTTGGCTTCAGGTGGAACCCTAAGTACTTAAATCCCACACTTAAAGGATACTGATCCATAGGCATAATTTCCTGGAAATTTATGTTAGGATATTCCTATACTCCATCCTAGTCCTACCAGCATTTCGGTTATTTTCATTATCAGTCTTACATGCATTTCTGCATGCATGCATGCATCCCAATCATCAGTCCCAACACCTAGCCCTCAGTTAGCTAGCCCCGGGAGATTATCTTATATCAGTTTTAGCCCTCCTGGACAGGGAGGCACCCACTTCTCACCCACCACTTGAGAAGGGAACCTTTTCTCACCTACCACTCCAGTTGCTCTTCAGTTAGTTGAGTTATCCTTAGTTCTCACCTTGATTTAAGGATAGACTGACTCTCAAATGACTGTATCACTCTGATGGACCTTCGATGAGACTAGACTATCCATTATGAATCCAGATAGCTCCTCATGTGCCCTCCACTGAGCCTCCTTCATTCAGATAGTGCCTCCATGTGCCAGTTACACCTACCACACTCAGTTAGACTCAGTTTGACTGATGATTGATAGTTACTTGTGCATTGATGACTCCACTGATGATGAGATAGACTTCTAGTTGTGCTTTGACAACACTCCACTGATTTTGGATCTATCCATGCAGGCTAATTCGAATCACACCTAGTGTATTCGAATCCTGAGCATTGTATAATTACTTTTTCACTATTCATATTAATGCAAGATCTGTAATTATTCTCCCTCTATCTGAGCTCATTTGGATCTATGTTCTACTGCTCTATTATTCTTCTATTATTTCTAAATTCTTTCATTGTGAGTTTTACATCATCTCTTGGATCTACTGTGAGCATTTTCACATGGTATCATAGCCATTTGAGAGTATATTCTACCTCCATTCTTGAGAGTTTTTTGCAGGTATTTCGAAGTTCCAGCAGTTGCAGTAGCAGTAGCAGCAGTTTCACTCTTGCATTCACTCCATCAATCAAGATGAGCAATTCTAATGCTTCTTCCTCTCCTATGATCCTCACTCCCTTCAATTACTTTGATTGGAGGACTGAGATGAAATTCTTCTTGTGTATTAGGCAGCTATACAGGTTGGTAAGTGGAAAAGAAAATGAACCACATTCAGCTGTGAAGAAAGCCAAGCATCTAAATAAAATGGATGAAGCCTTTGGTCACATATGTCTTCATATGTCTAAAGATCTACTATTTCATGTTGAAGGAATGAAGACTCCAAGTGAGTTATGGACAAAATTAGAGAGTCTTTTGGGCAAATAAGATGGGTTGAGAGGCCATGCTCTCGAAAATGAACTGGTTACCCTACAACCTAGCAATTTTGAGACCATTCAAGAATTCTTCTCCAAATTTAAGATCTTGGTCTTGCAATGCAAGCATTGTGGCATCACTAAAAGTGATGATCAATTGGTGCTCTCCATTTTGAGCAAACTTGGATCTCAATTTTCTGTCTTTGTATCTACCTTCCATTTTAGGTGAATGTCAATTCCTGGATGGAAGATGCCAACCTTAGATTTCTTCACTAAAGCTCTCATTCGAGAAGAGGACAAATTGATTCAAATGGGTGCCATCAAGGCCTCCAAAGATCAAGCTCTTCTAGATGGAGGAGCAAGTGGGATGAATGTGAAAGGGAGACAAAAAGACAAGGATAAGAGGCCATATAAATCCAAGCTAAATGATAAGTCAAGTCCATCAAAAGGAGCCTCCAGCTCCAAGAAGGACAAACATAAGAGATCTACATGTCCCTACTGCAAGAGAGGAAACCATCCTGAGAAAGCTTGCATGCACAAGAAAATAGAACTACTAACCAAGCTTCTTGAACATAACAAAATTGTTATTCCAAAAGATGCAAAGATGTCTGATTCTAGAAGTGGATCTGATGGTCATGAGGATTGCCATGCATTGATGGCTGGTTTTTCAAAATCAAAGGCCCTCCTCATAGATTCTGGAGCCTCCAACCACATGGTTGCCTCTGAAGAATCATTTTCTTCTTTAGATCTCAAATATGGGCCTACTATCCACATGGGAGACAACTCTCAGATCTCTACCAAAGGATCGAGTACAGTACACATGGAGCATGGCAAGTTCAAGAATGTTCTATCCGTTCCCTCCTTGACAGCAAATTTGTTATCTGTATATCATATGACTCACATCGGATCACCTAAGAAGGTGACTTTTGGTCCCGACACAGTTGAGATCACAAAAATCTCTACTGGGAAGACTATAGCGAAAGGGTCTGCAAATCATGCCTCCAAGGCATATGAGTTCTCTCATTTTCTGCCCTTCTCTCTTCCTACTCCTTCGGAATCTGATGAAGATTCAAGTGACTCTTCTTCTGATGAAGATGAAGATCTTGATGTTGAGATCAAAGTTCAAGAACATTCAAATTCAGATCCAGAACCAACACATGTTTTCAATCTAGAGACAAGGCCAACATGGGCTCACACAGTCCTTGCAGCTACTGGGAACACAGTTGAGGATCCATCTGCTCACAGAACTACCAAATTTCAGCACCATGCCAATCTTGCATTATGTCATCTACCTCTCCATGATAGATGCAGCATGATGGTGGGGTTCACTCTTCCATCCCTTGGGAAGACTCATCATGATCCATTCGTTCCAGTTACAGAAAGAATTCCTGAAAGACTTGCTTCGTCCAATACATCCTCTACACAGTGGGAGGCACATCAGAAGACCAGATCCAGATCTAGCACCTTCTTTGGCATCCTACAGAGGAATAGCTTACCAAGTCTTTTGCAAAAATTTTCACTGATGAAAGCTTCTTTCTTTTCTGCTTAGTATGATGGTTCCTTGAGTTATTTTACTGTTCTTTTGAGGGGGGTATTTTTCCCATGAGGTTTTCCCCATTTCCTCGGTTTATGGACAGTTCTTTATTTTTCTATCATTTATTTTTTTATTGTATGGGTGACCTTTGGTCCTAGTTACCAGGGCCCAGGATGGATTAAGGGGGGGTGTTAGGATATTCCTATACTCCATCCTAGTCCTACCAGCATTTTGGTTATTTTCATTATCAGTCTTGCATGCATTTCTGCATGCAGCATGCATTCTGTATGCATGCATGCAATTGTGTGCATCCCAGTCATCAGTCCCAGCACCTAGCCCTAAGTTAGCTAGCCCCAGGAGCTTCTCTCAGATTAGTTTTAGCCCTCCTAGACAGGGAGGCGCCCACTTCTCACCTGCCACTTGAGAAGGGTGCCTTTTCTCACCTACCACTCTAGTTTCTCTTCAGTTAGTTGATTTATCCTTAGTTCTCACCTTGAATTAAGGATAAACTGACTCTCAACTAACTATATCACTCCGATGGACCTCCGATGAGACTAGACTGCCCATTTTGACTCCAGATAGCTCCTCATGCGCCCTCCACTGAGCCTCCTTCATTCAGTTAGTGCCTCCATGTACCAGTTACACCTACCACACTTAGTTAGACTCAATTTGACTGATGATTGACAGTTACTTGTGCATTGATGACTTCACTGATGATGAGATAGACTTCTAGTTGTGCTTTGATGACACTCCACTGATTTTGGATATATCCATGTAGGCTAATTTGAATCACACCTAGTGTATTCGAATCCTGAGCATTGTATAATTACTTTTTCACTATTCAGATTAATGAAAGATGTGTAATTATTCTGCCTCTATCTGAGCTCCTTTGGATCTATTTTCTACTACTCTATTCTTCTTCTATTATTCCTAAATTCTTTCATTGTGAGGTTTACATCATCTCTTGGATCTACTGTGAGCATTTTCACAATTTAGCAACTATTTTTCCTCTTGTTCATTTTGGTAGCAATCCGACTTACTAAAATTTATGACCATACATGTTGCAAATATGAAATGGCCTAAAATATCTCCTACATCTTGGTCCTCCTCATCAAAGTCTCCAAGAAAGAGAAGATCATCATCCACAAAGAATATGTGTGTTACAATTTCTTCTTCAAAACATAACCCCATCATTCTCTTACTGCATTTAGCCTCGGATAAGGACCTATTGAGACTGTAATATCCTTGACCTAATATCATATGATATTATCTCAAATATAACTTTAAAAATCAGAAAATTGCAAACAGTAACTAGTTCTCAAAACTAGTGAAGAAGGAACTAGAATTGGTCTTTGGTTAACCCACCCAGAGCTTGACTGTTGGACACTTTTGGATCTGAAAAATGTACTAGGGAGTGTGTATCAACAAGTATCAACAAGGAAATCAACATCAATTACAGCTTCTGAATTCTAATCACAATGTACTGGGGGAATTTATGTTTCGAACATCAGCCAGGTTGAAGTCTACTCCAAGGCTTCCTAGGCACACCAGCATATGCCTACTAAACTCTTCCACTTAAACTTGAAATCAACCAGAGGTGGATGAAAGGTAATTAACCCCCTAATGTGATGATGGACAAGTTATTCTGAGAATTTCTAAGGTTATGGTGGAATTTGGGAGAAAGGGAGGCAAGGGTGCTCTCTTGGAATGCTCAACTAGTAGTTTTCCAAGTTCTCCCAAACAAGATGATATTCCTTAAAATATTTAGTTAAATGGATGGGAATGCTTCATTAAGTTCTCGGGAACCTAACAAAATTGACAGAATCAAATTTGGGTATACAGATACTTATTTATGGATCAAACCGCAAAACTAGTCAGAAATTTAAGCAAGGAGAGGGAGCCTCCTGAATGAAGATTTCTAATAGCTAGAAAATGATTCTATGTCTGATTTTAATGCTTGGTATGAATTATATGGAAATTCATACCTGAAATAAATAATATAATTACACTTCACTCTCCTTTTGGCTTTAAGCAGTAATTACATACAAAACTAGTTATTATTCTCATGTAAACTAACTAGTATTGAATGAGGAGTATGCAACCAATATTTGAGGATTTCAAGCTATCCAAACATATTTTTTGCAAACTGAATTAGGACCGATAATAAATCATCAAATTTATTAATACATTTATGTAATCCATTAACATTATAATCCTATCCTTGCATAGAGAACTCAAGATATGAAGTGCCTCTTACAATACATCAACCAATCTCTTCAAGAAAGCGCATGATAAGAACAAGAGGTACTTAAATCAGAATTTAAAAAGAGGGATGGTTGTACTAAGGCTCACAAATTATGCATATGCATCATATTTCTCTCTCAGAACTCCTCCAAATGCAATGGACTCTCTGACTATAATGGTTTCTTCATCAACTCCTTCAAATCTCCCTAATCTCTGCAAAATGGACTTGGAGGCTTGGACTCTTCATAGGATGTAATTATTTGGACCTGCAATAAGAATATACATGGATTCGAGAGAAGGAAGAATATCATAGAAGAATAATTGAAGAGAATGAATGGGGCTTATCTCCTTGCCTTGGTAATAGGATATTTTTTAAGGATTATAAAAGTATGCTTAAGTAGGATTGGTAGGAGAATATTAAATATGATACATACAATTTACTACTAAAACTTGTAAATTTTGGTGAATATTATGATAAAAAAACATACTTTATGTAAATATAGGTGATATTAGGGACTAAAAATGACCAAATAGCGAATTTATTTTTTGAAAAAAGGCCCAAAAAATAGCCAATTGGCGAAATTTCGCCACTAAGAATTTCCCTGCTTGGTAAGCTAAAGTGCTAACACACAAATTCAATAATGATCAAAAGTTGTGAAAAGGAGTTTCTTGTATTATTTTATAAACTTCTCGATGACCTGCTGAGCAAGTTGATGTGCTTGGTGACTTGTGAGAGCCCTTCCAAATTCTCCCTCCTTGAGTGGATAGGCTTTCCTGCTTTTCCTCTCTTACAGCTTTTCATCCTTTTAGAAACTGCACCCTCCTTGACTTGAGATGTTTCCTGCTATGTAAAATAGTTGCCTGCTTTGTAAATTGGCCTCTAATTTGGAAACTGCACCCTTTGGGATGTTTCTTGATTTGTTAACTGACCTGCTTTTGGAAACTACTCCCTCCCTTGGATTTTTCTGGATGTTTCCAATTTTCTTCTTTTGGCAACTTCTTACACCTTCCCTGCTTTTCATCTTTTGTTATTTTCTTGCCTCCAGATCCATTTTAGCAACCTTATACTGATGAGGGTGCCCTCTTCACCAACTTGCTCAAAATTTAAGAATAATTATTTATAAAAATAATTAAAATTAATAAAATTATTGTTTATACTAGACTTAGGATAATTTTTATTCTAAGCATACAAAAAATGAAATAAATTGATCTCCTTGGGGGTTATTTTGTCCCCTTTACCCATGGGAACTAAATGAGCTAAAATTGGGGACATGGTAGTCCTCCCTTCCCAAAATTGCTTGTCCTCAAGAAATTAAAAACAACTCCAACCAAATATGAATCCAACCAATGACTTCACTCCTCAAAATATGTTGTTGTCTGTCTAGAATTGGAATCCTCCAATCCAAGATAAAATACCAAGGGTCCATCATGTTTCTGCTGCTCCACTCTAATTATAGTCATTCTCAAAATGACTAAATCTTTTTTTAACAAAATTTTCAACCCAATTAGGATAACTGAGTAGAATGCTTGGATCCCACTACTTCCTCTGTAAGGACCCATATTTTTCTGCCACCTTTGGAAATATGTCACTCCAAGTAATGTCAGGGTTCCACTGTCTCAGCTACAATCTTCCAAGCATCAATATTAGCATGAAGAATATATCATCATGGAGGATGTCTATGTCACTCCACCATACTAGAATTTTATCACTTCCAATGCAAAACTGGACATCAAAGAGTCCCTCCAACCAACTATGGAACTCCTTCTGCTCCATGTGCAAACCAACACATAGACTCATATATCTGCTAGCAAATTGACATAGGTGACAATCCCATGTCTTCAAGGCATCATCCAGAAACCATATATGCCCATGCAACTTCTCAGAAAAAAAAAAAAAAAAAAAAAAAAAAAAAAAAAAAAAAAAAAAAAAAAAAAAAAAAAAAAAAAAAAAAAAAAAAAAAAAAAAAAAAAAAAAAAAAACAAACTCTCCGCTGATGCATACAAAAAACTCACCCTTGGGGGTGCTTAGCTCCAATATGTATCCATTCACCCAATCAACGGATGAACAAACACTCCAACTGAATGCAATATTATGCATGATGGAGACATTAGATAGATGTCTATGTTGCTTCTCATCAAGCTAGAAAGGGAATAGTGCACTTGTTAGGCCACATGGCTTGACCTTGAAGTCATTAATGGAATATGTGGGAGCCTCATGCTCCTCATGTGGCACCCATATGAAAAATCCTCTTACCCAAAACTTCATCCCTATGTGTGTTGGATTCCATATGTATGTGAGGTGAAGGAAAGTGAACCAACTCTTGGAAACCATCATCCATCAATATTGTGGTTGGCTCCACTAGAATGAAATCATGTGCCTCCTCCAAAAATATGCAGATTCCTCCATGAGGCAACTTATAATATTTCCGGCAATGAACAGGTGCTTGGCCTTCATCTTGATTAACTCTAAACTCTCCAAGAACATGTAAATCAGACTGTAATCCATGTGTCCAATGCACACAAGTACCAAAAATCAAAACATTGTTGTCCAAATGACAAGGGTGAAGGTACCATGTCCAATCACCAAAAGGGTAGGAACCATCAACATTCCATGGAGGCCCATGCTGCTCACCGAAGGTGTAAGGTGTATCAAAGAAATCTCCATTGATGCAAGCAGTACTGTTAATCATGTGTCTTTTCTCCCAAATAGGAAAAGAAGAGACACTCCAACCCAATGGTCCAAATGGAAAGCAAGATGCTTCCCCATGTGAAAATTTCCAATGGCTCAACTCTCTGCCACTGGTCAAAGGATGCCTGCAACCATCTTGTGTCCCACTTAATGAATTAAAATGGGATCCACCTGCATATTTATCTCGTGTGGCATCAAACATAGTCATGAGATGCCTCTACAACTGTTGGGTAGGGAATGGTTCTGCCATTAAATAAACTGAACTGAATGTGGGAGCCTTCTTCTCCTTCTCAGGAACCATCAAAAAGAAATGATTGACCCAAAATTCATCCTCAAATGTCATGGAATAAGTAGAAGGGTCTGATGTGGGATCATGGACCAAAATATCCTCTCTGCAAACCTCATCCACCAAACTAATGGATCCATCAACTCCATCACAGGCTAGTCCATCAAACATGAGCTCTTCTGAGTCCTCAATGGAGGAATGGCTCACTCCAGGAAGAAGCTCAATTTCATCCTGGGAAACTGTATGTGCTTGGAACTCTTCATCTACATCTAAAATTTCCTGAAGCACATGTATGCCATCATGTACCTCATGAACCACCATATCATGAGGTTGCTTCATAGAACTTCGAATACAACCCACCATAAGAGACTAGTTGTTTGGAATGAGTGATCTTTGAAACTTTTTATGAAGTTTCTCTATCTGGTTCCTGGATTCTAAGAGGGCACTTTGAGTGCTTCTCAAAGAATCTTGGGTGGTCATTAGTTCATCATTGATATTGCAAATCTCTTCATCATCCTTCAAGGATGCTCCATGTAACATATGCACAAGCTCATGCAGATAATTTTTGTCAGAAAGCATATATGAGAAATTACCTTGGATTGTAGACATTTCTCTCTAAATATTCTCCATGGCTTCAAGGAAAATTGAATCTTCCAATGAAGTAGCTCTCCAACAAGAGTGTGACAGTGAAACATGTGTGTCACTGATATTTTTTAAGTCCTCCTTGATACTTCTTTCATTCATCTTGATTGGCCTTTCAAAAGGAAAGGTTGAGAATAAACCTCCTCATCATTTACCAATGGATCAACCTCTTGAAGCTTAGGTGGTGATTTTGAGATTGATCATGTGACTTCTTCCTCGACTTCAAGGACTTCATACTCTTCAGTATTAGGGGAACTTGTACTTTCATCAACCTCATCAAGAGGTATCTCTATGTCACCCACATAGAGAGATGGACATCCATAAGAAGATGTCTTCTCAAAACATAGGCACCCATCAGTAGGTACCTCTTCACAGCATCCATCAGTAGATGCTTCTTTAGAATTTGAGCAATTGTTGGTAGTGAATCTTCTTGGAACCCATTAGTAGCTACTATCTGGTCCATACTTTGTTGATACTTAGCATAACTGGTGATGGCTTCTTCAATCTTTCTCCCTTTGGACGATCTGCTTGAAGAAAATCCAAACAATCTCATGATGCTAGAAGATGCAGTTGGCTGATTTTTGTTTCCTTCTTCTTTACTCACAGAGGTAGAACAACTTGGTTCCTCCATGGGTGGTTTATGCTCTCTATTGAATTCAAATATTCATCCTCTATATCAAATCCAAATATTCAATCAAATTAATCTTTGAAAGAAATGGCCTTACCAATTTCTTCTCCCAATTTCAGATACTAATAGTATTGGTAGGGAAAAAGTTTACTTGCAAATATAATTTCTATCAATTCTTTCTTAGGTTTGGCCATCGATGGTTCATCCAATTGGTATCTGAACATATGGTCACAAATGTAACCATTCTCATTTCTTGGTAATCCTCTGTCAATGTAGATAATTCATTCTTCCTCATACAACTCACAACCTTCATCTTCCATGTCTGCCATTGGTTCCACAATTGCAAATTGAAAACAATTATATGATGTCTTCCACTGAGAGTTACTTTCCATAGGATGAGCTAAGGAAAGGGATATGATACCATGGTAATATCCCTGAACTAATATAAGATGATATTATCTCAAATATAACTTTAAAAATCAAAAAATTGCAAACAGTAACTAGTTCTCAAAACTATTGAATAAGGAACTAGAACTGGTCATTGGTTAACCCACCCAGAGCTTGACTGTTGGACACTTTTGGATCTGCAAAATGCACTGGGGAGTGTGCAGAATTAAGGACAGCAGCATCAAGGCCAAATTCTGAGTTCTAATCACAATGTATTGGGGCCATTTATGTTTCGAACATCAACCAGGCTGAAGTCTATTCCAAGGCTTCCTAGGCACACCAGCATATGCCTACTAAAATCTTCCACTTACACTTGAAATAAACTAGAGTTGGATTACAGGTCATTAAACCCCTAATATGATGATGGACAAGTTCTTCTAATAATTTGGGAGGCTGTGGTGGAATTTGGGAGCAAGGGAGGAAAGGGCACTATGTTGGACTACTCAACTAGTAGTTTTCCAAGTTCTCCCAAATGAGATGATATTCCTTCAAATACTCACGGAAATGAATGGGTATGATTCATTAAGGTCTCAGGAACCTAACACAACTAACATAATCAAATTTTGGCATACAAATACTTATTTATGGATCAAACTGCAAAACTAGTCAGAAATTTAAGCAAGGAGAGGGAGCCTCCTGAATGAAGATTTATAATAGTTATAAAAGGATTCTATGTCTGATTTTAATGCTTGGGATAAGTATTATAAGGAAATTCAGACCTGAAATAAATAATAGAATTACACTTCACTCTCCTTTTGGCTTTCAACAGTAATTACATACAAAACTAGTTATAATTCTCATGTAAACTATTTAGTGTTGAATGAGGAGTAGCAGACAACATTTTAGGCTTTCAAGCTATCCAAACATATTTTTTGCATACTGAATTAGGACTTATATGACAGAAGAAACTACATTTATACATTTATGGTAGCCATTAACATTATAATCCTAGCCTTGCACAGATAACTCAAGATATGAAGTGCCTCGTACAATACATCAACCAGTCTCTTCAAGAAAGCACATGATAAGAACAAGAGGTACTTAAATAAAAATTTAACAAGAGGTATGGATATAATAAGGCTCGCAAATGATGCATATGCATCATATTTCTCTCTCAGAACTCCTCCAAATACAATGGACTCTCTGACTGGAATGGTTTCTTCATCAACTCCTTCAAATCTCTCCAATCTCTGGAAAATGGACTTGGAGGCTTGGACTATTCATAAGATGTAATGATATGGAACTGCAATAAGAATATAAATGGATGCAAGATAAGGAAGAATATCATAGAAGAATAATTGAAGAGAAGGAATGGGGCTCATATCCCACTAGTTGGCTAGGGCGCGTCTCCTTGTCTTGGTAAGCTAAAGTGCTCACACTCAAATTCAATAATGATCAAAAGTTGTGAAAAGGAGTTGCTTGGATTCTTTTATAAAATTCCCGATGACCTATTGAGCAAATTGATGTGCTTGGTGACCTGTGAGATCCCTTCCAAATTCGCCCTCCTTGAGTGGATAGGATTTCCTACTTTTCCTCTCTTACAACTTTTCATCCTTTTAGAAACTACGCCCTCCTTGACTTGAGATTTTTCTTGCTTTGTAAACTAGCCTCTAATTTGGAAACTGCACCCTTTGGGATGTTTCCTGATTTGTTAATTGACCTGCTTTTGGAAACTGTGCCCTCCCTTGGATTTTTCTGGATGTTTCCAATTTTCTTCTTTTGGAAACTTCTTACACCTTCTTTGCTTTTCATTTTTTGTCATTTTCTTGCCTCCAATTCCATTTTAGAAACCTTATCCTCATGAGGGTGCCCTCTTAGCCCACTTTCTCAAAATTTAGGAATAATTATTTATAAAAATAATTAAAATTAATAAAATTATTGTTTATAATAGGCTTAGGATAATTTTTATTCTAAGCATACAAAAATGAAATAAATTTATCTCCTTGGGGGTTATTTTGTCCCCTTTACCCATGGGAACTAAATGAGCCAAAATTGGGGACATGACAGAGACCATCCATAACTAGTAGAAAGAGGTATTGAGACAGTGGGAATCCTTGTCGTAAGCCTCTTGATGGAATATAAAAGGGAGAGGTTGCTCCATTGATCAAAAGGGCATAATTGATGGTAGAAATGTAGGACCGAATCCAGTTAACAACTTGAAGCGAGAAACTTGTTTGAATAAGAACCAATATAACATACAACCAGCTAGTTCTATCATAAGCTTTAGACAAGTCGATCTCAATTACCTTAGCTGGAATTTTTTTGCACTTGATGGTGTGGATGCACTATTGTGCAATGCCTACCGCTTCATGAATGCTCCTATCAGTTAGGAAGACAAATTGCTCTAGAGAGATATGAAAAGAAAGAAAAGGTTTGATTCTTTCTGCAATAACCTTAGAGATTATTTTATAAAGAGCATTATAACGATGAAGGTAGATTTAAAGTTGGATAACATTCTACCCAAAATTTTGTTATACTCAATTAATCTCATCAAGTCCTCTCCCAACAGATCAAAAAAGGATATGAAAAATTCAAATGTCTATCCGTCCGGCCCCAGAATTCTCTCTTTTTTAGAATTCCCCAAAATAGCTTTCATCTCCTCCAAAGAAACAGGGGAAAACATATTTTCATTGTCTTCATCCTTGATCCATTTAGGAAACTTTGTTCAATTTTGTACAATATCAGGGATATTTTTCATATATGACTCTGCATAAATTTCTTCAAAGAATTTAACTCCATCAACAACCAAATTACCAAACCCCCTGATAGATTCCCCTCCTTTGTTTAATTCACAAATGGAATTAGTCGTCTTCCTTTGGTTGAAAAAATTGTGAAAATAAGCATTGTTTTCATCTCCTAATGATAATCAGATTGCCCTGATTTTCATCCTTACCTCGGTTTCCTTCTCCTTCAAAATAACATTCCTTCTTACCTATAAAATATCTATATATTGTAACTTCTTACAGCTTAGTGTGCCTGGACAATCATTGTAAAAGGAGTTTATTTGAGATTCAGTCTGTTTAAGTCTAAAATCACCCCTCTTCATCTTTTTAACCGACCAATCCACAGTCAGTTAACGAGTTAGCAAACTGTAAGCTACAAGACTCCTTCAAAGAAGCATCAAAACTTTTCCAATTAGCTTTGATAAGACTAGTAAATTCAATATTTTCCAACCAATGGGGATTGAACTTAAAAGGATTCCCTGGCTGTAATGTCCCTTGTTACGAATTTTATTAAAGTGACCATTTTTCACTTTTTTCCCTAGTTAGACCTTTGACTAGTTTTGAGCTCTAGGTCCCCAAATTGCTCCAATTGCTCCCAAATATTCTGAGAAGGTATATGGATGATGTTAGAACATAAATATGTGTTTTATGGATGCTTTTGGACCTTTAAAATACTTCTGCAAATCCTCTTTATATTCTAGTCAATGTAGGGAACTTTACTAGTAATTTCCCTTTGACTAGTATTGGTCTCTAGGTCTCAAATTGACTCCAAATGCCTTCAAATATTCAGGAAAGGTGTATGAATGGTATTAGGACTTGAATATGATGTTCAGTGATGATATATGGCCACCAAAAGACCTCTGAAAACTCTCTTAAGATTCTGGACCAAGTATGTAATTTTACTAGTAATTTGGGGTTCAAATCCCCCCGGGGTAAGTGCTAAAAATGGCTTCCCAAATGCCTCCAAACCCACTCAAATTTATGAAAAGAGGTAGGGGATGTATCAAGGATGTTATTAAGGTCCGAAATGAACCATTCATTAGTTATTAAGTCTGTTCCAAACCTCTCCCAAACAACAACAAAAATCACTTGTTCGACCCTTGGGGAAATGGCACCAAATCTCTTCCAAATGCAAATAAACTGAGCAAGGTGGCTTCAAATGCTTAAGTGATGAACATGAAACTTGTAAAAATCATAAATTTCAGTCCATACATCATAAATATATTAGAGAAACATTCTTCCATTCGAAATCATCATCAATACATTGGCATACATCAAGGTAGTGGGGAAATGGCAATGTTCTTTCATTAAAAATGAGATTTATACATTTCTACTTGGAATTTCGACCTGAAACTTTCTGGAGATGAAGAACAGAGTATTTAGTTCATATTAAAAAATAAATGGGGCATGAGAAGCTCCTCCAAAGAGTACAATAGCTCACCAAAAACACCCTCCCTCAAGGATCAAGAATATGCCATCAAAACTGGAAATGGTTGAGAAATGTGTTGCAATAGAAGAAACCATGAGCTTACATGTAGCTTACACCTGCAAATAAAGACTCCATTAAAGCTCCAAATGAAAGGACTGAATGGCCTTTCAAATTACCAACTTGGATGGGAAACTTTCACCCTCGAAATTGGCTAAGGCAAGAAACTAGTCATATGCTAGCTCTCCCTCTACACAAATGCAATTGAAAATTATACAAATGATCAAAAGCTGGTTTCATTCTTTGTTCTTGAAATTTATAAATTTCTAATGTCCTCCATGGGTCGAATTCCTTCCAAGAGACTCATGCCAACTCAAGTTGGGAAGAGATTCTAAAGAATGCCACTTGTACAACAATTCCTAGTCTCCCACTTCCACCAAATCACATGTGGAAGCATCTTAGCTTCCCTAACACCCTTGAATGCCTCTTGGAATCTATTTTTAGCCCTGACATGTCATATATGTCATATGTCAGCCTTCAGATCTGATTTGTGTCATAGGTGTCATAGCATCTTCATCATTGTTGTCATAGAGCTAGGGAATCTACCCCAAGTGTCTCACTAGCTCCAAATTGCCTCTTCCTCTTCCATGGGAGTTACTCTTCCTCTATATTTCGACCTCATTGACTCACGACAAGTATTATTGACCTTATAACTCATCCCAAGAACATTAGGCTTCCCATGGATTCGAAATTGCAAGAAGAGGATGCCACGTGGCACATAAATTCTAACTTGTGTGGATCCCACTTCCTCCATGTGTCTTCATGATCAAATGCCACTTTGATTTTCACTTGTATATATTTATTTATCTCCTTTATTAAATATTTATGCCATCCTAATGTTCCAACATCATTTATTATTCCCATTATTCCAAATCCCAAAGCTTCCACCCCAAACCTAGGAAACTAGTAATTTTCCTCCCTGGAAATTATTTGACCCTTAACATCAATTTGACAAACTCTAATGAATATGGCCAATGTGATTAGGCCATTGTGACCCAATGCCAAATTTGGGACATTACAATTCTTCCCTTCCCAATATTGCTTGTCCTCAATCAATTTCAAACATGGGTGTTGAAGAACCTACTTTATGTATAATTCTCTGAAGTTGCCATTGAATTGCCCAACCTTGAGTCTTTGAGTTTCCATGAAGATTTTAGAGAGGAACCACCATGCTTGCTGCTGCACTACTCTGATAAAAATCACTTTAATAAGTGGGAAATCCATCTCCCATACTGCTTGTTTCCCCAAAAAATTTGAAACCAATGAGATAAAAATTATTCCAGGGTCCCATTGCTTGTATTGTACCCCAACAATTAAGAGTGCTCTCCAAACCACACCATTAGATAAGAAGATTCCTGGATCCCATTTTCTTGTATGCATTCTTCCAAACATCATGAGTACCAAATATATATCATCAAATTTTTTAACAACATAATGAAAATGTACATCAAGGATATGCTTCATCAAAGAGTCATGAAAGTGCTTATACCTCCAAGCAAGTATACCACCATTTTCCAAGTGCATACAAGCTTCAAGCGACCAATCAAATCTGTTTCAATGACATAGGCGAGGATCCCATGTCCCATCATGCTGCTCCAAAAGGATGTGATATGCATCAAAATATTCAGCCATGTGTTCTTTCATCCAAGAAGTGAATGAAGAATCTCCACTAAAATTTGAACCAAACAATGAACAGAAAAAACAAGGAGACTTCAAATGACTCAAAGAAGTCTCACCCATACATCCCTGAATATGAGAATCATAAAGATATAACAAAGCATGTGGCTGCCAACAAAAATGTTCTCCAATCATAAATCTATTCACCCAAGTGTTGGATGAAGTTCCTCCAACATCAAATAAATCAAGTGTTGAGCAAGAAAAACCATGAGTCTTCAAGTAACTCAAATGCATATCATAGGTGCATCCATGTAGATGTGCATCATCATAAAGTAACAAAGGATCCTGCTGCAAATGTGAATAAGAATGTGCTCCAACTAGATCATCATAAAAAGTAAATCTAGGAGTTCCATACTTCTCATGTGGCACCATCAAAAAGAACCCTTTCACCCATTCTTCATTGAGACTAATGCTGCAAAACATGGAATTGTAGGATGTAGGAGAATGAACTAACTCACCCAAATGATCAAAAAGTGCATAATTTTCATCATGGGAAGGATCCATATGGGTAGTATCATGCAGCTCCTTCAAAAGTGTGAAACCTTTGTCATAGATTGGTTCCAATGTGGAGGAATCATGCTCTTCTTTAAAAATTGGATAACCTTCATCAAGAGACAATTCAAGTTCCTTTTCCACCACATCAAGTGTCTGGATATCTTCAATTTCATCTTCAAACACATCAAGAACATTCAAATTTCCACATTTCTTATGATCCACCATGTCATGAGAATCCTCCAAACAATCTACCATTTGTCAATCTGAAACATAGGAGGAAAAACAAGTATCTTGCAACTTTTCAAGAAGTTGCCCATTTTGAATTGTGAGCCAATGATTATCCTCATTATTCTTCAAGTATGCATCATGTAACAATTCATTAAGCTCAAACAAATGGTTTCTATCAAAAATCAAAGACATGAAATTATCTTTGATGTGGCACATTGTTCTTTGAATCTTCTCCATGTCTTCAAGGAAGGATGTTTCCTCCAATGAAGTAGCTCTCCAACAAGAATTTGACACCAATGCTTGAGTGTCATGGAGAATGCTGAGGGACTCTTGGATCTTTTTTTCATTCATCTTTAAGGACCCTTCAAGAAAGTGAGGCTCTTGCAAATGAACCTCCTCATCTTCTTCATTTTTGCTTGGACCAACTTCATGAAGCTCAAGTGGTGATGGAGAAGTTGATATTGGTTCTTCTTCAACTACTACAAGGTCTTCATTATCATGCTTAATGGAACTTGGGATTGTAGCAACACTTTCAAAATTGATCTCTATGTCACCAACATAGAGGTGTGAACACCCATTAGTAGGTACTCCTTCATAGTTTAAGCATCCATCAGTAGATGCTCTTTGGTTCATGTCTAAGCTAGAAGGTGTCTCGAAATGATCTTCCATATTTTCAATAGAATATTCTTCATGATCTTTTGATGTCTCTTCCTTTTGCTCCTTCAAGCAAGCTGATGCATTTTTCCCCTTGTTTTCCTTAGGATCAATATCTTTCGACTCTCTATCTGACATGGATTCTTATTACCTTCCTTCATCTTGCCCTTGTTTTTTACAATGAGGTATTGATAAAATGGTATAGTGTTTCTGAAACCTTCATTCAAATTTTTCCATTCGAGATGACTTTCTTCCACATATTTGGATTCAAGAAATTTTGGTACAATAGGCCTTGGTGTTCTCTGAAAATCATTTTCTCTATTATGGGGTCTTGTGCTTGAGGAAATATGCTCACCCATTGGCTTATTTTCCTCACTTTTTCCTCTTCAACAAAAACACTTTTGGTTTCAATATCTAATGGTGGTCCATGAATTCTTGTCCTCATGAATATCATACCACATCAGGTTCCAAGATCATGCTCTGATACCACTGTAATGTCCCTTGTTAGGAATTTTATTAAAGTGACCATTTTTCACTTTTTTCTCTAGTTAGACCTTTGACTAGTTTTAGTTAGACCTTTGACTAGTTTTGAGCCCTAGGACCCCAAATTGCTCCAATTACTCCCAAATATTCTGAGAAGGTATATGAATGATGTTAGAACATAAATATGTGTTTTAGGGATGCTTTTGGAACTTTAAAATACTTCTGCAAATCCTCTTTCAATTATGGTCAATGCAGGGAACTTTACTAGTAATTTCCCTTTGACTAGTATTGGTCTCTCTCTAGGTCTCAAATTGACTCCAAATGCCTTCAAATATTCAAGGAAGGTGTATTAATGATATTAGGACTTGAATATGATGTTCAGGGATGAGATATGGCCACCAAAAGATCTTTGAAAACTCTCTTAAGATTCTGGACCAAGTATGCAATTTTACTAGTAATTTGGGGTTCAAATCCCCCTGGGGTAAGTGCTAAAAATGGCTTCCCAAATGCCTCCAAACCCACTCAAATTTATGAACAGAGATAGGTGATGTCTCAAGCATTTTATTAAGGTCTGAAATGAACCATTCATTAGTTATTAAATCTGTTCCAAACCTCTCCCAAACAACAGCAAAAATCACTAGTTCGACCCTTGGGGAAATGGCACCAAATCTCTTCCAAATGCAAATAAACTGAGCAAGGTGGCTTCAAATGCTTAAGTGTTGAACATCAAACTTGTAAAACTCATCAATGGAAGTCCATACATCATAAATATATCATAGAAACATTCTTCCATTCGAAATCATCATCAATACATTGGCATACAACAAGGTAGTGGGGAAATGGCACTGTTCTTTCATTAAAAATGAGATTTATACATTTCTGCTTGGAATTTTGACCTAAATTTTTTTGGATATGAATAATGGAGTATTTAATTCATATTAAAAAAGAAATGGGGCATGAGAAGCTCCCCCAAAGAGTACAATAGCTCACCAAAAACACCCTCCCTCAAGGATCAAGAATATGCCATCAAAACTGGAAATGGTTGAGAGAATGTGCTGCAATAGAAGAAACCATGAGCTACCCTGTATCTTACACCTGAAAATAAAGACTCCATTAAAGCTCCAAATGAAAGGTCTGAATGGCCTTTCCAATTACCAACTTGGATGGGAATCTTTCACCCTCGAAATTGGCTAAGGCAAGAAACTAGTCATCCACTAGCTCTCCCTCTACACAAATGCAATTGCAAATTCTACAAATGATCAAAAGCTGGTTTCATTCTTTGTTATTGAAATTTATAAAGTTCTAATTTCCTCCATGGGTCGAATTCCTTCCAAGAGACTCATGCCAACTCAAGTTGGGAAGAGATTCCAAAGAATGCCACTTGTACAACAATTCCTAGTCTCCCACTTCCACCAAATCACATGTGGAAGCATCTTAGCTTGAGCACCTCTTGGAGTCTAATTTTATCCCTGACATGTCATATATGTCATATGTCAGCCTTCAGGTCTGATTTGTGTCATAAGTGTCATAGCATCTTCATCATTGTTGTCATAGAGCTAGGGAATCTGCCCCAAGTGTCTCACTAGCTCCAAATTGCATCTTCCTCTTCCATGGGAGTTACTCTTCCTCTATATTTCGACCTCATTGACTCATGAAAAGTATTATTGACCTTATAACTCATCCCAAGAACATTAGGCTTCCCATGGATTCGAAATTGCAAGAAGAGGATTCCACGTGGCACATAAATTCTAGCTTGTGTGGGTCCCACTTCCTCCATGTGTCTTCATGATCAAATGCCACTTTGATTTTCACTTGTATATATTTATTTATCTCCTTTATTAAATATTTATGCCATTCTAATGTTCCAACATCATTTATTATCCCCATTATTCCAAATCCCAAAGCTTCCACCCCAAACCTAGGAAACTAGTAATTTTCCTCCTTGGCAATTATTTGACCCTTAACATCAATTTGACAAACTCTAATGAATATGGCCAATGTGATTAGGCCATTGTGACCCAATGCCAAATTTGGGACATGACACTGTCTTCGGTTCTCCTTTTTCTATATGGAAGATGATATGATCCTCCTCCAGTTGTCCTCTAGGTTCTAACCCTCTCTACGTCCTTAGAATTTCTCCAGCAAAAATAAATCTATCCAGTCTTTTAGAAATGGCTACTTCCCTTGATCTCTTGTTAAACCAGGTCGGTTTGATCTCTGTAGGTTCAATGTCTATTAAATCCTTGGCCTCAAAGAGGTGTTTAAAATAATCCTGTAAAGGATCTGGTCTAGACCTACTCCCCCAGAACTCATTCCTATTTAGGGAAAATTTAATATTCCCTGTAATTAAAAAGGAAAGATCCTTGAGGAAGGATTTGTCAAAGAAATTATCCCAAAAGATGGATTTCTGATTGTAAGGACCATAAACATTAAAGATATTAAACTTAAATTCTAGGGCCTTACTAAGAAAGGTAGTGCCAATCCAAGAACCAAAGGAAAAATTGTTTAAGGGTTCCAAAGAATCTTTCCATCCCATTAGTAAACCTCCAGAAAACCCTTGACCATCGGCTCAGAAAAAATCCCATCCCTTCAACAACCTTTTCATGAATCTATCTACTAAAACTAACCCACCGCACAGAGTTTCTTGAATAACCAACACTTCGGGACAGTTTAATTCTACCAATCTCACAAAAGCTAGTTGTTTTAGGTTGCTGGCCAACCCTCTGTAGTCAAAGGATAGAATTTTCATGGACTTACCTTTATTAAGGGTTGAACTCTAAGTGCCCTGGGTGAAATACTATTAAGGATATTTGGTTTAGATCCTCTCTGAGAAACTTCGTATTCCCTAAAGTCCTTTTAATTGGAGTAGAAGACCCTAATCCTAGTGTCTCAACCTCTTCCCCTAGGCAGACAACACCCTTCGACCTCAGGGAATACGGATTAGAAGCATCCCATTTTACCCTAGGGACCCCAGACCCCACAAAGTTTAGATTCAGGATAGGAGAACCCTCATGGATTAACTTTTATGCACTCTGAGGGACATTCAAGGAAAAGGACTATCATAACCAAGACTAGCCACAGAACAATCATTAACAATTTTCTGAACCGAAAGCAAAGAGTCCAAAAGCATCAGAAACAGGGGTTTAAGGGAGTCTAAGATAGACTTACCTTCCAATTCCTCTTCATGCTAAAAAACCTTGACTTCATCCACTAAAGATTCGGCTGTAATAAAGACTTTGTCTGCAAATGAAGGATCCAAACAGTGAATCGGATTCAACTCCGGATTCAAATTCTGAGAGAGGGTTTTGAATTCTTGAGCCAACAAAGCCTCATTTTGTTGATTAATGGCTATTGTTGAAAAAATATCAGGTCTACTAGAACCAATAACTGCTAATACAATTTCCAAGCTCCCGCTAACAGATTTAGTCCCTGACGCATCCGTAACCTTTGCTTTCATTTCATGCTCAACAATTGCTGACGGGAAAAGAAGTTCTCCCGAATGATTGTCTTCCAAGCATTTCTCTTCCCCATCTCTAATAAGAATCCCACCATATTCAGAGGTCATCTTAGCAGGTGAAACCCCCAAAGGCATCTTAACCCTTGAAGTCTGATCTAATGTTTTTTCCCCTGGGTCAATCTCCATAAACTCTAGCTTGTTTTCCTTCTTAAAAGAATTACCACCAATAATCTCCCTTAAAGTGCCTGCAACTTCTACCAAAGGTCCTATCTCTAAGTCTTTCACAGATTTGGGCTAAAGCATCTGTAAATTCTTTCTTGCCCAAACCTTTTTTCTAAAGGTTAATGAGCATTCCTTGATGGAGTGTTCGTAAACATGACATCTTCCGCATTGAAGGGTACATTTACATAATCCAGAGTCTGCTTCAAGCACAAGTCACCAACCTCTATCTCTATAAATTCAGGTAACCCCGAGTTTATATCAACCGAAACCATAACCTTAGCAACTGTATGTTGGACTTGAAACTTGTAAGAAGGATCCACTAAAACTGTTGTTCCAATCTAGTAACCCATTGCTGTCAAGAAAGGGCCGTTCCAAAATTCAAGGGGCAACCCAAGAATTTTTACACAAACCAGAGCAATACGATTATATTCCTTTCTTGGATCGATGCCTGGATTCCGGAATTTGAGGGTTAGTAAATTTTTCCCCCACGTCCAAACATCTTTTAGGATCTTCATAGCATCCTCATCTTGTTTCAACTTAAATCCTAGCCAACCGCAAGTCATAATGAAAAACTCCGAACAATAATTTAAGATCAGAGCCCAGTTATCATTCAACTAGCCTATGAGGCCTTCCTCCTTAACTCTGAACTCGTAGAATCTTCCTATCATAGTTTTATCTACAAATTCCATTATGGACTCCACCTTAATATCCTCTCTCACCGTCAGTTTAACACCATTCCTTCTCTAGACAAACTTCTTGAACTTCCTTGTGCCCGCAGAGCTCCCTCTCACAAGCTTCTCGCTTTCTTCCACATTGTTCGCCTCTTTCCATGATAGAAACCCCTCTTGCTACTCATAACTAGAAGGCCAACCAGAAACAAGCATAGAAGGAGAAGAGTCTTGGTTTACCAAGGATTCTAGTTCAAGCAACTTTCCAGCTAGTGGCGTGAATCTAGAGGCAACCTTAGGGTCAATTCCGACCCCTTTTCGAGGAGCTACATTATTAATGGTATCCATTGTGAATGCCTTAGGGGAGAGGAGCCAGTAAGTGAGCGTTTTTTTTTACCGGTAGTGGTGCAGCTTAATTCTCTGTGTTCCCGAGCTTGTTTTTTCTCCAAATTTTTATCACATATACTTTGTTGTGTTCTCTATCTAACCATATTGGTCTTAAGGTGTGACGAATCTAAAATGATGCCATGTCAGCCACAAAGTTCCAAGTTGTCTAGTCTTAGTGTGCCTTAGTGTATTTTTGATTGGGACCAATACTTGAACATTGATGTGACTTAAAGTAGATGTGACTTAATATGATTTTCCAATTTCAAATATTCATTTTATTTCAAAATGTAGTTCAATTTTTTTTTATAAATAATTTTAAAAACATGAAAATATTGAGAATTAATTGTACATAAAGTATTTTTATGAACCACTTATGGTAGATAGTTTTTTCAAAACTGAGGTCAACCAACACCATTACTATGTCCACTATTGATCACCCTATCTCAACTACTAGTTTCCCTGCTCCACCACTGGCTCCTCTCCCCTACACGCGTGAAGCCCTAACCCAACTTACACGCCTTACCATTAGAAATATTATTAACGTAATCCTTGTAATCCGTAATCTATCCCTGGTTGCACGTTATCTATGCATAGGTTTTAAATCTTAAATTTTCATATAAATGCAAAGACATTTCATTTTTTTTAGATGTAAATATAAATATATATATATGAATGATTCTTCATTCCTTTGAATCGTGTTAAATAATTGATCTAATATATTATCATTATGTATTTGAGTCCTTTTACCAAAGCTTGTGTGAGGAATCTCACGCTCAAATTCCGAGGGGGCATATATGCGTTGGTGGGACGAAGTTCTACGAGAATTAGATAAACAAATATATCATTGTAGAAGGGAGTCTAGGGATTTCGGTAAAGCTAGGTGTATTATGTTTTTAAAATCATTATTCGGTGAAAATATAATACGGTAAATGCATGACTTTTTATTATTATTCTCATTTATATATATTTTCTTTGAAGTAGGATGCTAATTTGCTAATAGGAATCTCAAAACGTGTGAATGAGGCAAAGATAATGCCATATTTGTTATAGGAATCTCAAAACGTGTGAATGAGGCAAAGATAATGCCATATTTGTTAAAGAAGTATATGTGATTTTTTTTTTAATTTAATTAATCTATATATTGATAATAAAAAATATATATTAATAATAATTTATTTTAATAAAATTTTATATGTATTTTTACTAACTATTTATATTTATATTTAATTAATTTAAATACAAAATCATTATTATAAATTATTAGTAAATTTTATATTTTTGTTTTTTCTTAATTTAAAATTTAATATTTTCTATGCATATAAAACATTAATTTTTATTTTCTTTCACCATTTTCAACACAATTTCATCCCTTTATTTTATAGACATTTAATATTATAAAAATATAAATATAAAATTTCAATTATTAATTATTTAAAAATAATAATAATAAAATCAATTTGAGTTGAAGTGTTATGAAAAATCTTCCTTTAAATTATTAAACACTGCAAAGTAAAATATAAAGATTTCACAATTATTATTAGATCATGCATTATTAAATCATGCAAAGTAAAAGTAATATAATGATGGGTTGGTTATGTTACGTTATGTTATGTGTTTTTAGTAGGTGGCAAAATATGTTATAATTTAATTGTTAAAGTGGTAATGAGGATAATTATTGAAGTTGAGTCATCATTGTTATTTAAGGAAAACAAAATTAACTTGGTGGTTCATAAAAGGGAAGGCTTTCACTCTTGGCAAATGTCTCTAGGTCTTTGGTCATTAACGTGTTTCTTTATGTCCAAGGAAGATGAGTTATTAGTCAATCAAAAGTAATTTTAGGTCTTACTCTAGGACCAAAAAGATAGTTTCATCCCCTTAACTATTCCCCAAGATACCCAGTGCCCCTTACTCCCTATAATCTAGGCAAAGGTCATATAATATTATGTATCCACCACAATTTAGCTCCATACATGAATCCAAAGGATATGATACTTGGGTGCAGTTTAACCTTGTGCCCAAGAGAAAAAAATATGATGCTTATAAACACACACACACACACACACACACACACATATATATACTCTGCTTCATAGGGAGTATAGCGACCAGTTGGTCGCCATGTTCCATTGACTTACTTTTGTTTTAATTTTTTTATCCTAATGTTAACTAAAGTTTTCTACATTTTTGGTATTAAAATGATTTTTCTAAAAATTAAAAATATTTTTACAATTTTTGCAAATTAGATTATTTATTTTTGTGGTTGTTGCAGTACAAAGATTTGACTATTTTTCCTTGTTGTGCAAAAGAATTATCAAATTATAAAAATAATAAAAATTGAAAAAATGAAAGAAAACAAAAACATGCCACATAAACCGTCATTCATTAATGAAATGATATATCAACCATATGACATTTAATGTCATAGAAAATTGTGGTATGTTCATTGGTTGATATGAACAACTCATTTCATCAAATGTAGTACAAATAATTCATCTTTGAAAATTGTGGCATGTTCGTTAGTTGATATGAACAACCCATTCCATTAGATGTAGTACAATTAATTCATCTTCATTTATGTAGTCCACAATTTCGATGACAATTAATTCATCCAATAAATTCACCCATAGTCTAAAAGTTCTATGATTTAAAACGGAAAATTTTGATTTCTTCGACATGATTTTGAAAAAATCCGATAGAAATTTTAAAAAATCTTGGTTACAACTTTCAAACTCTAAAATTTTGGGTGCCCCAAGGATTTTTGATGGTGTTGAATCCATTTCTACCATCAAAATCGCCATTAAAACACAGTTAAATTTAGATTTTGCAAAATAAAAAACGTTGGATTTCGGTGAAAAGCCTCATCCGAGCCAAATTGTCAAATTTTTAGACAACTCCATAAATTCATATTCATCTCTCATTTTTGTAGTCCATAATTTTGAATTCATCTTTCATTTCTATCATTTCTATAGTCTACAATTTCGCTGACAATTAATTCATGAAATAAATTCATTTCTCATATTTGTAGTCCACAATTTTGGTGAGAATTACAAGCATTACAAGTTGGGTTGAAATTTGACGAGTAAATAGATGTAATTTTCCATGTTACACATCAAAATACTACCACTTCATTCATTAATGAAGTATGAATTTTAATTTAACCTGTCATTTTGAAGTGCATTTTTATTTTTACACGTCATTAATATCTATATCCCAGGCCCATATATATATATATATATATATATATATATATATATATATATATATATAGTCCTTTGGTCGACCTGGTAAAAGCGATCCTCTCATAGAGGGATTGGAGGTATAGCTTGCTACATCAGAAAAAACATTTCTCCCACTGTTAGAATTTAGAATAAAGACCCTTCCAATCAACATATCTGGCTAGAAATCACGAACATCAATGCTAGAAAAAACCTACATAGCAATTTTCTATTTCGCCCCTATTAATTCTACCTTTTATAAGAAATGCATTTTAGATAAAAATTATCCTTATAATAGCTTAAAACACAATATTTCTAGCCTTAGAAATGATGGCAATATCATGTTAATGGGAGACTTCAATGCTCGAACCTCAAGTAATCAAGCTATTCTTTTAAGTAACTACTCCAACCCTAACCCTCTCTGGTTAGATGAAGAACTTTCTTCAGCTAGAAGGTACAATAGATGTTCTGAAGATCTAGGTGAAAATTTGTACGGCTCAGAGTTAGTCAAGCTTTGTAGTGCTCAAGATCTTATAATCTACAATGGCTTAAATAAGTGTCCCAATTTGAGTAGGATGACTTGCATCCATGGTCTTGGAAGCAATGTGGTCAATTATGTCATTTATGATATCCCTTTGTACAACAAAATAATAAATTTTGACATCTTAAACCACCACGATCCTGATTTAGATCACAAACCTTTAATTACAATCCTTAGCCTTGCCATTCATAATGAGCCCGTAGAGGAAAATTCTCAAATCCAAAAGCACTTAGTCTTCAATAGAAATAACACAGATGGATTTCTAAATAATTTAATGAAGAATTTGATCCCTCTTTATAAAAAGGATAATATAGAATACTTCTATCATAATTTTACTACTTCCCTCTCTTTTGCCATCAATAAGTTCTCTCTCGAAAATTCTAGTAAAAAGGAGAATGGAAGATCCAACCCTTTGTATGATAACGATTGTAAGCATGCACATAGAGGAATTAAGGAAGCTACTGGTGAGTCCTTGAAAGCCGACAAGATAAATAAGTACAAAGAACTAATTAAAATAAAAAAGACCTACTATCTAAACAAAAGACAAGAAAAACATTTACACTTATCTAAGATGGCTCCTAAGAAATTCCAGAGGCAAATTCTAACTTGTAAAACTAAAGAAAATAATAAGATCTCTTTGGAGGAATGGAACTCATATCTTAAAAATCTTCGTGAATCCTCAAATGTTGTGGATAACATTCAAGCCATCCTTACAACTGAGCAAGTCATTTCTTTAGAAGACATAGAATTTGGGATTAAGTGCCTAGATAATGGAAAAGCTAAAGACATTGAGGGGTACCAAGCAGAAATCCTAAAAATCGGAGCACCCATCCTCATCTCCTACATTCACAATCTCTTTAATATAGCCGTCAAACATGGCTTCCCTAAGCCTTGGACTCAGAGCCTTATAGTTCCTATTTTTAAAAGCGGAGATAAAGATAACCCCTATAATTATCGAACCATCATGATTAGCCCTCTTTTAGTGAAGCTATATGGTAATATTTTGGAAAAGAAGACTAGCATATGGCTAGAAAATGAAGGAAAGCGGGATAAATGCCAAGCAGGCTCCAGAAGGCATCACTTAGCTACATACCACCTCATTACGCTTAGGATCATTGCAGAGGAATGTCATAATAATAAATCCAATATTTTTTGTTTCATGGACTTTATAAAATATTTTGATATAGTGCCTAGAAAGAACCTATGGAATAGATTAGAAGAGTTAAAGGTTCATGTCGAGCTGAGGGTTGCGACTATAAGGTTATATGAGAACATCATTGCGAAATTAAAAAACATTGAGGGCTGCCCGCAGGATATTAAATGTAATATTGGAGTTAAGTAAGGGTGCCCCCTCTCCCCTACGCTTTTCAGAATTTACACTGATAATATTGAAGGTTGTTTAGAAGAAGCGAGTTGTGCTGGCATGACTTTAGCGGGAATAATCATCATGCTTCTTCTTTATGCTGATGATATAGTTCTTATGGCATGGTGCCTCTATGATCTTGAAAAGCAATTAAGAATTCTCAAGGATTTCTATTCCAATATGGGCATGACCATTAACACCAACAAAACAATGATTATCAAATCCAATAAGGCCTGTACTTATGAAAATTTTGTATATGACAACAGAAACCTGGAGGAAGTAACTTGTTATAAATATCTAGGAATTAACTTCCATCACAAGCTCGATTGGAACTATAACATCAAGAAGAGGATTAATGGAGGGTGCAAAGTTTACTTTGATCTTGAAAACAATTGTAAATCGGAAAACCTTGTGATGTGGGACAAAAATAAATTCCTCTTTAAAACAATTGTCACTCCCATTATCTTATATGGCTGTGAAGCTTGGAGATGCAACATTTGTAGAGAATCTTGGAGAAGAATTGAACAAATCCAGAAGTGGTTTTTTACTTATAATATTAAAATTAAGAGCAATACGCCCTATGCTATTATCCTCTTAGAAGTGGGGCTCTCCCTCTTTGAAAGCATGGCTATGATTAGATATTTATTGTACAAGCACAAATTAAACAATATAGGAGACCACCGGCTTCCTAAAATTGCTCTTAACTCTAGCCAAAACAACCTACGCCTCAAATGGAGGTGTCTTAAAGATGCCACGACTTGGTTAAATTATTAGGGGATTGACGAAACTGCCACTTTGCAAAATATCGATAACATTAAAATTATTTTACTTCTATGCTCAAAGATAAAATGTGGTGCAAGAAAAACTTAGAGGTTAAAAAAAAATTATTTTATTATAAAGAGATCATAAACCCTAATCTTGAGGATCAAAATTATCTTTCTATCTTAACGAGCTCAAAGAAAAAAAATATTGCCAATATTAGAACGTACTCCCATGAGCTTCATAGTGAAACTAGGCACTGGACAACCCCTAAAACATCGTGGGATGAAAGGATTTGCCATCTTTGCGAGTCTGTTAGTGTTGAATATGAAAATCACTTTCTCTTAAAATGTTCTTCCTACACCCACATTAGATCTCAATTCCATATTCTTTGCTACTATAGTAACCTCTCTAACCTTCTGACTCCTCAAAACTATGGTGAACTAGGGATGCTCCTCTCTAAGCTTTTTGAGCATAGGAACAATATTTTAAAACAAATAAAATAATTTATGTTTTGTATTTTCTCTTAAGGTCTGATAGACCAAATTTGTTCTCAGTGGACGTTAAAAACCATCATCATCATCATGATCATATATATATTCTCTTTATATTTCTATTTCTCATATGGAAATTTTGGTTTTTGTTAGTAAACGTTCTCTCCTTTTAGGTAAACATGACTCGGTTAGAGAGTCAAATACAGTTCATGGTTTTTTGGGCCCATGGTAATGGCCCATTGTATTGCTTGTGAAGACTCATATTTAAAGGTTTCCAAGATAAATAGATTCTTTGTCATTATGTGTGTGCTTGGCTTTTATGTTTATTATGTGCTTCTAATTATAACACGCTTGGACTCATTTGAATGATTTTTAGTTGTGCAACATTTAATGTTTATTTTATATTGGTATGTTTTGTATATCAAGTAACAGGTGGAGATTCAAGAATAATCCTCTAGTAAAAGAAATTGCAAAATTTCATCAAGTTGAGATGGAGAAAAAGGTAAATTTATTGAAGAAGTTTATTAAACAATTTTGTAATGTTCTTAGTTGTAGTTCGTTCATAATTGTACACCCTTCCTATTGGATCATAATTTCTCTTGAATCTTGCTCCCTGCAACATAATATTAAATCTATTAATACAACGACTGATCGATGCTTAATGCATGAAGACAAATTCATTACACTATAATTAAGAGAATGTCTTGCTTCAATAATAAAAATAAAGTTTGCAAAAGTCTTACTTGTGTTAAGATATAAATTTGTATTATGAGATATTGAATTATATTTTTGTAAACTTTTTCTTTAAATCATTGTTGTTTTGCAAAAGTCTTAGTTGTGTTAAGATAAAAAGTTATATTATGATATGTTGAACTATATTTTTGTAAAAAAAAAAATTGTATTATATGAGGCAAATATGAGAATTCAATGTTGCATATAGTTATTTTAAATGTTATTTAAAAAAAATCAACTATAATTATGATGAGTAAAATTAATATTTAAACATCAAATTAAAGACAATGTTAAAATTAAAATGTCCCATAAAAATTTCCACGTGTAAAGTAGGACCTCAAATTTCAACCTTAATTAAGAGCCTGAATTGTCGAGAAGTAGCTCGAGAATTCTGGATGCTTCTGGATTAGCACAAAAGAATCAATGTGTATCTTCCTCTTCTGCTTCTACCTCATTGATTTCCGAAGATCACTTCACATTCAAATTCTTTAATCTATCTGCCATTTTGCAATCGTTTCTTCCAGAGCCACTATTCTTCAAAACCCGGTATGCAATATGGGTGTTTCTAGTTTTTTGGGGAAATTTTTCTGCAATTTGAAACTGGATATTAAATATTATATGAATAAATAGTTGTAGTTTGTGCATGGCAAAATATTTGAAATATCGCAATGGATCCTCTATTGAGCACTGTGCAACAATTGCTCAACGTGCTAGATGGCATGGAGAAGTTCCTCAATGCCCTGACTTGCTTTGAAACACCAACTATTTTTCTCTTCATTGTACACCTCTCTCTGAGCTTCTATACCAATATATCTAAATCATTCTCATACACAGTTTATTAGTGTCATATCAAGAAATATAATAACAAATCAAATAAGCATAGGAAAGATTAGAAACAGGAAAAACTACTACCTAGCCCTGTAGGAAATGGATCCAGACTATATGTGGAATTTTCAAGAAATATAATAACAAATCAAATAAGCATAGGAAAGATTAGAAACAGGAAAAACTACTGCCTAGCCCTGTAGGAAATGGATCCAGACTATATGTGGAATTTTCTGAGGTATCCCTGTCCATCTAAAGGATGAAATGAGGAGCCATGATCGTTTGAGAACAATCTTGGTCCTCCCGGATAGTAAGTTCTTTCTAGATCATGAGGCATGTCACCTTCTACCACTCTCAATTCAACTGCTTCTATGGATGCTGACCATTGGGACATAAACAAATATTTATAATCCAAATATGCTAACTATATATCAAGAGTGGTATTATCCTCTTCCACCTTTGGACTAGAGATGACATGTTTCTGTAATGTTGAAGTTGTCACTGCATGCCTATTATATCCGGCTGCAACATTCATGATAATCCAATAAAATATCAGTTTAGTTCCATATCTGGAGCTAAAAACCAAGAGAGCATATGGAGAGTAAGAACCTGTTGATTCATTAGTTCAAAATCGAGATGGAAATACAAAGATAGTTCCATACACAAATATATATAATAAGCTACATCCTGGCTAGTTCAAACAGATCAAGTTGCAGAGCTAATTTCGGTCCAGCTCGACAAACCTTGGATATGGAGTCCACTCGGAATGGATGACACAACCAAAAATATACCAAGAACATCTTTGGGTTCCATTACATTATATAACTGTATATATCATTCTGACAATCACTTGCCTTTAAAATAACCAATCAATTACTGTAAACATAAAAACAATTCCAAACAATATTCATCCAAACTCCAATAGTAAAGGCTTCTGCACCACAACCTTATTTGTATCATCTCTCATAGTGGCATGCTTGTGCCCTGCTCGCAGCGGTATTGATATTAAAAAATATTGACCAAATGCCATTAATCTAACCTCGCCAACTTGGAAATAATATACAACTAACTCAATGTTGCCCGAAGGCCCCTTTATTTTCAAAAAATTGAAATACATATGATTGAGTAGGGGTCATCTATGTTAAGTGACAGTAGAAAAATAATGAATGTGATTTTAAGGAACCCATTTAACTGTTAAATATAAGGGAGTGAAGAGAAATTCCATGCATGTAACCATCGAAATCTGCAACAGCAACCATCTTGGCGATTTTGAGCACATATTTGTTGATGGTCTTTCTATATGCCTTGCAGTTAGATCTTGAAGACTTGGCATATTCATTCTTCCATGGCTTTGGAGGATTCACCATCGAATAGAAATACTTAGGACTTCGATACTTTAAGAAGCGTTCTATGCATTTGCAATTTACAAGTGGCAGTAAGCTCAACCAGTAGTACAAATGAGTGAATACATGCATGTTGGTAGGTGTCACATTTTTTCATGCATCCCCAAGTTCAAGGGTAATGAAAAGAGTGTACTACCACTAGTACAAATGAGTGAATACATGCATGTTGGTAGGTGTCACATTTTTTCATGCATCTCCAAGTTCAAGGGTAATGAAAAGAGTGTACTACCACTAATACAAATGAGTGAATACATGCATGTTGGCAGGTGTCACATTTTTTTCATGCATCTCCAAGTTCAAGGGTAATGAAAAGAGTGTACTAAAGTTTCTTCAAAATCCATAACCATTTCTCAATTAATTTAACTTAACCTTACCTTATTTGTATAACTTAATTTTAACATGAACATAGGCTTGGTGTTCATTTAACTAGTTACCTTGTTTACTAAACTCACAAATAGCATACTTTATAAATTATTTAATTAAAACCTCCTTTACTCATTTTTAATTAATCATTTAAAATACATTCTCACTCTAATTATCTCAGTTTTAGAATGAACTAAATAATTATATACATACATGAACATGCCAAGTTCAAACAACTACGTCCAACTAAGAACCTTATGTACCTTATGGTGGTAAAGAAAACATCTATAAACATAATGGTTTGGAATTTTCAAATTTCAATCCCCACAAAGCCCACAATCACAATGAGAGTATGTGTTGTGAGGTGGAATTTTCAAATTTCAATCCCCACAAAGCCCACAAACACATAGAGAGTATGTGTTGTGAGGTGGAATTTTCAAATTTCAATCCCCACAAAGCCCACAAACACATAGAGAGTATGTGTTGTGAGGTGATGGTGAAAGCATTGCCTATGGTGAGGAGCGGGAAAAATCATAAATGGATATGGCAACAACAATGGTTGTGCTTCCAATAGTGGTTTCTTACAAACCTTGTTATTTGACACCTCTACCTATTACACAGGTCAATTTGATTTGAATGCTTTCTGATATCATTTTCATAAGTATGTTTGAATCAAACTAAATATAGTAAAGAATTCATTGTATTTGTTGTGTTCCAAGTGTGTCCAAACATAGATGGGGACAACCCTCATGGATTTTAATATTTATATATTCATTTTATAGTATCCACTCAGATCGAGAAGATACAATTACTCCTATATTATATGACCTCAAAAATAGATACTAGATATGGTAGGGCATGTATTCACTTTCTAGTATACAATAATAAATGGAATGATTTATGTTATCAATTTTGTGTGTTCATAAGTTTGCTAGTTGTTGAAAAGAGTTCATCGTCGCCTGATAGAGGTGCCCGATGTTATATGAAGTGAAGGAAACTTTTAGTAGAGGTCAATGGAATTCCGCTTAGTGACTAAATGTAGGATGCAATCAGTAATTATGCGTCATTAATATTTATTATAAAATGTTTATGATTTTTAAATATATCATGTTATTCACCCAACTATACACTAAATAGAAAAATAGTAATAAAATATAAATATGTTTACAGTATATTAATATTTCACTTACCCATTAAAAAAAATTACAAAATAAAACAAACACTGCTTTTTGTAATACTTTATGAAACAATTTCATTTAAAGGAAAATGACCATGAGGTTATTTAAGAAATATCGTATGATAAATATGAAGGTAAGAACAAAGATGATGGTGTCTTGCATA
Source organism: Larix kaempferi (assembly GCA_027924585.1). Taxonomy (NCBI): domain Eukaryota; kingdom Viridiplantae; phylum Streptophyta; class Pinopsida; order Pinales; family Pinaceae; genus Larix; species Larix kaempferi. The sequence goes on along the minus strand of BSBM01000344.1, from coordinate 4,565,344 downwards.
TCTTATAGATAGTGTTTAATAACTTGATTGTGACATTTTTATATTTTAATGGAACATGGATAAATAATTTGTTATTTAGATTAATGAAAACTCAAAGCCAAGGATCCATTATGTGGATACACAACTTATTGGAAATAGTGTTTTCTATTTGTTGTATTCTTAGATTTTAGGAAAATTACTCTAAGACAATAGTTACAAAGGTTTGTATACTTTAATGTCAAGTGTAAAATATATTTACCTTTTTTCATATGGTGTTTGTGTTTTTAAAGAAGGAAAAAGAAAATATAAAATAATGTATTTCAAGTTTTAAGAGTTGACATTGTAGTGATTTTCATAACTAATTGTGCTTGAGTTAAATTGCTTTAATGATAATCCTAGGTCAATAGATACCTACTTCAAACAACAATCATAATCAAAATTAACATAACTACCTATTTACACACAATTTACATAGATTTTACATCCATCTTTATCCCTCTAAAGCTATCTTTGTATAAGAATCACAATCAATATTAACGTATCAACCTATAAATAAAATAAAATTTTAATAAAAATCTATTGATAAAAAAAATCAATAAGAATCCATTAATGAATAATAAATCTAAAAAATATAAGATATTAATAAATTAAATCAACAAATTAAAAAAATATATATAATAAAAATACTATAATAAAGAATTAAAAATTAATGAATACTACGACAAAAACTAAAACCTGTGAAGAAAACAAATAAAAAACATATTAATTGAATATTTGTAAATGATAAATAAATAAAGAAGATTTTTAAAACAATTGAAAACTTCTCATACTTACTCATAAAACTAGTTGGCCCTTTCAGATTGCATAAAAAACAAACAATATTTAATAACATAGATCTATGAAGTTCCTTTGAGGTATCATTTCTTCTAAAGATGGACTCAGTTCTGGAGTCTGAAAGGTGTCGAGAAGAAAAACTCCACACAAGTCTCCAACTCCCCATAAAGATGACTACATCTTGTGAAAGCTTAAATGAAACGATAATAACATATCTACACACAATTTACATGGATTTTACATTCATATTTATCCATCTAGTGCTAACTTTGTATGAGGGTGCATCGTTTGTGAACCTATAATTATTATTAATGACATTTTTATGATAAGATAATAAAAGTATATTGATTTCATCAAAAGCCTTCAAAGATTAATGTATGCAACAAGCAAGGAATACTTACTGCATTTAAATATCCAAATAACATTTTAATTTATTAGGGTTTGAGGTGTATTGATTGTTACTCCATCTGTTTCGCTTGTAAGAATACTAGTGCTCTCATTAGCATAGGAATTTAGAAAAAGTTCCACTTGTCATTTTCGATGGTTTTGACACATTTTCAAGGTTTTCTTTGTTTGTTTTGACAACAAGTTTAAAATATAGATTCATGAACATTTTTTGGTTAAATCCTTATCTTAGTTCTCAGAAGAAGAAAAAACTGCATTATATTATCTAAAAAAATGGTCTATGGAATAATTGATTAAGTTAAATAAGTGTTACAACTGTTTGAATGTTGCATAAACATAAATTTTCACATTTAATTATTTATTAATGATATTTTTGAATTCTAACTTGTTATGGTTCATGAAATAATTAATTAAGTTAAGTAATTGTTACAATTATTTGAATGTTGCATAAGCATAGACTTTTATATCTAATTTATTATTAATTACATTTTTAACTTCCAACTTATTATGATTCATGGAATAATTGATTAAGTTAAACAATTATGATTCATGGAATAATTGATTAAGTTAAACAATTATTACAATTGTATAAATATTAAATAAACATAGAATTTTATATCTAATTTAATGACATTTTTTACTTACAACTTGTTTTTTGTTTTTAAATATCACATCTATGTATTGCAAGTTGCAACTATTCTTCTTGTTGTATAATATAATTATATAAAATCTTGTTTATAATTTTTGAAATAGTAAACTGAATATTATTAATAAATTGGTTTCCTTCGAACGTTGTATAACTTTGTAAAATCATAAAATAAAATATATTCAATTATATTTATACGTTACTTTAATCCTATATAAAAGTCTTAAAATCAAATACGTTTTAATTATTTTATATGTTACTTTAATTATTGGTGGCGTACAATGAAGCTGCCTAATTTCCACATAGAATAAGTTGAAAATGTAAACTAATTTTTATTTTATAAAAAAAAAATCTTAAACATAGAATAAGTTGAAAATTTCCACACATTTCAAACAAAATTTTCAAATCATCCCATGCTCCCCAAAAGAGGGAAAAGACCCACATGCCCATCATTTTGGAATATCCTTTGTATGCATTATTATAGATACATTATCTATTCACCGAATAAATTAGAGTAGAATGCATTATTATAGATACATTATTAATATTATTTTCACTTTTCGTGTCTATGTAATTATTTTAACCTTAGTTATAATTATTCTCTCCCAAGGATATATATAAAATATTAAATTAATAATAGAAATATAGAAATGAGGATCTGTGATTTGTTATATATATATTTATATATGTGGAATAGAGACAAGTCACAAGTGGTTATTCTCATTGCCTCTGCATGTCCATGTGAGCAAAACCTTTCCAATTCAATCATTCATGTTTAAAGTCAAAACTTAAATGCTAAATTATTCATGTTTAAAGTCAAAACTTAAATGTTAAATTAATAATATAGTAATTATATTGTGTATTTCAATCCTTTGTCCATATTTGTGGGAGGAATTTCAAACCCAAGTTCCGAGGAATATGCATGGAATCTTAACGCTTGTGAATAGGGCAAAGATAAGTTAATGTTATGAAAAAGTATAGATGATGTAGTTGTATTTGTTAAAGTAGTCAAACTCCGATTTGTCGATCCTAGGTGTCGAACTGCTCTTTGCCTTGTGCTTTCAGTGACCCTTTGTTAATTTTGTTGCTGGAACTTTATGTTTTTCCAAACTGTGAAAGGAGCTACTAAATGTGCTTAAATGTCCAAATTGTCTTTGCCTTACATGTTATCGACAATGTTGTGCCTTTGTCAAGGGGCGTTGCATGTTACCCAATTTTAACCCTGCACACTACCAAGGGACTGTTCCCTATTGACAGGTGTTGCTGCCAACAAATGTTGCATTATGTCGATGAGCATTGCACTTTGCTGTTGGGCACCACTACATTGTTTAGTATCTGCTTCTAGTGACGTTGTGCCTTGCCGATGAACATTATGTGCTTCCCAAGTTCTGCTTTGCACGTTGCTAACGAAGAAGCCCTATACAAGGTTGTGTTTTGAGCCTGTTGGTGCCAAACCCTTTAATGATCTTGTTCCTGGCTTAACCTTGGATTTGATACCAACTATCTCATTTGGGATAATGGTGAAGAGCCTTGCTGAAACTTCACTTTCAACACACTTCCGGTCTTCAAACCTACTATGATACTAATTGTCATAACCCCACAACTTCGATGCCCGAACTTTGTAGATCATGCGACACTACCCGGTTTTTTTTCCAAGCACTTAGTCACCCAAGACTACTCATTGGTAGAGTGTGCCTCTTCACTCAAGGCATGCACATACCTTCTTCCTTGATCTACCCATTTCCTAGGCCTGCTGCACCCAACAACCTTGCCCAACCCTTGAACGTTTACATATTATGTGTGTTGTTTATTTAACCATTTACACTTAGCCAATATGCCAAAATCATATACAAGCAAACCACAAGAACAACACAAGTATGTTTGGTGTCCAAACTGAGCATTGTCAAGCCTTTTATTGAAGTAGTATACAAGATGATACAATGGAGAATTACAAAGCACGGATTCGACACTTCTTTGCCAACACCCTCTTACAATCAACATTTAAACTTGGGCAGACCTGCCCACTTCATTCTTGGTTATTGAAGCGTTGTGCTTGTCGATGGGTCTACTTGCTTTCGGTGACCTTCTCTACCAACCATCTTGCCTACTGCAGACGACCTTCCTACCAACAGTTGCGCCCAACTTGGATGACTTCTTTCCTAACGATTTAATGAAGAATTTGATCCCTCTTTCTAATAAGCCAAATATAGAAGATCTCTATCATAATTTTACTACTTCCCTCTCCTTTGCCATCAACAAGTTCTCTCACGAATTTTTTAGTAAAAAGGAGAACAAAAGAACCAAGCCTTGGTATGATAACGATTGTAAGCATGCGCACAAATAAATTAAGGAAGCTAATGATGAGTCCCTGAAAGCCAACAAGATAAATAAGTACAAAGTACTAATTAAAAGAAAAAAGACCTATTATATAAATAAAAGACAAGAAAATCATTTACACTTATCTAAGATGGCTCCAAAGAAATTCTGGAGGAAATTCTAACTTGTAAAACTAAAGAAAATAATAAGATACCTTTGGAGGGCTGGAAGCCATATCTTAAAAAGATTTATGAATCTTTGGATGTCGTGGAAAACATTCAAACCCTTCTTACAACTAAGCAAGTCTTTTCTTTAGAAGACATAGACTTTGGGATTAAGCGCCTAGCTAATGGAAAAGCTAATGACATTGAAGGGTACCAAGCAAAAATCCGAACAATCAGAGCACCCATCCTCATCCCCTACATTAACAATCTCTTTAATATAGTAGTTAAGAATGGATTCCCTAAGCCTTGGAATAAGAGCTTTATAGTTCCTATTTTTAAATACAGAGATAAATATAACCCCTCTAATTATTGAACCATCATGATCAACCCTCTTTTAGCCAAGCTTTATGGTATTATTCTCGAAAAGAAGATTAGCATATGGCTAGAAAATGAAGGTAAATGGGCTAAAGTCTAGGCAAGCTTCAGAAGGCATCACTCAACTACAGACCACCTCATTATGCTTACGATCATTTCGGAAAAAATGTCGTAATAATAAATCTAATATTTTTTGTTGTTTCGTAGGATTTAGAAAACCTTTTGATATAGTTCCTATAAATAACCTATGGAATAGATTAGAAGAGTTAAAGGTTCCTGTTGAGATGAGGGTTGTGACTATAAGGTTATATGAGAATGTTATTTCCCAATTCAAAAACACTGAGGGATGGTCCAGGATATTAAATGTAATATTGGAGTTAAGCAAGGGTGTCGCCCCTCTCCCCTATACTTTTTGGAATTTACATTGATAAGCTAGAAGGTTGTTTAGAAGAAGTAGGTTGTGTTGGCATGACTTTAGCAGGAATAGTCATCATGCTTCTTCTTTATGCTAATGATATAGTTCTTGTGGCAAGGTGCCCCTATGACCTTGAGAAGCAATTAAGAATTCTCAAGGATTTCTGCTCCAATATGGGCATGACCATTAACACTGACAAAATAAAAGTCATGATTATCAAATCCAATAAGGGTACTTTTGACAATTTTGTATATGACAATAGAAAGCTGGAGGAAGTAACTTCTTATAAATATATAGGAATTGACTTCCATCACAAGCTCAACTAGAATTATAGCATCGAGACACGGGGGGTTCACTAAGTGAACTTTTTACATAGCACCATCGTTCACATGATATTAAAGAATATCCCTAATTTCACTAAATATTGGAAAATGCCTCGTAAAATTGTATTGTTGAACCCCCCTCCCAATATGCCTTTCCAATTAAGAACACCCTTAGTTTCACCATATATTGTAGGTATCCATTTTTATCAACCCATTTTTAATACCCCCTTTATATCATATTATCAAGTTGTAACAAATAGGAGCCCTAACACATCTTATTATAAGCAAACAAGATGCTAAATAAAATAATAGTATAATGCTAACAATCATCCCACTAGGATTGTAGGGGCAACTCATCAATTTGTAGTGTTTGATAGTGGAAGACCCAAAATAATAGTATTGGGGAAGGGAAAACGTGTAAAAAGAAACCTAGTCAAGAGATCAACATAACAAAGAATATAAAAGACTAGTAATCCACTAGTTAGTGCAATGATTAGAAAAGATGAGAATTACAAATGTTTCACACCACAACCTACCAATCTACCAATTTTATATCATGTAAATACAAGCATAGCCATAGTGAACTCATGCTTTCTATAAGTTTAATAAATTAAACTCCATACAAATGCAAAATTGAATCTCTTCTATGGATGGACTTCCCTACCTTCCTATCGAAACAAACATATTGGTTCCAGTGAGCCAATAAATATTGATATCACTATTCTTGGTTGTTGTGGTGCAAGGTTTGATTGAATCTCAATGCTCACCTAAACCCCAACCTAAAAAATGAAGATTTAGATCTTTTACTCGAATGCCTACAAAAAATACAATACAATTGTTCAACTCTGGAACTCCCGATTAGCTACATATCTTAACTTAAAGATGAAAAAAATATAACATCAATTCAAACCAAGCCTAAATAAGCTATTAAATGAGGATTTCTCAAGGCTAGAAATCCAAAGAGACTTCCATCAATATTATCATTGGTACACTATTATCATATTTATTCAAAACGTAGGATGATAAGCAATATCAAATAAAAATGGAGGGTCCATAAATTTTTGGTGGGTATGAATTAAGCCCATGATTTGGAGGTATGAGCCCATCCCATGATTTGGAGGTTATTCCTCGGCCCACCCAAATAAAATAACCCCCAATATTTATATTACTATGTCAAATTATAAACCCCCCGTGACCCCTTAATACAGAGAAATATATTTTTGATGTTTTTAAGAGTATTCAAACCCCCAATATGAATGGACGTGATATGATATTGCCTCGCCAATGAACCCCCCGTGCATCGAGAAGAGGATTACTGGAGGGTGGAAAGCCTACTTCAGTCTTGAAAACAATTGTAAATCGGCAAACCTGGTGATCTGGGATAGAAAGACATTCCTCTTTAAAATGCTCATCACTCATGTTATCTTATATGGATGTGAAGCTTAGAGATGCAACATTCCTAGAGAATCTTGGAGAAGAATTGAGCAAATCCAGAAGCAGTTTATTACTTATAATCATTAAAATTAAGAGCAATATGTTCTACCCTATTCTCCTCTTAGAAGTGGGGTTCTCCCCCATTGAAAACATGGCTATGATTGGATATTTTGATGTAGCCAATAAACTTTGATTCATTCACAAGATCTAAGAACCATGCAAACACACCAGAATAGAAAAATAACTATCTTTTATTATTTCTCCATCACTAATTATTACAATGAAAATTCAACCCTTTATAACTACTATTTGAGATTTTAGAAAATTGATAATTTTAGAAAATTCTCACAACTCTAAAATTGACCAATAACTAAAAGTTAACTAGAGTGACACTATTTGTCAATTCACTTTTCTGATTAGGTGCATAAACTAAGAGATAACTGATAATTACAAATTTAAAAAATCTCGAAAAACACTAAAACCACAATTTGAGGCATTATATGAAGGAATTTGGCCTTGGAAAAGTGTCAAAATGATGTCTGATTTGAAGGATTAGATTGGAACGACAGTGAACTCTTCAAGATGCAACTTCCTGTTAAATTTCATCCCAAACGGATAACTGAGTCAACAGTTACGATCCTTGGAAATCCATGTATCATATTTAATGTACAAGCACAAATTAAACAATATAGGATACCACTGGCTTCCTAAAATTGCTCTTAACTCCAACCAAAACCACCTACACCTCAAGCAAGGGTGGCTCAAAGATGCCACTTCTTGTTTAAATTATTGGGGGATTGACGAACCTACAACTTTGCAAAATATCGCTAACATTTCTACGTTCAAAGATAAAATGTGGTGCGAGGAAGATTTAGAGGTTAAAATAAAATTGTGTTATTATAAAGAGATCATTAAACCTAATCTTGAGGATCAAAAGTATCTTTCTATCTTAACGAGCTCAAAGAAAAAAATTATTATTGCCAAGATTAGAACGAATTCTCATGAGCTTCATAGTGAAATTGGGTGTTGGACAACCCCTAAAACGTCGTGGGTTGAAAGGATTTTCCTTCTTTGCAAATCTATAAGAGTTGAAGATCAAAATCAGTTTCTCTTAGAATGCCTTTCCTACACCCACATTAGATCTCATTTCCATAATCTTTGCTCCAACACCGACCCCTCTAACCTTCTAACTCCTCAAAACTGTGGCAAGCTAGGGTCGCTCCTCTTTAAGCTTTTTGAGCATAGGAATAATAATTTAAAACAAATCAAATTATTTATGTATTGTCTTTTCTCTTAAGGTCCGATATACCAAATTTGGTTTCAGAAAACGTTAAAAACCATCATCATCATCATAATGTTTACAATATTCTTATATATATGATTATTCATTCCTTCGAAGAGTGTTAAATAATTGATCCAATATATTATGTATTTGAGTCCTCTTTCCAAAGGTTGTGAGAGGAATCTCACGCTCAATTTCCAAGGGTGCATATATGCATTTGTGGGACAAAGTTGTAGCAAGAATTAGATAAACAAATATATCATAGTAGAGAAGAAACATGAGGGGAGTCCAGGGATTTCAATAAAGCTAGGTGTACTATGTTTTTAAAATCGTGTAGATTAAACATGCTCGATTTTGATCATTCCCGATGGATTGTTCTAGTCAAATTTCGATGGAATCCAACATAAATTTTGCAGGAATTTTTAAAATTCACAATAACAATGTTTAAATTTGCAGATTATGGGTGCCTTAGGGTTTTTGAGGGTGTTGAATCCATTTATGCATTTAGAATCATGATTTAAACAACACAAATTTAGATTTCACCAAAAAAACATCGTTTGGCTGAGTGTATAGATAGTTCATGTGCATTTTTCCGTTTAGTTAATATGCTTGGCAATAATGCCGATGTGGCTGACACTTTCAAGCCTCATAGTGCCACACGCCTACAAGACAGATTCTATAGAAAAAGAAATCTCAACTCAACTCAAGGGGAGAGACTCTGAAATTGGTAAAGGAGCAGACTGAACGTGGGGTCACATGTCAGTGGCTCTATTATTCCTATTTCCGGATTTACGTAGTCCGACATGATTTTAACTCTATTCTAAGAACCCTAAGGCCAAGCACATACCAGACGTACCCGTTGAGTAACTGCCTCAATCCAGTGAGGGAACCGGATGTCAGGAAGAGGTGCAAGGGGCTCCAGCCATCTGCTAGACCAGGTTGCTGTCCAGGGTACTGTTAGGAGATATCCACCTAAGAAAACTCCGACCAAAACCGGCTGTCCAAATCCCGTTAGGAGACCCAGTGGCTCTAGGGTTCTTGTTTCCGGATTTACGTAGTCCGACATGATTTTAAGTACATCATCGAATTCCAACCAAAAACGCGCCGGAAAGTTAAAATGTTCAGGTGTTTAGACTTCTTATTTTAAAATTATTAAGTGTACTATGTTTTTAAAATAATTATACGGTAAAAATATAATATGGTAAATGCAGATTTTTTAATTATATAAAACACATATGGACATGAAATGAAATGCATTTTTCTTTGAAGTTTGGGAGGATGCCAAGTTGCTAATAGAAATCTTAAAACTTGTGAATGACGCATAGATAATGTCATAGTTGTTAAAGAAGTATCAAAATGATAGAACATGGTGATGAATGTCAAAATCACAACTTTTAATGTAAGTGTTGGGACTAACAATATTGAATGAATTAGCAATATTTAATGAATGATTTTATAAAACGTTTAGAGATCAACACAATTTGAAAATAAATAATCCTTTAAATGTAAATCAAAATAATTAAATTTCTTTAAACCATTTGTGTGTTGTTTTTTAAATTAATTATATATATATCTGTCTATATATATATATAATGGAAAATTATATGTATTTTTTATTAATTAGTTAAATTTTTATTTAATTTAAAGTACAAAATTATTATTATAATGAAATTATTATCAAATTTTCCCTAGATGAGCGACATCTACAGGAGTTAATGAGACATACAGAGAAGGCTCGAGAGGGAAATAGAGCACACACGTTGCAGCCTGCCCTGCCGTGCATGATGATCAATTCTTTATTAAAGATGATTAGTTCTCCCATGCTTACTCTCTCGGTTAGTTTGTTCCTCGCTTGGACTCGGGATCTTCCTTGTCCATTGCATTAATGGGGTTCTTGAATGAAGGAATTGGTGGGATGGGCTGGAAGGCAGTCTTCATCCTCTGTCAACAGGCTCTTCTCACGTGTGACATTCATGGTGATTTTAGTTTGGATTTAAAAGAATATTATGACTCCAACAATCTCAATGTGAATTCTATTCTAATTGTCTATCTTCCTCTCATGACTCATCTTCATGTTCGTGGGCATTCTCGTCATTCGGCAAGCTCTCGCCCTGCTCAGCTCAACACCTGGGTAAAGGAGGTGATTTCTTCAGCATCTTCAATGGACTCTTCGTCCCTCTCCTCAATTTTAGTTTCCATCTGTTATTTGTAACTTCAGAAGATATTCTTCTATGTATTATATTTGTACTTTATTGTATATCCTACAGAGATGTGTTATTCCTCTGATTGGAAGTGTCATCATTTGTATTTGCAAGTGTTGCAAGTTACATTGTAAGTGTCGTCATTTGTATTGATGGGTTATTAGACCACCAGTGTGGGGTCGACCCTCGTTAGGTCATGTGGTTGGGTTATTAGACTTGAATAGCAAGTCGGCCCCAGTGAATTATTGGCAGGTCAAGTCAGTGTATAAATATAGAGGTTGTGTCTCTCATTTGATTCATTCACTCACTTCTCAAGCTCGCATAGCTAAGAGAGAAAGTAGCGCACATGTGGAGGAGGAGGAGCATTTGCTAGAGACATCTTATTGGGTTTGATCCTTGTGATCTTGTATTTGGGTTTATTCTATCTCTGAGGAAGTTGCGGGATTTTCACCTTCTTGGTTTTCCCTGGTGAAACTATGTGTCTCTTGTGTGATTGCTTTTGTGTCTATGATTGATATGCTATAGATATGTTGTACATGTTATTCTCTTAGTGATCCTAAATGATAATGGAATGAAATTATCGAAAAATTAACATGGTATTAGAGCTGACCTAAGAAGAAGGAACTGTGCAGCTGCGGAAGATAGGGCTTCTTAATATTTGGGTTTCCCTCCACAGATAATCAAAGGTAGGAGGCTATATTGACTCTCCTAGCAAGGGTGCATCTTTCTGTCGAGACAGAATTCAATTCTAAGCATTTTCAGTTTTTGACCTAAAAATTAGGGTTTCTGCAAAAATTGGAATTTCTGGAATCTGAGACCGCTGCTGGAAGCTCCTCTGAAAAATCAAAGTTTAGAGCTTTGTATCGAACTTTTGGTTGGGTGAAGCTCCGAGAAAATCAAACCCTAGTTTGGGGTCCTGTCTAGTGAATCCAGAACTTTCAAAAGCAATTTTGAGGGGTGAAAATTTGCAGATTTCAAATTCTGAGTATACCAGCTTGACCATCTCAGCAAGGCGCATCTTTTTATCCTTTTAGAAGTTTAAAATTCAAATTTTGAATTTTTAGGGTTTCTCTAACAAACCCTAATCCAACTCCAAATCCAGTTTTCAGCAATTCAATTGGTAAGACCTAAATCTTTTATTTCCATTTGAGTTTCTCATTAAAATGTCTCACCACACCAAGCTTGAGGATAAGCTTGAAGGGGATGATAACTTCCGAGCCTGGAAGTATAGGATTGGGTTAATCCTAGAAGAGAATGAGTTGGACACTTACATAAGTGAAGAGGTTCCTGTCCCAAAGGGAGAAGAGGCTAAAGCCTTACACAAGAAGAACTTGGTCAAGGCTAAGAGAATCATTGTTGATTCTATAAAGGACCATATCATACCCCATGTGTCTTCCCTAAAGACACCTAAGGAGATGTTTGACTCATTGACCAAGTTGTTTGAAGGAAAGAACATAAATTGGAAGATGACTCTGCGGAACGAATTGAAAGGGGTAAAACTTCAGAATGGAGACCCCATTCAATCCTACTTTTCTAAGGTCTCTCAAATCAAGGAACAACTTGAAGCTATGGATGAAGTAGTGGAGAATGGTGAAATTGTAATGACCACATTGAATGGCCTACCTAGGTCATAGGACTCCTTCATCTAAGGAATCTGTGCAAGAAGGAAACTAATCTCCTTCAGTAGACTGTGGGAGGAATGTTCTCAAGAAGAAGCTAGGCTTGTGGCCCGAGAAGAAAAGATGGGGAATGAAGATCAAGCTCCCACAGCACATACCAAGAAGAGTAAGTTCAAGAGAGATCCATCTCATAACAAGAGATCTTCACACCACCATCATCATAGAGATAAGAAAGATTGTCCTAAGAACAAAAAAGAACAACAACAACATAAATCTGATAGGTATGACTTACAAGTATGTTTTGAAATCTGTTAAGTTCATAATATGTTTTCATATTATTGAGGTTAGTACAATTATGATTGTTTGATAATGAATGCATGTGAACAATAGAATACATTCATTGATTAGGTTTATGACACTTATGATTGTACTAATTCACTTGTGGTGTTGTATGAGGATGATGTTGTCTGCTAACAAGATACGGGTACATCAAGAAAAGACAAATCAAGTTCTATGGCCATGATGTCATGAAGACAAAGACTCATCCATAGTCTTTGACCACATAGAAGATCTGCTTACGAGGTATGTATATTTTTGGTTCTACAATGGTTAACTTATGAGTTATGTAGGTCATTGAAGAGAACAAGAAAACATTGCTAGACATAACTAGCAAATATGATAACCAGGTATGCTTTTCCTATATCAAGTTAGAATTCTACCTTGTGTAAGGATCTTATACCTTTGTATGATTGATAATGATTACTCATAAAGTTAGAATCAAGGGTTTATGCATATTATGTCTCTTACCTTGATTGATGATATGACTAACCAGAAGAGTCCTATGGTCAAATAAGAATATGCATGAGTAAAAGAAGTCTTCCCTGAAACCTTGAATACTAACGCTTATTACCTATGTGTGAAATGATCATGACCATACATGATAAGATTATTTAGAATCATAATGTTTTGATAGTATTGAGATTATACTAATGTATGTATAGTTATGTATGAGATATTGAGGATGACACTAGTGCACACTTAAGCATGCATAGTGGTCCAGGATGGATATAAGTTCAAGGACAGGTAATCCAGGAAGCAAATATCAAGAGGGAGCACACTCCAAAATTTCATGTAAGGAAGCAAGAGGGAGCACTCCAGGAAGCAAAGATCAAGAGGGAGTCCACCCTACAACTAAACAAAGATAATTATTTGAATTGTCAATTCCTGTATATATGATTACTTAAATGATGTTGTCCAGTCATATACATACTTATGTTCCTAGATTTAGGATATGTATTATGCATATTAGAAAAGTTGCATTAATGAACAAGATACTACTAATATGCAAGTAATGGGTAAGTGGCCTATGGTACTGTACAACATGCCATTGCTACTTATCTAGAATAAAACCTCTTTGCTAACATGTTGGGGTTTTGGTAGATATGGAAGGCATCTAGAAAGTTACCGTGTGAATACGGGATATGGATAAATGTTGTATTGAAGCATTGGCTAAGATAATTGCATGACTGTATGACATATATTCTTATGTGTAATATTTTGTTCTATAAACTATGAGAAGTTTCTAATCATGCAATTGAATTTGACTTGTAGGAAAGATCGTGTACAAACACCTACAAAAGAAGGACTACAACATTTTTTCCAGTAAACGAAATTCAAAAGAAAACTATCTATTGAATATATTGAAGAATATGAAGTTCCCAGGATTCGGGATGCAGTAATGGAAGAATGCCATGATCGAGGAATACCAGTCGATCATGTTTGGGATGTGGTCCCAAGACAGAAGGGAAGTCTGTTGTGACTTCCAAGTGAATCTATAAAATCAAGCATGCTGCAGATGGTAGCATAGAGAAAAAAAAGGCGAGGTTTGTAGGTCGTGGCTTCTCTCATAAAGAGGGAATAGAATATGAAGAGACTTTTGCTCCTATAGCTAGATACACTTCCATCAGAACAGTACTTGCTCTGGCTGCAGTGATGAAGTGGAAGATACACCAGATGGATGTCAAGACAGCTTTCTTGAATGGTGTAGTCAAAGAGGAAGTGTATGTGGATTAGCCACTTGGTTTTGAGACACATGACAGGGAGTCATATGTGTGCAGATTGAAGAAAGCCTTGTATGGCTTGAAGCAAGCTCCTAGAACTTGGTATGGTAGGATGGACAATTTCCTATCCAGTTTGGGCTTTACTAAGAGTAAAGCGGATTCCAACCTTTACTACAAGGTTGAGGAAGGCAATCCAGTGATACTACTACTGTATGTGGATGACCTGTTTGTTACAAGTGAGGATGGGTTGATTGCCGACACCAAGAGGAAGCTTGATGCCGAGTTCGAGATGAAGGACTTGGGGATGATGTACTACTTTCTAGGCATGGAGGTGTGGCAGAGTGCAGATGGGATCTTCCTTGGACAAGGGAAGTATGCAGTAGAGATCCTGAAGCGGTTCGGGATGATGGACTGCAAGGCCATGGCCACACCTATGGCATCGAACCTGAAGCTTCTGTGTGATGCTTCATCTAAGCCGGTTGATGTCACTATGTATCGTCAGATGATTGGGTCCTTCATGTACCCGACAAACATGAGACCAGATATTTGCTTCGCGGTGATCACATTGAGCCAGTTCATGACGGATCCAAGAAGTGTTCACCTAGTTGCTATAAAGCATATTCTAAGGTACCTGAAAGTTATTATTGATTATGGGCTCAAGTATGATGCGAATCAAAAGTTTAACCTACAAAGTTATGTTGATTCAGATTGGGCAGGCAGTGCTGCAGATAGGAAGAGCACTTCAGGATGCGGCTTCAGTATGGGATCAGGTGTGATCTCTTGGTTTAGCAGGAAGTAGTCCTACGTAGCACTGAGTACAGCCGAATCAGAGTATGTTGTAGCTTGTTCGGTTAGTTGTGAGGCAGTATGGCTTAGGAAGCTACTATTTGAGTTATTTGATCTCCCATTGGATGCTACTGGTATCTTTTGTGAAAACCAGAGTTGTGTGAAGCTGTCTGAGAACCCGATGTTCCATGACAAGTTAAAGCACATCGAGATCAAATATCACTATATCAGGGATATGGTGTAGAGAGGAGCAGTGAAGATCCTGTATGTTGCGATGGATGAGCAGGTTGCAGATGTGTTGACGAAACCACTAGCTAGAGTGAAGTTCGAGTACTTCAGAGAGAGGCTTAGTGTTCTTCAGATTGAAGATACTTCGAGGAAGAAGTGATGGGACACATTTGCAGAAGCCATTCCAAGCATGGTGAGAGGAGGATCCTTCCCATGGCTGTGGATGTAAGCATTGTGTGATGAGCATCAGGACGATGCTCCAGTTACTGCTTTGGATATGCATCAGGTGGATGCTTTGAATGATTAGTTGGATCATGTATATGTATATGCATCAGGATGATGCAGTGACAATGATCAGGATGATCATGTGTGATGAGTATCAGGACGATGCTCTGGATGACATGCATCAGGACGATGATCAGGATGATCATGTGTGATGAGTATTAGGACGATGCTCTGGATGACATGCATCAAGACGATGCAGTGACGATGATCAGGATGATCATGCGATGATGACATGCATCAGGACGATGCAATGGTGATGATCAGGATGATCATGTACATCAGGATGATGTATGGTGAGTATCAGGTTGATACTCTGTGGCCATGGATAGGTTATGCAGATAAGCATATAATAGTGCCCTGGGAGGTTTGCAGATACTCTTTCGAGGTTTTTCCTATGGCATATAATAGCGCCCTGGGAGATCCGATAGGTTGAGCAGTACGCTCGTAATCAGTCCTGGGATGCTCTTTTGAGGTTTGTCCATGACCACATATAATACATCCTGGAGATCCGGACAGGTTGTGCTAGTCACGTAAAAGGCCTCGGATTCTCTTTAAAGTTCTTGCTAGTCAAGACACTCTTTTAAGGTTTTGTGGTGGGGGTCACATGTAATACGTCCTGGAGATCCGGACAGGTTGTGCTAGTCACGTAAAAGGACTCGGATGCTCTTTAGAGTTCTTGCTAGTCAAGACACTCTTTTAAGTTTTTGTGACAGTCAACATGTAATAGCGCCCTGGGAGATCTTGCCAGTCGTGCTTAGGCACATAAAGGATCCTGGGATACTCTTTCGAGGTTTTGTTGATGCACATAATAAGTCCTGAGGATTCCACAGTATGGCCAGTGATGACGAATACCTACAGGTGGTGGGCCTACATCCAACATGAAAAAGGGCTGGATCTATAGAACTTCCTATGATGATAAGAATTATGAGATAGCCCAATGATCGAGATTTCAAGTACAATAGCAGTGATGATGATGATGCTCCGTGATCCAGTGATGATGATCCAACTCCAGAATTGAAGACTTGCGCCAATATGTATTGATGACCTGTGTTCAGAACACCTTCCTAGTTAAGAGGGAGTGTTGATGTATTTGTAACTTCGGAAGATATTCTTCTATGTATTACATTTGTACTTTATTGTATATCCTATAGACATGTATTATTCCTCTGATTGGAAGTGTCGTCATTTGTATTTGCAAGTGTTGCAAGTTACATTGTGAGTGTCGTCATTTGTATTGATGGGTTATTAGACCACCAGTGTGGGGTCGGCCCTAGTTAGGTCATGTGGTTGGCTTATTAGACTTGAGTAGCAATTCGGCCCCAGTGAATTATTGGCAAGTCAAGTCAGTGTATAAATAGAGAGGTTGTGTCTCTCATTTGATTCATTCACTCACTTCTCAAGCTCGCATAGCTAAGAGAGAAAGTGGCACACATGTGGAGGAGGAGGAGCATTTGCTAGAGACATCTTATTGGGTTTGATCCTTGTGATCTTGTATTTGGGTTTATTTTATCTTTGAGGAAGTTGCGGGGTTTTTCACCTTCTTGGTTTTCCCCGGTGAAACTCTGTGTCTCTTATGTGATTGCTTTTGTGTCTATGATTGATATGCTATTGATATGCTATAGATATGTTGTACATGTTATTCTCTTAGTGATCCTGAATGATAATGGAATGAAATTATCGAAAAATTAACACCGTCTCTGATGATAAGGGGATGGACAACATAGGTTTCAACGTGTGGGGTTGTCGAGTTGAATGGTTTGACAGGAAAGGTAATTCCATGGGATTCTAGCCCACAACTCCCCCGTCACCAACCCATGGTGTTGACGACGATGGAAACAATCGAGTTCAACAGATCGTAGATGGAGCCTTTCAGCGGGGAAAATGAAGATTGCATAGCGTCAAAGGAAGGTTTTACTGAGGCACAATGGGATCTCATTTTTTACACTCATAATGAGGTCCAAAATCTGGATTTCAAAATGGATCAATTCAATCATCATCTGGACGCAATTATCTCTGCTATCGTCAGTCCTGAATGTTAAAAAATGTATGCTCCATCTCTCCACGAGATGATGTCATGTTGGGAGCACCTCTCTAGCTTATCTCGGATATGCGACATGATGAGCCTGAGCGTAATTCTGGTTCACGAGACGGGTAGGCCGTGTATCTTGTTTTTGTCATGTTAATTAGCAACCGGTTGGCTCTATAGTGTCTTTGTGTCAATTTTTGTTTGGGTATATTATTGGGTTGGTTCCTATTTTGCTATGTAATATGTCCTCAACTACTATAGTAGATAAGTCCCTAGGCCGTGAAGGTTTTAGTTATGTTTTGGTATAGGAGGTTCGATCTACCGACCTCTTAACTGTGCATGTAATGCTTTTGGCTTTGTTAGTATAATATAAAGTTTCTTCTTAGTTTAAAAAGAAAATTATTATCATATTTAATATTTAAATTTATGTTTTTTAATAATTAAAATTTTTAATACCTCTTAATATATATATATAAAATATTCATTTTTATTATTTTTAAAATATTTTAAATTAAATTTAGATGACCAATTTTTAACATAATTTCGTGTTATTATTGATGATGATGATTAATATTTATTGAAACCAACTCTGATTTATCATAAACATATAAATTTATAATCATTGATTATTTAAAAGAATAATTTAATGAAAAAATAATAAGTAAAATTAATTTGCATTTACATCCCATGGCAAATCTTAATTTACATTTAAAAATAAAAAGATAAAGGTTTCACAATGATTGATTGATTGGCCATGACAAATCTTCCTTTTACACCAAGATGAAAAATGATTATTAAACCATTCAAAGTATAAGTAACATAATGGTGGGTTCGTTATGTTTATTTTTTTAGTAGGTGGTAAAATTTATCTCTAAAAGAAAAGGAAAGATTTTTACTTTTGGTAGATGTCTTTGGGTCTTGGGTCATTAACATGTTTCTTTATGTTCGAGAAAGATGAGTTCTTAGCCAATCAAAAACAATTTTAGGTCTTACTAGATGATGATTTCATCCCTTTATAATATTTCTTCTTCACTATCATTACTAAGACTTTTATGTTTTAGGAAGATGAGTTCTTAGCCAATCAAAAACAATTTTAGGTCTTATTAAATGATGATTTCATCCCCTTATAATATTTCTTCTTCACCATCATTACTAAGACTAGGTAAAGGTCATATGATATTAAGTATCCACCAAAATTTAAATCCATAAATAAAGTAAAAAATACAATACTTAATTTTATACCCAAGAAAAAATATAATAATTCTTATCCACCTTTAAGCTAATTTTTAAATTTTATAATATAATCATGTAAAACTGTCTTTACAATTTTGAAATGGTAAATTGGATATGATTAATAAGGTGAAATGGAAATTGTTTTTTTAACTATGAAAAGCCATAAAATGAAATCCATTCCATTCGATTATTTTATATGTTACTTTAATCTTATATAACTTTAGAAAGTTTTAAATAAAATCCATTCAATTATTTTAATCATAAACAATGAAGCTACCTAATTTCCAATTCCTTAAAACATGTATGTGGTTATTTAAAATTAATTTTTATTTTGAAAAAAAAAATATTTAAATAAATAATAAACAATGAAGCTACCTAATTTCCTTTTATAGTTACCCAATTCCTTAAAACATGTATGTGGTTATTTAAAATTAATTTTTATTTTGAAAAAAAAAATATTTAAATAAATAAAAATCAAATCAAATAGAGAGCATGTAAAATAAGTTGAAAATTTCCACACATTCCAAACAAATTTTAAATAATCTCATGCTCCGCCAAAGAGAGATAAAAGACCCACATGCACATCATTTTGGAATATCTTTTGTATGCTGTAGTAATCATTATCTATTGACCAAATAAAGTAGTGTAGGAATGCATTATTATACCCTACATTATTTATATTATTTTCACTTTTCCTGTCTATGCAGTTATTCTAACCTTGGGTATAATTATTCTCCCCTAAAAGATATATATAAAAGATTAAATTAATAATATAAATATAGAAACAAACATATGTGATTTGTTTTATATATATATAGCTAGCATAGAGAAGTCACCAGTGATGTGACTTGTTTTCATTGCCTATGCATCTCTCTATGATCAAAACCTTTTCACTTCAATCATTCACGTCAAAAGTCAAAAGTCAAATGTTAAATTAATAATATAGTAATTATATTGTGTATTTCAATCCTTTCTCTAGATTTGTGGGAGGAATTTCACAACGAAATTCCGAGGGGAAGAATATGTAAGGGTTTCAGGGAGTTAAGGTTTGCCTGGTGTAGAGGACCTCCTTGGGGATGCGAGTTATAATGATAATCAATGGTGTTAGCCTTGGGCTGTGTTTAATGCACAGGTATTAATTGTCCTTTCTTAACTCTGGAAGAGTTTAGAAAGGGTGTTTTTTTGTTGGTGACAGATTACGCTCGGGGTCCTTCGAATTCCTCATGGAATCGTTTTTTAGAAGAACACAACAAAGACCTTGCTAATAGTAGGTTTTTTTTTTTCATTTTTGCAGGGGAGGTCAGAGTGTGTTGGATTTGAGGAGGACACTCACTTGTTGCGGCGGGGTGATCTTCAATGCTAGGATTCTAGAAAGACATTCCCAAAAGTGTATATGAAAGAAGCTTAACCTGAACAACCTAGCTCTAGGGGATGAAGTGGCCATGGATGATGTGGTCAACCATGGCAGAGAAGGTCCTTGTTGGTAGATTTTGTGGCCGTCATATGAGCATAAATTCTTATAGGCACTGGGTGATAGAAATATGGGTTGGAAAATTGGGCTACACATCGCGCCTCTACACTCTGGCCAAAGGATGGTTAGGGGCGATTTTTAAGTCTTTGCGAGATGTGCAAACTATTTTGGGTGGTCTATGGATGTGGGGCTTTGTGCTTATGAAACTGAAGCAATTGAATCCATTTTTCAATGCAAGAAAGGATAAATCATACACTCAACCTATTTGGGTAAAACATTCGGGGATGTCGGTTGAGTTCTAGGCCCCATATATTTTTAAGCTAATCGGTGTGTCCCTCAGTGAGTATATATCTGCTAATTTCAGTTACAGGGAGACATGAGTCATGGTCACTGGGTGGATGTTGGTTGAATTGGATTTGACAGATGGATTATACTAGAGATGTCCATTTTTGTGGGGAATGTTACTCATATCCAAAGTTAGAATACTCTGGGGTCCCTTTTCATTGTAATAGGTGCCATGTCCATGTACATTTGGCCTGAGAATGTGTTATTCCTCTCAATAGACCCGTATGGAAAGAAACTCAATGGGAGGGAAATGGTTTTCCTTTGAAGAGTCCTTCAATCTCTCTAGATGCTCAAAAAGACCCTCTAGAGGCTAATAGGCTAAAGGCATTGGCGGGATCCCACTTATTGAACTCTTGGTCTGTTGTTTCATTAGATGCAGAAGAAAGCATGGACAAGGAACCGATGAAGATTACCCATAAGAGTCACAAAGATCATGGCATCGATAGTCACATACATGAAGTGGAGATTCCCCTATTTGAGATTGAGAAGCTTATGTCTCCCTCTCATGATTTATGTTCTATAGGAACTTTGGCAAAGTCGCTCAATTCTTGGTTTTATTTTGATGGTATTTCTCCTTCTTTGGATTATCTCCCTGGTGTGGCTTATGATGGGTACTTTTTATCCAATTTTTTGAGTAAGTCTATTGCCTTAGGACTATGTTATCAAAATGATTTAGCTGAATCATATGTATTGAGATTAGGAGGAAAGTTGCATGATGTTCTTATCCCACTACCCTTGTCTTATACCATAGGCAAGAGATTCATCACACCTTTCTATTATGAAGACAAGACTTACTTTGTTCTATCATTTCCTATGTAAAAGGCCTCACTTTCTTCCCCTCGACGCAGTATTTTCCCTATGGGACCTTATCCTTCTAAGACAATTTGTCATGGCCTTTCTAAGCATCCCGAGGGAATGGATTCTTTATCATCCTATATTTCTCCTTATGATGAGGAAAAGAATTCTATCATTGTGGAATCTCTGCCCGATCCCTTCTCTTTGGGGAGCACCCCGTTTTTTGTATTTTCTAGTGAATGGGATAGCTTTATGTATGTGTAGAAGGAATCTATCCCATCTTGCAGGCTGAATCGAGTCCCAAGAATAGAGCGGATTTATTGAGACTTTGTGATTTTGGTCCTGATGAGACCAACAAGAATTTCCTTGAGGAGATGAGTGCGAATATTAGAGCATCTATCTGCTCCTGATTTGGGATCACATCCCCATGATGTGATTGGATTCTTAGCTTCATCATATGTCTCTAGGGTAGAATATGGGGCTCATGGATTAAATATACTTGGGTGGATGAGATATCATTTCCGACCTCATAATAGTTCCAAACCCTTGTGGGAGACCTGCATCGGAGTGGGATTATATCAGGTTTCAATGAAAATCTCTCCCAGATTAAGGGGACAAAGATATGCTTTAGCTTCAGCCTGGGAAAAATAAATTATGGATATAGGGGCAGGGAGGTAGAAGACCCTAAAAGGGATTCTTGGAGCAAGTATTCTCGTCACTATTGTTCCCCCATATGTGATGATCTTCAACTGTAGAGGGATGGGGATACCCTCTAAGAAGCTATCCCTAAAAAGAGTTGTGGATGTTAAATTTTGAGCATTAATTCACAATACTCTAGGATCTTCACTAAGAGAATAACATATACAGTATATCAATGCATAACAATCACAATAAGCATGACAAGCATCACAAGAATCAAAAGCATGAGAGACAAGAGACACAGAGTTTCCGTGGGGAAAACCCTAAGGTGAAAAACCCCACAACTTCCTCAGAGATAGAGAGAGCAATGGCTCAACCAAAGTACAACCAAAATACACTGAGATAGTCTCCTAGTAGCAGATGATCCTCCTCCTCACTAGTGCGCCACTTTCTGAGTGAGAGAAGTGTGACTTTCTGAATGATCAAAATAGAGATCTCCCGATCTCTATTTATACTAACCTGCTTGCCCAGTTACACTATGGGGCCGACTTGTCTATCTAGATACATCCACAATATAATATATATTTCAGGGTCGACCCCACACATGGTGGTCTAATAACCCATCGGCAAGTACACACACTTGTGACACTTTTCAATCCACGTGACGACACTTTCTTATAGAGGAATAACACATCTCTTATAAGGGTACAATAAATATATATATGAAATACATAGATGAAATACATTCCGAAGTTACATATACATCAACACTCCCTCTTAACTAGGAAGGTATTTCTCGACACAGTTCTGCTAGACAAGTCTTCTTCTCGGGATCATCGTCATCGATGCATCGTCATCATCATCGTCACTGCTACTACTATCTCAACCAATCTCTGACTCTACTCGTCATAGAAAGTTCTACAGAGCCAGTCCTTTTTCATACTGGATGTAGGCCCACCACCTGCAGGTCTTCATCATCACTGGCCATACTGTGGAATCCTCAGGACTTATTACGTGCATCACAAAACCTGGCTGTAGCATCCCAGGCTATTACGAGCACACAGCTCTACCTGTCGGATCTCCCAGGAGCACATTACATGTGACCCATCACAAAACCTAGCTGAAGCATCCCAGGCTGTTACGAGCACACAGCTCTACCTATCGGATCTCCCAGGAGCACATTACATGTGATCTCACCACAAAACCTGGCTGAAGCATCTGAGGCCTTTTTCATCCTGTCCAGATCTCCAAGGAGCAAATTACATGTGGTCCACCACAAAACCTGGCTGAAGCATCTGAGGCCTTTTTCATCCTGTCCAGATCTCCCAGGAGCAAATTACATGTGGTCATGGAAAAACCTGGCTGAAGCATCTGAGGCCTTTTTCATCCTGTCCAGAACTCCCAGGAGCAAATTACATGCCATAGGACAAAACCTCACAAGAGCATCTCAGGATGTTACGGGTACACAACTCCGACCTAAAGATCTCCCAGGGCACAAATAACATGTCCTCCCAGAGCAATGTCTCGAAAGAGCATCCCAGGCTGTTATGGGTACACAACTCCGACCTATAGGATCTCCCAGACATGCTCATCTGCACAACCTGATCCACGACCACAAAGTATCATCTGATACTCACCATACATCATCCTGATGTACACATGATCATCCTGATCATCATCACTGCAACATCCTGCTGCATGTCATCTGGAGAAGCTCGTCATCCACGATCACCCTGATCATACAATGTATCCATCTGATGCACACCAAGTATCTACCTGATACATATCATCATACACAGTGTATCCACCTGATACATAGATACATGATCCACAAAATGTATCCATCAACATACATGATCTACTTGATCATACCTGATACATATCAATATACCTGATCTACATGATCATACAATGTATCCACCTGATACATATACAGATACATGGTCCAAGCATCCAACATGATGCATATACAAAATACATACAAATGATCCAACTGATCATATCTAGCATCCAACATGATGCGTGCATACATATAAATGATCCAACTGATCATATCCAGCATCCAACATGATGCATACATACATATACATATAAATGATCCAACTGATCATACAAAGCAGAAACTAGAACATCATCCTGATGCTCATCATCCTGATGCTCATCATCCTGATGCTCATCATCCAGCGCTTACATCCACAGCCATGTGAAGGATCCTCCTTCCAACATGCTTGGAATGGCTTCAGCAAATGTGTCCATCACTTCTTCCTCGAAGTGTCCTCGATCTGAAGAACACCAGGCCTCTCCCTGAAGTACTCGAACTTCACCCTGGCTAGTGGCTTCGTCAGCACATCTGCAATCTGCTCGTCCGTCGCAACATACAAGAGCTTCACAACTCCTCTCTGCACCATATCCCTGATATAGTGATATTTTATCTCTATGTGTTTCGACCTGTCATGAAACACTGGGTTCTCAGACAGCTTCACACAACTTTGGTTATCGCAGAAGATACCAGTAGCATCCAATGGGAGATCAAATAACTCAGACAGTAGCTTCCGTAGCCATACTGCCTCACAACTAGTTGAACAGGCTGCAACATACTCTGCCTCAGCTGTACTCAGTGCTACATAGGACTGCTTCCTGCTAAACCAAGAGATCACACCTGATCCCATACTAAAGCAGCATCCAGATGTGCTCTTCCTATCTGCAGCACTGCTAGCCCAATCTGAATCAACATAACCCTGCAGGTAGAACTTTTGATTCACTTCATACTTGAGCCCATAATCCACTGTACCCTTCAGGTACCTCAGAACATGCTTTACTGCAACTAGGTGAACACTCCTCGGATCCATCGGGAACTGGCTCAATGTGTTCACAGCAAAGCAAATATCCGGTCTCGTGTTCGTCAGGTACATCAAGGACCCAATCATCTGACGATACATAGAGACATCAACCGACTCAGATGAAGCATCACATGGAAGCTTCAGATTCGATTCCATAGGTGTGGCCATGGCCTTGCAATCCATCATCCTGAATCTCTTCAGGATATCTACTGTGTACTTCCCTTGACCAAGGAAGATCCCACCTGCACTCTGCCACATCTCCATACCTAAGAAATAATGCATCATTCCCAAATCTTTCATATCAAACTCAACAACAAGCTTCCTCTTAGTATCTACAATCAATCTGTCATCTCCTGTTACAAATAAGTCATCCACATACAGGAGTAGAATCACAGGATTCCCTTCTTCAACCTTGTAGTAAAGGTTGGAATCCGCTTTACTCTTGGTAAAGCCCAAACTAGATAGGAAACTGTCCATTCTACCATACCAAGTTCTGGGAGCTTGTTTCAAGCCATACAAGGCTTTCTTCAATCTGCACACATATGACTCCCTGTCATGTATTTCGAAACCGAGTGGCTGCTCCACATATACTTCTTCTTCAACTACACCATTCAAGAAGGCAGTCTTGACATCCATCTGGTGTATTTTCCATTTCATTGTTGTAGCCAGGGAAAGTACTGTTCTGATGGAAGTATACCTGGCTACAGGTGCAAAGGTTTCTTCATAATCTATTCCCTCTTTCTGAGAGAAGCCACAAGCTACAAATCTTGCTTTGTATTTCTCTACATTGCCATCTGCAGCATGCTTGATTTTGTAGATCCATTTGGAAGTCACAACAAACTTCTCTTTAGGTCTTGGGACAACATCCCAAACACCACTCTTCATTATTGATTGATATTCCTCAACCATGGCGTCCTTCCATTCTTTCTTTTCCGCTGCTTCTTCATAACTGGAAGGTTCTTTGTTCATAATATCAAAGAGTATAGCAACATAGCTAGTATGTGATCTGGTTCTCTTCTTTGCTTTGTGTTCTTCTTTTGGAATGTCAAATCTTTCTGCATCTTGAATGAGCTCTCTAGCCCATGTAGGTTTCCTCTTGTAAGAGTTATCCTCACGGGGTGGATCTACAGGTTCTTGCGGATCTTCAAACTCACGAACAACTTCTGGAATTGCTTCAGTCATGGTAGTGTCTTGAAATCTAGTTTCCTTAGGTTCTTTATAAACTTCGATAGGTGCGTTCCTTGATTTGATGAATGCTGAGTTTTCATCAAATGTCACATCGCTGCTGACATCAATCTTCTTGAACCCTGGAAAGTATATTCTGTAAGCCTTCGAGCTTTCACTGTAACCCACAAAGATACCCTTCTTTCCTAAAGGATCTAGTTTGGTCCTCTTTTCCTTTGGGACATGAGTGAATATTGGACAACCAAATATTCTGAGATGGCTGACTTTAGGTTTCTTACCAGAAAAGACCTCTTCTGGTGTCTTGTTGTCCAATATTTTGTGGGGTGTTCTGTTTTGCACATATACAGCTATTCTAGCTGCTTCTGCCCATAGATGCATAGGTAGATCCTGGTCATGTAGCATTGCTCTTGCTGCTTCCATGATTGTTCTATTCTTCCTATCTGCAACTCCATTTTGTTGTGGATTGTAAGGAGCAGTCAACTCCCTCTTAATCCCTGAATCACTGCAAAGCTTCTTGAAGTCACCTGAGGTGAATTCTCCACCATTGTCGGATCTGAATGTTTTGATCTTCTTGTCAGTTTGATTCTCCATCAAGGTTTTGAATTCCTTAAACTTATCAAACACCTCATCTTTGTTCTTCAAGAAGTATACCCAAGTCTTCCTGGAGAAGTCATCAATAAATGAGACATAGTAAACATACCCACTTAGAGAACTGGATGACATAGGACCACATACATCTGAGTGGATGATTTCCAGGATATCCTTTGCCTTGCTTTCACTGCTTGGGAAAGCCTTCTTAATGTTCTTACCTTTTGCACATCCTTTGAAAACACCTTCATGTTTGGTCTTGATTTTAGGAAGACCCTCTACAGCCTTGCTTGTAATTGGAAGTGCCCTATAGTGCATATGAGCAAGTCTTCTATGCCAAAGTTCACTTGGCTCCATGGATTCATACACCATGGCATGTTCAGGTTGTCCCTTCAATTTATACAAACCTCCCTCTTGCTCTCCAATCACTACTGCATCATCTATGGTATTTCCCTTTGGCCGCATTAGGACTTGGCCATCCACAAATGCAACCCTCATACCTTTTGCATCCAATGCAGAGATGGAGAGTAAGTTCTTCTTGAGCCCAGGTACATAAAGGACTTCTTTCATCTTCAAAGATTTTCCAGAATCTAGGTTGTAGGAGGTTTCACCACTTCCTTTGATTGGGTATTGATAATCATCCCCAAGTTTCACCTTATGGGGTGATTCATGTTCAGATAGGTTCACAAAAGATTCCTTAAAACCAGTCATGTGTTTGGAAGCCCCACTGTCAATTAACCAATCATTACAACCATGGGAGATAGTACTTGTGAGAGCAGAGATCAGAACATACTCTTCTTCACTTGATGAGTCATCATTACTATCATCACTTTCTGCCCTAGCCTTCTTCTTGGGTGGTTCTTCAGCTTTGGCAGCATGAGCATGAAACCTTCTTTTTCTGCCCTTCTTCTTCTTGTTGAAGTTGTTGTTGTCCTTCTTGTTCTTGGGACAATTTATGGCAATATGTCCTTTCTCATTACAGGTGAAGCATATTCTTCTTTCTTTGAAGTGATGTGAAGATTTCTTGGAGTGAGATGGCTCTCTCTTGGACTTCCCTTTCTTGGTGTGAGCTGTGAGAGCTTGATCTTCATTCCCCATCTTTTCTTCTCATGCCACAAGCCTTGCTTCTTCTTGTGAGCATTCTTCCCGTAGTCTACTGAAGGAAATCAACTTCTTTCTTGCATAGATTCCTTGAATGAAGGAGTCCCATGACCTAGGTAAGCCATTCAGAGTGGTCATGACAACTTCACCATTCTCCACCATTTCATCCACTGCTTCTAGTTGTTCCTTGATCTGGGAGACTCTTGAAAAATAAGATTGAATGGTTTCTCCATTCTGAAACTTTACTCCTTTCAATTGGTTCCGCAGGGTCATCTTCCGATTTATGTTCTTCCCTTCAAATAGCTTGGTCAAAGAGTCAAACATCTCTTTGGGTGTCTTTAGAGAAGACACATGTGGTATGAGATGGTATTTGATAGAATCAACAATGATTCTCTTTGCCTTGACCAAGTTCTTCTTATACAATACTTTAGCCTCTTCATCCTCTGGGATAGGGATGTCTTCTTTTATATATGAGTCCAACTCCTTCTCTTCCAGGATTAACCCAATCCTATACTTCCAAGCTTGGAAGTTATCAGCCCCTTCAAGCTTATCCTCAATCTTGGTGTGGTGAGACATTTTAAAGAGTACTTCAAATGGAAATAGAAAAGATTTAGGTCTTACCACTTGAAATGCTGAAAATTGGATCTGGTCCTGGATTAGGGTTTGTCGAAAAAACCCTAAAAATTCAAAATATGAATTTCAACTTTCTAAAAGGATAGAAAGATGTGCCTTGATGAGCTGATCAGCCTGGTGCATTCAGAATTTGAGATCAACAAAGTTTTACCCTTCAGATTTGACTTTTTGTCCTCCCGAGTTCACTAGGGAGAGCCCTGAATTAGGGTTTGAGTTTCCCGGAGATCTACCCAACCAAAAATATCGATCTAAAGCTCTAAAATTCGATTTTTGCAAGGAGCTTCCAGCTATGTCTTCAGATTTCAGAAATTCCTATTTTTGTGGAAACCCTAATTTTTAGGGCCAAATATGAAAATGCTCATAATTGAATTCTGATTGGACAGATGGATTCTCCTTGATGAGTAGAGTCAATCTACTATACTGCTTTTCCAAAATCTGTGGAGAGAAACCCAATAAATAAGAAACTCAAATTTCCGTCATTGCAAAATGTCTTCTTCTCAGGTTAGCTCTGATACCATGTTAAATTTTGAGCATTAATTCACAATACTCTAGTATCTTCACTGAGAGAAAAACATATACAGTATATCAATGCATAACAATCACAATAAGCATGACAAGCATCACAAGAATCAAAAGCATGAGAGACAAGAGACACAGAGTTTCCGTGGGGAAAACCCTAAGGTGAAAAACCCCACAACTTCCTCAGAGATAGAGAGAGCAATGGCTCAACCAAAGTACAACCAAAATACACTGAGATAGTCTCCTAGTAGCAGATGATATTCCTCCTCAGTAGTGCGCCACTTTCTGAGTGAAAGAAGTGTGACTTTCTGAATGATCAAAATAGAGATATCTCGATCTCTATTTATACTAACATGTTTGCCCAGTTACACTATGGGGCCGACTTGTCTATCTAGATACATCCACAATATAATATATATTTCAGGTCCGACCCCACACATGGTGGTCTAATAACCCATCAGCAAGTACACATACTTGCGACACTTGTCAATCCACATGACGACACTTCCTTATAGAGGGATAACACATCTCTTATAAGGGTACAATAAATATATATATGAAATACATAGATGAAATACATTCCGAAGTTACATATACATCAACAGTGGACTCTTAGAATCCCGCGATTACTTTTTTTACAGGAAACTATTGTATGTGGTGATGCAATCATGGGAGACCTAAAAGCCTTACTTCTTGAGTGGGATTTTGTTTCCGTTGATGAACAAGGTAGATATGGAGGTCTTATAACGACATGGAAATCAAGGTTTTTTCTCTGCTCAGTTGGGCCATTGTTACAAGAATGAGCACCACTTTATTTTCGAAGGAGTTGGGACATGATTTTACTTTTGTCAACATTTATGGACCTCATCAACATAGAGTCACTTATTAGGAGAATCTATTTCAATCTAGTATGTTATCTATGGACATGGTGATTCTCATAGGGCACCTTAATTTTTCTTTGGGAGACTCAAATATATGGAGATGTAATGCTCATCGGGATTCCCTATTTGACTACTTTGTTAGGATATTTGAAGAACATGGATTATATGACATCCTACCAACCAAGTTGAGGCCTACTTGGAGGAACATAAGATCTAGTAAAGAAAGGATAGCTAAAAGGATCGACATATTTCTAATAAATGAGGAAATCCTACATTAGGTAGTTAGATTAAAGCAGTGGGTTGGTATGGGAGGGGAATATGACCATTTCCCCATATTGTTGGAAGTGATAATCGGGTAGAAAAATCCCCTAGACCTTCTAAGTTCAATTCCCCTTGGATGGAGGATGAAGAGTATAAAAAAATGGTGAAAGCAAGATGGATTCTTTATGATGGAAATAGGAGATAATCTACTACGATACATTTTTTAAATAATCTAAAGAATATAAAAGCCAAAACTATAACTTGGGTTGTAGAGAGGCGAAGGGCACAACAAACTGATTTGAGTAATATTGAGAATATTTTGGAAAATTTTTACTTAAACAACCCGGATGGTTTCAGAAATCTAGATAAAAAAAAAGGAGATTGTGGAATTAGAATCAAGAAGAAGATAGATTCTGGAAGATAATGACATAACCTGGAGGCTAAAAAGCACGGCAACCTGGTTGAAGAAAGGCAATGATAATTCAAATTTTTTCCACAATTCCGTCAAACATAGGATGAATGTGATATCCCTATGGCATCTAGAGGATGAGGCATGTGCCATGGTGATAGGTTTAAGGGATATTGCGGAGGTTGGAGTTAATAATTTTAGTAGACTTTTCTAAGAAGATGCAAGAGATTTGGTGGCTCAAACGAGGAGAGTGATTGCTCTATATCCCTCATATATTTTTTAGGAGAAAGATTCAAACATGTTGGAGGAGGTCTCTCTTGAGGAGTTTATGGACTCTATTCATTCGGTGCATAAGGAAAAAATTCCTACGTCTAATGGATGGCCTACAGAGTTTTTTTTTTCTATTTTTATGGATCTGTTTAACCAAGATCTTCTTAAATTAATCAAAGAATCAAGTGTGAATGGTATATTTTTGGCAGCTTTCAATGCCACCTTTATCTTTCTCATACCAAATTCTAACAACACTGGTAGTTTTGGAGGACTTTAGACCTATCTCATTTTGTAATTGCATATACAAATTGATTGCAAAATTGATTGCAAGAAGGATCACGAGTATCCTATATAGCTCAATATTGTTAATTTTTTTATCTTTAATTCAAAAATGCAATAGCACTTGAAATCAAATAACAAGCATACACATGAGCAATCACATTCAACACATGAATTTACCCTGGGGAAACCCTCTATGACTTGAGGGAGAAAACCCCAACAAAACTTTCCTTAGTATAATGGTAGATACCAAAGAATGTATTTTACATCAAGCACCCCCAGTGCAATTATAGAGCAAGAGAAAGATAAAGAAGATAGACTCAGAATAATATACTGCACAAATAGAAGCACCTTGCCTTCAAGGAAGAAGAGAATTCGCTTCACCTCTTTTCTTTTTAATTCATCAATCATATATAACATATTTATACATTCTTCACATGCATCAGGTTCTATTTTTATCTTCTAACTTCATGATGAACTCGCCCTCCATCTATATGTATCAATCTTGCATGAAGAAGAGTGCCCCAATTCTCATACAGTGCATTAACTCACTGAACTGAGTCTTAGGATGAACTCGCCCCTTAACTGAAAGCTTTCCCACTTAGTTAGGTGGATAACTTAAGTGTCGTTATGCAAGTGTCGCAACTCAAGTGTCATCTTTTAGTTTAACATAAGTTTCGTCTTTTAGTTTCACATAAGTGTCGTCATGCAATAACACTTGTTAACTAGATCTTCTTTGTTATCACTTAGTTAACTTTATTTAATTGATTATTTCTTGTTAACATCATTGTAGTGATCAATTCGAGTTCTCCTTTGATTTACTAAAGTTTAACAATTCAAATTCTCTCTTAATTCATTATTTTATTTGCAATTTTATTTCTCTAATATCTTATCATATCTTATATTTATCTCTTGTATTATCTGCATGGTCCACTTGTGCTAGCTTAATTAATTATCATATCAAATATACTAAGGATATTTTCCCAATGATATGATCATCTTGTTCTACTATCGTTCCAAGTGGTCATCTGCTAAAGTAATTCACTCTAGAGGTGGCCAGTCTCTAGAGTTGTAATACATGGTTCGACATGCAAAGCATCACCTAAACGCATGAGGAACCACCTCAACACATGAGTATTTTTCTTGACACACAAGACCTTAGCCTTGACTAGAAAGGTTGTACAACATCATCACTTTGACAAACAAAGCACTTTCCTCAACACATGAAACTTAACCATTCTCGAGTCCAACTCAAGATTCTTCTCCAAGTTTCTTGAGTCCAAATTAGGCTCCTATAAGGCACTACCTTGACACATGAGGCTCAATCTTGACACACAAGATTGGCCTCGAGAATGACTCATGATAATGTAACTTTAACACTCCTCTCAGCGAGGGAGACATTCTCTGCCATGCCAGGATTGTCTCAGAAGTACCTATACTTTGTCACAGACAGAGGCTTAGTCAATATATCTGCAATCTGCTCACTAATAGAAATGTACTGAAGTCTTATGGCACCTCTATGAACTATTTCTCTGATGTAGCACGATACTTCATCTCAATGTGTTTCAATTTGTCATGAAACACATGGTTTTCTGAGAGCTTAATGCAACTTTGATTGTCAGAGTGAATGATTGTAGTCTCAAGCTTCTCACTGAACAACCCAACAAGTAGATTCTTATGCCACACAGCTTCTCGGCAGGTGGTACTAGCTGCAATATACTCTGCTTCTTTAGTAATCTAGGCTACAGAGCCCTGTTTCCTGTTGGACCAAGAGATCATAGCTGATCCCAAGCTATAAAAAAATATGGATGTACTCTTTCGGTCCACAATAATACCACCCTAGTCAAAGTTAACATATCCAAGTAACATCACTCCACCACTGGAATCATATCTGAGTCCATAAGCAATAGTACCTTGAAGGTAACTAAGCACAAGCTTGGAAACAACCCAATGTCGATGTCTTGGGTCAGACATGAATTGACTCAAGATACTCACTGCATAACATATGTATGGTCTACTATGTATCAAATACATCAAAGAACCGATGAGCTGTCTATACATGGTAGGATCCACTAGATCCAATCCAGAATTTGACTCATGTAGATTCTTTAGATTAGACACCATTGAAGTAGACATAGAATTACAGTCCATCGTACCAAATCTCCACAATACATCAACTGTTTACTTTCCTTGAGAAAGAAAGATATCATATTTCCTTTGCCAAACTTCTAGACCAAGAAAATAATGCATAAGACCTAAGTATTTCATTTCGAACTCAGAAGTGAGCTCCATCTTGCATTGAGATATCTATTACTCCTTTGTAGTAAGGAACAAGTCATCAACATAGAGAACCAAGATCAATGGTTGGTTCTTCAAAGCCGTGAAGTGTAGGTTTCATTCGGCTTCACTTTTGGAGAATCCCAAGCTCAAAAGATAGTTGTCAATCATTCAATACCAAGCCCTTGGGGCTTGTTTAATCCCATACAAGGATTTCTTAAGTTTGCATACATGGGACTCCTTCCCATGAATTACAAACCCCTCAAGTTTTTGTATGTAAAGATCTTCCTCAACCTCACCATTGAGGAAGGCAGCCTTCACATCCATCTGGTGAAGTTTCCAACCCAAAACTGAAGCAAGGGAAATTATGGTTCGGATAGTAGTTTACCTAGCCACTGGGAGCAAATTGTTGGTTGTGGAGCCAAATCTTCTGGTCTCATAGATGATATTGTCTTAGCCATGCACCCCGGAGGACTGTACACCCATTTTGCATTTTCGCCAGTTGTTTTGTGGGCCCATGGTTTTGGGTATCCCGTGGTATTTTTCCCATTGTATTTTCCCTATAAAAGAAAGACATTGTAATATGGATAGGGTTGATGTATTAGGTTTTATGCATTGTAAAGATCTCTAATATCAGAAGAGAGACTGTGAGACAGTGAAGAGGAAGTGCAGCGGTTGTGCTACAGGTTGTATCCCTTCACTTTGTTGGATGTAATAATAATAAGGACTGACAACTTCAGTGTGGACGTAGCCCAAGTTGGGGTGAACCACGATATATCTGTGTCTCTCTTGTAATGTGTGTGTGATTATATTTTCATTCCTGTTTATTGTTATTGCTCTGCAATCTTGTTTTTCTAACAATTGGTATCAGAGAAAAAAGGTCTATTTGGCAGATAAACCCACAGGAAGCTAGGGTTTCTGGTTCGAGTGGGAGCAATGGCAGAAGAAGGAAAGTTTAAGGTCGAGAAGTTTAATAGCCAAAACTTCCAGTTATGGAAGATGCAAATGGAGGATTGTCTGTACCAGAAGGATCTATTCCTACCGTTGGGAGGAAGAGCAAAGCAGTCGGCGGCTATGAGGGACGAAGAATGGGAGGTTCTTGACAGAACGGCTCTGGGAACAATACGGCTGAGCTTGGCTTCGTCGGTGGCTTTCAATATCTCAAAAGAAACGACAACAGAGGGTTTGATGAGCGCATTGGGTAAGCTGTATGAAAAACCCTCGGCCTCCAACAAGGTATTTCTAATTAAGCGTTTATTTAATATGAAGATGTCTGAAGGTGGATCTGTTACTGATCATTTAAATGAGTTTAATATGGTTACAAATCAGCTAAGTTCTGTAAGTGTGAACTTTGATGATGAGGTTAGGGCTCTTCTAATCTTGTGTTCATTGCCAAAAAGCTGGAATAGTGTGGTCATGGTTGTAAGTAACTCTGTCTTTGGTTCAAACACCTTGAAATTTGATGATGTTATTGGTGTCATTCTTAGTGAGGAAATGCGAAGAAAAAGCACAGGTGAGACATTAGGTAATGCGTTGACCATGGAGACCAGGGGAAGACAAAAGGAGAGAGGAAAGAGCCAAGGTAATCGTGGGAAGTCTAAATCGGGCAGATCTAAGTCTAGACTGGGAAAGATAGAGTGCTGGAACTGTGGAAAGAAAGGACATCTGAAGAAAGACTGCAGATCTCTAAAGAAGAAAGGAGACGCACAGAAGGAAACTACACAGGAAACAAATGTAGCAGGTGATGTGTTACAAGATGCTTTGATTCTTGCATTAGATAATACTAGTGATTATTGGGTAGTAGATTCATGAGCTTCATGTCATGCTACACCCCATAGGAAATACTTTCATGAGTATGTTCCTGGTGATTTTGGACATGTTTTATTGGGTGATGATGAGCCATGTAAAATTGTTGGAATGGGTAAGGTATGGATAAAAGTTAAGAATGGAACTGCTTGGCTATTGAAAGATGTTAGGCATATTTCTGCCATGAAAAGAAATCTGATCTCAACAGGGCAGTTGGGAGATGGCGGCTGTCTATCTACATTTGGAGAAAAGTGGTGGAAGATCACTAAAGGATCAATGGTGATAGCAAAAGGAGACAGGGTAGGTACGTTGTATTTATGTCCTCATAATACTGACCATTCTATCTCTTTAGCTTCCATAGGAATAGATACAGCATTATGGCATCATAGGATTGGCCACATGAGTGAGAAGGGGATGCAGATTCTCCAATCAAGGAAGTTGCTACCAGATTTGAAGCAGGTAAGTTTGGAATTCTGTGAAAACTGTGTTTATGGAAAACATAAGAGAGTCATATTTCTTAGGGTTGGGAAATAGAAGAAGAATGAAAAGTTAGAGCTAGTGCATACAGATGTATGGGGACCAGCTCAGGTACAATCTCTTGGTGGCTCTCATTATTATGTTACATTTATTGATGATGCAACTAGGAAAACTCGGGTTTATTGCATTAGATGGAAATCTAATGTGTTTGCTACTTTTAAGAAGTGGAAAGCTTTGGTTGAGAATGAGACAGGAAAAATATTGAAGTGTCTCAGATATGATAATGGAGGTGAGTACTATGGCAATGAGTTTGATAGTTACTGTTCATACCATGGGATTCGTAGAGAGAAGACAGTCCCAGGAACACCACAAGAAAATGGTGTGTCTAAAAGGATGAACAGAATGATCATGGAGCATGCAAGGTGTATGAGATTGCATGCAGGATTGCCCTTACAGTTTTGGATGGATGCTGTAAATACTGTTGTTTATTTAATAAACAGAGGACCTTCAAGTGCTTTGGATGGTGGTATTTCAGAGGAGGCATGGATAGATAAAAAGATAAACTACTCATTTCTGAGAACGTTTGGTTGTGAAGCATTTGTCCATATTGATAAAGAAAATAGAACAAAGTTTGAAGCTAAATCCAAGAAATGTACCTTTATTGGATATGGGGTTGATGATTCTAGTTATCGTTTATGGGATTATGAAAATCACAAAATCATTAGAAGTAGAGATGTCATATTCAATGAAAAGGTCATGTATAAATATCAATTGCAGGGAAAGAAACAGGAAAAGGAAAACACAGAGTACACAGTACTTGATGAAATTACAGAAAATGAAGTTCCAAAGGTGCCAGAAAATCAAGAAAAGCAGCAAGTGCCTGAAACTCCTGCAACTGCAAGAAGATCTACTAGGTTAAGTAGACTCCCTGAACGATACTCTCCTTCAATGTATTATTTTTTGATGACTGATGTTGGTGAACCAGAATGTTATGAAGAAGCAATGCAGGTGGAAACTAGAAAGAAGTGGGAGCAAGGCATGAATGAGGAGATGGACTCATTGGTAGGAAACCAGACTTGGGATCTGGTTCACTTGCCTACTGGTAAAAGAGCATTGCAGAACAAATGGATTTACAGGTTGAAGGAAGAAGAAGGAGGTAAGAAGTGGTACAAGACTAGACTTGTTGTAAAGGGGTTTTCACAGAAGAAAGGTATAGATTTTGAAGAAATATTTTCTCCTGTTGTTAAGATGACTTCAATTAGGACTATTTTAAGTCTAGTGGCTGTAGAAGATTTGCATCTTGAATAGTTAGATGTAAAAACAACCTTTCTCCATGGGGATTTGTAGGAAGAGATATATATGCAGCAGCCACAAGGGTATGAGGTCAAAGGTAAGGAGAATTTGGTGTGTAGGTTGAAAAAGAGCTTGTATGAATTGAAGCAAGCTCCAAGGTAGTGGTATTTAAAATTTGACAGGTTTATGACAGAACAAGGTTATAGTAGATGTCATTCTGACCACTGTGTTTATTTCAAGAAGCTAGAAAATGAAAGATATATTATCTTGTTATTGTATGTGGATGACATGCTTGTTGCAGGGTCTAACATGCATGATATAAATGTACTCAAAAGGAAGCTAGCTAATTCATTTGCGATGAAGGATTTGGGTGCTGCAAAGAAAATCCTTGGTATGAGAATAACAAGAGATAGGAAAAATTGCAAATTGACATTGTCTCAAAGTGAGTACATACAAAAGGTGTTGGAGAGGTTCAAAATGTAGAATGCAAAACGAGTAAGTACACCTTTGGCCAGCCATTTCAGTCTAAGTAAGGAAATGTGTCCCAAGACACAGGAAGAGACAGATTACATGTCCAATATTCCCTATCAATCAGCAGTTGGCAGCTTGATTTATGCCATGGTGTGCACAAGACCAGATATTGCACAAGCAATGGGAGTTGTGAGCAGATATATGAACAATCCAGGTAAAGAACATTGGAAGGCAGTACAGTGGATTCTCAGGTATTTGAGAGGTACCACCACTCAGGCATTATGTTTTGGAGGTTTAGACACTATTCTATAGGGATATGTTGATGCAGATATGGCAAGTGACAAGGATAGCAGGAGGAGCACCACAGGGTATGTGCTTACTATAGGTGGAACAACAGTAAGCTGGATTTTGAAACTGCAGAAGGTTGTTGCACTTTCAAAAACGGAAGCAGAGTATGTTGCTATTACAGAGGCTAGTAAATAGATGATTTGGTTGCAGAGGTTTATGGAGGAAGTGGGTAAGAAGCAGAAGGATAGCCGGTTGTATAGTGATAGCCAGAGTGCCATTCATCTTGCAAAGAACTCAGCATTCCATTCCAGGACTAAACATATACAACTCAAGTACCATTTCATACGCTCTATTATGGAAGATGAACTGTTGAAGCTGGAAAAGATACATACTAGCCAGAATCCTGCAGACATGTTCACAAAGGTAGTGACTAGAGAGAAACTGAGTTCTTGCTTGGTTTCAGTTGGCCTTCTAGCATGAAGGTGAAGAGGAGAAATTTGCCAAGTCCAAGTCCAGCAAGTGCAGTAGCGGTGGAGTTGTTGTGATCAGTCTCCAAGTGGGAGATTGTTGGTTGTGGAGCTAGATCTTCCAGTCTCATAGATGATATTGAATTAGCCGTGCACCTCGGAGGACTGTATACCCATTTTGCATTTTCATTAGTTGTTTTGTGGGCCCATGGTTTTGGGTATCCCGTGGTATTTTTCCCATTGTATTTTCCCTATAAAATAAATACATTGTAATATGGCTAGGGTTGATGTATTAGGTTTTATGCATTGTAAAGATCTCTAAGATCAGAAGAGAGACTGTGAGACAATGAAGAGGAAGTGCAGTGGTTGTGCTGCAGGTTGTATCCCTTCACTTTACTAGACGGAATAATAATAAGGATTGGAAACTTCAGTGTGGACGTAACCCAAGTTGGGGTGAGCCACGATATATCTGTGTCTCTCTTGTAATGTGTGTGTGATTATATTTGCATTCCTGTTTATTGTTATTGCTCTGCGATCCTGTTTTTCTAATACGAATATCTCATCATAGTCTATCCCTTCTTTCTGTGAGAAACCATGGGCCACAAATCTTGCCTTATACTTTTTAATACTTCCATCAATTGCATGCTTGATGTTATAAAGCCACTTGGAAGTTACTATTGACTTTCCATCAGGTTTAGGAACCATTTCCCACACATCATTCTTCATGATAGATTTGTATTCTTTTACCATGGCATCTTTCTATACTTTCTTCTTTGAGGCTTCCTCATAGGTAGAGGGTTCTGAATCACTGATGTGATTCATCTCTACTACATATCCTAAAAATATTTCAGCTCTCTTTCACTCTTTGGATGAGCTTGGAGGTGATCCAAGATTTTCTGCCTCTTGTAGAATGTCTTGACACCATGCAGATCTCCGCTTAGAAAGAGATTCATCAAGATATCTTTCTATTAGATATTTTGGCTCTTCAGGATCAAGCGGATCTACGGACAAATCTAGCTTCTCCCTCTCACCATCTGAAAGGGGAGAATTAGAAACTAGATCCTCCATCATAGGAGTATCATGCTTCTCCATATCAGAATCACACTAAAGTTCTTTGGGGTGCTTGAAGGCAGAAATGTTAAATCTCTGCTGACTTCCATGTTTCTTTGTCCTGGAACATAGATTCTATAGGCTTTGGAGGATTCACTATATCCAACAAATGTTCATTTCTTTCTAGATGGATCCATTTTTGTCCTCTTCTCTTTTGGTATGTGGATGTAAACATGACAACCGAAAATCTTCAAGTGTCCAATATCTGGTTTTTCACTAGTGAAAACCTCTTTAGGATTCTTTTCTCACAAGATATCATGAGGGATTATGTTGTGAATATAAATAACAGTGCTGGAGGCTTCTTCCCATAAGGACGTGGGTATATCCTGATCACACATGATGTCTTTTACAGGCTCATATTGTTCTTTTCTTTCTTTCAGCAGCCCCATTTTGCCGGGGGTTGTAGGGTACAGTTAGTTGTCTTTTTATTCCTACATCTTGACACAAGTCATTGAAGTCATGGGACTCAAACTCTCCTCCATTATCAGATATCAAAGCACGAATGTGCTTCCCAGTCTGATTCTCAACCAATGCTTTAAACTCTTGAAACTTGTTGAAAGTTTCACTCTTTGCTTCCAGAAAATAAACCCATGAATTGTGAGAGAAGTCATCTATGAAAAGAACATAATACAAATAACCACTCAAGGAAGGTGCAAACATAGGACCACATAGATCAGAATAAATCAAGTCAAGGATCCCCTTGGATATTTTGGTACTACTTGGAAAACTCTTCTTAATGTTTTTTCCAAGAGCACAACCTCTACAAGCACTAGAAAAATCATATTTAAACATGGGCATACCTTTCACCATATTTTACAATTTGTGTAGTGCTTTGAAATGGATATGACCAAGCCTTCTATGCCACAACTCACAAGGACTGACTGTGTCATGGATCATGAATTGAATGAGTTTTCTAGGAACTTTGTAGAGACCTCCCTCTCTAACTCCAATAACTGATGCAGAGTTCAAGTCTTCATGCTTAGGCCACATGAGCGCTTTGTTGTCCATAAAGATAACTCAGAATCCTTTATCTTCTAGAACCAAAATATATAGGAGGTTCTTCTTCAATTTGGGGACAAACAAAATTTCATCCACATGCAGTACATCTCCTGAATCCAACTAAAAATAAGTGGATCCAATGTCTTGGATCGAATAGGTGGTATTATCTCCAAGCTCTACCTTACAGGAAACTTCATTTCCTTCAGATCTGTGATAACACTCATATATCCAGTCATGTGCTTGGATGCACCACTATCTACCAGCCATGTCTCAGCACTAGTGGTAATGGATCCAAAAAGGGCTGAGACAAGATAGTACTCCTTCTTTATCTCTTGATCATTAGATGAATTCTTTCTTGTAGGTTCATCTTATGTAGCATTAAAAGCATGAAACCTACCCTTGAACTTTCCTCTTTGCTTTTCATGACATTCTCTTGCATAATGTACCTTCTTATTGCAATTGAAACATTTAACTTTAGACTTATCAAATTTCTTGAAATCATTCTCCTTTTGATGAGATAATTTCTTGTGATATTTCTTACCTCTTTATCTGTTCCGCAAGAGTGAGGTTCTCTTCTTTGGAGGTAGTATACTTCCTCTGGATTCACCTTTCTTCTTGTAGGAAATCATGCCACAATCTCTCAAAGTTAGATTGCACTTGTCAACCATTTACTACAGCCAAGAATGTCTCCCTTGAAGATGGAAGACCGTTGATAGTGGTTTGAATGAGATCATCATCATCAAACATCACACCAATTCTCATGATTTGATCTCTTACTTGAGAGATCTTTGTGAAGAAGGAAGCCACAACTTCGTCCTTTTCCATATTTAGATTTCGAAGCTTGTTCTTTAATGCTCTCCTTTGATTGGGTGCCCTCTTCTCATAAATATTTGTCAAAGTGTCAAATCATTCCTTTGCAATTTTCAATGGAGTAATCACAGGCATCAATTTGTCTTTCATAGAATCATAAATAATCCTCTTTTCCATGGCTTGATTCTTCTTGAAGTTGGTGCACCCTGCATTAGTAGTAGGATCTTCAATAACACTAGAGACATATCCATCCAAATCATGCTCTTCCAGGATATTCAGGATCTTGGCCTTCCAAGTATTGAAGTTCAAAGTTCCTTCAAGACGTTCTTCCAGTCTTACTGATATTGAAGCCAAAATTCTTCAAGTACTATGCACACTCAGGATCTACGTAGGCTCAAGCTTGCTCGTTGAACTTAGCTCTTTCATGCCATGAGCTATGATAACATGTTAATTTTTTATCTTTAATTCGTAAATGCAATAGTACTTGAAATCAAATAACAATTATACACATAAGAAATCACATTCAACACATGAATTTACCTCGGGGAAACCCTTTATGACTTGAGGGAGAAAACCCCAGCAAAACCTTCCTTAGTATATTGATAGATAACAAAGGATGTATTTTACATCAAGCACCCCCGTTGAAATTACAAACAAAGAGAAATATAAATAAGAGAGACTCATAATAATATCCCGCACAAATAGAAGTGCCTTGCCTTCAAGAAAGAAGAGAATTTGCTTCACCTCTTTTCTTTAATTCATCAATCATGTATAACATATTTATATATTCTTCACATGTATCGACTTCTATTTTTATCTTCCGACTTCATGATGAACTCACCCTCCATCTGGATGTATCATCTTGCATGAAGAAGAGCACCCCACTTCTCATGTAGTGCGTTAACTCACTAAAGTGAATCTTAGGATGAAATCACCCCTTAACTGGAATCTTTACTACTTAGTTAGGTGGCTAACTTAAGTGTCGTATTTTAGTTTAACATAAGTGTCGTATTTTAGTTTAACATAAGTGTCGTATTTTAGTTTCACATAAGTGTCATCATGCAATAACATTTAGTTAACTATATCTTCTTTGTTATCACTTAGTTAACTTTCTTTAACTGAATCTTTCTTGTTAACATCATTGTAGTGATCAATTCGAGTTCTCCTTTGATTTACTGAAGTCTTCATTGAAGTTTAACAATTCAAATGATCTCTTAATTAATTCTTTTATGTGCGATTCAAATTCTCTCATATCTTATCACATCTTATCTTTATCTCTTGTCTTATCTGCATGGTCCACATGTGTCAGCTTAATTAATTATCATATCAAATATACTAAGGATATATTTCCCAATGATTTGATCATCTTGTTCTACTATCATTCCAAGTGTTCATATGCTAAATTAATTCACTCTAGAGGTGGCCAGTCTCTAGAGGAGACTTAATATCTCAACCATGGTTAATAGTACATCACACACCATACATGCTTCGACATGCAAAGCATCACCTCGACACATGAGGATCTGTCTTAACACACAAGACCTTATCCTTGACTAGCAAGACTGTACAACATCATCACTTTGATAAACAAAGCA
Source organism: Larix kaempferi (assembly GCA_027924585.1). Lineage (NCBI taxonomy): Eukaryota > Viridiplantae > Streptophyta > Pinopsida > Pinales > Pinaceae > Larix > Larix kaempferi. Next base: position 4,522,924 of record BSBM01000344.1, on the reverse strand, counting down.
CTTGCCTCAACAAATAAAACTTAACCATTCTTGAGTCCAACTCAAGATTATTCTCCAAGTTTCCCGAGTCCAACTTAGGATCCTATAAGGCACTACCTCGACACATGAGGCTCAATATTAACACACAAGATTGACCTAGAGAATGACTCATGATGCTATAACTTTAACAAGTATCTCATGAACAATTTGCATTCATGGCTAACAGACAGATACATGATGCTATTGGCATTGCACAAGAAGTATTCCATATAGTTAAGATAAATAATATGTCTTCAATGACTATTAAGGTTGACCTATCAAAGGCCTATGATAGGGTCAACTTGTTATATTTGAGACTGGTGTTGCTAGAAATTGGGTTCCATTTATAGGTAGTGAACTAGATCTTATCATGTGTTCAATCAATTTCTTTTGTTGTTCTAGAAAATGGGTATGCATCTCCTTTTTCAGGCCGGGTAGGGGTCTTCGACAAGGATTCCTTTTGGCTCCTCTTTTGTTCATCTTAGTGGTGGATGGATTGAGTAGAATTATTTTTCATGAAAAACAAAATGGTTCTTTCAGAGGTATTCTTATTGGTGGTCTTGTTAGTGTAACTACCTCCTATTTGTTGATGATATTTTGATTTTCTCAAATGGATCTAGGAGAGAAGTCGTTAATCTTCAAGGTTTTTTGTCCCTATTTGCTAAGGAAACATGTATGATATTCAACAATAGGAAACCATCTATTTCTTTCATGAATATGGATTAGGAAATGATTGATTAGGCATGTACACAGTTTGTCTTTTTGAAGGTGGATATATAGAGTGGTTCAAAGTATATGTGTTTTTTTATTAATTAAAATGCCTATCAAAGAAGGGTCTAGGCATGGATTATTGGTAAGATTGAGAAAATATTTTCATTGTGGTGCAACAAATGGCCCTCCATGGGGGGACATTTGGTCCTTGTGAAATCTGTTTTGGAGGCAATCCTAATGTACTGGGTGTCTCTGGCTTATGTTCCTACAAGAATATTGGATCAAATTAGGAAATTGAGTTATAATTTTCTATGGAAGGGAAGTTAAGAGGGAACATCTTTCCATTGGGTCGCTTGGAACAAGATTGCTTGACCAAAGGAAATGGGTGGGTGGGGCCTAAATGAATCACACTATTTTGAAAAGGATTTAGCTGCAAAAGGGGTATGGAAAATCTGAAAGGAGAGTGGCTTTGGGTGACAATTGTTCTTCAAAAATACATTTTTCCCTTGACTATTGAGGAATGGTTTAGGAATATAGAGAAATCCTTAAGGAATGTCTCTAATATGTGGAAAGCACTAATTATGGCTTATGAAGTCATTAGGGACTAGCTAGAATGGAGGGTTGGGAATGACAAAAAGTTAATACTAGGACATGACCCATGGATAGGTTGTAGAGGGGAACATAGAATTCCTTTAGCTATGGTTAAAGTCTTGATGGATCATGGATTTATTCATTTGGAGCATATTGGGGATCCTTTAAACTCCACTATCATGAGACAAGAATCATGTATAAGGCATAAGATTTGGGTTTTATAGAAGATGAAGAGAAGGACAACTGGAATAGATACTTAAATCTCTTCATGATAGTCACATTAGATTAGTGGATTGGGAGGATGTTCTTATATGGCCAATAAATGCTAGAGGGGGCTCCTACTTTCCCAGGATTGGATATCAGGTAATTAGAGAAGAAGAAGAGATCTTTGTTTTTCATTGGTGGTACAAGATCAACTGGAAGTTTAAGTGCCCCTTAAAATGAAAAAAATTCTAATGGTTGGCCCTATAAAAAAGGTACTTGTATGGGATATTATGCTAAAAAGATTATGTTGTGGACCTACTAGATTCCCACTTTGCAAAAACAATGTTGATAATATTGATCATATATTTGTTTCTTACTCATATATTAGGAAGATGTGGGACTTTTCATCTTAGGTTTGTGGAATATAGTTTTATTGGACTGGACAGGACCTTGAAGGTGCTTTAGAAATCTGGACAAATAGTGTAGCCTTTAAGGAACATATGGCACTGCCTATAATTTTCATCTGGGAGTATGGCTATCTAGGAATAAAGCTATTTTTGAGGACTTACAAATTCCTCCATCATTTTATGCATAAAAAGGGCTAGCTATTCTAAGTCATTTCCCACAATGTGATGAAAAACAAAAGGAATGGAGGATAGTGGAGGAAATAATTGATAGATATGGAAACTGGATATATTTTGATGGGGCTTCACAGGGAGACCCATCCCAAGGTGGGGAAGGAGGCATCATGTTTCTATCTTATTCTCACTGGATCAATTTCTCAGCTAGATTGGGGGACAACACAAACAACCGAGCTGAATTAATGGATTTAAAGTTATCTTTGGGATTGGAAATCTTAAAGGGAGTATAGAAACTACAGGTTTTTGGGGATTCCAAATTAGTTATTGAGTGGATGAGATTGAGGATATCTTCTAGAAATATCCTTCTTTTTCCTATCTATGATGAGATCCAAAGACTAGGTGGACATTTTCAGGAAATAAACTTTGAGCATATTTATAGATAATGGAATAAAATGGCATATCAATTATCTAAAAATGGACAACATGTAGGAGTGGGCAGTTGGCAAAGATGGGAGATGGAGAATGATACTTTGACATAACATGACCCTAGAAAATATCTAGGATAAAACTAATAGAGTCTCATGAGGACCATGCAAATGGGAACACATTTTTTTCTCCTTTTGATGCTTATCTAAGTTGCTTTTTATTTAATATCTATATTTCTACCTCTATATGAGGATGAAGAACATTTTTCGACAAATGCTTTTTTAGTGCTTATTATCTAAAGATTGTTATTGGAAGTCATAAAAGAATATGAATATTTATCTTATGATAACTCGACATGGAAGCAAGGGTGATTTTATAGCCTATGTACAAGGTGGTTTATTATTTTAATACAAATGAACTGCGCTTTTTCCCGAGGAAAAACATGTATGGGAATCTTATCGCTTGTAAATGAGGCAAAGATGATGTCATGAAAATTTATAAATATAGTTATATTTGTTAAATAAGTAGGAGGATGATAGCACATGGTGATGAATGTTAGAAATATTATTTAATTATTATTAAAAACATTAAAAATATATGAAAATAATATTATTAAAATTAAATATTTTCTTTTTGTCAAGGGTGGCAAGTGCAGGGTTCTTTATGACCCTGGAGGGAAATGAGTGATAATATTTTTATGGGGATTAAGCAACATCATGAACAAAAATGTTGAGATCTATGCTTTACTAGGCAGAACTGAGCTCATATATTATCTAACGATATCGAGAATAATGGTTTTTTTGGAGACTTTACCCTAGTTATCAAGAATATTCAATTTGGTCTCCCCTCCTCTCAAAGGATATCACTTCACATCATTACAAGGGTGAAGTAGAATTGCAGTCAAATTAATCACATTTCTTTATGGCATATAAAAAGGACAAACAATATTATGGTTGATCATCTGGCCAACGCCACTTCTCAATTGGACAAAAGGTGTCATTATAATTAATGATGCCCCCATTGGTGATGGATTCCTTAACATCATCTATCGACCAATTCATAGGAATTATGGTAAGCTTTGTGGAGGATGGTATTAATACACTACACATTGTAGGATGTGGATGGATGGTGGAAATGTGCTCGAGCAGTGATCAAAATGTGGATGAAGGAATCGTAGGATAGTTTTCTTATAACATTCATTCAATGTACCTTAGTTGGGATTTAATTCCCATGAATCCTTTGTCTTGTCATCTCTTGCATGACTTGTCTCGCGTAAGAGGAATTATGAGGAGAAGTGGGGTGGAAAATGACGAAGGGAAGTTAAAATATTATTTAGGCATGGCCTCTACCAATAACGTTTTTAATCACGAATGAGGCTTTTTCCCAAGACGAGGAGTGAAATACAAAAAGAATGGCGAGGGGATGGTAATTCTGGTGGATTTTCCTTACATGCAAGGTGACAATGAACGTACTAGTTTAGTTTTACACCCAAGTAATTCTCAATAGAGGTACATGCATCTTGCGGTCAGTCTCAAAGACATGGAAAATAAGTTGGAAGGGGTTTAGAACAAAACTGAGCACATTCAGTGCACCCTTGGGGAAATTTGTAGTCTCAAAAAATTGGTTCGGCGTAGCATGGGGTATTTGGATGGCTTCAAGCAAACTTTGGAACATTTGAGTTGTCTGGGTAGAGCTTGCAGAGCATGAGAGGGAGTGACATGATCGATGGATTGCAATGTAAGGAGAACAAATGAGGTAATTGAAGAATGATTCGACTTATTTGAAGAAGTATCTTTAAGAATTGGCTCAAGGAAGGTAGTTGAGTACGGAAGAAACTTAGGAAAAAGACATGGAACTAGACACGGTTCAGCAGACAACTCTGGATAGACTCGACAATGTCATTTCTCTAGCGTCGGTGGAATAGGTGGATAATTTAAATTATGCTTGTTTTAAATCTATGTTAGACTATGTTTAAGTTATGTATTGTTGTTATAGCTTGTTATTAGGACAATATGTTAGATGGTATAGAAGTAGACATAGGATTTGTGTTTATTGGAAAACCTGGAAAGAAAAATATGAATTTATTTTGAAGTCCCTGAATGAAGAAAGGGAATTTTGTAAAGAATCATGATGTTGAACTTTTGGCTTTTTAGATACGCCTTAGACTATTTTTAATACAAATCCTTAACCATTATTGTTACAACAAAAAAACAAATATTGTCTTTCTTTAAGTTTGGTAATGTATTGTATTATTTAAAATTAAAAAAAATAAAGTTTGGGGTGGATAGCCTGCCACTAGGGAAACCATACCAACCACATAACTTGATTTTAGCCACAATTTTCCAAAAAGGTCCAAAGTCTGAAATGTTTACATGGAGTTTCCAAAAATTAAAGCATCTATCAAAATATCTAAGGTTGAAAGTCTTGTTAGCATAAAACCTGAAATAGCTATAAAATTCATATTTAAAACATATAGGCCTTGTGAAATTAAGGAAAAAACATATTGTGATCAGATTTATAGAGCTCAAAGTCATCATAAATGATCATAGTGGGAACCTCTAGCTTCGTCAGAGTTGAGCTGGTTTTCCCTGTTGAATCCTATTCCTTGAAAACCATTCCGATGGTGGCTTCAACCAACACATTGATCTTGGCATGCAACTCAATTTGGGATTTGGCTATTTGTTTGAGGGTAGACTCTTTGAGTTGTTCCTAGATTTCATTAGGTTGATGCAAGGTATCCTTCTTTTTCTCAAATTTATCCATAAGAGACTTGCCCAATAAATTTTTCATTTGCTAGTAAAGAGTAATGGTGTTCATGAATTTGGTATCACGATTCCTAGAAGAGTTGAATTATTCAATCATCTGCTAATAATTGACGTGAATTTCTTCTAGTCCAATTGCATCTTGATCATGTTCCATTATAGCTTCCATCTCATCAATGAGACGATGGGTTGGGGTTGAGGCGATACTGCTAAAAATATCTTTGGTGGCTATGGTTTCCCAAATGACTCATGGAATATGCATTTTTCCTTGGTTTTCCTATCCTCTCCTAATGTGATTTCATTTCACTATCTTGTTGCACTAGAACCATTGGACCAAGCTTCAATTCGGAAACCCCAATGTGATTTGAGGAGAGGAGGAGAAAACTTCCATGTGCAAAGTGACCCTCCTAGCGAAAGTCCTAAAACAACTTGCATCATGCTTCCACTGGTGATACTTGGCCACCAGAAAAGCTAAAGTTATTTGCAAATTGTGAAGGAAGTATGAAGGTCTTTCCCTCACCGAGAACAAAAATATCAGAGCCTTGGTGCTAAGATCTTCAATCCAACACTTATCTTCTCTAGCAGTCATGTATTACAATCCCACTTGGATATGCACCATTATGGTCGCGAACAGGGTAGGAGTATCCATCGTAGTGCTCCTCCTGTGCTACATCTCTGGCCTTCTCTCGCAGATGCAACCCTTCTCTTCTTTACATCCTTCCATCTTTCCCCACTATGAATAGCTGTGTCTATGGATGAGAAGGGGATCCTTCCCCCTTCCATCTATCATGTCTTCCTTACTAGATGTCCAATCGACCCTAGTGATTTGACATGGCCTCCTCCACTAATTTTCCACATGTCGCGGGGATCTATTAAAATTAAATATAAAAATTATTTATAATTTTTTAAAACCATGTTAATTCTTTCTCCATATTTGTCAAATGAATGATTTGTAAATTACTTTGCTTAAGGTTAAAATTTACTATTACAATATAACATTGAAAATACTAAAATAAGATAAGAATTAATTTAAAAAAGCTAAAACAAATACCATACCATCCACAAAATGAACAAAAGATGCACCCTTATGAGAAAAACTAGCTAGAACTTGAGGATTATTAAAAAAATCCTTACTCTTCTCTTCTCAAATATGAAATGCAAAAAATAAAATAAAATGAAATCACTATTGAGTTCCATGGACATTGTGGTATGCATGGCTACATGGTATTCTACTTCCTTTTTTATGCTCACAATATCCCACTCATTTTCTTTACTGACAATATCTCACTCCCTTGCTCTACTCAATTATGGAACAATAATCAATACGATAAGAATGGATCCCCAATATTTAGCATGTATTGATAGTTGTTTAGGGTTAGGGTTTTTGTATACTTCAATTCTCTGTTAGGATTATGTTTTGGACTCTATAGAGTCTTCTTGAAAGTCCATATACGACTAGCTCCACATGTAAGAGTAATGGGAGCTGGTGTGGCATCCAAACTATAACATGGTAGTTGAAAATAAAGGTCAACTTGGGAGAGGCACAACTTCTTGGTACAAACTCTGATTGAGGTGACCTTTATGCCATTACAAATATCTCACCATGTAAAATGGAATCAAAGGGTTGGAGACTTTGTTTGTAAAGCTTTGACACCCAACATCTTAGATATTGCTTCTTAGTAATTGTTTATGTGAAAAAGATTCATACAAATATTTTTCTAAAACTGAAATTTTTGTTTTTAATGGAATAAAAGCTTTAAAAAAATAAAACATCGTTTAAGAATGTATTTGCAAATTTAATGAAAATTAATGTAATATATTTTTTAATTTTTAAAATAATATTTTTGTAAGCATTAATGTTGGACTTAAAATCCAAAAATTACATAAATTATCATATTTTTACTCATCTCCAACTTTGTAATTGCAATATGAGCGTTTAAAGTGAGGAAATATAATGAGTAAAGATATTATAATATTCGAGAATCCATGCCGTGGGTTAAATTATTAGTTTTTATGATAAATGAGTATAGTTTGAATGAGTTTAATAGTTGAAAATATGTGTTTTTTTCTAAAATGTTATAGGTTCAAATCAAAGAAAGATAAGGAAGATGTAATATAATATCAATTTTAAATCTACAAATTAATAATAAATCTTATAATCGAAATGTGTCTAACACGTCTTTATATCCAACAAATTTAAGAGCATTGATGGGTGGTCGAAAGATATTAATTGTAATATTAGAGTTAAGCAAGGCTTCCCCCTCTCCCCTACCCTTTTCGACATATACATCGATAAGCTAGAAGATTGTTTAAGAGAAGCAGGTTGCGCTAGAACAACCTTAACTGGAATAATCATCATCCTCCTTCTTTATGCTGATGATATTGTTCTTATGGAAATGTGTCCCTCTGACCTTGATAAGCAATTAAGAATTCTCAAGGATATTTGCTCTAATATGGGTATGACTGTTAACACAACCAAAAACTAAAGTTATGATTATCAAGTCCAAGAAAGACACTTATGCTAATTTTGTATATGGCAATAGCAACTTGGAGGCAGTGTCATCTTATAAATATCTTGGAATAGATATACATTACAAGCTCAATTGGAACTATAGCATTGAGAAAAGGATTAATGGATGGTGAAAGGTTTATTTTGGTCTAGAAAACAATTGTAAATCAACAAACCTTGTGATGTGGGATAAAAATAAATTTCTTTTTGAAACTCTCGTCACTCATGTTATCTTGTACGGTTGTGAAGTTTGAGGTTGCAACATCTCTAGAGAATCCCAAAGAAAGATTGAGCAAATTCAGAAGCATTTTATCATGTTTAACCTCAAAATTAAAAGCAATACACTTTATCATATTCTCCTTATAGAAGTGGGCATTTCCCCCATCAAAAGCATTGCTATGACTAGGTATCTTATGTACAAGTACATGATAAAAACCACGAGGGACCAAAGGCTCCCTAAAATTGCTTTAAAATCCAATCAATACCATCTACGGCTCAAAATAGGCTGGTATAAAGACACCATGGCTTAGTTAAACCATTGGGGGCTTGATGAAAATGTCACTTTACAAAATATCAACAAAAATACCATCACATCTAAGTTTAAAAAGAAATTGTGGGATGAGAAAGATTTAGAGGTTAAAAGAAAATTAAGATACTATAAAGAGGTCATTAATCCTAATATGTAAGATCAAAAGTATCTCTCTGTCTTAACCAGTTCGAAGAAGAAAATTAATATAGCTAAGATAAGAATGAACTCCCATGAGCTTCATAGTGAAACAACGCGATGGACAATTCCTAAAACACCATGGGTGGAGAGGATTTGCCATCTCTGTGAGACTATGAGTGTTGATGATGAAATTCACTTTCTCTTAGAGTGTTCATAGTACAACTACATTCAATCGCAGTTTCATAATCTTTGTTACAATACTAACCTCCCTAACCTTCTAACATGTTAAAACTATGACGACCTAGGAATGCTTCTTTCTAAGCTTTTTGATCATAAGAATAAAATTTTACAGCAATCCAAACAATTCATTTCTCTTCTCTTAAGCTTTGATAAACCAAATTCTTAAATATAATTTAAAAAAATATTTTCTAAAATAAAATAAAAAATTAATAACTAAAATTGTGATAAATTTTAATAATCGAAATCGTGTTTTTATTCATGTTTAGAAGTTTTAACGCCTCTTTACAGTTGTAAAACATTTCCCATTTTAAAATATTCAAATAAATAATAAATCTAAAGACTAAATAATTCAATTGCACCTATTTTCAAATATTTTAAATGAGATTTATATCACCAAATTTCAAAACACAACCTCATCCAATTATTTTATAATTATAGGTATACAAATTTAAGATCATTAGTGATAATTAAATGATGAGAATAATAAGTGAAGTCAATAATGATTAAGTGGCCATGACCATTCTTCCATTTACACAAATGTAAATAAATATAAAGACGAAGATTTTCACAATGATTATAAAGGAGAAGTAATATTTTGATTGGTTAGTTATACATACATTATTTTCTCTTTAAGTCCCTACATAATTATTCAAACTTTGGATATCATTATTCTCTTATTAAAGGAATATATATATGATTATTAAATTAATTTGTATAGTATACCATAGAGACCAATGATGTGATTGATTGTGCATGTGCATGTTCATGTGATCAAAACATCTCAAATTCAATCATTGGCTTTAAAGTTAAATGTTAGATGAATAATTTTTTAATTATATTAAAAAACATCTCAAATTCAATCATTGCCATTAAAGTTAAACGTTAAATTAATAATCTAGTAGGTAATTATATTATTTCATGCCCAAGTTTGTAGGGGACAAATATGTATGGGAATCTTGGCACTTGTCAATGGGCAAAGATAATGTTATGATTATTTAACGTGGTAAAGGGTGATGAAGGTTCGCAATAGCATTCAAACTTGTATCATATCACTATGTATTTAATATTGTTTAAAAATAAATAAAAAAAATATAAAAACATTATTATTATATTTTTTAATATATATATATATATATATATATATATATATATATATATATATAATTTACAAATATGTATATTTATATTGTAAATCCTTTTACCATAAAAATGATGTACACACATTATGTATTTGTTTTTAGATTCTGTAACAAAGTTGTTAGTGTTTATTGATTAAGTAAATACAATTACCACCATTTAGATATTTACAGATTTTCTATGATCATCATTTATTTTAATACAAATGCATTTTCAATAATACTTACAATTTAGAATATTTTCAAATGATTAATTGATATTAGATATCTAAATAGTAATTTCACCTTCTAACATTCTTTTATTTAAAGTTGATATATATAAATATTTTTGCATATGTTTTATGCTCACATGTCATTACCTAATATTGCTTCATTATATTTTTAACAAGCCCAAAGAAGTTTTGTACCATTCAAACTTCTATGTTCCGACCATCTTTATAAGCATATATGTAGTATTCTCATTAGTATCAATTTTGTCCAACATGATCCTACCTTCTTCCACCACTTTTCTTATGAAATGGTACTTAATATCAATATGCTTTGTGGGATTATTAAATGTTGGATCCTTGACTAAGTGAATAGCACTTTAACGATCACAATGCAAAGTAATCTTCCTTGCATCATATTGAATTCATCCATCAGTCGCTTTATCGATATTGCCTCTTTATTGGCCTCAATTGCTGCCACATATTCTGCTTTAGTGGTTGATGAGGCCACCACTAGGTGCAACTTAGATGTCCAACTTACAACTCCACTAACAAGAATGAAATTGTATCCTGTAGTATAATTTCATCCATCTTTGTCTCCATCAAAATAAGAATACGCAAAACCTTTAATTTGTAAAACTACCAATTTGTAGCAAAAAGCAACATCTAAAATGCCCCTTAAATATATGAGTATCCACTTCACAACATTCCAATGTTTCTTACCAAGATTCACCACAAACCGGCTAACAAATCCCACTACTTGGGCAATATCTAGTCTAGTTCTCACCATGGCGAACATGAGGCTCCCTACTGTTGATGAATACAATACATGAGACATGCTTGTATTCTCTGCTTCTGTGCTAGGACATTGTTCATAAGACAACTTGAAGTGTGTAGGAAGTGGGGTGTTAACTAGTTTTTCATTCTTCATATTGAAGTGTTGCAGAATATTTTCTATACATGACTTTTGACTTAAATAAATATTCCTACCTATTCTATCAATGTGTATCTTCATCCATATCTTTTGATTTACTACTCCTAAATCCTTTATTTCAAATTTCCTAGCCAACCGAGATTTAAAATCAATGATTTTCTTGATGCTAGGGCCTGCAACCAACATATCATCAACACACAACAACAAGATAATAAAACCACCATCATTAAACCTATTATAATATACATAATGGTTAGCTTCACTTTTATCGAAACCTTGGCTCTTAATGAAGGTGTCAAATTTTTTGTACCACATCCTTAGCACTTGTTTTAATCCATACAAAGATTTCTTGATTCTACAAACCAAATGCTCTTTTCCTCTTTCTTTCTATCCCTTAGACCAATCCATATAAACTTCTTCCTCAAGATCACCATGCAGAAAACCAATTTTACATCCAGTTTCTCCGACTTTAAATCATGTGCTATTACAAGTGTGAGTAAAACCCTCACAGTACTTAGCTTCACAACTAGAGAGAAGATTCCATTAAAGTCTATACATGTCTTTTGCACGTAACCTTTTTCCACTAACAAGGATTTATAATGTTCCAACAACCCATCATTGCTCTTCTTTACTTTACAAACCCACTTATTTCCAACAACCTTTCTTCCTAGTGCAAGATCCATAAGTTCCCATGTTTCATCTATGTAGTGCTTTCATTTCTTCATCCATGACTTTCCTCTATTTATCTACATTCTCAGATTTTGTAGCTCCTTGAAATGAACTAAGTTCACCATCATCAGTTAACAAGTCAAAACAAGACTAAAGATTAGGATAATACCTTTTTGCACGTCTCTTGAGATGTGTAGATCTTCTGACTCATGATTGCTAAATTTGTTGTTCTTCACGCTGATCAAAAGATTCATTTCCATCTTAATTAATTTCTAATTCAACATTTACAATCTAAGGTGTTTATTGTACCTCCTTCCTTTGCATGGATTTTTCATTAAAAATAAAATATTAGCTAACAATTACCTTGTGTTCAGTAGGATCCCACAACCTATACCTCTTTATTGTATTATCATAACCGAGAAAAACATATTTCCTTGACTTTGGGTCAAGCATGGACCTCTTTTCTTTAGGAACATGGGAAAATGCATCATAGCCAAAGATACAAAAATGATAAAAATCAATTGGATTATAACACCAAACCTGCTTTGGAATCTGTCCATCCAATGTAGTTGTAGGTGATTTGTTTAAGATAAGCAATTGTATTAACAACCTTTGCCCATGATCTATTATCCAACCCAAATGTACTGAGCATGCTTTTTGCACGTTCCATGATTGTGAGTCATTTTCTTAACCACACCATTTTGTAGTGGAGTATATGGAGCAATATTTTGGTGCTTAATTCCTTCTTGTGTACAAAATTTATCAAATTCCTTGGAGTAATACTCTCCTCCATTATCCGGTATAAGACATAAACCATACTTGCCCAAAATTTTCTCTACTTGTGCCTTGAAATCCTTAAATTTCTCAAAGGCTTCCTGACTTGATTTTTAGAAAATACATCTACACTCTACTAGAATAATCATCTATAAAAGTTAGAAAATATCTAGCACCCTTTATAAACACAGTGGGGACTGGTCCAAATATATCAAAATTAATAAGTTGCAAAAGATCAGAACTTTTACCAAAGCTTACAGTAAACCAAAATCCCTTTTATTTACCAAAAACATATTTCTCAAATAGGTCTAAATTACAAGATTTAATCCCAGAATGCATACCAAGGTCATGAAGAATTTTCAAACATTTTTCACTCATATGTCTAACTTATTGATGCTACAACATCATTGCATCCAAAACATTCCCTCAGTTCGCTACTACTACATGATTTGTCATTGTATCAACGCATAAAGGATACAAGGTCCCATAATATTCTCTTGTTTCTACCACTAGGGCTCATTTGGTAATCCTGCAATGATTATCACCAAAGGTAGTAAAATACCCTAGTTTAACAATCATCTTGATTGGGAGAAAATTCTTTCGTATATACGGTACATGTCGTACATCACACAACTTCCTCTCTCTCCCATCGTCTAGCTTGATCCTAATATCCACTTTCCCACAATTTATAGAGGATGATCATCACCTAAGTAATCCATCCCACCACTATAGGGATGGTATTTGACAAACCAGTCTCTATGTAGAGACATGTGGAAAGATGCACCTAATTCCAAAATTGAACATATAAAAGAGATCTTTTATTACTTAGACACAAAATCTCATATGTTGTCATTTCTTCTGAATCTGTTGTGCTAGTATCAACTGATGATTGATCTAGATTTTTGTAATATCCCTTGTTAGGAATTTTATTAAAATGGCAATTTTTCACTTTTTTCCCTAGTTTGACCTTTGACTAGTTTTGAGCTCTAGGTCCCCAAATTGCTCCAATTGCTCCCAAATATTCTGAGAAGGTATATGGATGATGTTAGAACATAAAGATTTATTTCAGGGATGCTTTTGGACCTTTAAAATACTTCTGCAAATCCTCTTTCAATTCTGGCCAATGTAGTGAACTTTACTAGTAATTTCCCTTTGACTAGTATTGGTCTCTAGGTCTCGAATTGACTCCAAATGCCTTCAAATATTCAAGGAAGGTGTATGAATGATATTAGGAATTGAATATGATTTTCAGGGATGATATATGGCCACGAAAATACCTCTGCAAACTCTCTTAAGATTCTGGACCAAGTATGCAATTTTACTAGTAATTTGGGGTTCAAATCCCCCTGGGGTAAGTACTGAAAATGGCTTCCCAATGCCTCCAAATCCACTCAAATTTCTGAAAAGAGGTAGGGAATGTATTAAGTATGTTATTAAGGTCTCATGTGCACCATTAATTGATTATTATATTGGTTCCAACCCTCTCCCATTCAATTGCAAAAATCACCAATTCGACCCTTGGGGAAATGGAACTATTTCTTCTCCCAATGCAATTAAACTGAGTAAAAACAATTCAAATGCTCAAGTACACTACATGAAACTTGTAAAATACATCCATGGAAGTCCATTAATCACAAATGCATTATAGAATCATCCATTCATTCGAAATCATCATCAATACATTGGTTCACAACAAGGTAGTGGGGAAATGGCATTGTTCTTCCATTAAAAATGAGATTTATACATTTCTACTTGGAATTTAGACCTGAAAATTTATGGAGATGAATAACAGAGTATTTACTTCATATTACAAAATAAATGGGGCATTAGAATCTCCCCCAAAGAGTACAATAGCTCACCAAAAACGCCCTCCCTCAAGGATCAAGAATATGCCATCAAAACTGGAAATGGTTGAAGGAGTGAGCTACAATAGAAGAAACCATGAGCTGCCCTGTAGCTTACACCTGCAAATAAAGACTCCATTAAATCTCCAAATGAAAGGTCTAAATGGCCTTTCCAATTTCCAACTTGGATGGGAATCTTTCACCCTCGAAATTGGCTAAGGCAAGCAACTAGTCATCCACTAGCTCTCCCTCTTCACAAAAGCAATTGCAAATTCTAAAAATGATCAAAAGCTAGTTTCATTATTTTCTATTGACATTTATAAAGTTTTAATGTCCTCCATGGGTCTAATTCCTTCCAAGAGACTCATGCCAACTCAAATTGGGAAGAGATTCCAAAAGCCACCACTTGTACAACAATTCCTAGTCTCCCACTTCCACCAAATCACATGTGGAAGCATCTTAGCTGCCCTAACACCCTTGAGAGCCCTCTTGGAGTCTATTTTTAGCCCTGACATGTCATATATGTCATATGTCAGCCTTCAGGTCTGATTTGTGTCATAGGTGTCATAGCATCTTCATCATTGTTGTTATAGAGCTAGGGAATCTAGCCCAAGTGTCTCACTAGCTCCAAATTGCTCCTTCCTCTTCCATGGGAGTTCCTCTTCTTCTATATTTCGACCTTGGATGAATCATGCCATGAATAATACCTTTTGGACTCCCCCAAGTATGTTACCATTCACCTTGAATTCGAATTGGTGAGAGAATGATGCCAAGTGTAGTGGGGAAATCTAGCCATATGTGGGTCCCACTTCCTCCATGTGTCTTCATGATCAAATGCCACTTTGATTTTCACTTGTATATATTTATCTAGATCCTTTATTAAATATTTATTCCATTCTAATGTTCAAACATCATTTATCATCCCCCTTATTCCAAATTCCAAAGCTTCCACCCCAAACCTAGGAAACTAGTAATTTTCCTCGGCAATTATTTGACCCTTAACATCAATTTTACAAACTCTAATGATTATGGCCAATGTGATTAGGGAATTGTGACCCAATTCCAAATTTGGGACATGACAATTTTTTATTAGGGTTAACCTCGACTCGAGAATGAGTCAAACGGTTTAGATCTCACCATGTGTTTTTGGGCACATGGTATTTGGTGATCAATGGTATTTGGTGGCCAATGGTATTTCGTGTTCCATGGTATTTGGTGGCCAATGCTGTATGGTGGCCCATGGTATTGGCCTATGGTATTGCATGTAATGAAGCCTATAAAGGGCTTGGCATACTCTATTGTAATCTGGCTTGGAGGTGAGTGGTGGCTAGCTCACTTGGCCTCACTTGATTGGTTTAGGTCAAGGGAGATAATAGATCTTTTCCCAGTTTGGGTTTTCCACATAAACATTGTGTGTCTATTGTTATGTGTTTGCTTGGACGATCTTGTATTATTTCTCTCTCATATTTATTAATTCTCTTAAATCCTTAATAAGTGGTATCGGAGCGCAAGGTTGGAGATCCTTGAGGCCATATCCTTGTATCTAAATTAAAATTGTATGGAGTGCATGTTCGATGGTACCCGACACCCCTACATGTTTTTGGTTCCTGTTATAATGTGATTTCTCCGGGTACTTAGAAGCACGAAAAAAATAATTGTATCCCTCTTATGCATAAAGAAGGGATTTTGCATCAAATGTGGATTGAACCAATGGGTAGGTACGAGGGTGGCAGGTTTGCTGGTAGCCTATCTTGATGTAGAATCGAAGAGGTTGAGTCTTCGATTGCAAGAGGAATGTGAGATAGTCAAATCTCAGTTTTGGGACCAAGATTGATGAACCATGTACATGAAGAGAATTCCTAGAGAATTGGCAGTTACAACGGCTGAGGACCCATGTAATCTATTATATGGATTCTTTTTATATGGATGTCAATGACAAGGAGGCACAATAGATGAGGAGCATGGAAAAGCGAGAGAATTTAGCAATGGATGGTGATGGTGCAGTCACCATGATACACATGATTTTTTTTTTAATTATAATGGAGTTGAAAATTGTAATTGCATGTAAATGGGCATACTGTTGTAATACCTGGTTATGCATACGTACCCCTGGTAACTTACCGGTAAAGTCTAGATAGACCTAGGTGATAGGGGGCATCTATGGTAACCCACCGGTAAAGTTATGTAGACCTAGGTGATAGGGGGGCATGTGGAAATTCCTCGATTAAAAATTTTGAGGGGAGTTAGTGATTTAATCCAAGTCAAGTTTAAAGGGGGGATTGTTAGGGTTAACCTTGACTCAAGAAATGAGTCAAATGGTTTAGTTCTCATCACGTGTTTTTGGGAACATGGTATTTGGTGATCAATGGTATTTGGTGGCCAATGGTATTTGGTGGCCCATGGTATTGGCCTATGGTATTGCATGTAATGAATCCTATAAAGGGATTTCCATACTCCATTGTAATGTGGCCTGGAGGTGAGTGGTGGTTAGCTCACTTGGCTTGACTTGACCGATTTAGGTCAAGGGAGATAATAGATCTATTATGATGGTTTTTCCTAGTTTGGGTTTTCCACATAAACATTGTGTGTCTATTGTTAAGTGGTTTCTTGGATTATCTTGTATTATTTCTCTCTCATATTTATTAATACTCTTAAATCCTTAATATTTCCATCCTTATTTTCCTTATTTAGATGCTAACAATATTTCCTCGAGTGCCCTAGTTTCCCATAATTCCAACATTTACCTTTCAACTTATGTCCTTTGGACTTAGATATAGAATTTAATTTACCTCATTGACCCCTTTCACTAGATCATCCTATTATAGATATGGCTTCACTAGTATAGGCCTCTAGAGACAATTTTCACCTCAACTCTTCTCCTAACAAAGCGATTACCACATCATCAAAATTCAGAGTTCTCGATGATGATTTGGTGATGGTCATAACCAATTGATCCTAGGTATCCAGAAGGGAACACAGTAAAATGATTTCTTTGTCCTCATTCTCCACCTTTACACCAACTGATTCTAGTTTATTGATTAGGATATTAAACTTGTTTAGATGATCTATCATAGTTGAACCCTATTTCATCCTCAGATGATAAAGATGTTTTTTTCAGGAAAACCTTACTTGTTGTCGATCTAGTCTCATACAGCTTTGCAAGTTTCTCCCAAATGACTTCCATGGTATTTTCTTCAGCAACATTGAACATGACAGAATCTGCTAGGAAAATACAAATTGTAGAAACCACCTTATTGTTTAGATTTATCTACTCCTCACCATTCACGTTGCTAAATTATTTCACAACTCCTTTCAAGGATAGGGATTGGTTGTTTTGAACTAGAAAATCCTTCACCTTCATCTTCCATAGGGATAAATTATTTCCATCAAACTTCTCAATCTCGAACTTGGTTAAACCTTATATCAATGTTGCAACTCCCACTCATAGAAAAACCTATGCTCGCAAGTTTTATGGGATCTGATACCAGATGTTAGGAAAATAAATTAAAAATAAAATCACAAAACAATAATAATAGAACGCGAGATTTACATGGAAACCCTGTTGTGCCTAGGAAAAACCATAGGGAAATGGTAACATCAATCTTTTATTATTACTCAACGAAAACTTGCAATGTTTTTTTCTCTTGTGATATTGAATGCTATGGGTCATTTCCCTTTTATACAATACATATGAAGGTTCTAGAAGAAATCAAAGCACACTGGAAGTGGATGGAAATTTTCACCTTAGGGGCTTCGCCCCTACACCCATGGAAAAGGGGGATGCGGAGGACCTCCTTTGATCCCCCCATGCACCCAACGCATACAAATTTCTCTAATGGATAATTGTCTACCTCTATACAAGAAAACGTTAGATATCTAGATATTGACTTCACCTCCTAACAAGAAAATGCAAGTAAAATACATAAAAGAATTTAAACATGACCAAATTTATACCCACTATGGGCTTCCTTGATTGAGACATCATCCCTCTTCGGGCCTTGTTCTCCATATGTATTTTTTTGTCCACTAAAGGAAATTAGTGTCTTCTTCATATCCTAATATATTATTGAACGTATACAAACATTAGGAAATCCAACCATGGATTGGGAACTTTGAGAAAAGCCCAATATAATGTTATAATGCATTTTTTAGTGACTAGCAAATTTTTCATTGATTCAAAATGTATCAATATATAATTTGTAATCTATTTTGGTTCTTTATGGGTGGAAATATTGGATGAATTGACTTGCATGGTCCATTTTAGGGGCAAGTCTCACTTTTCATATTTGGGGTGCAAAACCTTCCAAGGCCTATTTGAGGGATTAAATGATGTCTTTTGGGGCCAAAAGTTCATCACTTTTTCTATTCCTTATGATGTTATTCTACTCTTATATACCTTTCCAACAGTGCAATAATTGCCTCAAACATAGTCCGTATGAGGAAGTTATGCCTCCCATAACTTGACCTATCCAATTGACCACCATTGTACTGAATGGATTCCACGTCATCTCTCATTTCTCACACATGAGAACCTAGTCACATGTGGAATTTCAATAACATTGTAGAAGTTACAAAACCCTAACCCTAATCGAGAATCGAGGCATGTAAAAAGCCTAAAATTAACCCTATATGACTATCATATTATGATAAATACTGGGTCATTAGGAGAAGAAGGGGTTCCATTGCAATGATGTTATTGTATTGTTCCATAGCTGAGAAACAATAGGGGAGTGTATATTATAGCAATATAGAGGAAGTAGAAGATCCTGTAGTATCCATTTTGGCTGCAGAGTCATAGGTAACTCTATAGAGAGTACCTTTTTAGCTGGGGTTTTTCCATAGTGGGTTTTCCTAGGGCAAATCTTGTGTTGAATGTGTGGATTGTGTATTTGTTTGCTTTAGTTATTTTTTCTTACAGTTCCAATTTATTTAGCATTTAGTGGAAATAAGCTAATAAAAATAACTAGCATGTACGATCTATTATGATGAACTGATCCAATGGAATATCCATGATAGTTTATAGATCATATTTGGTATTATAGCAGTTTTCATTTGGGTTTTATGGGTAATTGCAAGATCCAATAGTTGGTAAAAAAAGAAAAAATGTCTTCAAACCATAGCCATGGCGAATGAGTCCAGTGAAGAAGCAATAGGTGATTATGAGGAACGATTTACAAAGCTGGAAATAGAAGTGACTGATATATCCCACAACATGTCAACCCTCATGGTAGCTCCAAAGAGAAAGTTTGGACCTTTTAGGTATTTTGGAGGCTCTAACTCAGAGATCAAATTAGAGGGGAAATTGGAAGATAAAGGTGACCCAGAAAAAGAGTCAAGGAAGGATCTTGAAAAAGAGCATCCAAGTTCCAGTACCAATGTTCCTTCCCAATATTTATTTAAGACAGAAGTGAAAGTCGATATCAATTTGTTCCAAGGTGAGATCGATGATTTAAAGTTGAATAATTGGTTGTAGAAATTAGAGGTCTATTTTAGTATTCATCAAATAGATGAGGAGCATAAAATTTCATTTGCTCGACTAAAAGTAGAGGGCCATGCATTAACAGGGTGGGAAAGCCACATAGAGGAACTTAGGTTGGAGGGTCATCTGTAAGTGGGAGGATTTAAAAACCCTCATTAAGTCTCAATTCTACCCTATTGGGTATGTAGAGGACTGATGGATCGATTGGAATTACTTTAGGAAAAGGAAAGGCCAGAGTGTGCAAGAGTACACCACCGAATTCAAGAATATGGCTACCATGTTGGGTATCTCACCCAAGAATCTAGATGTACTCCTAAAGTATCATTGGGGCCTACATAGTCATTTACGAAAGCAAGTGATGATATTTAAGCCTAGGAAAATTGATGACACATGTGTGCAAGCACAATACCTAGAAAATATAGGCCACAAGAAAGGATATCCAAGCGGTTCTAAACAGAAAGAGAGCCAAGTTGCTTCCAAGGAGAGGAGGAAGAAGTGGAAGTGAAAAGATAAGAAGACTATAGTCATGACACATCAGTGCAAGGATTTGAAAACCACTATAATCATTGAAACATTGATGGTCACACTAAAGATAAGTGTTGGAAGCTGCATCCAAAGATAAACCCTAAGAATTGCAAGAAGGACACTAAGAAAAAGGACCTTTTATCCATGGATTCAAGCAAAGAGGTAGAGAGTATCTTAGACGTGGATGAGAATATTTTATGCACTTTAGTGTAGAAGGAGGTGAACCTGAATAGCATTCATTACAAGGAAGAGAAGGAGATGACAAAACACTTCCATATCAAGGTCTAGATCAAGAATACTAAGGTGGATACTCTATTCAATTCCAGTTCACAGTCCAATATCATAAGCAAAAGACCTGTAAGTATGCTTGGATTGCAAGTACATGATCACCCTAGCCCCTATCCATTGGGAAGGGTAAATAAGGATACAAAACTTAGGGTCACAAAACAATGCAAGATTAAATTTTTCATAAGTGCATATTATATTAATGAAGTGGAGGTAGATGTAGTACCCCTTGATGTTTGTGGTGTAGTGTTTGTTAAATTTTCAGAATTTACTTCAATTTGATCTAGGATCTTAACTGAGAGAACAACATGTACAGCATATCTACAGCATATCAATCATGGAGACAATAATGCAAGCACACAAGAGACACAAATATTTACTTGGGGAAAACCATAAAGGTGAAAAACCCCAATAACTTCCTCAGAGATAGATAGAGCAATGATACAACCAACCAAGAGAGATAGCCATAACCTAGCAGCAGATCCTCCTCCTCCATAAATGTGCCACTCCTCCTTGAGTGCATGTGTGAGAAGTGAGTGAGTAAATAGAGTGCCTCCCGCACTCTATTTATACTTGACTTGACTTGCCTTTTTACCTAACTCATGTAGGCTCGAACTTAACCACATAATATAATGCTGACTGGGCCGACCCCCAATAGGGTGGTCTAATAACCCTTCGACCCACATGACTTATACAGGGCCGACCCCAACAAGGTGGTCTAATAACCCATCAAGTATAAGTTACGACACTTACAATATAAATAATGACACTTCCGTATAGAGGAATAATACCATCTCTATAGGAGTACATACAACATATATGAAATACATTCCGAAGTTACATATACATCAACACTCCCTCTTAACTAGGAAGGTATTTCTCAGCACAGTTCTTCTAGCACAAGTCATCTTCTCTAGATCATCGTCACTGGATAATCGTCATCGAGTCATCATCATCGTCACTGCTGCTGCTATCTCAATCAATCTCTGAATCTACTCGTCATAGGAAGTTCTACAGAGCCAGTCCTTTTTCATACTGGATGTAGGCCCACCACCTGCAGGTCTTCATCATCACTGGCCATACTGTGGAATCCTCAGGACTTATTACGTGCGTCACAAAACCTCAAAAGAGCATCCCAAGATGTTACGGGTACACAACTCCGACCTGTAGGATATCCCAGGGCGCTATTACATGTGACCCCACCACAAAACCTCGAAAGAGCATCTCAGGATGTTACGGGTACACAACTCCGACCTGAAATCTCCCAGGGCACAAATTACATGTGGTCCACCACAAAACCTAGCAAGAGCATCTCAGGATGTTACGGGTACACAACTCCGACCTGAAATCTCCCAGGGCACAAATTACATGTGGTCATGGCAAAACCTCGAAAGAGCATCTCAGGATGTTACGGGTACACAACTCCGACCTGAAATCTCCCAGGGCCCAAATTACATGCCATAGGACAAAACCTCGCAAGAGCATCTCAGGATGTTACGGGTACACAACTCCGACCTAAAATCTCCCAGGGCACAAATTACATGTCCTCCCAGAGCAATGTCTCGAAAGAGCATCCCAGGCTGTTACGGGTACACAACTCCGACCTATAGGATCTCCCAGACATGCTCATCTGCACAACCTGATCCACGGCCACAAAGTATCAACCTGATACTCACCATACATCATCCTGATGTACTCATGATCATCCTGATCATCATCACTGCAACGTCCTGCTGCATGTCACCTGGAGCAACATCCTGAAGCTCATTATCCATTATCATCCTGATCATCACTGCAACATCCTGCTGCATGATCCACCTGATCATCAATGCATCCACCTGATGCATACCAAGTATCTACCTGATACATATCATCATACATGATCCTCCTGATCATACAATGTATCCACCTGATACATGATACATATCACCATACATGATCCACTTGATCATACAATGTATCCACCTGATACATATCAAGTATCTACGTGATACATATCATCATACATGATCCTCCTGATCATACAATGTATCCACCTGATACATGATACATATCACCATACATGATCCACCTGATCATACAATGTATCCACCTGATACATATACAGATACATGGTCCAAGCATCCAACATGATGCATATACAAAATACATACACATGATCCAACTGATCATATCCAGCATCCAACATGATGCATACATACATAAATGATCCAACTGATCATATCCAGCATCCAACATGATGCGTACATACATAAATGATCCAACTGATCATATCCAAGCAGAAACCAGAACATCATCCTGATGCTCATCATCCAGCGCTTACATCCACGGCCATGTGAAGGATCCTCCTTCCAACATGCTTGGAATGGCTTCAGCAAATGTGTCCATCACTTCTTCCTCGAAGTGTCCTCGATCTGAAGAACGCCAAGCCTCTCTCTGAAGTACTTGAACTTCACTCTGGCTAGTGGCTTCGTCAGCACATCTGCAATCTGCTCGTCCGTCGCAACATACAAGAGCTTCACAGCTCCTCTCTGCACCATATCCCTGATATAGTGATATTTGATCTCTATGTGTTTCGACCTGTCATGAAACACTGGGTTCTCGGACAACTTCACACAACTCTGGTTATCACAGAAGATACCAGTAGCCTCCAACGGGAGATCAAATAGCTCAGACAGTAGCTTTCGTAGCCATACTGCCTCACAACTAGCTGAACAGGATGCAACATACTCTTCCTCAGCTGTACTCAGTGCTACACAGGACTGCTTCCTGCTAAACCAAGAGATCACACCTGATCCCATACTGAAGCAACACCCAGATGTGCTCTTCCTGTCTGCAGCACTGCCAGCCCAATCTGAATCAACATAACCCTGCAGGTTAAACTTTTGATTCGCCTCATACCTGAGCCCATAATCCACTGTACCCTTCAGGTACCTCAGAACATGCTTTACAGCAACCAGGTGAACACTCCTCGGATCTGTAAGGAACTGGCTCAATGTGTTCACAGCAAAGCAAATGTCTGGTCTCGTGTTCGTCAGGTACATCAAGGACCCAATCATCTGACAATACAAAGAGGCATCAACCGGCTCAGATGAAGCATCACATAGAAGCTTCAGATTCGATGCCATAGGTGTGGCCATATCCTTGCAGTCCATCATCCCGAACATCCTCAGGATCTCTACTACATACTTCCCTTGTCCAAGGAAGATTCCATCTGCACTCTACCACACCTCCATGCCAAAAACAAATAGTGCATCATCCCCAAGTTCTTAACTCGAACTCGGCAGCAAGCTTCCGCTGCGTGTTGGCAATCAATCTATCCTCACCTAATACAAACAGGTCATCAAAATAGTAGTATTGTCACAACCCGATCTTTCTGAAAAATTTAAAATTTTTATTTTAACAATAAATGTTAATTAATAGCATTCCTGGTCCTGTTTAATTTCAGTAACTAATCATAATCTTGTTTAAAGATTCTGTCTTACTACAATTGTGATTTTTGTGATTTTAAATGTTGATTGTTTTTGTTTCAAACTGCAAAGGGAGAGCTAGCCATAGCTGACTGGCTTACTTAGCTTATGAGCTAATGCATAATTTGTCTTTTGTTCGCAGGCACACCGGTGTAGTATGGATCACTGTGATTTAATTTTCTTTTGTAAGTATCAAACTTCTTTTCCCTGCACCATATAAACTTAAAGAAGATCTATTTACTATTACTGGTTGTCGTGTAAGATAGTAAGGTTCTTTTCATGAAAATTTATACTTGAATTAAGATTGATAGTCTGCCTCGACATGGTATCTCTTATCCGGGACAGTATCATTAGGTTTTGCGATGAATTACAAAGTTTCCCGTCGTATCCAATGCGATATGAACATGACCCTATGTTAATGATGTAACTATCACTGTAACAATTTGTTTGTATCATGTTTAATGTCTGCATAAGGTGACGTTTGCGTTATGTGATGTATTGTCAACTATTACCGGTGATTACTGCTGTGTTCATGTGTTATTAGCATGAGTGGGAGTTGTGACACCTCTAGCGATGTTCCAATATATTCATCTATGTTTCAAGGTCCCAACGTCCACTTAGTATTATTGTTTAACTTGTGTCATCTAACTCTGTCTTGGTTTTAATCTATGTCCATGGTATGGACCTGTAGATGAATTTATGTTTAGACATCATGATAATAAATATTGTTATTTTCATTGTTGCTTAATTAACAATAGTATCGAGAGAAATATGATGATAGGACATAATAACAATGGTGTATCCCATCATATGGTTATGGTAACATTTCAAGGTTTTAAGGGACATGGAGTTTTCACTTGAAAGTTGACTACATCATTGTTTAAATGATTGTAGGTAAATATATAAGGTGCCCTTGACATTATTCGATGGCTTGGTTTCAATATATATATAATACAATGATTATCAATCATAGTGCTTCTCTATACGTTGAACAAGGTTTATATTCATGCAATGATTTGGAATCGGTGATCAATTATTCGAACTGCATCATACTATAGGAACTCGACCCATGTTACGTTGATAAATTACATGGCTACGTGGTTGGCTCTCCTCCATGCATTTGGTGATATATAAGCTAATAATGAAACCCTACCTGGTCATTGTCTTTGCCTTCGGGCTCGGGTTCTAAAGGGAGAAACCCTCCATGTCTGAACTCGTTAGTTTGGCATTGTAACAGGCTATTTGCTTAGGTTCTGGTTACGTTATTTTCATTCTTCTGATAGTATAGAAGTCTTGAGCTCTGAATTGGCGTCTGCTACATTTTCATTTGTATCCTGGTCTCGTTGTCATCACCATTTTTAGTCACCTGCTACTTACAGCTTTCCACTGTTGCTGGTGTGAGTATGAGGCAGGGTTTCGCTGTTGTTTTTATCCAAGAGGTGGTTGTGCATTTGGGTTTGGGGGTGTGCTTCTCGACTGGTTCTTTCCCAGCTTAAGGGTTTCGTCTGGAATGTTGCCTGTCACGGCTGTCAATAGAATAGTACTGGAAATTTCCCTTGCTCATCTAACTGACGAATGAAATGGGGTTTCGCTACGTGTTTCCACTGGTGGCTACCAGGTTGTCCACGGGTTGCTTCCTCCATAGCTCTGGTAAGATAATGGGTTCACAGTTTTGGTTTTGCATAGATTGTTTAGATTTACACTAGTATTAACTACTATCGGCATTCAATAATGTGATTAATATCTCTCGGCATTCGTTAATGTGCAGGTCACGCGGTTCTGAAGGTACACAGGGCTTCATCTCTAGCGCTGGCTCCTCCGGGTAAGCCTGGTTATCCACGGCTGTCTCTCCCTTTGTTGGTTTTGTTGTGCTAGGGTTGAGTTTGGAGGGGAACTCCTGTATAATGGGTTGTTATGGTTCTTGTGACATGGATACAGTCACATGTATAAATTGTTTTGTTTATAAAAGAAAGGGTTGATACCTGGCATGTCTATGGAGAACCATCCACGGCTCAGACTGTATGAGGCCAGGGTTGTTATTGTCATTGTATTTTCTATGTGTAGGGTTTTACCCACGCTGTACAAGTTAATAGTTACTGTGATGTTGGGCCTGTCATGTGGCCGTGTATCATTCTGTGTGTTGATAAATGAATAGAGTGTTTAAAATATATAAGGACTGTTTTGCATTCTCCAATACTTGCAAGTATGATAACTCTGCTGTAGATGAATCCATGTATCTTTCTATCTGCGTTTTTCTTGGATTTTTGAGTGTTTAAACAAAAGAATACTGATGGTTTTCTACCATTACTGTAATGGTTAATTAGTATAGAGTAAACCCTGGCGAACTGGGAAATCTCTTTCGAATTAATATATACATGTAAAAGTGATTGAGTTCGGTGGTGACTGGAAACGAGTTGGGAAATTTTGGTGTTTTGTTTTAAATATAGAATATAACTGTGGATAAGAAAATATACATAAACGATGTATAAAACCTCCTGTAGGTTCGGTCTGTCATATGAGGCATTTCTTTTGTTTTGTTTTCACCCTATCGATTTAATAAGGTCTGGCTACGGCCGTGATAAGTTTGCTATCCACTCCCAAAGGGTAACACTGAAAATGAGATAAGTCTTAATACAATAAATAATTATGAGGGTTGTAACAGCCAACAATGGCTACGCTCGTTGATGGCTTCCTTGCGTTTAAAAATGTGTGACTATAGATAAGACAACCTACGACAGAGCTGTGTATTTCATATAATACAAGCTCTATAATGAACAGTGATTCTATGCTTATGATTTGGATCGTGAAACAATAAAGTCTCTATGTACTAAGACTTGGCCTCGAGCCAGTCAAGATATTTATCTTGTTTTATAATAACTCTGTTAATCTGTGTTTGAAATTTGACTATGATTTTTATTTAATAAGATTGTATGGGAAATTTTTAAACGATGAAACATGGTTGCAACCACATCTTTTGGATATTCGATAACTGTCAATGATATTCTGAGTACAAATAAATAGAATGACATGAGTTTTGTTCTCCTTAGCTCGGTACAAAGAATGACCTGTATCTATAGTTGACTGAAATATGAAATAGATATATATATACAGGTATATTGCTCAAATAGAAACTATTCCTGTACATTTCTCTAGTAGGACATATCTCACAGTAAATCTAAGATTTATCTATGTCTGTTCTTATGATTGTTTTAATAAATATAATTCTGGAATGACTACTGTTTAATATTCTGTCTATTATTTAACTATTAATAGAAATTCTAGAAATAAATAAACATGATATTTGACTACTGTAACAGTAACAAAAATATTCTGCATAGGATAATTACTCTATTTACGTGATAATAGGAATTACAGAAAAACTGATCTACTGAAAATAAATACTGTTCAAAACACAGTTGAGATAGTCCATTCTACATTTAATTTATTAAATAAACAACAGGAAGAGTGGCAGAACCTGTTTCTATGGCAGACAATAACAGCGATGGGAGGCTGTTCCTCCCTACCAATTCCTGGAGAGTGCCCAAACAGTACTTCTCAGGACCCCCGAGCTTGCTCTGGTCTAACTGGCTGGAACTAGGTACAGCCAACAATTCCCTCAGCCAAAACAGCTATACTGGAACCAAGTTACTGCAACTTCCTAACTCAAAACACTTCCTTACTGTTTTCCCACTTCCTCAATGGGACTCCTGAATAGCATTCACCTGAATGTATTCTCCCTCTAGAACAATTTCTCACCCCCAGCTCAGTTCATTGAGTAGTATTTAAAAGATTGCCTAGGTCTTAGTTGGGTTAACTGTCATTAATGAGCCACCTGCTCAGATTCCACTTTCTTGGGGAATCATGACCCCAAAATATAGGGAAGTTGCCACCTGCAACTCAGGAAGTGTTTGAGGATGCTGCCACTTGTCTTTTGTCCTTCCACCTAATTCCATCCACCAGTTAGACCAGTAACCTCTTTTAACAGCTCTCCCATGCTGTTGTCTCCATAATTTATTTATTAATAATAATTATTCAGAATTTACATTCCATTTCTGGAGACTCTGCTGAGTCATCCATTCCTACTTAGCATTAAATTAATCATAATGTCTCAGGAATATTAATAAAATAATTACATTAGTTTTAATAAAATTGGGGTATGTGACATACACACCCCCTTAAAATGTAACATCGTCCTCGATGTTACTTATTCTTCTTCTTCAACCACCTACTGGAATAGATGGGGATATGCTTCCCGCATCTTACTTTCCAGCTCCTAGGTAGCTTCTTCAGGACTAAGGTGCTTCCATTGCACCTTCACTTGTCCAATTATGCGGTTCCGTAGAGTAATTTCCCTCCTCCTGAGGATACAATCCGGTTCCACCAGAACTTCCCCTTCTGGTTCTACCTGTACAATGTTCCAATCAATAACATTAGTAGCATCATGAACATACTTTTTCAAAACAGAGATATGAAAAACATTGTGTACTTTTAAATTTGGTGGTAATGCTAACTGATAAGCAACTTGACCGATTCTAGATAAAATTTCAAACTGACCACAGTAACGTGGTGCTAATTTTGCACAGCTTCCTAATCTTAGGGAGCTCTTCTTTGGCCTTACCTTGATGAACACATGTTCACCTACCTGGAACTCTTTAGGAGTTCTTTTCAAATCTGCTTGACTCTTTTGCCGATCATGGGCAATCTTCAAGTTCTCCTGCACTTGTTTCACAATCTGTTCCATTTCTTTCAATAAATCAGGTCCTAACACTAATCTATCTACTGGATTACTCCAAGAGATAGGAGTGTTGCATTTTCGTCCATACAAAATCTCAAAAGGACTAAACTTAGCTGATGATTGATAGCTGTTATTGTATGCAAATTCGGCTAAGTGTAAATAATCCTCCCACTTACCTGGTTGATCTTTAACATACATCCTTAACAGATTTTCTAATACTTGATTAACTCTTTCAGTTTGTCCGTCCGTCTAAGGATGGAAAGAGGTGCTGAAATTCAAAGTGGTGTTTAATCCTTTGAACAAGGATCTCCAAAAATTTCCTGTGAATTTGGGATCCCTGTCTGATATAATAACTTTTGGAATACCTTGTAACCGAAAAATCTGTTTTAAAAAGATATCTGCTATGTTTGCAGCCTTGTATGTGGTTTTAACAGGAATAAAGTGTGCTGATTTACTTAATTTGTCCACCACTACCATAATTGAATCATTCTGATGTTGATTTTTGGGTAAACCCGTAATGAAATCCAGGCTGATTATTTCCCATTTCCATCTAGGAATCGGTAAAGGTTGCAGCACTCCAGCTGGAAGTTGGTGTTCTGTTTTTACTTGTTGGCAGTCAAAACACCTAGCTAAATACTCAGCTGTTTAGAATTTCATGTTAGGCCAAAAATATTCTTTTCTCAACATGGTGACGGTCTTTTGATAGCCTGGATGCCCAGAGTAAGGGGTTTTATGAATTTCGTCTAAAATTAACAGCTTAACTTTAGGTGCATTAGGAATATACAGCCTGTCTTTAAACAATAAAAATCCGTTTTCATTTAAACTATACCCTTTTATCAAACTTTCTGTGGGTTGTTCTTTGGCTGTAGTTTGTAAATGCTGATAATTTTCGTCTAATTTTATCCCTTCAGCCAGCTGTTCATTTAAGTCAGAGGTATAAGTGCTGCTAGCTGATATAAAATTTAGCTTTGCATTTCTGCTCAAGGCATCAGCCACCTTATTTTCCTTCCCTTTTATGTGTTGGATTTCAAAATCGTATTCACTTAGGAATGCCAGCCATCTGGCTTGTCTTGCATTTAAATTTGGCTGATCTAAAAGGTATTTCAGACCTTTATTATCTGTTAGTAAGGTGAATTTTCTGCCTATTAGGTGGTGTCGCCACATCTTTAAAGCATGAATTACAGCAGCTAATTCTAGGTCATAGGTGGCATAATTCTTTTCATGGATTTTCAGCTTCCTAGATTCGTAAGCAATGACATATCCTTCTTGAGTCAGCACTCCGCCTAAACCATCATTACAAGCGTCGGTGCAAACTACGAAATCTTTATTTGGGTCTGCTATTCTAAGAATAGGTGCAGTTGTCAATAAGGTCTTAAGTTTCTTGAAACTTTCTTCACACTTCGCATTCCAATCAAACTTCTTGCCTTTCTTTTGCAAATAAGTGATTGGGTTGGCTATTTTTGAAAAGCCTTCAATAAACCTCTGGTAGTAACCGGTAATCCCCATGAAAGATCTAACATCCGTCACATCTTTAGGTACTGTCCATTCTTCAATTGCCCGAATCTTTTCGGGATCTACTGAAATCCCTTCCTTAGTGACTACATGTCCTAAGTACTGGATTTCATCTTTGAAGAAGTCACACTTACTGAATTTCGCAAAGAGCTGTTGTTCTCTCAGTTCTTGTAAGACTATACGTAAGTGTTCTTTATGCTCCTCCTCACTCTTAGAATAGACTAAAATGTCGTCGATGAATACGACAACAAATTTATCCAAGTACTTATGCATTATGTTGTTCATTAAGCACATAAAACAGCTGGGGCGTTAGTAAGCCCAAATGGCATTACGACAAATTCGTAATGTCCGTACCTTGTTCTAAAGGCTGTTTTGAAAATGTCCTCTTCTTTAATTCTTACCTGATGATAACCCGATCTCAGATCGATCTTGGAGAATACCGTAGCGCCACATAGCTGATCAAACAGATCATCAATACGAGGTAACGGATACCTGTTTTTGATCGTCATCTTGTTTAGTTGACGATAATCTATGCAAAGTCGCATAGTTCCGTCCTTCTTTTTTACAAAAATCACTGGTGCTCCCCAAGGGGATACACTGGGTCGAATATAGTTCTTGTCTATTAACTCCTTTAACTGAGTTTTCAACTCGTTAAGTTCCAAGATATTCATACGATACGGGGCTTTTGAACTGGGAACAACACCTGGTACCAGCTCAATTGTGAAGTCTAGCTCCCTCTTGGGAGGCAATTCAGGGATTTCCTCAGGAAAAACGTCAATAAATTCATTGACTACAGGGATGTTCTCTACTGTTTTCTGGTTGCTTTCGGACTTATCTGTCTCATCTGTAATAGTTACAGCATAGGTCTTGCACCCTTTTCTGACTGCTCTTTTAAGTTGTAAGGCAGAAATCTGCCTAACTACTGTTTTCCTAGGGATACCCCTGACAGTTACAGGCTGTCCACTACTGTTTACACACCTAAAAGTTTTGTCAAAACAGTTTAAAACGACCCTATGTTGTTCCAACCAGTCCATTCCGATAAGTATGTCATAAGAGCCAAGTGGTAAGATGTTCAGTTTAACTGTAGTTCTAAAATCATTCATGTTTAAGATGCATTCTTTTACATAACAGTTTACTTTCCTCTTTGCCCCAGTAGCTAATTGTACAGACCAAGAATTATCAAATCTTTCAACAGTCAAATTACATTTTTCTACCAGCTGAGGTGAAATATAACTAAGACTAGCACCTGGATCTATTAAAATAGTAATAGGGGTTTTGTCAATCATACCTCCTACTTCCACCATGGAAGTTTGGTAGTCAGCCTGGCGGTTTTCCAACCCTGCATTGATTCGGGGCATAGTTCCTGCAAAATCCCCAACTGTCATTTCATCTTGCACAGTATGAATATTGCTGATTTGTTTCTTTCTGTTTGGGCAGACTAAAGCATAATGTGGCCCATTACACTCCCAGCACTTGACAGGTTCTTTTCGCTCAAAGTTTTTAGTGTAGTTTCCATGGTTATTAGGAGTCTCCTTGCTGTTTTTGTATTTGTTGGAATGACTGACAGCTCCATTTTTGTTTCCCTGGAAGCTTTTACCATTGAAGTGGTTTCCGTTTTTGCCATTCTTGAAACTTTTATGAGAGGCAAATTCCTTTTTCTTGTACTCCATCTGATTGCTGTTCTTTTTGGCTTTCCAGCTGGCTATCCCCTCTTTCTTTTTATTCTGTTCATAACAGAAATTGGCTTTGCGCATGGCTTCTTCCAGTGTTTTGGGGTTGTCATATTCAATTCTGTCCTTGATATGATAGGGCAGACAACTAAGAAACCGCTGTATTTTTGGTTTCTCTTCGACAAAATACGGTACATACCGCAACAGACTTAAGAATTTACTGTTTAAGTCCTTCATCGTCATAGATCCGAGCTTTAAGTCATAAAATTCCTTGGCCCTCTCTTCATAATACTGTTCGGACAGAAATTTCTTCTTGAAGTATCTTTTAAAGGTACTCCAATTAACTTCTCTTTCTTTGATCCCTTTGACCCTTTTCAGATCTTGCCACCATATTTCCGCCTTTCCCGAGAGGTTGTAGATGGCCATTCGTGCCTTCAGCTGATTTGAGTAGTTATAGATCTGAAAATATTTTCTCATCCCGGATAACCAGGATTCCGCCTCTTCTCCAGTTTCAGATTCTCCATTGAAGGTTGGGGGCTTTATCTTCTTAAACTCCCCGGAAATCTCTTCATAAGGCCGGTACTTTTTCCTTCGGTTGTACAGCTCAGTTTCACTGCTGTCACTGCTAGTGTGATAACTAGGTTGTCCTTTTCTTTCTTCAGACGATGAACTGCTGTCGGATTTAGCTGGTTTTGTCCTTTTTGACCCTTTTTGATGACTAACTTCTTCTGAGTCAGCTCGTTTGCTCCTTCCTTCAGTCTGAAATTTTTCTATCAATAGCTGATTTAACTGCTCCTGAGTCTTTAGAATCCTTTCATTATCCTTCTTGACTGTTTCCATCTCTGTCTTTAGTCCTCTTATGGTCTGCATCAGCTCAGTGGTGTGAGCAATTGCTTTTTCTGTCTCAGTTTCTCTTGACATCTGTCTTGTCACTGCATTTGGAGATTCCTCCTCAGTGTATTCTCCCAGTTTTTCCATACCTGTCTGAAAAATTCAGAAAAAAGGAAATTTTCTGTTCTGTTCATGAAACCGAAATATATGTTAGTACTTTATATATAATTTTTTTTTTCTTTTATGGTCACTGTTTTTCGGAAGTTAGTGGAGTCACATCCAAGCCTAGTGTCTGAACCATGCTCTGATACCACATGTCACAACCCGATCTTTCTGAAAAATTTAAAATTTTTATTTTAACAATAAATGTTAATTAATAGCATTCCTGGTCCTGTTTAATTTCAGTAACTAATCATAATCTTGTTTAAAGATTCTGTCTTACTACAATTGTGATTTTTGTGATTTTAAATGTTGACTGTTTTTGTTTCAAACTGCAAAGGGAGAGCTAGCCATAGCTGACTGGCTTACTTAGCTTATGAGCTAATGCATAATTTGTCTTTTGTTCGTAGGCACACCGGTGTAGTATGGATCACTGTGATTTAATTTTCTTTTGTAAGTATCAAACTTCTTTTCCCTGCACCGTATAAACTTAAAGAAGATCTATTTACTATTACTGGTTGTCGTGTAAGATAGTAAGGTTCTTTTCATGAAAATTTATACTTGAATTAAGATTGACAGTCTGCCTCGACATGGTATCTCTTATCCGGGACAGTATCATCAGGTTTTGCGATGAATTACAAAGTTTCCCGTCGTATCCAATGCGATATGAACATGACCCTATGTTAATGATGTAACTATCACTGTAACAATTTGTTTGTATCATGTTTAATGTCTGCATAAGGTGATGTTTGCGTTATGTGATGTATTGTCAACTATTACCGGTGATTACTGCTGTGTTCATGTGTTATTAGCATGAGTGGGAGTTGTGACACCTCTAGCGATGTTCCAATATATTCATCTATGTTTCAAGGTCCCAACGTCCACTTAGTATTATTGTTTAACTTGTGTCATCTAACTCTGTCTTGGTTTTAATCTATGTCCATGGTATGGACCTGTAGATGAATTTATGTTTAGACATCATGATAATAAATATTGTTATTTTCATTGTTGCTTAATTAACAATAGTATCGATAGAAATATGATGATAGGACATAATGACAATGGTGTATCCCATCATATGGTTATGGTAACATTTCAAGGTTTTAAGGGACATGGAGTTTTCACTTGAAAGTTGACTACATCATTGTTTAAATGATTGTAGGTAAATATATAAGGTGCCCTTGACATTATTCGATGGCTTGGTTTCAATATATATATAATACAATGATTATCAATCATAGTGCTTCTCTATACGTTGAACAAGGTTTATATTCATGCAATGATTTGGAATCGGTGATCAATTATTCGAACTGCATCATACTATAGGAACTCGACCCATGTTACGTTGATAAATTACATGGCTACGTGGTTGGCTCTCCTCCATGCATTTGGTGATATATAAGCTAATAATGAAACCCTACCTGGTCATTGTCTTTGCCTTCGGGCTCGGGTTCTAAAGGGAGAAACCCTCCATGTCTGAACTCGTTAGTTTGGCATTGTAACAGGCTATTTGCTTAGGTTCTGGTTACGTTATTTTCATTCTTCTGATAGTATAGAAGTCTTGAGCTCTGAATTGGCGTCTGCTACATTTTCATTTGTATCCTGGTCTCGTTGTCATCACCATTTTTAGTCACCTGCTACTTACAGCTTTCCACTGTCGCTGGTGTGAGTATGAGGCAGGGTTTCGCTGTTGTTTTTATCCAAGAGGTGGTTGTGCATTTGGGTTTGGGGGTGTGCTTCTCGACTGGTTCTTTCCCAGCTTAAGGGTTTCGTCTGGAATGTTGCCTGTCGCGGCTGTCAATAGAATAGTACTGGAAATTTCCCTTGCTCATCTAACTGACGAATGAAATGGGGTTTCGGTACGTGTTTCCACTGGTGGCTACCAGGTTGTCCACGGGTTGCTTCCTCCATGGCTCTGGTAAGATAATGGGTTCACAGTTTTGGTTTTGCATAGATTGTTTAGATTTACACTAGTATTAACTACTCTCGGCATTCAATAATGTGATTAATATCTCTCGGCATTCGTTAATGTGCAGGTCACGCGGTTCTGAAGGTACACAGGGCTTCATCTCCAGCGCTGGCTCCTCCGGGTAAGCCTGGTTATCCACGGCTGTCTCTCCCTTTGTTGGTTTTGTTGTGCTAGGGTTGAGTTTGGAGGGGAACTCCTGTATAATGGGTTGTTATGGTTCTTGTGACATGGATACAGTCACATGTATAAATTGTTTTGTTTATAAAAGAAAGGGTTGATACCTGGCATGTCTATGGAGAACCATCCACGGCTCAGACTGTATGAGGCCAGGGTTGTTATTGTCATTGTATTTTCTATGTGTAGGGTTTTACCCACGCTGTACAAGTTAATAGTTACTGTGATGTTGGGCCTGTCATGTGGCCGTGTATCATTCTGTGTGTTGATAAATGAATAGAGTGTTTAAAATATATAAGGACTGTTTTTCATTCTCCAATACTTGCAAGTATGATAACTCTGCTGTAGATGAATCCATGTATCTGTCTATCTACGTTTTTCTTGGATTTTTGAGTGTTTAAACAAAAGAATACTGATGGTTTTCTACCATTACTGTAATGGTTAATTAGTATAGAGTAAACCCCGGCGAACTGGGAAATCTCTTTCGAATTAATATATACATGTAAAAGTGATTGAGTTCGGTGGTGACTGGAAACGAGTTGGGAAATTTTGGTGTTTTGTTTTAAATATAGAATATAACTGTGGATAAGAAAATATACATAAACGATGTATAAAACCTCCTGTAGGTTCGGTCTGTCATATGAGGCATTTCTTTTCTTTTGTTTTCACCCTATCGATTTAATAAGGTCTGGCTACGACCGTGATAAGTTTGCTATCCACTCCCAAAGGGTAACACTGAAAATGAGATAAGTCTTAATACAATAAATAATTATGAGGGTTGTAACAGCCAACAATGGCTACGCTCGTTGATGGCTTCCCTGCGTTTAAAAATGTGTGACTATAGATAAGACAACCTACGACAGAGCTGTGTATTTCATATAATACAAGCTCTATAATGAACAGTGATTCTATGCTTATGATTTGGATCGTGAAACAATAAAGTCTCTATGTACTAAGACTTGGCCTCGAGCCAGTCAAGATATTTATCTTGTTTTATAATAACTCTGTTAATCTGTGTTTGAAATTTGACTATGATTTTTATTTAATAAGATTGTATGGGAAGTTTTTAAACGATGAAACATGGTTGCAACCACATCTTTTGGATATTCGATAACTGTCAATGATATTCTGAGTACAAATAAATAGAATGACATGAGTTTTGTTCTCCTTAGCTCGGTACAAAGAATGACCTGTATCTATAGTTGACTGAAATATGAAACAGATATATATATACAGGTATATTGCTCAAATAGAAACTATTCCTGTACATTTCTCTAGTAGGACATATCTCACAGTAAATCTAAGATTTATCTATGTCTGTTCTTATGATTGTTTTAATAAATATAATTCTGGAATGACTACTGTTTAATATTCTGTCTATTATTTAACTATTAATAGAAATTCTAGAAATAAATAAACATGATATTTGACTACTGTAACAGTAATAAATATATTTTGCATAGGATAATTACTCTATTTACGTGATAATAGGAATTACAGAAAAACTGATCTACTGAAAATAAATACTGTTCAAAACACAGTTGAGATAGTCCATTCTACATTTAATTTATTAAATAAACAACAGGAAGAGTGGCAGAACCTGTTTCTATGGCAGACAATAACAGCGATGGGAGGCTGTTCCTCCCTACCAATTCCTGGAGAGTGTCCAAACAGTACTTCTCAGGACCCCCGAGCTTGCTCTGGTCTAACTGGTTGGAACTAGGTACAGCCAACAATTCCCTCAGCCAAAACAGCTATACTGGAACCAAGTTACTGCAACTTCCTAACTCAAAACACTTCCTTACTGTTTTCCCACTTCCTCAATGGGACTCCTGAATAGCATTCACCTGAATGTATTCTCCCTCTAGAACAATTGCTCACCCCCAGCTCAGTTCATTGAGTAGTATTTAAAAGATTGCCTAGGTCTTAGTTGGGTTAACTGTCATTAATGAGCCACCTGCTCAGATTCCACTTTCTTGGGGAATCATGACCCCAAAATATAGGGAAGTTGCCACCTGCAACTCAGGAAGTGTTTGAGGATGCTGCCACTTGTCTTTTGTCGTTCCACCTAATTCCATCCACCAGTTAGACCAGTAACCTCTTTTAACAGCTCTCCCATGCTGTTGTCTCCATAATTTATTTATTAATAATAATTATTCAGAATTTACATTCCATTTCTGGAGACTCTGCTGAGTCATCCATTCCTACTTAGCATTAAATTAATCATAATGTCTCAGGAATATTAATAAAATAATTACATTAGTTTTAATAAAATTGGGGTATGTGACATACACACCCCCTTAAAATGTAACATCGTCCTCGATGTTACTTATTCTTCTTCTTCAGCCACCTGCTGGAATAGATGGGGATATGCTTCCCGCATCTTACTTTCCAGCTCCCAGGTAGCTTCTTCAGGACTAAGGTGCTTCCATTGCACCTTCACTTGTCCAATTATGCGGTTCCGTAGAGTAATTTCCCTCCTCCTGAGGATACAATCCGGTTCCACCAGAACTTCCCCTTCTGGTTCTACCTGTACAATGTTCCAATCAATAACATGAGTAGCATCATGAACATACTTTTTCAAAACAGAGATATGAAATACATTGTGTACTTTTAAATTTGGTGGTAATGCTAACTGATAAGCAACTTGACCGATTCTAGATAAAATTTCAAACGGACCACAGTAACGTGGTGCTAATTTTGCACAACTTCCTAATCTTAGGGAGCTCTTCTTTGGCCTTACCTTGATGAACACATGTTCACCTACCTGGAACTCTTTAGGAGTTCTTTTCAAATCTGCTTGACTCTTTTGCC
Source organism: Larix kaempferi (assembly GCA_027924585.1). Taxonomy (NCBI): domain Eukaryota; kingdom Viridiplantae; phylum Streptophyta; class Pinopsida; order Pinales; family Pinaceae; genus Larix; species Larix kaempferi. The sequence goes on along the minus strand of BSBM01000344.1, from coordinate 4,485,029 downwards.
GATCCTGGGCAATCTTCAAGTTCTCCTGCACTTGTTTCACAATCTGTTCCATTTCTCTCAATAAATCAGGTCCTAACACTAATCTATCTACTGGATTACTCCAAGAGATAGGAGTGTTGCATTTTCGTCCATACAAAATCTCAAAAGGACTAAACTTAGCTGATGATTGATAGCTGTTATTGTATGCAAATTCGGCTAAGTGTAAATAATCCTCCCACTTACCTGGTTGATCTTTAACATACATCCTTAACAGATCTTCTAATACTTCATTAACTCTTTCAGTTTGTCCGTCCGTCTGAGGATGGAAAGAGGTGCTGAAATTCAAAGTGGTGTTTAATCCTTTGAACAAGGATCTGCAAAAATTTCCTGTGAATTTGGGATCCCTGTCTGATATAATAACTTTTGGAATATCGTGTAACCGAAAAATCTGTTTTAAAAATATATCTGCTATGTTTGCAGCCTTGTATGTGGTTTTAACAGGAATAAAGTGTGCTGATTTACTTAATTTCTCCACCACTACCATAATTGAATCATTCTGATGTTGATTTTTGGGTAAACCCGTAATGAAATCCAGGCTGATTATTTCCCATTTCCAGCTAGGAATAGGTAAAGGTTGCAGCAATCCAGCTGGATGTTGGTGTTCTGTTTTTACTTGTTGGCAGTCAAAACACCTAGCTAAATACTCAGCTGTTTCAGATTTCATGTTAGGCCAAAAATATTCTTTTCTCAACATGGTGACGGTCTTTTGATAGCCTGGATGCCCAGAGTAAGGGGTTTTATGAATTTCGTCTAAAATTAACAGCTTAACTTTAGGTGCATTAGGAATATACAGCCTGTCTTTAAACCATAAAAATCCGTTTTCATTTAAACTATACCCTTTTATCAAACTTTCTGTGGGTTGTTCTTTGGCTGTAGTTTGTAAATGTTGATAATTTTCGTCTAATTTTATCCCTTCAGCCAGCTGTTCATTTAAGTCAGAGGTATAAGTGCTGCTAGCTGATATAAAATTTAGCTTTGCATTTCTGCTCAAGGCATCAGCCACCTTATTTTCCTTCCCTTTTATGTGTTGGATTTCAAAATCGTATTCACTTAGGAATGCCAGCCATCTGGCTTGTCTTGCATTTAAATTTGGCTGATCTAAAAGGTATTTCAGACCTTTATTATCTGTTAGTAAGGTGAATTTTCTGCCTATTAGGTGGTGTCGCCACATCTTTAAAGCATGAATTACAGCAGCTAATTCTAGGTCATAGGTGGCATAATTCTTTTCATGGATTTTCAGCTTCCTAGATTCGTAAGCAATGACATATCCTTCTTGAGTCAGCACTCCGCCTATACCATCATTACAAGCGTCGGTGCAAACTACGAAATCTTTATTTGGGTCCGCTATTCTAAGAATAGGTGCAGTTGTCAATAAGGTCTTAAGTTTCTTGAAACTTTCTTCACACTTCACATTCCAATCAAACTTCTTGCCTTTCTTTTGCAAAGAAGTGATTGGGTTGGCTATTTTTGAAAAGCCTTCAATAAACCTCCGGTAGTAACCGGTAATCCCCATGAAAGATCTAACGTCCGTCACATCTTTAGGTACTGGCCATTCTTCAATTGCCCGAATCTTTTCGGGATCTACTGAAATCCCTTCCTTAGTGACTACATGTCCTAAGTACTGGATTTCATCTTTGAAGAAGTCACACTTACTGAATTTCGCAAAGAGTTGTTGTTCTCTCAGTTCTTGTAAGACTATACGTAAGTGTTCTTTATGCTCCTCCTCACTCTTAGAATAGACTAAAATGTCATCGATGAATACGACAACAAATTTATCCAAGTACTTATGCATTATGTTGTTCATTAAGCACATAAAACAGCTGGAGCGTTAGTAAGCCCAAATGGCATTACGACAAATTCGTAATGTCCGTACCTTGTTCTAAAGGCTGTTTTGAAAATGTCCTCTTCTTTAATTCTTACCTGATGATAACCCGATCTCAGATCGATCTTGGAGAATACCGTAGCGCCACGTAGCTGATCAAACAGATCATCAATATGAGGTAACGGATACCTGTTTTTGATCGTCATCTTGTTTAGTTGACGATAATCTATGCAAAGTCGCATAGTTCCGTCCTTCTTTTTTACAAAAATCACTGGTGCTCCCCAAGGGGATACACTGGGTCGAATATAGTTCTTGTCTATTAACTCTTTTAACTGAGTTTTCAACTCGTTAAGTTCCAAGATATTCATACGATACAGGGCTTTTGAACTGGGAACAGCACCTGGTACCAGCTCAATTGTGAAGTCTAGCTCCCTCTTGGGAGGCAATTCAGGGATTTCCTCAGGAAAAACGTCAATAAATTCATTGACTACAGGGATGTTCTCTACTGTTTTCTGGTTGCTTTCGGACTTATCTGTCTCATCTGTAATAGTTACAGCATAGGTCTTGCACCCTTTTCTGACTGCTCTTTTAAGTTGTAAGGCAGAAATCTGCCTAACTACTGTTTTCCTAGGGATACCCCTTACAGTTACAGGCTGTACACTACTGTTTACACACCTAAAAGTTTTGTCAAAACAGTTTAAAACGACCCTATGTTGTTCCAACCAGTCCATTCCGATAAGTATGTCATAAGAGCCAAGTGGTAAGATGTTCAGTTTAACTGTAGTTCTAAAATCATTCATGTTTAAGATGCATTCTTTTACATAACAGTTTACTTTCCTCTTTGCCCCAGTAGCTAATTGTACAGACCAAGAATTATCAAATCTTTCAACAATCAAATTACATTTTTCTACCAGCTGAGGTGAAATATAACTAAGACTAGCACCTGGATCTATTAAAATAGTAATAGGGGTTTTGTCAATCATACCTCCTACTTCCACCATGGAAGTTTGGTAGTCAGCCTGGCGGTTTTCCAACGCTGCATTGATTCGGGGCATAGTTCCTGCAAAATCCCCAACTGTCATTTCATCTTGCACAGTATGAATATTGCTGATTTGTTTCTTTCTGTTTGGGCAGACTAAAGCATAATGTGGCCCATTACACTCCCAGCACTTGACAGGTTCTTTTCGCTCAAAGTTTTTAGTGTAGTTTCCATGGTTATTAGGAGTCTCCTTGCTGTTTTTGTATTTGTTGGAATGACTGACAGCTCCATTTTTGTTTCCCTGGAAGCTTTTACCATTGAAGTGGTTTCCGTTTTTTCCATTCTTGAAACTTTTATGAGAGGCAAATTCCTTTTTCTTGTACTCCATCTGATTGCTGTTCTTTTTGGCTTTCCAGCTGGCTATCCCCTCTTTCTTTTTATTCTGTTCATAACAGAAATTGGCTTTGCGCATGGCTTCTTCCAGTGTTTTGGGGTTGTCATATTCAATTCTGTCCTTGATATGATAGGGCAGACAACTAAGAAACCGCTGTATTTTTGGTTTCTCTTCGACAAAATACGGTACATACCGCAACAGACTTAAGAATTTACTGTTTAAGTCCTTCATCGTCATAGATCCGAGCTTTAATTCATAAAATTCCTTGGCCCTCTCTTCATAATACTGTTCGGACAGAAATTTCTTCTTGAAGTATCTTTTAAAGGTACTCCAATTAACTTCTCTTTCTTTGATCCCTTTGACCCTTTTCAGATCTTGCCACCATATTTCCGCCTTTCCCGAGAGGTTGTAGATGGCCATTCGTGCCTTCAGCTGATTTGAGTAGTTATAGATCTGAAAATATTTTCTCATCCCGGATAACCAGGATTCCGCCTCTTCTCCAGTTTCAGATTCTCCATTGAAGGTTGGGGGCTTTATCTTCTTAAACTCCCCGAAAATCTCTTCATAAGGCTGGTACTTTTTCCTTCGGTTGTACAGCTCAGTTTCACTGCTGTCACTGCTAGTGTGATAACTAGGTTGTCCTTTTCTTTCTTCAGACGATGAACTGCTGTCGGATTTAGCTGGTTTTGTCCTTTTTGACCCTTTTTGATGACTAACTTCTTCTGAGTCAGCTCGTTTGCTCCTTCCTTCAGTCTGAAATTTTTCTATCAATAGCTGATTTAACTGCTCCTGAGTCTTTAGAATCCTTTCATTATCCTTCTTAACTGTTTCCATCTCTGTCTTTAGTCCTCTTATGGTCTGCATCAGCTCAGTGGTGTGAGCAATTGCTTCTTCTGTCTCAGGTTCTCTTGACATCTGTCTTGTCACTGCATTTGGAGATTCCTCCTCAGTGTATTCTCCCAGTTTTTCCATACATGTCTGAAAAATTCAGAAAAAAGGAAATTTTCTGTTCTGTTCATGAAACCGAAATATATGTTAGTACTTTATATATAAAAAAAAAATTTCTTTTATGGTCACTGTTTTTCGGAAGTTAGTGGAGTCACATCCAAGCCTAGTGTCTGAACCATGCTCTGATACCACATGTCACAACCCGATCTTTCTGAAAAATTTAAAATTTTTATTTTAACAATAAATGTTAATTAATAGCATTCCTGGTCCTGTTTAATTTCAATAACTAATCATAATCTTGTTTAAAGATTCTGTCTTACTACAATTGTGATTTTTGTGATTTTAAATGTTGACTGTTTTTGTTTCAAACTGCAAAGGGAGAGCTAGCCATAGCTGACTGGCTTACTTAGCTTATGAGCTAATGCATAATTTGTCTTTTGTTCGCAGGCACACCGGTGTAGTATGGATCACTGTGATTTAATTTTCTTTTGTAAGTATCAAACTTCTTTTCCCTGCACCGTATAAACTTAAAGAAGATCTATTTACGATTACTGGTTGTCGTGTAAGATAGTAAGGTTCTTTTCATGAAAATTTATACTTGAATTAAGATTGATAGTCTGCCTCGACATGGTATCTCTTATCCGGGACAGTATCATCAGGTTTTGCGATGAATTACAAAGTTTCCCGTCGTATCCAATGCGATATGAACATGACCCTATGTTAATGATGTAACTATCACTGTAACAATTTGTTTGTATCATGTTTAATGTCTGCATAAGGTGACGTTTGCGTTATGTGATGTATTGTCAACTATTACCGGTGATTACTGCTGTGTTCATGTGTTATTAGCATGAGTGGGAGTTGTGACACCTCTAGCGATGTTCCAATATATTCATCTATGTTTCAAGGTCCCAACGTCCACTTAGTATTATTGTTTAACTTGTGTCATCTAACTCTGTCTTGGTTTTAATCTATGTCCATGGTATGGACCTGTAGATGAATTTATGTTTAGACATCATGATAATAAATATTGTTATTTTCATTGTTGCTTAATTAACAATAGTATCGAGAGAAATATGATGATAGGACATAATAACAATGGTGTATCCCATCATATGGTTATGGTAACATTTCAAAGTTTTAAGGGACATGGAGTTTTCACTTGAAAGTTGACTACATCATTGTTTAAATGATTGTAGGTAAATATATAAGGTGCCCTTGACATTATTCGATGGCTTGGTTTCAATATATATATAATACAATGATTATCAATCATAGTGCTTCTCTATACGTTGAACAAGGTTTATATTCATGCAATGATTTGGAATCGGTGATCAATTATTCGAACTGCATCATACTATAGGAACTCGACCCATGTTACGTTGATAAATTACATGGCTACGTGGTTGGCTCTCCTCCATGCATTTGGTGATATATAAGCTAATAATGAAACCCTACCTGGTCATTGTCTTTGCCTTCGGGCACGGGTTCTAAAGGGAGAAACCCTCCATGTCTGAACTCGTTAGTTTGGCATTGTAACAGGCTATTTGCTTAGGTTCTGGTTACATTATTTTCATTCTTCTGATAGTATAGAAGTCTTGAGCTCTGAATTGGCGTCTGCTACATTTTCATTTGTATCCTGGTCTCGTTGTCATCACCATTTTTAGTCACCTGCTACTTACAGCTTTCCACTGTCGCTGGTGTGAGTATGAGGCAGGGTTTCGCTGTTGTTTTTATCCAAGAGGTGGTTGTGCATTTGGGTTTGGGGGTGTGCTTCTCGACTGGTTCTTTCCCAGCTTAAGGGTTTCGTCTGGAATGTTGCCTGTCGCGGCTGTCAATAGAATAGTACTGGAAATTTCCCTTGCTCATCTAACTGACGAATGAAATGGGGTTTCGCTACGTGTTTCCACTGGTGGCTACCAGGTTGTCCACGGTTTGCTTCCTCCATGGCTCTGGTAAGATAATGGGTTCACAGTTTTGGTTTTGCATAGATTGTTTAGATTTACACTAGTATTAACTACTCTCGGCATTCAATAATGTGATTAATATCTCTCGGCATTCGTTAATGAGAAGGTCACGCGGTTCTGAAGGTACACAGGGCTTCATCTCCAGCGCTGGCTCCTCCGGGTAAGCCTGGTTATCCACGGCTGTCTCTCCCTTTGTTGGTTTTGTTGTGCTAGGGTTGAGTTTGGAGGGGAACTCCTGTATAATGGGTTGTTATGGTTCTTGTGACATGGATACAGTCACATGTATAAATTGTTTTGTTTATAAAAGAAAGGGTTGATACCTGGCATGTCTATGGAGAACCATCCACGGCTCAGACTATATGAGGCCAGGGTTGTTATTGTCATTGTATTTTCTATGTGTAGGGTTTTACCCACGCTGTACAAGTTAATAGTTACTATGATGTTGGGCCTGTCATGTGGCCGTGTATCATTCTGTGTGTTGATAAATGAATAGAGTGTTTAAAATATATAAGGACTGTTTTGCATTCTCCAATACTTGCAAGTATGATAACTCTGCTGTAGATGAATCCATGTATCTGTCTATCTGCGTTTTTCTTGGATTTTTGAGTGTTTAAACAAAAGAATACTGATGGTTTTCTACCATTACTGTAATGGTTAATTAGTATAGAGTAAACCCTGGCGAACTGGGAAATCTCTTTCGAATTAATATATACATGTAAAAGTGATTGAGTTCGGTGGTGACTGGAAACGAGTTGGGAAATTTTGGTGTTTTGTTTTAAATATAGAATATAACTGTGGAAAAGAAAATATACATAAACAATGTATAAAACCTCCTGCAGGTTCGGTCTGTCATATGAGGCATTTCTTTTGTTTTGTTTTCACCCTATCGATTTAATAAGGTCTGGCTACGGCCGTGATAAGTTTGCTATCCACTCCCAAAGGGTAACACTGAAAATGAGATAAGTCTTAATACAATAAATAATTATGAGGGTTGTAACAGCCAACAATGGCTACGCTCGTTGATGGCTTCCCTGCGTTTAAAAATGTGTGACTATAGATAAGACAACCTACGACAGAGCTGTGTATTTCATATAATACAAGCTCTATAATGAACAGTGATTCTATGCTTATGATTTGGATCGTGAAACAATAAAGTCTCTATGTACTAAGACTTGGACTCGAGCCAGTCAAGATATTTATCTTGTTTTATAATAACTCTGTTAATCTATGTTTGAAATTTGACTATGATTTTTATTTAATAAGATTGTATGGGAAGTTTTTAAACGATGAAACATGGTTGCAACCACATCTTTTGGATATTCGATAACTGTCAATGATATTCTGAGTACAAATAAATAGAATGACATGAGTTTTGTTCTCCTTAGCTCGGTACAAAGAATGACCTGTATCTATAGTTGACTGAAATATGAAACAGATATATATATACAGGTATATTGCTCAAATAGAAACTATTCCTGTACATTTCTCTAGTAGGACATATCTCACAGTAAATCTAAGATTTATCTATGTCTGTTCTTATGATTGTTTTAATAAATATAATTCTGGAATGACTACTGTTTAATATTCTGTTTATTATTTAACTATTAATAGAAATTCTAGAAATAAATAAACATGATATTTGACTACTGTAACAGTAACAAATATATTCTGCATAGGATAATTACTCTATTTACGTGATAATAGGAATTACAGAAAAACTGATCTACTGAAAATAAATACTGTTCAAAACACAGTTGAGATAGTCCATTCTACATTTAATTTATTAAATAAACAACAGGAAGAGTGGCAGAACCTGTTTCTATGGCAGACAATAACAGCGATGGGAGGCTGTTCCTCCCTACCAATTCCTGGAGAGTGCCCAAACAGCACTTCTCAGGACCCCTGAGCTTGCTCTGGTCTAACTGGCTGGAACTAGGTACAGCCAACAATTCCCTCAGCCAAAACAGCTATACTGGAACCAAGTTACTGCAACTTCCTGACTCAAAACACTTCCTTACTGTTTTCCCACTTCCTCAATGGGACTCCTGAATAGCATTCACCTGAATGTATTCTCCCTCTAGAACAATTGCTCACCCCCAGCTCAGTTCATTGAGTAGTATTTAAAAGATTGCCTAGGTCTTAGTTGGGTTAACTGTCATTAATGAGCCACCTGCTCAGATTCCACTTTCTTGGGGAATCATGACCCCAAAATATAGGGAAGTTGCCACCTGCAACTCAGGAAGTGTTTGAGGATGCTGCCACTTGTCTTTTGTCCTTCCACCTAATTCCATCCACCAGTTAGACTAGTAACCTCTTTTAACAGCTCTCCCATGCTGTTGTCTCCATAATTTATTTATTAATAATAATTATTCAGAATTTACATTCCATTTCTGGAGACTCTGCTGAGTCATCCATTCCTACTTAGCATTAAATTAATCATAATGTCTCAGGAATATTAATAAAATAATTACATTATTTTTAATAAAATTGGGGTATGTGACAAGTATCGCTGGATTGCCTTCTTCAACCTTGTAGAAAAGGTTGGAATCCGCTTTATTCTTGGTAAAGCCCAAGCAGGATAGAAAGCTGTCTATCCTACCATATCAAGTTCTGCACACATATATGACTACACCATGTTGTCTTGAAATCCATCTGGTGCATCTTCTATTTCATCACTTTTGTATTTCTCAATGCTGCCATCTGCAACATGCTTGATCTGATAGTTCTATTTGGGAGTCACAACAGACTTCCCTTTAGCTCTTGGGATCGCATCCCAAACATCATTCTTCATGATCGACGGATCATGGCATTCCATTTCTTCATCCCAGATCCTGGGAACTTCAATATCTTCAATAGATATCTTTGTTGCTGGAACAAATGTTGTAGTCCTTTTGTAGGTGAAGATATACGGTCTTTCCTACAAAACAGGTTAAATTGCATGATTAGAAACATCTCATAATTTTCAGAACAAATTCTTACACATAAAGAAATATGTCATATAGTCATGCAATCATCTTAGCCAATGCTTCAATACAACATTTATCCATATCCCGTAACTTTCTAGATGCCTTCCAATCTCTACGAGAACATTGTTAAGAGTGTGCACAATTCCCAACATGTCAGCAAAGAGGTTTCATTCTAGATAAGTAGCAATGGAATGTTGTATAGTGCCATAGGCTACTTACCCATGCATATTAGTAGTATATTGTTCATCAATGCAATTATTCTAATGTGCATAATACACAACCTATTTCTAGGAACATCAGTATATACATTATTGAACAGTATTATTTAAGAAATGACAATTCAAATACTTATCTTTGTTTGTTCATTGGGTGGACTCCCTCTGAGTCTTTGCTTCCTTGCAGGAGCTGCTGGAGTCCTAATCTGAAGTAGCTTCTTCTACACTTTTCTGTTGTGGGATGTAGAGAGATGGTCAACTCCCTCTGAATATCTGCATCCTTGCATAAACCACTGGAGTGTACTCCCTCTTGATATTTGCTTCCTGGATTACCTGTTCTTGAATCTCATATTCATCCTTGGTCCCTATGCATGCTTATTAGTATCATGAATGTGTTATCCTTGTGATCTCATATAAAATCATACATTCATTAGTATACTATTAAAACACAATAATCTCAAGCATGTATAGTCATGATCATTTCAAACAGAAATAATAAGCATTAGCATTCAAGGATTCTTATGGTTAGTCAAATCAATCAATATAAGAGACTTATTATTTTACTTATATTCCTATTTGACCATAGGACTTTTCTGGTTATTCATATCATTAAACAAAGTAAAAAAGCATAATATGCCTAAACTCATGATTACTAACTTCAATGAATAATCATAATCAATCATGCCAAGTATGCTTATATAAAGGATCTTATCACAAGATAAGATTGTAACTTGATATAGGAAAAACATACCTGGATTAGCATGCTAGCTAGTTATGTCTAACAAACTCACATGATGTCTTCTTGTTCTTCTTCAATGACTTGTGCTAGTAACCTGTATATCTCATAGGTTAGCCATTATAAAACCAAGTTATACATACCTCGTAAATGGATCTTCTATGAGATCCATGACAATGGATGAGTCTTTATCCTCATGTCATCATGATCATATGTTCTTGAACTGGAACATGATTTGTCTTTCTTGGTGTACCTTTCATGTTAGTAGACAACATGAACCTCATACAACACCATAATGCATTAGTACAATCATAAGTGTCAACACCCTAACCAATGAATATCTTCTATCATGCATTCATAATTTTGTTAAGGTGATACGACAAATCTAAAATCAAGATTGTACTAACCGTAATAACATGAAGACAAACATACCATAAACTTAATCATGAACAAATCTCAAAACATACCTCGATGAGTCATACCTGTCGAGATCGCTTGTAATCTTCTTATGTAAGGCCTTAGCCTCATCTCCCTCTGAGACAGGAGCTTCTTCACTTATGCAGGTGATCAATCCATCTTCTTCTTAGGATTAACCCAATCAACTTGATTTGCAAGAACTGGACCTTGAGCTGAATATGGGTTTGTCAGAGAAACCCCAAAAATTCAAACTTTGAATTTCAAACTTCTGACAGGATAGAAATATGTGCCTTGACGAGCTGATCAAGTTGGTATATTCAGAATTTGAAAACTGCAAAGTTTCACTCCTCAATTTTGCTTTTGAAACTTTCGGATTCACTGGACGTGACCCTGAACTGGGGTTTGATGAAGCTCACTCTTCTTCCCAATCAAAATGTTTGATCCAAAGCTCTAAGCTTCTATTTTTCTGAGGAGCTTCCAGCCGTGGTCACAGATTTCAAAAATTCCCATTTTTACAGAAGCCCTAATTTTCCACTTTTCTGATCAAAGTCCCGAACTAGGGTCTAATCAAACCCGGCCTTCTTCCCAACCAAAAATTCTGATCTTGGTCTCTAAATTTCTATTTTGATGAGTAGCATCCAGCCGTGGTCTCCTATTACAAAAATTCCAACTTTCTCCAAAGCCCTAAATTCCGGAAGCCATGAATGAAGGTATCAAAAAATAATTCTGTTTTGACAGAAATATGTACCTGATTGTTTCTGGTGTAACTCCAAAAATTTTGATCCAAAGGGTCTGAAAAAAGTTTCCTGAGATAGCCTGACCTGTTACCTTTCCATCCTGACAGGTCTGACCTCAATTGGATTCTCTGAGAGAGAGTTATGGCAAATGTCGCAACGTGACCTGTTTTGGGATAATACAGGAGTGCGAACTTGTACGTCGTTCCACGTGTCACTGCTTGAACTTCGGCCTCTGAAAAAGTTTCCTGAGATATCTCGGCCTGTTATCTTTCCATCCTGATAGGTCTGACCTCAATTGGATTTTCTGAGAGAGAGTTATGCCAAGTGTCGCAACGTGACCTGTTTATGGGATAAAACAGTAGAGCGAACTTGTACGGAGTGCCATGTGTCACTGGTTCAACTTCGGCCTCTTAAAAAGTTTTCTGAGATAGTACATACTGTGTACTACCTGTCACTGTTTACGAAATTTCATTTGGAGCTTCCTAGCCCAAGCTATGACCTTTTTCCCAAGGTCACCTGATTTTGACTCAAATCTGGAAGAGGCAGAAACCCTATATTGTACAGATCATAAATCACAAAGTACAACGAATTAGAGGTTGTCCTTTGGACACAAGATACCTGGAGATCTTAGCTTCGGCCTGTAACAATTTCAGATCCGAAAACTTCGCCAAAACGGATTTATAGCGAAAGTTCTACGATGACTGGTTTTTGCTATATCAAGCCCTAGCATCGTAAATGCAACAAGTGTCATACATGCCATATCATGCCTTCTTTCAGGCTAGCTCTGATACCATGTTAAATTTTCAGAATTTACTTCAATTTGATCTAGGATCTTAACTGAGAGAACAACATGTACAGCATATCTACAGCATATCAATCATGGAGACAATAATGCAAGCACACAAGAGACACAAAGATTTACTTGGGGAAAACCATAAAGGTGAAAAACCCCAATAACTTCCTCAGAGATAGATAGAGCAATGATACAACCAACCAAGAGAGATAGCCATAACCTAGCAGCAGATCCTCCTCCTCCATAAATGCGCCACTCCTCCTTGAGTGCATGTGTGAGAAGTGAGTGAGTAAATAGAGTGCCTCCCGCACTCTATTTATACTTGACTTGACTTGCCTTTTTACCTAACTCATGTAGGCTCGAACTTAACCACATAATATAATGCTGACTGGGCCGACCCCCAATAGGGTGGTCTAATAACCCTTCGACCCACATGACTTATACAGGGCCAACCCCAACAAGGTGGTCTAATAACCCATCAAGTATAAGTTACGACACTTACAATATAAATAATGACACTTCCGTATAGAGGAATAATACCATCTCTATAGGAGTACATACAACATATATGAAATACACTCCGAAGTTACATATACATCAACAGTGTTTGCAATTCCCTACATGTATAAGAGGGATGTGATCTTTATGAGGAGATAAAACCAATACTGCTTGATCAAGGATGGGAAATCTTTCATCGGAAATGCACACAAAGTTAAATCAAAGATCTCTTTAGTAAGTGACAACCAAGCGAAGAAGTTGATTAGTTCAAGTAGAAATTTTGTGTTATTTTTCTTAAGACATAATAAAAGGGAAGGTGAAATGGTAAAAGTAAAGGAGTCTCTGGAGGGTTGTACCAAAGAGTAGAAACACCAATTGGAGAACCTTTTGTAGGAATACATAGAAGTGTTTCAGGATCGTAGAAGGATACCTCCTAAGAAGTAAGTGGAGCATGACATACAACTATTAATATATTCTCCATTTCCAAACCTCAAACTGTATATACCATTTGTTCTAGAAGAAGACGAAGTGAAGAACTAGTTGCAACAACTTCTAGATCAGGGAGTAATCCTACCAAGCACCTCACCTTGTGGGTCACCTATTGTCATAGTACCCAAGAAGGAGAGGACTTGGAGTATGTGTATTGACTGTAGAGCTCTGAATAATATCACCCTCAAGAATCTATACCCTCTTCCCATGATTGATAACTTGCTAGATCAATTGCAACATGCCAAGTACTTCACTAAGTTGGATCTCAAATTGGGATACCATCAGGTATGAGTGAAGGAGGAAGATAACTAGAAGACCAACTTCAATACTATGCAAGGTCTATATGGATGGTTAGTAATACCTTTTGGTTTGTGTAATGCACCAGCTACATTTATATGTTTTATGAATGATGTATTATGTCCCTTCATAGATTCATTTGCAATAGTGTATTTATATGATATATTGATTTATAGTGATACCTAGGAGGAGCATATCTCACATATAAAGGAGGTGTTGGAGACCTTGAAGAAACATCAACTATTAGAAAAAATTAAGAAATGTGAATTTTCTCAACAATCCTTGGTGTATTTGGGGCATGTGATGGGTGGATGATAACTTAAGATTGATCTTGCAAAGATGGTGGCCATCACCAAGTGGACAACTCCTAGATTTGTTTTTGAGGGAACACAATACCTTTGGAAGTTCATAGCTTCCTTTTCAACTGTGATGCACCTCTCCATGCCATAACAAACATCAAAAAGGTTTTCCAATGGGGAAATAATCAACAAAAATCCTTTGAAGAGCCCAAGTGAAAGATCAATCAGGCACCAATTCATCTATTTCCCAACTTACATAATCCTTTTGAATTGGAGACCGATGTAAGTGGGTATGTTATGGGAGTATTTTTTATGCAAGGATGGAGGCCGGTATGCTATCATTATGAAATGTTTGATGGTGGCGTGCCGAACTACCCTACATATGATAAGGAACTCTGCACCTTGGTTACAACTACTAAGAAGTGGAATCACTATCTGATGGGAAAGAAGGCCATCATTCAGACTAATCACCGACCGCTATAGTATTTGTAGGCCTAGAGTAATCTACAAAAAACACGACACTACAAGTGGATGAGATTTTTATATAAATCCCATCTAATCATCATATATAAGAAGGGAAAAACAAACAAGATTGCATACATTATATTAATTCCACTTACAACCAAGATCACAACTTTGGGTAATCTTATGCATATGGAGCCTTTCACCCATGATGCATACAAGGAATAATAAATAGAAGATGAGGATTTCAAGTAGGTGTTTTAATATCTACAAGTCCAATTCCATGTAGAAGAAGGTGAGATATTTCAACTCATGAGAGAGGCTCACACCTCCAAAGTTGTAGGGTATTTTGGTGTTGGGAAGGCAATTGCCAACTTATAAAGGTATGTTTATTGGCCTAGAATGCAATAAGATATAGCTCGTTTTATTAGAGGATTCATACTTTGATGTACAATAAAGCCTAGTAATAGGAAGAAAGGTCTATACAATCCCTTTCATTTTCCTACAAGACCATAGGAGAGCATCTCCATGGATTTTTTGGGTGGTCTACCAACCGCTAGAAAAATACATGACTTTATTTTTTGTAGTTGACATATTCAACAAGATGTGCATCCTTATTCCTTGTAAAAATATCATCAAAGGACATGAAGCAACAAACATGTTCTTTGAGCAAGTTTGGCTTCACTTTGGGATACCAAGGAGCATCATCTCAGACATGATTACTATATTTATCAGTACATTTTTTACTACACTTAGGGATAATATGGACACTAAATTCAAGAGATCTACAACATTCCATCCACATACGATGGGAAAACATAAGTAGTCAACAAGAATTTGGTGCAGCTTTTGAGGGTTTACAATAAAAAGAATCCGAAGACTTGGGATGAAAATCTAATCTACATCCAACACTCTTATAATAGAGAAGTCCACAATTCCATTGGAAAGTCCCCTTTTGAAACTTGTTTTGGGTATCTACCACCTTCACGACCTCTAGATATTGTTTTTGGACATCAAAGGGGAGTGAGGGAAGACACCACATGTGAAGCACTAAGAGAAGAAAAATTCATTGATGAGAACAAGAAAATCCATTTACAAGTACAAGAGGCATTGAATAAGTCACAAGAAAACTACAATGCATGACATGACCAACACAGGGTTGAGAAAACATTCAAGGTGGGAGACAGAGTTTGGTTGCACTTGAATAATGAAAGACTACAAGGTCCTTGTAAGAAGATCAAGGCATTATGGTATGGTGCTTTTGAAGTGTTTGAGAAGGTAGGAGATAATTCCTATAGACTTAGTCTACCCCCATATATTTACATTTACTCAATAGTGAATGTGGAAACCCAGAAACCATATGTACCTTCCATGTTGGATTAGGAACATGAGAAGGTCTTACCTTTTGTAGAGTACTTAGCACTAGATGCTCAGGAAGATTTAACAGAAGACACAGTTTTGTAGAAGAATTCTAGAACAACTAGGTGGGGATAGTATGAACTCTAGTAGGTGAGGTTGAAAGGACAACTTCTAGGCAAGGCTAAACAATACTCCAAGGAGAAGGTACGGAAAAAATTTGCTCACCTCATTCAGTAAAATATTTTGGGGACCAAAAGCCACCCAAAACGGGGAGGTGTGATATGAAAAGGATCAATATATAATTTTTCATCTATTTTGGTGATTCTTGGGTGGAAATATTGGATGAATCAGATTGCAAGGCGCATTTTAGGGGCAAGTCTCACTTTGTAGATTTCTGGTCTAGAACCTTTTAGGGTATGTTTGAGGGATTAAATGATTTTTTTGGGGGGGGGGGATATTTCATTGCTTGTGTAATTAATTCCCATTTACTCTATTCTACACTCTCATACCTTTCCAATGGTGCATGAATCACCTCAAATGGAGTCCGTATGAGGAAGTTATGCCTCTTGCAAGTTTACTTATCCAAATGACCACCAAGATACTATGTGGATTCCATGTCAGCTCTGAGTTGTCACACATGTGGATCTAGTCACATGTGGAATATAAAGAACATTATAGCAGGTATAAATCCCCTAACCCTCATAAGGAATTAAGGCATGCAAAAACCCTGAAATTAACCCTATATGGCCATCGGACTATGTTAAATAATGGGCCATTAAGAGAAGGGGTTCCATTTTGATGATTTTATTGGATTGTTTTATAGTTGAGCATCAATAGGGGAGTGGATATTAGAGTAGAATAAAGGAAGTAGGAGATCCTATAGTGGCCATTTTGGCTGCAGAGTCATAGGTAAATCCATAGAGAGTAGCCTTTTCCTTTGTATTTGCATTCTACATAAAAGAGAAAGGCATAGTCCTCATTTCTCACTGGGGTTTTCCCCGTAGTGGGTTTCCATAGGGTAACTCTTGAGTTGATTGTGTGGATTGTGTATTTCTTTTCTCTAGTTATTTTTTCTTACAGTTCCAGTTTATTTAGCATTCAATGGAAATAAGATAATAGAAATAACTAAGCTATAAGATTCGTTGTGACGAACCGATCCAATGGAATATCCAAGGATGTTTATAAATCAGTCATATTTTAGATTTATTTCCTTGAGTTTTGTTTCAATTTCCTCTTTTGTTTTTCCTTGTCTCTCCATATGCATATTTAGATATTCAACTTCCTACCTCATTACTTACAATTGGCTTGACATATCCCTCAAAATGGGTTTAAACTCAGTATTTCCATCTTCATTATTCCATCCCAAGTTAAGATAACTCACCATCCCAATAAATATATCTCTATTTAAAACTATTTCCGAAATCCTCTCTATGTCCATAATGACATGGATAGGGGCTATGGTTTTACCTTGGTATTTCACTAGGCTAAATTGAAAATCTCATCCCAAACAATATGATGAATTATTAAACTTAATAGAATACCAAAATAGAGGACTAAGGGGTTACCACTACCAAAAATTCCATGGAATGCATTGTTTCTCTTGTCACTTGAGTTGAGTACAAACAAAAATATCCCATTGTAGAGAACACTCAAGCCAAGCCTCTCCGAAATCCACACAACAACACTAGGGTTGATCCACTTCAGGCTCAATAGAGATCCATTGGTTTCCCTATCCATTATCACACCAACCTACCAAAAGTACATTGAAGTCAAAATAAATTGTCATTCCATCAAGCCCGATATCAAGTTTGGGAAGTGATGGGTGGCACGAGGGGGAGTTAATCTTCCATCCTCATAACTCAATCTTATACACCTATCTTCACCCTTGTGTTCCATCTCATGCAATAGAGAATGTGATTTAATCCTAATTCGATTGATTTGGAATGAATCCATGTGGTTATAAGCTATGATATCCAACAAAACTCAAGGGTTCCCCCATTTTTAACCAAAACTCATTTTTCCAATGAAGTTTCCTAGCTTTCCATAGAATCAAATTGGCTATTTTTTTATTTGAGAATGTGCAGAAGTTGGATGGATTCAAATATAACTACAAATCCTTGTATTATTTGTAACATTCTTTTTAGGAATGTTCCTTCATAATACTTCCTTCTTCTAACAAGATTTGTAATTAATGAGGAGTCTCCAAATATAATGACTGGCTTGATATTTTAAGAGAAAATAATCGAGATTCCAAGGAAAATGACATGAATCTCAGCTTGGTTATCAATCATTCTCCCTAGTTACCATGCATAACTTATTTCTAAGTTTCCTTTTGATGCTCCATCAAAGAATAGTTTATGTTGCTTCTGTTCTTTTAACTAGTATTTAAATTGTTCTTTCTATAGACCTATTTTTCATTGTTGACTTGTAATTAGTTTTTTTGTATTTGTTTGGACTAAAGGGGGATTCCCATAATCAAATCCCAAACCCATATCCTCTCTTGAAGATTAATTTTTTTTTTTAATATCATTGATGGATCTTTGACTTAGAGCTTCATTCATTAAATCTCTCACTTCGATTACTATCTTTCTAGGGGTGCTTGTTTATGACTTGAAAATGATCATGTTTCTAGCCAACCATATTTTCCAACAAATATATTTTGGTATATATTTCTATACACGATTGAGTGACAACTTTGTAATTAGTGAACCAGGGTAAAATAAAATTCTAGTTAATGAACAAATCAGTCCTTGTTTTAGGTTGTCTAATCTCCTTTCCTAGTTCCACTAAGGAAATTTTCCATACATGCTAAGAGAAAACACATTCTTAGAATAAGTGAGGTGAGGTTTCTTCCACTTCTTTACACAACACACACCATGATGACCCCTGTATTCCTTTTTCCTTAAATTCTTTGCTGTAATGCTTTCCCATGAACTAAAACCCAAAAAAAGCATTAATATTTGGTAATCCATCTGGGTGCCATATATTTTTCCACATTATTGATTTAGGAGGCTATGGGAAGATTCTTAGTATGGATCTATATCCTTCTTTCACTATGTATTTTCCTACTTTTTTCCCCATCCATGCTTATCTCTTGAAAGAATGTTAACCAAAGTGACTCCTTACAAATGAGAAAGAAGGGTAGAATAATGGAAATATATTTTCTTAGGAATATCTATTTGTCTTTATTTCTCCAACCTACTTGTTGAGTCCCAATTAGAAATATCAAAAAGGTTTTTCTGACTAGCTCTATTAAGCCATTCCTTTGAGATCGTGTAATTAATCATTGAGGAGAGGGGGGGATTCACCCATTATTTTGTCTTCCCAAATATTCCTTAGAACCCAAGATAAACTATCTTGGATTATTGTTCGAGTACAGAGGGTACTCTCAAAAGACCGAACACCTAGAGCAACCACTTCACACAAACAGATCACAGATCAATACACCGATGTTTTGACGTGGTTTAAACCCTCGAGAGGGAAGCACTCCACGGCCCCGGCCAAATAGCTTCTACGGAACAATTTATTATGCAAAGAAAGAAATTTACAAATGAGCTTCTCATAATCGATCAACTAGACAATGACCCTCCATGCTCTTTAAATAGAGATAATGGACCAATCGGGTGTTAAGCCACGGATCATGGTTAGGTATGATCTAAAAGAAGTTGAGCCGTCGGATCACTCTATGTCTAGAACATATCGTGACCGTCAGATTAAATATTTACAAATGCATACTAAAGAAACACACTTTTCCTAACGGATATATTACACAAGTTGATCTTAACTAACTCCTAAGTGTCTAAATATCCTAACATCCCCCCTTAAGAACAACTTGGAATAGGATTGAAGGATTTACAAAAGTGACACTATTAGGAGAAGGAAGGAGGCATTCGAGCTTATCCCCCCTTAATGAAAAATTCCTAAACTCCTAACATAGATCAAAGTTTTGAAAACTTTGCTTCTATAAGAGACTTGGTGAAGATGTCTGCAACTTGATCATCTGTAGGACAAAAGAGCACTTCAAGAACATGATCATGAACAAGATTTATGATGAAGTGCATATATAGCTCAATGTGTTTGCTACGTTGATGTAGGACTGGATATTTGGCAAGCTTGATGGCACTTTTATTATCGCACCAAAGTGGAGTAGGCTGCTGCTGCTCAAATCCAAACTTTGAAAGGATCTATCGAAGCCATAAAAATTCCTGACTGGCATTAACTGCTGCTCGATATTCTGCCTCTGCTGAAGAAAGAGCAAGAGCTTGTTGTTTCTTACAAGCCCAAGTGACAGGTCCAGATCCTAGAATGAAAACATAACCTACTATAGACTTTCGATCATTAGGATCGCTGGCCCAATCTGAATCAGTGAAACCAACCAACAAAGGTTTCTCCCATGTACTGTAATGAATCCCAAACTGAATTGTACCTCGAATATATCTAAGTATTCTTTTAGCTGCTTTCCAATGAATTTCATGAGGTGTTTGCATATAACGGGCAACACAACCAATGACAAAGGAAAGGTCAAGACGGGAATGAGTCAAGTATAAGAGACTGCCAACAAGCTGACGATACAAGGTGGCATCTACTTCAGGTGAAGTACAAGTGGCAAAAATTTTGACTCCAAAATGGAAGGGAGAAGGGGTTGGTGTACAATCTTCCATGTGAAAGTGACGAAGAAGGTCACAAGCATACTTAGACTGAAAAAGAAAGATTCATTCTTTGGTTTGCAGGACTTGGAGACCAAGAAAATAATGCAGATGTCCTAAGTCTGACATTTCAAAATTTTGCTTAAGACTGGATTTCACATGGGTTATAAGCTTAGGGTCACTACTAGTAAGAATAAGGTCATCAACATATAGAGCAAGTATGATGAGATGGTTTCCTACTTTCTTGGTATAGACATTGGGGTCAGAATGGCATCTAGAAAAACCAGTTTCAAGGAGAAAGCTATCCATTTTGGCATACCAAGCTCTAGGAGCTTGCTTAAGGCCATATAAGGATTTCTTAAGGCGGTAGACAAGGCTAGAGTTATTCTGAACATATCCAGGAGGTTGTTCCATGTAAATTTCCTCCTGTAAATCACCATGTAAGAAGGAAGACTTGACATCCATTTGATGGACTTCCCCGTCATGTAAGGCTGCAAGGGAAAGAACAAGGCAGATGGAGTTCATTTTTGCGACAGGAGCAAAGGTTTCATTGTAGTCAATCCATTCAACTTGGGAAAAACCTTTGGAAACTAACCTTGCCTTAAGTCTTTCAACACTTCCATCTGATGCATACTTAGTTCTATAGACCTATTTACATCTGACAAGTTTTCTTCCTTTTGGAAGAGGTACAAGATCCCAAGTATCGTTTACCATTAAGGAACGATATTCTTCATCCATAGCTGCATCCCAATCTGGATTTCCTGAAACTTCTGCAAAAGTTTCTGGATCATGATTTTCGGAAACCTGATCCAAAAGAGAAGAGGCTCGCTGAAACTGAGAGCGTGTTCGATGTTGATCTCTAGGATCACCGACAAGATCACCAGCTTCTTCACATGTTGAACGGACCCATCGAGGAAGCACTTGTGCTAGTGAAACTAGAGGAACATGAGCAGGAGGAGGTGGATTTTCATCCTCACTGTCATCATCAGAAACTGGAGTTGGAAACCTGTCAAGGAAGTTGGAAGAAGAAGAAGGCACAATCGTCGAATCAGGCTCGCAGGCCAAGAGATTTTCATCAAATTTAACATCTCTTCTAATGATTATATCATGAGAATGTGGTTGAAGAAGTCTATAACCTTTTACATCTTCAGAATATCCAACAAATATGCACTTTTCACTTTTAGGCTGCAATGCTTTCCGTTTTTCATCCGGAATATGAGCCCATGCTTCACTACCAAACACACGGAAGTGAATTACATCAGATTTAATTTTACTCCATGCTTATTCCGGTGTGATACCCTATAAAGCTTTAGTGGGGGTGTGATTAACTATGTAATTTGCACAATTAATGGCTTCAGCCCAAAATTGAAGACTTAGTCCCTTAGATTGGATCATACAAGTAGCCATTTCTTTTAAAGTGCGGTTCTTCTGTTCAACTACACCATTTTTTTGTGGTGTATATGGAACAGTGTGTTATTGTTGGATTCCTTATTCAGTGCAGAAAGTAGTGAACCTTTTGTTGACATATTCTCCTCCATTTTCAGATCTGAACTTAATAATTTGATGACCAGATTTTTTTCAACAAGGGCCTTGTAGGCCAAGAACATGTTAAATACTTCGCTCTTAAGTTTTAGGAAATAAACCCAAGTGCATCTGGTGTAATCATCGATGAAGTTTAAGAAATATTTGAATCCAGAAAAGGAAGCAGATGGAAGAGGACCACACAAGTCACTATGCACAAGCTCCAAGGGAACCGAGGCGTGCCAAGAGGCACGTTTGTCAAAACTATCCTGATGATGTTTTCCGAGTACACAACCGGAACAAACACCATCCCTTCAAGATACCATCGGAAGACCCGTTACCATATTTTCTTTACATAGTTGTTGCAATGAGCGATAATTTAAGTGACCAAATCGCTCATGCCAAAGTTTGCTCAAGTTATCACTATGAGCAACAAAAACTGAAGGAAAAGGTGATGACCCAAAGTTGTTAAATTTGTACAACCTGGTAATATCATCAACAATTTTGGTAGCTAGGACCTGTTGAGGATCTTTAAAATCCTTGATTATAACTTGGTGAGGTGTAAACGTCACAGTTTTACCTTCACCAGAATTAGTGATTTGATAGATTGATAACAAATTGCAGGAAATTCTTGTAACACATAGTACATCACTAAAATGACCATTATCTACTGGAACTGTTCCAGCTCCTACAACACTTAGAGATCTATCATAACCAACGAATATTTGTTTGGTGTTACATTCATGCATAGTAGAAAATATGGCTTGATCTTTAGACATATAATAAGATGCTCCAGAATCAATGAGCCATTCATTTGAAGTAGAAGAAGAAGATGCATTATAAGAAAAACCAGAAGCACAAAGTGCATGTCCATGAGAGGTAGATTCTGAAGGCGAATATAGGCTGATGTGGTGCTTCTTCATTCCTGCTTCCGAGGCTGCCATCTTCTTGAAACACTTAGATTCATCATGATTATCTTTCCCGCAATAGTTGCAATGATGCTCAGTCTTCTTGCCTTTTGGCTTGGATCCTTTGTCATTTTTTAAAGAAGGAGCTGACTGAGAGGGTTTGGGACCCTTGTTGGACTTATTATTGCCAAAAATTTGTTTCTTGGGAGGCTTGGACTTTTCTTTTTGTTGAGACAAGAAGGCTTTCCCAAATGTATCTGCATTGTTAATTATTCCAAGATGGATGAGCTTATCTTGCTCTCTAATCAAGGAATCACAGAAGGATTCAAGACTAGGCTCTTGATAGCTAGCTGCAGTCAAGGATTCTTTCATGGAGTAAAATGTAGATACAAAAACAGAATATGCAGGTCCAAGTTTTGAAAGAATATGATAAATGCATTGTTTGTCTTTCCTCTTAATCTTGCATTCTCCACATAAGAGTTTAAGAGTTTTTTACTTAGATAAATAATCTTGAATGTATGAAAAATCACTTGGATTTAAAGAAACCAACTCATTTTCGAGTTGATGACCTCGAATTTCATTGTGTTTACCAAACACAGATTCCAACTTGTCCCAAGCAGCATCAGGTTCATCAATTCCAGATATGTGGAATTGCAAATCGGTAGAGATTGGCATCCCAATCAATCCACGAGCTTTGTCACATCTATTTTCCCATTTGATTTTCTTATCACCATCAGTGGGTTCTATTTCTTTCCCTGAGGTAATTTTGAAAAGTCCTCTGCTTCGTAGAACATCCTCCATACAAGATTTCCATGAGAAATAGTTAGAACTGGTAAGTAGAATATCACAAGGGGCGGCCATATTTGTAAATTAATAGTTGTAAAAGTAGAAACCAATAGTCTGGATGTGAAGAGCTCGAAGAAAATAGATTGTTTAAAAAAAAACGGCACTGAAAACTGACTCCGTATGATGAAGTTATGCTTAATCAAAGAAAATGTTGAAGATGTCCCCAATAGTGACGTGGCAAATAGAGAATGACCAGCTAAAAAAAAGGACCCCCCTCTTCCCAAAATGAACCTTTGACAATCATTTTACAAGAAAGTTGCTTTAAGTGAATCACTTTTGTAAAATAAGTGATTTCACTTTTACAATGATGTTACTTTAAATAGTGCAGCAATAAAAAAGAACTTAAGTGACTCACTTTTTATTTTTATTTTTTATTATTTAAGTGAGATGCACATTTACAATAAAGTAACTTGAAAATAGAAATTGCATGCACTTTTTCTTTTAAAAGGAACTTCCTAAGACTTGAACTCAAGACCTATTAAGGAATAAAGCAACTTTGAACCAAGTGAGCTAGATTAAAAGGTATGTAAAATATGGGAAGGAGGAAGGGTTTTTTTTTTTTTTTTTTACTCTTCTTGCTCAGTTTCCGTGCTTGCCTTTTTCCCTGCAAATCACACCATAAACCAAAACAAAACAAAAAATTCCACACTTGTGGGGTTAGATCTCATTAGCTTTCCCGAAAAGTCTACGTTTTCTCTCTGTTTCTTATTTGCCGAGATCGCACAAGGTGCACGACAAAGAGCATACACAGCCGAGAAAAACCCTTTCCCTTTCTGTTTTTGATTCGCCGAGATCACACAAGGTGCACGGGAAAGAGCATACGCAGACAAGGAAAGCAAAAATCCGAAACTAAAAAAATCTAATATTAAAAACTGATAAAATATGAGATATTTGTTTTTTTTTAAAACAGAAATAAAAAAAACATCACTGTAACATTATACCTTCAGATTTGATGAAATACGCGTTTCTGAAGCAACCGGGAATCGTTTTCGATTAAACAAAAACTATTTCCCAATGGAAACGACGCTTCGAACGCAATGCTATACCTCCCATAGCCCAAAAATGCAGAGAAATAACAAAACCATAAACCCTTTTAAGTTTCAGAAACAACAATTCAAGATCTAGATCATAACCGGAAGCGGCTCTTCATAAAAGCTCTGATACCATGTTCGGGTACACAAGGTACTCGTAAAAGACCGAGCACCTCAAGCAACCAATTCACACAAACAGATCACAGATCGATACACTGATGTTTTGACGTGGTTTAAACCCTCGAGAGGGAAACACTCCACGACCCCGGCCAAATAGCTTCTACGGAGCAATTTACTATGCAAAGAAAGAAAGTTACAAATGAGCTTCTCATAATCGATCAACTAGACAATGACCCTCCATTCTCTTTAAATAGATATTATGGACCAATCGGGTGTTAAGCCACAGATCAAGGTTAGGTATGATCTAAGAGAAGTTGAGCCGTTGGATCACTCTATGTCTAGAACATATCGTGACTGTCAGATTAAATATTTACAAATGCATACTAAATAAACACACTTTTCCTAACAGATATATTACACAAGTTGATCTTAACTAACTCCTAAGTGTCTAAATATCCTAAAAATTATTTTAGAAAACGATTTACATAAATTACATATAATTTATCCTTTGTAATCTGGGAGAGCTTGATCCAACATTGTCACTATTGACTTCCACCATTCCTTGTAGCCCAAATTATTCTCCAAAGTATTTTTGCACCTAGAGCTAAGTTCATTATCCTTGGATATTTCAAACCAATCCCCCATATTTTTGGGAGGCATGACTATTTCCCATTTTACCAAATGATATTTCTTGGTATTGGATTTTCGTCCCTACCACAAAAATCTTTACATTTCTCTACTATCTTGATTCATGCAAAAATAAGAGCTAACATGCATGAACTTTGGAAAATAGCAAGATAAGAGAACACAATTAATTAGGAGAATATTATTTGTTGAGTTTAACCATGATGCTCCCCAATCTTGAGCCTTGGAATTGATCTTTTGAATTTTAGGGACCCAATCTACAGGTTTGGACTATTTCAGAGAGAGAGGGGCCACATAATATTTGAATGAGGACTAATTTAGGATGCCTGTAAATACAATGAGTAGTGAAATATATTGAATCATGGTAGCATATAAGTTCCATCCGAGGATTTCACCCTTTTCATTATTTATTTGTCCAATTGAAGCATCAACGAAATATCTAAATTCTTTTGAATCTCTTGGCTACCATAGAAGAGGATCCACCCATAAGCAAATTATCATCTTCAAATTGAGTATGGTTAATCACTTTTACCCCTCTTACTATAATAATTCCTTCACGATTTCCTTCCCTTCTTTCCCTTTCCATCTTTCAACTTAAATATTCAACCATAATAATATACATGATTGGGAAAGAGGAAAACCCTACCATATTCCTCTAGAGCATTGGAAAAATTTTGTTGGCCTACCTTTTCTTGAACATAACTACTCGAGGACTACCAATGCAATATTTTATCCATTTGATGACATTTAAAAAAAAAAAAACTTCTCCATTACTGAGAAAATAAAGTTGTGCTTTATTTTGTCAAAGGCATTAACAAGGTCAATTTTGACAACCATACCTTTATCTCTACATCATTGAATCAAGTGTATTTCTTTTTGGAGTAGGATGATATTATCATAGGTTTTCCTCTTTTCCATAAATACTCCTTGGTTTTCTGAGATCGACTTGTGAAAGGTTTTATCCTATTTTCCCCAAAAAAGGTTAGTATTTTATATGATGAGTTACATCATGAAATGGACCTAAATATTGAAAAGGACATAGGTCAAGATTCCTTAAATACCATAACCAAGAAGGAGGAGTTAGTGGCCCCCTCAATTTTGTCTTTTCCCCTTGTCCAATTTAACATTTTGTAAAGATAATATTTAATTAGATGCCAACATTCTCTAAAAAATGGATTGAAAAACAATTCAATCCCAAATCTTTATCAGGTTCCAGAATCCAAATCACTTCCACTACATCCTCCTCCCCAATTTATTTTCCCCAATACCTCATCCTTTTCCTTTTTTATTATTTTAGGAATACATTGGGTCATTAATTCAAGCATTCATATAGTCGTATCCCAAATCTTTGTGTATAACCTCTTGAAGTGCTCATGCTCTTCAGCTTTTATATCCTCATATTTTGCCAACTATTTCACATTATCACTTGTTATTTCCTTTATGTAATTCTCGTGTTGTCTCCCTTGTCTTGTTTATGGAAAATATATATGTTTTAATCCCTTGATTTTAGCTAGAGGCTTCTTTAATTGAGTCTCCACATTTCTTCCTCCTTCTTATATATCAAATGCAAATATTGGTTGAGCCTTTGATCCTCTATTAGGATGGATCAAGAGATAGTTTCTCTATCCATGGCTGCGTGATGAATCTCCAAGTGTTGTTGGACCTTAATTTTTCATTTTCAACTGATTCAAATGAATTTTTTTCCCATTCCTTTAATGCAACCTTTACCATCTTGATATTTGTTTCCCCTACAAAAGAAGGAGATCTTGTGACTCTATTTTTCCACACCTCTTGTATTATATCTATGTTTGAATTTTCTTGTATCCAAAGGGGATTGAATCGAAAAGGGATAGGGTCTATATTTCCCATCACTTTAAATTTGAGGGCTATATGCTTATGATTAGGGATAACTGAAGGGAGAATATTTAATGAGATGAAGATTCCTTCCAGAAGGTAGATACTTATATGCACTAGAAATATATATAACCTTGCTTGTATATGTCTAGGTTCTACTCTTTGATTAGACCATGTATACTTTTAATTTTTGGGGATTATATCAACTGAATCACATTCCATCATCAAATCTTCCAATTCCTTCTTGGTGTAATCCTTAACAATGGAGACTCGTCTTATTTCTTTCTGTGAAATCACGGTGTTAAAATATTTAGCTACAATGGATCTCCGACTCATATGATTTTCTTTTATCACCTCAAACAAGTTCCAAAACTTGATTTTTCCCCATACCAAATATGGGTGTACACAATGCATACTATGTATATTTCCCATATTTTATTTGCTTCCAACAACACCATCAAATAATATTGCACTTCTTGCTAGTATATCTTTATCAATATTATAGAATTTTTAAAAGTACCTATTCCTCTTGAATCTCCTATTGAACTAACTGCATATGCTTCATAACTCTTCCACATTTTTGTTCCTATTTCTAGTACTTCACCTCCATATTTATCTCTTGGATGAGATGGAATGAGAGGTTTTATTCTTTGATAATATCTCTCATTGCATCTACCTTTGATATACTTCCCAGCCCCTTATAGTTGCATGATAATATATTCATTATTTATTGGATCCGAGGGGAAGATTAAACCCAACATTGGCTTATGGATTTTTATTTCATGGGCTCTTGGGTGGAGCATTTCTAAAGGAAGTTTCTATGATAGTCCATAAGCCCGATGATTTTTCTTTAGATTACATTTCTTCCCTTTTCTGTTTCATTGGCTTTCTTCCTAGATTTCTTAGATGGTAAATTCTCTTCCTCTAAATCTTCAGTTTCTTCCTCTTGATGTTGTTTTTATTTCATTATGGTTATGATGCCACTTGGATTGTTATTAATATGAGATGATATTATTTATTTCATTGGATCCTCTAGGAACCAAGCCCTTTTTTCATCTTTTATATTTACCTCTTCTAACACTGGTTTTTCCTTAGCAATTATATTATCCTCTAGCATTTCCCCTTCATTTTGAGATTATTCCTCCATAGTGTTTTCATCATTGGCCTATGAAAGGGATTAGAACTTGTTTGAATGATGGGATGACATTCAATATATTTACTAATTGGATTTCTTTCATTTATAACTTTCTTTGCACCCTTCTTTACTCGCTACTAAATGATATCTTTCTCTGGAGGATGGGTTTGAGGTTTTTCTTGCTTACAATTTTTAGCAAAATGGCCATATTCATGATATATTTTGCACTTAAAAGGGAGTCATTCATAATCAAACTTCTAGGGATGATACTGTCCCTCCATAGATAGATTTATTTCTTTAGGGAGTCCCTTTTAACATTCTACCTTTACACATATTCTGGTGCATGTCAACATTCCATACTTTGTCTCACATCAATCTATGTACTTTCCCAAATTATTCCCAATAGCTTCTAGATATTCATCACTCAAACAATGTACTGGAAGATGAGGTAGGAAAACCCAAACTAGAACTGTAGAAGGAATGCATTTTTTATGGTCAAAATCAAGTGTCCATCTATTTAAATATATACCTCTTGGTCCCGTGAAGTAAGGGCTCACTCTTGAAGATTAGATAGATGTCCTCATTTTTCTCAAAGAGGAAAGCATAATATCCCTTTCCACAAAAAATGGAACAAGTTTACTTTTATTAGAGGAAACCATTTCTTTATGATCCATTGATCCATAAATCATGGAGATGGTAGTAGACTAGTAAACTGATCAATGAGCCCTCTATCGATAAGTGCCAAGGATTTGTGATGAGATTCTATTAAAGAAATATTAACTTTTGGGATAACTTTGAGCTTCACAAATCATGACGGAGCAAGGGTTGAGTTTGAAGATAAGGATTTGTGGAAGGAGAAGATGAGGGACTTGAAGGTTTCCTCCTTAGAGAAGGTTGAAGAAGGATAGATCCCTCCTAGATCCATTCATCAAATGGAAATAATGATAAGAATTAAGGTAGGTGACAACTAGGGTTCGCATGCTTATATTCACTCAGGTGGAGCTCGAATAATCAATCACCAGTATAGACCCATATAACTCTGGTTCTATGAAGCACTGAGAGGGATCAAATCCCTTGAGGTGGAAATATTTGCTTCACTTTTTCACTCAAAAAAGGAGTTTGCACCTCAAGGGGTTTCATCCCTCTCGGTGCTTCATAGAACCAGAGTTATATGGGTCTATACTAGTGTAAACCTAGAGACCAAGGTTCAAATCCCTTTTTGGACATGATTGTAAATGTGGCCTTATACATATAAGAAGTATATCTTTAAAAAAGAATTTTTTTGTTGAAATAACAAATTCTTAAAAACATCCATTAGACAAATAACAATTTAACAAATTTATACACTCATTTCAAAGAATATTATTACGGTTGTATTTTCAAATTTATAGACACATATAAAAGAATTTAATTATGGTTGCATTTTGACAAATTTATACACTCATTTCAAAGAATAGCATTACGGTTGCATTTTTGTAGAAATAAAAATTACAACTGCATTTTTACTACAGATGCATTTTATTACGGCTGCATTTTTACTACAGATGCATTTTTGTTGAAATAACAATTACGGTTGATCACATTAAAATATGTTTGATCAACAACGGCATTTTATTATGGTTGCATTTTTATTGTGGCTATTGAATTTAAATCACTATTTTTAATTCACTCACTATATTTAAATCCTTATATTGTAGATATGTGAATATTGAAGATTACAAATGCATACACTATTTATAGATGTGAGAACCATACCTTTGTTATTCCGTAGATCTGATTTTTCTTCCACAAATCTGATTTTTATTTCGCAAATATGATTTTTTTTCCAAATCACACAAACCCGAAATTCATCAAACCCAATTTCTCTTATAGAACCATAATTCTTGATTTCTTTTATCAATCTCATTACGGGTTTATATATCAATCTTATCAACCAACGTGACGTTTTGATTCTTAATTTGTATTTGTATTTTTTATTTTTTATGTCGACCATAACTTTTTTTCTTAATTCTTATTTTTATTATTTTTTCTTACTTTTTATGTTGGCTATAACATTTTAATAATATTTTTATTATTTTTATTTTTTTATTATTTTTACTTTTTTTGCCGGCAATAATAGTTTAATAATATTTCATACAAACGGACTCTTTCCCCCCACTCGGGCTGCAAAAATGTGCCTCTCGGCGCAAACATACAAACTGCATGTGTTGGTGATTCTCTTAGTAAATATAATTGAGGATTCAATTAATATTTATAGAAAAGAAAAAGATAAACAATCGTGACATAATTTTTTGGTGGCTTGCTTACTTAGAGTTAAAATGATAAGACTGCATAGACTTCAAAGACTAACTAAAGAGCACACTAGTTTATAATAGATTAAGAATTATTGGTTTTAAGGTCTCGAGGTAGATGCAATGTACTATTTTTACTATTTTCCACTTGATAATATATTATTTAATATTGGAATGAAATATAGAATTTAATTATGTAATTGACACAATGCATGATAGTGCCTTGAGAAAGATTTGTTTTTATTGCATCAGGAGAAGCGAGGTGCACTCTACAACTTACTATAAAGGAGATATGTAACATTTGTATAATGTTAAGATCCAAGCCTCCAAGGTGTTTGCATCTGAATTTCATTATGATGTGCTTAGTATGTCTCTATTTAAGATGGATACACACTAGCAATGATAAATACATTATGTTATTTTCTCTCATTAACTACGATAGAAGAAGTGATGAAGTCCAAAATCTACATATTATATAACTCAATGATCTAGTGGAAGAAATGTCAAATAATATACATTGAATAGCGGTGCATTAAATGTCATATACATTAGTATATAAAATTAGAAATAATAAGCATTGAGCGACAATACATTAAATTATATATAAATTAGTATATACACTATTATATGTGGATCACTTATGCATCAAAGGGTGTATATATCATTTAAATAACCATTATCATAGTGGTTATTGTTGGCTAAATAAATTAGCAATGTCTCCATTCAATTAATTTTTGAGTTTTTGTAGTGTACTCTCTAGCTCCCCATAAAATGGATTTAGATAGTTACCATATAACTTCATGGATGATTTAGGGAAGGATATATTTCATTTGGAATTAATTTGGGCTAGTTTGGTTTAAAACCTAGAAATAGCAATAACAAGCCAAAACAATAAACCTACATTTTAAAGGCCAAGTGGAATGTTCATGGCCCTAATGTTGAGGACCTAAGTCCTAGGCTATTGATTTTCATACTATGTGTTGATATCAATAGCTAATATTTGCTTAACATAATTCACATATGGGGAGTTAGTAGTGTGTATGTATATACTAGATACTTATGGAATCATCATGGAAGTTCCAAGGGGGGGTTCAAAACCCTAATTTAAACTAAACCTAATTATAGCTATTGAAAACCTACCAGAAGGAGGGAAAAGTGTTCATTGCAGTTTCATTAGTCACCAAGTATTTAATAGTATGAACATGAATGTGGAGGAGATATTGATAAACCAAAGAGACATAAAAATATTGTAGAGGATTGTAGAAGACCATAATGTCTCATAAATTCATAATAAGCTTAGTCATATTTGTAATATGTCTTGTAATCTCCATAGTATAAGAAGACATAAGAACATTCCTTCATTGTTTGTTGTTTTTCTCATGTCAGGTTTCCAAGGTATATTTTTTGTGCAAGTGCATGTCTTTGATATTGTAGTTGTGTTGAATTCCATATTAGCTAAATAATTTGGTTGATTTGTTTTATTTTTCATTCTTAAATCCGCTCAAAAGAAAAAAGAAAAAAAAAAGATAATCACACAATTGAGAATCATTTCATTGTAGTCACTGTACTTTGTAGACTTGTTTTGGTGAGATGAACATTGGAATATATGACGTGGTTTACAACTCATATTGGAACCAAAGAAAGTTTATTTGGGTGTCTAGTGGTTGAGCATAGTATATGCTTACCACACTCGAGAAATACAAATCTATGGGAGAACGGTTAAGAAGCAATCACAATCATCATAAATGGGAGAAGCACATCGAGAAGAAACCATAGATAAAGAATATTTGTGAGGTTGGAATATCAAGTAATTGGTATTTCTAGGATCATGGCCATACTCATGACCACCCTTGAGAAAAATATCAGCCTCATTTCAAATAATCCTAAATATCATGAGAAACCAAGATATCATAAGGATCCAAGAACATAAAAGGAAGAATTGAAGCTCAAAAGAGGGGACTCTAGTAACCATTGTTAACAACACCTATTTAAAATGGAAGTGAATGCCAAGATCAAAATCTATGAAGGTGACGCATATGCACTTTTTTTTTTTTAACAGAAACAGAGGAAAGTATATATAGATAAAAGGTTGTGCACAACCATTCATTACAAAGTTTGAAACCAACATTCTGCTTTTGAGAGGGGAAAAATGCAGAATTCTGAAGAGTTTGTGTCAATGTAAGCTTTGCATCTAAACTTCCTATAACTTCTATTCATAGCATTGGGATAAACCCTTACAAACTAATTACATAGCAGTAGGAAAAAATACATTCAAATGTTGAAATTCAAAGAAACTTGACGGGAAAAGATATTAACTGAAATTCTGCTGTTGAATCGAGGCAGCATCCAGCATTTCCTGATTGACAATTGGGGTATCTTGAACATGGCTGTGTTGTGACTTGCTAATGAAAACATAGGTGTATTCCTTGATACTGTCCACTTTTCCCATTAATTCAATGATGTTTCATTCCAAATCGTCCATTCTGGACTCCTGGCAGGAGATCCGGGAGTGGATGTATTTTTTTTCCACTGCCAATTCCTCATTCTTACGAGCAATGGTGCAAACCAAAGAGTAAGTCTTGCACAGGTATGTTTTTACCTTCGTGGTGAGCTGACTGAGCATGGCGATAGCTTCTCTTACCCCATCCATATTGCAGTCGATTGAGATAAACGAAAAAATAGAGGACGCACCAGCTTCTAAGGTCAACCAGGGATCGAAATCAGGGTCGGATAAACAAAGCTGTCCGAGAGCAAGAATGAAAACTGGAGAGTTGGGGAAACGGTCCATCTTTTGGTTTGATAACCCACTGCGAGCCTAAAACATTAAATGCTTGATCGTGCGAGCTGAGAGAGCCATGTGAAGAGCACATGGAGGGTGGCGTGTCGGCTAAGGAGATGCATGAACTTCACCAACCTATCTTCCATTAAGGGGAATGGGTCGATTCTTTGAGAACCTTGGAGAATTTAGAAAATTTATATTCCTTGTAACCATTAGGGTATGAAAAGGTGTCCTCTTACATTGTTAAGATTAACTTGTCCTTTTTTCATAGAGGCTCCTATATTTTCCAAGTTGTCTGCTATGGGATTAAGCTCTCTCAGAACACGAAATTATTTAGTGTCATTAGGGAGAGAGAGATACTTGATTCTTCTTCGGACTCTTTGACTCTTAGATCCTCTTGAGGTGGTTCCATTCCTCATAGTGTGGATGACATGCCTAGAGTCTCCAAAGACCCGTAGATTCCCCAAATTGAGGGTGGAAGCTATTTCAAGGGAGTGATACATCGCCAACCACTCGGCTTCATTATTTGTTTTGGTGCCTAGTCCCCAAGAGAAATCTGTGACTTTATTTCCTACGGGATCGTAAATGATCCCCCCCGCACCTGCCTCCCCTGGACACATATGCACTTAAGTTGACTCATTGGTTGTATTAATTGGAAGTCTATTTCAATGTGCATAATGTAAGAGAGGAGAAGAAAATAGCTTTTGCTAGACTCAAGATATAAGGTCATATACATACTTAATTGGAGAAAAACCTTGAGGCCCTTACACTGGGGGAATCTACCAATCACTTAGTGAGAGGTATTCAAATATATACTCAATTCCTAGTTTTACCTTACTAGGAATGATGAGGACTAGAGAATTCATTGGCACTATTATCAACAATAATAATGGCATAATGCACTAGCGTACACCACAACTTATAGAAGCAATCCATTTAGTTGGGAATAAATATGTGGGAGCCAAACATGATCATCAAGTACATGGGTGGTATTCATAGTCACATAAGAAAGTAAGTTATGTTATTAAATTGCAATACCATTGTTGAGTATGTGTACAAGGCTACTACATTGAATCTAGAAATAAGAAGGTACAACCAAATGGTCCAAAGTAGTCAAACTAGTATGAATCTTCTAATAAGTAAGAGAATAAGGGAAAATGGAAAAATGAGAAGACTATAACCTCTACAGATGTATGCAAGGACCCTAATGAGAATTATAACAATTGCAACAATAGTGGTCACACAAAATAAAATTTCTAGAAGCTACATCAAGAGATAAATCCAAGGAACTACAAGTAGTAGTCAAAGAAGAAGAGTCTTCTAATGGGAGTGGGAAAGGAGATAGAAAGGAGATCATATGTGAACAAAAATATAATTTGCACAACAATGAAGAAGGCCGAGTCGAATGATAATAGTTTCCAACACAAAGATGAGAAGGATATTGTTGGGAGTAAACACCCCATCTGTTAGAGACAAGCACTAGAAGGGCCTTGCTTGGTTCTTCAAGTAACCAAGCAAGCCCATAAGTTAGTATAATTTGAGGAATGTTAGATGGAAGAAGTTAACCTAGAAATATTTGAAACCAGTTTTTGAAGAAATTTTCTCTGAATTTAGGTGTAGATATTTTTGAATTGATTTGGATTCTAGTGATTGTTTGGTGGGTTTTTGCCTCACGAGGAGAGGCTTTCCCATAGTAATTTATGTGTTAATTTCATGGGATGATTTCCAATTTATTTTGAATATTCTATTGTTAAGAAAATAAAACTTGTTAATGCACCAAAATTGGTAATCAAATAAGGTATTGTTTATTTGTGTGATAATAAGTTAAGCTAATCCCATTGTCACTAAATTTTAGTCAACATTTGGGGGGGATTCTTACTTCAGAATCTACACTAGAAGGCGAGAAATCATACCATAGATGGTAATAGTGTCATATGAGGTGTGGTACATTCTTGTGCAACTCGAGCAACAACAAAATGTGTGCATGCTATTGTTGGCCCAAGGTCTTCCATTAAAACCACCAAGAGGTATGAATCCTACCCAGGTGAATAGTTGAGTTGAAGTCAAGCATGGAGGAAACTGTTTGACTACCGGTCATTGATGTATACCATTAAAAAACACAAGGTAACCCACTGATGATGATAATGGGCACTAAGGTACTTAGTACATTCTAACAAGTGCGAATAGTTGTCTTGGATTCAAACACTTTTTGAATCTATCGAGTAAGAGACATTGATGTATTCCTACTACCAAATAGCGAGGGAACCTGGCATTGATGACTGCAAGCCCAAAGATACTAGATGTGGGACTCTAGATCTCATTCCTAGAGTATGATGATTTGAAGTTGATGGGAAGAGACCCGTTGGAAGGAGGCATTAGGGCATCCCCCACAATCCAACATGAGGAAATATATGGGACTGATTTGACTTGGGAAGGGCTATGATAAAGTTTTGCAAAATTGACCACCGAGTACATCTCTTGCATGTACCCGATGTAAATAGTACACCAAAGAGACCCCCTAAGAAACAATCGATAATGAAAGCTATTAACAGGGGTGAGTACTTCCACCAATGATGAAAATGTAATCCAAGTTAGAACACAAATCCCAAAATGTGAATACATTTCTTGACGTCGAACATCAAGGGAAACCACTCAATCAACGAACAATGATGAACTATCATCTATTGATGGAAAGGTTACCCGTCAATGATGTAAACAGGGATGGGGTGTTATGACTCTAGGTTAATGTCTTAGAGAAAATGAGTCATCATTGATGAGAAACAACCCGCCCATGATAATTCAATGGGAACCTTCCACACAAGCATGAGTCCGAATATTAATTTCAATGATACATGATGAGAATAGACTAACATTAGGGAATGATTGACACATGAGGTCAAGGAAACTACAGAATGGCTGACACATGTTATATCCTTGAATAGTGAGGATGACAAAATAGTGACTTGGGAAGCTTTGGATGCAAAGGGACCAACAATACAAATCCATAATGTAGGAGAAATTGATAGATTCTCCATATGATTAGAATACTAACCAACTAGAGGATTAATAACTTTGAGATCAAGGCTTAAATCCTAAGGACAAAAAATAGATCCCAACTTGCCGAGAGAATCAAGACTGGTGCTATATTCAAGGATGACTTTGACTTGCTGCCACTACAATGATGGACATTTGAGATACTTCCCTCCCCTCTTTTTTATAATATTTTATTTTTTTGTGTCTTTTTCATGTTATAAATCCTAAAAAGGAACAAAATAATGCTATAGTACATTGGAGAAGATGAGCATCGCATGGCATGCAATTATGTTCCAAGCACATAGAACATACCTATGCAAAAAATGAAAAAAAGTGATGTGCAGGATGTGGACACTCTTGAAGCATGTCTTCTCCAGTTACGGTAGCAATATGTGACTACAATAAGTAGAAAAGGTGAGTTTTCTTAGGATAATTTATTAGTTGTAAGTGGATAATGGAAAAATACAACGAGCATTAGACTCACAAGCGCAAACAGCTGTATGTAAATGCAATAGCACAAAATGAAAAAAGTTTGAGAGTACCCTTGGTAATGGCCCTAATAAGAGTTAGAGAGGTCATGAGGCTTCATCTCAAAGACATGTCGGGGATACTTATGGGATTTCAATCCTAACACAAACTTTTGAATGGGAACCAGAAGATAATAGGGTTCTAACTATGGTACTCATGAGTTGGTAAGCTCTAACATGGATAATTACTACTTTTCTGAGAATAGAGGGCTAATGTCTCACTTCCATATGTTATGATCTTGAGATGTGAACATAATGGTATGGTTGGTGAAAATCATGCATTATGGAAATGACCTACCCTATATGACAGTTTAGGGACAAAACCCTTATAGACAGACCACCAATTGGAAAAATTGAGCCTTCGTTCCAGCTTTTCTATCATAATTCACAATATCTCGTGAAATTGCATTAGTACTAGTAAGTAAGGTTTTTGAATTTTTTTTTTGTATTTTTGAAGAGGAAGTAAAAGAAACCTAATATACTTATAATACAATGATTATAAGTGTACTTTTCCCAGACACAAAGGTCTAGGCATAGTACCTCTTCAAATAGAGCCCATTTCTAGGCGCTAGAATGTTTCCCTCAAAATATTTCAAGTCATAATATCCCTTATTTAATACTCGCTTTATGATGTAAGTACCAAGACATATTGAATTGAATTTACCAAGCCTAATATTGTCATGTTGTTGGTCATAGAAAATCACCATGTCTCCTTCATAGAAGACATGAGGATGGACATATTTGTCATATTGAGCCTTCCCACATTTCTTTTGTGATTCGTTAGCAATAGTTGCATCCTTTTTATGCTCATGTAACTATTCCAAGTATACTAAACGTTCTACTAATTGGGTGGTATCTGGTAAGAACTCAATAACTAATTTTTAAGATGAGACTTTACATTATATGGGTATGGAGTACTAACCATTAACTTCCATTTGGATGGGATATTGATAACCCTGGTTTGGATTCTTTGAAGCTATGGCTTGATAAGCAATTTCAGCTATAGATAGAACCGACACAACCTTCCTACACCTATTTCCTTGTGTTGGTTCTGGTATTACCCATGGGTCTACAAAATAGGAGAACCTGAAATGAGATGCTTTCCTTGTGGAAGTAATAGCGAAGGATGATATCATGTGTATCGGGGCTGCATTGTCACCTAAATTGGGTGGAGGAAAATTGAATGTTCCCATAAGGGTAGGATACATTTCCACACCAACATTTTCACAGTCCTTCCCGGAATGGATTACTAGGGGAATATTTGTCCCATAGTTATGGGTGGACTCATTTCTAT
This sequence comes from Larix kaempferi, assembly GCA_027924585.1. Lineage (NCBI taxonomy): Eukaryota > Viridiplantae > Streptophyta > Pinopsida > Pinales > Pinaceae > Larix > Larix kaempferi. The sequence goes on along the minus strand of BSBM01000344.1, from coordinate 4,446,982 downwards.
GGAACGATAACTTATTGATGGTGACTATCTTTACTTCATGGGGAAATTTAATCACTCAAAATATCGAATATACCACAACCATTATGGCATGAGTGAAACTCCTACCTAGTAACAGATTGTAATCAAGTGGAGCATCAAAAAATTCCACTTCTACGTTAACTACCTTACCCCCTAGCTCTAATGGGAGAGGCAGGATATTTACATGGGTTTGGAATAAGTGACCATCGAATTCCTTTAACATGGATATCGGGGGAACTACTTCAGTTGAACCAATGGGTTTCCAACATAATAAGGACATTACACAAGTGGATGCTCCCTCATCTACAACAATTTAGTGGATGTTTTACCTTTTGGTCGAAACTTGTGTCTAAAAAATTGCGTGGTGAGGTAGGCAACATTTCCAATTGTCTATATCAAATGTCCACTATAGCCAAAAGCGGGCTCTTCCATTGAGTAAGAAAAATATGGAGGAATTCGAGGGTGGACATTGCACAAGGAACTTGGGCCATATCTTCCAATATGCTATAATTTTTGGCAGCATGTGCATGTGGATTGTACATGGATTTTTTTTAAACACCTTTCGGTATTCTGGGCATAGTATCATTTGTTGGTTTCTCTATGTGTAATGGTTCAACTATTTCGGTTTCAGTACTTTCTTTCCTTGAGATACAAATGTGGTCGACTCATAGTTTTTATTCCTTGTCTCGTGATTCATTTCCTAGTGACACATGAACACTTCACTTTGGCTTGGATTTCCCCCTTTTAATGAGGCACCTTGGTTTCCCCCTTGTGAGGTTGCATGGTTTGGGTTAGCAGTAGCAATCATTTGTTTTTGTTGTGGATGGAATGGATTAGTTACCATGGTTGGTTTATTGGTAAATTCATGTTGTGCCAATAACCATTTAACAACCTTTACTTTAGGGCATAAGTAGATCAAGTGATCCTTTGTGCATAGCTTGCATGGGAACTTGGTATACTTCTTGTCTTTCTTAGCCCCACCAACATTGCTATTATTATTATTTTTATTTGCATTATTGTTTACCTTGTCCCCATTTTTCTTATTCATATTATTCTTCCCTCCAAGATGTTGATTTCCCTTAGCATTAGTTGTCTATACTGATGAAATGTTTGAAGGAGGGTTGAGTTTGGGTTTTTTTTATTGTTCTTCTTGGTTGTAGGTGCATTCTGGTTTCTACCTTGATAGGCCATGGAATTATCAACAAAACCAATCACACCATCAACATGAGGTCCAGGGGTTGGTTTGGTTGGATCAATATCTAATCTAGGAGTAGTAGCCAAAATCTCCTACAACATTATTACTGTGAATACACCAAATCAAGTTGTTGAGCCTTAATGATGGCTTGCTCTTTTGTTTATACTCCTAACAGGGCCACATCTTTCACAATGAAGGGTTACAATGATTTAATGAACCAATCAGTTAAGAACTCAATAGGAATTTGTTCCTTTATTAAATTGTGTGCCATTATCCATTCATGAATGTGATCAAAGATGTACGTGGACTTATCCTTCCTTAATGAAGTTAGGATTTATGTGCCAGTCTCATAATGGATTGGTAACTAGAAGTGGTTTAAGAATGTCATTGCAATCGCATTGAATTTTTGAAAGGAAGCTTGTGGTAACTCAATGTACCACTTTTCTACTATGAAGAACAACAAAGATGGAAAGTCATCACATATTTTTTCATATCTTCTCTAGGTTTCTCTTCAAACTTAGGTATGTTTGAAAAAAGTTTGGTAGGGATAGGGGGGCATCTAGGATCATGTAACATTGGGTCATTGGTTAGCTTGGTAAGATTTGGAAAATTCAAAGTAACCAAGAAGGGAATATTTTTCGGTGTCATATAATTCCAACCCTAGGAGCATTTTCATCCCATTGGTTTGTGTTAACAAAATATTGGTTTGGTATATAGGGATTCCCAGGATTCATGAAAGGTTGACTATTTTGTGCAAAGTTACGATTTTGACCAAAGTGATTTTGTGTAAATGGTGTCATATTGCTTCTAGGTATTCCCCCCATGAATGGTTGTCTTCCTTGGGAAGTATTAACATTTGTAGTATTAACCATATTAATCCCTCCTTCCTGGTTGAAGGAACATTTCCTTGGTGCATATTATGCCCCTAGGGAAATCCAACACTAGTGCCCCCTATTCCAGGATTCATTGTATTACATTGTGGCACATTCTGTCCTAAAGGAGCACATGTGTTCATACCTCCCATTCTTGGGAACGACATGCTCATTTTAGGTAGGATGGAGCCAAGAGATACCCTAGTTATTGTGGAAGGGTTGGGCATGGACATGTGTCTTCTATAGGGTGGTAAAGCATAGGATGGAACCAATGGAACACTACTAGGGGTAATACTGTTTGTCGCAATGGGAATAATATTTCCATTCATAGGTTGGAAACCTGGAAATGTCATCCCAAAAGAGAAAGGGTTGGTTCCTTGTGGCATATATGAATCCCCTCCAGTAAGCACTATTGCAGACGGTGGGAACCATCTAGATGCTACTGCAAATGATGTATTTAAGTTTCCTTCTCCTATGGGAACATAAATGACTAGGGGTGTAACCTTTATAGAGATAGGTATCTCCCTCATGTTCTCCATACTATCCCACTCAAATGGTGGATTATTTGGTCTAGGAGTATGTAACTCAATTTCTTGGTTATGAACCAAATTAGGATTTTGTAGTGGGTTTAAAAAACCTTCAGGGTCTTAAATATAATCTATAAACATAGGACCTAGGTTCTCCTTAGGATGATAAGATGTGGCTCTAGGGGAGTTATTCAATTGTCCCTCAGTGTCACTAAGGTGTCCTTCTTTAGATGAACTCTTAGACTCACTAGAACTTGAATGGTTTTCTTCTTCTTCATGTTCTATTTTCGATTCTCGGTTTTCCTCCTCCGCCCCTTGAGAGGGTAGATTACTATAATCCAATATTATCCTTGTTGTAGGTATCCCTCTCCTTTTAGAGAAATCTGTTGAATCATTTCATACCTACGCAAAGTTCGATTGGCCATGGTAGTCTATTGAAGACACAAAGGAGAAAGCTTACAAAATTAAGAAATAAAACAAATAACACGTGCTAAAAATGTTCTTGAAAATATTTACACGAGCATAATTACTCTTCTAGGGACAAGCACTTGTCTATTTAGGACCAAATACTATTTAGTGAAGAGCTATGATTAGGAGTCTTCTAGAGGTCATCCTGAGATTACTAGGGCCTAAGTCCAACCAACGAAGATTGAAAGAGACAGTTACGCTAATCCTCATGCACCAATTAGCAGGGGTGCAAGCACTTGCCTTTGAAAAATACCCTCCCAAAGAGCTGAGATGGATATTCTATGTCTGTCTCTGGTGCCACAAGATATTCCCCTTGCAATGACTTGTGAGGATCCTAGGAAAGGAAACTAAGGTTACCACTTCATGTTAGGTAGTCAGGAGGAACGATCATTGGATATAGCTTCTACAAATGGGAAGGAATCGTAGGAAACAAGTCCTAGACCCAAATTTGTCAGTGAGTAATGGTGTCACCCCGAGGAATTTCCATGTATGAACAACTCCTAGACTCGCATAACCCCACTAATCCAAGCAACATCAAAAAATCTTCCCACTTTGACTAGTTTTACCTACCTCTTGACGCTTGTTTTAGAGGCACTTTCCTGACCAGTACTTCATGCTACTAATGGATTTAGCACTCTTTAATTGTTCCTAGTCTTAATATTATGTGGCCTTGGAGGAGTTAACGCACAACACCTATCTCCAAGGTCCTAGAACCATACTATTAGATGAGTTTCTATCAAAATAAAATCTTCTAGATTCTTTACAATTCTTTCTTCTTTCCAAAAATAACAATTTCAAATACTTTTTCAAAAAAGAAGAAATTAATTGCAACTAAATATTTTCAAATGCAAATGCCCTCATTCACACTATTTAAAATGAAATTTGAAGCATTTTTTCAAACCACTCACTTAACTCTTTCAATGCAAATGCAACCTACCAATTTTCATTTTTCAAACCAAATACAACTTTTTGAGATCCAAAGTTTTTCTTTTTGATGAAATTTGAACAACTTAAACTAAAGAAGTAACAAAAACAAGAAAGATATGGCTATCACTATGGTGAAAACATCTTCTAACTCTAGACTCCTCAACCACAAGCCAAATCCAATTTCGAGAAGAAACAAGTTCTTAGACTCAAACAAGTTAATAGGTATACTAGGTGATAAGGTTTTTGAAGCCATTTTTGTGCAAAAGTAGAGAAACTAGGAGCACAAACAACGAGATTATAATCTAGGCTTGCACACTCCATGCTTATCAGTCACTTGAATCCAAAATGAAAAGGCAACAAATCACTCAATACTTTCAAAATTTTCATGAACCTTTGAATCAAACTTAGGTTAGACACACCCAAACACCACCTAGAATCTTCTAGGAAGGCCAAAAAGAATCCTACACTACTTAGACAATTCAACCAAACCAATACTTTTCATAAAAGTAGGGAAAAACTGATAAATTCTCTCAAACACAAGGCATTTGCTTCTATGTATAAGTTTGCATGCGTACCATTCACACCTATTCATATATTTAGGTGCGAAGAACCCTTTCCACTCTCTACTATAAGTATAGTTTCTAGTGAATAGAACCTGGGAAGTGTGGAGAAAAATAGAAAACTCAAGAAAATTAAAATTACTGATATTTTAAGGTGTTTTGGGTATGTCTAATCCTAACATAGACTCTAATTCCCAACAAAGAACAAAGAAAGCGCTCTATAAGGACCCACAAAAGTTGGTTTCCCCCAACAGAGTCACCAGTTCTGTTGTTCGGAAATAAATCCTATTGTTGCTGGTGTTTTCACACCAGCACGTGCAAAGAAGCACCTACTAAGGCCTATGATAAACTTAGTAGAGTCTCAATGGAAAATAAAATATACAAAACATAAATTAAATAAATAAAATAATAAAACATGCAAACTGTATTCAAATAAATCTAAATTAATATTTTTTGCACTTTTTATCAAGCAAACAGATAGAAACATCTTTTAAAGAATAAAGAATGCTATTTCATTATGTCAAAAGTGGTATTTAAAAGGATTTAATAATCACCTCTGATTTATAGTAGGAGAGGCCCCTGCAGCTGTCCGGGAGGGTTCGCTTGGTCTCCTTGCAATCCACAGTTCTCCGGCCACGCGTCATGTACACAATCTCCAAAAGGTTGATAATGGAACACAAAGAGAGTTCTATTCTTAGGGATATTTTCATAGAGTAAAATATTTAGTGATGTATGGAGAATGGGTGTTGAGTGATTAACCGTTATGGTTCATTTATAGGCACTACGGATAGATATAGGATAAAGATAAGGATTTTATTTTTTTATTTTTTTTTGGATTTTGGTTTTTTAATTTTTGGCTTTTGCCTTTGATTTTGTGCCTTTCACTTTTTTATCATTTTTCCAAATTGGGCTATCATAGGTATCATGCCAGGTTTCTTCTTTTTGTTGAGTGATAAAAGGGAGAAACATCCAAAAAAAAATTCAGGTCATAAGTTGCTCATTTTTTAGATAATTGAGCAAATTAATTTTGTAAAATGGCCCTTTTATGTGAGACTTTGGTTTGTCAGTTTTACCAAGGTAAAAATAATGGAAATGGAATGTGGTAATGATGTGTAGGTTTGATGGGGCTAATGAAAAGGTAGGTGGACAAAATTTAGGCGTTAACAGATTCCCCCCTGATGTGTCGCATGTCAGGATCTCATCATATGGCTGACATACATCATAGGATCTTCTATTCGAGTGTGACGGTGGGATGGAGAATTAGGATTGCATCAGAGGATCTCACCCTTCAATGAGACTATAAGGACCCTTACCTGTAGATACAATACTCAATATGAATGAGGTTCACATAAGCTCAAATATATGGACGAGGCAGGAATTCCCATGCTCGTATCAATGTCTCAGATTAAAAACTGGATGGAGGCCCAAAGGGGGCCTGATCAATACATGGATAAACTGTTGTGTACATCATAAATGTCCAAGACGGACTCAAATATCGAATGAAATCATGACCAACCAAGGTTGATCTGAAGAACTGGAATAGGAACAATAGCATTCTCATGGAATGTTGAATCTCAATAACTGATGCACTGTTGGATCTGAAGGAGTCCAACATTTGTAATGACTCAAACAACTGAGTGTCTGAATCTAACTGGTACAATGAACTGCATCTGAACTAGATACATAAGGAATCATGTAACTAGAGGGGTTCCAAACACTATCACGAATGCATCCTAGATATCTCAGGAAACAAAATAGCATTGGGTTTACACAAAGACTCACAAATGGACTAGAGTCAAGGGACATCTGGGGTCTTTGACCAAATAATGAAAGAACCATTAACCTATATGAATCTCATTGGTGTGATGATGTAGTTGATTTCAAGCACTTGAGAAAAAACCATTCCAAAGGGAACTAAGGTCTCCCTTTAGATGGTCAAAGGGTCTCATCAATGAGGGTTATGAGGCCAAGGTACAGGGTACATCTGGGTCTATCCTCTAGAAAAAATGTGTTGATGTCGAAAGAGAGAGACATGCAATTGGAAAGAAAATGACGCTTCCTTAATAGAAGCACGAGGGATACTGTAATACCTCTGGCTCGGATATTAGAACTGATACTGCATTCTAAACATTTTTGCTATGAAGTATGTATCTATTTTAATATAAAATTTTCAGGTGGCTGTGTGGTGAGAAAAACATTGAAGAGGATATCCAGATCTTAATCGAGGTTGGTGAGGGGGTAAATTTTACCCGTGTACCTTGTCTCCTTGATCATTTGTTTTCTAAACCTTATGTTAAAATCCCAAAACCCATGCTCCTAAGCCAAACTCAAATGGGGGAGTGTTTAATAATTAAATATTATTAATTTAAAACTTTGGGAGAACTTAATTAAGTTTGATTAAGTTGTTAATTGAAATTATGGGAGAGGGTAACGTGGTTCCTTTGGGATAGCCACGTGGGAACCCAAAGATGACACTCGTTTTTCATGAATTATTGAGGAAAACAGGTGGAAATGGAGAGAGCGTTGAGAAAGGAAAAACCTGAACGTGAGACTGGAGAGAAAAATTGGTTATTCGAACTCTCTAAGGGAAATTAATGGCTATTCCCAATTTGCTTGTTGATACAGTTGCAAGGGAATCTATTGTGGTGGTGAAATCCTTAAGTGAAATTCAGACACTTGCAGTGAAGAGTATCATTGTGTGTCCTTGAATTCACAAAGGTGGAAGAAAACTCTATTTTACAACCTATACTAGCATTGTATCCCTTTGGTTGAATTGACCAGTCATTTGGCAATTTGTGCATGAAGGCCCGAGTGGAATTCCGACGCTTGCAGTGAAGTGTATCATTGTGTGTCTGTGAAGGAAATTTTGTGGGTTAATTGCAAAATTGGGATGGAATTGGTTTTAAAACTATTGTTTTATTTGTGCCTAGTTGTAATTTATTCATACTTCCCGGTTATTTCTACTTTGTCCCTATGAGTGAGCTAAGGGGGTTGGTGACTTACCTATGGTTAATTTCTAGATCTCGGCTCGGGGGTGGACTTGGGAGCTGAAATAATACATGTTGGACAAGTCCTATGGTTGGATGGAGCATGGCTCACACGCAGTCAGTTGCCCATTTCAAGACAAAATCTCAGATAAGTATATGCAGAATTCTAATTCTCTACAAATTTCTATGTTAAATGATAGGTTGAGAGAATTTAATGGTTTTGAATTTGTATTCTGTTATACATTAATTCTCTGCAAGTATGCTTTGAAAAACTATGTTTGTGGCATTTTTGTGCATAATAATTATAATTCATGTGCAAATGAAATTTAAATAGATTAATATTTCTGGTTAGGTCTAATTCACCCTGAATAATTATTTCTTCAACCCAGCTGCCATAAACTCTATTTTTAAGATTATTATTAAATTAACCAGATGTTAAAATTTACTTGAGAGTAAATAGTAACCAACTATTAAAATTTTATATTATGCATCTTAATGGAGTTGATGCGTTTAAAAGATTGGGAAATTATATTTTTGGGAAATCATGTTTTATGGGTTGAAATAAAGAATCCCTTGTTTTAATTTATTCCCTAAGAATTTAGTAACCATAAGTTAGAATTCTCATAATTGAATTAAATTATGATAATAAGTTTTATGTAGTCAAATGGTTTAACAAATTCTGGAAATTGTTGGTAATTTCCTATTTTACCTTTATACGTATTTCCTTGGGTACATTTAGAAAAATATGAAGATAATATCTTGTTTACATTCTACATTTACATTCTTCGTATATTTGAATTTGGAAGCTTAACACATGGTTGAAAATGTCCTAGGTTTTAGTGATTGGTAAAATTTGTTAAAATAGTGTTATGGTGAAAATTTTGTGAAAGATAATGAAAAATGAATGTTCAAATGTAAATCATGGCCTCAATTAGTTGCATGGTTTACAAATACCATGAGATGAGTTATAATTGCCATGATTGTTTTGAATTGGTTTGTATAGTTTAAAATACCATGGGTTGGTTATGTGTAAATTGCATTAAGATTTTTAAGAATTGGTTTGTTATTTGTATTTTAAAGAGATGATTTAGTTAATTAGAGCAAAACCATGGATTGGTTTATTTAAGAAAAGAAAACTACGGTTATAATTTGTTTATTTAAGAATGTGCTTTGGTAGTTAAAATAATGAAAGAATATGATAACATGGGAGGATGTTTTTCCATTTTTAAGAATGAATTTATTTTAAAGAGAAAATTTATGAAGTTTAAGTCTTCATGATTAATGAAAATTTATAGAAACAACTGAAAGTGTTATTCACTAAGCCTTGTCATTTAATGATACAATTTCATAATGTTAATCTCTAAGTTTAAGCCAAAATTGGAACTATTTTGGTTTATCAAAATTAAAGTTTGTTAAGCAAGTTAGCAAGCTTGTTTCAGATTGAGTTTTAGATTAAGTAAAAGTTTTGAACTAAATAATGGATTGTTGAAACTTACCAGTAGCTACTGAAACTCACTAGTAGCTGCTGAAACTCACCAGTAGTTGTTGTTACACACCTGTAGCATGCTGTTGAAAATCGCCAGTAGCTCTTGAAACTCACTAGTAGTTGCCGAAACTAATACAGACATGTTATGGGTCTCATAAAAGACATGTAATAGTTATGTTATGGGTCTCATAATACAATCATGCTTCCGCAAAAGTGTGCATAATGTATTTATGCATGTGATTAATTTATAAATATGTTTAAAAAAAATGGTGTGTGTTTAGTTTAATCAATGTAACGCAAGAGGGCATTACAGATACAACCAAAGAGAAATATAATTGGACATGGGACTAAGACACTACTTGGGGATATGAGGGAAACTGAGTAATAGGGACTCAAACTTCCTTTGTTCAGAGTATGATAGCATGGTTGACCTAGCAACAGATGTGAAATGAATCTTGAAGAGGGACACAATTGGAATACCAAGAAATATGACTACAATGGGGGACACTTAGAGAGGTGGCTATTGATGACATCAAGGTGACTCCAAGGGTGACTCATTGCAGAATAATATAAACAAAGGAGACCAGGTATGCTTCCATAAATAAGGGACTATATCTGATCTACAGGGGTGCTAAGAAGCACCATTTGGGCCTTCTTCATAGTTTAACGAGCTCAAAGAAGGGATAGAAGTGTGCTCAAAATGGTACCATCGTGTGGATTTTAACGAGCCCAAGACGGTGAATGCTCATTGGTGTTTTCATTTTTAGAGAGTCTGAAAACACAAATAAGACTCCATGAGTGGTATTTTTCATAAATTAGTCCCCAAATCTTGAAAAAGCATAAAAGTATGCAATGGAGAACTCTTCTAGCCATAGTGTCTAGACTATTCCTTTTTCATAATTAGTCCATCCAGTCCGAAAAAGGGGTAACATGCATAGTGAATGGACGTCCTTTCAAATAATTTAAAGAGCATGAAAGGAAGCAAGTTTGCATGGCAATCTTTTCATTCTTTAAGGAGCCTAAAAATAGATTAAAAGAAACTCCATGCCAAAAGTCCGCTTACAGGGATTTCCCAATGAGTTGACAATGTGAATTGAATGCATGCAGATTAATTTCTGGATCTCAAATTAAGAGGAATCACAATCCTATGGGGATATGAATGGCATGGGTACCAAATGTAGGGGGTACTAAAATGGTCACCCATGTAAGGTAGGATCTACTGCCGAGTAAAGGCGAATGAAATGATGGTTGGGTTGGGCCACTTACTCGAACATGGGGGTCCTATAGGCGTAAAGGAAAAAATGGATCAATGCATCAGATACTCTGGGGAAGAAGATGACCTATATGCCAGTTTGAAGTGTTATACCTATAGGGATCCGTTGTCTACTAAAACAAGTGGAGTTCAACGCAACCTGAACCTGTACACATGGAAATGATACCCAAGCGTAAAAGGTGTGTTTGGAAATCAAACCAAATATACAATTGATACATGACCTCGAGAAATGGTTGTGATCACACATGTGAAAAAGTGAGCAGGGTTAAGGTCCTGCCCCCATGCTATGGGAATGGGGTTGTTTATTATGGATCACATATTACTCTTATATATATATGCATGTGGATGCGCTTTTTATGTATTTTTTGATGTCGATGAGCCTTTTATGTGATGATTATGCCTATATGATATGTATTTACATGTCAATGCAAAATGATATGATGATGCATGTTCATGAGTTACTTCCTATATGCGATGATTGATATGCCATTGTAGAATGTCGTTAGCCATCTGGTCTGCAACAATATTTTGAGTTCGTGGGACATGTGTGAATGTGATGAATTCAAAGGGTCTGATCAATTGTTTAGTGCATAGGAACTTTCTACAAAGGCAAGGATCGCATACCTAGTAACAATTGTTGAGCTAGGATAAAAAGAGTTGGGAGTCTAAAAACACATGAAAGTGACTAATTCCCATATGGAGGACAGTGGTCAAGAGACTGGTCACGGCATTGTAATCAACCTGATTATTGGTGGCAGTGTCAATACACAATTCGTTAAGGTGGATTAACTCATGTGAGGGGGAATATAACACCCAGGATGCAGAGGCGAGGTTAGGAGACCATCTACTTGTGATCTTGGAGAAACCAACATAGACCGAGGGAGCAAGATCCATATGGTACCAATCATGGAAGAAAATCATAAGGCTCAAAAGGTAGAAAGTGGAAAACAAAAAGAAAGAAAATTATAAAACTCAAATTGATGTGTCCAGTGGGGTTAGGGGTAAAATATCTTGAGATACAACCCATTACGAGGGTTGGTTAAGATGAATCCTTCCGAATCGGAAAGGACATATGCGCCCTTTACAAGGAAATTTTTAACGAGGAAATTTTGAACGACGTATGGGCCTTTCCATAGGGATTCGAACTTGCCTTTTCCATGCTTGTCACGGGCTTGGTCATAAACGAGCACAAGGTCTCCTTCTTTGAAGATGTGGGGCTGGACGAACATATTGTAATGAGCTTTGGATCGATGTTTGGTAGCCTTGATCATCTGGAGGGCCACCCGATGATCTTTGTCTGCCTGCTCCAACAAGAGTAAGGGTTGCTCAAGGGGTGAAGTATCTAGGAGAAGTTCGACAACAATGTGCAAGGTGGGTATCTGACACTCGATGGGGAGAACAGACTCCACGCCATGGACCAAGTGGAACAAGGTAAAAACCATAGCGATCTTGGTAGATGTGCGGTAGGGCCATAGTTTTGGAAAGAGCATGTGATTCCAATTGGACTTATGTTGGTCAACCGTTCATTGGAGCATGGTTTTCAGAATCTTGTTGACAGCCTCGACTTGTCTGTTTCCCTTAGGGTATTAGGAGGAGGCGTACTGATGTTTGAACTTCAAGAGTGTGGACAATTCTTTCCAGACAATATCTTCAAAGTGTTTTCCATGGTCTGATATGAGTTGTTTGCGGACCCCGAAACATGTAATGACATGGTTGAAGAAAAAACATGTCTCTATTTCAACTTGGCAATTAAACGTGGGCATGGCATCGATCCACTTAGTGAAGTAGTCGATGGCCACGATGATGTACTTATGTCCATGATCAAGTTCATATTACACTCCATAAATTCGATGGCCCATTTGCAGAAGGGGCCGACCGTGATAATTGGATGGAGTTGTGCGGGAGGGGTCCTTGCTTTGGGGGAAAAGAGTTGGAAATTGAAACAGTGTTTGACAGCTATGATGCAATCAGTAAAAAGGGTCATCCATAAATAACCGACATGGATAACCTTTTTGGCAGTGGCCATTTCATAAAAATGTCCGTCGCACACTCCGCTATGTTAGTCATTCAAAACCTGCTCAGCCTTGTCATGTTTGAGGAATCGACATAAAATGGTGTCAACACCATGTCGATAGAGGACATCATCGATAAGGAGGTATTGTGAAGCTTGTTGGAGGATACGATGTCGATCATTGTGACTGAGGTGAGATCGAAATTTCTGCGTGTTTAGATACACAAGGATGTCTCCCTACCACAAGTAATCCGATGATATCGTGAACAAGTGTTCATCTAACAAGTTAATCGTGATCAGAGGTGACACCGATGAAGAGGGTAGGTCAGTCACGGGGGGTTCACTAGCGTGGCAATATCATATCACGTCCATTCATATTGGGGATTTTAATACTCTTAACAACCTCAAAAATATATTGTGCCATATTAAGGGGTCAAGGGGGGTTTTTAATTTGACATAGTAATATAAATATTGGGGGTTATTTTAATTGGGTGGGATAAGGAATAACCTCCAAATAGTGGGATGGATTTATACCTCCAAATAGTGGGATCAATTCATACCCACCTAAAACTTAAGGAACCTCCATTTTTATTTGATATTTCTTATGATCCTAAGTTTTGCATAAATCTGATAATAGTGTACCAATGATAATATCGATGGAAGTCTCTTTCTATTACTGGCCTTGATTAATCCTCATTTAATATCTTATTTAGGCTTTGCTTGAATTGATGTTATATTGTTTTCATCTTTAAGTTAAGAGATGTAGCTAATTGGAAGTTTTGAAGTTGAACAATTGTATTGTATTTTTTGTAGCAATTCGAGTAAAATATCTAACTCTTCATTTTTTAGGTTGTTGTTTAGGTGGGTATTGAGATTCAATCAAAACTTTCTCCATGACAACCAAGAAAAGTGAGATCAATCTTTCTTGGCTCACTAGAACCAAGAAAAGTTAGATCAATATTTCTTGACTAATTATTTCTTTCAACTTTTTGTATTCTTCTTTAACATTTTCACATTGCCGGTTAGGAATAGTTGTTAGATTGGGTTATATTTGGCACATTCATAATTGCGGATTCAATTCTTATATGCAAGGCATCCATCTTAATATTGTATTGGAACTGACATGGACATAGGTGAAAATATAAATCCTTATTTACATACCCTATGTGTTAGCGTTACCATGAAATGGTATCATGTAAATTTCACCAACTTTGTATCTTTATAACTATTGCATGCTTGAAACCTAACAATGGATATTTTTCCCTCTCCTATAAAGATAAAAGAAAAAAAACTAGATATAACCCAAGAAAAGGTAACTAAATGTTGTTAATTCCTTTGATTGCAAGAATAAATGTAAAGGAAGTGGAGGAAATTCATATATTGCACCTTGTGAATGACCCAAATATAAGCTATTCACATGATCATATGGTGTTATTGGAAAGCAAGATGATTTTTTCTATGTTCATTTGGGTTCAAACATCAATGATGTTTGTTTTGATAGGAAGGTAGGGGATTCCATTCATGAAAGGGGTTCAATTTTGCATTTTTATGGAGTTTAATTTAATAAGATTATAGAAAACATGAGCTCTCTATGGATATACTTATATTTACATGATATAAAATTGGTAGATTGGTAGGCTATGGTGTGAAACATTTTCAATTCTCATATTTTCTAATCATTTCACTAACTATTGGACTATCGGCCTGTTACATTCTTTGCTATGTTGATATTTTGATTGGGTTTCCTTTTATGCATTTTTCCTTCCCAATAGTATTTCGTTGGGTCTTCCACTATCCAATTCTACAAATTGATTAGTCACCCCTGCAATCCTAGTGGGATATCATTATTAGCATTAACCTTTTATTTTATTTAACATCATGTTTGATTATACTAATATGTGTTAGGGCTCATGTTTGTTACAACTTGACAATATGATATAAAGGGGGTATTAAAAATGGGTTGATAAAAATAGATACATGCAATATCTATTGAAACTAGGGGTTTTGTTAATTGGAAATGAATATTGGAAGGGGGGTTCAACAATAAAATTTTAGGAGGAGTTTTCGAATATTTATTGAAATTAGGGATATTCTTTAAAATCATGCGAACAATCGTGCTATGTAATAATTTCACTAAGTGAACCCCCCGTGAGATCGGTCCTAAGTTGTTCCAAGGAGAGTTCCTTGGTACTTTTTGGGGTAACAAATTTGAGGTCGTACTCTTGGAGGACAACAATCCACTTGGTCACTCAGCCTTGAATGAGGTGACGACTTAAAAGATAGACCATGGGGTTGGAATCTACCACTACTGTAGTTTGGCTCATAAGAATGTAATGGCATAATTTATGAACTGAGAAGATGATGACAATGGCCATTTTCTCTTTGTGGGGGTAACGTAGTGGTGGTCCTGATAATTTTTTACTCACATAGTATATGACATGTTGTTAAAAAGCACTATCCTCCTGGACTAAAACTCATGAAATGGCATGTTTAGATGCCGAAACGTAAAGGTTGAAATCCTTCAATAAATCAAGTGGTGAAATCAGAGGAGTGAAATTCATGGCTTGTTTCAATGAGTCGAAATATGTTTGTGCTTGTCCATCCCAAATGAAGGGGACATTGGTATGAAGCAAGCGTAATAAACCGTAGACTTTTGTAGCATAGTCCAGGATGAAGCGACGGAGAAAATTGGCCTTTCCTTGAAGGATTTGCAACTGGCGCACGGTGCGAGGGGATGGAAGGTCAAGAATAGCTTGAACCTTCAAAGGATCAACTATGATCCCTTTTTGGGAGACAATATTGAATCCCAATAACCGGTTGGAAAGAACGTAGAACACACACTTGAGGGGGTTCAAGCGAATGTTGTATTTGAGACAATGTAGGAATACTTGTCAAAGGTATTCTAGGTGATCTGAACATTTCTTGGATCTAGCAGTGAGATCGTCCAAGTAGACAAGGATGATGTGAACCAAATCATGAAAACAGAAGGTCATGGCCCGCTGGAAAGTGGCTCCGGCATTTTTAAGACCAAACGACATAACGTGATAGGCGAAATTACCCCATGGGGTGGTGAATGTAGTCTTGTACTGATCCTCTTGGCGGATCTGGATTTTGTTGTACCCTAAAAAAACATCCATAAAGGATAGAACCTCATGGCCTGCACATGCATCGATGAGTTGATCAATGAAAGGCGTAGGGAAATTATCCTCGGGGCATGCTAGATTCAAATCTAGGAAATCGGTGCAAACACAAATGGTGCCTTTTTTTGTTAACTGACACAATGTTGGACACCCACGTGGTGTATGGGTTGGGATAAATGAACCCGACTTGGCATAGTTTTTCAATTTCATCCTTTACCGTGGGCATTTTGGATGGGTGTATTGGTCGTTGTTTTTGGTGGACAAGTTTGACATCAAGCCAAGCGTGAATGCGATGCTCAATGATATCAAGGTCGATGCCATGCATCTTAGTGTAGGACCAAGCGAAGACATCACGAAACTCTTGAAAGATTTTCTTGTACGCATCAAATTATACGGAAGTGCAAGAGGCACCTAAAGTGATGTTCTCAACGACACCGGGTTTGACGGATATATCAACTTGTATGGTGGGTGAGATGTTAGCCATGTTACCTTCCTCGAAGGTGTTTGGGGATAGGATGGGGATCTTGAACCAATCCACATTGCCATGGATATAATATTTTGACTCGACCAAGAATTGAATGGCCAAAACTGTGGTAGACTCCTCGGGAATAAAATAGGCTCGATGATGCATGTCATCCCATGGAAAGTCTGGTTTAGTTAGTGCTTCAAGAATTTCTTTGTCGCTGCAGAAGCACCAGGTAGAGAGATCGGAAGAGTTATGAAGGGAGTTCAAAGGGACGAAGTGTGGTGAGGTTTTCTTCCTACAGGTAAGATGAAAATCCCTTGGATGATAAAGTGGTTCCCTTAAACCAAATCCAAGACAAAAAGAGAACAAATAGAACCCTAAACTCCTAGATCAAGTATGCACAAGCATTCAGATATGAAAGTGGAGAGAAAAGGCAAATATCTTACCTTTTAATTCGAAGATTGTCCAAGCTCCAGCTTCAAGCTTGATGTACAAGACTTGAATATCTACAAAATAAGGTATAAGACAACCCTCCAAAGACAAGTGCATCAACAAGATCTAATACAACATATCATATATCAATGAAAAGACAAGACATGGGATAATAAACTAAGTTATATTAATATGAAATCCATGAAAGTTTGTACATCAAAAATGTGTTATACCTGACATTGTTGCAGCATGATCATCCTCCAAGATCTCCTTCAATATCCTTGCAAGACTCTTAGAATCATAGGTTTGATGCCTCCAAGATCCACCCCCCTAGCTCATGGATGGCCTTCTTCTTATAGGATTTGGGAAGCCAACCACTAAGAGGATATTGTGGATCTAAGTGAGGAAGATGTGGATCAGGGATCTCAATCATGCCAAGGAGGGAATGTGAGAGAGCATTCGAAGGGGAACCTCATCCCATAAAAATATCTTCGATATCCAAGGTCCAATATCTAAGGCAATTGGCTATTTAGGGATTTTTCGTGCCCCTGTAGCTGAGGAAAGCACGAAAATGTGGTAATTTTCGCATCCCTATAGGTATGTAGAGCACGAAAAATGTTGTATTTTCGCGTCTTGCACCACTAGCATGGCGCGAAAATATATCTAGGAGGTGGAGAAATGAGTTAGGTGAAGTGGTTTTTGGACCTTTAAGTTGTTGGATGGGCTTCCAACATGATGAAGAAGGGTCCTAACACCCCTAGGAGGCTAAAACATCATGTTTCTCATGGTGATATGACATGAAGACGTTCAATAGTACACAATGTGCCGATTTGAGGTATAACACGGAGGGGTCGCTGGTTGAAATCATATAAATGGTGTTTACCTTGGTCAAAAAGGATTCCAGGGGGTGGATATCCTCAATAATGGTGATCGATGGCTGTTGCAACTCATTTAGCACCAACCGATATTCTGGTAGGTCGAGGAAGTGGTGGGAATAATGGCCATAGATGTCGCAAATCACACACAACTGGTTGGTGCACAACGATTTGTTACGCATATAAAGAGGGATTGGCTAGTGAAAAACTAGAATTTTCTCATCATCATCCAATGACTTCATATGAGTGCGAAGGATGGGAAAGTGCGGACAATTATGGGTAGTGTGACCCAAGGTATCAAACAAAGCGCAATGTATAGGGGCTCGAGCTGAGGAAGGGGAAGGGGGGTCACAACTTTGTTCGCACTTGCCGAGGTGTTGGATTTTGTGGATTTTCCCCCAGTCTTCTTGGAAGAAGGGGGAGTACGATAGGATGCAGTTGATGTCGACACCCTAGTGGGCAGGTGATTGGTGGTGTTGATGGGTTGAACCGATTGAAGCACAACCTGTGGGGATAGAGCGGGATTAGGTGTGGGTAAGTACCAAATGGGAATCCCTAATGTTAGTCCTGGGGGTTCAACGTTGCCATGACAGGCATGATTACCACTCTTAATGGTGGGAACAAAAATTGGAATTTGTGGATCGAGGTAGCTCCCACGTGGCTAAGTACTGACAACGGTTGGGGTACTGGTTGGAAGGCGGGTTGTGATTCTAGAACTGATTGACTTGATGAAATAGTGCACAAGTCAAATACTTCAACGATAGGTGGGGGCAGAGGTAGAAGGATAAACGTGCAGGTCATTGGGGCCTATGAATAAATACTTGGCCCCACAATGGAAATCGAAGGAGTAGACGTGCCAAGTAAAAGTTTTTCGACCATGGGAAGGAAATTATCTGGTGTAGCGGGTGCGTTAGGATCATAGTAAGTAAGTTGGTCAATTTTGATGACCCGTCCCTCATGGGGGAACATCATGAGCCAGAAAATAGAAGAGGAAACGACCTTCATTGTGTATGTGTAGCTTCATCCCAGAAGAAGGTTTTCGTCGAGTTGTGCATTTATGAATTCGATGTCAATCAGGATGGTTTTGTCGGCTAACTAGACAAGGAAATTGGAAAGAAGTCCTTGCAGTTGAGTTGCGCGACCATCATAAGCTCGAAGGGAAATTGTGGATGGTTGAAGAGGAGGGGATTTGATTTTCTGCCACACGAATGTGGACATGATGCATGTAGAGGCGCCCTCATTGACTATGCGTCGATGGATAACTAGGCTCCGGATCGAAACTGAGATCTGAAACTCGATGCATGAAGGCATGTGGCGTTCAAACTAGTCTAAGTCGAATGCCATCAATCGTGAGTCAGAAGGGTAGATCGCACCTAAAGCAGACAACAATGATTTGCGTTATGTTGGGAAGTTCTTCAAAACTTCTAAGGTTGAAATAGCAATGGGGGAGTGGGCTAAGTCATCCATGATGTTATAATTGGGGGCATCACGGACATTAGGGTTATTGGTGATGTGGCGTAACGAGAACTTGGGGGCCCTTCATTTGGTGAGGGTGGGAGGCATAATGACTGGTCTACAGGGGTGGTTGCGGTAGCCTTATCCGCTAGAATGGTCTTGGTATCCGATTCACACTGATTACAGCGCATTTGAAGGTTTACTTCAGGAGATAACATTATTAAAAGATGGTGAACTCCCCAGTCAAGGACTTGATTAGAAGAACCAGCATAAGTAACGGGTAGTTGTGTAGCAGTGGCCCCTTGCGTGGGTACCATAGATGGGCAGTGACAACCCCTTGAGTGGGTAAGGGGTTTTGTAACACCATGGGTTGTGCAGTGGGATGCATTGGGTTTGGTGGTTTCAAGGTGCAGCACTCCCTTTCCATTGGTTGTCCTTGTTCCAAAGTTGTTTGGCTCTCTCCAAATGGGTACAATGGTGCGTATAATGGCTATAAACCCCATAAAAAGAGCATGGGTGGTTCGTGTGTAATTGAGGGTTATTTCCTTTCCGAGGTTGTTGATCAAGGTTCTGATTGGCTGGCGCGACACCATTTTTATCTAGGGGATTTGGAGGTTGTCCACCTCCACCGGGTTGTTGATTGTTTCCTTGGTTCCTACCTCATCTCTTATTATGTTGTCCTTGTTGGTTCCATTGGGAAGCTGGTTCTACAGCTGGTTTTGTTAGGAATAAACTTTCCCTTGAGGAACGGGAGGATCTTGAGGTTGGGTGGGTGTAGGGGTCACCGGCGGTGGGTAGTAAGTGGGAGGTGGGGTAGGGGGGGCATATGCTTGCAGTTTATGACTATAGCTAGGTTCCAGGTACGTGGGACCATGTATGTGGGGACTATCACTCCATAATGATCCATTGTCCGTGAAATATCGGGGCCAAAACTCATGGCGGGATGTGCAGGACTAGGTGTGGGGTGATATACAGGGGTTGGTGTTGGAGGCATAAGCATATAGGACCGACTGGTGGATGAAATATGGCCAATGATTCCATCGGTGGCATGATATGCCCCCGGCGCATCCTTGTGAGAGGAATCACCATGAGGGGCATCAGGTAGTATCGTGTATAGGTAGCCAGACTGTGCATAAATAAGGTCAAACTGTTGCGCTTTCAGTATGTCCTCTTCTTCGGTTTGGGTTTGTTCAGATGCCACATCCTTGGTGATAGCTGGTATGAGAGATTTCAAGAACCAATCTAAAAAGATACAGTAATCTAATTTGATCTTACACAAACTATGGCATCTACGCTATTCATGGATATGGTATGTGATATGGGTGGCCGTATTATGTCTGCATGATAGGAGAATCTCAACATTAGCATTGTAATAGACTAGTAACTGGAAGAAATACAAGAAATTCGATGCAAGGGATGCAAAGGTGGAATGCGTCCCATGGGGTTGATCAATATACCACTTGGTTGTAGAACCAATGAATGTATGTTGTAAGAGGCATAGGCGAATGGAGTCCTCCACTATGGAGTTAGAGGAACACCACAAGTGGAAGGACATGATGTGGTTTTGGGGGTCCTCACCACCTTTCCCCTCAAACTTGGGGATGTCCGAATGGAGCTTGGTGGGAATGGGAGGCCACATAGGATCATGTCATATCGGGTCATTGGTCGATCTAGCCAGGTTAGGGAGGTTAATATTGTTAATGAATGGAAAACTTGCAGGAGGATGTGACATGGTAGGGTCGACTTGCATGCTAGCCATAGCAATGATAGTGGGGGAACCTCCATCGAATGGTGGAGGGGTGGGGGTCATCATGAGATGGACGGTGAAACCACCCATAGGGGGTGGAGGAACCTGGAAAGAGGGGCATGTGCCCCCATGGCTACCTTCAACAACTGGAGGAATGGTGGTCGTCAGGATGGGTTCGCTACCTGGGGGGATGGACATAATGACTGGATGTACCGTAGTGGTGGGGATAGGTCCAGTGGCACTGGGGATGGTGGGTCCCATAGATTCCATAGCTGGAATAGAGACTGAAGTGGAAATAGGGCCACTAGTGGGTCCACCACTGACAATCCCTCCATAAAATGGGTTAGGATTTATGCAAACCATAGGACTAGATGGATTTGTCTGTATGGGTGAATCAGACTCAGAGGAGTTAAACGTGAAATAGGGGGTGTCTGGATGAAAATATGGGGATGTTGTTGTGTGCCTGGGAGGTGCACGGTGAGGAGGGTCCAATGGAGCTTACTGTGGGGATTGCCCCTGTATTCGATGGGAGTGTCTCGGAGAATCAATGGCGACGAATGTGGAAGTGATAAGGGGATGTTGTCTAGAAACACACTCAAAAATCCTAATGCAATCGTGCGTGCAAAAGGAGAGATAATAAAACACGACACTTAGGCCAACAACAAGCTCAAAAACAACTGCTGCATCATGGGAGCGACAATAAAATGGTCAGAATACTAACAGGAAGCACTCCTAAAAAGAAAAAGACCCACTAACCTATGGGGTATAGGAGCATGCAAATGCCTAACTAAAAGATGGAAGCTCACGCAACTCGTATCCACTGCAGGGTGATGACATCCGCGGTCAGACAATATGAAATGGAGAACCAAATGGCTAAGGGATATCCCTCTACCGAGAGGGATCCCGGGTAAAATATCCCTAGAAGAATGGATACTAGGCTACCTCGTTCATGGTACGTTCAGAAAGGTGTCCCATGGCTTTAGTTCTTTGGTCGTCGTGCACCCGATATGGGGGCTGGCATGCACGATGAGAACAATGAGTTGGTTTCCTTCATTGCAGAGTGGAGAGGGGAATTCCACTCAGAATTCCAGAACCAATCTTTCCACTTGCCCTCCTAAGGGAGAGGCCCTCCAAAAAATCGGTGTCAACCGTACCAATAAATACTAGGGGATTTTGGCTCCCTAAAAGACAACAACTATGTTTCAGATGTATATGACAAAGGGGGTGTTTTTTGGATTCCTATCCCTAATGTCCTAAACTAACTACTAATTCTTTTTGGTCCTCAAGTGAAGTTAATATTTGTTGAGTTAAGGTTAATTTTAGGGCTTCACTAGCGGCATGAACCAAGCGATAGTTTGATTTAGGGAGTGATTGTGTGCACTGGTGGTGTGTACAATAGCTAATAAATTAAATGCTTAACAAAAATGAACAACTTCCAAAACTAAGTCTAAACCTTTTTTTTTTGTGAAAACATCATTTCAAAGTAGAAAGGCTACAACTAAGCATTTATCATTCAAAGCATAAAAAACGTTTGATTTTTCAACAAGCACTCGCTGAAACAGTAAATATGCGGCCAAAAATAATCTTTAACAGAACTAAAGAAGCAACAAATACTAAAAAATAAGGATTTTTTTTTGCTGCAAGAAATGAAAAAGATTAACATAAAGACCACTACAACAAGCAAATGTTTGCAAGCAAAAAAATAAAAATAAAAACTATTGCTTACACTTTTTTTTTAAAGGGGGGCAAAAACAAGATATATTTATGTAAATTTTTATGCAAAATTTACATAAACAAATTACATATTTGAATTCCCCTTGAAAAAATACATGGTTTGAAAAAATAAATCACACAAATATGACTCCGGGAGGCAAAGATATCTTAGTTTAAAAATTTGCAATTTTTTGGACAGACGGAAATATTGCAAAGAGGATATCTAGAAAAAAAAAAGGCTCAGCTTGATAAACAAGGGTAGTTTCAAGTTTGTTTTAGGACTCTAATTACTCAGGAAGCAGCAATAAAACTCAATCAATGGTTGGAAAGGTTAGACAAGCACAACCGGAGAACGATAGAGATCGTCCCCAGTATGGTCGCCAAAAAATGTCGTCGGTGTTTTAACACCAGCATGTGCAAAGATGCACCTACTAAGGGTTGTGATAAACTTAGTAGAGTCTCAATGGAAAATAAAATAAACAAAACATAAATTAAATAACTAAACTAATAAAAAATACAAACTGTATTAAAATAAATCTAAATTAATATTTTTGGTACTTTTTATCAAGCAAACATATAGAAACATATTTTAAAGAACAAAGAATGCTATTTCATTATGTAAAAAATGGCATTTACAAGGATTTAATATCACCTCTGAGTTACAGTAGGAGAGTCCCCTACAGCTGTTCGAGAGAGGGTTCGCTTGGTCTCCTTGCAATCCACAGTTCTCTAGCCACATGTCACATACACAATCTCCAAAAGGTTGAGAATGGAACACAAAGAGAGTTCTAGTATCAGGGAGATTTTCGTAGAGTAGTGGCTTGAGTAATGTATGGAGAATGGGTGTTGAGTGATGGACCTTTATGGCTCATTTATAGGCATGATGAATAGATCTAGGATAAGGATAAGGCTTTGATTTTTTATTTTTTTATTTTTGGCTTTTGTCTTTTTTAATTTTTTGCTTTTTCCTTTGATTTTGTGCCTTTCACTTTTTTATCCTTTTTCCAAATTGGGCTATCATAGGTGTGATGCCAGGTTTCTTCTTTTTGTTGAGTGATAAAAAGAAGAAACATCCAAAAAACAAGTCAGGGCATAAGTTTCTCATTATTTAGATAATCGAGCAAATTAATTTTGTAAAATGGCCCTTTTGTCTGAGACTTTGGTTTTTTGGTTTTACCAAGGTAAAAATAATGGAAATTGAATGTGATAATGATGTATAGGTGTGATGGGGCTAATGAAAAGGTAGGCAAAACAAATTTAGGTGTTAATGTTAAGATTCAATATGCTAAGATAGAAAATATCAGCATTACATTCCATTTCACAATAATAGCATATAGAAGATCACTGAAGAAACAACAAGCACAACATACATACAAGAAACACAGATTTATCCTGGGAAACCCTCATGGGGTAGAAAACCCAACAAAGCTTCCTCAATATAGATGACCAGCAATATACAAAGATGCAAACCAAAGACATGATCTCCTCCTCCACCATAGCAGACCTCTCCTCCACAAGTGCACTACATTCTGAGTGAGGGAAGTGTGTATATAATGAGGAACACGCCTCCTCTATTTATACACATCTCCGACTTGTACTTTATATTAACTAGGTCGGCCCTAACTTTACCACTGGGTTAAACACCCCACTACAACTGGCTGGGCCGACCTCACTAGGGTGGTCTAACAACCCTTTGACCCACATAACACATACAGGGCCGACCCCCACTAGGGAAGTCTAATAACCCAAGTTACCACATTCCGACGGAGGAATAGACATCTCCAGATATACAATAAGATCTTCACGGAGGAATGAAACATCTTCGGAATAATAAAGTGCAAATATAATATTCT
Source organism: Larix kaempferi (assembly GCA_027924585.1). Classification (NCBI taxonomy): domain Eukaryota; kingdom Viridiplantae; phylum Streptophyta; class Pinopsida; order Pinales; family Pinaceae; genus Larix; species Larix kaempferi. The sequence continues at coordinate 4,422,977 of BSBM01000344.1, read as the reverse complement.
TTGAAGTTACAATATCTCAACAGTTAACACCTATGACTAGGGTGAGATCACCAACATATTGAATAAAGTGAAACTGACATATAGGACTCTATTGGTAGGAAGAAAAGACTCACACTCATGCATAAGAACACATACAAAGTAATAACAATAAAATATAAATTAAATAGAGATTGATGAGGAGAAGAAATCTTGAGCACCTTTTTACAATGGTTGATCCAAGCCGCTCCTTATTCTTTTCCTAGATTTGATCTAGATTTCCAAACCTTCAACATGCAAAACAAATAGAGCCAACCTTTCTCAAACCAATTTGACAATAGTAAAGAATATTACTAAATTGAAAGATGAAAAGATCATAATATTACCAATCAACTTCAATATAAAAAACAATAATTCCTTTATGCCAATTATCAATCACAAAATTGACTCAGTATTTGGGGAAGGGAAAGATGTCAAGTCTCTATTGAAATGGTGAACAACGTACAAAGTATACCTGTTATTTTCTTCGATGCCTTAATGAACCCGAAGATTTTGGTCTCTCCTGTTCATTCACTCCCACAATTCCACTCCAATCCACTGAATACATAAAAGGGAGAAACTACTTGAGGGTGAAAGTTTCAGTATGCAAGGATATAGGGGTTCAGCAAAAATGTTCATTGATGGAATGGAAATATGGGCATGATAGCAAATGATTCCTCCAGTGTTACTTTGCTACGATGGGTGTCCCCCATCTCAATCCACTCCTTCCTTTTTATGATTGAAGGAATTAGTCAAGGATGGTTACCAAGTGGTTTGAGGAGTTACAACCGAGCAAGTTAGTTTGTGGAACTTCCTAACTTCCCTCATTTTTTATTTTGTTTTATATTTTTTGTGATTTTTTTAGGGAATTTCCACCTAAACCAAAGGAAACATGCAAATTTGTTCCTTGCTCAAGGGTAGGGAGTGAATGGTACGCTCCCTACTAGTTCATAGCATGCAAATTTTTGTTGTTTGAGGTTGGAAGTCTTCACAATGAATGGGAAATAGCCGAGGTTTCACTTATAATGCTTAGGGGCACCAATAAGAGTCAACTCATAGGTTCTTCCATCCATAAATGTCCTTTTTGTGAATGTATAGTGACAATTTAAGTGTCCTCTTTGTTAACTGTCTTCACGAATAAAGAAGTGTCTGCTTGAGTTATAACACCTTTGGAATGATTTAAACTTGGTCTTGTATATATGCTAGATGTTTTTCATAGTTATTATTGTTTTTATTATGATTTAATAGACTATGAAGTAGATATACATGGTGATTGTAAATATTTGTGAACTTAGATATTTTGCACTAAATAAAAGAGCCAATATCAATTAAGCATCAACACATAAAGAGGATATTAATAACAAAAATGTAAGGGGGTCTAAGGGAAACCTAGAGTGCCTTATCCACCTTGCGATTACCCAAACCCTTCAATATTTTAAGATGTTGAGCCTAGAATATAGTCTAAATTGAAATGAAGGAAATGGACCTAACCATCTCCTCAAATATAAGTAACCACCTTATACATCATAGGAAATTGATCTACCCTACATTATTGGAACCAAGAAGAGTTAGATTGGATATCTTCTTTCCATCCTTTATGCATGAAAAGAGGGGAAATTCAAATGGGAGGAGAGATTTAATTTTGGGATGTCTAGAGGAAAATAAAAGTGCATTTTACCTTACAAAAGAGAGGTTTCCATACTAAGGAACATAATAGCCATGAAAAGAATCCATTATAACCTTGATAGTATCTAAGTAGCATGAAAAATATGTTGGAGTTAATGGACAACAATCTAGACCTTTCTATCCCCACACTTAAGAGCATTAGAGGAAGGGAATTCTAAGGGACTTTTGAGTAAAGAAGGAAGAGTTTATTGTTATGTTGTGTGGCTGTCAAATAGCTAGACCAATTTAAGAAGTCAACAATGAGATATTTGGTAAATTATTTTCCTTATTTTTAAATGGAGAAACTACCCTTAAAATTATCCATTATATTCTTCTCCCTTGTGGTATGATAGCCTAGCTAAGGTGTGCCATATACAATAGACTTCCTATGGTGGGTGGAAAATAACCCTATCTCAGTCAATTGTTTCATAATCATCTTTCAGAAAAGATAAGTAACTTCTCTTTAAATATTCTAGTTTATTCTGAGTATAATTCTTTATTGTTTATGATTTATTGTATTTTGATTTCCTATAGAGTTAATAAGAAAATTTCTATGCCTAAAAGCTACTCGATGTATTCCTCAAAATAGAATCATTGTATTCCTTATGTAAATTGATCAGACAGATCCCTTATTCGTATCCCACATGGATGTGAATTTGATTTTGTATTCTGTAAATATTAGAATTGTTTTGGTTCTTTAGATTAGATTCCTCCATTAGAAGTTTTTGACCCTCGCGGGTTGACCTTTCTTGACAATAATTAATTTTCTGCACAAGTGGATGGCTAGGTTGCTTACGTTTCCATACAATTTACAATTTTGATATACCTATAGTTTTATCTCTGTCATGTATGTTTTATATACTCAAGAATTCAATTTGATGAATGAAAAGCACTACTAAATGTTGTTGGTCATCAATTTTCAATTGCATTCAATCGTCTTGAAAATACCCCTTGCCCCTTTTTTTTGTTTGTAGCAGGCATGAGTGTTTTCATATTAATGTTATTTTTGAAGTGTTCGCTTCCATTTTCAAAATGACCTATATTCATATTTTTGAGTTAAGCATTTGCTAAATCTCGATTAATGAAACAATGGTATTTACAAATTCAAGAGAAGTTAAGAATTTGGCATTGAATGGTAACCCACAAATACCATTACTCGGTTGTTGGGGGATTTAAAACTTACAATTGAGAAGTAGAAATTGTTGTTACTCGGTTGACACTTAAAAGGTTTGGTCTTTGTAGGATCAAGTAACATATACTTGTTTTGTCTTTGAAGTTATATGTTTGGATTAGATAATTTTTATTGTAAAGTCTTCCATGTTTCTTTAGAATTAAAGAATGATCAAAGTTGCCTTTTTTTTCATTTTAAAAAGAAAAATAGCATGATTTTTGTTTTCCTTTTCCTTTTTTGTTTTCCTTTATCTTTGTTGGGGTTTGAACATAATTTTGTATACATTTTCCTAGTTTCCAGGTATTTTCTTTATGGTTTACAAAGTAAATGTAGTCATGTTTGGTTAAAATAGTACATGGTTATGTCACAGATTGGTATTAGAGTCAAGGTTACAGAACTAGGGGTTATATGGGCTCACAGAGAAATAGATGATAGTGATTTGGTGTTATGATTAATGTTTACTTGTTTCTATATTTTGTTACACAATGACTAGTGTTTTAACACGTTGATAGATCATTTTTTCCGTGGAGGATTTACCAAATCCTCAAGAAACTGAGTCTAATAAAGGAAAGAATCTTGAGACTCCCCCAAATATGTCAAAATCATAAGAATATTGAATATAGAACTTTATAGTTGTAGTGCATACAATGAGAATGTAATAAAGGCTCAAGAAGAACATAATGAATTAAATTATTCTCTACTGCATAATTTGACAAAAAAATCATAAACAAATGCATCATGGATATATTTCAAGAAATTTTGGGAAGCATTCTTCAAGGAATATGTCCCATAGTATTAAGAATCCAATATCCAGTGATTGCACATACATGGCATCTAAATCATTAGAAAAAGACACAGCTACATCTGGAGATTCAATTAGCAATGGATCAAGGTTTGCTTCTCATAGATAGAGGAAGAATAGAAACTCCAAAGACTATTTATAGGGGGGATTCATAGTGGTAAAACCACCCACCTTTGATGGTGAGGTGAAATCAAGTCAATAAGTTGAGGCATGGCTTCTTGGAATAAGGAAATACTTCTAGGTTCATGAATACTCTAGAAACATGAGGGCTACACTGGCCATATTTAATCTAAATGGAAGAGCATCCATTTGGTGGGAAGACCTCAAGAAAGTGAAGAATACAGCTAATGAAAAAATCACTATGAAGCAATTTAAAGAATACTTTCAACAAGAATGCCTTTCAGAAATATACTATGTTGGTGAGATCAAAGAATTTCATGAGACGAAATTGGGGAAATTGACTATGGAGGATTATCCAAGAAAGTTTTTAGAATTGTTAAGGTATGTCCCATATTTTAGAGATGATAAGGTTAAGTTTCAATGGTTCCTAAGTGATCTTCCTTAATCATAAAGACATGATTGAATTTGATGAACCTAAAAATCTTAATGAGACAATCAAGAAGGAAAAATACTATTATGAATAGAACATGCATAAACTAGAATTCAGTAAGGCATGGAAGGAAAAAAGAAAGGATACAAATTAACAGAGAAAGAAGAGATTCAAGCCTCAAAAATGTAAAAATCAGTCAATGAGTTTCCAACCAAGTTATCAAGCATAGAGTAGTTTTCAATAGAACCAACCAGCACAAAGTGGAAACAAGCCAGCAAGATCAATGTGAAGGAGGCTAGGTGAGCCTTTGAAAGGGCATTTTAAATGTTGGGTATGTGGATCATGTACTTAGGGATCATCCCCATCGACAAGAAAATGCCAGGATTGTTCACAAAATTAAAGAAGCTACAATAGTCAATGAAGCAAGAACCATTCCTAGAATTCGTGTTTCTTTAGAGAACCACCAAGAATCTATGATGGAAGTGGAGGTAGGATTTCTAAGCAATCTATTTATATTTATATTTATCTAATATCTAGTCACAACTACATGCACCTTAAACTCTTTACGTATGTGTTCTCTTAAAATGCAAGCATAAGAAATCATGGTTAGTAAAGTTGGCCATAGGAACTAAGAGAAATGTAAGTGAGTTGGTGGAAGCATGTCCACTAGAGATGAATGGACTTTCCCAATGGAAAAATTAGAATTTTTTTCCACTTGGTTCATATGAATTCTTGATTGGCATGGATTTGCTAGTAGAACATAAGGTGAAACTTGATTGCTACCATCTAACTTGTACGTGGGGGAACCAATAGTGTTTACAATCGGGCGAAGAGGGACTCCATTCTTGTGCACTTTAGGAATCCCGTAGATCTGTGGAACCGTTCCTTCTTTGGGAAGTAGTCTTCTTTTCAAATCCTCTTCTAGGCATACCTAGCGAACAAGGTAACAAGTTAGCCAAATACCTAGCAAACCTACTCAAGACTTTAGTCGATAAAACACATTCTTTTGTGAAAGACTCCACAAGTTGGATCCAAGAAATATCCAATGAAAGACTAGATTAAAATGACACACTTGTGAGTTTTGACGTGGTTTCTCTATATACAAAAATTCCAGTCACAGATGCAATTGAGACCATCAAAGAGCTCACCAATGAAGAAACCGCCAAACTTGAGGAAGAATGCTTAAAATCCACATTCTTCACCTTTCAAAAATAATTCTATGAACAAATTGAAGGCACCGTGATGAGTTCACCCCTCTCCCCAATCGTGGCCAATATTTACATGGAAGGTTTTGAAAGACAAGCCTTAGACCTATTCTCCCTCAAACCGAAAAGATGGAAACGTTATGTTGATGACACTGATGTAGTGTGGCCACATTGGAGAAGCACCTTAAATCAATTTCTTGAACACCTCAATATCCAGAACAACAACATTAATTTCACTATGGATATCGAAGAAAATAAAAACTTACCTTTTTCTTGAGGTCCGAGTCTCAAGAAAAGAAGATGGATCAATTTCCCACCAGGTGTTTAGGAAAAAGACTCACATGGATAGATATCTACATGCCAACTCGCATCATTTCCCACCTCAAAAAGATGGTGTGATCAATACCCTGGTTACAAGATCCCTTAGAATCTTAGACAAAGAACACATTAAAGAGGAAACTGATCATTCAGAAGAGGTGTTTGAGGGGAATGGATACAATGGTAAACAATTCAGGAAGATAGTTGCATCTGCCAAAAAACTTAAAAAGACTAAAGATAATAAAGTGGACACCAATAACATAAAATATTCCTCCCTTACATAAAAGGAACCACCGATATATTGGATAAAAATCTAAAAAGAAACAAAATCGAAGTCTTCTTCACCCCTCCCAACACTATCAGAAATATGGTTGATTCCTTAAAAGACCCAACTGATCCTAGGACATACAAGGGTGTTTACTCCATCCCTTATTCTTGTGGGAAGCTATACATAGGTGAAATTGGACGATCAATAGAAAGAAGATTCAAGGAGCATAGTGTTGACTTGAGACATGACATACATAAGAAGTCAGCTCTTGTTGAACACTCACACTTAACTGGTTACCAAATTTGTTTGGAAAATGCTAAAGTCTTAGCTAGGGAAGAAAACCTAATAAAATGAAAAATTAGAGAGAAAATTGAAATCAACTTGAACCAAAACTGCCTTAATAGGGATGATGGCACAAGGCTCAGTGACTCTTGGAAACCGCTTCTTCATTCCCTACAACTTAGAAGACCCTCATTAATTAATAACTAAATTTAATAAGAGAATTAAAACATAAACAATGATAGGATATTCACCATCCCATAGAATAATAATTATAATCACTATTATTATCATAATGATATTTTATAGTACCCACCTCCATTAAATAATATTCATTACTATGATTATTAAAAGAAAATTATAATCAATCATTATTATTATACTTTAACAAAGAAATAATTTTTTTAATAATAATATTATTAAAATAAAACAATATTCAATCTCTATACTATACTAGAGTTTAAAAATAATACTATTAATAATAATAATACTATTAAAAATAATTCTTTTTAATAATAATACTATTAAAATCAAACAATACTCAATCTCTATACTATACTATAGTAAAGATGTTAGGAACTCATGTCTTTACTTTGTTAGTATGTTGTTGTTGGACGCATATGCTTTGTAAGTCGTCCCGTAGTATTTGTTGATCAATAGTTTGTGTTATTGTTGTTGGCGCATATGCTTTGTAAGTCGCCCGTAGTATTGTTAATCCATAGTTTGTAACGGCCCATAGTTTCGACCCATAGTATTGGCGCCTAGAATTAGTATATAAGTGTGTGTTGAGACCTATGAAGGCACCGTGAAGTTATTTGTATTGAGCTTGCTCAAAGGAGGTTGCCCCCTCGAAGTGGCTTGTGATCAATACAAAAGTTATTCTGAGTTCTGTCATTTCTGCTATTTCGCGTATTCTTGTTAATTAATTGTTGCAGGTGCCTCACATCTAGTATCAGAGCACTTTCTTGGGCTCGCTGGGTGAAATTTCTGCCAAATTTTTTTTTTCGCATCTGTTGCAGGTTCGGATTTGGGAATAATCCCTATCCACTTAACTGTGGGAAGTACTTGGGAATAAGCCCTAAAACTCATTGTGAGGAGTACCACAGGAACCCCGAAGTAGCTGGCCCATTGAGAGGACCTGCCAGCGAAAAGGGCAACGACCCCTACCTGATTGACTAGTTCCCACCCGTGAGGTAAACCAAGAGCTGTCGTTTGTGGCAAAGCGGTTATCAGTTTTACCTGAGCCGTGGAGTGAGGGGTATTGCCCCAATACGCAAGCCGTCAGACAGCATTGGTGGTCGAGTGAAACCCCTGAACTGTTAGGAAGCCGCACATACCTGGGGTCCATATCTACTTTCAGCTGAACTATTGTCGATCACTGCTGCACCGTTTCAGATCTATTTTGCAAGCCTTTCCAGATTCAGTCGTTTTCAGTCCATTCGGCGCTATTCCAGATCTCTTTCGAGCCGTAGCCGCTCCAGTCTGGAAAATATATATATATATATATATATATATATATATATATATATATATATATATAATTCAGTTTTTTCTCCATATCTCCTTTATTTTCAATCTGTTTCCCTTGAAATTTTCGGGGAACCCCTGTCATCCCATTCTGCATATTTCAGTCCTGAGGACCCTATCCCCAATTCCCCTTCCCAAAGCTCGAAATCCCACATTTGTCTATTTTTAGGGTTTGCCATAACTTCCTCAGATTTCACCCAATCACCTTCAAATTTTACCACAAAGTTCCTTTCTGAATTCTGCTTCTTTGTTCCCCTCTGCCAAATTTTTCCATTCTTTCACCCCGCTTCTGAAATCCTCATTTTTGCTTCCCTATCTATCCAACAGTGTCCAAAACCTAGTCAAACCCCAATTACCTTTGTGATTTTTTCCCAAATCCAAATTTTCCCTTACTGAAGTAGTTCCTGTTTTTGTTTTCCTACCCAGTCAGAAAAAAAAATAAAAAAATCCTGGTTATGGTTGTCACTCGTGCAGGAGAAAAAACCATGGAGGAAGCACTTGCAGCCATCCAAGCCAAACTCCAGGATCTGGATGAAAAATTTCTCGGTCTCCATCTTGAACATTCAGCTATGAACAACAAACGGCAGTCCGAGTCTTCAGTAGACAATGGGTTCTCTGCTTCCCGCAATTTCCGTGGTCCGAAGCTTGATTTTCCTCGCTTCAATGGTACCGATCCAACTGGCAGAACAGTATTTCAGTCTGCATAATACTTTTGATGTCAACAAAGTTCCGCTGGCATCCTTTCATTTGGAACAGGAAGCTCTTCAATGGTACCACTGGTACATCAAGGCTCATTCAGAGCCCAACTGGCCAGACTTTTGCCAGCTCCTTTTGCAACGATTTGGTCCTAGTGCTTTTGATGATTTCACCGGAGCCCTCACTAAACTTCGCCAAACTGGCACTGTGAGAGAGTATCAAACCGAATTTGAGAATCTAGCCAACCACACCGAAGGATTGTCTGATGAATTTTACCGGAGTTGTTTTATCAGTGGTCTAAAGGATGCCATTCGCTCTGAGGTCAAAATGTTCTGTCCCAACACAATGATGGAAGCACTCGGGTTGGCTAAGTTGGCAGAAGACAAGCTTGCATCCCAACAACGCTCCAAGCCCACTTTTGTTCCCTTCCAAAATATGGGTTCTCAGCAACCACCTATATGGCAGGCTCCTCGACCGACTCCTATCAAGCGTTTGTCTGAAACAGAGATGCAAGCACGCAGAGAAAAGGGGCTTTGCTATAATTGTGATGAGAAATTCACTCGGGGACATAGATGTGTTCAGCAAAAGCTCTATCTCCTGGATGTGGAGTCTCCGCCTACCTCTGAAATGGGTGACGAAGATCCAGAAACACTGGATGCTCCAGTCGACATTCAGGAACCGCCTATTGACCCTCCGTCTCAGGATGACCAGCCAGAGATATCTCTCCATGCTTTAACTAGAATCACCACCCCCCAAACAATGCGGGTCAGGGGTTACTTCAAGAAGCTTCCTCTTACAATCCTCATTGATTCTGGAAGCACTCATAATTTCATTAACCCTCGGATCGCCAAACAAGCTGATTGTTTTATCCATCCTTGCTCCAACTTTGAAGTCATGATTGCCAATGGGGGCACCTTACCTTGCAAAGGGAAGTGTCGAAATGTGTGTATCTCTATGGGAGATTATACCTTGCGCTCTGACATGTTTTCCTTGCCCTTAGGCGGATGTGATGTGGTTTGGGGCGCTCAATGGCTACGCACACTCGGCCCTATCTTATGGGATTTTGCCGAACTTTGAATGCAGTTTTCCCTCAATGGACACAAACACACATTGACAGGATTACAACCAGGTTCTCTCAGCATCATTAGTTCACATCGCATGGAAAAACTCCTCAAGAAGAGTTCACATGGTGTCATCACTCAGATCCATTCCATCCAGATGCAACCATCAGCGGTCTCCACTACTCCTTTGGATCTACAACAAATTCTGGATCGATATACAGGTGTCTTTGCTGAACCAGTGGGATTACCACCTTCCAGGCCAGAAGACCATCGCATTCAGCTCCTTCCTGGCAGCGTTCCTCCCAACATCAGGCCCTATCGCTACCCATTTCACCAAAAAATGGAGATTGAAATGCTCGTTCGGGACTTATTGAAGCAAGGTATTATTCGCCCAAGCACTAGTTCCTTTTCTTCTCCATTTATTCTTGTACGCAAAAAAGATGGGTCATGGCGCCTCTGCATTGACTTCCGAGCACTTAATCACCTCACCATCAAGGATAAGTTTCCAATTCTTGTTGTTGATGAGCTTCTTGATGAGCTTCATGGGGCTCACTTTTTCTCCAAGTTGGATCTTCCTTCTAGGTATCATCAAATTCGGGTTCATGAGGATGATATTCCTAAAACAGCTTTCTACACACATGATGGCCATTATGAGTTTTTGGTCATTCCCTTTGGCCTCACTAATGCTCCTTCCACATTCCAGGCCTTAATGAATAAAATATTTCGACCTTACTTGCAGAAATTCATTCTGGTATTCTTTGATGATATCCTCATCTACAGTAAAACATGGGATGAACATCTCCAGCATCTGGATCTTGTCATGCAACTTTTCTCTGACCATCATCTCCATGCCAAGCAGTCTAAATGTTTTTTTGGACAAAAGGAAGTTGAGTATCTCGGGCACATTATCTTAGCACAAGGGGTTCGCGTGGATCCTGCCAAAATCAAGGCCATGAACAATTGGCCACATCCTCAGACACTCAAGAGCCTTCGTGGTTTTTTGGGGTTGACTGGCTACTACCGCAAGTTTGTCAAGGATTATGGGAAGATTGCATCTCCATTAACTGCTCTATTGAAAAAAGATGCTTTTACATGGACACCTGATGCTCAGTGTGCATTTGACAAACTAAAACAAGCTATGTGTACTACATCGGTGCTAGCTATGCCCGATTTTTCCAAGCCCTTCACTATTGAGAGTGATGCTTGCGGCGATGGACTTGGTGCTGTTCTCCTTCAAGATGAACACCCCATTGCGTTCACCAGCAAAGCCCTTTCAGGTAAGAATTTAGCTGCCTCTACCTATGAGAAGGAAATGATGGCTATTTTGCATGCAGTACAGAAGTGGCGTCCATACCTATTAGGGAATCATTTCTGCATCAAGACTGATCACCAGAGTCTGAAATATTTCTTGGACCAGCGTGTCTCTTCCTCGGCACAACAGAAATGGGTTAGCAAACTCATGGGTTATGACTATGAGATCACTTACAAGAAGGGTAAAGACAATATTGTGGCAGATGCTCTTTCTCGCACATTTGATGCCCAAGGTTCTCTTTCAGCTATTTCTATGCCTGTTCCAAATTGGTTGCAATCTGTTCAACAAGGTTATGTCAATGACTCGTCCTTATCTCGGATCATCCAACTCTTGACTAACAATCCTTCTGCTATCCCACATTACTCTTGGGATGGTGCTTCTCTGCGATACAAGGGTCGTCTGGTGCTTCCCCAGAGCACAGATCTTCAACAGGCTATCTTCTATGAACTCCATGCTTCTCCATCGGCTGGGCACTCTAGGTTCCTCAAAACATATGAACGAGCACGGCGTAACTTCTTTTGGCAGGGCATGAAAAGGACAATCCAACAGATGGTGGCCGAATGTGATACCTGTCAGCGCAATAAGGGTGAAACAACACTCCTTCCAGCATTGCTTGAACCCTTGCCCATACCTACACGGATTTGAACAGATATTTCTATGGATTTCATTGAAGGGCTCCCTAAATCTAGCGGGAAGATAGTGATTCTCGTTGTGGTTGATCATCTCTCCAAATATAGTCATTTTTGCGCTCTCAGCCATCCCTATACATCCTCCTCCGTCGCTCAAATTTTTATGGACCAGATCTTTCGTCTTCATGGCATCCCTTCTTCCATTGTCTCGGATCGTGATGCGACTTTCACTAGTCATTTTTGGACAGAACTATTTTGCCACACTGGCACCAAAATGAAGATGAGTTCAGGGTATCACCCACAAACAGATGGTCAGACTGAAATTGTCAATAAATGCTTGGAAACTTATCTTTGTTGCTTCACCTCGGAACAACAACATCAATGGGCAAAGTGGCTCCCTCTCGCTGAATGGTGGTACAATACCTCTTACCATACTGCCTCTAAAATGACCCCATATGAAGCAGTCTATGGTCAGGCACCTCCAGCTCTTCTTCCATACACCCCCACCAGTTCACCAGTTCAGGAAGTTGACAAGGTCCTTCGCAACCGCGATCAGATTCTTCGCATTTTGCGGGACAATCTTCACATGGCAAGGAATCGCATGAAGCAACAAGCTGATCAGCACCGTTCGGAGCGCACTTTTCAAGTCGGCGATATGGTTTTTCTTCGTCTCCAGCCGTACAAACAATCCTCCTTGAAACTCAAAGGGCGTCATAAGCTCGCTCCAAAGTTCTATGGGCCATATTGGATTCTTCAGAGGATTGGGTCCGTTGCTTATAAATTGGAACTTCCTCCTTCTTCCCGCATTCATCCAGTCTTTCATGTCTCTTGTCTGAAGAAAGTTCTTGGCACCAACATCAGCGGCCAAACGATTTTACCCGAACTGGATAATGAAGGATCCATCCTTTTGGAGCCAGAGGCCATCCTCAATCGGCGCACACGTCAGCTTCGCTCTCGCTCTATCACAGAGGTCTTAATTCAGTGGCACGGCATGCAACCAGAGGATGCTACATGGGAACCACTCCTTCAGATTCAACAACAATTTCCACATTTAAAGCTTTGAGGACAAAGCTTTTTTTAAGGGGGAGGGGATGTTAGGAACCCATGTCTTTACTTTGTTAGTATGTTGTTGTTGGACGCATATGCTTTGTAAGTCATCCCATAGTATTTGTTGATCAATAGTTTGTGTTATTGTTGTTGTCGCATATGCTTTGTAAGTTGCCCGTAGTATTGTTAATCCATAGTTTGTAACGGCCCATGGTTTCAACCCATAGTATTGGCACCTAGAATTAGTATATAAGTGTGTGTTGAGACCTATGAAGGCACCGTGAATTTATTTGTATTGAGCTTGCTCAAAGGAGGTTGCCCCCTCGAAGTGGCATGTGATCAATACAAAAGTGATTCTGAGTTCTGTCATTTCTGCTATTTCGCGTATTCTTGTTAATTAATTGTTGCAGGTGCCTCACAAAAGAAATAATACCAAATAATAATAATTTTAAAATAATAATCAACTCACCCCTCATATAAAAGTCATTAGTATTATAATCAATAATTTTCTTATTACTATATTTTTAGGTTTGAAGTTAAATATAGACCAAAATTTGAAAACCTAAATTATAACCGACTCTAATCATTAAATGAATTATATCTGGTTTTCATATATATGGACTCACAGGCATCTTATTATCTATTAGGCTTCAAATGTCTCCTGGTGATGATCCCAGAGTAGGGATCAAAACGTCAAGTTTCAAAGTAATTAACACAGCTCCTTCTTCCTACTCAGTTGATCCTGCGTAAGGACTCTCTTCAAAACTCATAATGTTGGGGATGGGAAGACTCAATGACATTGATCCAAGGCGAACAAGGGTTGCTTCCAAAAGAATATTGATGTTCCTATTGTTTGGAATGGATGGGGGAACAATTTGTAAATAAAGAATAAATGGTGGGGGTCCCTACGATTTTGGGGGTGTCGGGGGACCAGTTTGTTGATGGGTGGGATTCTCATGGTTTTGGGTGAATCGAGGAATCTATTTGATGATGGGCGAAGTTCCCTCAGTTTTGAGTGAGTCTAGGAAAATTTTCCATAATGATGTGTGAGTTGTTTTGCAAATGCAAAGACAAGTTCCCCATGAATCAATGCTATGCAGGGTGTTCCTGCGGGAATAATTGAATAGGTTTGGTTACTACTGAGGGTGGGGACCCCATTGCTATCTTGGGCAGGGGTGGTGGTATGAAGAAGATTGCAGATGGTGGAATTCTCATGGGGGTATGAGTGGTCATCTGTTTTTCTTATGCATAGCATGTGTCGAGGAATTTGATGGCATTGACTGCTGAAAGTGGTGGAGGAAATGTGAAGCTATAAAATGATGAACTATGGGTGGACCGTTTCAATATTTATCAAATTCCTTGAGCTTGTGAGGGGTCGGCATCATGGATGTCAAATAATTATTGGTATTAAATGGTGTGCACACCCATGGGGGGAATATGCTATCCGTGGTAGTGATATTGATGGCATACCATTACTGGGGATGGGGACCCTATGGTTATCAGCGGGAATATCTGGTTAGTGAGATGTAAACATAGGGAAGGCGTTGCCTATATGCCAGTTTCGATATTATACCTGTGATATAAGTCCGATGTGTAATATCCCTGATCAGGTTGGAGTTGATATTATGCAAAAAATTTACAACTTTACAACACCACTTTGGCAAGCAGAAAACTAGTTACAAAACTAGTTAGAAAAGAACTGGTCAAATGCACAATTAATTGACTCCAGGATTAAGGATTTGGGATATTAATGTTCTGCCAAATGTATGGGGATTTGTGTAGAAGCAATCCATTTCAAGAATAGGGCCAACTCTGAGTCCTATGCACAAATTACTGGGGCCATTTATGTTTCGAACATCGGCCAGGATGAAGTCTACTTCAATGCTTCCTAGGCACACCAACATATGCAAACTAAAATCAATGTTTAAACCTAAATGCAACCAAATGGTGGATATAAGTTCTTATCACTCTAATCAAGAAGTGGAATAAATATTCTGAGAATTTGGGAAGATATGGGGGTGTTTGGGAGCAAAATAGTCAAGGGCGCTAATGAGGACTGCTCAACTAGTGCATTTACAAATCCTTCCAAACAGTCTGAAATGCCTTTGAATCCTCAAGGACATGAATGGATGTGACTTAATATTGTCTCAGGATTAATGTATAACCTTCAGATCAGAAAACTGACTCCTACATAACTCTGGATTGCAAAAATGGAAAAACTAGTCAAATAAATTTGCATAATAAGCTAGTCTTTGAATTATTGGTTCTAAATTGCCTTAAAGGCTTACAAAAATCAGTTCTGAAGCATGTGAGGGTTCTGATAAAAGCTAATGAACAACAAAAAATTAAAAATGGAGGTCCTAAGTAGATATTAGATAAATTATTACATTCAGAACTTCAGGGAGTCTCCAATGGTAGAGAAATCTTACACACTAAGAGAGAATGAGTATGGGAGGAGGAGAAGAAGATGGAGTTCTGCACTGGATCTGATATATGAATGATAACAGGGCTGATATATGTAGATGAGGTCACATTGAACTTCATTATATTCTCAGGGGTGCATTCATCAACTAAAACTTCACACGTGCGCTCCTTAACATTGGAACCTTGGCTATGGTGAGAATGGTTATACCTTGGTCATCCGGACACCTTTTTTAACAAGACAAAAGGCATTTCTTATTGGAAACGACCCGCCAAACGCAATGGAACATGTATCACAACCCAGAAGTGCTAAGAATTTCTGAACCCAGAAGCTCCATTTTGTCCCTTCCACTATTCCCACTGAATGAAGGGAATGAGTAGAGATTTCAAATTGGATGCTTGATATTCATTCTTCTGACTCTCAAATCAGCTTGAATGGACTTCAGGACCTGCACATCAGAATATACATGCCTGCAATATGATATTCAATGGATGTACAATAGTCTTCAGTACCTGTAAGAGAGAGTGGAAGAGATACTGGAACAATAATGGCTAAGGGGAGCATCACCCAAAGCAAGGTTGAGGAACACCACTCAACAAGAGAAGCTAAAGCTCTCACATTCAATTACAAAATGATCAAAAGATGTGAATTGGAGTTGGAATCATTCTTTTATAGAATTTTAGGGTGACCTGCTAAGCAAGTTGAATAGCTTGGTGACCTATGAGAACCCCTCCACATGGGCCACCCATGAGTGGATATACTTGCCTTGCTTTTCCTTACAAGATTTTCTTTCCTTTAGAAAATGTGCCCCCTTTTGTCTCAAGATGTTTCCTACTTTGTTAGAGTCTATTTCTTTGTAAACTGAGCTCCCTTTTAGAAACTGTGCCCTCCTTAGCTTTTCCTAGATATTTCTAAATTCTTGCCTTTGGCAACTTCTTACACCTTCCGTGTTTTTCATCTTTTGTTATTTTTCTTACCTCCGGTTCCATTTTAGCAAACTTATCCTCATGAGGGTACCCTCTTGGCCCACTTGCTCAAGATTTAGGAATAATTATTTATAAAAATAATTAAAATTAATAAAATTATTATTTATACTAGACTTAGGATAATTTTTATTCTAAGCATACATAAAATGAAATAAATTTATCTCCCTGGGGGTTATTTTGTCCCCTTTACCCATGGGAACTAAATGAGCCATAATTGGGGACATGAAACGACGCCATTGCTGAAGGGTGGAGCCTTGTTCTTATAATGGAAAAACAAGAGGTATTTGAGTCTTGGTAATAATCCTGCACATACAACGCAAATACCTAAGTGTAGTAAAGAACATGACAAAGGTATTGACAATGTAAAATTGAAAACCAAAACATAGAGCACCTGTAGGGTTCCTGGATCAAGGGTAGAAGCATTTAAGGTACAACATGTTGACAAGGATGTTGAGGGTAATTCCTTCAGGGTCAATTAAGACATATTCCCCTTTGGGAATGCATTGCTTAATGATGTAAGGCCCTGTCCATTTAGATACAAATTTACCAGGTCTTGGTTTCTTGTCTTTTTTAGCATTGAAGATGAGGACAAAGCCTCCCTCACCGAAGGTGCGAGGTCGAAGATGTTGGTCATAGTGAGATTTGGAGTGTGACTTCATGGGATCATTTTTTTCAAGTGAGTCACGTCATTCTTCATCTAGGTGTTCCAAAGTAAACATCCTTTGCTCAAGGGCCAGAGTATCAGGTAATAACTCCACCGTTGATTGGAGGGTTGGGATTTGGTACTCTATGGGAAGTACAGCTTTGACTCCATGGATGAGGTGGAATGGAGTAAACCCTGTAGCCGTTTTGACTAAGGTGCGATAAGTCCAAAGAGCACGCAATAACATGTGATGCCAAATGGATTTGTTCTTATTTATGGTGTGTTGGATCATGGTTTTAAGAAATTTGTTCACAGCTTTGACTTGACCATTTGCTTGGGGGTAGTAGGATGTCGAGAATTCATGTTTGAATCCTAACAACCATGATAGTTTCTCAAAAGTATGGTTGCAGAAGTGGGTTCTGTTATCAGAGACTAATTGTTTGGGGACTACAAAGAGTGAGATGGCGTGGTTGAAGAAGAAGCGTGCAGCAATGGTGCTTTTGCAATTGAAAGTGGGCATGGCTTTGGCCCACTTAGTGAAATAGTCGATGGCTACTATGATGTATTGGTGGCCTTGTGCCGAGGTAGGGAGGAACTCCATGAAATCAATTTCCCATTTGCAAAATGGGCCAATGGTGATTATGGGGTGGAGGGGAGTAGGTGGTGACCGAGTCTTGCAAAAAAATATCTGACAATTAGCACACCTTTTGACTACGTAAATGCAATCTTTGAATACTGATGGCTAGAAATAATCGGCTCGTAATATTTTTTGGGAGGTGGAAAGACCTAAGAGGTGGCCCCCACATGCTCTTCTATGACATTCATTGAGAACTTGTTCAGCTTCCTCATGTGTCAGGAAACGACATAGAATAGTATCAACCCCGTGATGGTATAGGACATCTCCGAGGAGAATAATCATGGTGCTTGATGATAGATGCGTCGGCGTTCATCTCGAGATAGGTGTAGGGTGAAATTTTGAGTGCAGAGATATGTTAGGATGTTACCATACCATGGGTCATCATTGGTTATGAGGAATAGGTGTTCATCAAGTAACTAGTCGTGAACAGGTTCTCCCTACGGAGTGGTAGGGAGGTCGGTGATAAGCTCGACAAGGGTCAAGGCTTTCTTGATTTTAGGGATCATGAACTAAATTTCAAATTATTGGAGGATAAAAATCCAATGTACAAACTTACTATTGATAAGAATGCAGATAAGTATGTATTGCATGGTGTTTGAGTCAGCGACCACTATTGTTTTGTGAAGCAAGATGTAGTGGTGTAGTTTTTGTATGGAGAGAATGAAGGCTAATGCAATCTTATCATCATGCATGTAGTTGAGGGCTTGTACTACCAATGTATTACTAATGTAGTAAATGACATGTTCATTGGGACCATCGACCTGTTGGACCAGAACACTTTCCACAATAGAATTTGACTCCAAGATATAGAGGATAAAATCTTTGTCAAAGTCCGGCGGTGAGATGAGGGGTGTTGAATCTAATGCTTGATTTAATGCGTTGAAGGAGCTTTAGGCATGGTCATCCCATTTGAAAGGGATGTATTTCCTTAGCAGATGCATAAAACTATGTGCCTGGGTGGCGTAATCTAGGATGAAATGCTGGAGGAAATTGGCCTTTACCTGCACACTTTGCAACTGGCATCATGTTTGTGGGGACGGTAGCTCAAGGATGGTGTGGAATTTCGATGGGTAGAATGTAATTCCTTTCTTGGATATGATGAAACCTAACAACTGGTCGGAGATGACACATTACACGCACTTGAGGGGGGTCAAGCACATGTTATATTTACATCACGTGAAGATGGTGCGTAGATCATGGAGGTGATCACGTCATTTTTTAGACTTGGAGGCTAGTTAGTCTAAGAAGGTGAGGATGATATGGTCGAAGTCATTAAAAAAATTATGTTGTATCCCTTTGGAAGGTGGCACCAACATTCTTCATCCCGAATGACATAACCTTGTAAGTGAAAGTGCCCCAAGGTGTGGTAAAGGTGATTTTATAATGATCCTGAGGGAGGATCCGTATCTAGTTATAACCAAAGAACCCATCCATAAAGGACAAAATTTCAAAACCTACACATGAATCAATGATTTGGTTGATGACGGGGATTGGGTAATTGTCCTTGGGGCAAGCTAAGTTTAGATATCAGAAATCTATGCATACTCAAATGGTACCTTGCTTTTTGTTGACTGGGACAGGGTTGGAGACCCGAGACGTATAAGCAATGGGCAAGATGAATCCCACCTACAGGATTTTTTCGATATCATCTTTGATATACGAGGCCTTAGAGGGGTGAAGAAGTTGTTTTTTTGTTAGACTGGGGTGGCATCTATCCAATTGTTAATATGGTGTTCGATGATTGAAGGGTCTAGGCCTAGCATTTTTTCGTATGACCATACAAAGACATCGCGAAATTCCTTAAAGAGGGCAGTAAAGTCAATAATTTCCTGTGGCGAACATGACGCAATGATGGAAATGTTGTCGATGACGCCTGGTGTCACGGAGATATCCACTTGGATGGTGGGAAAAATATTGGCTAGATTTCCCTCTTCAATAGCATCAGGGGTTGGAATGAGATTTTTGAACCAATCGATGTGACTAGGAGGTAGAATATCCTTTGATTGATTGTTTATTGTTGGGCCACTACAAGGATTTGTGAGCTTTGAGTATGAATGAATGTGGATCGATGATGGAGCGAATCCCATGGGAGTTCATCTGGATGCATGGATTCTATTATCTCTTCATCCGTGGAGAAGACATATTCCTCTCACATGTCTTCGTCGGAGGAGAGAGAAACCTTATAGTTGACTTGAGGGGATGGACTAGTGATATGACTGTGAGTTCGGGTGTAGCTAACTATTGGGTCCAGGAAATGCCCCTTTTTGGCTACCTCTATTACACCTTTTTTCCCTAATTCCATCCTATTTTCATGAGCTATATCCATGTCTTTCTAGATCAATCTATAACATTGACAGGTATAATTTGCAATTACTTTATTTGTTTTTATGCCTAAGATTGTTAAAGATTATGGATCTTAGTCCTTGGTTTATACTAATTTATGTGACTTCATTTAGCCAAGATCTAAAAGCGTAGGTGTATCAGCCCAGCAGTTCCAGCTGTGACTCTTCAAGCGTCAACTCCTCATATTCTAAGGGACAGCGCATCCTCCACGTGAGCTGTAACAGATTTCCACTGTAACAGATCCCATTGAAGAAGAGCCTAGCTGCAACAGATAGGTGGCATTCCATCTATCAATTCTGTTGATCCAATTGCTATCGGGACAGCAACATCCTTCAGAATTAACAACACTATTCAACACGATGTATCAGTTAGTTGTAACTGCGTAGCATGAAGATCATAGATCTTCATTACTGCGCGATTTTTGTGGATCTGAAACTGTCTTTCTTTTTGTATAAATTCCAGAAGGCTCTCGTGGCATGGGGTTGGACAATCATTACTTGTGTAAGCTATAACAGAGCATTGAGGCTCATGATCTTCCATTAATAATATGAGAGAATAATTCTTCACTTCTGAGTTTTAATTAGCTGTGACTCTCGACGTCTCTGTTAGAAGGCCAAGGCCCGCCTTCTCACAGAGATAGCCGATTTAAGTAGGTAGAATAGTTTAATTTCATTTATGTTGTGTGGTGTGGAATGTTGTAGACATTGCTGGTAGCTGTAACAGAGATTAGCTTCCTTGCTGGTAGTTTACAATTGCATCTTGAATAGATGTAGCAGAGTGGTGTGACAGTCGACTGTGTAGGACAATTCAATTAATTGCATGTGTGTTTTAATCAGCTGTGATAGCCAAGCTCAATCCCAATCAATTTGTAGTTATTTATGCTTTCTAGGACTTCGAGTAATCATCAGTAGAGTTCAAGCTTGTATTTCAATTTTGGTTGTTGTTGTATCTTTAATTGCATACATAGATTAGATAGATAATGATAGAGTTACAGTAGTCACTGGATAGATCATTTTGGTAAAGGTTGAATGCTGTAGTTTGATGATCATAAGGATTTAACTTCTTGCAAAAGTAATCTCGTTTCATTTCATTATTAGATCATTAACTTTCTGGATTGATTCTGTAAGAAGGATTGTTTCAATTGGGATTTGTAGATGTGTGAATTAGATTAGTTGCTTAGGGAATGAGCTGGCTGAGCATCTAGGTAGGATCATTACTTACATTCATTAATCAACTGCTTAATCTGTTTATGCATAGGTTGTGCTTATTGCCTTTGAAATAAAAGACCTTCCTAGGTTTGACAATTTATATTGATCATTCTGTGTGTTAGCTTTAATTAACTGACATATAGAGTGCCCAACACTAACCCCTAGTGGTAGAGTCACTTAGTGCAAGGGGTATCGCGTTAAGATGAAGGATGTCTAGATAGCTTGGTGGTTTTGTGGGAGGAGGGAGGATCTATTCCTGTGGGAATACTAGGGTGTCCAAGTCTTCCAAGGCTGCAGGGGATGGAGGATCATCAGTGCCAAGCAGGGGACTAATCACTTGCAGGTTGGATTCTGCAATATCATTAGTAAAATCTCGGTCTTCCTCGATTACCATTGGGATTGTTATTCCAAAAGGGGTCAATTTATCCGATAGTTGTTTTTGAGTTGCACGAAGGGTGTGGAATGCGGCTAATATAGGAAATTGGAAGGAATGGTGAGACATTAACTTGCATGACTGGCATGGGCGGGTAGCATAGGTGTGATTAAGAGTGATCGCAATATTTTGAGGGCGAAAAAGGGACAACTATTGGTTGGGTAGTAACTTGGCCCATTGAGGGGTCACTGAGGAGCTTGCTATAGGAATGGGGGCCGTCGTTGTGATGGAATTGATAGAATTTGTATCCAGTGGTGGAGGGGGAGAGTTTTCTTCCAGTGGTTGAGTAAGGCGGATGGTCAACAAAGCATCTTGAAATTTAGGGAGGTTGGGACAATGATGTGTGTAATTCCCAAATTGGGAACAAATCGAACATGCGTGATTGGTACGCAATGATTTGGACTTAGGTATGGGCGATGATGAGGTGCCCCCTGCTACTATTAGTGGAGCATGGGTCACACTAACAGGGGTTTTGAGCAAGTTCCTAAGCTCTGGAAAGGTGGGGAATAGGTTGATTGTGTGGCCTTGTTACCCATAGAGAGAACATGGTGGAGTAACCCTCTGTGTGGGAATATTGGTCATTACTGGGGATTTTAATTGTTGTTGGTTGATCCCCATTGCTTTAGGCCTAGTGGCCCCAATGATGGTTCAGTATCAAGATTGGGTAGGAGGGGGGATTTCAACTTAGGTTGTTTCATTCCCCCAGTGGTGGTTTAGCTGCGTAGGTCATAGGGTCAACTGGAAGTGCATATTCCAGATGGTGTGACTGATCTAGAAGGTGGGACAGCCGAAACATGGACAAACTCATAATGGGATATATGTTTTGAATCCATCTATAGGTATGGTGGTGTAAGGTACCATACTGGTATACCCAGGGTTAACCCAGGTAGAGTCAACTAAGCCATCACATGTGTCCCTTCCACTCCAGTGGGGGGATAAAAGAATGGCATTTGGAAAATAGGAGGTATCGATGGACTCAATGCTTCTTCAACACCATGGCTCATCGAAGGTGATGATGATGTTTCCGCGGGAGATGTGGGCACATTTTTGCATTGGTGAAAATTGTACACATAAGGCCATTGGTGGATGCAGGGATCTCAAGTGGGGGGGAAAGTAAACCCGTAGCAAGTTAGAGTTCTTGTACATTCCTGGGTTAATATCAACATAAGGGGGTTGACTTTTCCTAGTGATTGTGGGTAATATGTTGTCAATATTGGTGTTGGTATTGCGGTCGTAGCAGTTGAGTTGGTCGAGGGTGACGATTTTCCCGTTAAAGGGGAACACCATGATATGGAAGACTAAGGAGGAGACCTCCTTCATGGTGTACATGTAACTATGCCCCAAGAGGATGTTGTAGTTGAGCTAGGCATCAACTACCTTGATATCGATCATGACCATCTTTCCCCTCGGCTTCATAGGGACATTTTGGTACAATCCTCTCAATTGGGATGGCTTCATATCGTGTGTGCGAAGAGCGATAGAAGAGGGGACTAGCTCAAGTGATCCCAATCGTTTACAAAAATTAGAGGACATGACACATGTGGATGAACCTTCATTGATGATACATTGATGAATCATAATTTTTTTGATGGTAATGGGGACTTGGAATGCGACTGATGAGGGTAGTCGTGGTTCACCTTTGTCAAGATCAAAAGTCATAATCCATGATTCGAAAGGGTTAACGGCGCCAAGTGCATTAAGTATTGCCTTACAATGAGTTGGGAAAGACTGTAGCACCTCTAATGTGGACATCGCGACTGGTGACTGAGACAAGTCATTCACAATACTGTAATTGTGGGAGGCATTCATATGAGGGTTATTAGGGTTGAGATAAAGTGGGACTTTGGGGATCCAAAGGATCTATTCATTACTTGGGAGCAGAATATGTAAAGGGCCCTCCAAGGGGATGGGTACGTCTTCCATTGGAGGGATTCATACCTATCATAATCTTTGGCTCTAGTCTGAAGGTTGACATCCATCGTATAGAGGTTCTGGAAGGAATCGTCACTGGAGGGGCGGGGTTCCTGTTATTGAGTAATGACCCCTTGATTAGAAAAGGGTTGTAATTATAATACAACGGTTTGGGGTTGTGTAGGGTTAGGGACCTGACGGGGATTTACTATTTTCTTCTTCTTGGCCTCCACCAACTATTGGCAATTAGGGATAAGAGGGAAATGGTGAGTGCAAGGGACATATTCTTCGCAAATGGAGCAAGAGTATTTGTTCCTCAGGTTTGTGTTCTTCCCTTGCTTGGGGGGGTTGTTAGCCCCTACATTTGGGTTTCCCTGGTTCTATTTATGTTGGGGGTGGGGATTTCCCCCTTGCCACTGTTGTTGATTCTGTTTATTATTTCCATTCTTCTTCCCCTAATTTTGAGGGTTCTGGGGATTGGATGCATTCAACTGCTCAAATTGTTGGGCTTGTTGGTTGAAAGAGGGTTGAACAATATTTATCCCCATATGAGGTGTGGGGTTTGAACCAATAGGACATGGAAACGAGTAATAGGGGTTATACAATGATGGTGGGATAAATGCGGGTTGTGCTCCATACAACGTAGATGAAGGAGTGGCTTCTGCCATTTGCGATGGAGGTACCTCTATGGATTGGCTAACATTTGGATAAGTAGGACTATAGGATCCATATTGTAACTGACCAAGATGGAGGAGTTGGTACCGGTGTAGGGGGTGTTGACATGGAAGGAATGGGTGGATACTGTAGGACCAAAATGAATGGAATATGAGTAGGGGGATGAACCTTTCCTTGGTGATAAATGGACCCAATAAGACCATCCTCCAAGTGTGACAAACCCACAGGTTTAGGATCCAATGACTGATTCCTTGGGGCATCAGGAAGGATGGCATATAAATACCCAAATTGGGCATAGATAAGATCAAAATGTTGGGCCTTTAGGATGGCCTCTTCCTCATTTTGCGGCATGGATGTAGCGACATCTTTGGCAATGGCTAGTTGGAGTTCTTTAATGAACCAATCCAACAAGAATGGAGGTTGTATTGCGATCTTACACAACGTTTGGCGTCTACGACACTCATGGATATGGCTCACGATGTGTGTAGACGTGTTTTGTCTAAATACTGTGAGAATTTTGAGGTTGAGGTCATGGCGAATTAGCATCTAGAAGTATGTGAGAAAGGTGGTGGCTAATTTCACAAAGGTGGCATGGTTCAATCTTGGTAAATTCACATACCATTTAGCTATCGCCCCAGTGAGGGTGCATTGAAAGAGGTGAGGCCTCACTAAGACTTACACTATGTTGTTAGAGGAACACCATAAGTGAAAGGACATGACATGGTTGGCGGGGTCATGTCCTTGTTTCCCTTCAAATTTAGGAATATTCGATGGAATTCTATCTACAATAGTTGGCCATGTTTTATCATGTACAATAGGGTCATTGATGAATTTGGCCAAATCTAGGAGATTAAGGCTAGTCATGAAAGGTAAGATGGGAGTTGGTCCCACCATTGTATGTTGTGCATGGTTTCCGCGAGGGGCACACCGGGGTGGTTTCAATAATAATGAACAACCTCCTACAAGAGAGGAGGGGTCAAAATGCTCCAAAGGGTCTTCGAGGGGAGAATATAAAGGAGTCCCTCTTCTGAGAGGAGGGGAGGAAAAGGGATCTATATTTTCTCCAAGGGGATAAAATGAAGGGGAACCTCTTCTAGCGGAGGACAAGGTGGAAGTATCTACACCTTCTATGAAAGGAGAAAATGAACCAAGCAAGGAGCAGCCTCACCCTGATGATCCTATCAATGTGGCATGGGAGTGGACTCAAATGGAGTATATCCCCCATGAACCACTGGGAGAAAGTGGAAGAACACCCCTCAAGAGAGGGAATAGGACTTGCAATCTTTGGGACTTTCTTATGGGGTTGTTTTGTTCCTCATTGGTGAAAGGTTAGTGCCAAATGAGAGTAAAGGTGAATAAAACACGATTGAACAGATGCAAAAATATGCCAACCACAACAGATTCAAATATGTTGCAACAAGTGAGTGATATGTTCAAATTCAGTTTAGTGCAAGAGTCCCCATGTGTAGGTTCTTTTTAACTATGAGTTAATGAACTTGTATTAAAAAGAAAATAAGTGTAAATTCCCTAAAAGACCTAGTGTCCTTCCTCTCAAATGTAATTGGGCCTTCCAAAAGCACAATTGGTGGTGACAGTGGGATCCATACACCAATTGACTAGTGAAGGTAACAAAGATCTAGTTCTACCAGTGATAAATCCAATGCTTCAATCAAGAATACTTGGCCGCACTTCCCAATGGAAATAGCTAACTTCATGAGTCAATTACACTCACAATTTCTCCTTGGTGATGTCCTAAGTTTTGGCCACTATGATACCTTGCGTCAAGTGTGAATAAGTGGTTCTGCTTGGGAGGTATAGTGTTTCCTCCATAAAAAGTTGAGTGGCTCTTTGGAGAGGGCGGGGAAACTATACCTTAGCTTTTACCTCCTTGGGAATAGCGCACTTCTTATCTAGGTTTTATTTTAACACTTGCTGATAGTAGGATTTTTTATAGTATCCTATAAGTCAACAATGTTATGTTTCAAACACCTAATGAAACTAGACTAGTGGGCATTAATGGATGCCTAGCCCAATCAATCCCACCTAACTAAAATATTGTTTTGTGACCTCTTAGGAGGATTTTAGTTGGTTGGTAATTTACAAAGTTGATTTTAAGGGTCTTGATTCACTTAATGAGTGTAAGGGAGGTATTTCACACTTCCCTTTCTTTTTTATTCACCAACCTCACAAGAAGTGTGAGGTGAAGATCATACTTGGAATGAAAGATATTTTAGGTCTCTTAGTGTGTGCTAGTGATGTAAACACATGTAAGGTAAGAAAATTGATTGTTGCAAATTAACTAAAAGAGTTTAAAGTAAATGCAAATGGAGATTTAACTTTTGAAATCTAAAAGATTCTAATGGTGCTTTGCAAAAACAAAGTGATAGGGAAGTAAAAGTGTGCAATGGAGGTATTTCACACTTCTCACCCCTTTCTGATTCACCAAGATCGCAAGAAGTGTGAGATGAAGAGCATACTTGGGGAGATAAGAGTATTTAGGTCCTTTCTTGTGTGCAAAAAGTGGATTCTAAACTACTTTCTCCTAAAAACATACCAAGTAAACAAAGAACATAAGATGTCTTGAATACTATGTTGGAATCTTATTAATACTAAGAGGGGGTGATTCGGTATTAGTGCAGTTATGAACAATTTTTACTTCATACCATATTTAATATTGAATTTAATATATGCATTCACATAAAAAATAATATTCATCCACATATGCGTAAAACATAGAACACACATATTTTTACATGGAAACCCAAACGAGAGAAAACCACAAAATTCTCTCTTATAATATAAAGATTACATTCATGGAATCACCAACTTCTGAAGTTCTCTAGCATCAACTGGAAGGAGGCACCGACCCCCTGGTTTTATAGGCATCGACCTAAAGGAAGAACCAACTTCTTGATTTACCAGCTTCAACTGGAAGGAGGCACCGACCCCCTGCTCCTTGCCCTGTCTTGTTGCCTTAACTTTGTTGTTCTTCTGATCCGAGCACTCTTCTGATAATTTGTTGTTAGTTCTGTTGTGTGAAACTTCTGTATGTTGTAATCTTACTATCGTTGTATTGCATACTTCACTTGACTTAACATTTCACAACATTACAACTGACTTCATCATATTCTGTAGTCCGCGCTCTGGTTCAGTATGTCGTTATGTTTCTGCGCATATGCAACTTCAACTGATACTGTACATCTTCTAACAATCTGTTGTTCTGACTTCGCTCATCAATATCAGATGAGTATGTGCACCTTCTGTGATATTTCCATTTTGTCTTGGTACAACAGCCTTTAGATAATATGCGAACTTCTATGCATCATCTATGATTCATCCTTTCAGTTATTCACACTTGCGTCAGATCATCCTTATCATAATGTGCATCCTTTACTGTGCAACAACTCTGTATTAGGGCATCAGATAAACTACTTTACTTTGCGCATCACAAGATATACTTCAAGTCAATCTTCACGCATCCAACTTATATCACATGTGACTTTCTGCATATTGTCTATGATACTATCATTATGTTCTCATGCACATGTGCATCCTCTGTAGTTATGCATTTCTACCTTTGCGCAACTGTCATAGATAAACTGCATCATTCTGCGCACCATCAGCAATTCCATTCATCTACTCGTGAGCACTTGGCTCTCTTATAGATCATGTTGTTCTAGTTCCATGAGCCCTTGATGCCCCGAAATAAGAAGCTTGCTAAATCTATATCTTCCAGTCTTGAGATCACAAGCTTACTTCAATTCTCTAACTTGGCTTCTTATTTATAAGTGTCATGCGCGGATGGTATGTCCACAAGTTGGTTGTGGCTTTCCTTCTTCCTTGCTTTACGGTTCATGCTTCCGCCACTTGTCATGTTCTGTGCCGCTGAGGTGTCATCTCTTGTGGGTCTTGTGTATACTTGGTCCTTTTCCTAGTGGGGCTTGTGTCCTTGTGGTGTGGTCTTGCGCACTTGATGTACTATCACTTGTGGGACTTGCACACTTGAATTCTCCAACCGCTACTTTCTTCCCGTACTCTTGCACACTTCAAAAAATTGAATGCTTCTTCTGATTGGTGAGTCTTATGCACTTTTGGGACTTGCTTACATGTGCAACTGCTTCTTGTTACAAGTCTCTTGCGCACTCCCGAACCTTTTCCAACCATGTCTTTGGCATATACATTTGAAGTAGTATGACTGGATGGACTTGAGACCAACATACGTACCCTATGTACTGAATCTATTCCTTATGTGCTTCTTCAAACTGGATTTCATATACTTCTTTAAACCGACTCAACTGGATATACTTCTTCAAAGTGGCTTTCATATATTTATTCAAATTGGCACATGAATATTGAATCCTCTTGACATCAATTGACATCAATGACAACCAAAGTTCAACATACTAGTGACAACAATGACGCCTGCTAAAATCCCCGAGGTTGGTTACCTAAGTATATTTCAAGA
This sequence comes from Larix kaempferi, assembly GCA_027924585.1. Lineage (NCBI taxonomy): Eukaryota > Viridiplantae > Streptophyta > Pinopsida > Pinales > Pinaceae > Larix > Larix kaempferi. The sequence continues at coordinate 4,394,709 of BSBM01000344.1, read as the reverse complement.
GAGAAGGACACTTTACTACCTAATCTTAGCCTAAGTGAGATAATTACTATAAAAACATGTAACTATTGCAAGTTAATTAGTTCTAGTTCATTAATGAGCAGCCATTGGAGCTGCAAGATTGTGAAAAACTGATAAAAAGAAAACAAAATGATCGATTGCATGGAAAAGAAAAATCAAGTGCGCAGTAGTGTGGAGAAAACACTCATTGGAGTGCAGTAGCACAGTTACAACGCGAAAAGGTCGTGCAGACAATGAGAGACAAAACTGTGCGGGTAGTTGTCTGTTAATCTGCGCAGGTAGCATGACTATTGATGGATTATACGTGTAGTCTACACGGTAAATATGTCGGGATCCACGCGACTGTTTAAATAGCAATCACGGCCAAGAGGAAGCTAAATTTATGGAATGAAGGGTATGGACCTCTTCACCTGCAAAGGACAATATACCAGAAATTAGCTACCTAACAAATAACAACCTAGTCAAGATAAAATGAACAAAAATGAAGTGGAGTCACCATAAATACTGTTGTGGTAAATTATCCCACTTTGGGTGAAATCCTTTGAGGTTGTTGACTAGGTCCAGTATTTAGAAATAGAAAGCAAATGTGATAACCCCAAAGTAGATCCTGCAAGGCTTTGTTAGTGCAAATAGAAAAAAATGAAAACAAAAATGACTAAAAATGATAAAAAGGGGGTCAAGAGGATGCAAACCACAACAAATAACCAATGCATGAACCACTTTAGATTTCCCAATGGTTAAGCAAATACATGTAGTGTCACCTAGGAGGTGAAGGCTTTAAAGGGAAGCTAACAATATCCCTTACGGAGGCCTATTTTGTTCATACTATATGCTAGATAGCTAGAAGAACCAATGGAGAGAAGCACTTGCCCCTTGGAGGAAGGATGCAATGGAGCAATGGGCTATGAGGAAGCTCCAATACAATTTCTGCAGCATAACCTTGATCTTGGTTTCTCCTCTAATATGCATTCCCATGGATTCCTTTTATAGGCAAGGAGGTGGCCAAGAAACAACTATATCCAAGTGTGAACCCATTAAGTCCATGATTTGGCTCCAAAGAACACAAAGGGGGGACATTCAATGAACCCAAGTACATAGGGAGACCAAATTCAAAGTTTTGGAGGCGATGGGGCTTTGATGAGCCTTCAATGTTCCATGAGCGGTTTTGGTCCCTCCATTTTGACAGTCGCATGTATATCGAAGAAAAACCCGCATAGGGGTCACACATGCACATAACTGGTAACATGTGCAGTCGTGCACCTAAACAGATATTAGGCCACGTGGTCTTGTCTTTTGGCTATCCTTTGGCATTTTTGGACACATATTGCTTCGTGGATCTAATGAGGATTTCTTCAGTGAGCTGCATGTTATATGTTGATGACGCCTTACTGTGTGAATTGCAAAAATGTTGCATGTGTGCAAGATTTATGCATTAACACATTCTTGATAAAGTGTGGGAATAGGGGACTTAACATCAAGCTCGATCATGGAAGAGAAAGGAATTTGTGTGATGTATGACATGTACCAGATCTAAAAAATAATTTTCTCTCAATTCAGATGATTGATAAGCTTTGTATTCTACTACCTTTGGTGACAATCGATGCAAAACTACCAAAGGATCCCTCGTGGTAGCAAAAGGACAATCTTATGGGACCCTGTATCATTTGTGCAGTGATACTGTAATAAATCATGCAACAATAGTAGACATAGGGAATGTTTTGTATGTAGTGATGTTGTGGCATCAATGACTTGGACATATGAGTAAAAAAGGTTTGGAACTCTACATTATCGAGGTATGCTTTCTAGGATTAATTATTGTGACTTAGACTTGCATGAGCACTGCATTTTTGGTAAACAAAAGAGAGTTTGGTTTACTGCAAGTTCTGGTAAAATTTCTAATATTTTGAAACTTACCCATTCTAATATATTTGGACTAGTCCCCACTCTATTTATAAATGGTGATAGATCTTTTCTAACTTTTATAAATGATTATTCTACAAGAGTGTGGGTGTATTTTGTGAATAATAGGTCAAAAACCTTTGAGAAATTTAAATAGTTCAAGGAACAAGTAGAGAAGATTGGGAAAGTCTATTTTATGTCTAAGATTGGGAAAGTCTATTTTATGTCTTAGATCTGATAATGGAGGAGAATATTACTCCAAGGAATTTGATCAATTTTGTATGTGGGAAGGAATTAAGCATCAAAAGACTGTTGCATATACACCACAAAAAATGGTGTGGTTGAGTAGATGAATCACACAATCATGGACCGTGAAAGAAGCATTCTTAGTGCATATGGGTTGGATAATGGTTTCTGGGTAGAGTATGTTAATATAATTGTGTATCTGATTAACAAATCACCTAAAACTATGTTGGATGGAAACATTCCATAGGGTGTTTGGTGTGGTAAGCCATTTGATTATTCTCATTTGTGTATTTTTGGTTGTGATGCATTTTCCCATGTGCCTAAATAAAATAGGTCCAAACTTGACCCAAAGTCAAGGAATTGTGTTTTTCTCAATTATTATAATATAGTAAAGGAGTATAGATTGTTGGAACCTACTGACCACAAGGTAATTGTTAGCCGAGATATTATTTTTAATGAAAATTCCATGCAAAGGAAGGAGGTACAATAGGAAATGGAGATTGTACCAGTTGAAGTAGAAATGAGTGAATATGAAAATGAAGCTTCTGATAAACATGAAGAACATTGATTTTAGTAGCCACAACTCAAAAGATCTACACGTCCCAAGAGACGTCCAAAAAGGATTGTCTTGATTTTTAGTCTTCTTTTGATTTGTCAACTGATGATGGAAAACCTAGTTCATTTCAGGAAGCTAGAGAATCTGAGAATATAAATAAATGGAGGAAATCCATGGATGAAGAAATGAAAGCATTAAACAAGAATCAAACATGGGACCTTGTGGATCTCACACCAAGAAGAAAATTTGTTGGAAATAAGTGGGTGTATAAATTAAAGAAGAACAATGATGGGTTGTTGGAACATTATAAAGCTCACTTGGAAGCAAAAATATATTTACAGAAGTTAGGTGTAGATTTTAATGAAATCTTCTCTCCAATTGTGAAGCTTACTACTGTAAGGGTTTTACTTGCACTTGTAGTAGCACAGGATTAGAGTGGGCACAACTGAATGTAAATATTGCTTTCATACATGGTGATATTGATAAAGAAATTTATATGGATTAGCCTCAGGGAAATAAATAAAGAGGCAAAAATATTTTGGTTTGCAGATCAAGAAATATCTATATGGATTGAAACAAGCACCACGGATGTGGTACATAAAATTTTACACCTTTATGAATAGAGGTTTCAGTAGAAGTGAAGTTGATCATTGTGCATATTATAAGAGGTTTGATCATGGTAGTTTTATTATATTGTTGTTGTATGTTGATGATATGCCAATTACAGGCCCAAGCATGGAGAAAACCATTATTCTCAAGGCTTTTTTGGCTAGGACATTTTAAATGGAGGATTTAGGAGTAGAAAACCAAATTATAGGGATGAATAGGGATGAATATACATAGGGAAATAATAGGTAGGAAGATATGGTTAATTCAAAAGTCATATATAGAAAATATTCTACAACACTTCAATATGAAAAATGAAAAACCAGTTAGCACCCCACTTCCAACACACTTCAAGTTGTCTTTTAAATAGTGTCCTAGCACATAAGCAGAGAAGATAAGCATGCCTTATGTACCATATTCATCAGCAGCAGGGAGCCCCATGTTCACCATGGTGAGCACCAGACATGATATTGCTCAATCAATGGGATTTGTTAGTCGATTCATGGAGAATCCTGGTAAGGAACATTGGAATTTTGTGAAGTGGATACTCGGATATTTACGAGGCACTTCAAATGTTTCTATTTTCTACAGATCGATATATTTACAAATTAAAGGTTTTGTAGATTCTAATTTTCATGGAGACGAAGATGGATGAAAGTCTACTACAGGATATACTTTCACTCTTGCTCGTGGAGCTGTAAGTTGGACGTCTAAGTTGCAAACAGTGGTGCCTTTATCAACCATTGAATCATAATATGTGGCAACAACTAAGGCCAAAAAAGAGGCAATATGGCTAGAGTGACTAATGGATGAAGTCAATATGATACAGGGGGGAGATCACTTTACACTGTGATAGTCAAAGTGTTATTCAATTAATGAAGAATACATCATTTCATGATCACACGAAGCATATTGATATTAAGTACCATTTCATAAGGAAAGTGGTGGTAGAAGGTAGGATACTATTGGAGAAAATTGATATTGATAAGAATATTACAGATATACTTATGAATTCGGTCAGGACAAAGAAGTTTGAATGGTGCAAAACTTCTTTGGTCTTGATGAAAATATGATGAAGGCATCATTGGGTAATTGAATGTGGGTGGAAAACAGTGGCAAGGAATTTCTGGTATATTGACTTCAAGTGAGATAATGATAGGAGATGAAGAGCGAGATCAGAGGGGGATCAGAGGGGGTTCACCAGGCCCCCTGTCCAAGGGTGCGGGGTGGGTCCCTGCTCTCGGATGTTTGGGGGTGGATCCCCCAAGGTGAAAATTTACAGTCCATTCTAGTGTATTATGGTTCCTTCTAGAACCCTCATATGTATTATATAAAAGGGAAGTGACCCCCCCCCACCCGACATTGTAACACAAGAGAGATATAAGAAAGCATTGCAAGTTTTTTATTGAGTGATAATAAGAGATTGAAGCTACTATTTCCCAATGGTTTTACCTGCATACAACAGAATTTCTACGTAAATCTCATGTTCTATTGTTATTGTTGTTTACTTCTATTTTTATACTATTTTTCTAACAACTTATACATCACCAATAAATCATTTCTAGGTTTAAAACTTGGATCAAAAACATCTCAACATATTATTTTCCAATGCAACTAGTGGAACTTGATTTGGCGATTTCCAGTCTTCAAATATAATTGTAATTTTGTTCACAACACATGTTTAAGACTAGTTTTAGGACTAGCCAAAACCCTAACTTCACAACCTATAAATCCAAAATCATATTGAAATAGAGTTCTAAATTTTGATCCAATGTACATCAATATCTCTTAGGTGCACCTTGAAAAGTTTTTTTAATGAATATAACCTAAAAAAACGTTAGAGTGAAAATGGTATGATGACTCATTTGAAGGATCCAAACCTAAGGATCGTTTGCTCTGATACCAAATGTTATGTACCAAATACTTATGATGGCATAATAAAATAGAGTATACATAATATAGATATAAGTGTATGTGGGTCATAAATGCAAAATTTATAGTAGGGATGAGATACACATTAACTCCCTTACAATTGGATAAGCTCCTCCAAATAACCCCAATAAATCCATAATCCAAATCATATGTTCCTTTCCAATAATGACTACATTGAACTCTATATATGCATAATCTCACCCATTACACATGTGCACACTTTATTAGGATGATCTCTTACATTTACCCCATTACATATACATTTAACCCCGTATATGCCCCTCATAAGAAACCAATAATTTAAACTCCTTATGCTTACACTAAAGAACATTGGAAGGGAAGAATATCCCTGGGGCACTTTGAGTAGAGAAAGGGAAGATAATCCTTGTGTTGTGTAGGTTAGTGCTCAAAGATATTTCCATGGTTGATCGATAGCTAGATGAGGGTCTAAGGTGCTCATTATTGAGAATATTATGTTTTTCATGAAACAAATGGATTCAAATGAGAGAGATTAGAGCCCCATAGGAGGTTCCTTTATAATGGCATTGTTATGGTTTGGATTGGGGTGGAATTTTTAGTTGACTCCTAGGGTGGGAAGTGAATCATCACTCAATAACTAATTTTGAAATCCACTTGATTACATAAATTATTCATATTTATATTTATGTGGAATGCTTTTATTTTTCCAATACCTTGAATTCAATGGGTAATGAATGATATCGAAATATGAGTGTTATTTTCATTGATATTCTATATTTGCATATGAATTTGGCACTATATTGTTGGTAGAGATTGAATTCATCCTAATAGTTAGTTATTAGAAGAAATTGTGTATGGAGTGCCCCAATATATAAAAGAGGCATATGGGTACATGACATGAAACAATAGTTAAAGATCTAAATGGTGCGTATTAATTATTGCTAAAGTAATAAAAATACAAAAATATAGTTGAACAATGGATAATAGGATCACTATAGTCATTTTAAGTTTAGATATGTTTTGGTGAGCCAACCATTGGAATATCCAAGGGTTTTTATAGCTCATATGCCCTGGATTACCTCCATTGGAATTTGGGCCTCCAAGTTCAATTTTTCATTTCCTTCCATCACAATTAGATTCAACAACAAAGCACAATATTGGATGGAATATAAAAAAAATGACTACCAATGCATACTATGGTGGAAATAATGAAACAATAGATCTTAACTCATGGATTAACATGCACAATAAAATAAAATTCCTAATATATTCACACATAATTCATGTACTAATACTTCAATGGTCTCAGAAAAGAACAAAACACAACATAATTAATAAACAATTGTAGTATTTATACCATTTACCCAATTCCATGTAGCAGATTTCATACAACAACACCATTCCTATATTTAACTTTGAAGTTGTGGACAAAGTTAACGATAGACTTCCATTCTATTGCACATTTGCATACCCAACATTTAAGCACATACATATGCAATCAAGCCCATTAATGCATTCTAGAAAATGACTAAAGCATACTAATCTTTCCCAATTACTCATTGCATTTAGATTGACAGCCATTACTATTTGTAACATAAATTAATAACTTAATAATAACTAACAACAATAATAAACATTAAAAATTTTTGGAATGCATCACTAACCAGCTTCAAATGAGCGCTTCCACCCAATCATAGGTACTCTATCACAAAGATAACCTCCAAGTCGAACTATGAGACCACAAGGGAATTTTTTTATTAGTTGGCTCTGAACTCTTTAACACATCTAAACCTATATAAGTGCTTAGATAAGGACAATATCATTGTGATTTATTTAGGCATAGCAATCCAAATTTAACCAACGAAACTCTCCCCTCTTGTCCTTATATATGTGATAATCTACAAGGGATCTAGCAATTGTAACAAACTCACAATCAAACTCTCAAGAATGTTGCAAAGAATAAGAGAATGAGACACTCAATAATCACTCATAAACACAGAATTGTTGAGATATTGTAACTTCTAAGAATGATATATTTGTACTTTATTATTTCGGAGATGTTTCATTCCTCCGTGGAGACCCTATTGTATTTCCGGAGATGCTTTATTCCTCCATGGAGAATGTGGTAACTTGGGTTATTAGACTTCCCAAGTGGGGTTGGCCCTGTATGAGTCATGTGGGTTAAAGGGTTATTAGACCACCCTAGTGGGGTCGGCCTAGCCAACATTATGTTAAGTGGTTAAGTTGGGTCTGACCTAGTTAATGTAAAAGTCAAGTCGGAGTTATGTATAAATAGAAGAGGTGTGTTCCTCATTTAACACACATTCACTCACTTGTGATTAGCGCATAGGTGAGAGAGAGATATGCTATGGAGGAGAATGAGCTCATGTTTGGGGATTACATCTTTGTATTTGCTGGTCATCTACATTGAGGAATATTTGCTAGGTTTTCTACCCCATGAGGGTTTCCCAGGATAAATCTGTGTCTCTTGTGTTTATGATGTGCTTGTTGTTCTTTCAGTGATCCTGTATATGCTATTGTTGTGAAATGGAATGTAATATTGATATTATATGTCTTAGCATATTAAATATTAACATGGTATCATATCTATCCTAAAGGAAGGCAATGTATGGCACTTACGACACTTGTCTCACTTGCGACAATTTGAAAGTTAGGGTTTTGTATAGCAAAAACCAACCATCGTGGCACTTTCGCTATAAATACATTTTGGTGAAGCTTCAGGATCTGAAACTTTTACAGGTCATATATGACATCCCCCTGTACCTTTTGTCCAAAGGAAAACCTCATATTCGTTGTACTTTGGGATTTATGATCCATACAAGTTATGGCTTCTGCCTCTTCCAGATCTCAGTCATAAACAGGTGACCTAGGAAAAAAGGTCATATCTCGGGCTAGGAAGCTCCAAATGAAATTTCGTAAAAAGTGATAGGTAGGGCACGGACTGTAGTTTCATAGGTCTTATTTTCAGAGGTCGAATATGAAACAGTGACACATGTCACTCCATACAGGTTCACTATACTGTTTCATCCCATAAATAGGTCACGTTGCGACATTTGGCATAACTATCTCTCAGAAAATCCATTTGAGGTCAGACCTATGGGGTTGGAAAGACGATAGGTCAATCAAAAGCCAAAGTTTCAGACCCTGTAGATATGCAATTTTAGAGTTGCACCAGAAACAATACGGCCCATCTTAAATGGATAAACGAAGGAAATCTAAGATGAGGAGAAAGAAGCTCTCACTTAGGATTTTCAATTCTCAGGTCCGGAAGGACCTGATACAATGTTGGAGACACCTGATACAACATTGGAAGCTTTGATAATGGATTTTGAATGCATTCATCATAGATATTGATCCTCCATCAAAATGTTGTGGGGGGAAGGAGATTGAAAATTAGGGTTTCCAAGTAAGAAGAAACCCTAGCAAAGTTGGGAGACTCATAGGGCAGCGATGAAGAAGGTTTAAATGGCACTGATATCCTATCATCCTAGCACCATGAACATACATAAGATGTCTACAAGTGATCCACCTTGGATGGTTAGGTTTTTACCCTTATAGAGAAGACTACTCGACAGGTATGTCTTGAGAAGACATAGGTATGTTTTGAAATCTGATTCTTGATTAAGTTCACAATATGTTTGTCTTCATGCTATTGAGGTTAGTACAATTATGATTGTTTGAAAATGAATGCATGTGAAGTGATATAAGACCTTCATTGATTAGGTTTATGACACTTATGATTGTACTAATGCACTTGTGGTGTTGTATGAGGATAATGTTGCCTGCTAACATGAAAGGTACATCAAGAAAGACAAATCAAGTTATATGACCATGATGACATGGAGACAAAAACTCATCCATAGTCTTTGACCACATAGAAGCTCAACTTACGAGGTATGTATGACTTTGTTCTAATATGCTTAACCTATGAGATATGCAGGTTCTAACACAAGGTCTCTAAATCATTGAAGAGAACAAAGAAGATATTGTTTGGGTATGTTAAGACATAACCAAGCATGATAATCCAAGTATGTTTTCCTATATCAGTTAGAATCCTACTTTGTGTTAGTATCTTAGGTAAGTATACCTGTGTATGAAATGATCATGACCATACATAATGTCTTGATAGTATTGAGACTATACTAATGAATGTATTATTATGTATGAGATCATGAGGATGACACTAGTGCACACTCAAGCATGCATAGTGGTACAGAATGAATAGAAGTTCAAAGACATATAGAGATCAAGCGGGAGGAAACCACACAACATAAAAGATAAGTATTTGAGTTGTTATTTGAATATCTGAAATAGTAAATGATATTTCTTGTAATGGCTATATGCATATTTGTATTCCTAGAATATATCATGCATAGTGTGAATATTCGTATAGCATTGAACAGTATACCACTAATATGCATATGATGGGTAAGTTGGACAAACATTCCATTGTTGCTTGTCTAGAATGAAACCTCTTTGATGACATACTGAGCGCTATGCATTCTCTCGATAGTATGTTCTAGTAGAGATGGAAGGCATCTAGATAACCACTGTATGCATACAGGATATGGAAAAGTGTTGTGCCAAAGTATTGGTCAAGATAGTTGCATGACTATGTGAATCATATCAGTATGCATAGTAGGTTATCATGTCAACATGATTTAATGATTATGAAGTATTACCAATCATGTAATTAATTTTGATTTGTAGGAAAGATCATGTGATATGATCTACAAAATAAGGATGATGAACACCGAACAAGTGATGGATGTTCAACAAGAATACCTACAAATCAAACGTAATATAGAAGGCTCGTGGCTAGAAGATTCTCTTAGAAAGAGGAAGAGGATCATGACGAGATGTTTGCTCCAAGTGGCTAGATAAAGACCATTCTCTTAAATGGTGTAATCGAAGAAGAAGTATGAATCGAGAAAACTCCCAGGATTCAATTGAAGAAAGCTCTGTATGGGTTCAACAGGTACCCAGGATCGATAGTCATTTGATGAGCTTAATGATCACCATGGGTGATACGGATTTCAACCCTTGCTACAAGGTTGAATATGGTGTCTATATAAAGATGGAATTCTTCTCTTAAATGGATGCAAGAAGGAACTCACCACAGAGTTCGAATGATCTCGAGGCTCATATCAGTAGATCCATCTGACGGGAGATGGCACAGATAGATATGCAGAATATCACTCAATGCAGAGTGTGAATGATGTTCAGTCACAGAGGGATAATTGACAGCTTCTTGACAATCTTGGGCTTTACCAAAAGTAAATTTGATCCTAACCTTTACCTTAAGGTTATGGATGATGAACCTGTCATACTATTACAATATGTGGATGATCTTTTCTGACAGGGAATGAGAAATAGATCATGGAAAGCAAGAAGAAGCTAGCTACAAAATTTGAGATGAAAGATCTCGGATTGATGCATTACTTCCTAGGTTTGGAAGTATGGCAACGCCCAGAAGGAATCTTTCTAAACCAAGGAAAGTATGCTGTGGAAATCTTGAAAAGATTTGATATGTTGGAATGTAAAGCCATGGCCACTCCCATGGATTCCAACTTGAATTTGTTAGCTAATGACTCTTCAGAGTTAGTGGATGTGACTCTATACAAACAGATTATTGGGTCATTGATGTATCTGACGAATACCGGGCCAGATATATGCTTTGTTGTGAACACCTTGAGTCAGTACCCAGCAGAACCTAGGCGTGTTCACCTGATAGTTGCAAAGAATGTGATGAGGTACCTAAAGGGTACGATAGAATTTATTCTATGTTGTCTTGGAGATCATGACTTCAGATTGTATGGCTACACAGATGATGATTCGGCAGGAAGTGTATCAGATAGGAAGAGCACATCAGGTGGATGTTATTGTCTGGGATCCGTCATGATCTCGTGGTTTAGCAGGAAGCAGTCTAGTGTGGCTCTCAGCACAGCTGAAGCGATATATATAGCTCTTTGCTTTGCTAGTTGTGAAGCGGTATGGCTTCGGAAGCTGTTATCGAAATTGTTTGACTTAGAGATGGACCCCACTATGATCCTGTGTGACAACCAGAGTTGTATCAAGATGAATGAGAATCCAGTGTTCCATGATAAGTCGAAGCACATAGAGATCTGATATTTCTATATACGAGATATGGTGCAAAAAGGAGCTATAAAGCTCGAGTATGTGAGCACTGACGAACAAGTTGCTGATATATTGACCAAACCTTTGTCTCGAGTAAAATTTAAGTATTTACGAGACAAGCTTGGTGTAGTTCAGAAGGACCCTCCTCGAAAGGGGGAGTGATATGGTCGCTGATGATGAGATTTCCTGCATCGACGGTAAGGTCGATGATGTGGATACTTGTATCGATGATGAGGACACTTGTGTCAATGATGATGTTACCTGTTCCGATGATGAGGTTACTGGTTCCGATGATGAGGTCGATATATAGTCCTTAGACTTTGTCTAAGTGGATGAGGAGGGATTGTATAATCCTTGAACTTCGGTCCCTGAATTGATCCGTAGACATATGTCTCTGAGAAATGGTCCCAAGTGGATGAGGAGGGATTGTATCATCCCTGGACTTCGGTCCCTGAATTGATCCGTAGACATATGTCTCCGAGAAATTGGTCCCCAGTGGACGTGATAGGACTGCATCGTCCCTGAACATTTAGTTCAAAATGCACGTGAGAGGACTGCATCATCCCTGAACGTTTAGTTCAAAATGCACGTGAGAGGACTACATCGTCCCTAAACATTTAGTTCAAAATGTACGTGATAGGACTGGATCATCCCTGAACATTTAGTTCAAAATGTACGTGATAGCACTACATCGTCCCTGAACGTTTAGTTCAAAATGTACGTGATAGGACTACATCGTCCCTGAACTTTTAGTTCAAAATGTACATGATAGGAATGCATTGTCCCTGAACATTTAGTTCAAAATGTACGTGATAGGACTGCATCGTCCCTGAATGTTTAGTTCAAAATGTACGTGATAGGACTGCATCGTCCCTGAACGTTTAGTTCAAAATGTACGTGATAGGACTGCATCGTCCCTGAATGTTTAGTTCAAAATGTACGTGATAGGACTGCATCGTCCCTGGAACCCTTGGTTCAAAATGTATGTGAGGGGATTGCATCATCCCAGAACCCTTGGTTCAAAATGTAAGTGATGGGGATTGCATCATCTTGGAACCCTTGGTTCAAAATGTACGTAATGGGGATTGCATCAACCCGGAACCCTTGGTTCAAAATGTACGTGATGGGGATTGCATCATCCCAGAACCCTTGGTTCAAAATGTACGTGATGGGGATTGCATCATCTTGGAACCCTAGGTTCAAAATGTACGTTATGGGGATTGCATCATCCCGAAACCCTTGGTTCAAAATGTATGTGATGGGGATTGCATCATCCCGGAACCCTTGGTTAAAAATGTATGTGAGGGGATTACATCATCCCTGAACCCTTGGTTCAAAATGTATGTGAGGGATTGCATCATCCCGGAACCCTTGGTTCAAAATGTACGTGGTAGGATTGCATCGTCCTTGGACTTATGTCCCAAATTGAGAGGGATTGACCATCCCGTAATTGGATCATGTGTATTGCAGAGTATGCTGCTATGGTGATATTGTTGATCAAGATGATCCAGATGATGATGATCGAGATGGTCAAGATGATGATACTGTTGATCGAGATGATCCAGATGATGATCGAGATGATGATGTTGTTGATTGAGAGATCCAGATGATGTTGTTGATCGAGAGATCCAGATGATGATGTTGATCGGGAGATCTAGATGTTGATGATGTTGATCGGGAGATCCAGATGTTGATTGAGAGATCCAAATGATGATGTTACTATAGCTGTTCGAGTGCTGCAAAAGATGAAGACTCAGTACTGAAGATGTTGATGTTCCAGTATTGAATATATTGAAGTTGTTCTAGTAATTGTTTGAGTTACTGATGATGTATGAAGAAAGATTCCAATGATTTATAGATGTATCATGTATCATGTAGTTGATGACTCCTTTCTCCTGCAGATGTTGTTATAATATCCTTCTCGTTAAGGGGGAGTGTTGAGATATTGTAACTTCTAAGAATATTATATTTGCACTTTATTATTTCGTAGATGTTTCATTCCTCCGTGGAGACCCTATTGTATTTCCAGAGATGTTTTATTCCTCCGTGGAGAATGTGGTAACTTGGGTTATTAGACTTCCCTAGTAGGGTCGGCCCTATATGATTCATGTGGGTTAAAGGGTTATTAGACCATCCTAGTGGGGTCGGCCCATCCAACATTATGTTAAGTGGTTAAGTTGGGACTGACCTAGTTAATGTAAAAGTCAAGTCGGAGTTGTGCATAAATAGAGGAGGTGTGTTCCTCATTTAACACACATTCACTCACTTGCGATTAGCGCATAGATGAGAGAGAGATCTACTATGGAGGAGAGGGAGCTCATGTTTGGGGATTACATATGTGTATTTGTTGGTCATCTATATTGAGGAAGCTTTGCTGGGTTTTCTACCCCATGAGGGTTTCCCAGGATAAATCCGTGTCTCTTGTGTTTATGATGTGCTTGTTGTTCTTTCAATGATCCTGTATATGCTATTGTTGTGAAATGGAATGTAATACTGATATTCTTTGTCTTAGCATATTAAATATTAACAAGAATAATGAACAATAATAGTATCATACAATGAATAATGAATGTAAAGAATGTGTGACAATAAACTGTGAAGTAGCATCATATAGGATTCGAATTAGCCAAGTAGGGCATTCGAATATGAGTTCAAAGTCTAGATTGGATAACTATGGAGACATCGTCCAGTCAGTAGTATCAGTCATAAATGGTAAGAGTCAGTCAAGTGTGTCCAACTGAGTCTAACAGAACCATCTAGGCATAAATCAGGGAATGGAGACTCCAAGGGGAGCGCATGAGGTTGTCATAGGGTCAAGTGACACTCCAAAACTAGCTAACTAGGAGCTACAGGTAGTTAGGATGAGCAATCAGTGGAAAAGCTACTCAATCCATGCACTAACTAAGTGATAACTCCCGGTAGGTGAGATAAGGCACCCTAACTGAGTGATAACTGAAGGTAGGTGAGAAAAGGCACACTAACTGAGTGTGGTAGGTGAACAAAGGCACACTTGCCATGCAGAACAGTCAAGGAGGGCGCATCAGGTAGGTAGGAGGCCAAATGGGGGATAAAGACAGGCTCTAGGGAGCTGAAAGTGAGCTCTAGGTGTTGGGAGGACCATCCATATGATGACTGGATGCATGCAACTGCATGCCTGCATTCCTGCATGACTGCATGATGGTGTGAATATTCCAACACCCCCCCGCAAGCTATACTATGAGATAACTGAAAACAGTAAAATAGGGCCGTGGTGACTAAGACCAAAGGTCACCCCATACAATCAATCTAAATAAAATAAGTGAGGAAAGAGGGAAAACCTAGTGGGAAGAAATCCCTCCCTCAAAATAGACTGAAGGATGCTAATGTAGCATATCATCACCCACCCCTGAAGGAGGTAAGTGTCCTTCTTTCTCAAAGAAGGATCGGTAGATCTGAAATGGATCAGGAATGTCACAGGGATGAACCCTTACATGCTAAAAATATGATATGGAAGATCGAGGAGTCGTGGTTTCCCATCAAAGAAGAGGATCAGTAAAGTAAGAAGGATGAAACCTTCCATGCTAAAAATTTGATCTAGAAGATCGGGGAGCAGTGGCCGCCCATCGAGGAAGAGTATCAGCAATGTGAGAAGGATGAAATATTCCATGCTAAAAATCTGATCTGGTTGATTAGGCAGCAGTGGTTTCCCATTGAGGAAGAAGAGGACAAAAAGGTGAGAGATTTTTGGGTTCTTGTGGATCTGAATATCCCATTCACTCATCTTCATCATCAGTTGCTAGACTTTCAATTTCTTGTGGATCTGGATCTAGCATTCCCTCATCATCATCTCCATCTTTAGATTTTGAATCTAAAATATCATGTGAAGATGCATCATCACATCCAAACTATGAATTTGAAATCCCATGTGAAGAAGCAAGTAGAACTAGCTCATCATCACATCCAAACTCCGAATCTGAAATCTCATGAGGAGAAGCAAGTAAAACTGGCTCATCATCACATACAAACTCTGAATCTGAAATCTCATGAGGAGAAGCAACTAAAACTAACTCATCATCACTGAAAGGAGGAACATATCCAAAAATGTGGATATCATGAAACTTCTCCAGAATGTGCATGTAGTCCTCATTTGAATCATCATAGTTGTGATCATTATCAGAAGAACTAGAACTAGATGATGATGGATCTTCATTAAGATCAAAGGAGGATGCAGTAGTGGAGGCCCATTTTGAAATAGGATTTGGACAAATAGGTGCTAGATCTCCAGGTTCTTGTGGATATGGATCTAGCATTCACACTTCTTCAAGAGTCTCCTTTTTCTTCATCTTCTTTTGTGGATCTTTTCCCTTTAAGCAATCTTTGCAGATACCATGAGAAAAATTATCATCTGGAAGGCTTTCAACCACATCTTGAGCTTGCATGTCCTGCAAATGCTTGTGGTTGAGATGTCCAAATCTCTCATGCCACAATCTACTTTCTTCATTGGCATGAGTATGGAGAGTAGATGGCTTGGAGAATGGTAAGAAGTGTGAAAACTCATAGAGTTTTGAAGTATATTTGCAACTCCTTTTGCAATGATTTTCCCTGAAACCATGTGTTGTATCTCGACTTCATTTGGAGAAAAGATCACTCTTTTCGGCTCTCCAATATGAGTCATTTGATACACTGAAAGTAAATTTGCTGCAAGAGAAGGAACATAAAGCACATCAGAAAAGTAACCATAGTCAAGATTGATTCTTCCAATCCCCTGAGAGGAGACTTCTGAATCATTGCCCAATCTGATGGAAGGGCCAACTGAGCTTTCGAAACTGGAGAAGAGATCTTTGGAGGAAGACATGTGTCTTGATTCTCCTAAATCTATGATGAAGGAAGAATCTGTTGATGCACTTTCCATGAGGGCATGACATCTTTCTTTGTCTTCGGATCTCGAAGGTTCAATATCAGGATCTTTCTTCCTTGTACATGCAGGTACATGAAGATTGTTCTTCTCAAGTAACTGAGCCATCAAATCTATAGTCTTCTTCATGCAAGTACTCTCAGGATGGAAACCTCTATGACAATATGTGCATTTGGATCTTTCCTTCTGAGAATTCTTGGTCTTCCTTGAGTTCGAAGCCCCATCTGACTGATATGGACTATCATTAGGATTTGTATCATTCGATCTCTTATCTGAAATCTTTTGTTTTCCCTTACCATTCGCTCTTTTGGCCTCAATAGCTGTAAGGGCCGAATCCAACTTGGGTTTGATCATTCCCATGGATATTAAATTCTCTTCCTCTTGAGTAAGAGATTGGATGAAGTCATCAAGTGAGGGAAACTTCTATTTTGGAATGAACATCTTAGTTGATTGGAAAGTAGAGACAAAAACTGAGAAGTTTGGCCCCAACTTTGAGAGAATGGAAAGAATAAGCTGCTTGTCTTCTTTCACTATCTCATATATTTTCAACTATGATATCAAGCTTTTGAACTTGATGAGGAAGGCATTGATTGATTCAAAGCTGTCAGGACTCAAAGAGATGAGTTCATTCTCCAATTTGTGTCCTTTCATATCATCTTTCTGTCCGAAAAGGGATTCAAGCTTGTCCCAAACCTCTTTAGGAGATGTAAGATCGATGACATGGAAGTGAAGATCTTCAGAAATTGAGAGAAGGAGGAGGCCAATTGCTTCATCAAGCCTATCCAAGTACTTGGACTTTTCAACTGCACTAAGAGGTTCTACCATCGTTCCGTTGAGTATTCGGGTGAAGCTCTTGGATCTCATGAAGAGAGCCATCTTGGCTTTCCACTCAACACAGTTGGAAGATGTGAGCTTTAGATCCATCTTGAACAGAGAAAGTCGAATAGTTGAAGAAGAATTTGAACGGGTGAATAAACATGCAAAACAAAGAGTTTTTGTTGATGGAGAATGCTACACTTCGAATGAACACTACCTTAAGAACACTGAGCACATAGACTATTCCTTCACACCTGACTAGACCTTACTAGATTTATCCAATGAATTCAAGTAATAGCACCAAGATTTTTTGTGGAAACTCAGAGGCTTCTAGTGCTCAAGTGAAAATATAGCTGCTCAAAGAAATGCTGCAGATGCTACTGTTGCAACTGCTGCAATTTGAATAGCTGCTTCTTGCTCTGATACCATGTGATAATCTACAAGGGATCTAGCAACTATAACAAACTCACAATCAAATTCTGAATAATGTTGCAAAGAAGAAGAGAAGGAGGCACTCAGTAATCACTCATAAACACAGAATAATGAACAATAATAGTATCATGTAATGAATAATGAATGTAAAGAATGTGTGACAATAAACTGTGAAGTAGCATCATATAGGATTCGAATTAGCCAAGTAGGGAATTCAAATCTGAGCTCAAAGTCTAGCTTGGATAACTATGGAGACATCATCCAGTCAGTAGTATCAGTCATAAATGGTAAGAGTCAGACAAGTGTGTCCAACTGAGTCTAACATAACCATTTAGGCATAAATCAGGGAATGGAGACTCCAAGGGGGGCGCATGAAGCTGTCATACGGTCAAGTGGCACTCCAAAACTAGCTAACTAGGAGCTACAGGTATTTATGATGAGCAATCAATGGAACAACTACTCAATCCATGCACTAACTGAGTGATAACTCCCAGTAGGTGAGATAAGGCGCCCTAACTGAGTGATAACTAAAGGTAGGTGAGATAAGGCAGCCTAACTGAGTGATAACTGAAGGTAGGTGATCAAAGGCGCACTAAATGAGTGTGGTAGGTGAACAAAGGTGCACTTTCCATGTAGAACAGTCAAGGAGGGCGCATCAGGTAGGTAGGAGGCCAAATGGGGGCTAAAGACAGGCTCTGGGGAGCTGAAAGTGAGCTCTAGGTGTTGGGAGGACCATCCATATGATGACTGGATGCATGCAACTACATGCAAATGCATGACTGCATGATGGTGTGGATATTCCAACAATATAACACCAAGAAAGGAGTTCCCTTATCTATGATGTTGTCACTCTAGCAATCCCGTTTCTCTCACAAGCATTCATTTGAGCTTGATCCTAGAAAATTCACCATCTTTCTCTATCTCTTTCTTGAGCTAAAGCGTGATGTATTTATTTTCTCTTTTTTAAATCATTTTAGATTTTACTTTTCTATTTTTTATGTTTTTTCTAAATATTTCAATTATGTAGTGATCCTTAACCCAAAAATTGACACAACAAAGATATAGAACCCTTATACTTCAAAAATAACCATACTATTCTCTTGGACTCTCAGAACTATGCAATTACTTATTCTTGATGTTGGGAGTGATATTATCCATGTTACCTTCCTCAAAGGCACCTGGAGTCATTCATTGTAAGAATAAAACCAAGATATAGAGAAATACCCTTAAGGTGACGTAACACCATCAATTACTCTTTATGGAAGGAATCACTCCATAAGCCATGCTTGCTACAAAACAATTCATCCAACTAACCTCAATACAATGATACTCATATGCATTTATACTTTCTCATGAGTATTCATAGGGGTCTATGCCAAATAACGCCTCATTATTTTATTATTTCCTTAAAACTACCTAGTGGGCATATTCCATTATTTATGGCCACATTACATTAATTATCCCCCCTTAGTTACACATTAAATATATATTCCCCAGGTACCCCATATTATCCTCCCCTAGGTGCATTACATTCCATCCCCCTTGAAACATGTTTCATCCTTGAAACACAAGTGGAAGACATATAATGAGATATACTAAGAACAATAGTCAATTGGTACCAAGCACAAGCATCCATACATCCAAGTGAAATATGGACACTTGGTTTAATTGTTTCCTTTCCACCATGATCTTGATTCTAGTTTTTGTGGTTCCATTATGTCACTTTGTTACTCTGGTTTCTCCATGCATTTCTTTTATTCCTCCATGTGCCTCCATATTGGGTGCCCTTCTGATTCCATGCTAGTCAATAGTAAGTTCATTGATGTTCATGACCTTCCCTTGATAATTATTATTTATCATGGTGGTGTGTGTGTCGATAAGCTGCAACCTTATCTATTGATGCATCTTTTTTTAAATCTGCAAGTGTGGTTCCTGGCGGTCATGTAGCTCCATATTTCATTTGTCATTTTTATCTCCTACCTGGGGATTTTGTTTATGTGCTTCTATACCTTTTTCTTCTTTTCATTCAACCTTGGACTCTTCATCTACCATGTCTATAGAGAATTCAACTATTTTACTTGCAAGGACTTCTTTATGTGCCCCCTTGGGTCCTTGTTTAGTAAGAGAAATGTCGAAAGCTTCAAAAACTCTTTTTTCACATTAATATTAATTGTACCAACTAAGTCCATACAAAGATATCCCAAAACAATATCCAAATCATCCATATCTATAACATAAAAATCTGAATGTAACACATATTTATCCATGGTAACCTTCAAATCTTTAAAAACTTGAACATTCACACCATTAACTTGTGTGCTTCAAATATACTTTGTAGGAACTTGCAGTAATCTTTTAACCAAATCAACAATGATAAATTATGTTTGCTACTAGGGTTTATGGAGAGAATGACCTTCTCTTGTTTAATACATCCATGAAATTGTAATAGGAAGTTGTCATGTGAAAACAAACCCTTATTTTTTTCTTTATCATTCTTTACAACATGATACCAACTATCTAAAAATACATTTTCAAATTCTTCATCTAGAAGTTTGAGTATGTCCTTAGTGTCAAGTGACTACCACATCATTCTTTAGACCAATTATTATAGCGACTCTCCAAAATTTGTGACATGTTGAATTCATATCGTGACATGTTGAATTCATCTCATTTATGTATTCTTCAATACTGGGACCCTCATATTTTTTGTGAAAAAACATCTTGCTTTCTATAACTCCAAAACTAAAACTAGCGTTTTGAAGAAAACCACTTACTTATTAGACGACCAATTTGAGAATAAATCCATCAATGCTTCTCAGAATATATATTATGATCACAATTATGAAATTCCATGGTCATTATGCATCAACTGGATATGGTTTGACTGAAATTTGGTCACCTTATCAAAATATATCAACTCTGCAATTTGCACGATTGTCACTAGAAAAACCCTAAAAATTAGTTGATTTTAAATAAATGGTAACTTCACTTTCCAAACTCCATTTTGGATGATTTTTTTTTAATCAGGTGTATCGAAGGAAAGAACTCATATATGCAATTGGTTTATTTATATTCTACAATGTAAAGTTTCATAAATCAAGCTAAATTCCATCATCCTCCTTTTCCCTCCAAAAATCTACAATAAAGAAAAAAAATCTTCCAAATTTTTTACCCAAGAAAGTGCTCTAATGCCAATTGTTGTGATACTTAACCCTAAAAATTTAATCACAACAAATATATAGAACCCTTATACTTTAGAAATAATCAAAAAACATTCACCATAATAATAACACCAAGGTATAGAGAAAGACCCTTAAGGTAGGATAACACTATCAATTACTCCTTATGGAAGGAATCACTCCACAAGCCATGCTTACTATACTACAATTTATACAACATACCTCAATACAATGATACTCATGTGTATTTATACTTTTTCATGAGTATTCAAAGGGATCTACGCCAACTAACCCCTCGTTATTATATTATTTCCTTAAAACTACCTAGTGGTCCTATTCCATTAGTTATGGCCACATTGCATTAATTATTCCTGTTAGGTACACATTACATGATATATTTCCTTTGGGTATTTCCCTAGGTACACCATATTATCCTCCCCTGGGTACACTACAAATTCCGAGGCATACTCGAAGATGAAGCATACCAAGCGCCTATTCAATTACCATTATGTCCTAAGTCACCAATTCAGAATGTCTATAGTAATATTGGTTCTTCACATGTTGGGGACAAGGCAATGAAATAGAGGTTGGTATGTATGATTTCTTAATATGAGATTCCAATGCCATGGCAAGAATTTTTTTACATGCATTTCAACAAGATGAGCTATGGGATGATTCTCACATTGTTGATACCTTCTTTAAAAGCCTAAAATCTACCTCCACCACCCCTCCCTTTAGATATGGGTCAAAGTCTACCCAACTAGGCTCAACAATGTTACTGTAGAACTTGAAAGAAATGTATGGTATGTCAAGTGCGTGTTTGTCATCACTTTTGAGGTAAATAACCATTAAGTCCCCTATAATTTGACTCTCATCACATAAACATTGAAAATGGTTGATTTTATGCATGCTCGATGATAGTGCACATTTATCTTGCCCACTAATTGTAGGTTAGGAAAAGATAAGTTACTTCCTAGTGATAATGCATTGCTCGACAAGTGCAAAGAGGAAAATAAAATGTTGAAAAGGTTGAGTGTTGAGTACATATCATATCAAGCATGTACTAATGATTATATTCTATATAGAGGTGAATACACAGGAAATGAGGTATGTCTAGAATGTGAGCATGACAGGTACCATAAATAAATAAAAAGGGTAAAGCACATGGGAATCCTCATAAGATATTGAGGCACATTCCTATCATCCAAAGGATTCAAAGGTTTGTTCATTGCAAAGAACTAGTGTATTGTAGGGGTGGCATGCCTCACAAAGGAGTTAAGAGTTATGTGAATCCAAACATATTCAATAGCCATGAAGCATATAGAGGATACATTGCTTGATAAATTAAAGGATGAAGTACACATCCTTTGATTGAGCATGGCCATGGATGGAGTTAACCTATATTCCCTCCAAAACACCAATTATTTTGTTTGGCCAACAATAGTGAGAGAGGTATTTTATGTTGTATGGAATATGTGCATACACCATGCATGATTATTTGGGACTAGGAGCTTGTGTTGGTGAACATGTTTATTGATTTCTTAAACATAACATTATTTTCGCATAGATAAATTGGTGCACTTATCTTCTTTGATGCAAATGTGCTATGTATACAATAACAATGCAGGTCTTGTAACAAGAAGGTGTCATGGATGTAAACATTGTGGAAATTTTGTAAAGGTTGGGTGGTTTAACCACATACAAAAGCTAGTGTACAATTTCTCAAGGGTATTCCTCCAAAAATACCACTCGTATAGAAGAGAAACATATGCTTTCAATGCTAAACTAGAGAGAACCTGGAGACATGAAATAATGACATTAGTTGACACGATTACGGCATGTGACATAGAGAAGGAGAAGGATATTGTAGAATATTTTGATTCAAATGGGGAACCTATGTTCGACAGTCCTAAAAAAAATTACTCCTATATTGAGTAAACTCCCATTGGGATGAAAAGGAAAATTGTATTTTATGAGCTTCTATATTGGAAGAATCTTAATATTGTCCACTTACTAGATCACATGCGTATCTTTAAAAATGTTTTATCTTCTGTAAGGAGGCACATACCATACAAAAAAAGTGACACAATAGGTGTAAGGAGATATCTTATCTCTAAAAAGAAAAATTGGACAAGAAAGGAAATTAGAGGAGAGCTTGGTACCTCTTGGTATTTTATGGAAGTTGACATCTCATGGATTTTGAATAAAGATGATTGTTCTTTCACGAAGGATGTTATATTGGGTGTGATGACTCCTTATTTATATGGGTCAACTCTACAACATTGCTTCACTATGGAATATCATTTGTTGGGGTTGAAATAACATGACCTTCTGAACCCTCTAAGAGTATGGATTCCAAATACATGATTCCTTTTCTCTAGTATAGGTTATGATATAATATTCACTCATAGTTTTATGTCAATTGATTTTGTATGTGTTTATTTTGTAGTGTCATTATATTTTTCTCATGCATGGGTGTGTGAACCATGACTTCCCTAGGGACCTATGACATGCCATATTTAATTTATCCACATTTGTACATTGGATTGCATCAAATTGTATTCATATGGCTAGCATTCCATGGTGGCCTCAATAGATTGTTGAGATTGTTTGTATGTTTGAAAAGGAACTTCCCACACATTTCATGGATTTGCAAGTCCGTCTTCTAATTTCCCTAGTTGATGAAGTTGAGTACGCTAAGGTGGTCTCATGTAATTTTTTTTTCTTCTTAGAGAGGTACATGAAAAAAATTAAGGGGTTTGTTCAATAAATGGAAACACCAAAGGGGTATATGGCCAAGGGGTACATAGTATACAAGACATTATATTATGCTAATGAGGACATCAAGAAAATTCACAACACACCCGATGTAGTGGTTTGGGACAACCAATGAAATGAGGACAAAAGGGAAGGGGAACTAGTCCAAATGAATAGAAAAATCCACATTATAAAGAGCAAGTTGTTGATATTTTGTCAAATTTCTAGACAATAATTGTAGACAATATACTTGATAGTATATATTTGATCTCATACTATTCATTTTTATTTCATGTATACATCAGCAAATTCAGAAATTGATACCATAGAAAATTTTGTACTTTACAATGTGGAGGAAATACAACCATGGGTTGTATTGTGCGAAGAGAAAAGAAGAAAATGGGAAATTCATAGGAAAGAGTTCATATGATTGAATGGTATAAGAATGCCTTATCCTAATCACTTAAGTTAAAATACGCCACAAATATGTCCCAATAGTTGGTGGTTGACCATATCAGAGAGAAATATGGCACGTCTAGTTGATACCTGTATGATGAAGAGGATGCACTAAACATAGGGATCATATGCAACAATTCTATAATAATCTCTCTTAGTGTTGGGATTATTGTCACTGATGTCAAAGGATTAACGTTGCCATGAATGTCATATTATGGTTTTACAAATTCACCCAACATTTTGAAGATTGATTTATATATAAGTTTACAAGTATATTAAAAAAAGGGGGTGCACGTGAAAAAGTAAAATGTGAAATGGTGGTTACAAACCCATGGGTTTGGAAGCCTATGGTATTTTCCCATGGTATTTGGAAAAGTGAAGTAAAAAAATGGAATTAATTATTTAATTAATGGGTGTCTTGTCTTTTTGAATAAATGTGTCCCTTCATGAAGGTTATGATAAAGTATAAAAAAGAGAAAGTGTTTGTGTGAAAAATGTAGTAACATTTGAATAAGTGGATGAGCAAATATTGAATATCATTCCAAAAGGGGAGAGTTGTGAAATTAGTTTCAGGTCATCTTGGCATTTTCATGATAACTTGTCTTCTTGGATGTTTCAGACAGTGAAATTTTGAGGAGACAAAAGCAATATATCTGAGTACATGTGGTCAAAATTTTAGACATTGGTTCTCTATACTTTCAAATATATACCCTATGGAAGTTAGGGTTTCTGAATGGTCCTAAAATCAATTTCAAATAGGTCATTTTGGCGTTTTTATTATAACTTTTTTTTTGGGATGTTCAATTAGTGAAATTTTGAGGAGACAAAAATGAGATCTCTGGATACATGTGGTCAAAATTTTAGACATTGGTTTGCTATACTTTCTTAGATATTCCCTATGGAAGTTTGGGCCTCTAAATGGCCATAAACAGGTCAGTTTGGCATTTTCGCTATAACTTATTTCCTAGCACTTTTCAAACTATGAAATTTTCAATGATCTATGGAGACATGCAGAAGTATCTCAGGTATCAATTTAAGAATTTGGTTCTCTATAATTTATTAGGTATACCCTATGTAATTTAGGGTTTCAGAATGGTCCTGAAATCAACTTGAAACATGTCAGATTAGCATTTTCTCTATAACTTATTTTTTGGGACTTTTCAAACTGTGAAATTTTCAAAGATATGAGGAGACAGACAAAAGCAACCTAGGTAAAAATTGTAGAATTTGGTTCACCATACTTTATGATATATAAACTATGGAATTTAGGGTTTTTGAATGGTCCTGAAATCAATTTCAAACAGGTCAACTTGGCATTTTCTCTATAAATTCTTTTCTGGGGATTTTCAGACCTGATGAAGGCAGAAGTAGCAAGTAGAATCAATGAAGGTAATGTGAATTTTATGAAATTTTTAATAATTTATATGTACTAAATAATTAATTGTAACTTGAAGGTTGGTGTCGCTCAAACAAAGATATTAGTGTATCTTGCTAAGTTGGTGCTTAGAGTTGGGGATTGGTGTCTCTAGTATCTTGGTGTCTACAAAGATATGTAAGAGTAGGTTGGTGACTACTAGGGTTTGTACTAGTGGAGATTTGTGTCTCTAGTAGGTTGGTTCCTACAAATATTTTTAATGGTAGGTTGGTTCCTACAAAGAATTATAAAGAGAAGTTTTGTGGTTTTCTCCCAAAAGGGTTTCCACGTAGATCTTGTGTTCCATGTTTTGAAGTTAATAGATCCCATATGTGATTTTTTTCTTATGGTTGATGAATGTTTGAAAAAATAAATAAAATTTCATTATATTGATTCACCCCCCCCCTCTCAGTATAAGTGTGTGATTAAAAATTTGTATCATAGTGGGATCCTTCAGAAATAGTCTAACCCTTGGAAGGTAGATATCAGGAGCATGCATGATCGGTCATGAAGGTTTCTCCACAAATAGATCTACATTGTTTGATGGAAAAAACTATGCATTCTAGAGCATAAGGATGCAAACATATCAAATGGCTCTTGTGTTTTATATGGGAAGCAGTCATGACTAGTTATACAACCCCAACAACTCCACCAACAGATACGGCTAGTAAGAATCCTAGTGAAAATAATGCAAAATCCATGAATGTCATATTGTGCGATCTATCAAAATTCAAGTTTGTCAAGGTGATGCATTGTGTATCAGTAAAAGAAATTTGGGACAAGCTTCAAAATACCTAAGAAGGCGATGACAAAGTTAAGAAGGTAAAGCTCCAAACTCATATAAGGAAGTTCAAGGGTCTAAAAATGAAAGACAATGAGAATGTTGTAGCCTATATCTTCCATGTAGATGAAGTTGTCAACACCATCATAGGATTTGGTGAAAAATTTGAAGATTAGATGGTTGTACAAAAAGTGTTAAGGTCCATCCCCTTAAGATTTGATGCAACAGTTTTCGCTATTGAAGAAATGAAGGATCTTGATAAATGAACAATGGATGAATTACATGGGATTCTCATTGCATATGAAATGAGGACTGGAAAAAAAAACAGCAAAGAAAGAAAAAACTTTCAACGTCGGTCTCAAAGAAGATGAAGAACAAAGAACACAAGTCAAGCAATTGTTCCAACTATGAGTCAAACATAGAGGAAGCACATTTTTTTAGAAAACTCAAAAAGGGATTTGGAAAATACAAAGGTAATTCTCCCTTAAAATGTTTTAATTATGGTAAAGTAGGACATTTTTCTGCAAGCATCCATTGTCCATATTCAAAAAATGAAAGTAGTGATGATGAAGAAGACCATAGCGTAAAGAAACACAGCAAACATCATCAAAATAGCCACAAACATGAAAATCATGAAAGAAAGAATAAATTTTATAAACAAAATAAGAGTCTCTACTCAAAAGGGGTTAGTGACTCATTCGAAGAGAGCAGTGAAAGTAGTTTTGATAGTGATAGAGAAGAAACTCGCTTTATGGCAATTGAAACTAAGATTGATGAAGAGAAAGAGAAAGAAACAATGGATTTAGAAGAAGAAGAAAATGTCAAAACAGATGGGGAAGTGGATCTTGAAGAATAAATCATATGTTCCTTAAGCGAAATAAAGAAGCTTAGGAAAAGGAATTTTAAACAAAAGGAGTGACTATAGAAATACGAAGAAGAGGATCGTGATTCAAAATCCAAAATGTCACAAATCCTTGAAGAAACATAAAATATTATCAATAAACTAAAGTTTCAGTTAGAAGAAGTAAGAAGGATAGAAGAAGTTGTGAGGGTCTAGTTG
The DNA here is from genome assembly GCA_027924585.1 of Larix kaempferi. Classification (NCBI taxonomy): domain Eukaryota; kingdom Viridiplantae; phylum Streptophyta; class Pinopsida; order Pinales; family Pinaceae; genus Larix; species Larix kaempferi. The sequence goes on along the minus strand of BSBM01000344.1, from coordinate 4,367,525 downwards.
AAGGAAAAGGAAGAAAACTGTGAAAAGCTAGTTCAATATGAAATTGTTTCCTTAAGAAAGGAACTGGAGAAAACAACTATTAAGATGAATAGAAGATTGAAGTTTGAAAAGAGTGTTGAAACCTTAGATGATATCATCAATTGTCAAAGGTCTCTATTCTTTAAGACTGGTCTTGGATATTATAAGAGTGAGATGACCAACAAAGAAAATTCAAAAGCTACAAAGCCACCAAAGAAAATAAATGAAGGAAAATCCACAAGCTATGTTGATGTATTCAAAAGCTCCATCAATGATGAAGAAAACAAGAAGAAAGAAAATGATGTTCTACAGAAAATTGGCATTCCTTCCAAAGACACATGGACATATTCAGAAGATCTTTCCCACCAAGGCGACCTCACATGACCTGGTACCAAAATTATGTCTTTGTCTATTGCTTTTGTTGTAATCAATTTGGTCATAAAGCAATAGATTGTAGGGTACATGCTAAAAATAATTATGTGTGGAACAAATACAAAATTACTTATGGGTTCTCAAATAGAAACTGTAATTCATTTGCCCCTTTATTTGATTATAATGTTGTATTTTATAAGTGCAACAACTATGGGCATATAGCATGTTTTTGTAGAAGTGGCATAGTGGAAACTTCTAAACAAAACAAGGAAGAAGATACCCTTTCCAAACAAAAGAAAGAACCCACAAGAATTTGGAAAAGGAAGCAGGAGCAAGAAAAGCATAAGAATGAGGAATCTATGCTTGTGCAAACTTCCCTTAATGCTAAAAACAAAGGAAACCAATGGTACATTGATAGTGGATTCTCAAGCCACATGACAGGGGACTGAACCATTTTCTCACTTTGAAGGAAGTAAATGAAGGAAGTGTAACATTTGGAGATAATGCTACTACAATAATAGATGGAAAAGGTACTCTCAATCTCAACAATGGAAAGACTAAAATAGAAGTTTTCTTGTATGTTGAAGGTTTGAAAGATAATCTACTCAGTGTTAGTCAAATGTGTGATTAAGGACATACTCTCACATTTTATTCTCAATGTTGTGAGATAAGGAAGACGGACTCAAAAAAATAGTGGAAAATGCAATTAGAACCTCAAATAATGTATATATTCTCAATGAAATCAAAGGAGAAAAATGCTATATGGGACAAATAGATGAAATTTGGTTATGGCATAGAATAATGGGCCATATGAACTTTGACAATCTAGTGAAAATCAGCACTAAACAAGCAGTGAGAGACATGTCAAAGATCACAAAACCTACCAACACTATTTTCAAGCAATTCCAGCATGGGAAGTAGACAAGAGCAAGCTTCAAGTGAAAGGAATACTCAACAACAAAGCCATTGGAACCCATTCATACAAATATTTGTGGGACTACAAGAACACAAAGTCTAAAAGGTGAAAATTACTTCATGTTGCTCATTGATGATTACTCTAGAATGACATGGGTTATGTTACTAAAAGAGAAATATGAAGTGTTTGAGAAGTTCAAAGCATTCAAAGCTTGTTTGAAAACAAAATTAATATGAAAATCAAGTTCTTGATATCAAACAGAGGAGGTGAGTTTACCTCACATGAATTTAAAGAATTTTGTGAGATTCATGGAATAAAGAGACATTTTCAGCTACAAGGACTCCACAGTATAATGGAGTGGTATAAATTAAGAATCAAATAGTACAAGAGATGGCTAGGAAAATGTTAAATGAAGCTAAGCTATTAGACAGGTTTTAGAGAGAAGCAGTCAACACTACAGTCTACATTCTGAATAGAGGGAAAATCAGAGTCAAAAACAAAAAAACACCTTATGAATTATGGAAGGGTAGAACAACAACAATTAAATACTTCAAATTTTTCAAAAGAAAGTAAATAAAAATAAATGATGAGGACTTGGGAAAATTTAAATCCATAACTGATGAAGGTAGCTTTCTTGGTTATTCATCAAGAAGCAAGGCTTATCGATGTTACAATCAAACATTGGGAAAAATCATAGAGAGTGCTAATGTGAGAGTGGATGAAGCAGGGCATCAGAAGGTGAAATCATATATTCAAATAGAGAATCCAAGTTGCAAAGAAGAGGAAGAAGAATAAGAAGGAGAAGAAAATGAAGAAGAAGAAACAAGACGCCAAATACAAAGACGCCATCTAGATTTGTCCAAAAGAATCATTCAGAAAATTAAATTCTTAGTGATAAATATACGAGAGTGCAAACTAGAAGAAGATTAGCAAATGGACCAGAACATGCAAACTTCGCTTTGATATCTATAATAGAGCCTAAGAACTTTATAGAAGCTAGCGAAGACAAGCATTTAATTGATGCCATGGAAGAAGAATCGAATCAAGTTGAGAAGAACGAGACATGGGAACTTGTTCCAAGTCCAAAAGATAAAAATGTAATTGACACCAAGTGGGATTTTAGGAACAAGCTGAATGAAGATGGACAATTAATAAGAAAATTTAAGCAATATTGGTTTGTAAAGGCTATGCTCAACTTAAAGGTATTGATTTTGAGGAAACCTTTGCTCCGGTTGCAATACTAGAAGCTACTTATAATTCTTTTGGCATTTATGTGCTTTAAGAACTTTAAATTCTATCAAATGGATATAAAGCTAGTCTTTCTCAATGGAAATATAGAGGAAGAAGTATACATTGAACAACCAGAAGGGTTCTTATTATCAGAAATAAGGATCATTTGTGCAAATTGAAGAAAGCACTTTATAAACTAAAGCAAGCCCCCAGAGCCTAGTATACAAGACTTGATAAATATTTACAACAACAAGGTTTCAGAAGAGGAATTATGGAAAACAATCTATACATCAAGACGGAAAATGAAAACCATTTGATCTTTGTGGTATATGTAAATGATATTATTTTTGGAGGTAGCATGAACAAAATGTGCCAAGACTTTGAAATAGAAATGCAGAAAGAATTTGAGATGTATATGCATGGTAAATTATCATTCTTTCTTGGTTTACAAATTTCTCAATGGCTTACATATTTCTCAATGGCTTACATATTTCTCAATGGTTCACAAATTTCTCAAGTAGATTGTAAATTGAGTAAAGATGATGAAGCTCAATGCACTAGTTATCACACCCATGGTCACAAGTTGTAAATTGAGTAAAGATGATGAATATCTAGAACCAAATAAAACATTCTACATGTTAATGATTGGTAGCCTATGATATGTGATGACATCAAGGTCAGACGTTATGCAAGCAGTAGGATTGGTTGCATGGTTTCAAGTTGCACCAAAAGAAACTCATGTGAAAGCAGTGAAAATAATATTCAGATATATAAAGGGAACTTTGGACTTTGGACTATGCTACTCAAGAGGTGAAAATTTTACTCTAATAACATATACTGATGCAGAAAGGGAAAATAGTGTTGATCATAGGAAAAGTACAAGTGGATGAGCATTGTTTATGGGAAACAATATGGTTTCTTGGTTGAGCAAGAATCAATTTTCAATTTCTTTATCCACAGCAAAGGTCGAGTATATAGAAGCAACATCATGTCGCACACAAGTTATTTGGATGAAGCATACACTGAAATATATCAAGGTAGAATATGATAATCCAATATCAATACTTTGTTACAACACAAGTGCAATAAATATTTCAAGGAATTATGTTATGCACTCGAAAACAAAGCATATTACAATCAAGTATCACTTCTTAAGAGAACAGATAGAAGAATAGAATGTCAAGTTGGAATATAATGCCACCAAAGAACAGATTTTGGATATTTTCACAAAAACCCTTCCCAAAGAGACATTTGAGTATCTCAACGAACAATTGGGAGTAATGTCCATCTCATCTAGTCACTAAGTGCTTAAGGAGAAGCACAATTTTAGGAGGAGCAACCCTTTTCCATTGATGTCAAAGGGGGGGGACTATTGTAGTAAGGGAGAGAGTAGCATACAGGGAAGAATTATTTCTATTGTTGGTGGATTATATACTTTGTCAAGGGAATGCCATCAATGGAAAAGGGGGATATTGTTGGAATTATTGTCATTGATGTCGAAGGATTAATGTTGTCATTAATGTCATATTATAGATTTAAAAATTCACACAACATTTCCAAGATTGATTTATATATAAGTTTACAAGTATATTAAAAAAATGGGGGTGCACGTGAAAAAATAAAATGTGAAATGGTCGTTTCAAACCCATGGGTTTGGAAGCCCATGGTATTTGGAAAAGTGAAAAAAAAGGAATTAATTATTTAATTAATGGATGTCATGTCTTTTTGAATGAACATGTCCCTTCATGAAGGGTTATGATAAAGTATAAAAAAGAAAGCATTGAGAGAAAGTGTGTGTGTGAAAAATGTAGTAACATTTGAAGAAGTTGATGAGCAAATATTGAATATCATTCCAAAGGGGAGAGTTACGAAATTATTTTTAGGTCAGCTTGGTATTTTCACGATAACTTATTTTCTAGGACGTTTCAGACTATGAAATTTTGGGGAGACAGAAGCAATATCCCTAAGTACATGTGATAAAAAAATTAGACATTGGTTCACTATACTTTCTTAGGTATGCCCTATGGAAGTTAGGGTTTCTAAATGGTCCTGAAATCAGTTTCAAACGTGTCAGTTTGGAATTTTTTCTATAACTTACTTTCTGGGTCATTTCAAACTGTGAAATATTGAGAAGATGGAAGTGATATCTCTTGGTACATGCGGTCAAAATTTGAGACATTGGTTTGTTATGATTTCTAAGATATGCCTTGTGGAAGTTAGGGATTCTAAATGGTCATGAAATCAGTTTCAAACTAAGTTGGGCATTTTCGATATAACTTATTTTTCGGTACTTTTAATATTATGAAATTTTCAGCAATATGATAAGACATATAGAAGTACCTTAGGTAACAATTTTAAAATTTGGTTTTCTATACTTTCTGAGATATACCATGTGGAATTTAGGGTTTCTGAATGGTCCTGAAATCAGTTTCAAACAGGTTAGCTTTCCATTTTCTCTATAACTTCTTTTCCGGGACTTTTCAGAGTGTGAACTCTTTATATATCTAAGGAGACATGCATGAGTAACTTAGGTAAAAATTTCAGAATTTGGTTCTCTATACTTTCTGAGATATACCCTATGGAATTTAGGGTTTCGGAATGGTCCTAAAATCAGTTGCAAACAGGTTATCTTGGCATTTTCTCTATAACTTATTTTCTGGGACTTTTCAGACTATGAAATTTTCACAAATCTGAGGAGACATACTGAAGTGCCTCAGTAAAAATTTCAAAATCACATTTACAAAATTGGATACGTGGTATGTTGTACAAGTTCATTCTTCGAAGAGGCCAAAAACAACAAGCTTTGGGAAAGTTACCATTTGAAAATTCAAATTTTGGTCAGACCTAATGAAGGTGGAAGTAGCACACATACTTAGTGAAGGTAATGTGAATGTTATTATCTTTTGAAGAATTTATATTTACTAAATAAAAAATTATAACTTGAAGGTTGGTGCTACTAAAACAAAGAGATTGGTGTCTCTTGCTAAGTTGGTGCTTAGTGGTGGGGATTGGTGTCTACGAAGATCTGTAAGAGTAGGTTGGTGCCTACAAATATTTGCAATAGTAGGTTGGTGCCTACAAAATATTATACAGATAATTTTGGCGGTTTTCTACCAAAAGGATTTCCATGTAAATCTTGTGTTCCATGTTTTGAAGTTAATATATCCCCAATGTGATTGTGTTCTTATGGTTGATGAATGTTTGAAAAAGTAAATACAATTGCTTTCTATTGATTCACCCCCCCCTAAGTATAAGTGTGTGCTCAACATTGAGTACATTGTTCAATTTGTAATGCACATTTGAATTATAACGTGTATTATATTTTTTAATTAATGATTGGGTTATTAGACATATGACACCATCCTTTATTCACATTTTTACAGGTACATTTGTTTCCATATATGTGGGAATATGGACATCATTTTCACATTTAGGATGATGATGATGGATATATCGCACTATTTTATGGAGTGGAGGTCGAGTTAGACCAATCTAGTAATGCTAGTCATTGTGATTAGAACCTAAAAGAGGAGAAGTTAGGTTACATTGGAAAGCTACAAGAGATCATGCAAGTGATGGAATACGTTCGATTGGATTAATGTAAAGAAAGACCGTGATAGTGGGATAATATGTATACACTCTATACATTTGTGGGATGAAATGGAGGAGTTATATTTTTTCACAAAACATTGCAAGCAAGTGTTTTTTTTATCTAGATATGTTGGATAGGTATTTGTGGTTGATACTAACATGAACTGAGAACAAAAATGTTATAATGATAATAGAGGAAGATAATTAGGGTGATGGCGACGAAAAGTGATATTACATGTTTTATTTCAACATTTATATTATAGATATGTCAATATTTTATTATTGTTATCTATAATTGGCCAAAAAAAATTTTATATTCATTTTATGAAGTCAAATCGAGCAGGATAATTGATGAGTTGACGGAAGAAGAGGAAGCAACAACATCTAGCAACTTAGCTCGACAGTCTTCCATGACATAACTAGATATTATTAAGGTGAATGTCTTACCAATCCAGGCAAAGAAGCATAATAGGAAAAGAGACTAAAAAATAAAATTTATAAACTTTCAAAAGAGATTGAGAAGATGGAGTCAAATCTCAAATTGAAATATGTGGAGATTTTAGAACTAAAAACAATGATAGAAAAAAAAGGCATTGTAGTTAAATATTGTCATGAACAAATGATGGAGAAGGATAAAGTTATAGAGGATGGGAATCAAAAGGTTGGAGAATTAAAGAATTCAATGGAGGATGTCATGAAGAAGATAGTAGGAAAGAGGTATCGAGTTGGATAAGATAATGTAATTTGGGATCAAATTGAAATCATTCTGGATAATCTCATAGCACATTTTGATGTAATACAACAAACTAAATTTCTATCTCAAAGAGTACAAATTGAGATAAGTAAGGCATAGCTCAATTGGGGGATAGAGTACAAGTTGTCGAAGATGTAATTAAGTTTTTGAATGGTAGATCTCAGTCTGCACTAATCGCATTGGGTGTTAATGACCAAAGCTCCATGATAATGGCATCCCTTGAGGTGCAAACAATTTACTACTATCAACTCAGAAAAATGCAGTGTAGTAAATGAAAATGGCCAACATTTTAGAGAAAGGTTTAATCCTTTACTTAAAAAGGGTTTTCCTTCCCCGTGGACAAGTATGAATGGTTCTATAGCTTTGAGGTATACTATGAGCAATTGGTTAAGCAAAGGAAGGAAGTTGAATAGTTCAAGTATGATATTGTCCCTCTTAAGGGAAAGGTTATTTTTGATAAATTGTCTCTTGATTATTCTAAATAATCTTACTGACTAGTATATCAAAATTTGTCACTTGATTCATTTGATATCTTTCAAGATTTAGACATTGTTGCAAAGAAGTTGTATGGATTCAAATATCTCAAAGGGAACGAATGGACAAAAATATGAATACTTCAAAGTAAATATTTGGTAGTAGCTCAGATGTCTCAAGTTGCTTCCACATCATCATCCCCAAGTAGATGGAGGAGAAATTGAAAATAAGAAGTGAATGTATGGAAGGGAGAGCTCTGATAAGATATTCTTAGTACATGATAGTGAAGCAATAATATGAATTTCCAATAGGCAGTAGGTATTCCACTCTTATCTTATTTTAGTAAAGCAATTGTTTTCAAGAATTGGATAGGGTTTGAAAATGATAAAATCAAGAAGAGAAACAAAGCAAAGGATTGCAGGTTTTTATAAGGAGAACTTGCTTCTACTAGGAACTAGACACACTAGAGAAAATCATATTCGAAAACTAAAGAGTGGGAGTTTGTGGATATTTTTTGTGGTTTTTGAGGATTCATCCCTCAATCAGTGACTATGTACTCCATTATGTATCTATCTTGTGTATTTTCATGTTATCTTATGGATAATTAGACATTTGTGATCTTTTGATCTCTTTTAATCAAGAAATTCAATTAAGATTAATTCTCTAGATTTTTCATGTGAATTTGATGAAAGTTATCCATTAGTAATGACATGCATGTGATACACATTATCTCTTACACTCCTCGTAAATATTTTCATTAATACAAAATTGAGAATAGTTTCATAACCTTGATGTTGGAATTTAATATTTAATATTGTTCTATTTTGAGAGTGAAAATGACCAAATTTGGGGATCAAGTTATTATGAATGTATGTAATCACTTTTGGTTGTTGGATGCATTTAAAATTATGCCCAACACACTTTTCTTTCATCTAAGTAAGTTTTATATATTCACTATTTAATTTACTTGGACTCGCATATTCTTTTGTGTAATAATTTCCAAGAGGATTATTATCTCAAAGAATTGTGTTCCTCTTAAAAAATTATTTTTTCTTCCATTAATATATTTTATATATGACTTAATGCGAATATGATTCCCTCAATGTACTAGAAATCTGTAAATATTTTCCCAACTTCATTTTAAAGGTTCTTATCCAAATATGTAAATATTTATCATAACTTTGTACGTTTTAAGCTTTCTTTGAAAACCTCTTTCGGATTGAGTGCATACTAAAAATCATTAAGTGGTTACCCCCTATGGCTACTGGATTATTTTAGAACAACCTGAAGCGAGAGGTTATTTTACCACCCAATGGGTTCCTGAACTTTGTTCCCTAGCTAAGAACATCTCAAGGAACAACAAACTCATCTTGGGTCTCATTCATTGCCTCATTTTTTTGTTTCCCTTATCCATTTATCAACAAATACTTTTTCAAGCTCTTCCCACTTAGATCATTTGGTTTTGATATCTAGACTATACCACCAATCCTTAGATTTGATTTCCAAATATATTTTTTGTCGATGAAGGACATAATAAAAAAATTCATTTGCAATACTAAACCATTTTATGGGATCAATATACTCTTCATCTCTATTAAATTTAGGTATTAGCATTAGTTCTTATTTATCCTCTTAAAAAAATCCTCAACTTACAGCCTTGTTATCTTAAAAATAATGATCCCAAATATTTGTGATCCGTTTTCTAGTATATTATGATCTTTATGCTTCTTCCAAGGGCTTCTAAATCACCTAAATTAGACCTTCCAATCAAAATTTGTGTTAATTTTAGGTTAACATACCTTTAAAAACTCTAATTTCGATACTATCATGTTAATCAATCTTCAATTTGTTACAACTTTTCCAACAATAATCCTTTATAGCTAAATATTTACAATATGTACTCTAAACTGTTATATTTAGGATCCTAGTGGCCCCATTCAATTTGAACCTTCAAAGATAAAGTTATGCTCACATTACCATAACTTGTTGTTTTTCCCCTATTTCAAGAGAACGAAATTGTTGGCATATACCAAAATGAGATCCATGAGAAAATCTCGGTATAATATTATAATGCATCTTTATATTAGAAGACAATTGTCGATCGTCTTTCCCTTCTCCTTTAGATTTCTCTCCATCACTTCCTACTTATTGTCCTATTTCTCCAGGTGGATATTGAGGTATTCAATAGCTTGATGCATTCCCTCAAGAGGATTGTTCATATGCCTAAGAATCCTTTTGATCTTCCCAATCCCTTCTCCATCAACTAGATTAGGGTTTGGGGTAGCCATATTCAACAAAGAAACAAACTTAAACATAAACCCCTAAGAGAGATAGCTTCCAACAAAGGCCTAGTCATAGCTATAATGGCACAAGAAAGTGAAAGTTTAATGTATGAAAAACAATGCCCCCACCCTTTAAAAACTATATAAATTCCAATAATTTCTAGTCTTAAGCATGAAAACCAAGCCCTGAGATTTAACTCTATACATCCAAACAGAATTGAGACGACTAACTTACCTCTACCAAACACCATAAGATGCAAGAAAACCCATTATGATGGTCCATGGCAATTAAGACTAATTGAAACCCTCTCCTCATCAATGGAATAAACTTCATAAACCCTCAAATGCCCATCAATTATCCCACCTCTACAACTAGTCCTACGTACAAGTGCCATAAAGCAAGATACACTGCAAGATTCAAACAAAGGATTAAGGGATCCTAAGGCACAAGGGAGTTTTATTTCTTCCTTGTGCATCTTTAGATTGAAAATACTTAATTATTTTACTTAGAACACATGTTTGAGACTAGTTTTAGGACTAACCAAAATCCTAACTTTCACAACCTATAACTCCAAAATCATATTGAACCAGAGTTGTAAAATTTGAACCAATGTACATCCCTATGTCCTAGGTGCACCTTGAAAAGTTTTCTCAATGAAGATAACCTAAAAAATACTAGAGTGGAAATGGTACAATGACTCATTTGAAGGAGCCAAACCCAATGATCATAATTTTCTCTAATACCAAATGTTATGTGTCGAATACTTAAGATAGCATAATAAGCAAGAGTATACACAATGTAGAGAAGAAGTGAATGTGGATCACAACTCCAAAAGTTATAGAAGGGATGAGTTACATAGTAACCCCTTTACAATAGGAGAATATTCTCCAAATCATAAGTTCATTTCCAATAATGACTATATTTCCCTCTATATATACATATGTTCACTCATTACATATGTGGACATTTTATTATTTCAATCTCTATTACATGTACACTTAACCCCATATATGCGCCTAGTAGGAAACCAAGAATTTGGACTCTTTATGCCTGCACTAAAAATCATTGGAAGGGAAGAACATCCCTGAGAGACTTTGATTAGAGAAAGAGAATATCTTCCTTGTGTTTGTAGTATAGTGGAAGTGAGTTACATGATTAGTCAGTGGCTATATGAGGGTATACGGTGCTTGGTAGTGATCATATTGTCTGTATCATGCTACAGATAGGTTGGGATGAGAAAAATTAGAGCCCCTTAGGAGATTCCTTCTTCTTGGTGGTATCATGGTTTGGCTTGGGGGTGGAATTTTTAATTGATGCCTAAGTTGGGAGTTGATTCACTCTTCAACAACTAATTATGAACTTCACTTGATTACATATAATTATTCATATTTACCTTTATGGGGTATGCATCTATTTTTCTAATACCTTGAATTCAATGGGTAATGAATAAATTTGAAATATAAACATTTATTTTCATTGCAATTTTATATTTGCATATGAATTTTGGACTATATTGTTGGTAGAGTTTGAATTCAGCCTAATAGTTGGTTATTAGATGAAGAAATTTTGTATGGAGTGACCCAATGGCTAAAAGAGGCATCTTGGTATGCGACATCTAGAATTAATTAAAAATATTATGATGTGTTTTTAATATTGCTAAAGTATTAAAAATACAAAAAGATAGTCGACCAATGGAGCATATGCTCACTATAGTCATTTTAAGTTTAGATGTTTTTTGTGATCCAGCCATTGGAATAACCAAGGATTTTTATATCCCATGTGCCCTCAATCACCTCCCTTTTCCTTTGGGCCATTAAGTTCAAGTTTTTCATTCCTTCCATAACAACCAAATTACTAATAATGCACAACATTGGATGGAATATCAAAAATAACTACCAATGCATACTGTGGTGAAAGATAGTCGACCAATGGAGCATATGCTCACTATAGTCATTTTAAGTTTAGATGTTTTTTGTGATCCAGCCATTGGAATAACCAAGGATTTTTATATCCCATGTGCCCTCAATCACCTCCCTTTTCCTTTGGGCCATTAAGTTCAAGTTTTTCATTCCTTCCATAACAACCAAATTACTAATAATGCACAACATTGGATGGAATATCAAAAATAACTACCAATGCATACTGTGGTGAAAAAAATGCAACAATAGATCATAACTATGGGTGAACCTGTACAATAAACTAAAATTCCCAATATATGCACACATAATGCATCTAGTAATACTTCAAAAAACTCATGGAAGAAAAAAATATAACATAAGTAATAGGTAATTGTAGTATATATTCCATTTGTCCAATTCCATGTAGAAGATTTCATACAACAACACCATTCCTATATTTATCATTGAAGATAAGGACAATGCTAACAAATTAGCATTGTTCCATTCTATTACACATTTGCATATCCAATATTTACCCATAATTTGATCCATGACCACATCCCAACCAGATCAAATAGCTGTGATCCATGCCCAACAAAACATGAATGCCAACTCCACAAAGTCCTCTTTGCATTGCCCCATCAAAGAAACCCATGGGGATTTTTCCTGTGAGTAAATGAGGAGCTCTAAAAGACATAAATTTGTTGGCCTCTCCTTTAAAAAACTCATAGAACATTCTAGTAATAAACCTATAGGTCTTTTCTAGATTAAAAGGGACATCTTCAAAGAGAATAAGGTTGTGTGATCTCCATATTCCCTAGATAAAGAAGAGAGGAATGGGTGAATTGTGCTTCAGCATGAACCTATAGTACATGCAATCCTCCATAGATCCAAAGTCTCGGCTATCCGACATACTCACTATGCTCGAAATCTCCTCCCATACCAGTTGTGTAATATGGCAGTGATTAACTGATTCAAAGCTTCTCCTGCAAAAAGGGAAGCAAGTAGGACCAATTATGTAATGTCCCCTCCCCGAGGGCACCATGTTCCACCACTAACCCACTAAAATTCCATGGGGCCTAATGGAAAATAATTAAATTAATTACTAAGGGGGTTAATTTTGACTAAATTTACTTTATGTAAATAAATAATTTATGGTGGGCCTAAAAATTTTTTATTTAATAATTGTAATATTTATTTATGAGGTGTCAATGGATAAGGTGGCCCAAGAGGGCACATAGGATGAGGATAAGGGAGATGGGTTTTCTCCTTAGAAAACGCTGGATAAAAAGCATCCAAAAGCAAGAAAAGCAACAGAAAAGTGGTGAAGATAGGAGTTTCTTGATTTTGAGAGATAAGGCTCAAGGAAGAGTAGCAAAAGAAGGAAAGATCCAGGGGCTAATTTAGATAAGGAGGGTGAATTCATGAAGACATGTAGGTCCAAGGAAAAATCAACTTGCCAAAGAAACATCCATTGAACCTATGGTTCGAATTTCCTCAATGGTGAGTCCAAAAAGGGTGGCAGAAAAGCTAACAGAGGTTAATAAAAGAATCTTGAACACACCCATTCACATATTTTGGACATTTTTCATTTTTATTGGAGAGCTTCATGCTTCTCACAACCTGGTAGATGTGCTACTGGTTTGCATTGGGTGATGTGCGCCTTTGCATATAGTAACTAGTTGGAGTGTTTGCTAGCATTCCAATTGGTGATTGAGGAGGAGGACATCCAGTCCTTTTCATAGATATTCAAGCAGTCGTTTATTGTCCATTCGCAGATGATAAGGTTTCATTTTGGAGCTGCAAATTCATATTCACTACTCTCTTCTTCAGATCCAGGTGTTTGGGATTATGTTGTGTGGTCAGATCAATTTAATCAGTGGAACCAGTGTGGGAAGGCCGAAATGGTGATTTTGGTTTCGAAACTTCTGAGCATTTCTAGACCTTGAGGCCTATCCATTGTGTCTGCAGCTTCATTTCCAGTGGGAAACACATTTTTTCTCATCGAAAAGGATGTACGGATGACCAAGATATGGTTATTTTACCATATCTAAGGGTTTCAGTGTTGAAGAACGCACTTGTTCATATCTATCTTTGTATTTTGGATTTGCGAGTTGAGTAAGAGCCCCATATTGTTTATGCACCTCCAGTGAGATATGTTATTATGTTCTCCTGCCCATGGCTCTGATACAATGGTGAAATTTCTTTCTTTCATTCTCAGATACAATATTCCTACTTCAATGTTGTAAGATCTTAAGGATTATGGGCATTATGTAATTTTGGATTCAGTATACAATCAATTGCTACTCTAAATTTCTGAATAAAGTTTGATATAGTATAAATGCATGTTTTTATATTCATCCATTATGTGTATTGCAGAATTTGGGATCATTTATTGCTGCTTGTAATCCATTGTTTTCAAGGTTTGTGCCCTAGTGAGGAAAATTCAACTAATTTCTTGTGTTGAATATTTTTAATTGTCAAGTGTTCTACTTATTTTTTATATAAAGGTCATGTTAGTCAATTTAGATGTATTACATCCCATCCATGTCTCTAGAACATAAATTAGGAAGCATTGGAGGCCATTTGAATTTATTTTGAAATCTCTACCTTCACTAGTCCAAGTCTCGCCCCTTTGCAACTAAATGAAATTTTCACTATTAAACCTTTGTTTCCAAGTCATATTGAGTCTATATTAGGTTGGGGGAAGTCAATTAGGCTTACCTAAGGTTTGATTACTTCCAGTAATGCACCAAAAAAATTTGGGGAATGTGCATTGATAGCTTTGGCTCTGCCAAAAAATCTTCCCATGCATGAAGGACTCCCGAAAGTGCAATTGTCAAAGTATTGACCTTGATTCCACCTTATTTGTAGCTTTGTAAGTGTTTCAACCCTGTATCATGTTTGTCCACGCTATAGATTTGAGTTAGTGTTCCTAATAGGGGTTTTGGGTACATTACAAATTCCCCCTCACTTTTCAAAATTATCTCAAGTCGGGATTTTATTTACCAATTCCATCCACCCAAAGCATAAGATTTTCAGAGGTTCCTTCCATTTCCAGAGGAGCTTGTACCACCATTTAGTCCTTTTTTCATAATTTCCAAAAACTATGGAGGTGTAGGAAGAATTTACATCCACTTTACCGTTTGCACCATTCCAAGACCAATAGACAGTGGCATATGTATTGTTCAGTATAATACCATAGTGGTTCAATACTTCCACATATCCGATTCACTCTCTTGCACACTAATTGTCTAAGGACAACTCCGAGGAAGTATAGCAGCAATTAGTCCCTTTCGAGACAGCATTAGCTCCCTTGGCATGTTTTAAATAGTAGAGACATCTAGAATGCAAGACATGTAATGTCTGAGGAGATAAAAAAAGGCCCTCCACTCTGCCTAAAAGAGGATCGGTCCCAAGGCAGACTTGAAATCCATTCCCAAAGAAACCAAAACATCCTCCTATTTAACTAAGGGAAATCCTCTATCAAACTGGTCCATGAATTAGACAACTAGCCTCCCTTTTTATTAAGCATCCTGATCCATTCAATGACTAAGAGATTTTTTAAGTATTTTTAACTTATAAATTTACTCCACAATCCTTTACCAGTCAATCCCCGCCATAAGCTATTCATTGCAAGTACTTTTCCAAACCATAAGACATTTTTTAAGCCCCACCCTCCGAACTCCTTCAGAAGAGCAATCTTATCCCATGCTACCAAATGAATCCCATTGTGGGAGCTACTCCCCACCCATAGGAAATTGAATAATTTATGTCTGATTTGATTTAGAATGGATCTTGGAACCCTAGCCATTGATAACCAGTACACAAGAATATTGGATAAAATTTATCTTAGTAATGTTAACCTTCCCCCCAAAGACAATCAACGGTTACACCAGTTATTAGTGTGCTTCTCAATCTTTTTTATCAACCATCTCCAGTCCTCGCAATGCTATTTTTTTCCTTCAGGTAAAACCCAAGATATTTAATCACGTTGTCAAAATGCTGCACAGGGAAGGGAAAAATCATCGAACTTGTTCCAAGTCTTCCTCATCCATTTCATTCTAGTGCAAACTAGATTTAAATGAACTAATCCCCATACCTGAGGCACTGCAGAAGACTTGAAGAATGTCCTTGAAGGAATTCCACTCTTCAACCGATCCAATACCAAAAAGAAGAATGTCATCCACAAAATGTATTTGAGTGATATGATGAGATGCCAATACCTCGATTCCTTTTATTTTTCTTTCCTACTTCGCTCGATCGATCAACTAACTGAACATGATAAATAAGAGAGGTGACAAGGGACATCCCTATCGTAAGCCCCCAGATCTCTTGAGAAAGGAGGATGGGATTTCATTTACCAACACTACAAAATTTGTAGATGTTATGCATCCCATAATCCATTGTGTAATTTCATAACTCAAACCTGCCTTAAGGAGAAGTAAGTGCATGGGGAATCAATCCACCCGATCATATGCTTTTACCAAGTCAATTTTAAGGACCAGGGCACTTATCTTTTTAGTCTTCAAGGACTGTAGGGTTTCTTGCGCCACCCAAATAGCATAAAAAATATTCCTCTGATTAAGAAAACCAAACTATTCTTTTGAGATTCCATTAGAGAGCCCAACCTTCAACTTGTTTGAAATAACTTTTGCAATGATTTTATAAATGAGGTTGTACAATGAAATTGGGTGAAAACCGTTGAAGGTAGCAGGAAAAGAGCACTTCAGAATGAGTGCTAGGAAGGTTGCATTTACATCACCTAGAACAGAACTAGTGATACAGGATGCTTCAACAAATTGGGGGGTATCCGGTCCAATTAGATAATAAAAAAAAGCAAGAAAATTTTTGCCTTCCACCCATATGGGCCACGACTCTTATCCTTGGCCATAATGTTTTACAAAATGTATTCAATTTTAGTGAGAGAGAATGGGTGACCAATCTCCCCACAATTTTCTTCAGTAAATATACGAGGCATACAATGTAACACTTTAAATTGTGCTTCAAGATTAGACTGATAAGATTTTTTGAAAATACCTTCAAAGTGATGAGTTGTTGTCGCTTCAAGACCCAATTAAGAAGAAATATTGTTCATAATTGGTTTGGTTATCTCCCAAAGGGAATTATTATTCCTTCTAAAAGCAGTGAACTTGTGAAAAAAATTTGAATTTTTGTCACCCTCGGAAATCCACAGTGCCCGACTTTTAAGTCGCCAATCCTCTTCATCGCATCTTAAGATCGTTGATTTATCCTGCTCTAGACTCTTTAGGAGAGCTAAAACCATCTATGGTATGACCCTCGCACCCTGGGCCTTATAAATATGATTGATAGTGTCTTCAATCCTAGCCAATTCCAATCCCTGATTAAACTTTGTATTCCTAATCCAGTTTGACACAAATACCTTGAGAGTTCGCAGCAGGGCCAGAAAATGGCTCAGCCAATTCCCTGAAGCATTCCTTTTTAATTGCAACCACTTGGATCTAACCAACAAGAATAAATCTAAATCCTTAGACCAGAAGTGGCAATATTTGAAAGGTAATTTGACCCAATATGAATCTTGTTCCATCTTCAACATGATTGGCATATGATCAGAGATTGCCACATTCTCAACCCAGGATTTATATTTTTCCACCAATTTAAGGAAATAATCTGCCACTAGGAATCTATCTAGGCATTTGGTGACTCATTCTTCATGACTCCTTCCATTCCTCCAAGTAGGGATTAGTGGGAATGGTTCAACATCCATTAGATTAACTTCTTGAATATATTTTTGGAACCAAGGAGCCATTGGGTCCAAGCGGGCATGAGTGCCCCAAATCTCTCTAGCCAAGGTAGTAAAGTTTAGGTCCCTAGCTAGAATAATGGAGGAGTGATTCAGAATCCCATTGCTTTCAACAGTATTCCAAAATTCCTGCCTCCCAGAATATGACCCGTAAAAGTTTAGTATGCGGACCTCATGGTTTAAGTTTCTACTGCGACCCTCAAGCATTATACCTGCACAAGTCATGTAAGGGCACAATACAACCCTATTAGGGTTCCAAGCTACAATAGCCCCCCTGGTAGTCAATCTGTATCCACCAAGAAAACATCTCAAGATGGAAGCAACTTCAAAACAAAATCACAAGCTTTAGATCTGAGGACCATAGTCTCTAGTTAGAGCACTACATCTAGAGAAACCGAACCAAAAAGACATTTGAGGGCCAAGTTCTTTAGGTTTCCCCCAACCCCATGCACATTGAGGGAGAGACTAATCATTGAGTAACTTGAGGCAAGGCTAGCTCTGCTCTAAGAGGCCCAAAAACATTGTACAAAATTGCTGAGAAACGCCAGTAAAGAGTGGAATTTTAAGTGGATTTTCTTCAATAGGACTCACCATCTCTCCTCGAGACGGACCAGATTGGACCTTCCTCCTATGACCTCCACTCTTCTTACAAAGGATAAAATTTGTATTTGGGGCTTGGGTATCTTGTAAATCCTTTTTTATCTTATAACCTGAGTGAATATGCAATGGTTCTTGCATGAACCCCCCACGGTGCAACTGTGACTTAGAGGATTGAAGATGAACCTCATTCCCTTCACCGAGAGAGTAAGAAGGGAACCTATGCGAGGCTAGGGAAGATTCCTCTCCACTCAAGATTTGAGAATCAAATAATAGGAACTCATTCTCCCCCAAGGAGCTGAGAGTTATACTAGGTATCCCCTCACCCCCCCCAAAGGGAACAACCGAGAAGAACAGACCATCTGAAGGGATTTCACCACCCACCACCAGATCTCCACAAGCCAATTAACTCGGGCCAGTGACTACCAAATTAGAATATCCCGCCTCATCAGACCCAAGACCAGAGAGATGATGTCTCTCAACTTCCTCTAAAAGGTGGACCTCAACTGCATTTAAAGAATCATAAAATTCTAGGAGGAGATGTTTTAACTTACCCAAGAGTGAAGAGTCTTCTAGAGTTGAGGAGATTCCATAGTTGGTAAGCTTGACCTTCCTTTGAGAGGGAATCTCTTCCAAAACCCCCAAGTTTGATTTCCCTTTAAATGCCTCGGTAAGTGGGTTAACTCCCCAAGTCTCTAGGGCTTGAGCCAATACAATCAACATCTGGTCAAATTACCCGCAGCTCCACAAGCATGGCACCGGAAAGGGGTCTGCCAGTAGTTGAGGGGTTGTTTTATAACCTTCCCTCCCCAGTTTATAGAAATATCATCCAGAAGCCCCACCTCCACATCTATCTCAATTAAGACACTAGTAATACGCTTGTCTTCATGGAAGAGAGACTTCTCATCGAAGAAGATAAAGCTACCAATGTGATTTGCAACTGCTTTGAAAATATCCCGAGACCATAGTTCTAGATGGAACCCCTTCAGCAAGACCCATAAATGATTCCTCCGAAATTGTTCTAACTGAGGGTTAAAGTCTAAATGCCACCGTTTTAGGCATAGGGTTCCTTTCCTAAAAATCCATAGGCAAGCTAAAATGCATGTGGCATGTTCTTCATCCACAAAGTGGAAGCAAATCTAATGGTTGGTCAGAATGTGGACTCTCAGGCTATACCCCAACAAAGGTTTCCAGTTAGCGATGACCTAGGCCATGAGTTCAATGCAGCTCATCTTCATAAAACACACCTTACCCACTAAGACACACATAGAGAAACTCATCACCCAACCGAGCTGAACATCCTTACCCAAGGTCATATCAACCTACTCTTGACGGATTTTTAAAGCCTTGAGGGCTCAACTTTGACGAGAAAACTCCCCCTTACTCCAAGATAGACCTCCACCAGAACGTGGAAGATGAGCTTCACTCTCATCCCCTAATGCCACAAGTCCAATCCCCTCTAGAATTACCAACCTAGCTGCTAGTTTCGAAGAAGAGTATTATGTCCCTCGAGCCTCCTCACAAAGAAGGGGATCCTTAGCATCTCCAAGATGAGTAACAACCCCACAGCCCAAGGAAGAAGCTCTTAGATGTGTCTAAGGACCGTCATCCAAGGAAACATTGATGGTTTCTTATAAGTTTAATGGTATCTTAACTTGTGGTACAAAATTACTTGTACTTGAGTGAGTTAAAAATTGGATTAATTTAACTTTTGGGGTTTTTTAGGGGGAAAGGTGTTGGGCATGACCCAAGTTGGCACAATTTTGATGAAGTATAGTTTTGACAGTTGCATAGTTCATACTATGAAGTTCAAGTGGCACAGTTTTATCAATGGCGCAGTTTGGATTGCGAAGTCAGATAAGTGCAGCGAGCAGTGCGAAGTCGAGGCATAGTGTAGTTTTGTTGATGCGCAACAACTATTTTGGGCAAAGAGTATAAGGAAAGGTCGAGTATATGAAAGTGACCTGTTTTGGGTAAGCGGCTCCATGATTCCTGGAAGTTGGGTAAGGAGCGGCGTGGAGGCAAATGATAGCGACCTGTTAGTTAGAGTGGCGGAAAACCGTTAGAAGCTAAGCCACAGGTCGACAGTGACAAGAAGGCCAGAGGGGTGGAAAGTGACATGCCATGATGCAGTTATAACCGTTTCATGAAGACTGCGGCTGTCAGAAGGGCGTGTGAGCCACAAGTGGCCTAGAAAAGCGGCCAGAAGCGAGTGGAGCAGCTTTCGACTACGGCAGGCAGGGTCAGCGGAGTAACCGCACCAATTCTGGTTGCTCTGGGGTTTTTGGCCCATATACATTGTAATAGATGTGACCTAAGGTCACGATCTATATAAGGGGGCATTTTTGTAAGGGAAGGGTTGATTTTTGTTGATTCTTTTTGTAGATCTCTCATAGCATTGTTGAAAAAGCTAAGTATTGTAAAGAGGCTCTATAGCTATGTGCGCAGAGACCCACTGAAGAGAGGAGAGCCTGCAGTTGAGTGTGCAGGTTGGAACTGTTGAACTCTTCCCATTTAATATAATCAATAGTTCCTGTGAACGTATCTCCCATCCTGGGGGTGAACCACGTAAATATTGTGTTATGTGTTTGAATCTGTGTTGTTTTGCTTATGGTTAATTTCGTGCTTATGATTACATGTATCTTTGCTTTTATATGTATTCTTCATATGAATGAGCGATGAGAATGATAGGTTAAGTGTTGAACATGTATGCATGAATGTTGAATGTGTAAGTAATTTGGAATAGGTTGAATGCATGAGTATTTGGGTAAACACTAAGTCAACGAAGTCTGTGTTAAGTGTGATTCCCTCGAAGCGCAGCACCAGAAGTGCGCAGTGGCATTGCAGTTCGCCGTATTGCATAAGTTCGCAAAGTACACAGTCCGAGATGCTTGTTGAATGCATAATCTACACTAAGTAAAGTATGTCGAAGATGTGTGATTGTTAAAGAGGTAGCGCAGTCTCCAGTTGTGTTGTCCTATTGTTAAGTAGTCGTTCCAAAACGTGCAGTCCCTGTATGCGCGATAGCATAGCCATAGCCGCGAAGTGGGTGAAACTTCGCGCAAGCCCCAGTCTGTTGAACCGCGCATCACCTAATTGCAGAAACCTGATTCTGTAATGCCCCATAAACTTCGCCTCGGGTGAGACTTCAACTTGTTCGCAGGCTGTTGCCGAAAGGGCTGGTGAAGAAGGGTTTTGTTGGACCACATATGCGCAAAACCCAGGTCAGCACAAGAAAGATAAAGAACAAAGGGTTATTAGTCCAACAAAAGGTAAACTTTCACTTTAATTTATTCATTTTTCAAAATTCGGATGTTTAAAATGTGTCAAAACCTCTAGAAGAAAATTTTCATAATCAAAATTCCCATAAATAAAATGAAATTATAACTTCTTACATATTTCTTACCAAATTTATTAAAAAATGAATATAAAATAATTGAATTATTCTACTATTTAATTTACCTTATTTAATTGCTTCCTAACTTAATCTATATATTAAATCAATACATTAATTAATTATTATTGTATTTCTTCTATTATTTGAATCTTCTTATATTATTATGTTTCCCACCAATAAATTTAATTGTAGCAATAGCATAATTTAAAGTTAAATTTTAATTAAATGGTTGATTTCATTTTGAATTAAGAAATCAACTAAATTTAATTATAATAATAGCATAATTTGAAGTTAAATTTTAATTAAATGGTTGATTCCATTTTGATTTAAGAAGTCAACTAAATACATTTTTTAAATGTTAAATTCATTTTGTAATTTTAAATTAAGAAATTAAAGAAATTCATTTTGTAATATTAAATTAAGAAATCAAAGAAATTCATTTTGTAATAGTTATTAATTGACATTAAGTAAATTCAGTTTTACAATGTTGGCTTGGCAAACTTCAAGAAAGTAGAGGCCCAAGGAATAGCAAGGAATAGCGAAAACAGTTGGGTGGGGGCTTGTGACGTGGGGCCTATGCAAGCCCTTTGATTCCCAATGCTCTTGAATAGCAGAGGCTGTATCTTAGTATGAAAAAAAAACTTCAAGAAAGTGGTCATTTTAATTTGAAGTAAGCTTACATATTTTAAGGGTGATGGGTTTTTTAACAATTTTGAATGATATGAGCATAAGTTTTTTATCAATTTTATGAAATTTAATCAACATTTTTAAAAACCTATCATTAACTAATTATATCTTTATTTATTTTAAATTTAAAATATAAAATAATTACCTATTTAAGTAATTTAATCAATTACATTGATGGGACATGACAAATCCCTAATGAAAACTCATGATAAGAAATGATGAAAAATTGAAAATTTAGAAATGATCATTAAATCTACGTTGTCCATGGGAAGGTGATTTAATTGGTCATAGTTGTCAGGGAGGCAGGTTTGAAACTGCAATCCTATGACCTGCAAAAGAGAAAAAAGGGAGTGTCCCATATGCACCCATCATTTTGGAGAATCCTATACAAATAATTATGAATTGACCAAAGAACATATCATTGGATTAATAGATTATGATAATATATTATTTTCACTTTTCATGCCTGCATAATTATTCTCTCTGCAAAGGGTCTATAATATAATTTAATGGTTCAACTACAAGTGATGTGATTTCACATAGCATTTAAAGTTGTCAGCACCTCTGCAGGTGCATGTGCTTGTCCATGTGATCAAATTCAATCATTCAAGATATTAGCATAACATGTTTGTTCATAAAGAAGCACTTAAATTATTTATTTAAGATATTTAGTGTCATGGTAGAGGTTGGTCAGCAGCGCTAAACTTAGTACAGTTCTAAATTAAGAAGAAGATGATAAATTAACAGAGAGACAGGGTTTGTACAAAATACAGCCATAAAAACAATAGGTGATGGCATCCAGACAGGTATCATGCGCCCATGCAGGAAGGAAGGAAGGAGAGTACTTAGTACTTGAGGTGTTTGGGTAGTTGGGGAAATTGGTGGTAGAGGAGATGTGACACAAATTGGAGGTTGTGTCAATTCTTTCTCCAAATTTGTCAGAGGAATCTCATGCACAACTAATTGTGTACCAAGTTGCAGCAGGCCTTAAATAAATATGTATTATGATACGTGGGCATAGTACTACCAAAATGTTTTAGATAAGGTTAGGGAGTGCTTTTTGCAGTGAAGGTCTACATGGGTTGGAGGTTTGTATTTGTGTTTATATGTCATGGAATTTTTATTTATTTATTGTCAATTCATAGATCAAAGATGTGCAGACCCAACATGTGATTTCCATATAATGTTACATTTATAGTTATTTGTTTGAGTGTTTCATACTTTTTCCAATTATAACGAGAAAATGAGGTACATTTTGCCTTGGGATTGCATTAGTTTTATAGTATTTTTTAAGAAGATTGAGTAAATCCAAAAAAAATTATAATTTATAATATTGAAATTAAAAATAATATGCTTTATTTTATTATCCTCGTAAAAGTTGGGTTTTTTTGCATTGGGAAAATAGTTATGATTAAGTACTTAATATACAAGTATAAGACAATTAATATGAAAGAGAAGCAACTTTTAACATTGTTTCAAATTCAATAAAGGTTAATGCTGACATAAGACAACATGAAATACAAGAGGCTTCTTAACATTGCTTCAAACTTGAAAAGTTGGTATAAAGATGTTATATCTTGGCTAAATTATTACATAATAGAGCGGAGGTTACTCAAAAAATGGGAACCCTTAAAGAGAAAATTAAAATATTATAAAGAGGTCATTAACACCAATCTAAAGATCAAGAAAACTTTTACAATCTTGACGGTAAAATAGGGCATTGAGTTGCATTGGATTATTTTTAAAACTCAATGAGATAAAAGAATTAGTCATTTTTGTAATATTAAGAAGGTGGAGGATGAAAAATACTTATTATTAGAATATAGTGTATATACCCACTTTAAATCTTAATTTCAAAATATTTATAACAATATATACATTTCTAATATGTTAAATCATAAAATTATGAAGATTTACAAAAATCTTTAAATATTTTCAAAATTTAGAAACTAAAACTAAAATTTTAAAATAAACCAACTAATTCTTTATATTTTTTAAAGATCTAGACAACCAATTTTGATAAAGATCCAGGTGTAGGTATAGGTTTAAGTTTCTTTGGGAACAATTCCAATAAGTCCAATTTTGTCAATTTATGTTTTTTGTTTGGATATTTTTTTAACTTTTTATTTATAAACTTCAAAAATATATTTGATAATATTTAAATTAATATATATTTTTTATGATATTTAAATAAATATATATTTTACTATTGTTATAATAAAATATGATTTTTATTTTTATATTTTTAAACTTTTGTTACAACATAGTGAATAAAAGTTAAAAAGAAAATGGATATCAAAAATTAAAAAGTTATACCATTTTATCTATATTTGGAACATTAGAATCTTATCTGACATCATTTTATTTTTCTACATCCCTGAGATATGGTTGTTTACATTTTCCTCATCTAATTAGTGTATGTTTATTTCTTTTTTAAGAGTACAGTGTTGTAATTATTCAAATTATTGAAAATATTTTTAAAATTTGTTAAATGCTAAAATGAAAAATAGTTAAATCTGAATTTATATTTTTATTATAAATATATAAAAATATAGCAATAAAAAAACAAAAGATAATTTAAAACAAGTCCATTATATTTTAAAACTAAGAACTATATCAATTTATTGTACTAAGAATAGTTAGATGTTTACAACCCGATATAAGAAAGATACTCATAACTTATCAAAAATAAAAAGTAATTAGAAAATCTATATTAGCTCATAAAATTAAATTAAAATAAAATTAAAATCTGCATAGATCCATTTTATACCTAAATTTATTAAACAAATTTTTGAAATATAAACATTTTTTAATGTATACAAATTTTACCTTAAGAAATTAAAACCCTCTTAATAAATTCAGATTAAAAATAAATCTATCCTAATTTTATTTACAATTAACAACATATCACATAGAAAAATATGACATTTATTAAAAAAATTACCTTCATTGTAATATGTTGGAAGAATATAACATTCATACAAAATAGATAGAAAATACCTTCAATTCAATTTAATATTATGTTAATAACCAGATTCCATCAACGGGACAGGGAAAGCAACAATTATAAAAAGAAAAAGAGATATTTAAAACATTTTTAAAAAGTGAGTATAAGATTTGTCTTAAGAAGGATTTAGAAACAAAACGAGGACAGATTGTAATAAACTTATATGCTTTAAAATATGAAGATGTTTTTTTTAACGATTATGATTAAAAAAATAGATATAATTATTTTAAATAACACTTATACTTTAATATATATATATTTGGATTTTAAAGTAAAATTTAAGCGGACCAACCTCTTTAACTAAAGAAAGGTATAATAATATAAAACTATGTGCTTGGGAATATTGAAAAGTTGTTTTTCAACATTTATGGTTGGAAAAAACAACAATAGTGACCTTACATTTTCCATTTGTACAATATCATTAAATTTCCATGTATATCCCATGGGAAAAATGACAAAAGTGCATTATGTCGTATTAGACATCAGCATCTTATCCCTGAAAATAACGACTTTACATACAAGTTAAATTTGAGTGGGATATTAGTTCACCACTTCACTTATGCCAAGAAAGGCAAATATATATCATTAATTTTGAAAAATTATAATCAAATTAAGAAAAATAATAATAATTTTTCAATCCACAATTAACCTCTTTGCACTATATGAAACAATCGACATAAATAACCATTGCCCCAATATGCATGCTGCCATGCCCTAAATGTCATGCTTAAAATTAATTACATTAACTTAGTTAGTCTAAATATTCTAGGTTTTTAAATTGCTTTTGGTTTTTAGTTGGAAATCTTTAAAAAAAAGTAGAGTCATATATTTTAGTTGTAGAAATTGCATAATGAGTATCATAAAGGTATTTTAGGGTGTTGAATCCATTTATGCATTCAAAAACACCACCTATACACTTCCAAATTTTGATTTAACCAAAAACAATTACCTGATTATGACCAAAAACTATTGGAAAGTCCAAAACATAGAATAAATAGACTACTACATTGTAAATAATTAATTATTTGAAAGGCGAAAAGAAAGTTGTCATTGAAGTAGGAATCCTCTAATACACAATTAACCTTCTTTAACCACATTAGACAAAAGAAACCATTGCCCCAGTGCTCATGTTCTCGCACTTTGAGTTAAATATATCAATTGTATACAATAACTTGTTAAATATTATGTTAATAAATATCACGAAGGTGTAAATTCTATGAAACTTAAGTTGCTATGTGAAGTGTTATGAATATTCCATTGGAATGGTTGATCGCAATAGACTTTACAATATTTTGAAATCTCTTATTATGTAATGTATTATTTTAGATCCCATATTTAATATTACTAGCTTGATGCATGAAAAATTGAATAAACTAAAATTGAAATTAAAGAAGCAAGCAAATAACACATCGTCCACACAATGAAAACAAGATGTACCCTGGGAAAAATCCATCTAGAAGGCGAGGCCTATTTGTTGCGCTTTTCTTCTCAGTAATGAAATGGAAATACAAAGAAAGGGTCACCCACTATGGAGTTGACATGGACACTGTGGCTAGTATGGTTGTTATAGGATCTTTTACTTTCTCTATTCTATTTTGAAATCACACTCCTAGATGCTCTCCTCGACTAGGTAATAATAACAATACAAATAGAATGAAACCCTTTCCTTTCATTGTAGCCCAATATTTAACATTGGTTGATAGTCATTTAGGATTGGGGTTAGGGTTTTTGCATGCCTCAACTATCAATTAATGTTATGGTTTTGGACCCTCTAGAATCTTCTTGAAAGTCCACTTGTGAGTAGTTCCACATGTGACTGATGTGAGATGACATGTCATCCAATCAATACCAAAGTGGTCAACTTGTGGAAGGCATAACTTCCACGTACGAACTCTAATTTAGGTGAATTTTGCATTGTTGGAAAGCTCTCAATGTATAGAACAATGTAAAGAGAATAGAATCTAAGATCACAAATTTTCAACCCCAAAAATGGTCATGTAAGGCATGAAATGGGATCTAAAAG
The DNA here is from genome assembly GCA_027924585.1 of Larix kaempferi. Classification (NCBI taxonomy): domain Eukaryota; kingdom Viridiplantae; phylum Streptophyta; class Pinopsida; order Pinales; family Pinaceae; genus Larix; species Larix kaempferi. The sequence goes on along the minus strand of BSBM01000344.1, from coordinate 4,340,493 downwards.
ATTCTAGACCCCAAATCATCAAATTAGGACCTACCCATAAAATGGACCATACAAGCCAATAGCTCCAGTTTTTTCACCCATAAGAACCAAGGTAGATGACAAATTATATATTGATCTATTTTAGATCATAACTCCCCATCTAGGTAGGCTTTTGGTCCCCAAAATCTTTAACAGAAGGAGGTGAGGAAATTTCTTCTTGACCTTCACCCTGGGGTGCCATACGGACTTACGTGGGAGTTTTGAACCCAACTTACCAGAGTTCATGTTGCCCACTTCTGGTTGGTCTAGGCTTCTTTTGCAAAAATATATCTTTTTCTAACTCTACCTAAACTTCAGGTGTTAATTCCTCTAGATGGTAGGTAATACTGTCTCATTAGTTTCATGGTCTAACATGGATGTCTCATAAAGTTTCACATTTACCACATTCACTATCAAGTAAATGTGAATATATGGGGGTAGTGTGAGTATGTAGGCATTGTCACCCACCTTTTCAAACACTTCAAAAGGACCATATTGTAGAGCCTTGATCCTCTTACCGAGACCTTGTATCCTTTCTTTGTTTAGATGCAACCAAACTTTGTCTCATGCCTTGAATGTTTTCTCAATTATTTTTTAATCATGCTTGGCCTTCTACTTTTCTTGTGACTTATTCAATGCCTCATGTGCTTGTAAATGGATCTAATATAATCAACGAATTTTTCATATTTTAATGCTTATAATGTGGTGTCTTCTGTCACTCTTCCTTCTTATTGATATACAACATCTAAGGGTGAAAGTGGTAGATAGCCAAAGCAAGTTTAAAAAAGGGGCTTATTAGTAAAAGTGTGGACTCCTTTGTTATAAAAGTGTTGAATATAAATCAAATTTCCGTCCTAGATCCCTAGATACTTTTGATTATAAACCCTCAAAAGCTAAACCAATGTCCTATTTACTACTTTTATTTGCCCATCTGTCTATGGACAAGGAAAATTTTAATGGTCAATAAAAATTTTAAAGTGTAGAAACATTGGTGAATCTTACTAATTCTTAAATTTCCAACCATAAAATGTTGGGTGATACTTATCTAAAAAGTTTCAAATTTCTAAGGATTTTATATAGTTTATGGATAATTTTGGCAATTTTTAGAGTAAAATTTTTTTACCCCATGGAATTTGGGCGAATCAATTTAGAAAAAAATGGAAATTAGAGAATCTTTTTTTGGAAAAAAATGTCAAAAAATAGTCCATGGGCTAAATTTTGCTCCTAAAATTTTCCTTGTATATGGATGAAAAAATATATATCTCTTCAACTTAGTGTCCATCTTATCTTAAAGTGTAGTCCAAAGGCACAGAGAAATATGGTATCTCTAAGATGATGCTCCTTGGTGTCCCAAAGTGCACCCAAACCTTTTTAAGTAACACTTTGTTATGTCGTGTCCCTTGATGGTGTTTTTACAAGGCATGAGAGTGCACATCTTACTAAACCTATCAACTCCCATAAGTAGATAGTCATGTACCTTCCTAGTTTTTGGAAAACCACCCACAAAATCCATGGAGATGCTCTCCCAGGTTCTATTAGGTACATGCAGCATATGGTATAAACATTGTTTTATACTATTGAGATTGCTAGTACAACAAATTATGTATCCTCTAATAAACCAAGCTAGATTTTCTTTCATTCTAGGCTAATGCACATACCTCTATAGGTTGGCAAATGTCTTCCCAACACCAAAATGCCCTGCAATTTTGAAGGTGTGAGCCTCTATGATAAGTTGCAATCTTTCACCTATAAGAACACATTGCTTGCTAACTTGTAGAGAAACCCATCCAAGAGGTGATATTTAGCCTAAATGTCAACTTCTTCTATATGAACTTGGCCATGTCCTTGCTAAAACACCTCTTTAAAGTCTTCATCTTCTGTGTATGCCTCTTTGTTTGCATCATGGGTTAGAGGATCCATGTGCATAAGAGTTCCCAAAGTTGTGATCTTGGATGTGGGTGATCTTGAAGCACGTTTTCCAACTTATTAGTGTTTCCCATCTTATATTTGATGATTAAATGAAACTATTGTAGAAACCCCATCTACTTGTAGTGTTTGGTTTGTTGAATCTTACTCTGGGCCTACAAATACTACATTGGATAATTATCAATGTGGATGACGATATCCTTTAGTGATTCCACTCCTTAGCAGCTTGAACCAATAGATTTCTTTGTCATATGTAGGGTAGTTCAAGACTTTGACATGAAACATTTCATTATAAAATCATATTGACTCTGCATAAAGATTGTTCCCATAGCATATCCACTTACATGTCTACACTTCAAAAGGCTTCTACGAATTGGAAAATGCAAGAAATGGTGCTAGACCAATATTTTGTTTACATTATTCAAAATATTTTGGTTGATTCTTTCCCCATTGAAAACTTTGTTGTTGGTTGTTATGGCATGGATTGGTGTTGCCACAATTGAAAAGGATGCTATGAATGTTTTTAAGCATTGTGTTGTCCCAAAAAAGCTCTTAACTTTAGTGACATCAACAGGAGTTGGCCAATTGAGGATGACCTCCATATTCATAGGATTTATCTTGAGATCCCCTCCACCAATCACATACCCTAGATACACCAATGGCTACTAAGCAAATTCACATTTCTTAAAGTTTGCTAGGAGTTTATGCTTTTTTAGAGTCTCTAACACCTAATGCGATGTGATATATAATCTTTTGAGTTAGATCTTTAAACCAATATATCATATAAGTACACTATTACAAATGAATGAGACATGATATATACTCTTCCTAGTTAGAGTTGTAAACCAATATATCATATAAGTACACTATTACAAACGAATGAGATGTGATATATACTCTTCCCGGTTAAAGTTATAAACCAATATATCATCTAGTACAATATTACAAATGTATCTAGAAAGAGACACAATACATCATTCATCAAAAACATAAATCCAGATGGTGCATTACATAAACCAAAAGGCATTACCAGCAGTCCATATATGCATTTCCTTGTCTTGAAAACACTCTTATAGGTGTCTTATTCTTTAACTTGTACTTGGTGGTATCTCAACTTGAGATCCAACTTGGTGAAGTACTTGACATGCTACAACTAATCTAACAAGTCATCAATCTTGGACATAGGGCGACAATTCTTAAGGGTGATATTATTCAAATTTCTCTAGTCAATACACATTCTCCAAGTCCCATCCTTCTTGGGCACTATGATGATAGGTGAACAACAAGTTAGGTGCTTGGTTGAATTAATCCCTACTTCAATAGCTATTGGAGTTGTTTCTTCACTTCATTTTCTTCTAGGATGGATTATGTGTACAACCCAATATTTGGCAATGGGGATTCAGGTAGCAATTAATGGATCTCATGGTCCACTTCCCTCTTGGATGGTAACCCTTGAGGCTCCTAAAAAACTACTATGTATGATAGAAAATCTTCCTCCAATTGATGTGTCTTCTCTTTAGTACATCCACACAATGAGCACAAGATGTACCCAAACAAAACCCAATATGGGGAAAACCCAACTAGAAGGTGAGGTCTATGCTTTGCACTTTTCTTCTTAGTTATGAAATGCAAATGCAAATGCAAAGAAATGAACACTCACTATGGATTTGCCATGGACATTAGGGCCAGTATGGTTGCTACATGATCTTCTGCTTCCTTTATTCTACTCCAAAATCCCACTCACAGATGCTTTGCTCAACTTCGGAACAATAAATTTACAAATAGAATGAAACCCTTTCCTTTCTTTTCCTGACAACCCAATATTTAATATAGCTTGTTAATTATTTAGGGTTAGGGTTTTTGCATACCTCAACCCCTAAACAATTTTAGGGTTTTGGCCTCTCTAAAATCTTCTTGAAATTCCACAATTGACTAGCTTCACATGTGTGAATGATGTGACATCTACTTAGTATCGTGGTGATCAACATGATAGATCAACTTATGGAAGACATAACTTTTACATATAAATTCCTATTAAAATGATTTCAATGAAACAATCTATTTGTATAAAAACATCCCTATCTACATCTACATCTACATCTGTGTCCGACAAGAAAGCTTTCAAAAAATGGAGCAATCTAGTTGTATAGCAAACGTCGCTCTGTGACAAACACTAACCAGAAAAGTGAAGAGATTCCCCCATTATTGAAGCGACGATCTGTCTTTATCATGGCTCCCACATTAGCAGCACATTTATATTGTATGTCAGAGATTAGGATAGACAGTTGGCCCTTCACATGGAATGTTGCTGCAGACCTGGCAGTCACCAACAGCAAAATATATCTCACCTTGCCACGTGGCATTCCCTCGTGTTCCGATGTACTTATGTTCTGTCGCCACACAATCCGCCGGGCATTATTCCGTCCAACTGACATGTTGACCGTATGCAAACCCCTCTGATTGGTTCGACAGCAACTGTGATTGGACTAAACATCCACCTGGACATGCCGACCCCCAAATCCCCTTGTTTGGTCTGGCAACAACCGTGATTAAAGCCAGCCAGTTGCTAGAGACCACGATTCGTACACGTGTAAGACACGGGCAGAAGCCACGTTAGCACCCTTGATCACCGGGATGGGTCGCTCGCCGGTTGCGTCTCTTAATAGCTTTTCCTGCCAATTGGTCCACCAACGTGTTCAACTGTGACGTTTGCATGCACGCTGCTTATGTCATAAAATGCACGTAAACGATTCCACTGAGTGACATTGCAAAGAGGATATTGTATATTGTCTTTGGTGTTTTGGAATAGTTTTATTATTTCTTAAAATTAGATTTTTATGTTTTTACAGAGGATAGATATATATAGTAATGTTTGGATTGATTTGTCTTATATTTTTCATTGGTTAGTTGGTGAACATCAATAAAGATTAAACCACATAATCTGTTGCTCAAATCTTAGATCCTGTAAGGTTAAAATAAGATGATTCAGTTTTCGCAGTTATTTAAATAATTTATTATTTTTTGGATTTTTAGTTTTGAATTTGAATCCATGTTTTGATCGAGTAAGAACCTGCTCATCTCAGGGAAAAGAACTAAGAAAAGGAAAATTATGAATAAATCATGATGAAAAATATGTTGAGACGTAAAGAAAAGGAAAATTATGAATAAATTATGATGAGAAAATATGTTGAGAGGTAAAGAAAATGAAAATATTTATAATGCTGGTGTGACTAAATGTTTTGGTTAATTTTAGGTTAAAAAAATCTATAATAAATTAGAGAAATTAAAAAATATTAAGAATTAAAAATGAGATAAAATGAAACAATAAATTAAATTAATCATAAGATGAAATAAGTAAAGTCCACGTAATAGGGAGATTCGAGCAAAAAAAATTACTTAATTATTTTGTCCATTGGATGTAGCTTGGGTGGTTGGGAGGATTGATTATTACACTCCCCACCAGTGTAGGAATTTGGTGACATTTTACTGTTTTCTTCGTTTTTTCTGACGGTTAGTATGAAACATAGGCCGTATTTGACGGGCAAAATGGCCATGATGGCCATTTTGCCCGTCAAATTCCAGCCCTGCCCCCCACCCACTTTCAATTCTTGTTAGTGGCATGATGCTCTTCTTGAGCCCCTATGCAAAGATTGAGTGGATTATGTAATCTGGCCATACCTTGATTCTCTGGAATAGCAGGTGTATATTTCTAAGTGAAAAAGAAATCCAGGTAATAGAAAATTAAATTTATAAAAATAAGCTTTAATATATTCATTTAAGAATAAATTAAAGCTTATTCACACAATATTATAAATATTTTCCCTTTCTTTGCATCTCAACATATTTTTCATCATGATTTCTTCATAAACTTATTGTTGGTTTTGCTTCCCTAAAGATGAGTAGGGTTCGTGCTCGAAACGTCGGATTCAAATTCAAGACGCAATAAAAACCCAAAAGGATAACATATTATTTCCTAGTCCCTGATGACGAGGGTTGAAGAGCCAAGGGGTTGAGAATTTTGTTGTTGATGTAGAGAAAAGCGGTTTTGAACTGCAAACACCAGGGAATGAGCACTCAACAGCCTATAGAATGGAATGGGTGCCACTTGTGGTGGCTAAACCGAGCCCTACGAAGGATTAATTTGGCCATAGGGTTGCATAATATCGAGAGGTGGTGGAGTGGTGAACTCATAGTGATTATTATTATTATTATTCAAATGAAGTAGTTAACCGAGATTGACGACAATGAAGAATCTTTGCAAATCAGGACTTTTGGAGATCGACCCCCATCCCACAAGTGTTATTCTAACACATATCAACGTAATAATTATTTATGCTTTTATTAGTTGGTCGGAAATTGGTAGGTGTCTTTGGAAATTGTTCTAAGTAGGGGTAATCATGTGTGTGACGTTGTGTTCTTGCTATATCAGTAGTTACACCGATAGGTGTTTATATTTTAGAATTTGAGGTGGACTAGTACCTATGCTTTTCCTAGATTGCACAAGGATGAGACAAGTGTACTGTCTAGATTGATTTTATGGTAGTCGTTCCAAATTTGAAATAAACAATTATATATATATATATATATATATATATATAACCGATAGCTAATGCATGGATAACTGGTAGCGGGTGCATGGATAACTATTAGTTGATGCATGGATAATGGGCAGTTCGTGGCAAACAATCCATTCAACTAGAAAAAATCCAAAACAAGTAAAAGATAACTTATTTGTGGCACTTAACTTGTGGCATATCGATGTTCACCAATCACAAGTTAAGTAGCTCTACTAATCATATTATCAATTACATTCATTAGTGTCAAACAAAGGTAACTCTTACATTTTCCATTACATTGATATTTCTAGAAATAAGATATCTTGCCACCATTTTTTTTATAGGGTATATCCAAAATCATTAGTTCTATTGGAAAATGGGTCTACGCTGTAATGCTTTCCAAAACTTGTTCTCCTCCTCAAAACTATCAAATGCATATTTTCAATATTTTTGGTGAATGTTATAGATTATATGCAACGAAGTCTACTTGGATCCGTTCATTTTCCCACCAAAAAAAGGATAGTTGCACAAATTAGAGAAGTAAGAAACAACCTAAAACAATTTGAATTTCATTATGATTGTTTGTAAGTAGGTTCCTCATTGATCCTAAAAAGTGACAATCCTATTCTCTTGCATTCATTACTCTTCGGACAACACTCGAACCATTAAAAAATCATTGAGGCAAATTAGAATGTATATGCAAATATTAATTCAATCATAGGAGTCATTGTACATATCAACATTATCTTTTTCATTTGTTAATTTTTTCATTAGAATTATTTCAGGTGGCTAATGCACCTTTCGAAAAATATTTGGCTTAAGAGCATATGCGAGCATATGTTTCCTTCTTAACACCTGTAAATTGAATGACAATGACAATTTATTTGAAGATGACTTATATTAACAATTTTATTTGTTCATGGTTTTATTTAGCTTGAGGATATTGTGACAATAAAATTGCTTCTAGTATGAGAATGTAGTTTGTAGATAGTTTAGATTTTTGGAGTTGAGTAATTTAATGATTTTTTTTTATCTATTCTAATTATTTTTGTTCTAGTTTTATATAGCGTGTTTGCATCACATTTGATTTCACAAATATTTATATCTTTAGATGGATTTTATTATGCTTTTGCAAATGCAACAATGCCACTGGTCAGACCATCATATTCAACCATAGTTTTAAAATTACAAAAAGATATATACAAAACATATATTGCAATGTTCTAGTTTTATATAGCGTGTTTGCATCACATTTGATTTCACAAATATTTATATCTTTAGATGGATTTCATTGTGCTTTTGCAAATGCAACAATGCCACTGGTCAGACCACCATATTCAACCATAGTTTTAAAATTACAAAAAGATATATACAAAACATATATTGCAAAGCTTTGGAAAACTTTCAAAGGGGTCATTAATGAGGAAATTAACATATTGGAATTTTTCAAAAACTTGCCCAACATAAACTTAAGTTCAAATTCAAAAAATTTGGTAAAACTTACCTGAAGACAAAAAATGGAGATGTTTGCAACACTACAATATGGATTTGAATAAATTATTCAACAAAATAAGTATAAATACATAGATTTGTATGTACGGAACCCAATTGAAATAAATGATGGGCTTCATACCTTTTGGTGAGGGCAAACTGTTTCTTGAGCAATGCCCTCTTCTAAGCAAGCTTTATACAAAATAATATCTTTCTCTGATCCGAAGAATTTCAGCTAGTGTCTGTGAACATATTATCTTGGTCAAAGCTCTAAAATTAGGGTACCAACTCCTCCATTCAATTTTAGCTATAATGGCATCTCGCTATTAGATCATGCATCCATAGAACCACTGCTTTCTATGATAACCATGGAGAAACTTTGCAATCACAAAGTTTTCTTTAAAATCCAATCTTCTATAAAAATAAATAAAATCGATTTCTTGGAATTGGATATATAATGACCAATGTATGTCATATAGGAAGTCTTACATATGCCTATGATCACTTTGGTCCAATTTAAGCTACATCCTGGAATCATAACAATAAATCTTGGAATCATAGAAGCAACAACAATAACAATAAATCTTGGAATCATAGAAGCAACAACAATGGAATTTTTTGAAGCAGTGCTCTATGTAGAGTAAGTTCCACCAATAAAAATAATAGGGCACCTTGAAGAGACAATATTGATGATTGCTTAGATTTCAGAGTAACGTGAATGTGAATAGAAATAAACTAAGGAATTAAAGTATTTGAAGGCATTGCCATGTGGTAGCTCCATTTGTTTCATGGCATGCGGTTATTAACACATGATAACTCCATTACTATGTAATATTTGCCAATCATGAATTTAATTTTAACGAAAAGAAATATATAAATTTTATGATTATACACTAAACAAATGTTATAATCCTAGTCAATTTGATACCATGCCGTGAAGAAGGAAAAAACAAATAATCTATTACATTGTTGATTTCAATATCATACAAATCGCAAAATAAAGAAATATAGCTATTTGTGAATGTCGCATACATTATTTTCACAGTATTTTCACTAGCTTAGACATTTATCATATGCATACACTTCCATTAAAAAAAATAAAAATGCAAACATATAAAATACACAATTTTCTTATATCTATTTAAGTTCGAATTTACAATAGAGATCCATTTTCCACTATTATTTCAATCAAATGTCAACATCATGTCAATAGCAATGCCTAACTAACATTTCTCACTCGTCATTTTCCCAATAAAATGTATAGTGAAATGTAAATATAACGAATGCATAAGAAAATAAGCAAACGATGGAGGAAACATAAATTGAACTTTATACTAAAAGCATGATCATATTTATATCAAATATGCCTTTTTTTTATTATAATTTAATCAAGATACACTCGTAACCTAAGCTTCATGTGCTAACTTTATACTTATGTTTTTTCATAAGAAAACATATTTTATATTTATTGGAATTAAAATGTTTTTACATCATCATTTTTTATCAATATGATAATGTTTGTTTGCTTATACTTCCCAGTGCTATTAATTACATATTTTAATAACATTCTTTTTATAAAAAATAGAAAATAGAAAAAACGAAAAAGTCTCGATATCATCAAAACAACCAAACACCAATCTTCAGAAAATCTGAACAATCTCAACGCTTGTCACTCTACCTTGTACTGACCCTTTAATGTAAATTATGCCTTCCGAACAAAAAATAAAACCTTCTTTTATGCTTCCTTATTAAATTCCCTGTATAATACAAAAAAAATCTTCCTTATGCTTCCTGTATAATATCTACAAATGTCTAAATTACTAGGATGGCAAGTGCGGGGGAGTAATCTTTGACTCCAAGGGGAACAAGTTGAAGGATTTTTCCTGGGGGTTAGGTAGGAAAACCAATAACGTGGCGGAATGGCTAGGCCTCATCAAAGGGCTGGAGATCGCCATCACTCTGGGGATATCAAGACTCACGATCTTAGGTGATTCCTTAATCATAGTAAGAGAAGCTAGAAGCATCGTCGACAAAAGAAGGAACCCCACCTCAAAAATTCATCAACTTCTCCTCTGTATCAGCAGGGATTTCCAAGAGATTATTCTTAAGCACATTCTCCGGGGACAAAACGGGCAACATGACGAAATGCCCAATCGGGGCGTCAGGCTCTCTTATGGCATGATAAGCTACAATAATGAAAGTTCGGAAAATGCATGGATACCATAGAACTTGGCAAGCCCTAAAGGTTAAGGTCCTTGCCACTACCTTCGCTCATCTCCCTTCTCCTTGGATCTATCTCATTGAGGGGTCGATGGCCTCAAACCTTTGGAATCATCACATGGAATTTTCGATGGCTCCCTCTACCCTCAATAGCCGCCCCTACACGCTGGAATTAAATGCAGACATGCCTCTTGACAGATGGTTGGCATGCGAGGTGATGGGCATTGTTTATCCCGGCAGCGCGACTCTTCTTCCTGTTCATTCCTTCCATTATAGCCTTTGGTGTTCACAATCTGTCTCTCCGACGAATTTCTGTGTTGGAAATACCATGGACTTTCATGGCGTTGGGCGTCCACAGAGTGGGGGAGATTTGTATCACCCTGGAGTTGGTCGGTCGCAGGGCAGGGGAAATGTTATGCAGAAGTGCAATAGATGCGAGAGGCCCGGGAGGTGGCTGCGATCAGGGTTTGCAGTATGAGGAATAACGTGGAGATTCGGATGAAGCAGAGTTCAACCATGGGTGTGGCCTTGCTGCAGGCATGGTGGGGCTGGAAACTCTCGGGGCCAAACTGGAAACCAGGGTATTTCTAAATTTGAGGTCGAATTTCTGGATAGGTTGCAGGAACTAGAACTACAAGCCAGGCTAATTTGTGGGGAAAACCTGGAGCAAAAGAAGCTGATCACTCGTCTGTATAATCTCGTCTACACTACTCATATAGAGGTAAAATCCCAGCAACAGAAAATTGCAGAGAAAGTAGAGCATCTTGAAGAAACCTTGGGCTTGGCCTATCCCCACAAGGCTCGGAAGCATAATATCTCGGACAGAGAGATCGAAAGCATTAACAGGAAGATGGAGAAGCTGCAAAAATTCATGGTCACTACTGGAAATTTCGTGGACCTCAGCACGGAAAAGAATGGGGCTGCGAGCTCTACAGGCGCAACAATGGAAGTGGGACTGCAGTAATTGTCCGGGTTGGATCTCTGGTTGGGCAACCTTAGCTCTATTTTGTTTTTATGCATCTCAGTAATTTGCTTATGGTCTTTCGAATATTTAGTATTGTTTTAAGTTATTTTGGCATACTGGAAAAGCCGAAAAAACCAATTTTTGTATAAGGTTGAAACACATGCTCTTCTTCTGCATATTTCTCTTAGGACAGTTCATTAGATGTTATAGCTTTCACAGGATAGGAAGAAGCAGTGACAGGTATCGGTTTGAAGTTGATGAACTTGGGGTGATGGATGCCTTCTTTGCATGGGAGCAATTTGATCATCACCTTTTTTTGTATGGTTCGCTTTTTTATCTAATATAATCAATAACCATTTTTGTTAAAAAAATATATATATATATCTACAAATGTCTAAATTCATCTAATATTTTGGTAGTCAATAATAATATTTCACTTCCTCCTTTATCAAAGTGGATAAATGTATTTATTCACTATACAAGAGTATTATCATATTTCATATTTTGTATGTTAATAATTTTTATTTATTTTTTTATATTAAATTTTATTAACATATTACTATAATATTTTTTTATTTATTTAACGAGTATTTTATATCAATCATTAGACCATCCAAATTCATAAGTGAATACACCAATTTAATTATGTATTTCCAATTTTCATTCAAATAAGTTAAAATTTACAATATATATGTTTTATTTTTAATAAATATAAAATTAAATCATAAAATATTTTAATTTAAATAAATAAATTTAAATTCATTAATAAATTTATATAAAAAAAAAATTAACAGAAAAAAAAACTTGTTCCTTGTTATTAAATTGCATCAACATAAAATTATAGTTTTTCCCTTCTTTCAACCAGAGTTTGGGATCCCTCATCAAGTGGGATTTAGAGAAGAATCGAGCAACAAAACAAAAGAACTACAAACTGTATACTATATAAAACAAAAATATACAGATAGTGCTAACGCTTAATAACCAACTATCAGAAACGAAATTGAGAGTCAATGACAAAAGGTAAAGAAATTTTACTGACAATATTTTTCAATTTACATTTTAAAAATAAAATAATCACGATAATCACCACACAAATTTTTTATGGCAAAGTAATTACTTCTTTTTTTTCCTTGAAAAAAAAGCGTAATTTTATTTCATCTTGCGAGTACAAAATTACATTGGATCATCAACACTCTTAAAGAGTGTATATGCTGCTAAGCAGTTCACATGATAGCAAAGTAATTACTATACAAGTCATGGTTAATATTTTACGAGACTCAAACTCACGACTACAATGCCAAATGGGAAAAATAGCCACATAGACATGGATACGGTTGCTTAGATATCATGTTGTAATGACAAAGTAATCATTACACACGTTAATGATTGGGATCCCATGAACTTTAAATAACTTAGGACTTAAATGGAAAAGTGGGCAGAATAACCACATAGACATAGAGGATCTTAAACTCAGATGTATCAAGCACCGAGAGGAATCAAATTTCTCGTGTAAATTTTTTTCTTGATGTGTAAAAAGTTTAAGATAAAAAATTTACACCTCAAGAAATTTGATCCCTTCAGGGTTTAAGATGCATCTATGTTGGTTTTAATTTTTTTAGATTTTGTGTAAAACTTAAAATTGAGTTGCGATAGGTTACCAAATAACTTTGTTTATTTATTTTTGTCACATACATTATCTACGTGACATCTTCCCCATACCGGATTGTAGAGCATCTTACTAATCTCGTTGCAACGACATAGTTTGTTTGATTAATCGAGATATACATTGAAATAATGGATATAATAAATATAGTGTACTTATTAAGATCATGCTATAACCATCAACATTAATATCTATTCAATCAACTTCTATCTAAATCTTTCTTCAATAACTTGTTGGTCTAATTAGGATCTCACGCTATATTATTGTATTGTTAAGTTGTATATTTACAAATAATTGTTTAATCTTAGATTTTTTTTCCCAAAGCAACATTAAAGATGGCAATTGGGTTTACATTTTGAAAGTTTCAATTCCCCCACTATCTTAGAAATTTGTGGATGATAGGAAACACCAAAATACATTGTCTCACATGTGCTTTCAGAAGTGAATTAGTTGGATTAATTTGCTATGGAGGATGGACACAAACAAGAGTGAACTAATTTTAATTCAGTACATTCTTTCAACATCCCAGTCTCAATAGTAAACAAAAATGGAGAAATGGGGTTTCTTTGTTTCCAAAAGTTTCCAAAACCTTAAGCATTTTAACCAAATGAGCAAGGGCATTGCCACCACATGGCTCTTGTTTTATATTCTTAATAAGATGTTTCAATATTATATTGGATGTTGGTAAGTTTTCTAACTACAATCGGGTTCTTGTTTCCTAAGTTTATGTATGGATTTAAAGGCGGGGTGCTTAAGGAAAGCACATGGTTGTAAGATTGGTAGCCACAATGATGACCATTCATGATATTGGATTTTCTTGAGAAACATGTGACAAGTTGAAACCACCATTTGGTTTATTAGTGGGTTATTTTGAGGTCGCTAGCTTTTGTCTACACATCGAGGTCATAAAATTGTATCCATAGAGGCTAGGCTAGTAGCCCTAAGTTTTGTATGCTTTTTATTGCTTTGTAAACAAAAGGTTTGAATGTTAGATTACAAATTAAAGATCAAACATCATTGCATGGTAATTAAACTTAACATTTGTGGTAGTGTTATTCTAATGGTTATTATTTGAATTATGTGCTTAGATATAATGGTAATTATTTAGGTTGTCTATATATAGAGCTCATATTATTGATTTTGATCCATGTTGTCTAGAATGTTTGTCGAGTGGCAATGGTGAGTATTCAACGTAACGATTGCTTAGGCTACTATCAATTTTCCATTGGTTGATATTGATGGTTGTTGTGTAGTTTTTGTACCTAGTAGCAATAGTGATCATCCACAATAGCCAATCTCTAGCCTACTCTAGTTAGGGTGTGGTAGCTCATTTTGATAGCTAATGTTTGGTTTTGCTCCGAGGGATAGTAATGGTCATCCAAGTTAGATGTTGCTTGGGATACTCATACCAATGATGCACAAATTTGTTGTTGTAATGTAATGAAAAAGAACTTTCATTAACATATATAGAAATATAATTACTTTTCTATTAGTATAGATGAAAAGGCTTATTAATTGGGTCTTGCCTAAGCCATTATGTGAAGGAGTGTAATTATCCTCCCCACCCAAGATCAATTCATGTTGGTGACATGTCGAACTCTTAATGAATATATTATTTCCCCAATAATTTTATCATAGGAAAACAAATAGTAGATGAAAAAAGTTATGATATCCATCCCTAGTGCTCCTTGCATCATAGAGTGCATTAATAAAAGCCATTAAACTCAATCAAAACAAACATTGCTTTTTTTCATATATCCCAATTCTTTCCCACAATTTGGAATGTCCTTGGATTGGTGAAGAGTCTTTCTAGAGTAGGTCATATGCACTACTTTTTTTATTAAGAAGATTTTACATAAAGCTACCATCAAATGAACCCCAACTAGGAAGCAACTCACTTCTTTCAGACACATCCTTAAACAACATGTGTTTTTCTTTGTGGATCTTCATATCAATCCATTGTTCTCGTTGTTTTGTTGCAACAAAAAGAGGAGTGGTCTCCATCGAGGTTGGTAGTAGAGTGAAGTGTATTGTGTTTAAAAATCATTGTATTTTGAAAATAACATGGAAAATGCATAGAGATATTTTATGAAAAAAATAATGATAAGTTGTAAAATAAAGTGTATAAGAGATTTTAATTTACCATGTACATTTATATTGTAATTTACCATGCGTGCGCGCACACACGCACACACACACATTGCAAGTTAAGATGTCAATTTACATCTTCTTTGCATTAAAGTTAGATGTAAAGGACACCATATCCTATCGTTTAATGGTTATTAGTGTTATTCTTTATTACTGTCTTGTGTTAAGCTCAGGGTTTTGAGATGAGTATTTAGTTCACTTAGTGAATGGGGTTAAATTATGTTGTTCCTATAAATATAGATTATGTAGTTATATTCATTAAAAAAATAGTAAAATGATAGATCCATGAAGAATGCCCAAATCATAGATTTTTAGAAGAGTTATTGTTTCTATGGAAGAACTAAGGACGTTGAACTACTAATTTTGGACCAAAGTCTAGAATGCAACATAACTTGAAATATGTCTTTTTAATGCAAATTATAAAAAGTGAAAATTTTCTTAATGGTGAAAACATTTTTGTGGTGTGTTTCTTAGTATAAATTAATCATAGGATATTAGCTCCTTGCCGACATCTCATTCTAAATTTATTGTTCTACAAATTTGTATAACTAGTTGCAAATTGAGAGCATAAACAACATAACAACCTTAACTAGTTTAGAAAAGCACAAACACCATACCAATAGGCAATAGCAATCGTTATCTATCTTCTATATTGTTATAAGATCACATATCATACAATGTGTTCCATGGATAAAAGAAGAGATAAAGAGTTGAGAAAGGTTTACAGGATAAGCTATAGTCCAAGCAGAGCCATTGAAGCCCATATATGCAATAGGCATATAAGTTGAAGATAAAATCATTGTATGATGCATTGGTGATTAAAGAGATACTCACAAGGTAGCTGCTTTGTTGGAAACCCAATCGGAATCCTATCATGACAAATTTCACATAAAAATCCCTAAGATCCATCACTTATGTCAAGTAGTTCTTCAAAAATAATTGTCATTGGTGAAGAATAAGCTACTTATAAAGAAGTAATTGTTGGATGAGTTTGATGGTTAGAAATAAACCACTCTCTCAACAATGGACGAAGTTCAAATTCTTCCATTTTGAATTGTATAGAAGAAGGATGAAGATCAAACTCCTCCTAGTTCATCCCATTCTCATCCTCGACCTCTCAAATATTTCTCTCACCTGACCATTCATTGCATCAATGTTCATGTAATTGAAAGTAAACAAATTTCATAACATGGTTAAAATATTTTTGTGGTATGTTGCTCAATATAAATGAGTCTTAAGTATGGGAGATTAGCTTCTTGCTGAAAGCTTTTGCTAAACCTACTATGTTGCACATGGGTATAACCAAAAGCTCTCAACAAGAACATAAACATACAATGATAAGAGTAGTGTAAAATGTGAAGGAACGAGAAAATGTGAATTGTAAATGGTCTATTCTAATATCCAAATGTTAGAGAATCGTAGATCTATTGGCGATGAATAAACCTTATTTGGCACGTCAACAATATGAGACCCATTATTGCAACAAAATATAGCTACATGTATAAGATCTATATTTCTTTATAAAGAAGAATTTCCATAGATTCCATCTACTTGCTTCAATTATTCACAAGTTTAAATTATTAAAGAGGAAGACCATAAGTATTTAAAGATGCCCCATGGCTAGAACTCTTGGAGAGCATTGTACAACTTGTTATGTTGTCGATATCACTATTATAAGGTGCTCATTGTTGAAACAAACTCAAATCAATTACATGAATAAACTCAATAAATCTTTTTAAAGAGCTTCTCTAGAGAAATATAGAGAGGAAGGCCCTTTTCTAATTTTAGTGTTCCTCATTATCATTGACCATAAGCTAACACATAATAATATGGACACTTTTAAGGGATTGTCATATAGAAATGGATACATTATATACAATTTTTAATATTTAGACTTTATAATCAAAGAAATTTTAAGTACTATATTAAATTGTCCACATGAGTGTGGTTTAATGGTAAGTAGTGAGATTATCAGGTTTGTATTAATGTGGAGATCTGGATTCAAAACCCTTTGTGGTAGTGGATGTAAATATGCCCTTGTAAATGTAAGAAGCATTCTAAAAAAATAAAATACTATATTAAAGTTTAGTAGAATAACGACAAATTACTAAGACAATAGAGGCATGGTTATATATATAACCAATTCATTTTTAGTGTACCATTATTGACACCAATCCACCTACCATTGATCATTATGCAAACAAACTATTAAACTTGACGTTATATATATATATATATATATCTAGAGAGAGAGAGAGAGAGAGAGAGAGAGAGAGAGCACATGCCCATGGGGGTAGAGCAATTGGTAATGAGTAATTGAGATGAGAAGTTGTAAATGATAGGTGGATTTTTTTTACAGAAACGGTTAAATATTTATATTAAAAAAAGAAGGGCTACATCATGGTGGGGAGACTGCACCCACAAAACGAGGGAAATTGGCACCTCCAAACAGTCTTCTTACATTCAAAACTTTTAACAGTAGTTCTTAAGCTGACAGGACTGAACATAAACAAAATACATAGAGCTATACATGACGATACTGGAAATAAGAGACTTATCAACATAAGAGAAAAAAACTTGCTGATTGACTGAGGCTTAGAGGATTTCTGTGAGTTGAATCTTCTTCTTGTTTCCATCTTCAGAGTCTTCATTGTCTTTCAGCCCTGTGATCGCAGCTGGGCTATTTTCCTTGCTGCTCCTGATGCAATATACCTTTGCTTCCACAATTCTCAGACAATTGTGCAGAGAGTCAATCTTTCCCCCAAGCTTCTCATAAAGTTCTTTGTTCTTGTTGTTGGTGTTGCTGGCTTCCGAGCTTGTTATCTGTGAGAGATGAGAGAGAGATTTCTTGAGCTCTGAATTTCCACCCCGAAGCCAATTAACCTGTGCTTCAATGTCCTGAAGATGTGAAAGAACCCCTGGGGAGGGACTTTCTCTGTCAACCGGGGAGTCCAGGCAAACGAGCCCCAAACTGTCACCTACCACCTTCCATGCTTTCCCTACTTCATTTGTGTTGATTCTCTGACTGTTGTAATGCTACATCCCATCCTGTGGAGAGCTTTGAAGATGGATTCCCCCGGGATTCTGGATTTTTTCGACTTCTATTGGACGCAAAAAACGACCACCATCAAACATGAAGCCGTTCTGGACTAGAATAGCATTTTGCCCTCGCATACCCAGCGCCTGATGATTCCAGGCTTTCCCATTGTCTTCATTACGACAGACATGTTTCATAGGAGCTCAAGAGGGATAAAGGACTTCTGTATCCCCGCTCCCTGGGCTCTACAGTTCCTCAACTACCGAAGGATACCTTTTATGTCCGATGTTAACCTTACAACGCTTGCACTTCAACCCCGGAGGGCAAGTCCCAGTGTTCATCCCATTGTTGCCGCAGTCCATTATGTGCTTTGGTTTCCAGGAGCAAAGGGATAACATAAGCCTGATGCGATGGGAGATGGTAGAACAATGTTTTCCACCTTTGAGGTTCAAATAGCCTAGGACGCGTCTAGAACCTGCTCACCATAACACCTCGCATGCGAGCCAGGTGTGTATAGACTGTAGGCGCCGTCGAAGAGCAAGGTAGGTGGGGGGAGGATTTGGTAAAGATTTCTTCGCTGAACGAGGTTGGGTTTCCTTGGGGAACGACGGTTTGCAATTAATGACATAGACAAGACATGCACTATGGTATCCAAGTCTAGTGAAGGTTTCCATTTTGGCTTAGTGTTCCACAATTTAAGATGGCGCCTTGATTAGCCAACAGGTCTGCCATATAGTTGTTGCGCCTAAGAATATGGTAGAGGGAGATGTAGGTCAGGTTCTTTGCCAACATGAGGAAGAGAGAGTGGAATTTTGAGGTTGGAGTGTGATACTTTTTGAGGAGGGCTCGGGCTTTTTTTATAACTAACTGGGAGTCCCCTATAACTAGAACGTTCTGAATATTGTTTTCCTTGACGATGGATAGGCCTTGGATCAAAGCTAGCCACTCCGCCTCGTTGTTCGTTTGTCTGCCTAGACCCCATGCATACTCAGTCATTTTGTTTCCTTCGGGGTCTAATAGGACCCCCCCCGTACCTACCAACCCTGGGTTGCTTTTTGAGGCTCCGTCAAAAAGGAGGATATAACTATCTCGAGTTCTTATCCATGATTGAAAGCTTTTGGAATCCATTCTTAGCTTCCAGTGTTGGTGTTTTTGATTTCTCCTGCCTTGAGAAGAATTCTGGGTATTGTGAAGCAGGATGTTTGCTACCCAAATTTTCTCTTCCACACTTAACTGTTCTTTTTGCATATTTTCCATGCCTCTCGAGGTAAGGGTCTCCACCCAGAGATTGATTGTTGAAGAGACACATTTTTCTGGAGTTGTCTGAACTCCATCAAAGATCTCTCGATTTCTAGCGTTCCAAATTTTCCAGCACACAAAATTTGGGGAAAGCAATCCAAGCTCTTTTGAAGCAGGGTTTATTTGTCATGGCATTTGAATAGAAGAGATGCCAGTTGGAAAAAAGATCATTCCAATGGGTGGGGAGAATTAAGGATGGCTGGATCCCTTGATATGCTTTGTGCCAAACTTCTTTGGCAAATTTGCATTCAAGAATGAGATGCTCCACCATTTCCTCCTCCATTTTGCAGAGAATGCACCTTGCTGGACCAACAATTCCTCTTTTCTTAAGATTGTCCGCGGTGAGGATCTTTTTGTGAGCTAGCAACTAATTGAAGAAATTTATCTTTGGGAGTCCATCTGTGCTCCATATTCTTTTCCATTTATTATTCGGGTGGTCATGGGTGCTGAGGGAATCCAAATTGCGGTATCCTTCTTTGACAGTGTAGTGTCCAGAGTGTCCCCAACCACGTTTGTCTTTTATGGATAGATGGATGGGTAACGCTCCATGCATTAGGGAGAGGAGAATGTTGAAATCCTCATTAAGATGCTCTGGGAGATTGAAGGTGCGCCAGCCTTTCCAGCAACCTTGGTCATTCCACGAGCTGATGTCATGTAGCGTATGGACACCTGCTTGCTCCATCCAGTGTCTTAGATCCGCGAGCTCTTGTTGAAAATTTGCAGGTGGATTATAGCTAAATTTATCCATCCAGATCTTGATCTGCTTTCCGTTACCAGGATGCCAATGTAGATTGTTTTGAATTACAAAGGCAGCTTTCTTACATAAATTCCATATTGTTGTTCCTTTTGTTTCCTGGTTGATGTTATCCACGCAGCGTTTTCTGGGGCCCTGCATGTATTTTTTTTGAATGGTTTCTTTCCACCATGTTGTTTTGCCGGATACAATTCTCCAAAGAATTTTTGCCCCGAGAGCCAAGTTCATCTGAAGCAGATCTTTGATCCCAATACCACCACGATTTTTAGTCCTGCAAATAGTGTTCCAGTCGACCAAGTGGAATTTTTTTGTACCATTGTTTCTTCCTCCTTGCCAAAGAAAACTTCTAAGCTCTTTAGTGATGTTGTTCATCACCGTTTTGGGAGCCAAAGAGATAGAGCATACATAAAGAGGGTAGGCAGACAGGATTGAATTTATGAGGACCATTTTACTAGCTTGATTGAGCCACCTGACTCCCCAAGAATTGATTTTCTTTTTTATTTTTTCCATAAGCCCGTTCTAGTCAGCTACTTTTTTCTTTCCCTTAAAAATTGGAATGCCAAGATAACTGAAGGACTTCCATTCTTGGATTCCTTCAAAGCCCAAGATTTGTGAGATTCGAGCCAAAGTGCCTAAGGGGCAATTCCAGCCATATATCCTGGATTTGTCAGAGTTGATCTTTCCATCAGAGGCTAGAAGGAAGGAGGAGAGAACATGATTGAAATTCTCAGCAATAGTCACGGATGCCCCACCGAGAAGGATAATATCATCCACGAATTGGGCATGATTGATCGGCTTGACTCCACGCACAATTTTGATGCCTTTTAAAAATCCCGCTTCTTGAAGGGAGAGAAGTTTTCTGCTCAAAGAGTCCGCTACAAGAAGATAGAGATAAGGAGATAGAGGGCATCCCTGACACAGTCTCCTTGAGACTGCAAAGAAGTCGGTTGGTATTCCATTGATTAGAGTGGCAATCCAAGGGCTGTGGATGCAAGCTTTAATCCATCGCACAAAATTGCTAGAGAAACCAAATTTTAGCATGATGTCGAAGAGGAATTGGTGGCTTACTTTGTCAAAGGAATTTGCCATATCAAGTTTTATTGCCATACCTTGATGGTTCTTGTTGGTGCTGGTGTGAATTGCCTCCTGGACCATTATGATGTTATCTAGGATTTGTCGTCCTACCAGAAATCCCCCTTGTGTTTCAGAGATTATCTTTCCCATTAATTTTTTCATTCTATTGGCAAGGATTTTGGTTAGAATTTTGTAAGAAGAATTACACAGAGAAATAGGTTTGAATCTACTAATAGAACTTGGAGCCTTGTCTTTGGGAATGAGGTCCAGAAAAGAGGAGTTAGTTGCCCCCCCAATTTTGTCCTTATTTCTAGTCCAATTGAGCATTCTTCTAAGGTCCTCTTTTATTGTTTCCCAGGCCGCTCTATAGAAATTTATGGTGAAGCCATCTGGGCCAGGGGATTTATCAGGGTGAAGAGACCAGATAGCATTTTCGATCTCTTGTTCCGTGATTGGTTTATTGAGTTCTTTGTTTGTGTTGTCGGAAATCAGCTTGGGGATACCTTCTATAAAATCTTTTTGAGCCTCCGGATCAGTTTGACCGCTATCTGTGAACAGGTCCTTGAAGTGATTGTAGGCCAACAATTTGATATTTTCCTGCCCTCTGATTTTTTCACCTCTGTCATCTTTCAATTCAATAATAGCATTATGGCTCCTATGTGCCTTGGCCTAATTGTGAAAATACTTGGAGTTGTTGTCTCCGCCTTTAAGCCATAACTGTCTTGACTTGATTCTCCAGGTCTCTTCTTCCTACCTAGCTGCTCTGAGGATTTCTAATTCCAAATCTTTTTCTTGGCTAAGAAGAGTTGGGGTAATGTCATCGATTTCCATCCTGTGCTGAAGGGAGGCGAGTTTTACTTGTCTGCTCAACTTTATACTGGAGGGATTTATGAAAGAGGACTTGGCCCAAGCTTTGAAAGCAGCTTTTGTGGCTCTGAGTTTGGATTCCTAGATGAAGTTGGGGGAACCCTGAAAGACAAGCGACCAGGCCCGAGAGACAATTTTTGTGAAGTCGGGATGAGAAATCCAATGATGGTTGAACCGGAACGGGATAGGGCCGAGCTTTTTAGGTGGGGTGACTGAGAGAGTTATAGGCTTATGGTCAGAGGAGGCGCAGGGGATGGAGTAGGCACTGATTAATAAATCCATACTGAAAAAAGAGGAACTTAACAGGAAACAGTCAAGGCGGGCCGCTATGTAACCAGGTCCGCATCTTCTATTGCTCCAAGTGAACTTTGCGTTTTTTAGGGGGATATCCATTAGATCTAAATCTGCTATGAGATCTGCTAACTTTTCACCAAAGGGGTCACGCACCACGCTACCACCTCTTTTGTCTTGATTTGAGCTGGTAACATTAAAGTCTCCTGCGATTATAAGATTCTTTCCCCGCATACTGTCTTTGAGGTTAAGCAGGTCATTCCAAAAATTAGTTTTATCTCTGCTGTGATTGGGTCCATACACATTGCAAATATGGAGAGAGTCGTTGTTGTTCCTGTCTTTTACTTCTGTTAGCAGCCAGTGCCGGTTTTCTACAGTGGAAGAGATAGAGAATTTGGAAGAGATCAAGGTTGCTATTCCTCCGAAGGCTCCTATGGAACTGATCGTAAAGCACTGCCAATCTTTCAGAAGGTGTCGAGATAGTGCCATTACCTCGTCGCCTTGCATCTTGGTCTCTTGGATGAGCAGGAGATCTGGTTTTTCAGTACTGATTAAGTTTTTCATGGCTTCAAGTTTGATTTTTTTGCCCAGACCCCTGAAATTCCAAGAGACGATTAGCATTACTTCTTTATTGCTTGAGATCCTGCTCGGTAGCTGCCTTCCTTACCTCCATTCTGATTTTTTGTTGTCTGTATGACTTTCATATCTTCTAAACTTTTTTTCCTTCCTAGTTCCAGCTCCCTTTCTGTTTCAAGTTCCCTGTGGTATTTTTGAGTTTTCCTTCCTCTGGTGTTGGGTGGTTGCACGTCCCTTGGTACATCCAGTGAGTCTGATGATAGGTCAAGGGAGGAGGAGGGTGGAACAAAAATACTTTTAACCTAGTCGACCCAAGAGCCGCCCGGCGTTGTGGAGCCTCCTTCCTTTTCTTGTGATCCCATTTCTTGTGTTGATGAAGGTGGAACCAAATTTTCCTCTCTTTCCTGAGTTGCTTCTGTGTCATCCTGGGTTGTGATTTCTCCCTCCTCTATGGATAGATCTTGAAATTTATTAGTATTTCTGGCCTCCCGTGGTTTGTTCGTATTACCTGGTATAGATTTTGCTTGGTTTTCTTTCGAAGGTTGTTGCGTAGCAGTGGTTCTTTTCTCGTTCTTCATTTGGTGCCATCCTTTGTCTTGACCTTTCTCCATAGTTTCTTGGGCTGTTTTGGGGCAATTTTTTACAAAGTGGCCATACTCATGGCATTTTTTGCATTTGAAAGGTAGTTGTTCGTAATCTACATTTTGCAGATGTTCCCATCCATCCATGAAAAGATTTACTTCCTTAGGAAGACCTTTCTCCAGATCAACCTCTACACATATTCTGGCACAGGAGAAAAGAGGGGCCTTGGGTTCTGCCTTGTCAATATATTTCCCCAGCGAGTTTCCAATGGCTTGTAGGGTTTCATCATTCCAGCAATGGAGCGGGAGGTGTGGAAGACAAACCCATACAGGAACTGCCGAGGGAACATCCTTCTCCGAGTCAAAAGAAAGGCTCCAGCGATTCAGATAGAGGCCTCGGGGACCCATAAAGTAAGGCCCACTCCTAAAAATGAGATCACGATCTACTTTTAATTCAAAGAGGAAGGTAAAAAAAACCCTTACCACAGAAGCAGTGTTGCAGGCCTCCGGAGATCAGAGGCATCCAGTTCTTGTTGATCCAAGCTTCCATAGATTTTGGTGACGGCCATATTCCTGTGAATTGTCCAATACGTCCTCTGTCGTTTAGCGCAATAGCTTTGAGTTTTGAAGCTGCCGACAGGATCTAGATGCGGGGAGCGGCAACCCGTTTGATGAAGCTTGCATCCGAAGGATCCTGAGGGGAGGGGGCGGGGGGGTAGCTGCAACCAGAGCTCTAAAGGCTGCGTCCAAGAGGAGCCTGCGGTCTTCAGGAGAAGGGGAAGGGGGAGCCGAGCCTGCCATCACAAGGGATGCCCGCAAGAGCGCCACAGAATCACGCCGAACTCATGGAGGAGGCGCTAGGGTTCACGTAGCTGCAAAGCGTTGTTACGTTTTTTAGCTATGCCTGTTTGACTATGGTATCTCTATTGGTGTTGTATTTATGTAAATGATAGGTGGATTGGTGTCAATGAATTGGTACATTGATTTCAAAAATTATAGACTACCTCCTTTTCACACTTCAAAAAATGTTTACACCCTGAAAAATTAAATTAGTATAAACCCATAATAAATGTAAAGTTAAAAATTAATGTATAATGATATAATAGTAATATAATGAAATTGTGAACAAAACAATATATCATCCAAAAAAGTGTTATACAATTATGACCTTCAACTACTACACTTGAAATATGTCTAACATAAAAATAGAAAATAGACTTTACAAACCATTTGTTCATAATGAATAGTTGTTGAAAATAAAAAATATTGTATTGATTGTAGTTTTTTAGTTTTTCTTACATACTTTTTATAAAATTATAAAATTAATTTAAACAAAAATACATATTTTCAAATATTTTAAAAATTACAGTATATTAAAACATCAAGATGTATAATGTAAATCTTGTTATTTTGTTGGTAAAGTTTTTTATATCGAACAATTATCATTCCATTATTTATATGTATGCAGATTTTGACAATTATGTTCAAGTATGATAACATAATTTTCTTTTATAAATTTTTTTGGACATTACATTTTTCACAAGTAGATCTTAAGATTCTCAACGAAGTTCATGGTTCAAATATGACTTTGTTTATGACATATTTAAATTGTAGTCATAGTTGAAGAAATTTTCATTAATCACTTACAACTTTTATATCATAATATTTATTTAATTAAAAATTTACTATAAACAAATTCGACAACTATATCAAAATCTCATAACACAAATAAAATTCACAACTATGTCAAAAATCTCATAATATAGTAGTGATAATGACTTACATCAAACTGAATCACTATATTGATTTCCCATTGAATTTAAATAACTGGTTTATGAATCCTTTGCAAGATAACAGTCACACAGTGATGATCACTTATCTAAAATTGTAGACTTTTCATTAAATCTAACTAACTGATCTGGAAGTGCCAGTCTAAGAAAATCTTGAGAATACCTTGTGAAATTTAAAGCTCAAACAAAGTATAAAAACCTTTCTTTTCAACAACATCTTATTATGAAAATATTTCATCTCAACAACTTAAAAGCATCTTATTATAAAAACCTTTCTTCTCACCAACATCTTATTGACCAATGACTTAAAAACATACTAAACATTTTAACTTTGTAAAACAATCCACAACTATCAAATCCCAATGAAGATTTTAACTCTGTGAAACAATCCAGAACTATCAGATCCCAATGAAAATTCAAAATTCCCTCTCAAATGTACACATCATCCTCTTGATTCAAACCTTTACTTGCAAATGGTTACCAACCATCAGCTTCCACCAACCACTTTTGTCTCAATTAGGTGGCAATTAACAGACAATTTGCATTAACATGTTAGAAGACACCCTATCATATATAATGTATTGCATTGAGAAAGGTGCCTGCCACCTAAAATGATCTTAATGAAAGATATCAGTTTTTGTCTCAATTAGGTGGCAGTTAACAACCCCATCTTCTTCATCATTTGACTCTCTGCACCTGTCATAAAGATATTCCAGAAAGCCCAAAAAGTCCTGTAAATATACTTACATGTATACAATATGGATGCTCATTGCTTACATCATCATGGTGTGGGCTGAACGAAATCCTTATCCTTTTGGAATCATGATACAAAATGCATGTGCTGGTGAAGCTGTCAGGCCTAGATAATTGAAGATTCACTCCATCATTAAAAAAGAATTACAATTAAAGTCATGGGCTTAATATTTTGGTATTCACTAAGGCCTGCATTATAATAATGGGAGTCAAACTGACGGGATTTCTCTGAGCTCAAAGTACAAGGACTAAAGAGCACAATAGTTTATAATAGATGAACCGTTATTACTCGAATTTTAAGGTCTCGAGGTAGATGCAATGCATTGTTTTCTGCCCGAGATTAAAATATGATGTTAAGTTTGGAATGATATATAGAATATGCTCCTCCGTAATTGTTACGATAACTGAGTGGTGTGCTGAGTAAGGTTTGTTTCTCATAAATATTATTTTCTGTTGTTCAGTTTAATATACAGTTATAGAGCAAGTGATTCCCTCCAGAATCTACGTCTCCATATACCTCAGCCATCACGTGCTTATGCCAGATGGGGAGAAGTGGAAGAAAACTATTAATGTGCTTCATTCAAATAAGTCTTTGAGTTTTTGCAGTGTACTCTCTGACTCTCAGAGCTCAGAGCTCAGACCTGTCCCCCCTCATTCAATTTATTCATTCACTCCTCAGGTCTTTCTCCCTCACCTCCCCCTCATCTGCATTGGATTGAGTCTCCTTGCCTATATTTGAGATTTTGTCTATCTGGGTCTGCTCAAAGGAATCTTGGGTCCATTGGATCGATGTCTAGGATTCTCGCCATTGGAGTTATGTGCAGAGCCCCTGAGCTTGAATCAGAGGTGAAGAAACCAATTGCTGGGGATATCAGTTGTCAGGCAGTAAGCATTCTATCTTACATTGTTTTTCCAAGGATTTCTATCTTACACTGTTACCTTTCAATGCATTTCATTAAATTTATGTTGGAAGGGGTTGTTTTCCTTCTCTTAGATTTCATCAGAACCATGGATTTCCAATGGCTACATTGGATGTTGATCAGTCTTTAGAAAATATGATGTATTCCGTATTTCTGAGAAACTTGGTTATGCTCTGTGTATTCCCTATCTCTGGCAGAGTTGTCATAGATTTGAAGCTGCAGCAGCAGGTTGTCTGAGACTCTGAATTAAGTTTGGGAACAAAGTTGTTGTGTTGAGAACAATTTTTACTTTTATAGAAACTCTGGAGTCTGTAACTGTTTCTTCTTTACCATGTAAATATAGGATTAACCAGTTTTTTGTCCAGTGGCCTATGTTTGAATAATAAGCTGGAGATGGTATATTATGAGGAGACTGGATTCAACTTGTGCCGAGCAATATATAAATATTAACTTTTGACACCAGCAAGGCCAGTTATCCACCCAAACTAATTAGTAGCAAGATTTTTGGAGGCTCTTTCACCTTAAGCTGTGACTAAGTTTATCATGTCTTGCTATTTTCTAAATTAATGTATTGTGGTTCTTAACAAATTCAGGATGTCTACTTTCCCCATTGTATTGCCTTCCAAGGGACAGTGGGAATGTGGGTGCCTAATAAGCACAAAGTCATGTTTGATCCATGAGCTTTGCTTGAAAGGCTTGGCTTTCTTTTATTTTACCAGTTTTTTTTCAGGTTGAAGCTTTTCTGATTAAACTTCACCTCCTCTTAATTTGTCCTGCAGGAGGCTAGCAACCAGTTACAGGCTTAAGATCACTGAAGGGACCAGCTAATAACTTGACAGAGAGAATCAGGAAGAAGAAAAATGTCAGCGAAGTTCGTTCACACGATATCTGATGATCCTGATTTGGAAAAGCAGCTTCAGAAGCAAATTGGATGCATGACAGGAATTCTCCAGTTGTTTGACAGACCCTCTATTATCACTGGCAAGCGCTTTTATGGCCATAAGAATCTCCCAGCAGGTTTGTTTCTGCATAATGTCTTCTATTTACATATGGTGGTCAATAATCAATGGGATAACATCATGACACTGTTTATGCTTTAGCTTCATTGATTCTAATGGATTTGCTTTTTTTCTTCAGATCGCTCCTCTCCTAGCTGTTCGAACCCAAGACCCGAGGGCAATATAGCTTCTGTGCAAAATGCGGTAAGTCTAATGTCCACAGAGAGGTCGTTTGAGAGGCATAGTCAAGCAGCAGGTTGCTATTTCAATATGAATTGTATTTGTGATTACTAGAGGTTTAATCAAGTAGCACTTCGTTGTTCAAGGATAATGCATAGTATTCAGTTCGGTAATTTGTGCATAAATTGCAGGCAGACGAAGACAGTCATAGGTCATCAGTTGATTCAGGAGCAAGTGCCAGAGAAAGATCAAGGGTTTCCTCTGTTCACATGGACAACAATGTCAGACTTAACACTTCTTTTCCAGTATCAACACAATTGGAGAAGCTCGAGGCATCAGCAAAGACCTCCTGGGATTACAGACCTGGTAGAAGCACAAGCACGCGAAATTCACCGAGGTTATCAGTTGATAATAGAGGAGATGCTTCCATTCTGTCAAAAGAACTATCAAGGCCATCTCTTGATTCAAGGCAAACAGGAAGGCTGTCACTTGATATCAGAGATGTAGTAAGGGATTCATTCAACAGAGATTCTCCAAAGCTATCTCTCGAGACCAAGCTTAATGAGAAATCTCAAAGCAAAGACAGACACAAATATGTTCTCAAGCCAATGGACTCTCCAAGACCTCCAATCGATGCAAGAGATACAAGCAAACAGCAGCAACAATTATCAATCAGTTCCACGTCAAGGAAGGGGCAAAAGTCCAAGTCACAGTTTCAAACTTCATCTGATATCAAAGAAAAGTCAAGGAAATCAGTGAGTCAAGCTTCTTTAGATGCAACGAAAAAGTCAGCAGCACCAGTTGATTTAAATGAGTCTCTGAAAGTACTTGTGAAGTTAAGAGAGGCACCATGGAATTTTGTAGAAAATAAAGAGCCACCGAGACCTTCTTTTGAATTGAAGGAAGGCCCAAGATCTTCATTTTTGAAGGACTCTCCAAGGTTCTCATATGATGGCAGAGACATCCCTCGTTCTTCTTCATTAAAGCTCAGAGAAGCTCCGAGACTATCTTTGGACAGCAGAGAAATTTCAAGAAATTCTGTTGAGTTGAAAAGTAATTACTCCGGCATGGACACACCCAAGACCATGCACAAGCACAGGCATTCCAATGGAGATTTGATAGAAATGGAACATCAATATAGTGAAAGAAAGCGTTCTCCAAGTGTTGTTGCACGTCTGATGGGCTTAGAAGAGATACCGGATAATTCAAGCCCAACTTCTCAAAGAACTGGAGCATTATATCTGTCACAATCTGAAGAAAATTATGGTTTCAGAATTTCTCCAGAGGCAGGGAAAAGTTTCCAATATTGCAAGGCTATGGAATCTACTAAGCAGGCTACAGAAAAAGAAAATAGTTCATTGGATTCATGGAAGAAACACCATCTCCAAACTCGGTGTAGTGATGAGAGATCAGATCCTGTTGAAGAAACGATTGAAAGAGCGTTGGAATCACCAAGAAGCATTCAAAGTTTGAAGTCACCTTGGCTTAAGCATCTTGATGCAATTCCGAAACCAATCTTGATGCAGAGGTGTCCCATTGAACCTGCCCCTTGGAGACAACAGGATGGTTGTCAGAGTTATCAAAGAAAAGCTTTTGAATCTCAGAACTTCTCAGATGTGCTGAAAAGGAATGAGAGGTCATCCCAAGTTCTTTACAGTGAAATTGAAAAGAGGCTGAAACAACTTGAGAATGAACATTGTGGTAAGGATCTCAAAACTCTCAAACAAATTCTGGAAGCAATGCACCATAAAGGTCTCTTAGACTCTACAAAAGAAAAATTCAGTCATCATGAAAATGATTTTGATTACACCCCCAGTTCCAGAGTCTCTCAAGAAGGCAAAACTGTTTATAGAGCACATGAAATGCAAGACAATCAATTGAGGTTTGGAAGCTCTAACTCTTCAAGAGCTTTTCAGGCTCCCATAGTGATAATGAAGCCTGCAAAATCATTCAACAAATCAAGTAATTCTTCTATTATTCCATTGGAGGGGTTTCCAAATTATCAAAGAAAAGTGAGCTCGGTACCTCAGCCTGGAAGCTTAAACACTAAGAGCTCAACTATGGGCAACAACAGAGCCCTCAAGGATCAGCAATCAGGTAGGCCTAATCCCAGAGGATCTGCAAACCACTATAATAATGAACCCATTGTTGCCAAGGATCATAGAAGAGAACGTAATAGCAGGACCAAATCCTTAGAAAATTCAAATGATGTTTTGAAAAAGCGAATACCTCGTCCATTGTCCCCAGTTTCAAGTCCTTCCACACGAAATCAACAGTCTTCTAAAGAGATTCTTAACAGTGCAAAGAACAACCACCCAAGTTGTTCTATGGAAAAAGTCCAAAGAAAGAAGCCTGAAGTAGAAAGGAAACCTAGACAATCAGGATCTTTGAAATCTTCAAGACAGGGAACCAAGCAAATTGGATCAGAGACAGAAAGCCGGTCACCTCGTATTCAGATAAGAACTAAAGGAGTTCAAGCTCTGCAAAGAGATACAATGAGTGAAAGTAGCAGAGATACAGTTGCAGATCAATGCCCAGAAACACCTAGAGCAGATGAGATCTCTGTTCGCTCAGACAGCAACATAAGCTCAATTTCACAAATGGATTATGAGGTTACAAGTAAACTCAGGGATTTTAATGCAGATTATGACTGCAGACCTGGTAATGGAAACCAACGTCTACGTCAACCAAATGGCTCAGTAGATTCGCATCCCAAGTTGAGGAGAACATTGGAGTTCAGAATAGAATCGAAGGTAAGATTACAGTCTTGTTTTCTCATACAACAAAAACATTTTCCATTTAAAAAATATTTTTAGCTTTCCCAACACTGATTTGTAGTTGTTTCATGCGCAGACATCAGGCACAAAAATAAAAAATGAAGTGCATGTAGATTCGGTAAAATCAAAAAATGAAGAAACCCATTCAGAAATTGATGAAGTCCATTCTGAAATGGATGAAATTCATTTGAATCATTGTGAAGAACTATCGACAACAAGCACTGCTCCGGAGGTTTCCGAGCAACCCAGCCCTATCTCTGTTCTTGATGCTTCTTCATTCTATAAAGATGAATCATCTGTATCACCTATCAAGAAATGCTCAATCGCCTTTAAAGGTAATTTTCTGCAATTCCCCATGCCCATCAATTTTTTTTTAATTACTCAATTCAAAGCTCTGTTCAAACTTATTTTAATTTGAATGAAACGATTGAACATCTGATCTGATCAATTTCATCCATCAAGCATTTAGAATTTTGTGAATTTGACAATGCTTTTCTGTGTACTGAAACATCTATAAAGACTCTACTTAGGCTTCCATTGTCCTCTCTCTAGTAAACTTTGTATGTACTCTGCCTTAAACAGTTTGCTGAAAATTATTTTATCTATGCAAGTAACGGGTATTCAGACTAGTTTAGGGTTACTGGCATTCTACATTGTTTGCACTTTGCATTGCGTAGCTGATAGGCTGCTGCTTACTTCCATTCAATTGTATGAATGAGTTATTCGTATTTATCAAATATTTAGCCATTTTTTTCAATCTTGAAAGCCTTGTTAGACATGTCAACTACATTTTTCATTTTGATACCTTGCGTATCCTGTGTTCTGCTTCAATTGTATGAATGAGATATTTGCATTTATCAAATATTTAGCCATTTTTTTTCAATCTTGAAAGCCTATAGACATGTCAACTACATTTTTCATTTTGATACCTTGCGTATCCTGTGTTCTGCTGGTTAGCTATTGATCTGGTACCAATCTCTTTCTGTTTGTTATGGCATTCTCTTCATGGTCATTTGTTTGTGATACATATTATAGTAGAAGTGATCCTTTTTTTAATTACTATCACTGTGCTTGGAAGGGCTTTGTACTATATCGTCCATACCACTGTGTTGACCTATGACACTGTTCAGATTGATCACCCTCCATAAAATGTCTAACAAAGTTCCTTGGAACGAGGGTGAATGATATAAGCCCATTTGTTTCATTTGCATGCCCTATAGAGAGATTAGGACTTACCCGTACAACATAGGTTCATTCATCTTTTACCAATCTGTGTGTGTTTGCTATGGTTTTTTTTGTGTGAATGTTTTTCCTTGACATGCACCATTTATTTCTGAATGCTCACCCTTGACATGGTTCATCTGTTTCTGAAACTTACCCTAGTAGTACAAAGATTCAAAACATTCCTTTCCCACTAGTCCATCCAAGTTATTTTCAATTTGGAAATGATTAGATTTTAATACTTCTGAAACTCATATTTTCAGCATTTTTCTCATATTTTTTAAATCTTGAAAGCCTGGTTAGATCTTATCAGATGTTTTGTTGGTTAGTTCTTGATCTTTTACCAATCTCTTTATGTTTGCCACAACATTCTATTCCAGTGAATGTTCATTGGTCATTTGTTTGTGATAAATAGTATGGTACAAGTACTGTGCTTGGGAGGGCTTTGTACCATATTGCACATACCACTGTGTCATTCCAAGGCACTGTTCAAATAATCCTCAACAAAAAATCCAACAAAGTTCCTCAAAAAGAGGGTGAAAGCTAAAAGTCCATTAGTTTGCCACTATATGCCCTGTAGAGAGGTTATTCCCTACAACATAGGTTCATTGATTAGATTAATAATTCTGAAACCCATATTTTCAGGATTTTCCATCAATTAATGTTTTCCATGTTTATTTCTATTTTGCAGATCATGAAACCAGAACGGCCTATGACAATCCCGAATGTGCCCATCAATGGAATAGCTTCGCTTACAGAACCCCTGATAGCCCAATTGCTATCAACAACAAAATACTGAAGAATGTCCATAGCCTGGTGAGAAAACTGGACGACCTGAACTCCTCCTCCACAGAGAACAACACCATTCATCTCTGCCTAAAATCATCAGACAGCCTGCAAGCCCAGACACCAGAATACAAATATGTAAAAGAAATCCTATTGGCATCAGGCATTCTCTTCATTAACACGGACTCGATCTCCACAGATTCATTCCATGCATCTGGGTTCCCAATAAACCCCGAGCTCTTTCACGTGCTAGAGCAGAGGAGGATCCCCAAATACGGAATCAACTCAGCATATATTCAGGAGAAGCACAATCGTCAGCTCCTGTTTGACGCCGTGAACGAGATATTAAGGAAGAAATTGTATCCTTACCTGCACCCACAGTCATGGATAAGTAAGAAAAATTCACCATGCATGGCTGCAGCTGTCACAAGGCCCAGCGGGCAGCATTTGTTGAAACTGGTATGGGAGGAGCTGCAGAGGTTGCAGGATTCTTGGAATTCCAATTCTCCTGGGGAGGATTGGTGTGAGTCAATTGTGCAGAAGGCTTTGTGTGATGATGCTGAGAGATGGAAAGATCATGAGATTGAGATGGGTGAAATGGTTTTGGACGAGCTGGTTTTGAACGTGGAACGACAGATTTTCAAGGACTTGATAGACGAGACTCTCAGTGACTTAGGTCACAAGAATTCTAGCACAAAGAGGCAACTCGTCTTTGATTGAATATATTCATATCTACTCTAATGTATATTATTCATGCCTCTTGTATTTCAAAAATGTTATAAAATATCAATATATATATATCTTCTGCCTTCTCATATCATGTTTTATGAATTTCTCAATCTTTTTGTTTTTCATATTTTATCCTTCTCAGAACAAATTTATTTTATTGAAAATGAATTTTTATTTAACATTTAAGCAAAAGTTCAAATTTTGAGATTTTTTGTGCGTGTTAGCTTTCCTTGATTTCTTCGAAATAGCATGAAGGTGATTTTTTCGCTGAAAAAAAAAGTTTAAATCTGGAGAGAACTTTAGAAGAGAAATAGTTGTGTAGAGTATGTACACCTTTGTTTAGAGAGAGTCTCTTGTCCCATAAACAAAGGGGTGTCATATATAAGTCTCTTGTTTCATAAATAAAAAGGTCTCATACACCAAATTAATGTCTAACTTAATGATAATCTTAAAAATAGATTATTATTATTATTAAGAAAAAAACATAAACTTTTTTTTTATATTATCATAATAATTAATATATATTTATAATAAAATATTTAAATTTCTTATAATATAAAGATAATTTTTAAATTTTTAAATTTTGTCAAAGTTTAAAAACATTTCCATTCCATCAAACCTTTTTTAAATTTTAATTAAAATCCTCAAAATGTTAGAGAATGTTTACTATAAACATAGAGAATGTTTACTAGAAACATAGAGAATGTTTTTAAATTTTACACAAATTAAATATTTAAAATTTTTATTTAATAATTAAAAAATAATTATTTAATTGTATAAATTTTTACATCAATTAAATATTTAAAAATTCCATTTAATTATTAAATAGTATTATTTTAATTTTAAAATTTTTAGTTAATTGTTAAACTATTACTTTTTTAAGTTCATATATATTCAAATGAAGAGTAAGTTGTCGTTGATACGATGGTCTATTGGTGGGGATAGATGGATTTCATTCCATCCACTAGGGTTCCATCTCATTCCGACATCTTCTAACTTGAATGACGCACTGAAAAAAAAAGAATTGTTGAAACATCTTCTAGCTTGGATGACAGAGTGAAAAAAAAAAAAATTATAAATTAATTTTGAAAAAAATTATAAATTAATTTTGAAAAAAATTTGAAATTTTTTTTTTTAACATAATTTCTATATTTTTAATTACATAATTTATATTTTATATATATTACATTTTTTCTATAATTTTAAATTATTTCAAATTAACAAAACTTCTAAATTTTAAATTAATAAAATTCAAATTATTTTCCAAATCAAACTATAGAAAAAAATAAAAATAAATAAATTAACTAGTTATGAAAATAAATCTTTTCCGTTTAATATAGAAATCAGCCAACATAATTTTTAATTTTTTTTATACAATTCATTACAATATATTATAAAAAATTTGAAAAAAACCAATAAAGTTTACCATCAAAATATGACTAAGAATATAAATATCTAACTAATATATTTTTCAAATTTATGATTATATTGATAAGGGCTTTTAAAGGACATTTTTGTATTTTTTAATAAATAATAGTGATTTAATCTAAGAAAATTAGTAACCGAAGATTTGTAATAAATATTCAAAATTTATGGCTAAAAAACGAGTTTACTCTACATTAAATTATAATATATTATTATTATTTTTAAATATAAAAAAAAAAAAAATTAAAAAATCAAAATATTTTGTAATGATTAATTTTGTTATTATTATGTGAAATATTGTGTAATGATTAATTTTATTATTATGTAAAAATAGGTAAGTATCTTGTAATGATTAATTTTATTTCAAAATTATTATTATTATGTAATGATTAATTTGTATTATTATTAGCGTGGTTGGTATTTGAAGGGTTGTGATTTTGACAACTTAGATAATGCTGAGTCTTCGTTTTTAGACCACAGGCGACTCTCACAAGTTTTTTGGTATGTAAGTGGGATTTTATATTACTATAAATGGAGAAAAATTACAAATTTCATACACCATATCTAGACCTTAGACAATCTACATGTCATCATATCAAACCCTTAAGCACCAAGTTTAACATACTAGACACCAAACCCCTCCCCAAAAGGAGAAAACATGGCACTAATATAGTCATCGTCATCTTTTACAGAGTTAAACTAAAAACCAGTTACTACAAACCATCCATCGACTTCTATAAACTGATAAACAGTTAAAGTCTATAATTCTATCATCATACATCCGACAAAACCAAAGAATAGACAAAAGGGACTACCATGACCCAAAGCTTTAAGTCGCAATGTCGCCACCTCCACTGCCCAAAGCTCCTGATCTCACAGAAGTATTCACAATGGCACCATCGTTTGGCAGTCGAGACACAAACCAGATGCCCATTTTATGGGCAATAATGTCAATTTTACGATGCATCAACCTAGAATCTTTGTTGTGCTCCTTCTAGAAACGAATGGGCTCAACATCACCCCTTACTTTCTCCTCACGAGCCATCAAAAACCACGCTAAGATCCCTTTCATCACCCAGAATAGGGAAACAATTTGGTCATAAAGAACCCAACAAGCCCGAGTCGTCCCTAGGTCTTGTATCAAGTCCACCTCTACTTCCTAGTCCTCCTCAACCTTGATCGACTCCACCTATTCGCACAAATACTGTTCTATACCATCTATCGCCTCCTGAATTTCCCCTGGAATCATGGATTTGAAGAAGTTAGCAGCCTAGGCTGCTTTTATTTTCTCTCAGGTCAGCTTCCTTGGTGTCGCCTTCTCCTTTCCCTTCGTGTCACGACAAGCTCTCTGGACGTGGGTTTCCATACTCCCCGATCCCACCACCACCTCTCACAAACATATCTTATTATATTTGCAAACCACTCCTCCCCAAACATAGGTCTAACCTTTGAAAAACAAATCCATCCTCGAACCTGACCCCTCTTCTGATTATAAGCGCACTTCCATAAATTGCCATGATTCCAACTGTAGATCACCCTGAACCAATGTCAGGACTTGTACTCCTAGAAGGATTGCCTAACATCTCAACATACATTCCCCACAAGACAGGTTCGAATCCGTTTCACCAATAGTATTGTCACCTACAAACGAGATCTATCAACATCTTCCATGCCTTCTTATCATTGTGCTTTATTAACTCCACTTCTTCACATGCCAACACTAAAATGCATGATTACCACCTGCTTCCACTACATGAACCTCGTCCTCCATGTGCTCGGCCTCTTCTAGATGTCCACCTACATCCAGGGCACTCCTATAAGTTAGGGAATGCAAAAAAAAATTATTATGTTTTATAAAGATTGAAAAAGATCTACATAGCTAAAATAAGAACAAACTCTCATGAGGTGCGTTACCAACCTACCTAACCTTCTATCTCATCAAAATTATAGTAATTTAGAAACACTCCTCTTCAAGCTTTTGAAGAACATAAATAAAACTCCAAAGCAAACCATGTAATTTCGTACTTTTCTTTCTTAAAATTTGATAGGCCAAAAATGTTTAAATAATATGATTTTCTATTTCTTTATTTTTATTATAAGTTGTTTTTATTATTATTAACAATATTATATTTTTTTCAACATTTTTTTATAATGATATTTCTATTTTTAAATTTTAATGATTTTTATTATTATTGTTAGTAATTCAGTGATTGAATATTATCTTTTTAGATGATATAAATTTTGAATTAAATAAGATTTTTTTTTATCTTTTTGATGGGCCATAGTTGAATTTAAATTTTTTAAGCTAAGATTTCTCTAACCAAAGTAATAATGGTTTTTAAATTAAGAAAACATTTTTTAGTTTGATCGATTTTCAATCTTTATTTATGAGATCTTTAAAAAAATAAATGAAGTTTTAATCTCAATATAAATTTAAAAGTATTTTTTGGAATCTTTATTTATGAAATATTTAAAAAAAAAAAAAGTTTTAATCTTAATATAAATTTAAAAGTATTTTTTTTGGTGATGGTGGTGGTGGTGGTGCCACTTTCGTCTATTGCACCTTACTCAATAATTATTTGGTTTGCTTTAAATTTGTATTCTTATGCTCAAAAAGCTTGAAGAGAAGTGTTCCTAACTCATTGTAGCTTTGGTAGGTTAGAAGGCTATGAATATTTGTATTGTAACAAAGATTTCAAAATTGAGATCTAATGTGGGTGTACGTAGGACACTGTAAGAGAAAGTGATTTTCATCATCAATGCTCATAGTCTCACAGAGATGGAAAATCCTTTCATCCCATGGTGTTTTAGGAACTGTCCAACACCTTGTTTCACTAAGCTCATGAGAGTTCATTCTTATATTGGCTTCAATAATTTTCTTCTTTATATTAGTTAAAACAGAGAGATACTTTTGATATTCTATATTAGGGTTAATGACCTCCTTATAATATCTTAATTTTATTTTAACGTCTGAATTTTTATCGCGCCACAATTTCTCTTTAAACTTAGATGTAATAGAATTTTTAATATTATCGATATTTTGCAAAGTGACATTTTGGTCAATTCACTAATGGTTTCACTAAGCGAGCGCATCCTTATGTCACCCCCACTTGAGCCGCAGGTGGTTTTGACTGAATTTTAAAGCAATTTTATGAAGCCTCTTGTCTCCCATGTTATTTATTCTATGCTTGTACATCAAGTACGTAGTCATAGCCATGCTCTCGATGGAGAAAGCCCCACTTTTGTGAGGAGAATAGGATAGGGCATATTGCTTTTAATTTTGAGGTTATAAGTTATAAAACAATTCTGGATTTGCTCAATCTTTCTAAAGTATGATATATTTGTAATTTATGTAAATATATGAAAAGTCATTTTTCAAAGAAGAAGGTTAAACATTTTTTAGTTGTTTATTTTTATTTGAATTAAGTGAAATTTTCTTATTCAAAATTATAATTTTGGATTGAGTAAATTAATATTTTTAATATAGAAAGTTGACATTTGCAATTACATCAATCCAAAATGATTTACTCTAAGCCTTGGTATTTTTATGACATCCTTGCTTAAGCCACATGTGGTTTTGGCTGGAGTTTGAAACGATCTTCGGAAGCCTCATGTCTACCATGTTGTTTATCTTGTTCTTGTACATTAGTTACCTAGTCATAGCCATGCTCTCAATGGGGAAAGATTCACTTCTATGAGGAGGATAGGATATGGTGCACTGGTTTTCTCACTACATTACATGACTAAGGTTGTTAGTTCCACTCCCCTCACCCAAAGGACAGGGTGATATGTTTGGTGTCACATATACACATATTCTACAAGTACTATGTAGTGGTCTTATCAATATTTGCTCCTTCCTCCTTTAAGGGGTTTGGTGTGGTGCATTCGTTTTCTCACTGTGTTGCATGATTGAGGTCATTAGTTCCAGTCCACTTCACTCCTCGATTTTCTAGAGATGTTGCAACCCCAAAATACACAAGCATTTAAGATAATAAGCTTTCAAAGTGGAGTTTCTTCTTATCCTAGAGCCATAGTTCCATTGATTTACAACTACTTTCAATTCCATAATAAGCTTTATGCCCTCCATTTATCTCGTTTTCAATGCTATAGTGTCAATAAAGCTTGTGATGAAGATCCATTATGAGATATTTGTGCGAAGCAACTTCCTCCAATAGTGATAATATTAAAAGTAATATTACACCTAAATTTAAGGAGAAGATGTTGTGCAATAAAGAATTAAGGGATAGAAGAAAATTAAGATGCTATAAGGAGGTGATCAAGCCTAATTAGAAGATCAAACGTATCTCTACGTTTTAACTAGTGTAAATAAAATAATCAACATTTCTAAAATAAGAACAAACTCCCATGAACTCCATAGTGAAATAAGGCATTGGACAATTCCTAAAACGTCATGGGACGATATAATATGTCATCTTTCTGACACTAAGATGGTTGACTATGAAAATCACTTTCTCTTAGAATGTCATGCATACACCCACATTAAATCACAGTTTCAAAATATTTGTTACAATATTGACCTTCCTAACCTTTTAACTCATCACAAATATGGTGAGTTAAGAATGTTTCTCTTAAATCTTTTTGAGCAGAGAAAAAAAATTATAAATTAGATCAAGTGATTCCTTACATTTTAAAAGCTCGATAAGTCAAAGTTGGTCTCAATGAATGTTTTTTTTTTGTAAGTCTGCAAAATCTATTTTTCAATATTTTCAAAAATTACATAGCTTGGGAGCATTTGTGGAGATCTGGAATAGTGCAACCACCATCCCAACCAATCAAAGATGCAATTAAAACTGTTCCTAACCCAAAAATAGGCCCTCCCTCGAGAGGGAAACCGAGCCAAAAAATTATGTCCAAAAATGGAATTGTTCAGAGAGAGCTTATACATAATACTACTAAACAAACGATAAAAAAAACCTGGAAAGAACATAAATAACCCGGGGGTGTCATAGCTGTCGTTGCGTACATCGAGGACAATCTACTAAGGGGGATCTTCCTCCAGAATGGGGCATCCACCCTAGAAGGCATCATCTGAAGAAGAGTCTGGCAGTTTGATAGGCATAGGAGGAGATTTGCACACCGGCTTCGAATCAAGCTCATCCGAGGTGCGAACCCGTTTGTTGAGCAGATGCCCCATGGTTGAAGGCACTGGGAAAGGCGCAGACGCCGTTTCCCCTTGGTCCAGAATTTATAAGCCCCCCTCTAAGGTCGTCCCTTTCTCCGTAGACCGCTCCCCATTTTCACTGCCACTTCCCACCTCTATTGTACGCACTCCTCAACTTCCAACTACGAACTGCTTCCAAGAAAAGGTGGCCTCCAACCCAATGATTTGGCCATTCAATTCAATGATTTTTGCCCTGGTGGAAAGTACAGTCTCCCTGCCATCATTTCAATTGCTCATAACATCATCCATGAGCACCCCCATCATATTTTTAATGAGCCAGTAGTGATTAATTTTCCTTTCTCCTCTCCCGAATTCCAGATGCTTGGAGACAAGGCAGGCTTCCCAATCATCTATCAGTACACTAGCTGGCATAGAAATCCCAACATCATAGCCATCGGTAGAGGTAGTGACAAATTGGTGATGTGCCCTGCCACGACCACCACTACCTCTGTGAGGGGTGCCCCTTTGCCGCGACATCGTAGTGTGATAAGGTTCAGATCTTGGTAGCACATAACCAAAATAGAAAAACTCAGAGCACACTGGGAGAACTAAAACCAGGAGCCTAGGCATGGGGGTGGCAGAGTTCACAACACCACGCCTTAATATTCCCCCATGGAGGGTCCCAAGGATCGCACGCTTCAGCTTTGTTTCCATGGAGAAGACTTGAATGAGCATGGTACTATGCTGCCATCCCTTCTTCTTCTGAATGGGTTGCATCCTCCTTCGGCTAAAATGCCTCCTCCGCATCATACCTTTGAAGTTAATGTCATTCATGTGAGGTGCTACGACTAGGGCTCCCATGTCGAGGATCCTAGCTGGCATGAGGTCACGCTGGCAATATGACACCTGCATCCGGGTGGGTCTCAATAAATGTTGATAACCATCATCATCATTATTTTAACCAAATTTTAGAAAAAATAACACCCTCTCTTCACATGATTTTAAATAATAAAAAAATAATTAATTCATAAAGTATTTAAACTATAACATTTTCAAATATTATAAAAACTTGAATCTTACAAAGTCATTAAATCATTATCCTTAATCTTTCCTCACACTACCATTCTATAGAAACCATAACCAGTTTTCAAAAGTTATATGATATTAATTCGAACCACAATAATATTAACCTTACCCACCATGTTTGTCCCTTTCGCTATTTCATTAACAAATATTGGAAAATATAACTACAACATACATAATATCCTCTTTACCCCATTTATAAGTAAGTGCTTGTATAAGAACCCAACAATCAACAAACACACTACCACAACTAATAACTATTAACAACGACATGTCCTAATACCTTTCACATCAATAAATACATGAAAAAACAAAACTTTATAACAAACAAATTGACATCTTACCCTTTATAAAATGTATTAAAACATGCTTTTGGAAAATATAACTACAACAAACAAAATATCCTCTTTACCCCATTTATAAGTAAGTGCTTGTTGCGCCAAAGAGGCACATTCTACAGCCCAGTAGGGGGAGATGTGTAACTCCTTCCGTGCTCATCCTGGAGCTGACACGTGTCCTTTAAAAAAACAAAATAAAAAATAACATGTCGTCTATTTAAAACATTTACAACGACATTTATATAAAACTACAACAATTAGATAAGTTAAAACGTTTCCTTGACATTTGCACACTAAAAAGAGATTTGCACTTCGATAAATTTCATCCCTTTGGGCGCTTGATAGATCCCCTTTAAGATGGATCTATGCTAGTATAAAATATTCTCTTTACCCCATTTATAAGCAAGTGCTCATCCTAATATAAGAATCCAACAATCAACAAACACACTACCAATACTAGTAATTATTAACAACGACATGTCCTAATGCCTTTCACATCAATAAATACATTAAAAAACAAAACTTTATTACAAACAAATTGACATCTTGCCCTTTACAAAATGTATTAAAACATGCTTTTAAAAAATATAACTACAACATACAAAATATCCTCTTTACCCCATTTATAAGTAAGTGCTGGTATAAAATATCCTCTTTACCCCATTTATAAGTAAATGCTCATCCTAATATAAGAACCCAATAATCAACAAACACACTACCAAAACTAATAACTATTAACAACGACATGTCCTAATATCTTTCACATCAATAAATACATGAAAAACAAAACTTTATAACAAACAAATTGACATCTTACCCTTTACAAAATGCATTAAAACAAGCTTTATTTCATTATTCCACCCATTTGTTTATATTTACAATATTTTATAAACATTATTAGTCCTTGTCTTCATGTTGGTAGGAACTCTATAAATGGGGTGGCATTTTTTATTAAAACGATATGCAAACCATGCTTTTATGTTTATTTATTCAAAGCTTAAGTAGACTCATAACATTACTTAAAAAAGCACTATTATCTTTGGTTACCCACAAAAATAAC
The DNA here is from genome assembly GCA_027924585.1 of Larix kaempferi. Taxonomy (NCBI): domain Eukaryota; kingdom Viridiplantae; phylum Streptophyta; class Pinopsida; order Pinales; family Pinaceae; genus Larix; species Larix kaempferi. The sequence goes on along the minus strand of BSBM01000344.1, from coordinate 4,297,846 downwards.
TAACTTCCATACTATACACACTTAGGCGTAGCTTGTTGATTATTGAATTTCAAGAATAAGGAGCAATAATAGGAATGTGTTTTGGTAAGTCCTGGATTAGCTTAACTTGGTGCAGCTTGTTGATTATTGAATTTCAAGAATAAGGAACAATGATAAGAATGTGTTTTGGTAAGATGTGGATTAGCTTAACTTGGTGCAGCTTGTTGATTATTGAATTTCAAGAATAAGGAACAATGATAGGAATGCGTTTTGGTAAGATGTGGATTAGCTTAAGTTGGTGTAGCTTGTTGATTATTGAATTTCAAAAATAAGGAACAATGATAGGAATGTGTTTTGGTAAGATGTGGATTAGCTTAAGTTGGTGTAGCTTGTTGATTATTGAATTTCAAGAATAAGGAACAATTATAGGAATGCGTTTTGATAAGATGTGGATTAGCTAATTATAAAAATGTGTTTTGGTAAAATGTGGATTAGCTATTGATAAAAATGTGTTTTAGTAAAATATGGATTAGCTTAAGTTGGTTCATTGGTTGACTTAAAGTGTAAACTAGTATTTATTGTTGCATTGACATAAATGCTAGGCAAAATATTGCTAGTAACATATTTCAAATAAGAATGATAACAATTATTAATGTAAAAGTAACAACTTCAATTATTAATGTAAAAGTAACAACTTCCTAGAGGGATAAACTAATTACTCATCAATGTTAGCTAGAAGCCAACTATCTTGCAAGTCAATTTTTTTAAAAGCCAACTATCATCCTCCAAGAGTTATTTCATAAAGTTTGTGGTGATAATATATTTAGGTCAAACCTAAACCTAATCTAGACCATGATAATATACTTAAGTCAAAACCATACCTAACTTATCATCAATTCTCCTATGTAAACACCCCCAAAAAAAAACTACCCAAGCACCAAAATGCCATCCAAATGCCAATTTGTAAGCTTATGAGCATGTGGGCCATGACCCTTAAATTGTACCCCAACGGTGAAACATTCCACTCTTCTTCTCTAACTAGAAGGCAACTTGAATGTGAAGGTTGAAACAAAAACCTTTACAACTCATTTTGTTTGTCCCCTACACATCTTTTCAATATGTATTTTCATGACAGAGCATGTAGAATATTTGTTCTGACATATTTCTTTTGGAAACCTTATTACGTATGGTTTCACCTGCCCTATCCATCATATCAAAATTCTAATAATAACTTTTTTTACTGAACCTTTATAACTCATTTTGTTGGTTTCTTTTTATATATATTTTTGCTATAGCACTTTCTTTTTACAACCATTTTTTTTTTTACAAATATGTACAATTAAACCTACCCTACATATCACATCAAAATCTTAAATATAAAACCTTTACAACTCATTTGGTTTGTCCCCTTCCTACTTAGGTATACATACATTTTAGAATATGTGCTCTCATGGTCAACTTTGACATGACATTTTTCCTTCCAAAACTTTAGAAATGTGGATGGTTTTAACCTTCCCTGACCTGTCACATCAAAGTTTGGAATATAAAATATTCTTGTAAACCTTACACCCGTGGGTGGACCCCGCAGAAGGAAAAGCTTTTAGCATACGAGACGGGAGACCATGGAATCATACGGACCGAACCCCATGGGTCAAGGATAATAAGCGAGACTCCTCTACCCACGTGTACGCCGCGTGGCCACTATCAAATTCCCGCGGTTTTAATATTGGCTGTCGCCACTGGCCAGACCAATGGAGATGGTCGGCAGGTCCACGTGGACATGAAATTATCTCCGGTGCTTTATTCTTACGTCAGATAACATGGTTTATAGCTGAACACGAGTGCAGCCCACGTGGCCGATGTTCAGACATATTTTGATGGAGTTTGGTTGTTGGTGTAGGCCTCAACTTGCCAGCTCTGCACCGGCATTCCATGTGAGATTTTATGCTTATCCATTCCTGTTTTATTTTTCATTTCCACTATTATTAAATGTCTTGTTACTGTGGGACCCATGATGGGGAATTTGAAACTTTTGGTTAAGAGTTTGTCATGTTGCCAATTCTTTTTCCTTATAGTGTCGGTGGGAGACAAATGCAAATGTAGGAGAGGGCCAAAGGGTTCATAATTTTCTTAAAGTGCAATATTTTTGTAAAAATATTTTAATTTCTTATCAAAATTAACCCATGGGTCAAATTTCGTCCCTAAAATTTTCCCATGGTTCTCATTGAGAAGAAAAGCTTAAGATTTCAACATCCCACTTTGTTGTAGTACTTTTGTACTTGACAATCTTAAAGACCTTGCTAAATTTTTATAAAGTTCTAGGATGTTTTCTTACAACTTGAAGGCTTAATCAATATGTTTTATTGTAAAAAATAAAAGACATCCATGCATAATTCTCAATGACCTTTTCCATGACATTGATGTTGGCATGAGCCATATTGCCCCGATCATGAGAAGTGGGCATAGTTTCTCATGTCTCGACAATGGGGAGAATGGGGATACATTTGAAACAATAATGTTCAATGCTCGGTGATTTCCAAAATAAAAAAGCAATGAGCATTGATGTTGTCTACATAATTCATTTTTTGCCTTAGATTTGTAATCTCTCATGTTAAAATCTCTCACATTGAATTAGGTGGATTAGAACTCTTAGAGGAATAAGGTGAAGGCAACATATGCTTGTCCTAAGGAAGAGGGAGTCTTGTACAAATGAAGAAAAGATTTAAAACAACTAAACAAAATATCGACTTTATCTTCATAAATTTTTAGAATAGATTTTAAATGTGATTATGTTTGCATAAATATTTGTGATAACTATTTTTTAGATTTTTTTAAAACTATATGATAATTTAAGCTTCATGGAAATGAAAAAATGAATTCTCCATATAACAAAATGATGCTAAATCTCTATCTCAATTTTGAAATTCAAATTTTAAAACTAAACTTTTATATATTTATATTGCCTTTAATATTTGACAAATTTTAAACATAGTTAAAAAATTTATACCTATTTTATTTAATTAAAAGATACTATATATATTGAAAGTGATTGAGATATGAACGTGAAAGCAAATAATGCATCTATTGGCATTTAGATTATTAAAATTGTTCTGACATGTTTTTTATTAAAATGGAGATTTACCATCACCATTCTTATTTTGCAAACACTCTATGGTCCCAATGTTGTTATAACCACAACATTCTACCAAACTTTGTTCTTTGGATTAGGATGGAGATTTGCCATCACCCTCTTGTTTTGCAAACACTCTATGGTCCCAATGTTGCAATAGCCCCAACAATCTACCAAGCTTTGTTCTTTGTTGGAGACCATAACATGTGGAAAGAGACACAAAATTGACAATGCTTACTAAGTCAAGGTTCATATATATCACTTTCATTGGGAATTGTTTTTAAAATAATATTTATATTATTTTTTTAAAACAATATTTTGAAATTTTAAAATGATAAATTGAATGGATAATTTTTTTATATATTCAATTTATTATTTATATTTTTTTAAAATAAACACTATATAATTATAATAATTTTTTTTTTTTTTATATAATTGAATTTTTAAAAATCAAATTTAACAAAAACAATTTTTTTAAAACAATAAGGAAGTACATTTTATTTTAAACACTATGGAAGTACTTATTGAATGATGCAACATTATTGGTTGGTTAGGGCCATGTGAGCTTTGTAAGGCAAGCATGTAGAAATCAGCCTTATGCTATTCATATTTAGTGCTTTTCTCTTTAATTTTAATGGAATTGATAACGTTTGGAGATACGGACTTCACATGCTAGGAACTTTAAAGTTTTATTTATGTATGTGAAATTATATCACTTGTCATTTTTTATTAATTTTATCATATATATATATATTGATATAGTTTATTCTCATTTTCGAGGCAATAATTTTTATAAAATTTGTAAGTGTACTTAAAAGTGTTAATATTTTATTATGAAAACTGTTTATTGGATAGAAGTTATTTTTTTTTTCCAATTTTTTTTTTATTAAATTTATTGATGTAAATAATATACTTAATTTAGAGGGTTTGAACCAAACCATTATTATTTCAAAATTAATATGCTCATGTATTTGCATTTTTTTTTAATAGAAGTTATTTATAATTTTTTTAAAAAAATTTATGAGATGTTTAATCAGATTTGTAAATGATACTACGCTGATCTACAATGTTTATCACAAGGAGATTTTATTATATTAATGAATTTTTATTATATATATTTTTTGGTTTAATAAAAGTTACTTTATCTTTGGTTAAATAAAAGTAAAATTTGGTGAAGAAATGTACGGAATATTTTATTAATTTTATATATAAATGATATCTTTATTAAATTTATTAATTTTTATTAATATTTAAATTTTTTTTAACTAAATAATTATTATAAAAAAATATTTAACCATATTAATATCCACTAATTAAAATAACTCAAACTTAAATAAAATTACTTAATATTATAATAAATAATATTATTTACATTAATCAACATATTTCACATAAAGTTTCAATTTTAATCACCGTCCATCGTCACAAATATGATCAATCAATCAAATTATAGTACACTCCATCTAGAATCTAGGTTTAATAATCATTTTAAAATCTTCTATCTTATCAACATTCTTTTTATTTGTCATGGCTTATTTGCATTGATGTGAATATTATTTTTTTTATTAATTAATTTGTATTGGTAATGTTTGTATATCTTAAATATTGATATGAATTTGGGATTTGGGGTGTATGGTAATTAGTGATTTTATAAAAAAATCAATGTTGAAAATGATATAATAATTAATAGTGAATTTAATGATTAAAAATATATATATATATATATATATATATAGTATTTTAACTTTTATAAATTTTAATATATATTCTAATGAAAAAAAGTTAATATTTTTTATTTACAAAGAAAGTTACAACTTATATGAGTCCAAAAAAGTTAATATCTTTATTCACATAAAACAAAGGAAGTTACCAGGAGTTAAACTGATATGTCTCAAGTGCTAATGGGAATTATAGTCTCAACTAGAGTATCTTATGGGAAAGTGATGCATTTAAAAAATACAATTATACGAGTCCCTTGGACTATGAAATTAGTTCCTTTGTTCAAGCGTTAACAAAAAGTAGTGGGATTCAATCAACCACATTTCTTATAAGCATAAGATGTAGTTTTGGATGAAATTCTATGTCATCATAGTTATGTTTCTACCATTCATTATGGGAAACTTTTTGGCCTCTTCATGAAGCAAAAAAAACATAAACATGTTTTTGTTCATTGTGGGAGAAACTCAACCAATAATATATCAAAACATAAACATGTTTTTGTTTATTGTGGGAGAAACTCAACCAACAATATATCAATGGGAAAATGAGAATTATCAATTGATGATGCATTCATTTTTCATTGGGAGATTACATGTAATGAAAGTCACATTTTATGAATTGGCTTGTAGTATTTGTACGGTGAACTTGGATATGTCCCTCTTGTAGGTTGTAAGCCTCCTTTGCTAATGTGTCTGTAGTCATATTGTGATCTCTGTAAATGTTTTGGCAGCTACAATAAGAGAATTGGTTTTTCAATTGTTTCCTTTTCTCGAGCATGTGTGTAAGATTTATATTTGCACAATTGGCTTGTATATTTAACCATTTGATCACCAAGTCCGAGTCTGAGAAAAGTTGGATAGAGGAGATTTCATATTCCAGGCCCAATGATAGAGTTGTGACAACGCTAAGAAGCTCGACATAATTGTTGGTGTTCCTCTCCCCGTCTCCCTTACAGTAGTAGAAAAATGGGTGATAAATGACCAGGCGACCAAAAACGTTGGTCACCATGCAAAATAAATGACTAAATCACCAAAAAGTTGGCCACCATGGTGTTTTTAAGTGAAATATGACCAAATTTGAGCAATTTAAAGTGATCACAACTAAAAATGACTAAAATAAATGACTAATTTAGTCATGGGATAAAAAATACGACTAGATAGTTTATGTTCTAATTATCAAATATTAATTTCTTAGACGTAACATACAAATTAAGAGTGTTTATATATAATATAATATATGATTTTATAATTATCTATAACATGTTTATATACGTCTCTAGATATGTCAATATTGTAATTGTAATAGACCTAATTAGTTTGAAATGATTAAGGGGGTCTCTGAATCCATCGACTGAAGCGTTAAAATTTACGAAATTGTAAAAAAAATTACAATTTTGTAAATTTTAGTGCTGCAAATGGATTCAGAGATCCCTTTTAAGGGAGTCTTCGAATCCATGTGTAGCGTTAAAATTTACGAAATTGTAAAAGAAAATTACAATTTTATAAATTTTAATGTTGCAGATGGGGTTTTTGTAAATTGGGAAGGCATATTGGAAGGGGGTTAAAAAAAACGATTTTGGAAGGTATTTTATAATATTTAGTGAAATTAGGGGTATTGTTTCATATGCCACGAACGAACGTGCTATGATAGCGATTAATTTGTGGGGGGTTAAAGTGTGATTTTTTTTCCCTTTATCTTTCATTTTTTGCGAAGGGGAGAGCTCTCACGAGTTTGATGTTTGCAGGTGAAGGTTTTTATCACAGTTTGACGAAATTGAGAGTGATTCAAAGGCAGATTTGAACAACCATATTTGTTTTTTTCATCTATAGTAGTAGTATTTCTCTGTTTTCATGTTTTAGAACACGTTCTATTTTATGGTTCATTGGTTCTCTCTCTCTCTCTCTCTCTCTATATATATATATATATATATATATATATATATATATCATGTCCTCTGTGTCATGTTTCTGGGGTCGTTGCCCCCCGTGTTGGATACTCATGTCTACGTGCCCTTCGTGTCCCGTGTCTTCGTGTTAGGTGGCTTAGCTTATTTATCTTTTTTTACATGTTTGAATATTACCATTGTTATCATTTGTATGTATAATTTGCAAATCTTCCTCCTTAAAAATGCATCATTTTCTTTAACATAAAAAATTTGGATGCCTCTTCCATTGAATTTTTTTGAGAGGGGAGTTGTCCATTATGATTCATTATATCTATTGGTTATTGCTTTGTTATGGTGTCACTTTTGAGTTGTTTTCTTTCTCCAACTAGTGCCACTGTTGGTAGGTTGCTTTGTTCCATCTTGCATGCATCGATCTCTATTTTTAGAGTATAGGATCAAGAAAAAACACGGGTAGTTGCTTACATAATTGCTACCTCTTGATTAGAAGACAAATTCTTTAATAAAAACCTCATTAGTAAAAGGTAATTTCTTTAATAATACTTCATTGTTCAAATGCAATTTTTTTACCAAAATAGTTTGTGACGAGAAGATAAAAATTCAAAACGTGAAAAAGAGTTAGTTTGAAGGATAAAGACGAAATGAAATTCCAACATTGACTACCACAACCACTTCTCTTGTGTAGCTCTAATGTTATTGACCATAACCACCATTTACTATCTCACAACCACCTTCTCCTTTATAACTTCATGTTGATGGCCATCTCGACTATTTACTATTACGTAACTTGAAAACAAATGCTTACCATCATTATATATATATATATAACCTCAGGGCCTTGCAAAGAACACAATAGGTTGCTCATGGTTTAACTCGATCAGCTCATAAACCAACTAAATCAACCTCCCCTGATGGTTTAACTCGATCAGTTACTATTACGTAACTTGAAAACAAATGCTTACCATCATTATATATATATATATATATATATATATATATAACCTCAAGGCCTTGCAAAGAACACAATAGGTTGCTCATGGTTTAACTCGATCAGCTCATAAACCAACTAAATCAACCTCCCCTCTCATGTTTACAAGTAATTGGTTCAAGGTAAATTAAACATGAACCTATTGAAGTGAAGAGAATGAGGGAAATGCATTGCTTAGGCCCAATCATGACATTTTGCAACTAATATCAAATATCAAAATTACGTGTTCTAAATTGAGTTGATTATCACTAATGACAGACATTAAAAAAATTGAAACATATTTAATGTTCAAATAGTCATTGACATGCATTTTGAACATCAAATTCTTACCCTAATTCACCACAGAGCAAGCCTTGTGCCTCCAACAAGCTACCTCAAATGAGTGAAAAAAATACTATTAAAAGGATGAAAGATCCCATGATGCTCCCCTCACTCACCCCTCACTCACCTCAGAAAATGTAACAAACCTATCCCATACTACTATGTATTAACAAATAAAACTTGATGTAATGATTATACACCCATAGTATGTGTATAATCATTTCACCAAGCTTTGTTCTTTGTTAGTACACGCTACACGCTCAACTTTGACATGACATTTTTTATTCCCAAACTACAGAAATGTGGATGGTTTTCACCTTCCCTGCCTATCACATCAAAGTTCGGAATATAAAAAAATTGTTGAAAACATCACACCCACACCGAGAGCCGTGGGGTAAAGCTTTTAGCATACGAGACGGGAGAGCATGGAATCGTACCGACCGAACCCCATGGGTCCAGGATGGTAAAACGGGAGTTCTCTACCCACGTCGTACACGTGTACGCCTCGTGGCCACTATCAACTTCTCCTGGTTTTTATTACTGCTGTCGCCACTGGCCAGACCAATGCAGATGACCGGCATGTCCACGTGGACATGGAATGACCTCCTTTGCTTTATTCTTACGTCAGGTCACATCATACATGGTTTATAGCTGAACACGAGGGCAGCTCACGTGGCCGACGTTCAGAGATATTTTGATCCGTAGTTTGGTTGTCGGTGTAGGCCTCACCTTGCCACCTCTGCACCGGCATTCCATGTGAGATTTGATGTCTACCCACAATTTGTATTCCTAGTTTATTTTTTATTTCCATTATTATTAAATGTCTTGTTAATGTGGGACCCATGATGGGGATTTTGAAACTTTTGGTTAAGAGTTTGTCATCTTGCCAATTATTTTTCCTTGTAGTGTCCCTTTCTTTGCTATGGTGGGAGACAAATGCAAATGTAGGAGAGGGCCAAAGACTTTCAAAGTTCACTCTGTGTTGGTCTTCAATACAGAGACATTATGCTTGGTATAAGAACAGCAATCTTCTCTATCATGGGTGATGGAGTTTGTGGTTGTATATTGAATTTGTCTAAAAGTTATTATTAGTATGATTTATTTATGTTTAATATGATTAAAGATTTAAGAGACATTATGCTTGGTATAAGAACATCAATCTTCTCTATCATGGGTGATGGAGTTTGTGGTTGTATATTGAATTTGTCTAAAAGTTATTATTAGTATGACTTATTTATGTTTAATATGATTAAAGATTTAAAATGATTATTTTTATTTTTAATACAAAAAACTATATTATTGAGAAAAGGATACTAAAAATTGAGTTGTATTGTATATTAATTCAAAGTATTGTATGTTGTTGTCAATAGAGACAAAAAAGTATTTCCAAATTTTTTAGGATCCATAATTTTCTTAATGTGTAAAAATCTCAGCAAATTTTACCAATTCTTAAATTTCCAACCATAAACTGTTTAACGATCTTTGTATAAATATTCAAATTTCTAAAGATTTTATATAGTTTATGGACAATTTCCGCAATGTTTAGAGTAATTTTGTTTATTCTATGGAATTTTAACGAATTATTCTAGAAAAAATGGAAATTGACAAATATTTTTTCTAAGAAAAACATTGAAAATTAGACCATGGTCTAATTTTTGCTCCTAAAATTTTCCCTGTCATAGATGGTTCTCATAGAGAAGTGTGAAAGCTTAGGATTTCAACATCCCACTTTGTTGCAATACTTGTGTACTTGACAATCTTAAAGACCTTGCTAATTTTTTATTAAGTTCTAGGATGTTTTTTGCAATTTGAAGGCTTAATCGTTAGGTTTTGTTGTCAAAGATATAATACGTCTTTTTAGAATTTTCAATGACCTTTTCTAGGTTGGCATAAGCCATATTGTACCTATCATGAGAAGTGTGCATAGTTTCTCATGCCCGACAATGGGGAGAATGGAGCTGCTTTTGGAACAATAACATTGATTGTTCGATGATTTCCAAAATTAAAAAGTTATGAGCATTGATGTTTTCTATATAATTCAATTTTTGCTTTAGATTCGTGATCTCTCAAGTTAAAATCCCTCATCCCTCACATTGAATTAAGCACTTTAAAACTTTTTCAAGAAAAAGGTGGGATAACATATGCTTTTCCTAGAAAGGAGGGAGTCCTGTACAAATAAAGAAATGATTTTAAATAGCTAAGCAAATATCCACTCTATCTCCATGTATTTTTAAGACAAATTTTGAATGTGATTATACTTGCGTAAATATGTAATAACTATTATGTTATAAATATTTCTAGATTTTTTTATTTTTATATAATAATTATCTATATAACAAAATGATGTTGAATCTTATACATACTTAATATTTTTTTATACCTCTCGCTCACAATTCTCATAAAACAAAACAAACAATGTATATATTTATTAACATTTATTTTATCAAAGTTTTTCTTACACTAGATTTGGATTAAGATGAGGATGTAGACTTGCCATCACCTTGTCTTGTTTTGTAAACACTCTATGCTCTCAATGTTACTATAATCACAACAAGTGTATAATCATTTCACTAAGTTTTGTTCTTTGTTGGAGAACATAGCATGTAGAAAGAGACACATAATTGACGAGGCTTACTAAGCCAATGTGCATGTCACTTTCATTGGGAATTGTTTCTCAAAGTACTATTTATATCATTGTATTCATTCATGTTAATTTTTAAAACAAATGAATATTTATTTAAATATAATATTTTGAAATTTTAAAATGATAAATTAAATTGGTGATTTTATATATATATATTTTTATTATTTATAATTTTTTAAATAAACATCACATAATTATAATAATTTTTTTTAAATTTTTTTAAAATATTCATTTTTAAAATAAACACTTTATCAATCAATAAGAAAACTACTATATTTTAAACTACTATATTTTGAACAAAACATTATTTTACCTATAAACATAAAAACAACCCAATATCCCTCCAAGATAGTCATCCTCACCCGTATGACTAATATACCATTTGTTAAGAAACCATTTTATTTTAAACAGTGAGGAAGTACTTAATCAATACTGAATGATGCAACATTATTGGTTGGCAAGGGCCATGTGAGCTTTGTAAGGCAAGCATTCATATATAGTATTTTTCTCTGTAATAACATTTGGAGATATGGACATTCAAATGGACAACTTTAAAATGCTATCTATGTATGTGAAATCATGTCACTTTTCATTTATTATTAATTTGTTAAATGTATATTTATGTATTTATTTTATTAATTTTATTAAATGTACATTTACATAGTTCATTTTAAAGATAATAACTTTGATTAAATTTTAAAATCATGTGCTTAAAAGTATTAATATTATTTAAAGGATGTTTATATACTATTATTAAGTTTATTGATATAGTTTAATATATTTAATTTAGAAGGGTTTCAATCAAGCATTTATTATTATTGCAAAATTAATACATTATTCAATTTTCATTGTATTTGTTTATTTAACTAAAATTTATATATATATAAAAGAAATGTTTATTTAGTGATATTATACTAATTCACATTTATACATGTTTATTATAAAAATATTATATTATGATGATGCATTTTTAAGAAATGTTTAGTTAATAATATTATGCTATTTCACATTTATACATATTTATTATAAAGAAATTATATTATAATGATGCATTTTTAATCATAATCACATATTTTTGGTTTATAAATTTTTTATATTTAAAAAAAAATATAAAAATTAAATATTTTTACTAAATCTATTAATCTAAATTAATATTTAAAAAATTTCTAACTAAATCATTTTCCATCATCACAAACATGACCAATCAATGGTACTTCCAATCTAACAGGTAGATTTAATAATCATTTTAAAATATTCATCTTATCAACATTCTTTATAGTCATGAACTATGGCACTCTATTCTTTTTTGTTAATTAATTCAAATTGGTAATGATTGTATATCCTAAATATGATATGAACTGTGGGATCGTGGGTGTTTCATAATTATTGATTTCATAAAATTAAAATAATAATGAAAATGGTATAATAATTATTAGTAAGTTTAATGATTAAGAATAAGTATTTTTTTAAAAAAAAATTATATATTTAAATATAAAAGAAATAAAATATGTATATCTATAAACAATAAGAGTTATATATATATATATATGAGGGAGTTTCAATTATTTATATATTTTAATCATAATTTTCTTAAAGTGTAAAAATTTTGGTAAATCTTACTAATTATTAAATTTCCAATCATAAAATATTTGGCGATATTTTTTTTTAAATATTCAAATTTCTAAGGGTTACATATAGGTTTTGAACCATTTTGGTTATTTTTAGAGTAAAAAATTGTAATCCTATGGAATTTGGGTGAATCATATTTGAAAAAAATGGAAAATGGAAAATATTTTTTTGGAAAAAAACCTCAAAACTTATCCCTTGGGTTAAATTTCGCCCCTAAAATTTTCCCTCTTTAGTTAGGCTACGAATTTCAAAATAGATTATTATGTATAGATATATCATTAGTGTAACAAAATAAGATCAACAATTGAAATAAGAGATATAGTTCCAATTTTTTGTTTAAAGGTTTAATGAAGATGTTATTATTTGTTGTATGCAAATTTTGATTGGAACTATGAAGTTATAAATTTGGTGGATTGGAATTATGTAATTTGCATGATTTCAACTTTTGCTATTTGTCACTCCAAAATTATTTTTACTCTTTAAAATGACAAAAACACACAAATGCAATTGGTATTTTGATATGAAATTGTACATTAATATTAATGTAAAGGAGACCAAGCTCAACAAGTGGAACTAGATAAAACTCAATAAGTATAAATGACTTGTCTTATAAGACCTAAAAAAATTGATGAAAGTTATAAGTCTTAGTTCAACCAAAAATATATGAAGAAATGTGGAAAAATTAGTATGACATAATATATTTGAGGTGAAAAACATCCGCAGTCCCAATGGAGAAATCTCTCTACAATTTTGACATACGCTTCATTCAAACCCTACATCCCTGCAAGAAGCCACCACAATAATGGAGCGTCCTCAACTGGATCCTTGAAAGAGCTTGGATTATGCATTGCAATGATTAGTACCAACGATCCCTGTAATGCCGCATGGGTCATCAAACACAACGAGATTTGTAAAATGGGAAAGCACACTAGAAGTAAAAATCCCTCCGAATCTAGTGAATATGAAAGCAATATGATTGATAGAGAGAGGCCTAGCATGAATTTTTGCAAGTCTTTGGCCATCTCCCAGGGTCATGGAAACCTGTATTAACAAACAATGGAGACCTTTGTTGACAGGAAGAATGCCAAATCATTTATGTGGAAGAGGTTATTATACTTTTATTTTTGAAAATAAAGAGGATAGAGATTCGATCTTTCGAAATGGGCCTTACTTCATGGGGCCTAGAGGTATGTATCTCAATAGTTGGAATATGTCCTTTGACTTGGCATGTGATATCCCTACTGCAAACCCGATATGGGTTAAATGATCCCACCTTCCTTTTCATTGTTGGTCTGATGAATTTCTTGCAGCTATTGGAAATTCTTTAGGAAGGTATATAGATAAATATGAGTCCAAATCTCCTATGTTTCTGTGTTCCCAAATCCATGTCGAGATTGATTTGGAAAAGGGATTACCATATGTTATCAATCTTACAATGGAAAATTGGACATATGCTCAACAAGTAGATTATGATCAACTACCATTTAAATGCAAAACTTGTCATGATTATGGACATTTTGCAAATAACTGTCCAAAAAATATAAAGGAGCAAGAGTTGGGTAAAGAGTAGGAACAAGGTTGGCATCATGTTCAAAAGAAAGGAAAACAAAATGTCAATGCATCAAAGCAATATAGCGTTACAGATCCATCCTCTTCAAATAAATTCTAAACCATATTACGGTCAGAGGGAAAATATTATGAAATAGAAACAAAGACTACATAAGTTCAAGATCCTCAGATATTGGAATAAGTTGGAGTCCCATATTTGGAAAAGAAAATTCATAACTCTGCCTCTCAAGTAATTTAGAAGGGGTAGGGGCCAAGGAATATGTCTCTATTATTCCTACTGAACTAATTCAAGAAATAAATCTCCATCAAAATGAGGATAGCAAATACAATATAGAAGAAGTTGACATGAAAAAGACTCAACAATCTCAGGAATATTCTTCAGAAGAAGTAGAAGAGGATAAACTGGTATCAAGAAAGTTAGGATGAAAATCACGTAAGCAAAAAAGATAAGAGGAAGCAGAGATGGATAAGCCACTAGGAAAGCAAGCATATCTTGATAAAATTATCAGAGTAGTGGGATCAAGTCAAAAGGGGAAAAGAGGGGACACTGGAGGTAAATCTGGAACTCAATAAAAAAATTAATGCAGGTAGTCTCTTAGAACTATAGGGGTTTGGGAGGAATTCAAAAACTTTCTTGGATTGCTGAAACAATCTCTTGTCTTAGACTGCTTGTGTTTATTGTTGTTGGCGAGAGTGACATTATTAGCTCTGTCATTCTACTTGATTCCCTATTGGACTTGAATAGGGAGAGAAGTAGCTTCTCAAGCAGTGAACACATTGAGTGTTGCATCACGCCTGATGTGATATTTTGCACAAAGGATTGTTTCCATTGGCTGGACAAATTTGTTGTTCACCATGTTTGTATGTTGTTCGATTATGTATTTGTTTGCATAGATCCTTTTTATAAGGCTATTGTCATGAACATTCAAATTGCGTTGGATTTCGATATCGTCCAGCAGTGGAAGAAAAAGAGTAATAAGTGGAGTGAAGGTAGTTGTTTTGGTTCAATTTTTTTCATTCCTTGCATTCCTTCAGGGTTTTAGTACTCCATGGATAATTTAGTTGAGTGAATGGATATTGTGACTAGAGGTGAGGTAGGAAGTGGCAGTAATGTTCTTAAGAATTTGGCCTAGAAAATTAAAAATTTGGAGAAGGAAAATAAAGAATGGAAGACTATTATGAGTAGGAAAATTTATATATTCCAGCTTCAATTCAAAAGTGTGGGTGAGCAAAACATTCACTTGGTTTCCAAGTTAGTCATGGTAGAAGCAGATATTGAGGTTCTTAAATCCAATTTTGTTTCTCAGGAGAAATAAATTAAAAATATTAAGAAACAAATCCAGAAGAAGGGCAATAATGACTCTTCATATTTTGGAAATGTCATCAAAATTTTTGACATTGAGAAATCGACTAATTCCCCTGTGGATGAATCAATGCATATTGAAAGTGCCAAAGATATGGTGGACCCCATCAAGGATGAGTAGTCCAGTATTCCAGTTGAAAGCATGCAGAAAGGCATGTAATGGTCAAGTTTAAAAAAAATTTATTTGTAATGTTTTATAAGTGCATACTTCTTGGTGGCAAGTTTTTCCATCTTTATTTTGGTAAAATAGACCGACAGCTTAGAGGCAAAATAAAAGTAGCAAGCTGGTTCGATACCTCTCTTTTTAATTTTGGCAAACTATATATTCAAGAAATTTGTATAATAAACATTGTATGTACCTCTAGGATGTCTGATTAAGCCGCATCCTCTCTTTTCATATTAAATACAAATATCCATTTTTGTTTATATATATATATATATATATATATATATATATAAGAAGTAAAAAAATGAATAACAAATTTGAATCTATATTAACACAACTTTAAAATATAAAAAAAAATCATATAATTACAGTATCTCTTATAGTTCATGTTAATAATAAAATAAGATGTTCCCAAAGTCTCATTTTCCATCTTAAAATTTTCACATCACAATTTAACCTTTATGTTTAACTCCTTTTATCTACTCACCATGATCTTTGACATTATCTCCCATTTCTTCCAAACACACTAGTGCCACTTCACATGCGTATTTAACATTATCTAAAGTATATTATGCCAATTTGATTTGAGATTGTTTTAATTTAATATTTATCATTTTACTATAATTTCCTAATAACATAACATAACATATCATATTTTGAAGATGAAATTCTAGTTTTGTACTTCCTTCAATGATATATCATTAGCGTAGATTCATCTTAACTATGAATCTATCATGTGTCGAGAGGGAACAAATCTTTAAAGATGCAAATATTTTGTAGATTGTGAAGATTTGAGGAAAGGTTTGTACCTCGAGGGATTTCATCCCTATCGATACATGATAATTCCAAAGTTAATATGGATTTACACTAGTATTAAATCATTCATAAAATAAATTTTCATAATTACATGTGTGTGTGGGGGGGTGCAGTTTTAAATTTTAATTAGAGTCAACAATGTATTTTTCTTAAAAGTTTTTGTAAGTAATACATCTCAATTCTAAGTTCAACATAGAAGGAATTACACATCTCCCCCATACTAGGCTTTAGAAAAGTGACTTTTGATGCAATAATTTCTTGGAATAATAATTAATTTGATATATATACTTTTTTAATCTCTTAATTTAATTACTTGTTTGTTCCCATTTCAACTAGGTGCTTTCTTAGGGTTGAATATCACATTCTCAACATGGTGCTAATTTTCTAAATTTTCTTTCTTAACATAATCAAATTGCTATTAAGAAAATGAGTAAAGCAACATAATTATTCTATTTTTGGTATAAAAAAAAAATTTATGTTTATCTTTGAACATAACTCATAAAAGATTTATTTAAAAAAAAATAGTTGACTAAATTTTACTAATTTTTAAAGATAATAATGTTGATGTTTATGGTTTTCTTAGTATTATTTTTATTTCACCAAAATTCATCTTTTTTATAAGGGAAAGCGAGACATAACTTTTCACTTTTGAGTATGCCTATTACCTTGTAACCACCTTGTAACCTATAATGGATTACCCACTAGGGAAATTGAGTCCTCTAATTATCCATAGGAATTTTAAAAGTTAGACACACTACAAGGAAAAGACCTTCTAGAGGAGGTTTTTTCGGATGCTCCTCTAAAAAGAGCCCAAATATCCATTTATAGCGGAGGTCACTAGAAGAGGAGAGCGAGTGGAGGTTTTAGCGAATGTTTTTTTTTCTGTGCTTTTGTAAAACAAAACACATTGGTGCACCTAATCCTAGTACGCATCGGTGCCGATGTACATCATGTGGCACTGCAGTCGAAAAAACCATCAAGCGATTTTTTGGGGTGTAATTCTATAAATGGTGCATTTAACTTACTCAAGAGCACCGATGCACAACATATTTGAAAGCACCGAAGTAGGGTAAATAAAGAACCCAAATGAAAAAATTTAAAAACATATGTCCAACTTGTAGTAGTGTGTTTACCTAAACCTAACGCACCGGTGCGTTTTGATAGATACGAACTGGTATAGAGTAAAATTAAAAATTGGGAGGAAAACATTTCATTTCTTTTTAATCATAAATTATGTGTTTTTCTTTCTCAACTGTACCAGTGCGTAACAAAAATTACCGTGCCATAATAGGGTTAAAAAACCGAAAAAATGGTTTTTTGTAATTTTATATTTGATACCAGTGCGTTTATGTATAAAAAATGCACCAGTGCTTCCATAATGGAGAGTTCCATATTAGAGTATTTTTTTATTTTTTATTTTCATTTTTGGAAAATAATTCATTGTTATAATATTCTACAATGATTGTATTTCACCACCGCACTAGTGCGTAACATGAATTACCACACCGTATTAGGGTTATAAACTGAACAACATTGTTTTTTTTTAATTTTGTATTTGACACCGGTGCGTTTTGTACCGAACACGCATCGGTGCATCGATTGTGGAGAGCGACAAATTAGGTATTTTTTCATTTTTTCATTTCTGATGCGGTCATTTTCCATCACCACCTAATGTGTTCGATAATTAGGCGCACCACACTAGGGTAAATTTAAAAAAAATTACCAAATGAAAAAATCAATTTTTACCATATGCAATGCTTTTGACCACCTAAGCATCAGTGTCGTACTTTCCTTGTTAAGACGCCCTTCCATCGGTGCCACACTTGGTGGCATTTCTCTCTTTTGTTGCTTGCCGACTGGATTTTGAATTTTCCCAAACAATGGGAAAATTTTGAAATTCGATGTACATTGCAACCATCCCTCCCCGACGTGCAAGAAACCAAGTAAACTCTTTGTTACCTCCTGATTTAAATTTTTAGCAGATAGAAATTTAAAATTGAGCTCTTATTTGCATTTTTTGAAAAAAAAACCTGTGTAGTGCTTTCGAATCACTCAGCTCACACTACGATAGATGGTGCACCCTGTAAATTTACGTTGGGAACTATGCACGGTGCGTTTCCTATATGTAGCGCATAGTGTGGATGGTGCACTATACATTTAATAATGCACCACGCAAATTTTAAATTGAATTAAAAAAATCACCAAATAAATCGGTGCGCTTTGTTGACATGTACACACCGATTTAGCGGTGCACTTACATGTAACAAGCACGCCATATGATGATCGGACAATTATAAATTTCAGAAAACACTCCTCGTACAACGGTGTGCTCTAAAAATGTTTGAGCACCTTCTGCGGTGCGGTTTACAAACATTTGAGCACCATTTACAGTGTGTTGATGTGTTCACATTGCATTGGTTTGTGGTGCTTGAGATGTCTTTAGACCGCCACACTAAATTTAGAAAAAAAATTCTCCATACTATCTAATGCACCTTGTGAACATGAATATTGCACTGATTTTTCGGTGCACATACATGTAACGAGGACATTAAGATGTTGATACAAAATAATTATAAACTTCAGAAAGAGTTGCTCCAATTACGGTGTGTGCTATAAATGTTTGAGCACCGCTTACGATGCACTAATGTGTTCACACTACATTGGTGCTTTCTATTGTTGGAAGCACCGCTCTTATGATTTATTAAATATAGCAGGTGCACATTAGTAGAACACACACGCATCAATGCATTTGTTGTAAAAGCACACTGATTTTGCTTTTAAATAAAAAAATTGACTCTCGGTGCGCTAGGGTCAAAGTAGCACACTATTTATAGTGCTTCTATATTTTTAACGCACTGCATATACATATGAATTAATTTTTTTTATTCACGTATCCGGTGCGTTTAGTTTATTGTAGCGCACCGTTAGTGCACTTTTATTTTCAAAAGCACCATGAGCGATGCTTTACTGTAATTTAAACTTGCCACTTGTTAAAATTTATTTAGTATGAGAAAACAAATATTATTTGATGTTAATAAATAGCATGCTCATTTGATGAAATTTTTAACTGATGGAATTTATATGTGAATCAAAGACATGAGTAGACAGAGTAACAACAACAGTAGTAGGCGAGAGTGGACCTATACAACATGGTGTAGGTGTGGGAGGCCAGAGAGAGGGAGAGGGATTTGTACCCTTTCCCCATTATTGATCACACACGAGACCTCTTGAGGGTTGTCATCCCCCTAAAAATATAATTGAAATCATAAGTTTCAATATCCTAATGGAAGGCATGTAGTCGTGGAGAGGTGTATTCAGGCGTGAAGGACTTTTGTGTATGTGTGGAAACATATAAGGAGACATTATATAGGGTATGTAACAATAATTGCCTATGGTCTATCTAAATGATCTAGAAGAATAAAAGAGAAAAATTGATTGTAAGAAATCTTGTATTCCTCTGCTAATGAATGGTATCATAGCCTGGTTTTTCTAGTTTGCATATGCGGGTGTACTTAGGAAGCCTTGAAGTAGATATTCATCTTTGTTGATTATCAAAACATAAAAGGTCCATGTACTTTGTGCAAAGGATTAATCAGTTTTGTTAACATTCTATCTCTACCATGGCACTTAATCGTATTAGTAGATCTTTCTCTTCAGTAGATAAAAGAAGATTGTTTGAAGTTAGCACTAGAAATTCTGAAGCCGAATGTTCATAAGTAGAAGATCCTCAATCTTGGAACCCTCCAAGATTAAATAGTTCAGAGATTTATGAGAAACCTCTAGTTTCTATATTCAGAAAGAAAGTAGTGTTAAAAGAAGTTGAATTAAAAATAAAAATTTATGGTTCCACTACTCAAATTATAGCTATAAATATGTTTTCTAGAGATGAAATTCGAAAGTTTGCAGAATATGTCAAGTCTCTTAGATATAGCTATATCCATTTTGGAGGAATCCGAATTGGTTTAGCTCCTTTGTTTCATAGGGGAATCAATACCTCTTGCATAGTTGATTTGTTTGATACAAGGCATCTCTTTTATGATCATGCCCGGATAGTAACTATCACAGGAAAATTACAGGAGGGAACACAATATGGCACTCTCATTCCTCATTATACCATGGGATTGGAAGATCCCCATCTCAAAGACGCCTGGAAAATGTTGGTTGGTGTCCAGGGTCTGCAAATGGTTTATGATTCAGAATTTCTCTTTATCATTATCCAAACGACATTCATGTTATCTAATACTTCCCATCCTAAACTCAAACAACATGTACTCAAAGATTGTCTTACTACTAGTATCTCAAATTCCTAAAGTTCTCGAGTTTCTTATGAAGATGTCGGCTTACCAACTGATTGGTATTTCTATTATGCAACAAATTTCCAAAAAGAGTATGAAAAGAGCAAAAATAGATCAGAAAGAGTACTCCACGACTTGATTGAAGAAATTAGTTGAATAACAAGCCTCTTCGAGGGGGAAGCCTCCTTATTCAATGTACTAAGTACACAAGACAAGATAATCCAAATGAAAGGTCTCTTTCCTATATATAGGAGACTAAGGGTTACAATCCCAACTAACTGACCCAAGCCGACATAACTAATATAACCATACTAATGATAATTACTACTAATGGAACAAAGTCGGCATCAAAACTAATGTAATGAACCACAACATAGGGGAAATGTGCCCATATTTAGGGTTTAACATGCCCCTCCCCTTCAAACAAGTGTTGTCCTTAATGCTTGATTAGTTGCGGATGCCTCTATATGAAGGACTCATCTTCCCATGTCGAATCTTCAACTGGTAAGTTCTTCCACTTTATGAGGTACTCAGTAATAGCTCAATTTTGTAGCTGTTTAGTCCTTGTTTCAATGATTTGTTTAGGTTCCAATATGAATTTTCCTTTGTCATCAAGATCCGGAAAGATTGTTTGAATTGGGATCTTATCTCCTATTACCTTCTTTAAGCAAGAAACATGGAAATATGGATGTACTCTTGAAGATGAAGGGAGCTCCAATTTGTAAGCCATACTACCAATATTCTGCAACACTTTATAAGGACCATAATACTTGGGTGCTAATTTATTGTCCTTCTTTAATAAATTGATGTTAATTTTTCAGAATTTACTTCAATCTGATCTAGGATCTTAACTGAGAGAACAACATGTATAGCATATCTACAACATATCAATCATGGACACAATAATGCAAGCACACAAGAGACACAGAGTTTACTTGGGGAAAACCATAAAGGTGAAAAACCACAATAACTTCCTCAGAGATAGGTAGAGCAATGATACAACCAAAGCATAAGAGATAGACATCTCCTAGCAGCAACTTCTCCTCCTCCACAAGTGCGCCACTCTCCCGAGAGTGTGAGAGAGAATAGAATGATGAAATAGAGTGCCTCCCACACTCTATTTATACTTGACTTGACTTGCCTAATAACCTTTACTAGGTCAGCCTTAACTTAACCACATAACATAATGCTGACTGGGCCGACACCCAATAGGGTGGTCTAATAACCCTTTGACCCACATGGACGACCCCCAATAGGGTGGTCTAGTAACCCTTCGACCCACATGACTTATACAGGGCCGACCCCAATAAGGCGGTCTAATAACCCATCAAGTATAAGTTACGACACTTACAATATAAATGACGACACTTCCGTATAGAGGAATAATAACATCTCTATAGGAATACAAACACTTCCATATAGAGGAATAATACCATCTCTATAGGAGTACAATATACATATATGAAATACATTCCGAAGTTACATATACATCAACACTCCCTCTTAACTAGGAAGGTATTTCTCAACACAGGTCTTCTAGCACAAGTCTTCTTCTCTGGATCATCGTCACTGGATAATCGTCATCGAGTCATCGTCATCGTCACTGCTGCTGCTATCTCAATCAATCTATGAATATACTTGTTATAGGAAGTTCTATAGAGCCAGTCCTTTTTCATACTGGATGTAGGCCCACCACCTGCAGGTCTTCATCATCACTTGCCATACTGTGGAAATCTCAGGACTTATTATGTGCGTCACAAAACCTTAAAAGAGTCTCTTGGCTAGCAAGAACCCTAAAGAGCATTTGAGGCCTTTTTCATCTTGTCCATATCTCCAGGACTGATTACATGTGACTCCACCACAAAACCTAAAAAGAGAATCCCAGGACTGATTACGAGCACACGGCTCAACCTATCAGATCTCCCAGGGCACAAATTACATGTGGTCACCACAAAACCTTGAAAGAGCATCCCAGGACTAATTATGAGCACATGTCTCAACCTATCGGATCTCGCGGGCACAAATTACATGTGGTTATGGAAAAACCTCAAAAGAGCATCCCAGGACTGATTACGAGCACACGGCTAAACCTATCGGATCTCCCAGGGCACATATTACATGCCATAGGACAAAACCTCGAAAGAGCATTTGCCAAATATCCCAGGGCACAAATTACATGCCATAGGAAAAACCTCGAAAGACTATCTGCAAATCTCCTAGGGCACAAATTATATGCTTATCCGCACAACCTGTTCCATGGCCACAGAGTATCAACCTGATACTCATCATACATCATCCTGATGTACGCATGATCATCCTGATCATCAACACTGCATCATCCTGTTGCATGTCATCTGGAGCAACATCCTGAAGCTCGTCATCCATGATCATCTTGATCATACAATGCATCTACTTGATGCATACCAAGTATCTACTTGATACATATCACCATACATGATCCACCTGATCATACAATGTATCCACCTGATACATACATAGATACATGATCCAAGCATCCAAGAAGATGCATATACAAATACATATAAATGATCCAACTGATCATATCCAGCATCCAACATGATGCATACATACACAAATGATCCAACCGATCATATCCAGCATCAACGTGATGCATACATATAAAATGTAAATGATCTAACTAATCATACAGAGCAGAAACTAGAACATCATCCTGATGCTCATCATCCAATGCTTACATCCACAGCCATGTGAAGGATCCTCCTTCCAACATGCTTGGAGTGGCTTCAACAAATGTCTCCATCACTTCTTCCTCGAAGTGTCATCGATCTGAAGGCCTCTCTCTGAAGTACTCGAACTTCACTCTAGCTAGTGGCTTCGTCAACACATATGCAATTTTCTCATTCGTCGCAACATATAGGAGCTTCACTGCTCCTCTCTGCACCATATCCCTGATATAGTGATATTTGATCTCTATGTGTTTCAACCTGTCATGAAACATTGGGTTCTCAGAAAGCTTCACAAAACTTTGGTTGTCACAAAAGATACCAGTAGCCTCCAGAGGTAGGTCAAATAACTCAGACATTAGCTTCCGAAGCCATACTGCCTCACAACTAGTCGAACAAGCTGCAACATAATCTGCTTCGGCTGTAATCAGTGCTACACAGGACTGTTTCCTGCTAAACCAAGAGATCACACCTGATCCCATACTGAAGCAGCACCCGGAAGTGCTCTTCCTATTTGCAGCACTGCCTGCCCAATCTGAATCAACATAACCCTGTAGGTTAAACTTTTGATTCGTATCATACTTGAGCCCATAATCAACTGTACCCTTCAGGTACCTCAGAATATGCTTTACAACAACCAGGTGAACACTCCTCGGATCTGTTAGGAACTGGCCTAATGTGTTCACCGCAAAGCAAATATTTGGTCTCGTTTTCGTCAGGTACATCAAGGACCCAATCATCTGATGATACATCGTGACATCAACCGGATCAGATGAAGCATCACACAAAAGCTTCAGGTTCGATGCCATAGGTGTGGCCATGGACTTATAGTCCATCATCTCGAACTTCTTCAGGATCTCTACTGCATACTTCCCTTGTCCAAGGAAGATTCCATTTGTACTCTGTCACACCTCCATACCTAGAAAATAGTGCACCATCTACAAGTTCTTCATCTTGAACTTGGCAGCAAGCTTTCGCTGCGTGTTGAAAATCAATCTATCTTCACCTGTAATAAACAAGTCATCCATATACAAAAGTAGTATCACTGGATTGCCTTCCTCAACCTTGTAGTAAAGGTTGTAATCCGCTTTACTCTTGGTAAAGCCCAAACTGGATAGAAAGTTGTCTATCCTACCATACCAAGTTCTGCACATATATGACTCCTTGTCATGTGTCTCAGAACCAAGTGGCTGCTCCACATAGACTTCTTCTTCAACTATATTATTCAAGAAAGCTGTCTTGAAATCCATCTGGTGTATCTTCCATTTCATCATTGCAGCTAGAGCAAGTACGAATCTAATGGAAGTGTATCTGGCTATAGGAGCAAAAGTCTCTATGCTACCACCTGCAGCATGCTTGATCTTGTAGATACTCTTGGAAGTCACTACAGAATCCCCTTCAGGTCTTGGGACTGCATCCCAAACATCTTCATGATTGACTAGTACTCCTCGATCATAGCATTCTTCCCAGATCTTGGAAACTTCATTATCTTCAATAGATAACTTTGTTGCTGAACAAATGTTGTAGTCCTTCTTTTGTAGGTGATGGTATACGATCTTTCCTACACAACAAGTTAAATTGCATGATTAGAAAACATCTCATATTTTTCAAAACAAATTCTTACACATAAAGAAATATGTCATACAGTCATGCAATTATCTTTAGCCAATGCTTCAATACAACATTTATCCATATCCCGTAACTTTTCTAGATGCCTTCCAATCTCTACCAGAACATTGTTAAGAGTGTGCACAACTCCCAACATGTTAGCAAATAGGTTTCATTCTAGATAAGTAGCAATGGAGTGTTGTACAGTGCCATAGGCCACTTACCCATGTATATTAGTAGTATACTGTTCATCAATGCAACTATTCTAATATGCATAATACACAACCTAATTCTAGGAACATGAGTATATTATTGAACAGTATTATTTAAACATAAAATATGCAAGGAATGATAATTCAAATACTGATTTTTTTTGTTTGTTGGGCTGACTCCCTCTCAGTCTTTGCTTCTTTTCTGCAACTCCATTCTGATGTGGATTGTGAGAAGTGGTCAACTCCCTCTGAATATCTGCATCGTTGTAGAAACTACTGAAGTGTGCTCCTTCTTGATCTTTGCTTCCTTGCAGGAACAACTGGAGTGTGCTCCCTCTTGATCTTTGCTTCCTGTATTACTTGTCCTTGAACTTATATCCATCACTATGCATGCTTATTAGTATCCTCATTGTGTTATCCTTGAGGTCTCATACATAATCACACATTCATTAGTATAATCTTAATACTATCAAAACACAATAATCTTAAACATGTATAGTCATGATCATTTCAAACACAGATAATAAACATTAGTATTCAAGGACTCTTATGGTTAGTCATATCATAAATTAAAGTAAGAAACATAATATGCCTAAACCAGTGATTACTCAAACCTATACTTTCATGACTCTTCTGGTTAGTCATATCATCAATTAAGGTAAGAAACATAATATGCATAAACCCATGATTACTCAAACCAATACTTTCATGACTCTTCTGGTTAGTCATATCATCAATTAAGGTAAGAAACATAATATGCATACACCCATGATTATTCAAACCTATGAATAATCATTATCAATCATGCCATGTATACTTATATAAGAGATCCTATCATAAGGTAGGATTCTAACTTGATATAGGAAAAACATAACTGGATTAATATGTTAGCTGGTTATTGTCTAACATACCCACATGATGTCTTCATGACTTGTGCTAGTAACCTGCATATCTCATAGGTTAACCATTATAGAACCAACTTATACATACCTCGTAAATAGATCTTCTAAGTGATCCATGACAATGGGTGAATCTTTGTCTTCATGTCACCATGATCATATGTTCATGAACTAGAACATGATTTGTCTTTCTTGTTGTACCTTTCATGTTAGCAGACAACATAAACCTCATACAACACCATAATGCATTAGTACAATCATAAGTGTCAACACCCTAATCAATGAATATCTTCTATCATGCATTCATAATTTTATTAAGGTGATACGACAAGTTTAAATTTAATCAAGATTGTACTAACTGTAATAACATGAAGACAAACATACCATAAACTTAACCATGAACAAATCTCGAAACATACCTGGATGAGTCATACCTGTTGAGATTGCTTGTAATCTTCTTATGTAAGGCCTTAGCCTCATCTCCCTCTGAAACAGGAACTTCTTCACTTATGTAGGTGACCAATCCATTCTCTTCTAGGATTAACCCAATCCACTTGATTTGCAAGAACTGGATCTGGAGCTGGAATAGGGTTTGTCAGAGAAAACCTAAAAATTCAAACTTTGAATTTCAAACTTCCGAAAGGATAGAAATATGCGCCTTGATGAGCTGATCAAGTTGGTATACTCATAATTTGAAAACTGCAAAGTTTCACCCCTTAAATTTTCCTTTGAAACTTCTGGATTCACTAGACATGACCCCAAACTAGGGTTTGATAAAGCCCACCCTTCTTCCCAATCAAAAGGTTCGATCCAAATCTCTAAGCTTCTATTTTTCTGAGAAGCTTCTAGCCGTGGTCACAGATTTCAAAAATTTCCATTTTTACAGAAGCCCTAATTTTCCACTTTTTCGATCAAAGTCTTGAACTAGGGTTTGATCAAGCTGGGCCTTCTTCCCAACCAAAAATTATGATATTGGTCTCTAAATTTTGATTTTGATGAGTGTCATTCAGCCGTAGTCTCCGATTACAAAAATTCCAACTTTCTCCAAAACCCTGAATTCCGGAAGCCATGAATGAAGGTGCTAAAAAATAATTCTATTTTGGCAGAAATATGTACCCGATTGTTTCTGGTGTAACTCCGAACTTTTCGATTCATAGGGTCTAAAATTTTTTTCTATGATATCTCGACCTGTCATCTTTCCAACCCCACAGGTTTGACCTCAAATGGATTCTCTGAGAGAGAGTTATGCCAAATGTTGCAACGTGACTTGTTTATGGGATAAAACAAGAGAGTGAACTTGTACAGAGTTCCACATGTCACTGGTTTTGTTTCGGCCTCTAAAAAAGTTACCTGAGAAAGTACAATACGTGCACTACCTGTCACTTTTTACGAAATGTCATTTGGAGCTTCCTAGCCCAAGTTATGACCCTTTTTCCAAGGTCACCTGTTTATGACTGAGATCTGGAAGAAGCATAAACCCTATATTGTACAGATCATAAATCACAAAGTACAACGAATTAGAGGTTTTCCTTTGGACACAAGGTACATGGGGATCTTATCTTCTCCATGTACGATTTTTAGAACCTTAAACCTCTCCAAAATTTATTTATAGCGAAAGTTCTACGATGACTGATTTTTGCTATATCAAGCCCTAGCTTCGCAATTGCAACAAGTGTCATACATGCCATACCATGCCTTCTTTCAAGCTAGCTCTGATACCATGTTAATTTTTCAGAATTTACTTCAATCTGATCTAGGATCTTAATTGAGAGAACAACATGTACAACATATCTACAGCATATCAATCATGGACACAATAATGCAAGCACACAAGAGACACAGAGTTTACTTGGGGAAAACCATAAAGGTGAAAAACCCTAATAACTTCCTCAGAGATAGCTAGAGCAATGATACAACCCAAGCATAAGAGATAGACATCTCCTAGCAGCAGCTTCTCCTCCTCCACAAGTGCGCCACTCTCCCGAGAGTGTGAGAGAGAATAGAATGATGAAATAGAGTGCCTCCCGCATTCTATTTATACTTGACTTGACTTGCCTAATAACCTTTATTAGGTCGGCCTTAACTTAACCATATACCATAATGCTGATTGGACCGAAACCCAATAGGGTGGTTTAATAACCCTTTGACCCACATGGTCGACCCCCAATAGGGTGGTCTAATAATCCTTCGACCCACATGACTTATACAGGGCCGACCCCAACAAGGTGGTCTAATAACCCATCAAGTATAAGTTACGACACTTACAATATAAATGACGACACTTTTGTATAGAGGAATAATAACATCTCTATAGGAATACAAACACTTCCGTATAGAGGAATAATACCATCTCTATAGGAGTACAATATACATATATGAAATACATTCCGAAGTTACATATACATCAACAATTGAGAGACATCTGCTTGTAAGGTTGTAGCCTGATAAATACCCAATCCCCTTCTTCAAAACTCCTTTCACTACGATGTTGATCAGCTTGTTGTTTTATCCTGTTTTTTGACATAGTCAGGTTGTCCTTAAGTATATGGAGAAATTCTTGCCGGTGCTCTATGTGATCTTCCATGACTTGAAATTTAGATTTTCATTTTAAGGGAGATGTGATAGATGGAGGATGGTACCCATAAAGTGCCATAAATGGAGACATTTTTTATTATGCATGGAAGGAAGTATTGTACCACCATTCTTCCAATGACAACCATTTCACCCATTGTGTTTGTTTATTAGATGAAAAGCAACGAAGATAGCCTTCCAAACACTTGTTCACTATCTCAGTTTTCCCATCAGATTGAGGGTGATAAGATGAACTGTGAGCCAATTGAGTACCCAAACAGGAAAATAATTCAATCCAAAATTTTTCATTGAAAATTGGATCTCTATCACTTACAATAATCTTCGGATTTCCATGTAACTTATGAACAGTTTCCATAAAGGCTGCAATTACTGTACTTCCATTAAAAGGGTGGCTGCAATTACTGTACTTCCATTAAAAGGGTGAGAGAGTGCAAAAAAGTGTGCATACTTCGTGAGTCTATCAACAACCACCATAATAACATTCTTTCCTTTAGACTTGGGTAGACTTGTGATAAAATCCATGGAGACTTCCTACCAGTGCTGGAAAGGTATGTCTAATGGTCACTAGAAGTCCTGGGGTCTTAATCGTTTCACCCTTATTATGTTGGAAAACCAAGCATTCAGCCATGACCCTTTGAACATAAGATTTAAGACCTTCCCAAAAAAATTCCTTCTTGACCCTGTGGTAAGTTTTTAGGAATCCTGAGTGCCCACCTATAGGAGAGGTGTGTAATTCTGAAAGGACCTTCTACTTGAGTTGAGAGTTTTTGCATAAATATATGTGATCCTTATACCATAGTGAATCATTTTTCCACACAAAAGTATCTGATACACTGGGATCATTCTGTAGCTTTTGAATGAGCATCCACACAGATACGTATTTTTTCCATTATTCCCTTGCTACTACTATCCAATCTGGTTGTAGAATGAAAATGGAACAAAGTAATGCCTCAACATCTTCATCTTTTCTGGAGAGTGCATCTACCACCACATTATGTTTCCCCTTTCTATATATGATTTCAAAGTCATATCCCAACATCTTGGTTACCCACTTTTGTTTCTCTTTTGAAGATAGTCTCTATTCCAAGAAGTATTTAAGACTATTATGATCTGTTTTGACCTTGAAGTGCCTACCTATGAGATAAGGACGCCATTTATTAAGAGCATGTAGTATTTCCAACATTTCCTTCTCATAATGGGATCTTGTAAGTTCTTTCCCTTGATTGGATGACTTGTGAAAGCAAGTGGATGTCCTTCTTGCATTAGAAAATCGCCAATGCCATTTCCTGAAGCATCACATTCCACAATAAAGATTTTTATGAAGTCTGATGTGGCCAATACAGGAGCTGTGCACATTGCCTGTTTAAGTTGTTCAAAATATTAAGTTTCCTCTAG
Source organism: Larix kaempferi (assembly GCA_027924585.1). Classification (NCBI taxonomy): domain Eukaryota; kingdom Viridiplantae; phylum Streptophyta; class Pinopsida; order Pinales; family Pinaceae; genus Larix; species Larix kaempferi. The sequence continues at coordinate 4,267,913 of BSBM01000344.1, read as the reverse complement.
AGTCCAAGAAAATGCATCTTTATTCAATAATGTTTTTAGAGGCGCTGCTATTCTTCCATAATTTCTAACAAACTTGTGGTAGTACCCTATCAAACCTAAGAATCCTTGAAGATTCTTCAGGTTTTGGGAAATCATACAGTCTATCATGGATTTAATTTTGTTAGGGTCTACCTTGACACCTTCATGAGATACAATATGACCCAAATACTCTACCTCCTTCACCCCGAATAAACATTTGGAAGGTTTTGCATATAGTTTTTGCTCATGTAGTAGTTGTAGTACCTTGTCAACATGTTCTTCCCAAGACTTGCTATAGATTAGTATATCATCAAAGAATACTAGCACAAATTTTCTAAGAAAAGGCTTGAAAATGGAATTCATCAAACCTTGAAATGTGGAAGGTGCATTCGTGAGACCAAATGGAATGATTAGAAATTGATAATGACCTTCATGAGTTCTGAATGTTGTTTTTGGGATGTCTTCATGTTTCATTCTAATTTGATGACACCTAGAATGAAGATCCAACTTTGTGAATAAAATTGCTCCATGTAGTTCATCAATGACAGGAATGGGGAACTTATCTTTAATGGTGATCTTGTTGAGATCTCTATAATCTGGACACATATGCCATGATCCATCTAGCTTGTGTACCATTACCACTGGTGTAGAGTAAGAACTTTGGCTAGGCCTAATTATGCATGCCTCTAACATTTCTTCAACCATACGCTCAACTTCACTCTTTTGTCCATAGGGGTATCTATAAGTTCTGATCTTAGGAGGAACACTTCCTGGGATTAAGTGAATAGAATGATCAAAATATCAGATAGGTGGAAGACCTTTTGGAATATCTTCAAATACCTTTGAATTCTTATTAATGACCCTTTGAATATCCAAGGAAATAGGAAGCTTAGATGTTTGAACATCTAATGAGCATAATTGTGCAATTACACCTTGATGTCCCTTTTTCATCAATTTTGTCATACCATTAGAGATTCTCACCTTGCTTGGTTTCCTTGTGATACCCTATAATTCATATTCCTTTCCTTCCCATAAAAATTTCATGAAAAGCTTCTGAAAATTAAAAGCCACAATTCCCAAAGATTGTAACCATTGAACTCGTAAGACAGCATCAACACCACCCATTGGAATAGAAATCATTGGACTATTCAATACATATTCTCCCATAGTAAGATTTATATTGTGTCATTTCCCTGAGCAGTTGATAGTTCTTCCATCTGCAATCATTACTTGAAACTATGGTCCTGGATATACAAAGAAATTGAAATATTTTTTTAATTTATAGTGAATTAAATTATGAGTACTACCATAATTAATCAACATAGTTACCTTTTTATTTTTGATAAATCCTTCGATCTTGAGAGTTTGAGGAGTGCTAATTCCAACCAATGCATGACATGATATGGTGGGAGTAATCTCTTCTGAAGTAATATATTATATTTCTTCATTTGGAGATGGTTCTTATTCTTTTGGTTCTTCCTCTTCACATTCTATGTAAAATAATTTCTTCTCACCACACTTATGTCCTTTACTATACTTGTCGTCACACTTAAAACATAGGCCTTTTTCTCTTATTTCCTCTATTTGTTGAGGTGTCAACCTTTGAGGTGGGTTAGAAGAAGTAACACTATTCTCTCAGTATGTGTTGTAGGTTCTCTTTCTAGTAGCCATCATCATATTTTTACTTCCAAACTTCCTTTCCATCATGAAGGCCTTCTCCAAGGATGGTGGTTCAAAGAGACACACCTCATGTTGAATGTTATCCTTAAAGGTGCCAATGAAGAGATCCAACAGATTATTTTTGAAATTTTCTTCACTCTAAGACTTACATTCTGAAACTGTTTGATGTGCTTTGCAATTGGACCTTTTTTCTTGAGATTTATTAACCAGATAAAGAAGGTATTGCTATTAATATCCCTATAATGTGCAATCAATTCTTCGATGAATATAGACCAAGATATAATAGAGTCCTTTTTAAGGTCACAAATCCATTGGTACCATACAAATTGATCAGGATCTAAATATAATGATTGAAAAGTTGGAATCTGGTGTAGATCAAAGAATTGCTCCATTTAGAATATCCATGTTATTGGATCATTGCCATCAAACTTTCTCATGTCAATCTTTGGGAAGTTGGGTACCCCTTGGTGACCATCCCAGATGAATTCCATTACCATAATAATTTCCTCTTAGAATATTCTGATTCATGGAAGGTTTCTCAACATGAGAATTATTTTTATCCTCCCGAGTATCCTGGAACACATCATCACCTGTAGGAAGAATATCCCTTGAATTTTGTATGAGATTAACAATATTTGTCATATTCTTCATCAAATTCTCCTCTAGATTGAGTAAATCAACTATTCTCACCAAACCTTTCATATTTTCCTCCATTTTATTCAACCTATCCTCAAAATTATCCAAATCTACTTTTTTTCACAGACTGTTTAATCATATCTTCCAACTGGTACACTCGAAAAGAGAGGTCTTCCCTTTCATCATGTGTCGAGGATGGATCCTCTGGGGGTTTGGATGGAGTAAGAGTCTTTAGAATTCCTTTTGGTGGAATTTTGAACAATATGAATAGATATCACACCTTAGGTGTCACCACAATTAGATCCTTCTACTCAAGGTTAATCAAAATTAAAAATGGTGTACCTTTTCAAACCCTGATTGGAAGACAGTTTTAAGTCCGACTTGAAACTGATATAAATTTTAAATTTATGCTCCTATGGGTGTGAAATTCCATACTATTGTATCCTGATGTGTCCTCTTTCCAATTCCACATATATGTTCTAATTTTTATTTACCAATAAAAATTTATTATGAATCTCCCAACACCTCTTATTTTTGGTCTTTCCATAATAACAAACTTGTACTGTATAACACGTGTCCAATATTTTGTATATGAGGTTGAAAACCCTACCAAATATATTGTGGTCCATCTTATTTCAAATTCAATAGGTCTCACTCAATTTGGATATTTCATGCCCCATATATGACCTTTTTGTTCAAAACCCCTATTTTAGACTAGTTTTTGGACTAGTCCAAATCCCTAGCTTCTAGAGAGAATATCGTCGAACCTGTAATGTTTCAGGATCTGAAACTTGGACCATAGTTATTTCTATCTTTTTTCTAGATGGGTTTAATTCTCTCTCTCTGAACCCTTCTAGAAAAAAATTTATATTGAAAATTCCAAGATGACTTGTGTTGAAGAAACTAGTCCCGAGGAAAGGGCTCTGATACCAAATGTTATGCAAAGTTTTTCCAAAAAGAGCATGAAAAGAGAAGAAATAGATTAGAAAGAGTACTCCACGACTTGATTGAATAAAATAGTTGAATAACAAGCCTCTTCGAGCGGTAAACCTCCTTATACAATGTACTACGTACAAAAGACAAGACAAGACAAGACAAGGTACTCCAAATGAAAGGTCTCCTTCCTATGTATAGGAGACTAAGGGGTACAATCCCAACTAACTGACCCAAGACGACATAACTAATATAACCATACTAATGATAATTACCACTAATGTACCAAATCCGACATCAAAACTAATGTAATGAACCACAATATATGGGAAATGTGCCAATATTTAGGGCTTAACAATTTCCAATACCACTCACTAAATATTGCTAGTCAAAAACCCTGAACTTTACACCAATCCATTACATCTGACAATCATGTACATCTCATTCCTTCTGTTGAGAACCAAGCAAACTCCTCTTCTTATGGCTTACATACAGATGTCTACAACTGGTTTGACTGAGGTGTCACCTCCTCTCTGCAATTCCCTTCCTGTCATTCTCTTATTCATCCCTCTCAGAGTTTACCCAGCCAATGTGGTGAAATTCCACCTCCTTCAGTTTCATATTCTTCAAACCCCTTTTTACCTACCTCTTTCAATCTCGTTAATCCATTGAATCCATCTTCTAATATTCCTGGCAAGGCTAGATTATGGCAACATCGCAGTTTCTCTCCATGTTTCATGGACAATTTATCGAGAGCAGACTCAAGGCATGATCTCCCTAGCTTAACGTAAGTCTAAAATAAAAGGACAGAACATAGATTACTTTCCTAGATCATGTAGAAGTACAAATGCAAGAGTAGATTGTTTACCTTAGATTTGTAGATCCCTTTCTCCTTCGTTGATACAATGCCCCGGCGCTACCAGATTGGAAGTAGCTAAACCCTGTTGAACATGTAACAGACCATGAGAAGTGAAAGCATATATCTCATATGACAGATCTAAGTTAACAGTTAAGAAAGAAAACTCTAAACATTATCAAAGAGACAACATTTATAGAAAGCAATTATATTAACTGTGTTGAAGAGTGGAGAAGTACAATAGAAAAGATGATTACAACCATCGCCTTAATGCTGCAAGCTCCTTCCGACAAGCCATGCCAAAGCTCCTAGACAGAAGTGAAGGTTCCCTAAGCTAGAGTGTTAGATCTATTGGGATTGATTTCACCAACATAAGAATACCATAGACTTCCTCCCCTTGGGATGGGAGTGAGCTTCATTTAAATAGGACTAAGTGGATAGGGTATGGATAGGATAGGTTGAGATATGATAGGATAGACTTAAGGGATCTTTCCAAGGTTTTAGGAGTTGAGTGCCAACTCTCCCAAGAGGTCAGGGATAAGGCCCCAAGTCAACAAGCTTCGAGAAGGAGCTCGAAGAAGCTATTTTATCCATCTAACTGACTTCATCGCATCCTGTAATGGAGCAAGGTGCGACGTCGCATGTTGCATGAGTGCAACCTACGATGACCTCTCAAAACCTAGTACAAATGGGTACAAATCCTTCCAGGTAAATCACTTAATCAAGGTAACTCTAGGGGTGTATACACTGAATCTCATGATGGGAATATTTTAGGTGTAACAGAATGCCCCCCAAAGCATGAAGCTGTTGAAAAATAGACAGGTGAAGTGATTTGACAGAAGAAATGGCAATGGACTTGTCGGACGAAGGACATTGTTGCAGTACAACTGACTCTGAGTACACAGTCACAAATGACTCACAACATGGCTGCCGACCAATACAATGCAGATCCATGGTAGTAATGATTGACTGAACACAATCATGGCTACTAGACACAAGCGTAGATCCATGATGAGATGATAACATTGCCACGACCAATACAAATGTGGATCTGTGTGATATAACTAAATACAAACTCCATCGCAACCTAGGTAGAACATGACTCCCCATGGTCTTCAAGCTGAACCCGCAATGATACGAATCTATCCATGTGATTACAAATGTCTTGACGTCGAACATGGTAGAAACCACTTGATTACCAGTCATTGATGTAAACCGTTAACAAGCACGAGGGAGATCATCATTAATGTCAATGATTCCCAAGGTATCATAGTACATATCATCAAGCGCGAATAAGTGAGTTGAAGTCAAACGCAAGATGAAATCTTTCAATCAAGAGTCAATGATGTAAAATCATGTTAAAAGCGAGGTAACCTACCATTGAGGCATGTAGGTCCAAGGTACTTGGTTGGTTTCTAGATTCAATCCTTGGATGATGAGTTGATGTCGACAAGGATGAATCCGTCGAAGGAGGGCCATGATGAATCCCCCATCAATTGACACGAAACATGACAAAATATGTGTAGAGTAGGCCGGATGGTATAGTGACATGCAAGACTGACTCATAATAGATCGACATGGTGGCGGATGTATTGACTACAGATGATAAATGATGGATGTATTCTTGAACATGGGCATGGCAGTATTGACACGACAAGTACGACACAAATTCCTAATGCGACTGATGACGGAAGCTTTCTTTGAATGACTCAAAGGAGTAACAAGACTCACAAAGTAAGTGGAACTCGAGGACAGACAGATGACCCAAGTGTTGTATGCAAATGCAAATGAGTGCCATGTTAAAGAACGACTACGTACTGCCACTGGTAAAGTGTGTAACATAAAGGCTTTCCTTTTTCCCCATCATGAACGATGAGTGCCTCATGTGTTTTTTATGAGCTTGATGAGGGTAACCAGATGCTCGGTATAGCTCATCTCATAGATGAGTCCAATCCCAAATATTTTTTGAACCTGAGATAGGAGGGGTTCGTCCCATGGCGGGCCCTTCAATGTAAGAGTTTAACGGGTCCATAGAAGGCAAACTCGATCGTCATTTCATGTTTAGAGATTCTGAAAAGAACTAAAGAAGACTCCAATGGTCCTTTTTCGTAAAGTTAGTCTCATTGCCCGAAAAAGGGTAAAACAACGCGGGAGAGGACTCTTCTAGTCATGATTGGCTGGAGTATACCTTTTTCGTAACTAGTGCCCCTAGTCCGAAAAAGGGGTAAACTATGACCAGGGAGACGACCGTTCAAATTCTCTTACAAGCGGGAACGCGACAAGTTTGCTTGGAAATCTTTTCGTATTTCGAGAGCCTGAAAAGAGCTTAATGGTAGACTCCATGGGGGTCCTTTTCCGTAGGAGTTTAACGAGCCCAAAAAAGTGATAAATTGTAACTTGGTAACATATTCTCATGGTTTCAAGAGCACGAGAAAGAACAAAGAGTAAGCTCATAATCATTACATAATTAAAATTTAATGAATCGAAAAGATAAACGACAAAATACACAAGGGGTGTTCATACCTAAGATGACCGTTCCAATATGAAAATGGCATAGAAAGGCACTTCACAACTCCTGCACACTTGGAAACTAGGTCAAATAGTCAACCGAACCTTCAAATATAATAAAATTGATCCAAATTATAGCAAATGGCATAATGGAATCAAATATTTGAAAAAGGAATATTCCATTTCATTTATAAATAGAAAAATGGGCCAAAAATAGTCACCATTGTTTCATTTGCCAATTTGGGAGCAGAAGTGCCAATTTGGAGCCAAAACTTCCTTTGTCGATTTCAAGAGCTACAATCCACCATTTCACCCATCGTCTAGAGCAGGTAAGCCTAAACTTCATCCAGCAACTTTCTAATGGATTAGATTTTGATTTTAGGTTTAATTTTTGGGTTTTTTTATGAATTCATGGAGGGCTATTGCGCCCTCGGCTCATTGCAGTTTTCCCTTTCGGGAACTGCGACGAGACCAACTCGGCGCAAATCCCGAATGTGTGGGGTGCGATGTCATCGCACTGTTTGCAAAATCATCGTGCGACGACAGAGGTGCATTTCCCAAACATCAAATTAAACCCAAAAAGGGAACTTGTTGTGGTTGAAGCAAGATATAACAATGTTTAAATGCCCATTTTGGCAGGTTGTCAGCAAGCAAACATGGTTTAGAGTGGTGGGAAAGAGAACACAAGGTGGAAGACATACAAGCTGCCAATGATCCAGAATGGGTGAATGCTTTGAGAAACTACAATTTACTCAAGTTCTTTGAGGTTCAGAGGATGAGATCCCAAATCCCGTTATTGTCACATATGCTCCGGTGTTGGGATGCAGCCCAACAAAACTTTGTGATCAGTGAGCATATCCTCACTATAGATGTTGAGGACATCTATTTTCTTACTAGTTTGTCTCGGAGAGGGGACCCTGTAGCTCTCACCAGATCACAGGCTAGTGACCGCACTGTCGATGACATGGTGTCACAACATTGTATTGTTATTGCTCGATCTACCAGCGGGAAGATTCCCATCAGGGATGTCGTGAACCGCCCACTGCGTACCATATTGTTCACTATTACTAGAGTGGCGGGGAGCCAAGCCCCACACATGGCCACTTGTGCTCAGATGCTTTATGCGGAGGACTATATGTCCCCCAGGATCTTCAACTGGTGCGAGGGTCTCCTCGCAAACATCCGAGCTTAGTTGACCAAGTGTCGGCGGGGAGAGCTCAAGCAGTTTGGATATGGATCCATAGTGATCTCGTTCTTACTGGAATAGGTCCCCCTTTTACGTCCTTAGGTACCACTGGAGGACAGGGATCCTAAAGATACTCACATGGTCAGGTGGGTCGATGTGATGGCCCGACATGGTGGGGGCCCTATTATCAGATACCCTCTTGAGTTTTTCACTTGGTTGGAGGGCCAGTTATTGATGGTGGAGGATTTCCCATACAATGGTACAGACTTTAGAGATGACCCAGACTTACCGCTGCTAGACGGAGCAGCATGGAAAGACCTCGGTAAGAACAAATGACCCTTGTACTTTTTTGGTTTTGTGCATTTATATAATTTTTTTGATATAGTGCTGACAGATGAACAACATCTGTGTGCAGATGTGGGACCTGTACGACCTGTGGGTACCTCTCTTCTAGCCAAGAGAGAGAGAGGGGATGCAGCAGCTGTGGATCTAGCTATGCATGCTGCCATCGCGGAGATGGATAGAGTCTACGCCAACCTGAGTGGGTTGACATTAGACATCCCTGAGCCATCGGTGGATGAGGTGTTGCGGCCCATGGAGGCACACACGGTTGGAGCTCCTATGCGCTGTTTCGCAAGGTTGCGAGAGTAGTCACATGTTTCCAAACTCAGCAGGCTAGGGCTGCTAGACCTCTTAGGGTTGTACGGGTCAGGAAATAGGCCATATGTTGTTGTTGTGTGTGTACTGAGAGCTTAGAGGCCTCAGATTTTGTATTATTGAAAGCTGCGAGGCTTCAGATTTTGTAGAGATTTACTGAAAGTTGTCGTGCTTCGTATTTTTGTATTAGGACTACCTTTTTGAGATTATCTATATATATACAGATAGTCAGGCGATTTATACATTATGTGTTCTAGAAATAATGATGTGATCTTGTTTATATGCTTTGCTTTTATACAGTATATTATTTACATGTTGTGAATGCTTTTACATATTATGAGTATTATGTGTGTGCGATGTACCAATCTAGAATGAAGTTGGCCATCAAGTCAGCAACTGCATTTAACTCTCATGGAATGAGTAGGTATTGAATGGATTCAAATGACCTTTCTAGGAGACGAACTCGTCTAAAGAGATGGAGTAGGGTAGGATCACGAATTGCGTAGACCTGGTTAAGATGGGAAACCACTAGTTGAGAATCCATGTGGATGACAATGTGGTTCATGCCCAAGGAAATAGCATCGGTTAAGGTTCCAAATACGGCCAGATATTCTACGGCGTTGTTGGTTGCAAATCCAAGGCAACTTCCTCCTGAGCTGCTGAGCTCACCTGTTGGGGAATACAGTACCCAAGCTGCCGAAGCAAGGTTACGGGTATGCCGGCTAGCGTCATCCGCGAATCCGTAGCATGTTGCCATCTGCACACGCAGACAGAACATGGTATAAGAAGCGGAAACAAGATCTAGAGACACTAAAAGACAAGCGCGTCACACCACACACAAACACTCCATGTACAGTATATACAAGAAATTCTATGCATGATAGGTTCAGGCATAGTACCTCTTCAGGTAAATCCCATTACGGGGTTCACCCAAAGAAATTTCGTCATAATCTTCAAGTTCGTAAGCTCCTTTTTCCAAAACATGTTTGACAATGTAAGGTCCGTGCCACATGGACTCGAACTTTATTGCCCCTAGCTTGTCATGTTTTTGGTCATATGTAAGGACCAGGTCACCCTCATTGAAAATCCGAGGTTCAACTGACTTGTCATATTGATCTTTGATGCATTTCTTGTGTGCTTCGTTAGCAAGAGAGGGATCTTGGCGGGACTCGTAACATTTTGCTAAGTATAGGAAACATTCTTCCTCGGCAGTAGTGTTAGGAAGAAGTTCGACAGCGAGTTGTACTAGAGATGGAATTTTGCACTCTATGGGAAGGACAGCCTCCAATCCATACACCAATTGAAAAGGAGTGAAGCCTGTGGCAGTTTTAATGGAAGTTCTGTAGGCCCATAATGCTGAAAAGAGTATATTATGCCAATTGGACTTATGTGTACCTACCATCCTTTGGACCATGGTTTTCAAGGCCTTGTTAATGGCCTCGACCTGTCCATTAGACTGCGGGTAGTAGGGTGTTGAGTTTTCATGGAAAAAACCCAATCTATCGCTCAGTTCATCAACCATATGGTTTTGAAAGTGAGAACCATGGTCGGTCACTATCGCTTGCGGAACTCCAAACTGTGCTATTACATGATTGAACATGAAGAGTGTGGCGGTTTTGCCATCATTTTGGTATGTAGGCATTGCCTCAGCCCACTTTGTAAAGTAATCCATAGCTACTATGATGTAACTATGCCCCCTGGCCGAGGTAGGCTTACAATGCATAAAATCGATGCCCCATTTTGTGAAGGGGCCCACGGCAATAACCGAGTGTAGCAGGGCGGGATGGGTGCGCTTCTTCGTATGGAAGTGTTGACATGGAGGACATCTTTTTATGGCCTCAATACAATCTTTGAATATAATAGGCCAATAATATCCTACGCGCAAAATATTCTGGGCTGTAGCCATCCCAAAGAAGTGACCGCCACATGCCCCAGCGTGATAGTCATTTAGAACGCGTTCAACCTCATCATCAGTTAGACAATGTCAAAGAATTGAATCGATGCCATAGTGATACAAAGTATCACTTATGATCAGATAATACTTCGCATGGTGACGTATTCTACGACGGTCGTCACGAGACAGTTGAGGATTGAAGCGTTGGGTTTGAAGATACAATGAGATATCTCCATACCACAGATTAGTCGTACTGATGAGAAACAACGATTCGTCTGGAAAAGAATCATTGTGCTAAACTTCTACATCAGGACGGGGAAGGTCGCAAATAAGCTCAGCAAACAGTACCAAAGAATTTTTAGACTTAGCTTTCTCGAAAAGAAGGTTGAAATCTTGCAGTATCACAATCCAGCATGAGTGCTTGCCCCCAAGTACCTGACATCTCAGTACGTGGTACATGGGGTTCGAGTATGCAATGATGGTGGTGGTGCGGAGCATAATATAGTGGCGGAAATTTTGGATGGCTATGACTGCCGCAAGAGCAAGCTTCTCGACATGCGAATATCTAGTTTCAGCATCAATGAGACCCTTACTTGCATAGTATATTACATGTTCCTGGGTATTTTGATCCTCCTGTACCAAAACCATGGCCATAGTGGTAGCAAAAGCAGCAAGGTATAAGATGTAATCTCGGAAATAGTTAGGCGGTTGGATTACGAGGGAATGCGTGATGGCATGTTTGATGCTGTTGAAGTATTTTTGAGCTTGATTGTCCCAACTGAATGGGACGTCCTTCTTAAGAAGCTTCATATACCCCTTAGTCTTCTCTGCGAAGTTACAAACAAAACGCCTTAAATAAGTCACCTTCCCTTGGAGACTTTGAAGTTCCGTCACATCAGTCGGAGGTGGTAGGTTAACAATGGCCTCCACCTTTAAGGGATCGATGCGGATCCCATCCTTCGAGACAATAAACCCTAAGAGGCATCCAGGCTCAATGCAAAAGATACACTTAGGAGGATTCAGACGGATATTGTACCGTATGCATCTGAGGAAGATGACCGCCAGATGATCCATGTGGAACTCACGTTGCTTTGAATGAGCACGGAGATCGTCCAAGTAAGGTTCCACAAAGTCCTTAATGTCATGGAAGGCATACGACATGGACCGCTGGAACGTGGCGCCAACATTTTTAAGGAAAAACGGGAGTTTGCGGTATGCAAATGTCCCCCAAGGACAAATGAAAGCCGTCTTATGTTGGTCAGCTAGGTTGATCTCAATCTGGTTGTAACCGAAAAATCCGTCCATGAATGAAAAGGTGACGCTTCCAACACAATTGTCAATAATCTGGTCAATGAACGGGGTCGGGTAGTGCTGATTGGATAGGCTCGTAAATACGTTCAACGGGCGAAAAAGGCATCACATCTCCAATCCAGGGTGTTGTGGCTTCGTCAGGTACAAGCCAAGTATCAGTGGAGTGAGATGAAATATCTGTGGAGATCATGTTCACCGAGGAAACATGATTAGGGGGTCCGAAATGGGAAAAACACCCATGAGAGGTGAATCTTTCAAAAGGCCAACCCCTATACCCTCATACTGTTTTGACGTTTGTCCAATGGAAGGAACATGGTCACTAGGATGAGTAGTAGTGTCCGGTGTGCAAAAATCTAACTGGTCGACTGTAATAATTTGTCCTTGATGGGAGAATTGTACTACGCGGAAGACTGAAGAGGCTACCGCTTGCATGGCGTAAAACCAATTGTGACCAAGCAAGAGATTATAATCTATCGGGGCGGCGACCACTTCCACATTAATGGTTATGGTCTTTCTGCCTAACTCGACTGTGAGAGCTTGTAAGAGCCCATGAGGTTGAAAGCCACGTCCGTCGAATGCTTTCAACGTGGTAGTAGAACGATTCAATTCGGGAGAGCCGATGGCCCTCCAACAAGCGATTGACATGACAGAAGTAGAGGTGCCTTCATCCAAAAGGGTACGATGGACAATTTTCCTAGCAATGTTCGTAGCTACTTGGAATGTGAGCTGATGGGAAAGCCTCAGCTTGAAGTATTCAAGTCGGAACATGATGGTATTCGAAGAATCAGGGTCAACCGCACCGATTACTGCGAGGAGAGTTTTGCATTGATTGGGACAATTCTGTAAAACTTCCAGCATGGACATGGTGCAAGGGGCTTGTGCCAAGTCTTCTACGATATTGTAGTTCTGTGCTTCCCGAGCATTAGGATTGAAAACAAATTTTCTAATTGTGCTCTTGGGAGGTCGCAATATCAAATCTAAGGAGGGCTTCTCAATTGTGAGAGAAGTTGACGGTACAGTGACATCAGGTATAGAGTTGGAAGATTTTTCAGTATTACTTCCGACAAGTTCTTTCGAAGAGACCGGGTCGTATGATCGCGAGTGAGTGTTCAAATTGATCATCTTGTTAAGTAACATGAGAACATGCATGGTATTGGATGGTTCTCCCTAGGTTGAGGGAGTTTGAGCAATCATCTGTTGGTTTTGAGCGGGAAACGGGTCATTGAGGATTGCGGGAGTGGGTTTACCCCTAAGAAACTTTTGGACTTTGTCTCTATGGGAACACTCTTTGGAGAAGTGATCATCTCCACACAGTAAACAAGGATACTTTAGCTTCCGCTTCTGTTTGGTGTCCTCAGGAGTGCTCTTTTGTTCCTACTGGGCAGAATATTTCTTAGGTTTTCCCTTGTTTTTCTTCTTATTACCGGACTTCTGAGGTGAAGTTGATGAGACAGAATTCACTTCTTCAGTAGCAGCAGGAGCGGATGACTTGGTGGTGCTGAGACCAACCTGTGTTGGTGATGGGGACAAACCCTGGGGGTGCGAAGAACCAACAGTTTGATGAGGAGGCTGGGTGTGAAGGGATCCAATGATGCCATCGGCTTGGGGTCCCTTGAGTGGTTTCGCGGGGTCGTTAGCATCACGGGGTGCGTCGGGAAGAATATTAAACAATGCGATAGATTGAGTATAAACTAAGTCTAGCACATGGGCACTCACGATGGCTTGTTCTTCAGTGAAAACACCTCCCATGGAAACATCTCATGCTATGATAGGTATGAGGGACTTCGTAAACCAGTCTGCTAGGAGTTGATCTGGGACAGGAGCTTTAATGAGATGACGTCTCCTTCGCCACTCAGGAATATGATAAAAAATGTGAGTGGCGGTATTCTGACAGAGCGAGGTTAAAAGCTCAGTACCAGTTTCATACCGTATAGGCAACTGGAAATGAGTCAAAAAGTTCATGGCAAGAGAACCAAAATCAGGAAAAGAGTGGGGTGGTAACTTGATGTACCACTTGGCAGCCGAACCGATGAGAGTCCTTTGAAACAATCTAAGACGGATCGAGTTTTCTATTAAGGAATTAGATGAACACCATAAGTGGTATGTCATCACGTGGTTTTTAGGATCTTCACTCGACTTGCCATCAAATTTAGGGATACATATGAAAGTTTCACCGGAATAGGTGGCCAATTGGCTCCGTGGTAAATGGAGTCGTTGGTTAAACGAGATAGGTCAAGTAGGTCCAAGGTAGCCAAAAAGGGCAGCTGTGGATTAGGCTGCTCGTATTGATAGTATGGATGAGGCGTGTAAGGACCAGTATGACCATAGGGTGTAGTAGGAGGGAACTGACCATACGGTGGTGTGCTGCCCGAACTGTAAGGGGGTCTGCCACCATAAGGTGGTCCATTCCAATAAGGTGGGGGTCCACCTCCACCACCGGGAGGAGGTGGAGGTCCGCCCCCACTGCTAGGAGGAGGTGGGGGTCCATAACCATAATACAGTGGCCCGCCACTGCCTTCGCCTGGAGGGGGTGGTTGACCACCTTTGTCACTAGAAGGATGGGGGCCCCCACCACCTCCGCCGCCAAAAGGATGAGGTTTTCCACCACCACTACCGCCACCATAATGATTAGATCCACCAACGCCTCCTCCTGGAGGGGGTGGTGGAACACCTCCACCGCCCAAAGGGAAATGTACTCCTCCACCATAATAGGGTGGTCCTCCGCTGCCTTTGCCTGGGGGGGTGGTGTACCATTCCCGCCACCGCCGGAAGGGTGGGGGTCATTGTTGGTAAAATGGGTTGGACCTCCACCGGAAGGGAGAGGTCCACCTCCTCCAAAGTTAAGTGGGGGCCCACCTCCTCAAGCAAGAGGTGGAGATGGATTGATCAGGGGTGGTGGTGCTTGAGGGATAGTTGGTTGGGGTCCATGCTGTAAAACGGGTTCTTGCCCCCATAGAGTGTAGGGATTTCCGGGATAGGGTATCCCGTATGGTGAAAAAAACCTGGATACGCTTGATTCCATGAGGTTTGAGTTACATTGGATGGTCCCCCAACATGAGATAATCCCATGGTGGATGGTCTAGCGGGTTGGGGAGGTCCAACGGGAGGTCCGTTGGGGATTACATCGCTTATGTTCTGGTTAGGAAATGGGAGTTACCCCCAGCCACAATAGGTTGACCACTATTCAAAGGTTGAACCAACATAGGTTGTTGATTAGTTACCATAGTAATAACGTTACCAATGAGATAATCTGGGGGAATGGAGTATCCTCCCCTCGAATTTTGAGGTGGAGGAGGAGCTGGTAAAGTAACCGTGGTAGTAACAGGTGTGTTGGACTGTTGTCCTTCAACCGGTTGATTCACTTGAGGTGCAGGACTGGGCTCTTGCGAGGGTTGACCAGTCTCATTAATGGTTAGGTTGTGGGGGGATTGTTTCGGTGATCCAAAAGATATCGGATGGGCTGAGATATCTCTATACCCAGGCCGTTGCTAGAGACTTTTTCTTCGAAGTTCATTACCCCTAACCCATAATCATTCCAAACGTTCCTGGATAGGGCCAAAAATATCGGTGGGGTCGGGCCTGTAGAAGGGTCTAGAGAGTTCTGGAGTAGTCTAGTTGGGTGGGGATTTGATGGAAAAATGAGCCACTAGGTGACCATTAGAATATGTCCAGTAAGCTGCTGAAGGACCAACAGCTACTGTGGGGTCATCCTGGGGTTGGTTTATCCATTCCAATGATCCAGGTTTTCCTGGCATGACTGTCGGGAGGGTATCGTCTTGTGAAGTAGAAGTGTCCACCTCTTCACCCTGTGGGGGGTTGGAGGTGGATGAATCTGGTGGAGTTGAGGGAAACAAAAGTCCCTCAACATTTGGGCTGAGGTTTTCAACTTCAGTAACTACGACTGCATTACGCTGATCCATTCTTACCCTCAAAATAACCTCCGGATTAAGGGGATATTTGGGTGATAAGTTCAAGATCCTATGGGATCTTCTCCAGGGAAAGTCCTCCAGAGCGTCAGGAAAATCATCCAGGGTGGCTAAAACAACGTTTCTCCTAAGGGTATGCTACAAAAGAAAAGCAGTCCAGAAAAACCTACTCAAATTAAGGCAACAAGTAGACTTATGTGATAGAGTGGATTCAAAGTATGGAACCTCACGAGATTATCAAGGCATTGCAAACCGCTATATACTGCAGGGTCCAACAATATGACACAACAAGGAGGATTGGGACCGTACCCTTGCCTACATACCCGATTACCTGGACAGTACGTGTGTGCTAATCTCCCCGAGTGCTGTTCTCGGTGTATTGCTTTGCCAAGATGGCCAAATGGTTAACTCAGTTGGTTTCATGAATCCTAGTGGCGTCTCCCGATATACGCAAGGTACGTGGGTGCTCGAATCCGTAGTGGTGCTATCTAATGCACAATCGTTTGGAAAGAGACCTTCCGATATACTACCAATTACGTGATACACCCTTCGATATACGCCAAGTACAGATTATGGTACTTGATGGGTACGTGAAGGATCTCGATATACCGATATGTACGTGGAAGACTACAATACCCCTAGGATATAGTGCTGGAAAATAACGACAGCTGCCACGCTTAACGATGACGGAACACATCTCTAACTTACACACAAGTTTCTAAATATTTTACCCTAGTTCTACCATTAATTTTATCTTGGACGGTTAGGTGAATGCATGATGTGAGTACATAATCAGAAACATAATGCAAGCCCTAGCTACATGCTAAAAGTATGCTTTTCTTTCGATGAATTCTACCTATGGGAAGGAGAAAACTTCTTTTTCTTTCCAATAATTTTTCCAAAGCAATGCAATGCAACACAATCCCAACTCTACGAAAAATGATATAGAAACATTCTTTTCATTTTTCAACGAAGCACAAAAATCACAACACTACTAATCCAAATTACAACATTTTTTCCTTTTCTTTTTATTTTCAAAGCAAAATGACACTAGGTAATGAAAAGATAGGATTCTAAGATGGAGTATGCAATCTTTTCAATTTCACTTTCAATGATCTAAAAAAAATAAGAATTAAAAATGCATCTATCTTTCCTTAGCATGGAACAAACTTTGCAAAAAATTAAACATGCTTTGAGTCTTTCAAGAAGATGAACGATTCATAATTCACGAAAAACGCAACTGATCACACATTCATTCAATTTTTCCAAACAATGCATGAGCAAAACATTCCAATGCACAATATTTTCTTCAACAATGTTTGAGAAATGATGGGAAAGAAACACTTTTAACTCTTCAATGGATGCATCACAAGATTAGCTTGATAGAAACTGCGCTTTCAGACGTAAATGAATGAAAAGAAAACACTACTTGCAGCACTCAGTACACTCAGAAAACTCAAGAAAAGACAAGCAATCAATTAGACTGGAAGACACACAAGACTCAAAATCAGACAGTACCAAGCAAACCAAGCAAGCCAAGCAAGCCAAGCAAGCCAAGCTCAAAAAATAATGAAAACGAGGTCTGGGAGCTGATCTAATGAAGTAACCAGATCAGTTAATGGAGAGGAGGGAATGCAAGGGTGAGCGGATGAAGGTGGAGGAGACAAGAGTGTTCACCACTACAGGTTCTCAGACTTGTCCAAAGCGGAACCCAAAACCAATCCAAACTAAGTCAAACACTCACCACACAAATCAAAGATGGGATCTCTGGCTGGATCTTGCAGCACAGAATGAGTTCATACAGAAAACCAAAGCTCAAATCAACAAATGGAGAGGGGATGTCTGCATGCTAAATTCGACATATCAGCGCACTCTGTGTTTGTACACAATGCGACATCGCAGTTCACCAATGCGGGAAGTGCGACGCTATCGCAGTTCACCAATGAAAGGACTGTGACAAGTGGCTAACAGGAAAAGAACATAGATTAGAAAAGATGCAGTGTCACTCTGTTTTCACTAACCAGGTGCGACAGGTGAGATCTAAGTTCTGAAATGGATCAGATATCCAAGCAATGAAACATGAAATGGTTTGAAAATGAGTAGTATAAACTCAGAGGAAGCAGATCAGAGTCTTCGACATGAAGATCTGATGGCGAAACCGACTCAAGAAGCAAATGACAAAATAAAAGGCTTGTGTCAAGCAATCAACTCAAGATGACTCCCAGAATGACAACTATCAAGAAAAAATGAACTGTCCCTAGTATGGTTGCTATATTTGTTTCATGGATAATCTACCGAGAGCGGACTCAAGGCATGATCTCCCTAGCTTAATGTGAGTCTAGAACAAATAGGACAGAACATAGATTACTTTCCTAGATCATGTAGAAGTACAAATGAAAGAGTAGATTGTTTACCTTAGATTTGTAGATCCCTTTCTCCTTCGTTGATCCAATGCCCCAGCGCTGCCAGATTGAAAGTAGCTAAACCCTGTTGGACATGTAACAGATCGCGAGAAGTGAAAGCATATATCTCATATGACAGATCTAAGTTAACAGTGGAGGAAGAAAACTATAAACATTATCAAAGAGACAACATTTATGGAAAGCAATTATATTAACTTTATTGAAGAGTGGAGAAGTACAATCGAAAAGAGGATTACAACCATCACCTTAACGCTGCAAGCTCCTTCCGACAAGCCATGCCAAAGCTCCTAGAGAGAAGTGAAGGTTCCCCAAGCTAGAGTGTTAGATCTATTGGGATTGATTTCACCAGCATAAGAATACCATAGACTTCCACCCCTTGAGATGGGAGTGAGCTTCATTTAAATAGGACTAAGTGGATAGGGTATGGATAGGATAGGTCGAGATATGATAGGAGAGACTTAAGGGATCTTTCCAAGGTGTTAGGAGTCGAGTGCCAACTCTCCCAAGAGGTTAGGGTTAAGGCCGCAAGTCAACAAGCTTTGAGAAGGAGCTCGAAGAAGCTATTTTTTCCACATAACTGACTTCGTTGCATCCTGTAATGGAGAAAGGTGCGGCGTCGCATGTTGCATGAGTGCAACCTGCGACGACCTCTCAAAACCTAGTACAAATGGGTACAAATCCTTCCAGGTAAATCACTTAATCAAGGTAACTCCAGGGGTGTATACAATGAATCTCATGATGGGAAGATTTTAGGTGTAACACTCCAGATTATTCAAATAGTATTTTCACTGCCCCAGATGATGTACAATTTCCTCATTAGTGCAATATGATTTGAAGTCTTTATTTCCCTAAGGACTGGAAGAAATAAACCCAGAAGATTGACTGCATGCTATCAACCCCGAGACATCCCAAAGATAAGTCTGTCTTAGGATACAATCCTCCCTCACAACAAGAAATAGAAACCCAAAAGTTTCTAAGACATGAAGCCAGATATAGTAGAATATTTCAGAGGATAAAACAAAAACCTCATTACCATCCTCCAGACTCATCATTGTTCTGCCTAATGAGATTTACAATCCCACTCTGAAAGAAATAGAAGTATTCTTAGACATATATCAAGGATGTTCTCCTATGTTAAGATTCAATATGCTAATATAGATAACATCAATATTCAATTAAATTCACAACAATAGCATATACATGATCACTGAAAGAAACACAATCACAAGATAGACATAGATTTATCTTGGGAAACCCTCTAGGGGAATAAAACCCAGCAAAACTTCCTCAATATAGATGATAAAAAGTACAAAGACAAAACCCAAAACAAGTGATCCTTCTCCTTGCAGATCTCTCTCTCTCTCTTATGTGAATTACACAAGTGAGTGTGTGTCCAAATGAGGAGAACATCACTCCTATTTATACTTTATCTTCCACTTGAATTTTTCACTAACTAGGTCGGCCCCAACAAACTTAACTGGGCCGACTTACCTAGGAAGACTCAAAAAAATATAGTATTACTTTCTGGAGGGTTCTATCGACCCGACTTACAAAGGAGGTTTTACCTCATGACTCTATGATGACTAAATACAATAATAATATCCCTACGGAGGAATAAAACATCTCAAAACAAGTTAAAACAATAGAATATTCTTCGAAGTTACAATATTTCAACACTCCCCCTTAACGAGAAGGGTATTTTACTAACAACAACAACATCAACTGTAGGAGCAAGGAGAGAGAGATAATCATCAACAACATCAAGGTGATACATCTATCAATCATTGGAAGTTTTCTTCAACAATATCAACAACTGGAACAGTTACTAGAACATATTCAACATCTTTAGTACTGGAGCATCATCTTCTACAACACTGAGTCTTCATCTTCTGCAGCACTCGATCGTTTAAAACAACACTTGATCTCTCAATCATCTACAACAACTCTTTATCTTTCAATCATCATCAACTCTTGATCTTTCGATTAGTAACAACATCATCTGCAACAACATAACCTACAACACACATGATCCAATTACAGGATGATCAATCCCTCTCACTTTAGGACATAAGTCCAAGGATGATGCAATCCTAACCACATCATTGAGACAAAATTCTGAGAATCACTTTAGTACTAATGTCCAGGGATGATACAATCCCAACCACATCACGGAGACAAAGGTCTGGGGATCACTTTAGGACTAATGTCCAGGGATGATACAATCCCAACCACATCACAGAGACAAAAGTATGTTGATCACTTTAGGACTAATGTCCAGGGATGATACAATCCCAACTACATATCGGAGACAAAAGTCTGCTGATCACTTTAGGACTAATGTCTAGGGATGATACAATCACAACCACATCTCGGAGACAAAAGTATGCGGATCACTTTAGGACTAATGTCTAGGGATGATACAATCCCAACCACATCACGAAGAAAAAATTTCTGCGGATCACTTTAGGACTAATGTCCAGGGATGATACAATCCCACTGCAAGATCATCATCATTGCTCCCCCTTTCGAGGAAGGTCCTTTAGAACCACACCAATATTGTCACGGAAGTAATCAACTTCACTCGAGACAAAGGCTTAGTCAACACATCAACAACTTGCTCATAAGTGCTCACATACTAAAGCTTTATAGCTCCCTTATGTACCATATCCCGTATGTAAAAATACTGGATTTCTATGTGCTTTGAATTGTCATGGAACACTAGGTTCTTCGTCATCTTTATATAACTCTAGTTGTTACATAGAATCACTGTGGTATCCAACTCCAGGTCAAATATACCTGACATCAATTTTTGAATCCATATGGATTCACAACTAGCATAACAAGATTCTATATACTCTGCTTCAGTTGTGCTGAGAGAAACAGTGGATTGCTTCCTGCTAAACCATGAGATCATGACAGATCCCAGAAAATACCATCCACCTAAGGTGCTCTTCTTGTCTAAGACACTTCCAGCCCAATCTACATTTGTATAAGCATACAATCTATAGTCATGATCTCCAACATAGTATAGACCAAATTCTATCATACCTTTCAGGTACCTCATCACATGCTTTGCAGCTACCAGGTGAACACGTCTAGGCTCAACTAGATACTGACTCAAGGTGTTCACAACAAAGGATATATCTGGCCTGGTATTCGTAAGATACATCAGCGACCCAATAATCTATCTATACTGAGTCACATCCACTAACTCTGACGATACATCAGCGACCCAATAATCTATCTATACTGAGTCACATCCACTAACTCTGACGATTCATCAGCTAACAACTTCAAGTTGGTATCCATGGGTGTGGCCATGGATTTACATTCCAACATATCAAATCTTTTTAGGATTTCCACAGCATAATTTCCTTGGTTGAGAAAGATTCCTTCTGGGTTCTTCCATACTTCCAGACCTAGAAAATAGTGCATCAATCCAAGGTCTTTCATCTCAAATTCTTCAACGATCTTCTTCTTGCACTCTACAATCTGTTTCCCATTTCATGTCACAAAATAAATCATCCACATACAACAATAATATGACAGGTTCATCATCCATAACCTTAAAGTAAGTTCAACTTTACTTTTGCTAAATCCCAAGCTCGTCAAAAGCTATATATCCTTCCATACCAATATCTAGGAGCTTGTTTCAATCCATACAGAGCTTTCTTCAACTTGCATACGTGAGTCCATTTGTCTTCAACTTCAAATCCCTGTGGTTGTTCTATGTACACTTCTTCCTCAATCACACCATTCAGGAAAGCTGTCTTCACATCCATCTAGTGTAAACTCCACTTCATCATGGATCCAAGTGCCATGATGGTTATAATGGAAGTGTACCTTGCTACTGGCACAAATTTATCTTCATAATCAATTCCCTCTTTCTGAGAGAATCCTCTAGCCACAAAACTTTCCTTGTATTTCTCAATACTTCCATCATCTACATTCTTTGTCTTGTAGATCCACTTGGAAGATACCACAATTTTGCCTTCTGGTTTGGAAACTATATCCCAAACATCATTATTCATTATTGATTGGTATTATTCCATCATTGCTTCTACCCATTCTTTCTTTTGTATAGATTATTCATAATTGGTAGGTTCTTGATCTACAAGATCACACATCAAAGCCAGATAACTAGGAAATGGATTTGGCTTCTTGCTTACTCTTGTGGATCCTTCTAGAGCTCCATACTTCTCTGCTTCTTGTATAATTTCTCTTTCCCAAGCAAACTTTTTCTTTCGTGACATATTCATAGTGGGAGGTTCTTGAGGTTCTAACATATCATGGTCTTCTAGTGTTTCATCTTCGGGGGAGGGTGCAGCTTCTACATTTATGGGAGGTACATCTTCTTCATATACTTCTTCATGCTGGCACTTTCTGGATCTCTTGAGAGATGCTTCTTCTTCAAATGTTACAACTCTACTAATCTCCATGTGATGGAATCCTGGAATGTATATTATGAAGGCTTTGGAGACTTCACAGTATCCAAGAAATATTCCTTTCTTTCCGGAAGGATCCAATTTGGTTCTTTTCTCTTTTGGAATATGAACAAACACTGGACAACCAAATATCGCGAATTCTGTTGCAAGTTCTCTCTTGCACCCATTTATGAGTTTCTCATCTTCAACCTTGTATAAAAGGTTGATTTCTCATCACTCTAGGTGATCCTTGATCTCATCATTCCATCCCGTAGAAATTCTTCTTCAATCTGCACATATCATTACTTGATATCTTGATCACACCATGAGTCTAGAAACTAGTTACTAGAGTAACATATCGTCATGGTCGACTTCCTTATAATCCTTGTTTATAGTTGAACCATTGTCACTTGTTCTATGGAACAAGTCTCATCATTATTCATTTGTAGGTGATTGTGTACGACACTTCCTACAAGTCAAATTCAATAGCATGGTTAGAAACATTTCATAGTTTCCAAATATATGCATAAAAACACAAGTCACACTATATTAGCCAATTCTACAACATTCATCCATATCCCATATTCATATGGTAACTTTCTAGATGCCTTCCATCTCTACCATGACATTATTAAGAGCGTGCACTGCTCCCAATATGTCAGCAAAGTGGTTTCACTCTAGATAAGTAACAATGGAATGTTGTATAGAACCATAGGCTACTTACCCATCACATGCATAACACTTCAAACATCCTAGCACACATCCTAAATAAATGTGTATACAATTGGATACTATCATTTAAACATTGTGATAGAAATGAAAATTCAAATACTTATCTTTGTTTGCTTGGTAGGATCTCTTTTGATCCTAGTCTTCTTGCAGGTATTACTAGAATTTCTGATGGTGAACTCTACTCCATCATCAAGCTTGTATTTTTCTTCTCCTATTCTCCTAGTGATCCTTTATGAGGGGAGTAATTTTATTCTAAACTGGAGAGAGTTTTCTTTTGACCTGTCATGTGCTTTGAATCACCACTATCAATAAGCCATGTATCTTCTCCAGGTGTCACAGACCTAGAGAGTGTAGAGAATAATAAATACTCTTCTGCATCTTATTCTTTTGCTTGTTTTCTTTGAGGTCCTTCTTCCTCTTCTTCTTCATCTTCATCTTTAGTTAGATGTGCATGATTTCTTTTGTTTTTTTTCCTCTTCTTGTCTTCTTCTTTCTTCAATGGACAATTTCTGGCAATGTGTCCTAGCTTGTCACAATTGAAACATTGAAAGTTGGAGTAGTTTCTTCTTGGATTGTTTCCTCTTGTCCTTTGGAACTTCTTGGGAGGTTGAGACTCGTGGATTTCCTTCTTGAATTTATATTGACTTATTCCTCTCTTGGTATGGGTGGCTAGGGCTTGATCATCTTCTTTAAGTAGAGCATCTCTATTGGCTACTCTAGCCTCCTCTTGGATGCAATCTTCCCATACAATGTCGAATTTTATGCTTTCCTTTCTGGCACACATAGTCTCGATGAATGAATCCCAAGGTCTAGTGAGACCATTGAGAGCAGTCATAACTAGCTCATCTTCATCAAGGGAGTCTCCAATGGATTCTAGTTTCTCCTTGAACTGGGAGACCCTTGTGAAGTAGTCTTGGATGGATTCTCCTTGGCACATCTTGGTACTCATTACTTGAGCTCTCAAATTCATCTTCCTCTTGATGTTCCTTCCTTCATACATTCTGGCTAGGGCATCATACATATCCTTTAGGGTCTTCTTGGATGAAAAATGAGGAATCAAGTGGTCTTTGATAGAATCAACAATGATCCTCTTTTCCCTAATCAGGTCCTTCTTGTGCTTCTCCTTAGCTTCATCCTCCTCAGGTTCTGCAACTTCTTCCTTGATGTATTTGGCAAGATCATTCTCTTCAAGAATGAGGCCAATATTATATTTCCATGCTCGGAAATTCTCTATACCTTATAGATTATCCTCAAGCTTAGTGCTTGGGGCCATCTTATCCAGGAGGTCACCAAAAAATGAAATTTCTCAAAATGAAAAATTGACCTTACCAGGAGATGCGCTTGACTGAGGCGAATTGACTCATACACTTTGTTTCTATATATTCCAAATTTTCACCTCTCAAAATTGACTTGCGAAATTATGATCTACAATTTCTGCAGTTTTCTAGTTTTCTGGGTTTTCTGGTCCAAAGTCAAACTAGGGTTTGAATTTTCGGGAGTTTTACCCACTCAAAAAATTCGATCTTGGTACCAAAATTTCATTTTTGGAGAGGTGCACTTCCCTATGTAATTAGATTTCCAAAATTCCAACTTTGATAGAAACCCTAATTTCTTTCCGGGGGGAGAAGAGAGAGAGTTTCACCTTGTGAAAGTTGTCCTATTCAGGATAGCTCTGATACCATGTTAAGATTCAATATGCTAAGATAGATACCATCAGTATTCAATTCAATTTCACAACAATAGAATATAAAGAATCACTGAAAGAAACACAATCACAAGATAGACACAGATTTATCCTGGGAAACCCTCTAGGGGAAGAAAACCCGACAAAACTTCCTCAATATAGATGATCAAAAGTACAAAGACAAATTCCCAAACAAGTGCTCCTTCTCCTTGTAGATATATCTCTCTCTCTCCTATGTGAATTACACAAGTGAGTGTGTGTCCAAATGAGGAGCACAGCACTCTTATTTATACTTTATCTTCCACTTGACTTTTTCACTAACTAGGTCGGCCCCAACAAAATTAATTGGGATGACTTACCTAGGAAGACTCAAAACAATATAATATTACTTTCTGGAGGGTTCTATTGACTTGATTTACAAAGGAGGTTTTACCTCATGAATCTATGATTACCAAATACAATAATAACATCCCGGCGGAGGAATTAAACATCTTCGAACAAGTTACAAAAATAGAATATTCTTCAAAGTTACAATATTTCAACATCCTTATGATATGAAAGATGATTTCATGAAAAGAATGATAAATTGGGACTACTTCACTCATGAAGATTCCAAATAATTTAGAGAATCCCATTCTATGAAACAAAAAACTATTCTAGCAAGACAATGGAAAAAGCATATGGAAGTTTGTTTTGGAGAAAACTTCCTATGGATTGGGGTAGACCACAATAGACAGCTGACTACCAGAAATTAACTCAATTCTCAGTATTATGCTATATAAATGACAATGCTAAGATAATGAAGAATATAACCAACCTCGATCCAAACGTTTGATGTAGATCCCCGTTGGAGCTTTCAATCTATGCACCTTAATCTGTAAATTAGTCTTGACAGCCAATACACAACAAGTACATATAATATATAAATGAAATTAACATCATCAATAGCAATGGTCCACGATATTATAAGCAAATGCAACCCAATGTAGTATAAACAACATTCACAACATTAATGGACGAGAATATGAGTATTTCTATTAATAAACAACAAGAAGTACAATGTGATATGACCTCTTGCCGGCAACCAATCTGAACCAAGATTTGGGTCAATCCATTTGTGCCTCCACCACTTCAATCCTCCATGGACTGGCAAACTCAAACTATGATAGGAGTTTGGAAGGTGAACATAAAGGGTTCACAACTACAAGGATCAATGAGTGTAGACTCAAGATAGGGCAAAAATCCACTAGAGTTCTCTTGCTTTTCTCTCTTCCTCCCCCTGTCCATAAGCCATATGCGCTCAATATATAGTCCTCCCAAAGGTAAGTGAAAGGACACATTGAGACGTTTCGGGAAAACGGAGGGCCAAAGGTCATCCTATGACCGCTTTTTGGGAGTAAAAAGTAATAAACTAGTGATTTTTACCATTTTACATGCTACCCACGGGCTATAGTGATGCAACTTGCGGGTACACCCACTGTAGTGATGCAGCTAGTATACAAGGAAAAAAAATAGGGAAAAATAGTGTCTCAAGGATATAAAGTGGATCTGAGTTAGTAAAATGGATCTTGCCTGCCAAAGAGTGATGATGCTCACAAGGTGGAAAATTACGCTATAACAGATGCCCCCTAATGTGTGAGGCCAGAGACTGATGCTACGATGGCCGAAATACATTATAAATATCAGAAGCGGAGTGATGGACACACAAGTGGAAGGAGCAGCTCACTCGTCATAATACAATACTATCATGAATACATGTCGGTATAGTACAACAATCTAATACAATGGCCATGAACATGCAGTACATAATGAATACATGTCATAAGTGATCATAGCCATGATCCCTCTATAGTAAGATATGGTCTCCTGTTGAAAATGAAACAACTGGTGCAAACTGGAGGTACAAACTGCTAATATCTGAGAGGTGATATCTCAGATGTAAAGTCATAATCACAAGTAGCATATTGAATGCCACTATCACCTGGGGTCTTCTACACAAGTCTTCGATGGTGCAAGTCCCATCAAATGAATAGAGGAGTTGAGGTTGAACCTGATGTTACCGGTCAATGATGTATACCATTAATAGACGTGAGATAACCCACCAATAATGAAAATGGGCATCAAGGGATAGAGTACAATCATCGGAGTGTGAATAGATGAGTTGAAGTCGAACACTAGAATGAATCCATCGATCAGGGGACATTGATGTATTCCCAAAACTGTTGATGGCGAGAGGACCTGCCACTAATGACTGCAATCCTCAAGGTACTCAACCGAACTCTAAGCCTCAAGTCCCGGAATAAATAAGTTGAAGTTGACGGAACAAGACTCGCTGGAAGGAGGGCATTAAGGCATCCCCCATCAATCGGCACGAGGTACCAGCTATGTTGAAAGATTTGGAAGATCTCAAGTGAAACAGACTGACTCAATAAGGATGGCCAACATGCAATAGTCAAGAAATCTGAGGAGTGGTCGACTCTAGTTTCAGGACTTCCTTTGAACAAGAGCATGAGCAGATGGATAGACTCAGGAAGCATAGACTCAATATAGAATGTGTGATGTAGGAGACACCACAAAGGGCTCCATAATGACTGGAAGCTTAACCAATCAACAGAGTAAACTGAGAAACAAGTACAACTCCTAAGGTCCAACTATAGTCCTGACTCATAATGTATGCAGTGGAATGAATGCTTTGTTCAAAGGCAACACAATAGCTGCCAACTAGAAGTAGTAACCATAATCCCATCCGGCTTTTTGGAATATTTGATTTTTTTGGTCTTTTTCATATTTGGAGAAAGCTTGAAAAAGAATAAAATTGCTTATGGTACAACAAGTGAGGGAACGAGTGTCAAATAATGAGCAAACTAGTCCCAAGCAATGGAACATACCTATGATCAATGCAAGGAATCATGTGTAGGATGTGGACACTCGGGGGGGGGGGGGGGGGGGGGGGGGTGTTCCCTTAGGGTCAAAATGTCATCAAATCGTGAAGGACAAATGGAAGCTTTGCAAGGCTCGACAGGGAAAAGTGCTCAGGCACCAAGCTAACAACTGAGTGAGCGAGAGCTAGCACAAGGCTCAAGCGGCAAGCAGGACGATGCAATGCAATCACAACATGATACAACTGGGGGGAGTCCTTATGGGAGATGGCTAGCATAAGACAAAGTAGAGTATGAGTCTTTATCGCAAAGTCATGGTGTAACTACAAAGGACTCCCAATCCTAAGGACACACAACGGCATGGGCACCATAATGCAACAGGGTTTCTAACTAGAGTACCCATGTTTGGAAAGGCCCTACCGCCACATAACGACACTTCTATAACAATGTGAAGGTTCCATGTCGGTTAAGAAGCGGGGTCGCACCTAAGGTTGATGAAAATGGTCAAAAGGTCAAATGCATAATGCATGTGAAAATGACATCTAACCTATATGCCAAGTGTGAAATATACTTGTTGTAGGCGTGAAATGGTCCAAAACAAGTCTCGCCGAAGAAATCTTGTCAAAAAATGCTACTCCAAGACGTTATATTAGTCCAAAACAACATACAATGGCGAAAACTATAGACAAGTGGGTCTTGAAAATTATAAATAGTAACAAAATTTACAATTTACAATTCATTTTTACTATTCACCCATTTGGAGTTTTGTGGTTAGTTTTCACCTCAAAGTTCAGCTGTTGATTCTGGGAGCTACGGGCGTCCGATCATCAAACTGTCAGGAGCAGGTTGGTAGTGTCACCCATCCCTTCCATTTTAATGCTTTTATTTCAATTTTTACCGGTTGGATTTTTTGTTTGGCCAAGCCCTAAATGGCTTCGATGCTACCCACGGGCTATAACTATGTGGGTCGCGGGTAGGGCAGGGTATGCGCAGTCAACGTACGCGTTGACTGTGGGTACTCGCCTCTGTAATCAAACTTGCCCGCGGGTACGACCGTGAAGCTAATTTTTTAAATAAAATGGACTAAAATATTTGTTTTTTCTCCCTCCAAGATGGTTCTAGAGTGGAGAGAGAGGGAACATGACCAAGTGGATGAGGCCATCCGCAATGATGTGCGTGCATAGCATGCGCTGCAAGCATGTGGGCTATACAAATTTTGGAGCATAGGGGGTTTAAGGGCCCAAAACCTATTGCTCCGCCTCTTGATAGACTACTTGGACGTCAATGCACATAACTTCAATGTAGATGGGAAAATACTCTCATTGAAAGTGGAAGATATCTACTTTATTACTGGTTTGTCCCATCGAGGTGAGGTGGCAAGTCTTCGGTCTCGTTCTGTGGGTGGTGGGATCACCATCCCCGACTACATAGAGCAATATTGTATACCAGATACTTGGGAAGTGGGGAGTCAGGTTCCCATCAGAGCCATAGTTAATCTGAGTATGAAGATCATAGTGGCAACCCTAGTGCGGATTACTGGTTCAAAATCTCTTCACCAGGCATCCAGGCTAGTGATGTTCTATGCGTCACAGTGTATGAAGCCCATGATATTCGACTGGTGCACAACACTACTAGGGTCCATGAAGACCCAACTGACAGAGTGCAAGCAAGGGGAGGCAAAAAACTTTGGTTACGGCAGTATCTTGTGCAGTTTCTTCTTTGAGCGAGTTCTGGGGCTCAGTCTAAGGGTTGAGGTCCCTCCTCATAGTCTCTGCGACCCAACCTCATAGTCTCCACAACCCAACCCTGACCCGGTGGGTAGAGGTCTTGACTCGACAAGGTTGTGGCCACCAGGCATCACCATATACATAGGAGTTCTTTCACTGGTGGGATTGACAGGTCATAGCCATAGAGGAATACCCCTATGCAGGGATAGACTTCCGGCATGATTGTGACATGCCGCTCCCACAGGATGTTGCGTTCGGAGACATTGGTGAGTACTCTTTTTAAGTTTTTGGTGTATTAAATTTTTATGGATTTTTTATTATAGATGTAAATGCAAAAATCTTTTTGGGTGTAGTATCACATATTAATGTTTTATTGTTTGCTTGCAGATAAGGGCCCAGTGAGACCCAAGGGCTTCCTGAGACATCGTCGCTAGGGCATGGGTGATGAGGCAGGGGGTGTTGCAGCAAAGCGTACACTACAAACTCTACGAGGCAATCTATCATGAATGACTACCAGGGTACCACACATAGAGGTGGCGCAGCTACCAAAGGATATGCAGCGCCAGGTAGTGGGGGTGCCGAGTAACTGGGTACGACTATTGTAGCGTATAGCAAATGCAATACAGTACTACTATGAGACTCATCCTATTGGGGAAAAATCTATGCCTCCTTGTAGGGAGTAGATATCTTAGGATCCCACATTTTGTATCTATATGTATATTTTTGAGGGGTACGGGCTCCAATTTTGTATTATGACACTACCATTTTTGGACATATTATTTATAAAAAACTTTGGTTCTCCGGTTGTACTATATGTGTGTATGTACAAATGTATGAATGTCTTCTTTTATTTGTGTGCTTCAATGTGAATATGACAGATGCCAATCTAATACATAGTTAGCGTATGCATCAGATATATGATTAACACTTCTTGGAACATGAATATATGTAATTGAAACAAAATGTCGTTCCAAGAGTCTTACCCTTAGGAATTTCCATAGTAGCGTAGAATCTCGCACATGGTACTGACCATTCAACTGAGACACAACCAATTGTGAATCCAGGAGGACTTCTAAAGACTGGATGCCATGTGAAATAACATCCCAAAGTAGCTCAATCACAGCACTATACTCAGCCACATTGTTAGATGTAGGACCGAGACAAGCACCTCCTGAAGACACAACTAGATGGTCAGGCGAATAAATTACCCAGGCAGCAGAAGCAAGTTGCTGCGTGTGACAGCTAGCACCATCCACAAAACCTAAGAATGTAGGAGATTCCGCTGACATCTGTCAATCAAACGAAAGCGAATCAGCAAACCCGAAGACCAAAAGAAATCTAAACTATGTACAGAAAGAACTATACAATAGTATACAAAGGCGTTAGCTTGAACTAGAAGTTCAAGCGTAATACCGCTTGAGGTAGAGCCCATTCCTAGGCTCCTTCAAGACATTCCCCTCATAGTTCTCTAATTCATAGGCTCCTTTTTCCAGGACACGCCTCACAACGTAAGGATCGTGCCACAAGGGGTTGAACTTGCCTGCCCCTAGGGGTTCTTTAGCTTGGTCATATAATAGGACCAATTCACCTTCAGCATACTGCCGGGGATGGATAGACGTATCATACTGAACCTTAACACGACATTTATTGGCATCTATAGCCACAGCGTCATCTCGATGTTGCTCGTCAAGCTGCTCAAGGTGGATTAAACGTTGCTCAATACCTGTCGTATCAGGGAGGAGCTCTATGGCTAGTTTAAGCGAAGGGATTTCATATTCAATCAGTAAAATCGACTCCACACAGTGTACTAGTTGAAACGGTGAGAACTCAGTGGCATTCTTGACTACGGTTCGATATGCCCACAAAGCAGGATATAACATAATGTGCTAGTTGTTCTTGCTTTGTTGGATGGTACATTGGAGAATGGTCTTTAAATACTTATTGACTGCTTCAACTTGACCATTCGCTTGGGGATAGTAAGAAGATGAGTGATCTTGATAAAACCCAAGCTTGAGTGACAAATCCTCCATCATTTTGTTCTAAAAGTGACTGCCATGGTCCGTGACAATCTCTTTTAGAATACCAAACCGAGTAATAATTTGATTGGACACGAAATGGGCTGCTCTAGAACCATCAGCTTTTACGGTAGGCATGGCCTCAACCCATTTGGAAAAGTAATCCACGGCCACTATGATATGGTGATTCCCCCTAGCCGAAGCTGGTTTGCAATCCATGAAATCCACCCCCCACTTGGTGAAGGGACCGACAGTGATGACAGGATGAAGGGGCGCTAGGTGCGAGTGTGCATTCCGAGGCAACACCTGGAAAGGGTGAAATCTCTTCACAGCGTTAATACAATCTTTAAAGATTGAAGGCCAAAAGTAACTAGCTCGCATAATACGTTGGGTTGTAGCAAGCCCGAATAAGTGACCGCCACACGCCCCAGCATGGCAATCATTAAGCACACGCTCCGCTTCTTCGTAAGTCAAGCAATGATGGAGAATAGAATCCTTTCCTCGGCGATACAAGGTGTCACCGATGATAGTATAATCTTTAGCGTGATGTTTCACACGCTGTCACTCATCCCGTGAATAATGCGAAAGAAACTTCAAAGTTTGGAGATATACAATGACATCCCCATACCAAGGGTTCTCTGACGAGATAAGAAATAAGTGTTCATCCGCAAAGGAATCCTCATGGATGACATCCTCATCAAGTCTCGGAAGGTCCGACATAAGCTCAGCAAACACCAACGACTTCACTGACTTCGCCGAAGCAAAATTGAGATCGAACTCCTGAAGGATCACAATCCATTTATTGTACTTCCCCCCTATAAGGAGTCGTGATAGCACGAACTGAAATGGATTGATATGCACTACAACTGTGGTTGTTCTAAGAAAAATGTAATGTCATAACCACTGGACTGCATGGACAGTCGCAAGTGCTAGCTTTTCCACGTGAGTAAATCTCAGTTCAACATCTACTAGATTTCGACTGAGGTAATAGATAACATGCTCGACGAGTGCATCATCAACCTGAACTAAGACCATGCCAATCGTCTCTTAAGACACAACCACATAAAGTATAAAATCTCGTGCGAAGTTGGGTGGACCAAGAATAGGGGCTGATACCAAAGCTTTCTTAAGGGCATCAAAATACCGCTGGGCTCGCTCATCCCAGATAAACGGTGTGTCTTTCTTCAACAGGCGTGCGAAACCTTTGGTAAGATTAGCATAATTGACTACAAACTGACGTAGAAAAGTAGCTTTCACTTGGAGGCTCTGAAGCTGAAACAAGTTGCGCAGAGGAGGCAACTGAAGTATTGCCTCAACTTTAAGAGGATCAACTCTAATACCCTCTTTCGAAACTATGAATCCTAGAAGGCGACCTGACCTCACTGCAAAGATGTATTTGTTGGGATTCAGTCGGATCTTGTAGCGTATACATCGTTCGACAATCCAACGGAGGTGCATGGGGTGGTCCATTCTCTTATGAGAATGGTCGGCAAGATCATCCAAGAAAACCTCCATTATACTTTTAAGGTCGTGAAAGACATAGGTCATGGCACGCTGAAACATAGCTCCAGCGTTTTTAAGGCCAAAGGGCATTTTCTGATATGCAAACGTACCCCAAGGACAAATGAAAGCAGTCTTATGTTGGTCCTCAGGTTGGATTTGAATCTAGTTATATCCCGAAAAGCCGTCCATGAACGAAAAAATCTCACTTCCTGCACAAGCATCCAAGATCTGATCAATGACTGGCGTGGGGAAATTGTCTTTCGGACATGCACGATTCAGGTCTCTAAAATCAGTGCATACACGGATAGTTCCCTACTTCTTATCCACAGGAACGAGGTTTGACACCCTTTCGGTAAGCGGAATGGGGTAGATGAAACCATCTTTGAGCAGCTTCTCCACCTCTTCCTTAATAGTGGCTGCCTTCCTAGGGTTATCAACTTTAAGACGTTGTCAAACTGGTTTAGCATGAGGATACGTTCTAATCTCATGTTCGACAATACTAGGGTCTATTCCTAACATCTCCTCGTAAGACCAGGAGAAAGCTTCCCGAAGTTCTCTAAACAATTCGGTGTAGATGGAAACCTCTTCAGGAGATCAATCATCACCGATGTAAATGTTCTCAATTTTTCCAGGAGTGCGAGAGATGTTGATCGGTTGGGTCGGGGAAATATTAGCCATGTTCCCCTCCTTGAAAATCTCATGTGAACCCAAAAGAGCGACAGGGTGACCAACCATCTTTGCAAGATTCATCCTAAACTCTTCTTTCTTGGCGAGGTCAAGGATGGGAAGGAAATAAGAGCGATGGTGCATATCCTCCCAAGGCCTCTCACTACCACACATGGCCTCGATAATAGCTTCATCCGAAGGCAAAGTACCATCAAGGCAATGATTCGAACAAGACAAGTTGGTTGCCCAAACTGGCAGTGTAACGGGATCTTCCTCATCTGTCCGAGAAGAAGAGAGATCCGTTTCTGCAGTGGCTTGTTGAATATCCTGGTAAGCAAGCTCAGTCACAGATAGTGGCATAGACATCCTGACGTGCGTAATGTCTCCAGACGTAGAATTCGTAGACAGTAAAGTCCACGGATGGTCAAAATATGAAGTCCGAAATGATACATTATGCGAAGGAGGAGATGCATTGTCGGAAATGGTTCCAATATAATTCATGGGCATGGGAAAATCATAATATCCCATCAATGAAGGGTACATGCCAACACCCATGTTCCCATTTTCCAGCTAAGAATCAGTAACTTGTAGGACTACTGATCCCATGGATGCTTCAGGAGGGGGATTAACGAAATCCAGCTGATCAATGGTCACAATATTTCCTTTGTGTGGAAAGTAGATAACTCTGAATACAGTAGATGCAATAGCTTTCATAGCGTACATCCAATTTCGACCCAATAAAAGGTTGTAGTCGATGGGTGCATCAACCACTTCGACTTCAATAGGCATAGGTTTACCCCCCAAGTGGACAACAAGGGAAGGGATAATCCCATTTGGCTTAAACAACCGACCGTCAAATGTAGTGAGCATGGTTCTAGACGTGAGTAGGGGAGGAGAGCCAAGAGCTTTCCAACAAGCTAACGACATCACTGATGCGGAAGCACCTTCATCAACCATCGTTCTTTTGATGAAATTTTTAAGGCACTCCACATGGATTTGAAAAGCCACATGGTAAGGTAAGAGAGGTTGAATATCAGTAGTGTCGAACTTGATAACGTTGGTATTTCCTCCATCCTGAGCACCTAACGCACTCAAAAGGGCATGCCTTTGAGAAGGACACGCCTGCAAAACTTCAAGAGCTGACATGACACACGGAGTTTGGCCCAAATCTTCTACAATGGAGTAGTTATGGGCGGCTCGGGCATTGGGATTATGCATAGAGCGCTTAAGAACACCTTTCGATATCCACGACATAATAGAGGGTTTCTCGATATGCAAGGAATTATCAGGAGGAGGGGGAGGCTCATTCCCCATATTAGGTTGTGGTGCACCATAATCGCGCGTTGACGAGTAGCAACACTAACCTCCGACTGAACCATATTCACTCATCCATAACCATTAGTATTGGAAGAAGACGTTGCAGTCTCATTAGGTCCATAACCAATGGCGGGAGCATGCGAAGCCATCTTTTGGTGATGAGGAAGGGGAGCCTTCAACACAGCTAGGCTCTATGACAAATGCTTCGATGCTTCTTCGATTCGAGGACATAAGTGAGTAAGATGATCTTCCCTGCAAAGCTTACAAGGAAACTTCACCTTATGCCTAGGTTTACGGTCCTCACTAGCATTTCTGCCTTCCCGAGGACGGTTGGAATTCTCCTTACGAGGGGTATTGTGATTCCTATTATTGTTCCCATTGTTTCCACCCTTACGGTTGTTTCTCCCCTTTTTCTTACCACCAGGTTGTTGGTTACCCGATGGGTTCGTCGATTGCACACTGTGTACATCGGACGATGGGGTGGAAGTGGACAAGGTGTGAACCTGCCCAGGAGTAGACTGGTTTAGCGACAAATTTTGCATTTGATTAGCCACCAAATCTACAGGGTGAGTGCTTGCGGATCCCATAATTCCATTGGCATGTGGTCCAGGAACTGACTTGGGCTCATGGCGTGTTCGCGGTGCATCAGGAATAATGTCATACAAAATGCCAGACTGAGAGTATAGTAAATATAATTGTTGGACTTTCAAGATGGCTTGTTCCTCAGTCACAATGCCGAACATCGAAAAATCCTTTGCAATATATGGGAGTAAAGACTTGAGGAACCATTCCAACAGAAATTCTGAGGAATGTTGGCTTTCACTAACCTCTTCCGCCGATGCCACTCTTGAACGTGGTCATAAATATGTGTGGCCTTATTCTGACGGAAGGTAGACAAAAGTTCAGTACCAGTATCATAGCGAACCGGCAACTGGAAATGATCCAAGAAAACCAAAGCAATCTCATTGAATCCCTATAAGTATTCCCAAGCAACTCAACATACCACTTCGCGGATGCCCCCGTGAGGGTGCATTGAAATAGTCGTAATCTAATGGAATCGTGATTCAACGAGTTGGAGGAGCACCAAAGGTGAAACGTTGTGACATGATCACCCAAATCCTCACCACCTTTCCCCTCAGACTTAGGAATGTCCGAAGATAGCTTGGTAGGGACCGGAGGCCAATTAGGGTCGTGATACATCAGATCATTCGTGAGCTTCAAAAGATCCAGAAGATTCAAACATGAAAGGAATGTGAGCTGTGGTTGGAAAGCTTGATTATAAGCCCCCATAAAAGGTTGGTTGAACGGAACCGAATTATAAGGTGGACCAAAAGCTTGACCATGAGCATTAAATTGCTGATAATGAGGACCTGACGGACCATAAGCTTGACCATGGCCATAAGGTTGACAACCTCCTCCGACCTGACCCGTATGAGAGTAAGTAGGTATATAAGTGTTTTGGGCACCATATTGAGGTGGGTTGTACTGGTGGCCAGCATCGACTGTGTTGTAGTAAGGGTTTCCACCATAAGTATGGGGAATATATGTACTATTCATACCGGGAACCATGTTGTAATGACCATAATGGTGAGGTATGTTCCCACCCCTAGCATTAGGATTAGCATGAGCAGTTGTGCGGTGGCCATAAGCATGAGATGTATTCCCAACCCCAACATTGGTGTTACTAGTAGCAGGAATGGTGGCGTTATGACCATGAGGATAAGATATATTTCCACCTCCTACATTAGTATTACTAGTAAGAGCAGTGGACCCAAAAGTATAAGGTATATGTCCACCCCCGTGGTTAGGAGGAGCATTAACATTCACGAAAATGGTTCTAGGTTGACGGATAGCAGCATGTGTATTAGGTAGTGGATGGTGAGTCGTGTTGCGAACAATGTTCTTATTAGGTTGGGTAGCCCTAGGAGGCAGTTGTCTTCCAACATTAGCATTGTTAGGAGGAATATGACCGGTCCCCATAATATGTGTGTGAGTGGCCTCCGGCGAGGGTATTGCCCCTAGTGGGTGCAGTGTTGCTAACACCATCAATGGCGCTAGCATGAATACCAAAAGAAGTGGAAGGATCAACTATGGTGTAATTCGGCATACCATATGAGAACGCGGTAGGGTTGACCATAAGGCTTGTGTCATCATGTAACTCTGGTATCCCATATAGATAATTACGTGGATATGAAGAATCGAATGGGTCGTCCTCAGGTGGATCCGGACCAAACAAACTAGGTCGGGTCTCGGGTGGATCCGGACCAAACAAACTAGGTTGGGTCTCAGATGGATCACCCCCCCATGCCTCACGAGGAGTAGGGATGTCTGAAGTGTGCTCAACTCTACCCGATGGGCTGCTCGGGATTTCTCCCGTGCCAGAATGTGCAGTCATGGCGTCGATAACGTATGTCTCGTAAGAATCTGAATATTCAGAGGGAGCGCGGTGGCGTCCCTTCTTGACACGGCGTGAAAGCTCCGCAGCTGGTAAACCAGCCAACCGACGAGATCGATGGGGAGCAGGACTTCGCACCATGATATCTTCGGAGAGACTCTAAAATCAAAACGTCCCCTAAAGGCCAACTATCAATAAAAAATAGTAAATGAAAAGCACACACCTAGAGAAACTACAACCAAGAGCAGACAAACAGAGTGGCTAAATGAGTTCCCAACACTAGAGCTGGTATGTCTCGCCTAAAAGAGGCTCGAGACTCCCAAACTATAACCGGAGGTAACAGAATACATTATAATGGCCCCCAGACTTCACTACGTGCACAGGGTCAAGTCCCTATACAATGGCAACTGTGTTGTCCGACCCCTATCTGACTTAGGACACAAACAACATAACCACTACAAGTACCCTATGCGATACCTAGGTAAGGAAACTATGGTCAATGCAATATAACCAATGCTTAGCGGGATAGTTGTAGGTGGGATTTGTCGTATGGGCAGGGTAGATAAGCCCGAAGCATAAGAGGACGAACCTCCGGTACCCTTAGATATGAACAAACCCTATAAATATCTCCCACGTTTAGCCGACATTGGAGGGATATCTCCTCAACCAACCTCCCGTGACCTCGTGCTTAACTCTAGTTTGAGTAGAGCTTCCTGAGAACACTGATGTATACCATGGATTTCACCACTCCCTTTTCATACACATAATGTTTCGTCTAGTAGTCTTGGATTGTTTACTCATAATGATCTATTCCAAGACTCTAAACCTATGCTAGTTGGTTTACCCTATAAATAAAATCAGTCTAATCAATTTTAAGATTAAGCGTTAATTTTAATGGCTGTGGTTACTCAAAGGATATGGTCGTGAAACTAGTGATGTATATGACTCAATAGTATGCAAAATCGTCAAATCCTAGACTCATCTATCCAATAAAAACAATGCCACTAGCATGCAAAATCAATCCAACGGATTTGAAATAAAAATGCAACTCTTTTATATTTTCAATGCATAAGGAAAACCTAAATGAAAGCAGCAAGCACTCAATGCAAGATGCAGTACATGGAAGTAATGTTTTTTTTTGTTGTATTTTCTCTTATAAACAAAAAGGAAAATGCAAAGCTATTTTTTTTGTATTTTTCAATATAATGGAATGAAAAATGCAAGCAAAATCCTACTATTTAGTCACTGATATGCCAAGGAGATCACTACGACAACCCAACAGATCCTAAACAGTAAGACTCATCCAACAGAGTGAGCTTGATAGGAAAAACCAAAAAGGCTAAATCCAAAGATAAGTAAAAAACCAACAAGGCTCAACCAAGAGAAGAGAAGAGTTCTGGTCACGAACAAGGCATGGAAAAGTCAAGAATCAGGCCAACAAAGACTTAGGATCATCTAAAGCCAACCCAATAACAACCAAAAGTCATAAATCAACCAAAGCCGAAGTTGTACGCTACTGTCGAAGGAATACCTGCGAGCAGTAGTGTAAATAGAGGCGGGTGTACGTGGGAAGAGATAAGCTCATCCGCGGGTAAGGAAAGGAAAATGGGCAAACAAAGAGTCCAATGGCTCAGAAAAGACCAGTTTTCTATAGTGTATCTCAATGGCCAATCAGTGACACAGAGCTTCGACAAACAACAACTCTAAATAAGGACTAATGCTCAAAAATCCCCAAAAATGGATGTTATCCCCAGCGGAGTTGCCATTTCTGTTTTGGAGAAAACTTCCTATGGCTTGGGGTTGACCACAATAGACAGCTGACTACCAGAAATTAACTCAATTCTCAGTATTATGCTATATAAATGACAATGCTAAGATAATGAAGAATATAACCAACCTCGATCCAAATGTTTGATGTAGATCCCCGTTGGAGCTTTCAATCTATGCACTTGAATCTGTAAATTAGTCTTGATAGCCAATACACAACAAGTACATATAATATATAAACGACATTAACATCATCAATAGAAATGGTTCACGATATTATAAGAAAATACAACCCAATGTAGTATAAACAACATTCACAACATTAATGGGCGAGAATATGAGTATTTCTATTAATAAACACCAAGAAGTACAATGTGATACGACCTCTTGCCGGCAACCAATCTGAACCAAGATTTAGGTCAATCCACTTGTGCCTCCACCACTTCAATCCTCCATGGATTGGAAAACTCAAACTATGATAGGAGTTTGGAAGGTGAACATAAAGGGTTCACAACTACAAGGATCAATGAGTGTAGACTCAAGATAGGGGAAAAATCCACTAGAGTTCTCTTGCTCTTCTTTCTCTTCGTCCCCTCGTCCATAAGCCATATGTGCTCAATATATAGTCCTCCCAAAGGTAAGTGAAAGGACACATTGAGACGTTTCGGGGCAAATAGAGGGCCAAAGGTCACCCTATGACCACTTTTTGGGAGTAAAAAGTAATAAACTAGTGATTTTTACCATTTTACATGCTACCCGCGGGCTATAATGATGCAACTCGTGGGTACGCCCACTGTAGTGACGTAGCTAGTGTACAAGGAAAAAAAATAGGGAAAAATTGTGTCTGAAGGATATAAAGTGGATTTGAGTTAGTAAAATGGATCATGTCGGCCAAAGAGTGATGATGCTCACAAGGTGGAAAATTACGCTGTAACAAAGTTGATGATGAATGGATCTCATTCTATAAATGGTACAAATTAGAGAAATTGAAATCTTCTTTGAATAAAATCCAAGTCAATGCCATAGAAGAACAACCTGAACCTTCTCACAAGAACTTAGTAGGCCATAAATGGGAATTGATTAAAGGCGGAGAAACATACAGAGTTACATCTTTCCCCCCTTTAAAACATATAATGCTGAGAAGAGAAGAAGAAAAAGAATATCTAGTAATTGTTGCACCTTTCATTGAGACCAAAGGAGAAAGAAAAGAAGTATATCGGCCGCTAAACTGGAATAGTGCAGCCCTTAAAGGGCTGGCCCTACAAATGCATGCAGGAAGACAGATGAATGACTCTTATATTGAATATCTGAAAATTCTAATGAAGCTTTATCGTCAAGAGAGTAAATATAGTATAGTCAAGATACACCATGAACAACAAATCTCTTTTGAAGTCTTAAATTCAGTTAAGATTGTTATCAATGGTTATGACCATCCAGAGTTCTCTCTCAGAGAACAAATAAAAATCCATGATAGTGATATTGAGAAAGCATTGACACATGTCTTAGTTGAAGTCCAACAAGTACATACTTTGACAGAAAAATCCCATAAATATATTGAGAAAATGTGGAAGAAGAAAGGATGGAAAGCTATATCCTAGCAAATTACCTTCCACTGTAAAAATCCAAGATGCCATTCCCTTGATTTTATCACCATAAATACCTCAAAATAAAAGCCCTAAAACTCAAATTTCAATAGATCTCGAAGAAAATCCCTCTTATAGGCCTAGGATTATGGCTATCCAAATGACTCAGACACCCTCACCTACTCTATCAAATCCCGAGTCTCTGACAGTAAATGCATCTTTTAATAGAGCCTATGAAAGAATTCCCAATCATATGGTAAGCCCCCCTGCACTTTATTTAGATGATGGAATGAATGTAAACAAATGTCATGGTCTATTGATTTGTTATATGAATGGAATGTGAAAGGAGCTAGTACTCAACAGATAGAACAAATGACCCATAGGATGTATGTTGCTTATAGATCATATGTGGCAAATGGTAAAGATTCTGCAAATGCATGTAAAATGGTCGTGGCAGGATTTACTGGTGCTCTTCAAAAATGGTGGGTGAGAACAATAAAAAAATGAAAAATGGAATGATTGGGCCGCATCTAAATTGGTAGTAGATGGGAAAGAAGAACCTAATCTCATAGGAAATCTGACTACTGAAATCTTAAAATATTGGGGAGGAACACCTAAAAATCACAAGGCAAAGAATACCCAATTGCTTTTAAACATGAAATGCAGAAGTATCAGATATTATGAGCAGTTCCATAGAGATTGGGTTATAAGATGCCAATATGTTCAAGACATTGATAAAGAAGTTTGGAAATTAAAATATATTTCTACACTTCCAAGAAATTTCCAAAAATTATTTACTAGTGCATTGAACATAGATACTCTTGAAGACTACTCATGGGGTGCTTTTCATGATATTGTACATAGTTGTATAGCTGATATTTGTACAAGAAGAATTGTTGTAAAAGAAACCAAATATTTCTTACTAGGCACAAGAGGAATATGAACACAATTTGGCATGCCTAAACCAATATATCCAAAAGAAAAGAAATATAAGAAAGAATCTCATTTTTATGATGAAAGAAAAAGAAGAAAGAAGGCCAAACTGAGATTTCTAAAGCATATAAATCCAAACATATACAAAGAATACAAAAGAAACAAGATGAAGAGAAATCCCGAGAAAACCAAAATATATGGAAAATGGTACCAAACTAAAGACATAAAAAGCAATTACAGATACCAAAAGATGAAAGATGAATTTGGAGGAAAATCAAGATGGAAATATACCCCAAAATTTTCTTGTTTTAAATGTGGAAAGCCTAGACATTATGCAAATAAATGTCCAAATCCAAATGAAAACCAAACTTTTGTTTTAAAACCACAACAGAAACCAACACCAGAAGATCTTGTGAAGAAATATAGATGTGCACTCTATGGAAACAAAGGACATAGATAAAATAGATGCCCAGAGTCGAGATCCCATGGATATGCCTATGCCATAGGATCTTCATTAGAAGGAATGAATTGTTTGACCTCTAACAGTGATGAAGTTTTCTTTGTAGAACAGTCTAGCAGTAGCACTGATTTTGATCAAGTGCAATTGATAAGAAAGGGTCATCTTTGCCAATGCAATGATCTGAAAAATTGTGACTATTCCATAGAAGACGAGTCACTGACATATTATCCTGATGAGTCTGATGATGAAAGATTGGAAACTTACATGGCATGGATTGAATCAAGAAAATAAATTAGGCAATGCAATGATGAAATCTGGTACCCAAGCTTCTATTATGATGAAACAGATTGAAGAAATGGAAGAAGGCAATGCAAAATAAATCATGAAAGAAGCATTTGCAAATTATTTTCTCTTAAATCAAAAAGAGAAATTTGATCCTAAACCTTCTTCAAACAGAAGCAAAAGCAACAAGAAATCTGTGAAATCCAAGAATGAAGAGATTCCTCATGTTTCTCCTGGATGGAACCTATTTGCCTCAGCTCTCTCTTCTTATGAGAGAAATATTGCTCCAATTTTGGAAATAGAAGCAAAAAGGTCAGTTTCTCTGCAAGAATTGGAAAAAAGAACAAAATATTCTAAAAAGGAGATAAAGGAGATGAGAAACAGAATTGAGAAATTGGAAAAAGAAAATGAATCAAGTTCTTCATTGGTGGATAGCTCTTCAGAAGAAGATGATAGCAATAGAGAAGAAGCAAAAGAGTGTGCAGAACCTCCACAATATCAAAATGTCACTTCTGTTCATCCAAACCCCATTGATTTCAATCCTTTCCAATTCAATTCAATTATGCATCAGAGATACATAGTTGCCGTGGATATCAAAATCGAAGATGAGTATTTTTCCTTTCCAGTTTTAATTGATATTGGTTCTAATGTAAATATGCTAGAAATTGATAAGGTCCCTGCAAAATATTGTCACATTACTTCCAAATTAATCCATTCAGTAGGATCTTACTCCTATATAAAGTTTGAAGTTCCCTATGTTGCCATTTGTATAAGCCAATATAGGTTAGATGTCAGTTTCTACCTTATGAAGATGTATAATACCTACATTCTAGGAACTCCTTTTTAAAAATTTGTAGAGCCACATGGAACATGTACATACTAAGGCCAAAAAGGAATATTTATGACAATAAATCCTTTGGACTCCCCTATGTTCTTATCTTTGGTATCTACCCCTAAAAGATCTGATATGATTCATAATATTCGAGTCCAATCTTTGCTAATGCATAAAGACAAGCTAGAAGCAAAAGAGATGCAATTAAATGAAGTCAAAGATCAGATGAAATCCAAAAGAATAGAATATCAGATGAAATCCAACAAGTGGCAAAAGATAAAAAATGATACAGAGGAAGAATTTAAAA
This sequence comes from Larix kaempferi, assembly GCA_027924585.1. Taxonomy (NCBI): domain Eukaryota; kingdom Viridiplantae; phylum Streptophyta; class Pinopsida; order Pinales; family Pinaceae; genus Larix; species Larix kaempferi. Next base: position 4,224,379 of record BSBM01000344.1, on the reverse strand, counting down.
GACTTGTCTGTGCTGATTCTCCTAATGCTTTCAGACATCAGAAGAGGCATATGATAAAGTTTCCATTAAATCCAAAATTCAAAGGAGCGCCTGGACATTCAAATGTTGTACCTATGTCCAAAGAAATGGAGGAATATTGAAAAAAGGGGATCAAATAACTGCTTGATAAATGGCTTATTATTCCATCAAATAGGACTTGGATTTGTTATGTTTTTTATGTAAATAAACATTCTGAGCAAGTCAGGAAAGCTCCAAGGATGGTCATAAACTACAAACCTCTGAATGATGTTCTTGAATGGAATAGATATCCAATTCCAAACAAAGTAGATCTAGTCAAGAGAATTATAGGATGTAAAGTGTTTTCCAAGTTTGATCTTATAAGTGGCTTTTGGCAGGTTGAAGTTGATCCTGCAAATTAGTTTAAAATTGCTTTTGTAGTACCTCATGGGAACTATGAATGGACTTTGATGCCTTTTGGTCTCAAGAATTCTCCGTCATAGTTCCATAAGATAATGGAGGACATATTCAAGCCTTATATGGATTGGATAATTGTTTATATTGATGATATCCTAATATTCTCAAAGACCCTTGAAGAACATAAAAAACACTTAAAGGTATTTTTGAAAGTTGTCCATGACAATGGCTTAGTCCTTTCTGCAAAAAAGATGAAGCTCTACCAGAACACAATTGAGTTTCTAGGAAAAACAATTGAAAAAGGAAGGATCATAGTGCAGGAGCATGCTATTGAATTTGCAAATAAATTTCTTTATGTTATTAAGGATAAAAATGAATTGCAAATATTTCTAGGTTGCTTGAATTATTTGTCTCCATATTATAAAAATATTTCTTCTGATAGAAAGGTGTTGAATAAGAGATTATCCAAATTGTCAGAACTATAGATCTAGATAAACTAGCTTACCTATCTTAGCAATCAATAACATATCAACATAAATAAGAACATAAAGAGAACAAGGAAAAGAATACACCAGATATATGTGGTTCACCCAATTGGGCTACGTCCACGGGAAGGTTGTCTTCTATTATCTCCAGAAATCTCCTTCAATCTTACAAGAGAGCAACTACAAATAACCCCAATACAATATAGCAGAGCTTGTGATCACAATACCATGTGTTGATACTATCTATGAGCGTATACCACTATACCATCATGTTGTTTTTTGATGTGACTCCCTTGACCCTATTATATACCAAGAGATGTGGAGGAATTACTCTGACATATTGCATGTAGGATAATATAATTCTCCATAATAACATCTCTTTATATACTGATGGATATCAAGAGTATACTTTACCATAATGAATATGGGATATAATGTATTACTCTTTTACATAAGATTGTGGATAAATTCCAACATAATACAAAGACATTATTACCTTCCAAGGAATATAATTAATATATTCCAACACCCCCCCTTAATAATGGCTGGGAGAAAATCCCTCACTAACACTAACGAAGGAAGGAGTCATTACGGCTCCCCCTTGATGACAATTTTCCTCATCCCAAGTAAATAACGAATAAGCACATACTTCGTTGATGTTAAGGATTTGGTGAAGATATCGACTGCCTGTTGCTCGGTAGGACAATACTCAAGAGAAAGAATACCATTTGCGGCGAGACCTCGAATGTAATGAGCATCAAGGTCGATATGCTTTGTCTTGGAGTGATATACCTGATTATAAGCAAGCTGAATTGCACCATGATTGTCAAATTTCAACACAGTGGACGATTTCAAAACCAGACCAAGCTCAGTGAGAACATGCCATAACCAAAATGCTTCTTTAGTTGCTTCTTTGGATGCTCTATACTTTGCTTCACACGACGATAAAGAAAGAGTCTTCACCTTCTTCCTTGACAAAGAAATCAGACCTTAACCAAGTTGAAATATATAACCAATAGTTGACCGTCGATCAGAACTATCACTTTCCCAGTCAAAATATGTATATCCAGAAAGTGAAATTGTAGCACTGCTCGATTAAAAAACACAATAGTGCAATGTCCCCTGTAAATATCTCAAAATTCTCTTGGCTTCCTGCCAATGACTTTCATGAGGTTGCTACATGAACTGAGAAACCATATTGACGACAAAAGAGAGATATGGTCTGCTGTGAGTTAAATATATCAAACTTCCTATGAGATGATGATAAAGAGTAGCATCAACAAGACGAGTAATACACTTAACAATTAACTTTACACCAGAATGAAATGACGTAGGAGCAGGTTTACAATCACTCATATGGAAACGAGCCAATGAGTCTGTAGCATACTTCGACTGAGAGAGAAAAATACCATTTTCCATATGCCAGATTTGAAGACCCAATAAATAGTGCAATATACCGAGATCAGTCATTTCAAACTTCCTTTGAAGATCACTTTTCATACTTTTAATTAAAACATGTTGGCTTCCAGTGATAATAAGATCATCCACATACAACACAATAATGAGGATATGATCACCAAAGTTCTTAACATACATATTTGGATCCGGTATACAACACTTAAAACCATTATTCAAGAAATATGTATCAATTTTTTCATACCAAGCTCTAGGTGCTTGTTTGAGACCATATAAAGACTTGTGTAATTTGCATACAAAACTTGATGATTCAACATTAATAAAACCATGAGGTTGTTGCATATAAATGTCTTCATTAAGATTACCATTTAAAAAAGCACATCTTTTAATATCCATTTGGTGTATGTACCATTTATAAGATGCAACAAGATATAAGATGGTTCTAATTGTCTTCATTTTAGCAAGAAGAGAAAATTTTTCATTATAATCAATAACTTCAAGTTGATTAAAAAATTTTGCAACTAATCTAGATTTATATTTTTCAATCTATCCTTCTCAGTAAACTTAGTTTTATAAATCCATTTACAACCAACTAAATTATTTCCCGAAGGAAGAGGAATAAGAGACCAAGTCTTTCTCTTCATAAGAGAATCATACTCAACATACATAGCTTGTTCCCAATGAGGCTTACCCTTAGTGTGAGCATAAGAAGTAGGATCATCTGTGGCCAAAAATTTGGTCATAAGAGCAAAGTTAGATCTAGTTGTACGAGTATCAAAAGGGTTACCGATCTCACTACCTACAGATTCAAGAGTTTTCCGGGCCCAAACATGAAGGTTAGAAGAAACAGAAGTTACTTCAGGAGCTTCGAGACTTTTAGGTGGAACACTTGAAGAAGAGGGTGAACTAATATCAACAACAGGAACAATACTGGAAGGAGTAACAGATATAGGAGTAACAAGAGACAATGGAATATTCAAGGTAACATGAGGTTCTGCAGACTCAGGTGGTGGAGAGACTTCAGTAAATTGAACATCTCTTCGGATTATGACACTCTGATTAGAAGGATCAAATAACCTGTAATCCTTTGAATCCTCATCATAGCCAATGAATATACACTTGTGAGACTTGGGCTCTAACTTTTTATGTTTTTCATTAGGAATATGAGCCCAACATTCACAACCAAACACCTTAAAGTTACTAATATCCGGTTTTCTACCATTCCATTTTTCCTCAGGGGTAACATGCTTAACAAATTTTGTAGGAACTCTATTTTAAATAAAGTTAGCATAACTTATGGCTTCACCCCAAAATTTCTTATGTAATCCTTTAGAATAAAGCATACATCTAGCCATTTCAACTAAAGTTCTGTTTTTCCTTTCAACAACACCATTTTGTTGAGGTGTGTAAGGAACAATCTTTTGATGTTGAATTCCATGTTTAGATAAAAATACTTCAAATTATTTCTTAACAAATCCCCCCCATTATCAGTTCTCAAAGTTTTAATTATTTTACCAGACTCATTCTCAACCAAGGATTTAATTACTTGAAATTTAGAAAAAGTGTCACTTTTATTTTTCAAAAAATAAACCCATGATTTTCTACTAAAGTCATCAATAAAAGTAAGAAAATAGACTGCATGATATATAGAAGGAACTTCAATAGGACCACAAATTTTACTATGAATTAATTGCAAATATTCTTTAGCACACCGAACTTTACCTTTATCAAACATCTCTCTAGTATGGTGTTTACCAAGTACACAACCTTCACAAACACCGTTAGTAGACAAAATATTAGGCAAGCCAATCACCATTTTAGTTAACATTTTCATTTTACCATAATTCAAATGACCCAATCTTTCATGCCATAATTTATTTAGTTCATCAGTGTGAGAAACATAGGAATAAAAATGTTGTCTTTTAGTTGAATTAAAACCACAAAATTTATATAAACCAACAGTACGATCAACAGAACCAGAAGAAACTACTTTAAAATTTTGATTGATATCTTTAAGAACATATTTATCAGGCCAAGATTCAAATTTATATCCTTTTTGACATGCACAATAAATATAAATCAAGTTGATGGGCATGTGTTCAACATGAAAAACATCTTCCAATTGACCATTAGCAACATTAACAGTACCGAAACCAATTACAGAAATTTGTTTACCATCACCTATAGATACTTTCTGAGATGTGTTTTTATTATTGTCATAAGATGTAAATAAAGAAGCATTACCAGTCATATGTTTAGAATCACCATAATCCATTATCCATTTCACATTAGAAGAATAACTACTAGACGAAACAACAAAAGCACATAAATCTACTTGTGATTCATCAGAACCTTTCTTTTTAGCCTTAGCCATTAAATGTTTTGCTTTAAAGCAATTCTTCTCAAGATTATTGGTTTTACCACAATGCTTACAAGGATCATACACATTCTTCTTCTTACTATTTTCATGATGTGCATTAGAAGCATGACCAAATTTATTAGTATGATCTGAAGTGTGTGAACTAGAACCTTTAACATTATTAAAACTTTTCTTAGGATTCTTATTATGTGCCATAAGAGCCTTATTAGGTGAGACTTGTCCTGAAACAATCAACCTTTCTTGCTCATTTCTCAATCCTTTACAAAAATAATAAAAAGTAGGTTTCATGGTGTTTTGAAACAATTCAAGAGCCCTATTCCTAGTTTGGATGAACATATCAAAACAAGATGGAACTTTTTGTTCTACAAGAATTATAAGAGCAATGTCTGTTTTCTTGTAATATTTACCACAATTATTTAATTTTTCATTTAAATTTTTTACTTCAACGAGATATAATTCTACTCTTTCAAAGTTAGTAGGATCTAGCTCAAAAATATTCTTTTCAAGGTAATAAGCAGAAACATCATCAGATTTATCAAATAAAGAAGCAAGAATTTTCCATACCTCAACCAGGTTGTCTTCTATCTCAATACTTACCTGAAGACTATCTAAAACCGTTTGACCAATGAGCCCTCTTGCTTGATCACATTTATATTCCCATATAGCCACATCTTTAGCATCAACAGGTTTTTGGTGTTCACCATTAACAATCCTCCATAGATTCTTACTCCCGAGAACATCAATCATTTTTCTTTTCCATGCAAGATAGTTAGGACCAACAACTTTAGGAATAGAAGCTACTTCTGAAGTCATAATGATAGAAATATTGACAAGAGAAAAAAGTGAATAACAGAAAACTAATACACTTTACCGTGCGGATCTGAATAAACACAGTAAAAAGCAGAGAAAATTTGCTTACGACCCTTTTGAAAAAGTGCCAAGAAAATTCACTCGCGGGTCTACCACAGTAAAATCGTGAATAAAAATGATACTCATGGTTTCTACACAATAATAGTTGCGGTTACTCGTGGATTTACAATAGATCTAGCTGCGGGTGTGCGGGTCTGTAAAATCAAATGTCGTGGTTCTGATCTGATAGTCGCGGGTTTCTGTACAGTAAAATCGCAATTATGCAAAAGCACTCGTGGGTCTCTGCACAGGAGGGTAGCGAGTATACTGAAAAAAGAGCAAGTTTAACAGTAGAGTAGACGCGAGTATGTCGTAGCACACACGGGTCTGGACATTGAAAGTTGCGGGCCTGCAGTATAATCGTGGGTTTGTAGTAGGGAAAGTCGCAGTTACTCGCGCTGTCTGTGAAGCAAAAGTTGTGAATGTCCAATTTTAGTCCGAAACAATGTCGATTAAGCCGCTAACGGAAACCTGCACAAAGTATACCAAACTTGGATGAAAACTGCCGATCTAACAACCGGAAGATAGATCTCCTTGAGGAGAATCCAAAAATAATATAGATCTACAGAAAAAACATTGAGAAACCCTTGAAAAATTTCTTCAAAGATTACACAACAAACTTAGGTTTATATATAAAAAAATTGTAGAAGCATGCCCATATCTGAAGAGAAGCCTAATGGCTACTAGATAGAAAGAAAATCTACAAGAATAAACAATTCCCAGATGATAATAGTTATTGATTGAAAGCTATAAAAGGTGCTAGATCATAACAACCTTGCATAAGAAATTTCTAACATTTCCAACACAAAGAACCATGTCCATGGCAATAAGAACATACCAAAGTTGTTCATAGGATTAAGAGCAAAGTAAAGACATTTCCCATTCTGCATTTTGTAGATGATGTTCTCCCTAAGATAATAGAAACTGATGCTTCTAATATTGGATGTGTTAGAATATGTAATGACGACTTATGCAATATATTGGTAAAATATCATTTAATGACATAAATAAATCTAATATTATAAAATAGAGTTATCCCACATGCATCATTGTAATTATATCCTTTGTAACCATTCTCTATATAAAGAGGTGAAAATTCATTTATCCCACTTGTGTTATGGGATGTACTGTAATCCAAACCTCTTGGTATATAAGAGTGGTGAAGGAGACCCTTTTGGGTATGTGTTGATTGTAGTTCATCACACATAACATGTTTTGTATGTAATTTGTACACACATCATTGAATGATGGAGCTTGATGCGATGCATATGTGAGGATGCCATGTAATCTTGGAGATCTATTTGCAGAATAATGGAAGATGCAACCCTTCCTGTGGACGTATCCCATATTGGTGAACCACGTATATCGGTGTTCTCTTGTTGTTCTATTTCTCCAATTTTATTTTATGCTTTATGTTGCTTGGTAGATGGAAGGATATACTAGTAATACTTTCCTAAGTTTATATTGTGTTATGATATTATTTCATATGTTCACAATATTCTAACATGGTATCAGAACAGGTTTCTATGCTCTACCTTCTTAGGTAAAATTTGTATTTTTTTTATTTTTAAGCAACATATGTTCATGATTTTACTTGGGATCTTCATGTTTTGTAGATTTTCCTTCTATCTGGTAGCCATTAGGATTATCTTCATATCTGAGCATGATTATGCATATTTGAGTTTTTTTTTTCTCTCATAACTCTAACTTTGTTGTGTACATTTTTGCAGGAATTTTTTCAAGGGTCTCTTGATATATATATATATATATATATATATATATATATATATTGTAGATCTATATGTTTTTGGATTCTCCTCAAGGAGATATTTCTCCCGGTTGTAAGATCTGTAATTTCCGTCCAAGTTTGGTATAATTTTTTCTCTCATAACTCTAACTTTGTTGGGTAGATTTTTGCAGGAATTTTTTCAAGGGTCTCTTGATTTTTTTTTTTTTTTTGTAGATCTATATGTTTTTGGATTCTCCTCAAGGAGATATTTCTCCCGGTTGTAAGATTTGTAATTTCCATCCAAGTTTGGTAGAATTTTTGCAAGTTTCCGTCAGTGGATTAGTCGACACTAGTTTTGGCCTAAAACAGGACACCCACGGCTTTTCTTCACAGGCAACGCGTGTACACGTGACTTTCCTACAACGGACCCGCGTATAAATTTACAGACCCACGGATTTTCTTTTACAGACCCGCGTGTGATTCAACATACCCACAGCTTGCTCTACTGTAAACCCGTGTGTAACTCGTGTCTTTCCTGTGCAGAACCTGCGTGTATCAGATCTATGCACGAGTTTCCTGTGACAGGCCCACGCGTGACTTTATTTGGAAAGTTTTTAAGGGCTGGTGACAGATCCATCTTTTAGCAGTTGTTGGGCTTCGGTTTTTGTGAGAAAATCAGTTTTTTATTCATCTCTTATCTTGGAATTCTTGTCATGAGCTTCTTGATCTCTTTGCATTGGTGTTTTTGTTCTTATTCATCATGTTTACAGAGGTTGTCTTATTCTTGTTTATGTCTCTAACCTTCTTTGTGTGGAAGATGTTTTGACATTTTCAGGGGAATGGATCTCTAGTATGGTAATGGTGACATCAATAAATGAACCTATGCTTAGGACTTAGTTGCTTCATGACTATATTTCCGTATCTATAAGTGATATCATTGTTTTATTTGATCAATTTTTTTGCTCAATATTCTAAAATGTTCTCACTCTTCTAATAATGATAATGATGCTTCTATATGTGTTATCTTGTGATCATTATTTGCTTTATTTATATGTTAAAACTGACCTTTGTGTAAAAACAATTTCATTATTCTTATAAGCAATATCTTTATGATCATTATATGCTCTTGCTAATTAATTTCTTGAGTAAAATCAATCTTTTTGAATCTATGTGATAGCATATTTTTGGCTTGTCATAAGTTCTTTAATCGAGGTATAGTTTCTTTTTCATGTATTATAGAGATTGCATCTAGTTCCTGTGCTGTTTGTCTCTAACATTCCTATATGGAAGCATTGACATGTGTTTCTTGTCTCTAACATTCCTATATGGAAGCATTCACATTTCCAGGGCATTTCATCTCTTGCATAGTTACATGATGTTAACAAGAAATGAACCCATGATTATGGCCATTAGTGACTTGTTAGTTCATAATTTTTTATAAGTGATATCATGGGTTGATCATAATTTGCTATGTTGATCATATTAAACATTTTGATCTATTTTCATATATATCATGTCATGTTTATTTCAATCATCTTTTACTCAATATTTATAATGCTTTGAGCAATCTCATAATCTTGAAATATTTGTCATGAACACCTTGTTCTTGTTGCATTGATATTTCTATTCTTATTATTGCAGAGGTTGTCTTGTTCCTACTTGTCTCTAACATTCCTATATGGAAGCATTGACATGTGTTTCTTGTCTCTAACGTTTCTATATGGAAGCATTGACATTTTCAGTGCATTCATCTCTTGCATATTAACATGATGTTAACAAGAAATGAACATATGCTTAATATTAGTTGCTTGATGACTATATTTTTCATATATTTAAGTGATATATTGGCTCATTATTCTATCTTGGTATCTATTATGCTCACTCATGTTTATGCTCCTCTATCTTTTAATTCATGTCATATCTTTTTTGATAATCTTTTGCTCAAAATTTATATGGTCTTGCATAGAAGCGATATCATAGAAGTAATTCTTATTATTTATATGTTCTTGAGCAATGCCATTCTATCATATCTTATGCTTTTTGGGCTTGTCATGTTTATTATATGCTTTACTCTTGGAAGTTATTTTGTGCAGATTAGATATCTATGTTGTGGGATAGCTTGCTTATGCTATCCCTTCCTTGTTTAATTAAGCATATGATGGTTGTGTATCTTTGATTTTTCAACACTGTTCCTCTTTTCAACTTATCCTTGACTGCAACAAAGATGGTTGATGTTAAGAATGAATGTAATGTTGAATTTTATCATATAATATCACCATATTCCAGTAATGTTGTATGATGGACATCCATCTTCTATTGTTCATGCATATTTCAGTTAGGTTGTGAAGATTGTCTGCTTGGCTCATGTTTTGATAGACCATTCAGGTCTTGTATTCTCAATTTAATATTCAGTAAGAACTCTCTAAAGGCTGTTTCGATGTATGGAGTTGGGGTTCTTGTATTCCTCATGTGGTCTATTGCAGAGTTCTTTCGGCTATAAATTGAGTTACAGGTTGTGATGAGTTTGCAGCCACATGTTCTGTTGTATTGGCCATACACTGTTGTGTTGTGCAAATGTTCATCATATAACTTGGTTTGGATGTAGATTCATGAGAAGCAGATGTTGTCTTCATCAAGTCCATGAGGCGAAGTGTGTTCTTATTCACATATTATGGAGCATTTTGGAAGTTGTCATCAAGGGGGATGTTGGTGTGTTTCCACCTTCCTTCCATTTGTATTCTTTCTCCTAGTCATCATTAAGGGGGAGTGTTAGAATATGTAATGATGACTTATGTGATATATTGGTAAAATATCATTTAATGACATAAATAACTCTAATATTATAAAATAGAGTTATCCCACATGCATCATTGTAATTATATCCTTTGCAACCATTCTCTATATAAAGAGATGAAAATTCATTTATCCCACATGTGTTATGGGATGTACTGTAATCCAAACCTCTTGGTATATAAGAGAGGTGAAGGAGACCCTTTTGGGTATGTGTTGATTGTAGTTTATCACACATCACATGTTTTGTATGTAATTTGTACACACATCATTGAATGATGGAGCTTGATGTGATGCATATGTGAGGATGCCATGTAATCTTGGAGATCTATTTGCAGAATAATGGAAGATGCAACCCTTCCTGTGGATGTATCCCATATTGGTGAACCACGTATATCTGTGTTCTCTTGTTGTTCTCTTTTCTCCAATTTTATTTCATGCTTTATGTTGCTTGGTAGATAGAAGGATAGACTAGTAATGCTTTCCTGAGTTTATATTGTGTTATGATATTATTTCATATGTTCACAATATTCTAACATGGTATCAGAGCAGGTTTCTATGCTCTACCTTCTTCGGTAAAATTTGTATTTATTTTTTATTTTTAAGCAACATATGTTCATGATTTTACTTGGGATCTACATGTTTTGTAGATTTGCCTTCTATCTGGTAGCCATTAGGCTTATCTTCATATCTGAGCATGATTATGCATATTTGAGTTTTTTTTTTCTCTCATAACTCTAACTTTGTTGTGTAGATTTTTGCAGGAATTTTTTCAAGGGTCTCTTGATTTTTTTTTCGTATAGATCTATATGATTTTGGATTCTCCTCAAGGAGATATTTCTCCCAGTTGTAAGATCTGTAATTTCCATCCAATTTTGGTAGAATGTTTGTAGGTTTCCGTCAGTGGATTAGTCCACACTAGTTTTGGCCTAAAACAGGACACCCGCGGCTTTTCTTCACAAGCAACGCGTGTACACGTGACTTGCCTACTGCGGACCCGCATATAACTTTACAGACCCACGACTTTTCTTTTACAGACCCGCGTGTGATTCAACATACCCACAGATTGCTCTACTGTAAACCCGTGTGTAACTTGCGTCTTTCCTGTGCAGAACTTGCGTGTATCAGATCTACGCACGAGTTTCCTGTGACAGGCCCGCGTGTGACTTTATTTGGAAATTTTTTAAGGGCTAGTGACAGATCCATCTTTTAGCAGTTGTTGGGCTTCGGTTTTTGTGAGAAAAATCAGTTTTTTATTCATCTCTTATCTTGGAATTCTTGTCATGAGCTTCTTGATCTCTTTGCATTGGTGTTTTTGTTCTTATTCATCATGTTTACAGAGGTTGTCTTATTCTTGTTTATGTCTCTAACCTTCTTTGTGTGGAAGATGTTTTGACATTTTCAGGGGAATGGATCTCTAGTATGGTAATGGTGACATCAATAAATGAACCTATGCTTAGGACTTAGTTGCTTCATGACTATATTTCCATATCTATAAGTGATATCATTGTTTTATTTGATCAATTTTTTTGCTCAATATTCTAAAATGTTCTCACTCTTCTAATAATGATAATGATGCTTCTATATGTGTTATCTTGTGATCATTATTTGCTTTATTTATATGTTATTACTGACCTTTGTGTAAAAACAATTTCATTATTCTTATAAGCAATATCTTTATGATCATTATATGCTCTTGCTAATTAATTTCTTGAGTAAAATCAATCTTTTTGAATCTATGTGATAGCATATTTTTGGCTTGTCATAAGTTCTTTAATCGGGGTATAGTTTCTTTTTCATGTATTACAGAGATTGCATCTAGTTCCTGTGTTGTTTGTCTCTAACATTCCTATATGGAAGCATTGACATGTGTTTCTTGTCTCTAACATTCCTATATGGAAGCATTCACATTTCCAGGGTATTTCATCTCTTGCATAGTTACATGATGTTAACAAGAAATGAACCCATGATTATGGCCATTAGTGACTTGTCAGTTCATAATTTTTTATAAGTGATATCATGGGTTGATCATAATTTGCTATGTTGATCATATTAAACATTTTGATCTATTTTCATATATATCATGTCATTTTATTTCGATCATCTTTTACTCAATATTTATAAGGCTTTGAGCACTCATAATCTTGAAATATTTGTCATGAACACCTTGTTCTTGTTGCATTGATATTTCTATTCTTATTATTGCAGAGGTTGTCTTGTTCCTACTTGTCTCTAACATTCCTATATGGAAGCATTGACATGTGTTTCTTGTCTCTAACGTTTCTATATGGAAGCAATGACATTTTCAGGGCATTCATCTCTTGCATATTAACATGATGTTAACAAGAAATGAACATATGCTTAATATTAGTTACTTGATGACTATATTTTTCATATATTTAAGTGATATATTGGCTCATTATTCTATCTTGGTATCTATTATGCTCACTCATGTTTATGCTCCTTTATCTTTTAATTCATGTCATATCTTTTTTGATAATCATTTGCTCAAAATTTATATGGTCTTGCATAGAAGCGATATCATAGAAGTAATTCTTATTATTTATATGCTCTTGAGTAATGTCATTTTATCATATCTTATGCTTTTTGGGCTTGTCATGTTTAATATATGCTTTACTCTTGGAAGTTATTTTGTGCAGATTAGATATCTATGTTGTGGGATAGCTTGCTTATGATATCCCTTCCTTGTTTAATTAAGCATATGATGGTTGTGCATATTTGATTTTTTAGCATTGTTCCTCTTTTCAACTTATCCTTGACTGCAACAAAGATGGTTGATGTTAAGAATGAATGTAATGTTGAATTTTATCATATAATATCACCATATTCCAGTAATGTTATATGATGGACATCCATATTCTACTGTTCATACATATTTCAGCTAGGTTGTGAAGATTTTCTGCTTGGCTCATGTTTTGATAGACCATTCAGGTCTTGTATTCGTAATGTAATCTTCAGTAAGAGCTCTCTGAAGACTGTTTCGTTGTATGGATCCGGGGTTCTTGTATTCGTCATGTGGTCTATTGCAGAGTTCTTTTGGCTATAAGTTGAGTTACAGGTTGTGATGAGTTTGCAGCCACATATTCTGTTGTATTGGCCATACATTGTTGTGTTGTGCAAACGTTCATCATATAACTTGGTTCGGATGCAGTTTCATGAGAAGCAGATGTTGTCTTCATCAAGTCCATGAGGCGAAGTGTGTTCTTATTCACATATCATGGAGCATTTTGGAAGTTGTCATCAAGGAGGATATTGGTGTGTTTCCACCTTCCTTCCATTTGTATTCTTTCTCCCAGTCATCATTAAGGGGGAGTGTTAGAATATGTAATGATGACTTATGTGATATATTGGTAAAATATCATTTCAAGGCATAAATAACTCTAATATTATAAAATAGAGTTATCCCACATGCATCATTGTAATTATATCATTTGTAACCATTCTCTATATAAAGAGGTGGAAATTCATTTATCCCACATGTGTTATGGGATGCATTGTAATCCAAACCTCTTGGCATATAAGAGAGGTTAAGGAGACCCTTTTGGGTATGTGTTGGTTGTAGTTCATCACACATCACATGTTGTGTATGTCATTTGTACACACATGATTGAATGATGGAGCTTGATGTGATGCATATGTGAGGATTCCATGTAATCTTGGAGATGTATTTGTACAGTAATGGAAGATGCAACCCTTCATGTGGATGTATCCCATATTGGGTGAACCACGTATATCAGTGTTTTCTTGTTGTTGTCTTTTCTCTAATTTTATTTCATGCTTTATGTTGCTTGGTAAATAAAAGGATAGACTAGTAATGCTTTCCTTAGTTTATATTGTGTTATGATATTATTTCATATGTTCACAATATTCTAAAAGGACGGGGAGGTGTGTTGAAACAAACAAGGTAGAAGGGAAAGAAAAGGGAAGAAGAAATAGTCCAATTTGCTTCAGGTACTTGGACTAAGGTTGGAAAAAATTATGCGACAATTGATAAAGAAACTTTAGCATCCCTTAGATGCATCGAAAAATTCCAGATTCATCTTCTTGATCATGATTTTGTAATCATAACAGACTGTTCCATTTTGCTATTTGTCCTAAATAATATTATAAAAAATGATACTGCTAAAGGAAAATTTGCTAGATGGTAGGCATTGTTTTCCTACTACAATTATTCAATAGAGAATATTTCTGTAAAATCAAATTGTATTCCCAAATTTCTCACAAGAGAATGTCTTGAACATAAATATGATGTAAACTTTAATCAAGCAAGCGAGAATCAAGAGAGCGGGAATCAAGCGAGTGAGAGTCAAGCGAATGGAAGCAAGTGGGCCCATAACCCATAGGTAGATATGATCAATTTTGCTTGGATAGATGGTGGGCACAAAGTCTATGGTAAAGATGACAACATCAGATGGATGGAGTATCTGCAAAGTTGGAAGCCCATGTGGGAATTACAAAGCACTGAAGTACTGGATGAAAACCTGCAAGGATCATACGATTTTATCAGATTGGTCCCTGAAATTAGAAGAATGCCCATGGGTTCTAGTATTATCCCGGAAACGATTTATAATAATTCCCTGAGAAAATTAGTAGATGCAAGCAATTGGTTGACCCATCATTATCATGATATAAATATGATCTAGACTAAGGTATCTTCTTTCCAGCCAAGGTTACAACTAGATCCTCAATATTATTGTATCTACAGAATGAGATCTCTAAAGTCCTGGATGAATCAAGATGTCAGCTTAATATTTCCAAGCACTACTCATACATATGCAAAGTACACAAAACTATGGTGGGAATTTTTATGAAAATAAAATGCAACAAGCTCCTACTATACACTATTAAAATTTGGCTTGCAGTGCACCCATATATTTGAATATCCACCTTTATACGGCCTCAACTGGATGGAATACTGGCGGAATACTTTTGGCATCAACTTGACTGCTTTGGAGCCAGGTGTGATCTACAACTTAAAGCAAGATGTCAGAGAGCCACTAGAACAAGTCAAGGACATTCTGCAGACAAGGATCAATGAAAAAGAGATCCCTGAATAATATATATAGAATAAAGAATAGTGGCTAGTCAAGACACGCATAACAGTGCACATGCACCAAAATCGCCAAGTTGTACTCAGATCGCCTTACTCTAAAGCATGGGACACGCAATCAAATTTCTGTGAATTGTATGGACCACCTTATTCATATGAACAATAATGTCTATACTCCTAAATCTCTTTAGGATATGAGTGGATCCTATCCACTCTAAATTAAGGACAAAATAATTCTCCACGACTATGAGAGTGGTCCTGTCCTCTCCTTTATCTTTTTTATCTGGCTAAGAGATCCCTTTAAGGACGATTCCTTGCATGATTCGGAGCACTTCTCCAACTTTTGATGTGGTTTGACCCATGTCGTGTAAGCGAATCTACAGAAAAGAGATCTGAGACCGATCATGTCTTGCTTTTACAGATTCCTTAGGTTAGTCCTGATTTTCCCTAGTGGTCTTCTTTTCTGCTATAAATAAGAGAGCAAGGAAGTGATTTGACATTCATATTTTCTCATCTACTTCTCTCTACGTCCGAGTCTGAGAAAGTCGTATGCTCTACAACTGGGCCTAATGCTATCATATTGCAACATAAAACTATCTCAAAGTCTGTTAGTCTAAGTCTAGAGTCTGTTAGGGAGGTTCTTAGACGTATGCTATGTGAATGAGCATAATGCTAACAGATCACACTAGAAATATGGCCCCATGTTTATAAGTTTGTATCAGTCTATAATTACATAGAGTATGCTCTGTCTCTTGGATGCGTGCTACAATAAGACATCAGAAATCTTTGAGTGTCACGTCTTTGCTCTGTAAATGCTTTTCATGAATAATCAAAACCAAAAGTTTATGAAGAAATATAGAAATAGCAGTATCACATAATATTTTAGATTGAGTAAAAATGATTAGCATGTCTCAATGACTCCATACTTTTAATAAACTTATAAAGCATAGAAAATATTTAACACCAAATAAGCTCTTAAATATTAATAAAATTAATGTCTATTCATCTTTATGTGAATTATTGAATAACTAAATAATAGATTCTAAATGTCTCTTTCTTCCATCTTAATTTTTCATATCACAATCTAATCTAATCTAATCTTCTTGTTTAACTCCAGTTTATCTTCTCAAATATTCTTTGACCATATTTCTTCTCTCTTACAACTACACTATTACCTCTCCAAACTTACCTTCCATATTCTCTTTCCATTGTTCCATTTGGTTATTGATTTTAAATGTTTCTTTAGCATAATATACAATCCATTATGTTAATTTCATTTGAGAATCATTTAACTTATTCATCATTTTACTCCAATGTCATAGTAAGATGCATTGAAAATTAAATTCCACGTTTAATGTAGATCAACAAAGGATTCTTGTTTCAATGGTATACCATAATTCCTTGGAAAGGGAAGTACTAATTTAGCCTATATACTTCTTGGATTTCTTATCTTAACTACTTGTATACACTTCTTGGATCTCTTATCTTAACTAATTGTTCCATTTGAAGAAATTTCTTTAGATTGGATGATGCATTCTCGACGTTGCGGTTACTTGTATCTTAAGTTTGTCAATCTCTAAATTTCGTTTCTTACCATGATAAAACTAGAATTAGAAGCAAAGCGATGGTAAGTAAAAGCATGATAATGTATCTCATTGTTGTTTTTTTGGAAATTAATATTTATTTCTATCCTTATCTATAATTCATAAAAGTTTTATTCTAAAACATTTTAATGAATACATTTTAATATATATGAAAAGAATAATGTTTATGATTTTTTAAATGTTATTTTCTGAATATAAAAAAGTGATAAACAAAATTTCACTTTTACCTTGATAAAATCTTTGGGTATGCCCATCACCTTATAACAAATGAGTTTTCTAATTATCCATTGTGATTCACAAACAACCATCCTTTTGAGAAGATAAAAACATAGACATAAAACACATGTGAAGAGAAAGATTAAAAGTTATCTTTATTTAAGAATGAGAAATCTTATAAGCAAAAATGAACATATGGAAATGATAAATCTTATAAATAAGGGAAATTTGCATTGTAGCATATTCCTTTCCAAAAAGATGGAGAGAAAAATGATAGTGTGTGAAGCACTAAACCATTGGATCAAACACGTGGCAATAGGTCAAGGCATTAGGCGATAACTTGCACCTATGATGATATAATCGATAATGCTCCGATGGTTAACCGATAATGCTCCGATGCAGTTTGTGTCGCGAAAATACCCACATTATGACTTAAATCTTGGTTTGTTAGGCCAACTTCTTCACATTTTTTGATTCCCAACTAGATTTTTCCGGGGACGTAATGGACGAAATTGGGACTGATCTTGTTGAATAAATGAGTGAAAACGCCAAGGGGAATGCATAAGCCAATAGATCGACCATTGTTCTGAAGGAGTAGAGCGAAATACACGGACTTCATGCAGCCGCTATTCCATATCATTTGTGGGAAAATATCTTAGCCAGATTGTCGATTTCAAACATGTTCAAGATGTTGAGCGTTTGTACACTAATATTTGACACACTAATAATAATCAGCGAAATATAATAGGGAGAAAAGAGATAGTGAGTAGAGACAAAGAGATAAGCAACTTCTATTATATATGAACTAAAATTAGTGATTGGTTTAATATTTGCACAATACTTTTGTATACTTTAAAGTCATCTTAAAACTAACTTTAATGAAATTAAAATACAGAATTGTATCTTACAATATGTAACTAATGTTAGTTTCAATGTATACTTTTGAAAGAGTGGAAAAGAAAAAGAAAAAAGATATTGCCAAGTTAAAAAAATCACTTCACTGAAACATCCAATAAAGCCACAATCAAGTGAAGATGGTTTAATATTTGCATAGCTCTTTTCATTACTTTTGAGCAATTTCAAAATATTAGTCACAATTATGTAAGATGATTACGAAGGCACTCATTCTTTCCTAATATAAGGGGCCAGGGCCATGCAAGAAATATGTTTGAGAACATAATTGATAATGTTGGGAATTATATTAGATCAATATTGTGATTCCAATTTGGAATGCAAATTAGGGGGATAAACTAGCTTATCATTATCCATATTGTTCCACGAGTGAAATATTTTCTTACACTATAAACTACTACTTGTGTTTGCAATTCTCTATTGTGATAAACATCTTCGAATATTTTTAGGGACATTTGCCACCACAAAAAGTCCAAGTGTGGAGTCCTCATACCTTTTAAGAAGTCAACGAACAATATCTTTCCAAAAACCAAAAAACATAAAAGTAAAGAAGCATTTAGATTTAACAAATAAGCATAAAAGTACGAAGTCCTTAGGTTTAACAAACACATAAAAAAATAGAAGACAAAATGAATTGGGATTTTACATCAAACTAGAATATCACATATAAATGGAGTCCATATTTATGATTGTGAAATTATGTAGAGATTTAATACACACATGAAATGCATTGTCTTTCACAAGAAATGCTTCAATGAAGTGCCGTCAAGGTACATTTAATTTTATATACACCAGCATCTATGCGATGACATACATTTAATGATACATGTACCAACAATTACACGTTGTGATTTTAAAGAATTTTAATTTAAAAAATAATTTATTTATTTTTAAATTGTGATAAATAAAACTATTCCGGCAGAGATTTATGTCACATAAAAATGTTTTAACCAATCAAAAAATTGGAATAATGTATTTTAAAAATTCATAAATTTATTTTAATTTTTCAACATATTACATTTAATATTAAAAAATTTCAGAACTTTATAAAACATTGTAAGAAATTGTATATGGAAAAGCAAATTAATAGTAGTCCATGTAGTTTGACTACTCAACTATTAGTATATTCCTTCATTGACAAGGAATAATAAAGAGAAATTAATTATGACATTCTTAATTGTCATTATAATTATAGAAATAGAATAGTAAATGAGGTAGAATCTAAAACAAAACTAAGCCTCGCTGGAATTCCTCATAGATCATCTATAATATACTGACTTCTGAGAAGGGCATCTAACCACACATTGGTCCTATGATACTACATTTCATTTTATTCTATTCTATTATATTTGATTTGAGACAAATTCTAACCAGGAATTAAGTTGTTCCTCAAATGTGTTAGAGTTTTACATATTATCTAAACTAACCCATCATATAGCATATCACCACAATCAAGTTTCTACTATAGGTTAGAACTCAATATTAACAAGCCAAGCCATAACACAATAACTATCATGGTTATCCTTGATACCCTTGTTATCAAACCGATTTTATCCAGATATGGTAGTTAAGTGAATTTAGGATGAGAGCTTCCAACTAGCATTAACGACACATAATTCACTCAAAAACATGGATTATAAGCCAATTAGAAACCAACATCCAATAAAAAATAGGATTGACCATCAAAGTGGTCACCCACCTTTTTTTATTAGTTGCATGATCTATGTGGGAAATCCATTGATACTTGCATGATCCATGTAATGATGTGATTTGAGAATTTTCAGATCCTAATAATGATGAAGGCCACCTTAATATATTGGTGAGTGATACGGGCCCATATTAGTCGACTCTCATCATTAAATAGAAGGGTGCTTTGTCATCCCTTAGACAATTTAACGACATGGGTACCCATACTTGAATCTTGTGTATTCACATTGGAATTGATTGACCTTCAAGCCTAGTTTTGGCTTATAACACAAACATACTCCATGCAATATTAGGGGACATCTCTTCAATTTGAATTTATGCTACCAAGTTGTTTTGAAAGAGTGAGAATCCCATAAGCCTCTAGTCACATTCTTTCTTTTCCTTGGCCTCTTGTCACCCAAATTCCTCTCTAAAGTGTTTATGGCATACATGGAAGTGTTTCCAAATTGTTGCTTCAGTTGAGAGTTCCCATTGGAGGATATAAAGGACCCTCCCATGGAGAAGGATTGGAGACCACATCCACAAACTTGTACTGGGGTGATATTGGTTCGCTTGAATGCCTTTCGATTGGATAATAAAGAACTATTTTTCTTTCCCCCAACAACTTGTTGAATAATTTAAATTTGTGTTTTGAATGAATTCATAGTTAGTATACATGCATAGGGATTAGCATTGATATCTGATCTTTATTTGTCACTCACATTTGTCTAGCTTAGCTTCAAACAACCAAATGATAGTTCTTTTTGGTACACATAAAATGAAAAACAATGCATCAAAATGGCAACTATATTGGCAAGTACGATCTATAAATATTATTCTCATTTGTTCTTAAGTCTATTCTTTCCATTTGTTAGTTTTTAGGTTACCATAAGCTACCTCCTTGAGCCCATCACATTGTTGCCAGCTCATTTTGTCCAAAAGTTGTATTTTCTTCCATTTATAGGAAATTACAATGTTGATTCTTGATTTTGGATAGTCACATGAAATTCTCTTTGAGACCCATGTGAATCAGTAACATAGGTGAATAGTATCCTTGTTGCACAATCACACTTTTGTGGCTTCTGTAACCAGTGTGACCCCTATTAAATTCAGTTTTGACAATGTTATTCTTTGCTTAAAAGTAGTTTTCGCATGTTCGTCTGTCCTATCACTTATTAACTGCATTATAATTTTTTTTTTCATTAAAATTCCCAAATTTAAAGAATTTACACCACTAAAGAACAAATTATTCATTTTAAGTAATTTTCATTTGTACTCCTTTCCTTTTTGGTAATTTCGATTCAACATTTACCATTTCACATTGTGCATTTTAGTTGATCACATCACTTATGCACACAACAAGAGACACAAATCCTATTTAATATTGGAGTATTCTCTTAACCTTGAACTTATAGAGATATAGGTGATTTATAAATAATTGGAAGAGTGCCCTACCTCCCTCAAAACTCCTTAAAAGACAACAAACTTGGTTCATGCCACTAAGAAAATAATTTTAAAAAATAACCAATTAATATAGCAAATCAAATTTTCTCACAAGGACAAAGGCAATTTATAGTCTAGAATATGGAAAGGGAGTTAGCCATCCAACAAAGATTCCATAGTCATTTCTCATTGGAACATAGGCATTGTCCTAGAGATATCACTTCAAGGAAAAGGCCCTCTAGCGGAGGTTATAGCATAAGCCCTATTGACACAACAACTATCGACAGAGGTTCACTTCGCACTGTTGTCAACAAACATCTACCAAGCTCCCTTAAACACCGGCCAAGAAAGGTTTTACCCTTTCCAACAACACTCGTAGAGCGAATGAAGTCTCACCCGAGATGGATAAGGGGGCTACAGGAACCAGGTCTCCGCAGTGGGAGGAGGACATGCATCAAATACACATTACAATCACAGAAACCGGAGATTATACCTTCGTGTTATGCTAACAATTCATCATTCTCATATTCACCACTCGCAGATTCAATATCTAATAGACATTCACATCAACATAATCAAACTACTCATTCGCATGAACATCAATTGTCAAACCACAGAGAATTAAACATTTCGCAAACACTTGTATCCATCAGAAACAAAGACAAAAGATATAACAATAACCATACATCTTCATGCATTCATCAAACCCTGCAGAATAACCTTCGCAAAAACAATCAAAACATCTTTCGTGGATACAAAACAATTCAGAATATCTCCAACTATGTCGATATCAAATCAAGGATCAAAGATGATGCGCTTAGGCTTACAATCATACTCCTGTTTATATGAAACTAAATGGTTACAAAACGGTCCACATGACCAATTCTAACAACCTAAACTAATCTTGCGCTTGCTCGTTCTCCGCCAATGATGCTTCTTTCACGGATTATCCCTTTTTGCAGTTGTTGGCTTCTGCACTTCATGCGAACTAATCCCATGCCAACAAGCCCCCAACACAAACTTGTGGCTATCCCTCGAGCCACCTCAACTGGACACCACTGGTGCATTCACCTACTGTTGGAATTCATCGTATTCACTTGTGATCCGATCGACTACTTCCTTGGTCGAGATTCTAAGTTGCACACATTCTTCCGCTTGCTGGTTTGTTGGATGGTCGCAACTTTTATGTTGCGCTTCCTCTAGCTGCTTCTTAACTTGTTCCATTGCTGCTATTACCCATACTGCGAGAACTTCAGCTTTTGTTTGGATCTCATCCAAATGTGTGGCCCTTCTTTGTTATCTTTCGCGGTCCTTTGTTATGCACTGTTGCATGCTTTTGAGTTCTGTTGCCTTTGTCTTTCGTATCAGTGAGGGCATCGCTTGGATCGATCCCTTAAAGGACTCTAGCTGTGCTTCTGCTTCGGTGAGTTGTTCCTTTAGCGTAATCAGCTGGTCATCCTGGACTACACGACCCCAAAACTCTGTGACACCCTCTACGACTTCCTGTGCTTCCTTTTCCATCCCCGTGATTTCCATCACGGCTTCCTCAATCACGTTCTATCATTCCTGAATCTGGATTGGTGGTGTGCTCAGTACCACCCTTGCTTGCAACTCTGCATTCTCCTTCCGCAAGTTGGTGATAATTACACCTAACAAAATTGCCTTCGCCTCTGGTATCACATCCTGATCTACCTCAGGAGCCTTCTCACATACTTTGGATAGTGCCTCTTCCAACCACTTCCTATTCACCAGGGCCTTCTCCTTTTCCTCTAATTTTTGGGCCTTCTCTTCTTGAAGGCGTTGTGCCTATGTCTCGCTGAGGTGCACCTGCTGCTTGTACCGCACCATCTTATCATGCATAGCGGCCTCACGTTCGTTGAGTTCTTTCATTGCTGTGGTTTGGATTCTCTATAACATCAGCAATGGTAGTAGATTGAAATCTACTATGATTATTTCGAACTTCCTCAGTTCCACATCCAGCTCGCTGTTTCTTGTTTTCATCGCATTTGGAAAAAACTGAACTAACCTTGGATTCGTGCCGACCTCCACTTCAACCCTGTTTTTCGATGCACTCGGTCGAACTTCCCCATGCAGTACACTGGACTTTACAACTTCATTGGATAGCGTGGATAACAATTGGGTTACCTGGTGGAAGTATTCGCTTGAGTGATGTGTGACTCTCGCACTATTTTCCTCTATAACCTTGGTTAATTTCTCCAGGAGCATGTTAACCTGCTCCTCCGAAAGATCGCCACTGGTGCTTCCTTCGCCCCGATCCATCCTTCGCTTTGTCTTGCGTTCCTTGTACTGTGCATCGATGTCAGAATCTGTCGAGGTAGGTCGTGTTGAGGCTCCATCATGGTTGGACCTCTCCAATTGTTCCTTCGCAGGGTCACCTTGTCCTACACATTCCTTCCAACTGACTGAGCCCTTATCATCCTCGGGTAGTTTCAGTCGAGTTGTTTCCTTCCCATTTGACAAGTCCTTCCAACTCGCCAAAGCGTACCGCGTCTTGGTGTCATCTGCAATTTTTTTTTTTTTTACCCTGCGAGACTAGGTCTTTGCTGGAGTCGCTCTCTGGTTCATCTGTCACGCTCCTGGGACCTCAAGTTAAGTGGATATGGTTTCTTCTCTCTCCACTCTGATTCTTCTACTGGTTCTATAATTCCTGCTTCCAGCATTATTTCAATTCCTGCTTGCACCTGTTCCTTGTACCTTGGATTCAACCGGTACGGCCGCTGTTTGACTAGCTTTGCATCAGGTTTCAGGGGGATTTTCATTTCGCCTAAGTCTCCAGAAATTCCTTTCATCTTTGAGAATTTCGTTGGGAACAAATCCTGAAACTCATGCAACAGATCGGTCATCTTCGCAATAGTCGATTCATCCCAATAATCACCAATACTTGCGAACTTCAGATTCTCCTCCGACCCAATATTCACTTTATTGATTTTCAACGATTGCTGAAACCTGTCGGAAGGTACTCCAGGTGCCTCAACACTGCGAATTCCTTCTAAATATGGAACATATATGGCCCTCGGATCGTCCTCATCGTCTA
Source organism: Larix kaempferi (assembly GCA_027924585.1). Lineage (NCBI taxonomy): Eukaryota > Viridiplantae > Streptophyta > Pinopsida > Pinales > Pinaceae > Larix > Larix kaempferi. The sequence continues at coordinate 4,200,269 of BSBM01000344.1, read as the reverse complement.
GTTCTCCTGTGATATTATAGCACTCCATCATCATTTCTGGTGTCGCAGTTCACCGAAGTTCCAATGGTTGCTCTGTCGGTACTACTTCAAATACCTTCTCGCGGATCTCCTGTAGTGCGCTATGGATGAAGGGGTTATCATATGAGAAATTGAAGGTTTGGATAAATCCAATTGTTATCTATTCCCAAGAGGTTGTCCCGCGTCATAGTTCTGTTGCGACATACCAACTCCGCAGTACATCCAATGTGTGAACAAATGCATGGACCCATTACTGTTTCTCCCGTGAGCCCCATTGTCTTTGACATGCATTCACATGTTCCTTCAGATCTCCCTGCCATCATATTTCCTTATTACATATCCTGTAGCATCGTTGAACCTAACCTCCATGAGGTGTCGACATAGTGGCCAGTTTGTGATGCTAAACTTGTGCACCGCCAACCAGCACACGGGAGTAGCCTTCAGGGCTTTCTCTAAGGCCAATATATGTTGTGGTTCTGCTACTTTTTCCTCAAATTCGGTGAGAAACGTAGTTGGGTTAGGCAATCCCTCCCTCATATGTTGGCAGTGCACACTCCTCTATGGCTAACCATCACAGTGACTGTGTGATCCGTGCACACCTCCTAAACGATACTTCATACAGTCTATTCTACCAATTCTCGAGCGCATCGTTCGAGTCTGACAATGTTGAACTGACACCGCACGATCCCAAATCTCCATCTATGGTGGGATTAATGTAATCCTCATATATGTTGTATATGCTATCCCATCCCTCAATAAATTCATCTCTGGCTGGTTCAACGTATCGCTGCCCTTCTGCAGGATCCAAAGGTGCGACAACCCTCATCTCGCGATTTTCAAACGACATAGTCCTTTTCTTGAAGTTAATGATGGCTTGGTTTTCCATCGCCCAGTATATCCCTAACAACCCTGGATAGGGGCTTGTGTTATCAACAATCTCTATTACATCAAAGTTGGCGTATCTCTCGAGTCCCTCAATTTCAACTGGAAGTTGGCACACCTGACCAAGTGGAGTAATCTTGATCTAATTTGCTAACTGCAGCTGTACCGGTGACCAAGCCAACTATGGTTTTCCCATTGTTTCCCATGTCTGCTTGGTCAAAATGTTGACGTCTGACCCCAGGTCCAAGATAATTGAGTCGACATCAAATGCTCCAATTTTTGCAGACATCCATATCTCTCTTCCCATCTTCCTCTTGTGTATGCGATTGAATGTTCGCTCCTGGCGTGCACCCTCCTGTCGATGCAACAAACTGGATATTTCTGCCAATGCATCTGGATCCTTGGCCGACTCCAGGAAAATTTCTAGGAAGGTTATTAAGTTGTTATCCTTCCTCCGCGACTTCATCGTGTCGAACTTCAGTGGCATATCGTAGATAACTTCTTCCTGAAGAGGTAACTTCCTCCTCTGTCTCATTGCTTCCTGCGCTTTCAAGAAAACATCCCTTTCAACTTCTGCATCAAAGATGACGTGCTTTCATGTTGTTGGTAGGACAGTAGCCTGTGACCTGTCGTCTCCTGTCATAGCTCCTCCTCGTGTCACTACTCCAACATTCGCAGTGTGACTTCTAACCTCCGCTGATATCTTCTGCACTGCCGATGGTGTATTCTGATTCTGATTCTGGGGAGGTGGCGGTAGGTTATTGGTTTTCCATTTTTCTATGAGCTACAGACAATATTTAACACCATGATCCACAGTGTTGCAATAAGTGCACTATGGTGCTGGGTTTGGACAATCCCTCTGATAATGCCATAATTGTAACATATAATCGGTCCTCTTCCTCATCCAGGAGCTCCTCCTCGTCCTGCGTCGACACCTCGACCTCCGCAGAATCCTCCTCTAAAATCTCCACGTGGTGGCCCATATGCTGGGTATTGCTGTTATCCATACTGCGGTAGCCGATCTGGTGGTTTCCCATATTGCGGCTGGCCATACTGCGGTGGCGGATACTGTGGATGACCATACTGCGGTTTCCCATACTGCTATGGCTGGTTAAAATGAGGTTGTTGTTGGGTATACTGCGGTTGTTGCTATACTGTCAGTTGCTCTTCCCCTTTCATAAAATATGTGTCAACAATCCGGTCTTGGAGTAGGTCATAGGCCCTACAATCTTTTTCATCGTGGCCAACCGAACGAAAAAAATTTCAATATATATTTACTGGCTTCGACACCATATTTTGTAAGTAACACATTCTTCTGGTCGATGCCCTTTGTTCTGACAGACGAGACACCAAGCCATTCCTCCCTGACAGAGGGGGTTCGGTGCACCGAATTGCAAATATTCTCGAAACTCTGGGCAATTATCCTTATGGTGTCCTTTCGCTTTACACCTGGTGCACCATATGTCTTCGTGAGTTTCTTTCCCCTTCTTCATATCTTGCAATTGGAGTGTCAAATTGGCTAATTGCACTTGTATCCTATCCATTCCTATACTAGCTTCGCCGATTGGTGAAGCCTCCAGCTTCATTGCAATCTCCAACGCTTCGGCTTGTGTTGCCACCTTTTGTTGCATTAGTGGTCTGTAGATGTGTGGCACTAATCCTATGATAAACCACTCCATGTGCTTCATATCATTTATTCTGAAACTCACCTTCGCTATCAATGTCTTATACCGTTGATCGAATTCCCATATCGGCTCGTTCGAGTATTGCTTGATTTCTTTAAGCTCGGTGACATACTGAGACTCCGAATTTGGTTTTCTAAACTCATCGACCATTCCTGCTTTAATATGTGCCAATGTATCGCCTGGTGTTCCCATTGGAACCTTTATAAACTCCATAAAACAATCTATCCCACAGCCCTTGAGGGTCGTCGCTAGCTGTCCTTTCTTAATATCTTCACCCTAGACCTACTCCATAGTCCATACTGCTTCACACAGGAACCAATACTGCTCGGGATCCTCAGTCCCGTTTCCCTGGAAAGTGGTCATTTTTGTGTCGTCTTCCATTCTAATGTTCCTACTTTTATTTTTTATTGATGTACTACTTCTATCACTGCATGTAGGACAACTCTGCTAATAACTTGTGTTTCTTCCTGTGAAATTCTGAGTAGTGCGCGGGGTTGTAGGTATGCTGTAACTTACGATCCGTCCCTCTTCTGCTTCTGGGGTATCCTGGTCACTATCTTCATTGCAATAAGGTCACTTCCTTCCTTGTGGTCTTGTTTTGCAATCTTCCATTCCGGTCCTCTCAGGAGACTCTCTCTCTCAGTCCTCCTCTTCTTCTTAGGACATCAGAATATCACCCCACTCCTCAAGGTACCACACTCTTCGTCAGCTTTCCATAGAAATTCATCTTCACTCATGTCCATCTACCCCACATCTTTCTATCGGATCCGCATTCACGCAATACCCATAACCTCCACATACTGATCTTCTACTCGTCGGAAGTCATCCTCAATATGCCCTTTTCGCAGACGAGCATCTTAATCCACAGCTTTAGCAACAGTAAGAATCGCCCCCTAGGTCCTTTGAAAAAGTTCCTTTCTGCATCGCTATATGATTTGATTGTGTCTACTGCAAACTCAGTAATATATCCCTCTAGGATACTATCCACCCAGAAATCAACAACTCGTGATACCTTATTGTTGACCCGTTTCAGCTGTCGAATAAATTTTGGAGTCCAATGGTCCGGCTCAGTCTTCTAGCAATGGTTCTTCTGAAACATTAGCTATGCTAACCACTCATGCAATAATACCGGGAATTCGCAGAAGAATATCTCGTGGATATCCGAATAAATATACTTTTTAAACCAACTGCTTGTTGTCTGCCCTGGGTTTTTCTTTTCTCCTTCCGTGAATTCTTATGCTTTCTTATCAAACCACTCCTGGATATCCAGTTTCGTCAGATGCCACAGCATATCCTCTTCTTTTCCTCTTTAAGGTCCCGACAACGGAACCATTTGTTGACACAAAAACTATTGACAGGGGTTCACTTCGCACTGTCATCAACAAACATCTACCAAAATCCCTTAAACACCGGCCCAGAAAGGTTTTACCCTTTCCAGCAACACTCGTAGAGTGAATGAAGTCTCACCCGAGATGGATAAGGGGACTGCAAGAACCAGGTTTCCGCAGTGGGAGGAGGACATGCATAAAATACACATTACAATCACATAAAACATAGATTATACCTTCGTGTTATGCTAACAATTCATCATTCTCATATTCACCAATTGCAGATTCAATATCTAATAGACATTCGCATCAACATAATCAAACTACTCATTCTCATGAACAACAATTGTCAAACCACAAAGTATTAAACATTTCGCAAACACTTGTATCCATCAGAAACAAAGACAAAAGATATAACAATAACTAGACATCTTCATTCATTCATCAAAACCTACGGAATAACCTTCGCATAAACAGTCAAAACATCTTTCGCAAATACAAAATAGTTCAGAATATCTCCAACTATGTCGATGTCAAAATCAAGAATCAAAGATGATGCACTTAGGCTTACAATCATACTGCTATTTATATGAAACTAAATGGTTACAAAATTGTCCACATGACCAATTCTAACAACCTAAACTAATCTTGCGCTCCTCATTCTCTGCGAATGACCCTTCTTTCGCGGATTATCCCTTTCCGCAGTTGTCAGCTTCCGTACTTCATGCGGACAAATCCCGTGCAACAAGCCCCTAAAAAAAGAGCCCGAAAAATCCGTTTATAGAGGAGGTTTCTAACAAAGGTGAGCGGGCAGATTTTTTAGTGGATGATTTTTTTTCGGTGTGTTTACCACCAAAATACACCGATGCATTTCAAAACATGACACACTGGTGTGACATGAAATTCTACCGCACCGTGACAGAGAAAAACTGTTGATAAAAAAAAATTAATTAAAAAACTCGTATTATTTTAATACCCTTATAGTGGTGCATTAATAGATACTACACGCACCAGTGCGTTTTACAATAAATGCCCTGGTGTGTTTCATAGACAATAACACACCGGTTTATCAATATATTTTTTGATAGCAAATCTAGCAAATGGCGCGATAGATAATAGTAAATGCATCGGTGCGTGTTTAATTAACAAACGCACCACTTGTTATTATAAAGAAATTCATTGGAAAATCTGTTACATTTTTATTAAAAGACCTTACTTTACGGTGCGTCAGTTTTATTGTGTGCATTGGGGAACTTTATTGTCGGCCACACCGTGATAGAAAAAAAATATCGATAAAAAAAAGTTTAATTAAAAACTCGTATTATTTTAATACCCCTAAAGCGGTGCTCTAGATAATAGTAAACGCAATGGTTCGTGTTTAATTAACAAATGCACCAGTTGTTATTATAGAAACAATTCCATGCAAAACCTGTTAAATTTTTATGAAAAAACCCTACTATTTGGTGTGTTAGGTTTACTGTGAGCACCGATGCACTTTGCTGTCGGTCGCACCGGAATAGGGTTTAATAAAAAAAAAAAAACCGAGGGGTAAAACTCATTTTTACCCTTCTCAATGTGTTTTTAGCGCAAGTGCACTGGTGCTTTACCTTACCCACTTGGACGCCCTGACATCCGTGGTCCATGTGGACGCATTCTTCACCTGTATTGGCTGCTTCTTCTAGTTTGAATTTTGACAAACGGTAGTCAAAATTCAAATTTTCCATACATCTCCAAGATGCCTCGCCGATGGGCCATTTAGTGGGTAAATTGATTCTTACTTCATAATTTAATTTTTTAACGAATTACTTTTTAGAATTCAGTGTTAATTTGTTTTTTTTTTTTTTAAATTAAAAATTATGCATAATGCGTTCGAGTCGATTGACTCGCACCGGAAAGTGGTGCACCCTTTAAATTGTTACAGGTTGCACCGCAAATGGTGCAAGCCGAATGACTGAATTGCATCGCACCACCGTAAAATTTATATAAAAACATAAAATTTGTAATCGGTGCGTTCAATATTTTGGAGCACCGGTTATCCGGTGCAATTAAATATATCAAACACACCATTTAAAAATAGCTTATATACAAAGAATTAAATTTTACGGTGCGCCTAGGGCATGTCATGTTGAAATATTGTAACTTTTAAGAATATTATATTTGTACTTTATTATTCCGGAGATGTTCCATTCATCCGAGGATACCCTATTGTATATCCAAAGAGGTTTATTCCTCTGATAGAGTGTGGTAACTAGGGTTATTAGATCTCCCATGTGAGGTCGGCCCCATTAGGGTGAAAAGTCAGTTAGAACACAAGTATAAATAGAGGAGGTGTGTTCCTCATTTATACCATTTCATTCACTCACTTTTGATTGGCGCATAGGAGAGAGAGATGTCTACGTAGGAGGAGAAGGAGCTCTTGTTGAGGACTACATCTTGTATTGGGTTGATTATCTATATTGAGGAAAGCTTTGCTGGGTTTTCTACCCCATGAGGGTTTCCCAGGGTAAATCTTTGTCTATCTTGTGATTGTGTTTCTTTCAGTGATCTTGCTTGTGAAATTAGGCTAATCTTAACATGGTATCAGAGCTAGCCTAAATAGGACATCTTTCATAAGGTGAAAATACCTTTCTCTCCTCCTCCGGTGAAAATTAGGGTTTCTACAAAAGTTGGAATTTTTGGAATCTGATTGCATGGTTAGATAGCCCTCCTCAAAATTGAAGTTTTAAGCCCTAGATCGAACTTTTTGAGTGGGTAGAACTACAGGAAAGTCAAACCCTAGTTTAGGGTTTGGACCAGAAAACCAGTAAACCAGAAAAAGTGTGCACCTATGCACCAATGAACCAAAAAAGCTGCGAACCTGTGCACTAGAAAACCAGAAAAGTGAAGACCAAAAAACCAGAAATTCTGTTGCAGATCCGGAAGGTGAAAAGTTGAAGTTTCTAGAAGCAGAGTACACCAGAAATCTCAAATCAATCAAGCTCATGGTAAGTATTATTCTATATTTTGATAAACTTCAATCTTTGTGACCTCTTGGATAAGATGGCTCCAAGCACTAAGCTTGAAGACAAGCTAGAGGGTATAGAGAATTTTCGGGCATGGAAATACATAATTGGTCTCATTCTTGAAGAGAATGATCTTTCCCAATATATCAAGGATGAGGTTGCAGAACCTGAAGAAGATGAAGCCAAAGAGAAGTATAAGAAGGACTTGATTAGGGAAAAGAGAATCATTGTTGATTCTATCAAAGACAACTTGATTCCCCAAGTGGTATCCAAGAAGACTCCAAAGGAAATGTATGATTCCCTAGGCAGAATGTATGAAGGAAGGAACATCAACAAAAAGATGAATCTGAGAACTCAATTGAAGAGTACCAAAATGAGTAAAGGAGAATCTATTCAAGATTACTTCAGAACGGTCTCCCAGTTCAAGGAACAACTAGAAGCCATTGTGGACACTCTTGATGAAGATGAACTAGTCATGACTACTCTTAATGGTCTCTCTAGACCTTGGGATTCATTCATCCAAACCATATGTGCAAGAAAATAAAGTATGAAGTTTAATGTAGTATGGGAGGACTGCATTCAAGAAGAAGCTAGGGTTTCCAATAGAGAATCCTTTCTCAAAGAATATGACCAAGCTTTGGCCACCCACACCAAAAGAAGGAGTCATTTCAACTCCAAGAAGAATGATCACAAGGAATCCCATCCTCCTCACAGATTTAAAAGGAAAGGAGGAGTAAGTTTAGAAAGAGACCTCTCCTCAGTTCAATGTTATAGTTGTCAGAAACTAGGACACATTGCTAGAAATTGTCCTTCAAAGAAGAAGAAAAGGAATCTTCACAAAAGACATCAAGCACATTTGGCAGAAGATGATAGTGAAGAAGAGGAAGAGGAAAGACCTCAAAAGAAAAGAACTAAAACAAAAAAGGAAGATGCAGAGGAATATGTTCTATTCTATGCACTCTCTAGGTCAGTAACACCTGGAGAAGATACATGGCTCATTGATAGCTGTGCCTCAAAGCACATGACAGGACAAAAGAAGACTCTCTCAAGTCTAGAAGAAAAGACCTCTCCTCGGAAGGTATCTCTAGGAGATGACTATCAATATCCCATCAAGGGAATTGGTGAAGCAAGCCACAAGCTTGATTCTGGAACTCCATTGAAGATGAAGGAAATCCTATATGTACCAGGTTTGAATAAGAACTTGCTTTCTATCTTAGCTTTAGACAAGAAAGGTTATAGGGTTGGGGTGAAAACATTAAGTTGGGAAACAATTTTGGTTTGTTTTTGACAAAAAAACTGCTAATTTTTATGTTTTTCAACTTCGACCTCTTCAAACCCATATCTCCCTTAGGAATTTCAACTTGAACTAAACACAAAGGTTTTACAGAATTGAATTAGCTTTCTGCTCCTATTTTTTTTTAATTTTTTTTATAAACATATCGTGGGACAAATTTGTTGTCAACCAACGGCATATACTTGAAAATTTTAGGTATGGATAATGAGTGACTTGTGTTGACAATGGTTTTTTCATAGATGGTTATTCATTTTAGGGAAACAAATTGTATGTTCATAATCTTCACACACTAAACTTGATCCTGGACTATATTTCAAGTTTTTTAAGACTTGGGAACTATTTTTTATTATTTATCGAAACAACGTATGTTCAGAAAATGGTGCATTATCGACACATGTTTTTGTCTTCACATTTTCTTTCAAATGTTACTCTTATCAAACACACTAAAACCAACCCATTGAAGAGGACACTTCAAGGAACATCCTTGTATTTTTTTAAATTTTTTTGGCTTCGTCATTGTGATGATATTGAATTTCCATTGTGACTGATTTTTCAGCCACTTAATTTTTTAATGATAAAGTTTAGTAAAAAATAGTAATCCTAAATGAAATTGAAAAAAACTTATATTACTAGAAAGTAGATTGAATGGTGAATCTACTGGTACAAACTCCAACATGTAATTCTCATGTTTTGCAATGGTTCGACCTTGTTAAAGTGACACATTTCTGAATTCTGCAAAAATGGTGCTGGAATTGTTGACCAGAAACTCTCGGGCGAGAAAATGTCTTCCAAAATCTTGGCCCAGAGTTTAGTTCAAACTCTCTTTCGAGAGTTTTTTTTAAAATACAGCACGGCGATTGGTTCAAACTATCGGCCCAGAGTTTGAACTCTCAAAACTCTCGGCCTAGAGTTTGAGTTTAAATTTTTTTCGCGTGATCATCCACTCGCGCTCCGTTTTTTTCACCCTGTTTGTCACCAAAGTATTTCCTAGGTTCGCAATTTCACCTGTTGCATTCATAGATGGACAAGTACTCATGTGGTCCAAAGGAAAATCAATTGAGGATGCAATTGTTATTGGTGAAGAGGAAGGAGGTCCATACAAACTCAAGGGTCATCCTGAAGCTACCCTTGTTCATGAAGCCACTAGCCTAAGTGAGTTATGGCACAGAAGACTTGCTCACATTAACTACAAAGCACTACCTCATGTGAGCAAGGTAGTCATAAGACAGCCAGATCTAAAGATTGACCATAATGGCACATGCAAAGGATGTGCAAAAGGGAAGAATATCAAAAATCCGTTTCCAAAGAGTGAAACAAAGACTAAGAGTACTTTGGAATTGATTCACTCAAATGTGTGTGGACCAATTCCATCCACATCTTTGAGTGGGTATGAATATTACCTTACATTCATTGATGACTACTCAAGGAAGACTTGGATATATTTCTTGAAGGGAAAAGATGAAGTCTTTGGAAAGTTCAAGGAATTCAAAGCCTTGATAGAAAATCATTCAGAAAAGAAGATCAAGATACTCAGGACAGATAATGATGGAGAATATACTTCAAAGGATTTTGAAGCCTTTTGTAAAGAAGTTGGAATCAAGAGGGAGCTAACCACTCCCTACAATCCCCAACAGAATGGTGTTGCAGAGAGAAAGTATAGAACCATTATGGAAGCAGTAAAAACAATGATACATGATCAAGACCTACCTATGTATCTATGGGATGAAGCAGCCAGGACAACAGTCTATGTACAGAATAGACTATCTCATAGTCTTCTTGATTTCAAGACCCCGGAATAAGTGTTCACAGGGAAGAATCCTGAGGTAAGTCACCTCAAGATATTTGGATGCCCAGTCTACATTCACATTCCAAAAGAAAAGAGGACCAAGTTAGATCCTTCTGGGAAGAAAGGAATATTTGTTGGATATTGTGAAGCGTCCAAAGCATTCAGAATATACATCCCAGGATTTCATCATATGGAAATAAGTAGGGATGTGACATTTGATGAAGAGGTGGCTCTCAAGAGATCTAGGAAGTGCCAGTATGAAGAAGTATATGAGGAAGATGTACCTTCCAGAATTACTAAAGTTGCACCCACCCCTGAAGGGACAACACCTGAAGACCATGACATGATGGAACCACAAGAACCCCCTATCATGAACATATCAAGGAAGAGAAAGCCAACATGGGAAAGAGACATTATACTAGAAGCATAAAATTATGGAGCTCCTGAAGGCTCCACTAGAGTAAGCAAGAAACCAAATACTTTCTCCAACTATATGGCCTTGATGTGTGATCTTGTAGATCAAGAACCCACCAGTTATGAAGAAGCATCTCATAAGAAAGAGTGGGTGGAGGCAATGACATAGGAATACCAATCAATAATGAAAAATGATGTTTGGGATATAGTTCCCAAGCCAAGGGACAAGAGTGCGGTATCCTCCAAATGGATATACAAGATAAATCATGCTGCGGATGGCAGCATTGAAAAGTATAAGGCAAGGTTTGTGGCCAGAGGATTCTCTCAGAAAGAGGGAATTGAATATGAAGAAACATTTGCACCAGTTGCAAGGCACACTTCCATTAGAACCATCATGGCACTTGAATCCATGATGAAGTGGGAATTACACCAGATGGATGTGAAGACATCCTTCCTGAATGGTGTGATTGAGAAGGAAGTGTACATAGAACAACCACAAGGATTTGAGGTTGAAGATAGAAGAACCCACATATGCAAACTAAAGAAGGCTTTGTATGGGTTGATGCAAGCTCCCGGAGCTTGGTATGGAAGAATTGATAGTTTCTTGACAAGCTTGGGCTTTACCAAGAGTAAAGTTGATCCTAACCTTTATCTCAAAGTTATGGATGATGAACCTGTTATACTATTTCTATATGTGGATGATCTATTCCTAACATGTAATGGGAAACAGATTATCGAATGCAAGAAGAAGCTCTCCTCAGAATTTGAGATGAAAGATCTCGGATTGATGCACTACTTCCTAGGTTTGGAAGTATGGAAAGGCCCAAGAGGAATCTTTCTCAACCAGGGAAAGTATGCTGTGGAAATATTGAAGAGATTTGACATGTTGGAATGCAAATCCATGGCCACTCCCATGGATTTCAACTTGAAGCTGTTAGCTGATGACTTATCAGAGTTAGTGGATGTGACTCTGTATAGACAGATTATTGGGTCACTGATGTATTTGACAAATACCAGGCCAGATATATGCTTTGTTGTGAACACCTTGAGTCAATATCTAGTGGAACCTAGACGATTTCAACTGATAGATGCAAAGCATGTGATGAGGTACCTAAAGGGTACGATAGACTTTGGTATATGTTATCTTAGAGATCATGATTTCAGATTGTATGTATACACAAATGCTGATTGGGAAGGAAGTGTATCGGATAGAAAGAGCACAACAGGAGGATGTTGTTGTCTAGGATCTGCCATGATCTCGTGGTTTAGCAGGAAGTAGTCTAGTGTGGCTCTCAGCATAGCTGAAGCAGAATATATTGCTGCTTGCTCTGCTAGTTGTGAAGCGGTATGGCTTTGAAAACTGTTATCAGGATTATTTAACTTAGAAATGGATCCCACTGTGATCTTGTGTGACAACCAGAGTTGTATCAAGATGACAGAGAATCCAGTGATCCATGATAAATCAAAACACATAGAGATCCGATATTTTTATATACGGGATATGATGCAGAAAGGAGCTATCAAGCTCAAGTATGTGGGCACTGACGAACAAGTTTCCGACATATTGACCAAAACTCTGTCTCGAGTAAAGTTTGAGTATTTTCGAGACAAGCTTGGTGTAGTTCAGAAGGACCTTCCTCGAAAGAGGGAGTGATATGGTCACTGATGATGAGATTGCCTGCATCGGTGGAAAGGTTGATGATGTGGATACCTGTATCAATGATGTGGATACCTGTATCAATGATGTGGATACCTGTATTGATGATATTGACGATGAAGTCAATGATACTGACGATGAGGTCAATGAGTGGTCCTTAGACTTGGTCTGAGTTGACGAGTGGATTGTATCATCCCTGGACACATGTCCTAAAATAGATCCGTAAACTTTGATCTCCGAGAAAGATTTTATAAATCCTAGATCTGATCTAGGTCACATCTAGTATGTAAAAGGACTGGCTCTGTGGTTGTAAATCCTAGATTTGATCTAGGTCACATCCAGTATGAAAAAGGACTGGCTCTGTGGTTGTAAATCCTAGATATGATCTAGGTCACATCCAGTATGAAAAAGGACTGGCTCTGTGGTTGTAAATCCTAGATCTGATCTAGGTTACATCCAGTATGAAAAAGGACTGGCTCTGTGGTTGTAAATATTAGATCTGATCTAGGTCACATCCAATATGAAAAAGGATTGGCACTGTGGTTAGGACTGCATCGTCCCTAAACCCTTGGTTCAAAATGTATGTGATGGGGATTGCATCATCCCGGAACCCTTGGTTAAAAATGTACGTGATGGGGATTGCATCATCCCAGAACCTTTGGTTCAAAATGTACGTGATGGGGATTGCATCAACCCAGAACCTTTGGTTCAAAAGGTACGTGATAGGACTGCATCGTCCCTGAACCCTTGGTTCAAAATGCTCGTGATATGATTGTATCATCCTTGGACTTATGTCCTAAAGGTGAGTAGGATTGATCATCCTATAATTGGATTGTGTAAGTGTGTTGTTCCTGTTGATCGAGATGATCCAGATGATGTTTTTGATCGAGATGATCGAGATGATGATGTTGATTGTGATGATCTAGATGTTGTTGTTGATCCATATGATCTAGATGATGCTGTTGATCGAGATGATCGAGATGATGATGTTGATCGTGATGATCTAGATGTTGCTGTTGATCGAGATGATCCAGATGATGTTGTTGATCGAGATGATTGAGATGATGATGTTGATTGAGATGATCCAGATTGTTGTAGCCGTTCGGATGCTACAAAAGATGAAGACTCAATACTGAAGATGTTCCAGTATTGAAGATTTTCTAGTAACAGGATGAGTTACTGATGATGTATGAAGAAAGCTTCCAATGATTTATAGATGTATCATGTATCATGTCGTTGATGACTCCTTGCTCCTGCAGATGTTGTTATAATATCCTTCTCGTTAAGGGGGAGTGTTGAAATATTGTAACTTATAAGAATATTATATTTGTACTTTATTATTCCAGAGATGTTCCATTCCTCCGAGGAGACCCTATTATGTATCTAAAGAGGTTTATTCCTCCGAGAGAGTGTGGGAACTAGAGTTATTAGATCTCCCATGTGAGTTCGACCCCGAGTTATCTATTTAGGGGTTATTAGACTCTCTTAGGAGAGGTCGGCCCCATTAGGGTGAAAAGTCAGTTAAAACACAAGTATAAATAAAGGAGGTGTGTTCCTCATTTATACCATTTAATTCACTCACTTGTGATTGGCGCATAAGAGAGAGAGAGGTCTGCATTGGAGGAGAAGGAGCTCTTGTTGGGGACTACATCTTGTATTGGGTTGATTATCTATATTGAGGAAAGCTTTGCTAGGTTTTCTACCCCATGAGGGTTTCCCAGGGTAAATCTTTGTCTATCTTGTGATTGTGTTTCTTTCAGTGATCTTACTTGTGAAATTAGGATAATCTTAACATGTCATTGCACTAGTCTTGGTGCTCTGGCGTGCCATAGGTGCACCGGGAATAAACACACCTTTTCACCGAAAAATTTATATAAAATGTAAAAATGGTAATCGATGCATTCAATATTGCACCGGTTATCAAGTGCAGTTAAATATATCTAACACACTGATTAACATTTCCTTATACGAACAATTATTTCCTAGGTCATGTCACGACACCAGTATCGGTTCTCTTACATGCCATAGGCTCTATGGAAATATATTTAATTCCACATTGAAAACTGTTAAACAATAGTGTGTTTGGTATAAGTAAACACACCATTAACGATGCGCTTACTTGAACTGAAGGAACCGACAACTGAATAGAATAGATCATTAACGGTGCTCCTTGGTCACATCATTGCACCAGTGTCAGTGCTCTAATGTGACATAGGCGCACCGTCAACAGTTTAATATAACAATTTAAAATATAATAAATTGTAGTGCACTTCAAACATTTAAGCGCACCATTTCCGGTGCGTATGTCTGGATGACACGCACCGCCATGTAAATATCTAAACGCATAGTATGATTTTATCGATTTTATAACAATATAATGATGGTGCGCCCATGTCACATCGGTACACCAGTGTCGGTGCTCTGACATGACACGGGCGCACCGTCATTAGATTTTTATAAAATCATTAAATATAATAAGGTGCGTTTATGTCATTAGAAGCACCAGTGCCCTAATGTGATTTAGGCGAACTGTTCATCACATTTTATAAATTATTTCGGTGTGTCGGATATTTGGCTCACCATTTAAATAAATTTTAAATATATTCAAATACAGTAGCAATGCGATCGTCTTATTAAAACGAACCATTAGCGGTGCAGTTGGTTAACTTAAGCACCGTATGCGGTGCACGTAAGTTATTTAGGCCCACCGATAGTAACAATTTGTTTTTTTGCAGAAAAAATTATTATTGATGTTATTAAATAGGATTTTAACTGTATAAAATATGTGAAACAGATACATGAGCGACAACAATTTGCTCAACAAGAGTGAACAAATTTGGACCAATACAACATGGTTAAACAATGGGAGGCTAGGGAGAGGGAGAGATATTTTTACCCTCACCCCATTACTACTCAAAATAGATAGCTCTTGAGGACTGTTGGCCTCCTGAAGTTCTATCAGGAGACTACATCCCTTAAGGGTAACTCTTCATTATTATGTCAGTTCATCCGACGTTTGGATCATCATAGGCAGGAATTTCATGTTGGTGCCAATCAATGGTTCCATCCCATTGAGGAGGATATTTATTTCATCACTAGGATATCTAGGAAAGGGAGGATTTACCCTAGTTCTTTGGTGTCCCAGTTGGTGCCGTAGTAGAGAGTCAATTAGCTTACTCTCTGGTATATATCAGTGATGCAGTCGTCCATCCCTTTGATTTTCAGGTGAGCGGTGGGAAGCTTAGGATATCTTCTTTTGGTTAAGAGGAGGTTAGGTGCCTCTCTATTTTTCTTACGACGTTGACGCAATCCACTAGTGATGGGAAACACATTATTTTCCCTCTACTATATTATGTTGAATGTTTAGTGCAGAGACCTAGATGCATAGGTGGTCTGCCATTTTTTTGTGGCAGTTTTGTTATTCTTTGGATAGATGTCATGCAATCATTGATGGGAGGTCCAACGTCCCTTTCGGTTCAGAGATTTTTTATTTATTTTTTGAGAGGTTTCTGGACACAGGGCCATCATTTGAGTGCCTACTTCCTAGACCAACGACTGAGGTGCATATGCACATGTGGGGGCAAATTATCTAATCTACATGCTAGTTTATTTCCTAGCATAGGTATTGATCATGCCTCTGGCTCTACTACTGGAGGTGCCGATACTCTGGTGGGTCAACAAATAGTGATGATGATATGGTTCTGGGGGTGGACTAGACATGTATATTTGACATTTATCATCAGTTTGATGTTATTGTTTATATATATATACGTCATTTTCCATTTTGCAGATGTTGATGCTTATGTTGGTGTTTATTTATGTGTTGATAGTCATGATGTATATGTTAGGTTAGGTCAATAATGTTCATTAGTTGTTTGTGTTTTCCATTTTGAAAATGTTGATATTGATGTTGATGTTGATAATTATGTTGATGTTTATTTATATGTTGATGGTAATGATGTGTATGTTAGGTCAGGTTCGATGATGTTCATTAGATGTTTGTGTTTTCCATTTTTCAAATGTTGATGTTGATGTTATTTATATGTTGATCATCATGTTGTATATGTTAGGTCAGGTTCGATGATGTTCATCTGATGTTTCTGATGGTTATGTTAGCAAATGGAACTTGTGTTTTGTTACTTGTTATTGTGAGATTATATGTGTGTTAGATGATGTTTAAATTTGTAATATGTATATGTTAGATGAATATGTAATGTAATGTTTATGATGGTACATTCATGCTTATTTTTATTAATTTTAGGTTAATGATGGTATGATGGTGTTTATTTCTATATTTGTTAGCTGGTGACAATGATCATGATGGCATGCTTATGTTAAATGGTGATAATGACAATGATGGTGTTTGCAATTATCATGCACATTTCCCCTTTGCACATTTTTAAATGTTATGAAATATTTGAGCTATTTTCTATTGTAAAATATATATTATAACAAATTGATTAATAAAGGGGAAGACACATGTTACATTTCCAACTATTTCTTTATCATATTAACATTTAAGTAGTCAAAATCAATTTTTATATTGAAGAGTAAATTTATATAAATTGGATTAATTATTAATATATATTAATCAAATTAATTATATATAAATGATTGTAAATTTATATTAATTCAATTAATTATTGATGTTTTATTACTTTGTTAATGTTATTATATTTAAAGGATTGTTTTATTACTTTGTTAATATCATTATTTTTAATTTTTAATTTAATAACATTAAAATATTTTTGTATTGAATAATAATTTCAAAACTATTCAAGATTTAGGATATCAAATATTCATATTTGAGTTTGTCAATGAATATATCTAATTTCTAAAATAGTATAGATTCATATTAGTTATATATCCATGGCTTTAATTTTTAGTCAAATATACAACCATGGCTTTAATTTACAAATCAAAACTACGTATTTATTTACAAACCATAAAATATGATGAATAAATATTAAGCATATATACATATTTGTTAATTACTTCATCTAAATCCTTATTGTCTCAACCAATTCTAAGATGGATTTTAACCTCCTAGAAATAGAGAGATGAAGAAATTCAATCCAAATTAATTAATATAACATATTTAATTCTTTTATTACAAAAGGAAAATAATATTCTCTTAAAGCCATTTTTTTCTCCTAAAAAAGATTCTGGCATACCTACACCTTCATCCTTAAAGCCATTTTTTCTCTCTGATTGCTATTTAAAAAAAAATTGCAAACATTATAAAAAAAAGTGTCATAAATTAATGCAATTATAATTTTTAGCATTATTTATAACGAAAAACATCATGAAATACAAACATTCAAATATTGATGGAGAAATTAGAGAGCACCGTAAATTTTGTTGTAAATTTCATTGTTATCAAGGCCATGAACTAAGTCATTGAAGAGCTCAACACTAGTAAAAAAAATATTGAATTTTCAATCTCCATTAAGGTTACAAATGTCCCATTTTATAGTCCCATTTTATATGTTGGAGTTAACATTATAAATACAATCAAAAAAATAAAAATAAAACATTACATTATAAAAAAAATCAATTTAATTGAATCATATAATAATAATAAAATTACATTCTAAGAGAAATGTCATAAATTAATGCAATTACAAGTCTTAACATTATTTATAACAAAAACATCATGAAATGAAAGCATTGAAATTGAGTATAGAAATTTGAGACCACCTTCAAGTCAGGAAGAATATGTTAGCCTTTACATTCACAAAAGTAAAATTGAATCATGTCAGTTGTTTTCATGGTGTATTTATATCTGTACAGAAAAAAAATATGAGTAATTTGGACAACGACATATAATCATTTCATACAATCATAAATTACTTCATAGACATAATCCATATTTCGCATCATATCGGTTGTTAACCAACTGAAATTATTTAAACACTGCATCCAGTAATCAACTTTCCATTTCCACTGTCATAACATGAAAAATAAACAATATAATTAGATAGTCAAAGATAACAATAAAAAAATGATATCTCAATTTGTAAATGATGAAATAAAACATGTACATGTCACTCTCTGTTTCCATCACCCTTATTATCTTCCTCGGTTGGCATGATAACACTGTTGTTCTAAAAACCATGTTTAGATCTAGGGTCATGTCTTAATATGAGCCACCAATCTCTATCCAACACATCCGGATAAAATAACACTTGGTTGTAGTGTTTTGGAAAAACATAAGGCTCCTTACTTTCATCCCACATCTTTCTAGAGTTGATACATATCAACCCACCATCACAATCTTCCTTTACATTATTCATGTCGAATGTGTCCCACCATCTGGACCTAAAAATAACACATTGGAAAGATAAGAAAACCACTTCAATGATCTCTTGTATCTTTCCAACATAACCCAACATCCCTCCTATCATGTTTCGATCACAGTGGTTAGCACGACTATATTGGTCGAACTCAACTTCCACTCCACAATATTGTGTAACACGCCCATCATCAACATCCTCGATGCGAAAATTATGTCCATAATCCCACATTGATGGGAATGAAAGCAACTTTAATAAAAGTTAACAAATGATGGTGCCATATGTCTAATAACCCAGCCATTAATATATTAAACATAGAAAAGGAATGCTTCTACCGTGTAACCGCATGGATTATTTTCTGTCAATGTCTCATTCCGTCCTCTTCTCTTCATACAATGTGACCCATGACTGTGTTTCCTCCGCGTTGTAAAGAATGAATTTATTGATTGCAACAATTTATGAATTTGTTGTTGTATTCATGGAAACAAAACCACATTCAGTACATATGGGATCAAATATATTAGATTTTTAAGTTTGTTGTGAATAGTTACTATGTGGAAATTTGAAGATCGAAAGATAAGTGACTTACTCTTTATCATGTTCCTTTTTCCATTCGTTTCCAGTACCTTCCCTTCCCTTTTATCCTCATCACTTTCATCATCCCAAATCACTGTGCCTGGTGTGTGGTTGATTTGCTTGATGTACTCACTGGCATAATAGAATGACTCATATACTATGTACCCCTCTGCCATAGACCCCTCGGGTTTTTCCCTTTGTTGAACAAATCCCTTCACTTTTTTCATGAGCCTCTCCAAGAAGAACATCTAGCGACATGAGACCACCCCAACTAATTCAACCTCATTGACTAGGTGAATTAGAATATGAACCTGGAAGTCCATGAAACACGGCGGCAGTTCCTTCTCAAACCTACAAATAATCTCAGCTATCTCTTGATGCCACCATGGAATGCTAGCGATGTAAATATACCTTGATGTGATCCACTGTACAAATGCATATAGTTTAGATATGGCACGTCGCGAGTCATCAGAAAATTCATGCTTCACACACCCACACATGAACAATGGATAATGACACTACAAAGTAGACACAAAAAGTTAACTGCATTTTAACTTGTGTGGTAAAAGATATAAATAAAAAGTAAAAACAATTTTTGACATTATACATACCCTTAGTAGGTTGAGATGGTCATGTGATTTCAAACCTGACAACTCTTCATCTGCAGTGAAGCGGCATAATAGAGTAGACCCATAAGAATAAGGTTCCTTCACACCCAATATAACTTCCTTTTCCAAATTAAGATCATCTTTTTTCAAAATCCATGGGACATCCCCTTTTTTAAATGAAAAAGAGGGGTCGGCCTCTCCTCTATTTTCTTGTCTTGTCCAATGCTTATTTTTAGTATTTGAAGAAATAAGATCTTTCCTGACATCCAACTTGTCAATTTTTTTGGATGATATGTGACGCCAAAAATAACATGAAACATTTTTAAATATATGCATGGGATATAGTAAGTGGGAGATCTTGAGATGCTCCCAATATGGGAGCTCATAAAACAATCAATTTCCTTTTCATCCCTTTGAGAATTTTCTCAATATAGGTGTTGAAGAATTCAGGATCATCGATCATAGGTTTCACATTTGAATTGAACATCTCTGTGTATTCCTTCTCCTTCTCTATGTCATATTCCCTAATCCATTCAGCTGGTGTCGTTATTTTAGGCCTTTGGGTTCTCTCTCGTTTACCATTGAAAGTAGATCTTGTTTTTCTATAAGAATGGTTTTCTGGGAGGAATACCCTAGAGAAGTCGTACACTGTCTTTCGTAGGTCTTTGGACCACCTAGCCTTCATAGAAGGTACACAACATTTACATCCATAAATTGAGCAACACATTTTCAAATTGAATTTATAAATTAAATTAACAATTTATAAAACATAATTTCAAACTAAGTAATACATTAACATGAATCCCATTGAAAATTAACAAATACAATTAATCAATGTTTTTTTGTCTTATGCCCCAAGGGAACATCTAAAGGTAATCCTGCATATCTTTTCTATATCACCTATTGGATTTTTTACTGTAGTAGGGGGTATTAGACCATCAACATTTGGTAATATATCATTGGTGTAATGGGTGAGTGTGACACGCTGAGGGTTCTTCAACCCTTGACATATTGAACAAACACAAACTATTGGGGTGTCATAAAAGATCTCCAACTCACGATGAATTACCGTTGATGAACCGAGATGGTGGCTTGAAGATGGCATGTTACAATTGGTGGGGTAAAGCAGTTGCCCATTTTCATCAACGAACTGCTTGCGGTATCTTGCTCCTGATAAGAGCTTACGAAGTTTTGAAACTGGTGGAATGTCTTGTGCATCCGAACTCGAACCTGGATCATAATCCTACAATAAAGAATAAATCAATATTCAGATTCACATGGATAAGTAACACAAATTCAAATAAGTAGTCAAAATATAAATAAAACTTGAACTTAATGGGGATGGAAAGGGAGAACTTGTCGAACTTTGAACAAGATGGAATGAGCTAGAATATGAAGAATTGGTCATTTGATACTACAAACTTTTCTCCCTACATTTGAGCCAAATCAACAATCAATATACGTCTCTACAATCCTAAAATATTTTCAAGTACTATATCACAATCTAACTTCCAATATAGTTTGGAAACCATTTTGTAAGAATAAGGTGAGTTTAAGAAACATATAAATACTATGAAATATTGTAATTGGTGTGGTTAAATACTAAAAGAACATTTGGGATGAATATATAATTTTAAGTGGACACATAAAACCAGAGGATTTTCAAATTAAACTGGTGTGTATATTCATATATACACGCACCGGTGCGCTCACATATACAAAATGCATCGTAAAAGAACATCTGCAAAAGCCCCCATAGTGGAAAATATCCACTACATTTGGTAGCAGATATTTCAACATTCATTTTTACAACATAATTCATACCGGTGCGTTTCCTACATAAAAGCGCATCAAGGCATTCGAAATATACACACACTGCGACACAAGTTTTTAAATTGTCGTTTTTACCAGTGCATTTTACTTATGTACGCACCGGTGTGACTTGACAACATGCACACCAAAATGCCGAAAATCAAAATTTTTCCCTAAATTAAAAAAAGGGCAGCAAGTTTAAGTTCGAAAAGTAATTCTAAATAGTGTTTAAAAGCAAATAACCTAAACATTAATTCATTCTTTTGTCAAAAATTTTAGGGGAGGGTTTTGGAAGAAAAACTTAGATGGAAGGAGTTTGGAGCAACTGGAAGGAGTTCTCAGGGTCAAAATTTTGTAGGTATGGTGAATCAAACAAAACCATGCATAATAGAAATTTCAAGTATGTAAATATTACTTTTGATCGTATTATCTTATATAGAGTTTAAGAAGATTTAGAAAAAAAAAATCGTACTTACCTTCAATGTTAATGCAACCCTTATTTTCTCGTTACTTCTTTTCATTTTATGTGGCTGCGAAATTTTGCATTGGGATTTAAATCCCTCTATTGTTATACATAATTACAATTTTACCTTTTAGGGATTTTGTATTTACTGAGCTTGTGATTATATATAGAAAGCGTAGGGTGATATGAGGCCACTTTCTTGGTCGAATTTGTAACTAGGTCGGCCATGTTAATTTTTTTTTTTAATTTCAATTAAAAAAATGCATCCATCAATATCAGTGTGTTTGTATTATAGGAATGCACTAGTGAGCTCATGAACATAGCGCACCGGATATGACCCACATCATGTAATTTTTTATTTTATAAAAACACAAAAGTCGATTTTTGTTTCTCGGTTCTCTGCTCGCGGTGCGCCTAATTTATTTTAATGCACTAATGCATTGTTATTTCGAATGCATCGGGGCGTTTCACATATTTAAGTGCGTCGATATCAAATTTATTCATTTATTTTATTTTATTTTATTGCCATATTTTGAAGGTCTGTAATTTATTTGTATAATATATTGATAGTTTTTGTATTTAATGGTACATGTTGTATATTGTTAGAAAATACATGGTATGAGTTCAATGAACAACAACTTTAGTCAACATGATGGGAGCACATCCAGAATTATGAAGAAGGAAAATGCTTTTAATTCATTTTTGTATTTAAATTGATTTGTTTGAATTGTTTGTAAGGTCAAGTAATATGCATTGGTTAATGTGTGACGTGCAGAGCCAAAAAATTAAGAAGCTCGATAAGATTCTTACCAAAATAGGTCCAAAAGAGCATAAAATGTTGATGGAAACGTTGCAGAGGGATGAATCGGGTGAATAGAAAATAAATCAAGATGAATTATTTCTTCAAATTTGAGTAATAATCTACTTAAGAATATTCACTAATATGTTTAAAATTATTTATTTCACATATGTTGAATGTTATGCAGGGACTGACAACAACAAAATTCAATGTCATCCTAAGAAAAAAAATATAGAAGATGCAAATGATGATCAATTGGTTATTAGCTCATCTGGAGTGGTACTAGAAGATAATAGAAGGGGCGAAGAATTCTATAATACTATGAGGGATTTAGTGGAAAGAACGTACAAATGTACTTTTCACTTACAATATAGAAACCAATCAAATGATTCGAAGAATCAGGTGATATGTAAACTACAAGAGACGTTCCCAAAGCAATGGTCAATGAGATCTGTCAGGATTGCAATAGCAAAAACATACAACAACAAAAAATAATCATTCAAAAAGTTATATTCCTAAACATGTTTATGTAAAATATGTATTTATAACTATTACAAAGCGTCATTCATTCAATAATTTTAATTCTACTAAATTTATTTTTCATATCAACAGAAAAATAGTTTAATGTCATTTTACATTTTCAGGAAGATTATGAGAATCCCAAAGGATGAACAAGGTGATATGTGAAATGTGTTAGTAGGGATCTAAAAACGTGTACAATGAGATGGTCAAGGAAATTGACATAATTGCATCGCAGGAGAAGCCATCTCAACAACAATGTGCTTCAAATATATGAAATCATTGGTTTTTAGGTTTATGTTATATATCTCATTAATTAATTGAACATTAAATATTAATTTTCAATTGTTTTGTTGCAAAAAAAAAAATGGAACCTAGTTAGCACACAAGACATGACAACAAGGAAAAAGGGGGTTGATAGCAAAGTTTGTGAGTATTTGTGATTTCCTTGTAAGAAATTGAGATTTTGTAGTGGTTGTGATTTGTATATTTAATTTTTATGTTTTCGTTAGCAATCCTTGGATGTCTTCAAACATGTGTTAACATACAAAGATGATCCATTAGAATAATTGATTGACATTTGGATAATCAAGGGTTGTGAGTATATGTTGGCGTATCAAAAATCAATTGTGGATTTTGTAAGTATCTATGGTGTTTTACTTCTCTCATTTTATAATTAATAAAACAACAAAAATCCTTTACATTAAATCTATGATTTGTGACGGGGCATAAAACTTGCTAGAAACAAAGTATGGAGTGGAGCCAACAGAAGACTTGTTTATACAAGGCATTAGATTTGGTTTTGAGAGAATGTGTATGATTCATAAGTCAATTATTTCTATGGTATGTCACTTTTCCGTTTACATTCATGTATACTATCTATTTATTTTTCATTATTCCCACTGGCAATGTAGATGCACTCAATACACTTTATTTTTATGTTTGTAGATGGAATTAGATGAAGAAGAGGAAAACAATCGAGCCAATCAACAAAACATTCGTCCAAATAACCCAATTGATGCAAGTGGCTTGAGCACCGATAACAGTTCCAACGAAGAATGATGCTCCGTATTTAATTTTGATGTTAATGCAAGCTGTTGTAGCTTGTTGTGTATTTTGAAATAATTGTCTGTGAAAATCATACATTTTGTATAATAATGTACTGGACATAGTGTCCAAATTGAAAAACAATGAGTTACCAATCAGTGTAACAATAATTACATGCATGTTGACATTTTGATTATTGTTGTCTCTATGTTGTATTTTGTATGACAAAAGCACTCTTATTAATATATAATAAAATAAACTCTTTTATTCTATTGCATTCTTCAATGTTATTGTCAAATGTTACATTTGAAATGGTACATTGGTAATGAAATGTATGGATGATTAAATATTACAATAGATGCTTGCAAACGCAATAGTTAAAATTGAAATGAATTGTACTATAAACAAATATTTCAATTTCAGATGAAGAAAAAAATAAAAAAATATAATATATATATTTGACTAAAATGTCAATATCCATTGTTTAAAGAATCATAGGTGGTGTTTTAATAATATATGTCACACCGGTGTGCCTATACTAACATTATGCACCGATGCGTATATATGCACATTATGTACCGATGTGCCTATACGAACATTATGCACCGGTGATTATATACGAACATTACGCACTGAATTGTTTTCTTCTCTATATCACACCAGTTCATGTAGTTGGCTTATGCGCACCGAGAACAATCAAAGCTTATGCCCACTATTCTTTTTGTTTTTAAGTCTGACAGTGCGTTTGATGTGTTAAAATGCACCAGGTCATTTTGATAGTTTATAAGCACCGGGGAATCTGAATATTAAATGCACCGGTGCACTCTGATAAATGGAAAACACCTATAAAATTAAAAAATATTAAAATATGTACAGTGTGTATGACTTAAAATATCGCACTGGTGCGTTTATGTTGTAAATAAGCACCGATGCGTATATTCTATACATAAGCACCGATGTGGCATTGAAATTTGATTCTTTCTGGTGCTTGTCATGTTTGAGTGCAATGATGCAGATATTTTAATCGTACAACATTGGTGTGTCTTATTAATACACTCACCGGTGTGGGTAATTTCAATTAAGCACATCGATGAAAAAAACATTCGCTAAAACCTCCAGCAGTTGAGTATTTTTTAGTTATAAAATATATCTGTTATGATCTCCATAAAAACATTTGCTACCATTGACCGAGGTCGTAGCAGAGATTTTTTTGACAATTTTTTCCCAATCATGTAACACTAAAAACCTTCGTTATGACCTCCACTACAGGTCCTTTTCCTTGTAGTGTATTGTGTTAGATTTTTAGCATTAATTCAATATGCTATAGGATCTTTACTGAGAGAATAACATGTACAGTATATCAATGCATAACAATCATATCAAGCATGTCAAGCATCACAAGAATCAAAAGCATGAGACAATAGACACACAGATTTTCCATGGGGAAAACCCTAAGGTGAAAACCCCACAACTTCCTTAGAGATAGATAGAGCAATGGCTCAACCAAAGTACAACCAAATACAATAGATAGTATACTACTATGCAGCTGATCCTCCTCCTCCAATGTGCGCCACTTTCTGAGTGAGAGAAGAGAGAGTTCTGAGATGATCAAAATAGAGAATCCCAACTCTCTATTTATACTTGTCCAGACCTGCCTAATTACTTATGGGGCCGACTTGTCTAACTCAACCTAATAACCCCAGTTACATCTATTTCGGGTCGACACCCACATCAGGTAGTCTAATAACCCATCGGTAAGTTAATCCACTTGTGACACTTGTCAATACAAATGACGACACTTCCTTATAGAGGAATAACACATCTCTTATAAGGGTACAATAAATATATATGAAAAACATTTCGAAGTTACATATACATCAACACTCCCTCTTAACTAGGAAGGTATTTATCGACACAGATCATCGGGCACAAGTCTTCTTCTCTGGATCATCGTCATCGATGCATCATCATCGAATCATCATCATCGTCACAGTTGCTACTATCTCGTCCAATCTCCGAATCTACTCGTCATAGGAAGTTCTACAGAGCCAGTCCTTTTTCATACTGGATGTAGGCCCACCACCTGTAGGTCTTCATCATCATTGGTCATACTGTAGAATCCTCAGGACTCATCACGTGCATATGCAAAACCTCGCAAGAGCATCCCAGGCCTTTTACGAGCACACAGCTCAACCTCTCGAATCTCCCAAGATCTTTTACATGCCACTACACAACCTATCCACGACCACAGAGTACCTGATACTCACTATACATCCAACTGATGTATATCATCACATGATCAACCTAATCATCATCATCACTACGAGCAAGACATCAAGTAAGTACACCTCAAGACTGATTACACTGCCTCTGCAAGATCTCTCAGGACTGATTATACTTCCTCGAAAAAACCTGCAAGAGCATCTCAGGACTGATTATATGCCTCTGCAAAACCTGTGTACCAAACTATCACATCAATGTCTTCAAATCACCACATAGTCCACGGAGCACAACCCAGATGCACACATACAACACTTACACTCACCAGCATGGGAGGACCAACCTACTACCATCTGGGAAAGGCTCGCAGCACTTACATCAACGACCATGGGAGGACCAACCTCCCACCATGTCGGAATGGCACAACACTTACATCAACAACCATGGGAGGACCAACCTACCACCATGTCGGAAAGGCTCGGCACTTACATCAACGACCATGAGAGGACCAACCTACCACCATGTCAGAATGGCACAGCCCTTGCATCTTGCCATGGAAGGACCAACCTACCACCATGCAAGAATGGCTCGACCCTTACAACTTGCCATGGGAGGACCAACCTACCACCATGCAAGAATGTCCTAGTGTGCATCTGTGTCTCTGGACTCATCACTTCCCTCTGGAAGGCATCTCGATCTGAAGTGAACCAAGTCTCCCTTTGAAGTATTCAAACTTCACTCTGGCAAGCGGCTTGGTCAACACATCGGCTATCTGCTCGTCTATCGCAACATACAGGAGCTTCACAGCTCCTCTCTGCACCATATCCCTGATATAGTGGAGCTTTATCTCAATGTGCTTCGACCTGTCATGGAAAATTGGGTTCTCTGACAACTTCACACAACTCTGGTTGTCACAATATATATAGGTAGCACTCAACTAAAGATCAAACAAATCATACAATAGCTTCCTAAGCCATATTGCCTCACAACTAGCTGAACAAGCTGTGACATACTCTGCTTCAGCTGTACTCGGTGCCACACAGGACTGCTTCATGCTAAACCAAGAGATCACACCTGATCCCATACTGAAGCAACACCCCGAAGTTCTCTTCTGATCAATGGCACTGCCTTCCCAATCCGAATCAACATAACCCTCCAGGTTAAAATTTTGATTCACCTCATACTTGAGCCCATAATCCATTGTACCCTTCAGGTACCTCAGAACATGCTTTGCATCTATCAGGTGAACATGTCTCAGATCTTTCAAGTACTGCCTCAAGGTGTTCACCGCAAAGCAAATGTCTGGCCTTGTATTCATCAGGTACATCAAGGACCCAATCATCTGACGATACATCGTAGCATCAATCGGCTCAAAAGAAGCATCACACAGAAACTTTAGGTTTAATGCCATAGGTGTGGCCATGGCCTTGCAGTCGATCATTCCAAAAATCTTTAGGATTTTTACTGCATACTTCCCTTTTCCAAGGAAGATTCCATCTGCACTCTGCCACACCTCCATACCAAGAAAGTAGTGCATCATACCCAAGTCCTTCATCTCCAACTCGTCAGCTAGCTTCCTCTTTGTGTCGGCAATCAGTCTATCCTCACCTGCCAAAAACAAGTCATCCACATACAATAGTAGTATCACTGGATTTCCCTCCTCAACCTTGTAGTAAAGGTTGGAATCCGCTTTACTCTTGGTAAAGCCCAAACTGGATAGGAATCCATCTATCCTGCCATACCAGGTCCTGGGTGCCTATTTCAAACCATACAGGGCTTTCTTCAGTTTGCACACATGTGTTCCTCTATCATGTGTCTCAAACCCGAGTGGCTGCTCCATATACACTTCCTCTTCAACTACACCATTCAAGAAGGTTGTCTTGACATTCATCTGGTGTACCTTCCATTTCATCACTACAGCCAGAGCAAGTACTGATCTAATGGAAGTGTATCTGGCCACAGGAGCGAAAGTCTCTTCATAATCAATTCTTTCTTTCTGGGAGAAGCCACGAGCTACAAACCTAGCTTTGTATTTCTCGATGCTACCATATCCAGCATGCTTGACCTTATAGATCCATTTGGAAGTCACCACAAAATTCCCATCTGGCCTTGGGACCACATCCCAAACATCATTCTTCATAATAGATTGGTATTCTTCAATCATAGCATCCTTCTACTCTTTCTTTTCTGCAGTTTCTTCATAACTGGAAGGTTCTTTATCCATGATGTCACAGAGTAAAGCAACATAACTAGTATGTGACCTTGTCCTTTTCCTTTCTCTGTGTTCTTCTTCTGGAATGCCAAATATCTCTACATCTTGGATGAGCTCTCTAGCCCATGTTGGTTTCCTCTTGTGAGGATTCTTCTCACAAGGTGGATCCACAGGTTCTTGTGGATCTTCCATTTCTCGATCTTCTTCAGGAACTGCTTCATTCATTGTGGTGTCTTGAGTTCTGGATATTCTGGGTTCTTCATTGTCTTCAACAGGTGTCTTTCTCGATTTGTGGTAAGCTGAAATTTAATGAAATGTTACATCTCTGCTGATGTCAATCTTCTTGAATCCAGGGAAGTAGATTCTGTAAGCTTTTGAGCTTTCACTGTAACCCACAAATATACCCTTCTTTCCTGAAGGATCCAACTTTGACCTTTTCTCTTTGGGATGTGAGTGTATATTGGACAACCAAATATTCTGAGATGGCTCACTTCTGGTTTCTTACCAGTAAACACTTCTTCTGGTGTTTTGTTGTCAAGTATCTTATGGGGTGTTCTGTTCTGCACATATACAACTATCCTTGTTGCTTCAGCTTATAAGTGCATAGGTAAGTCTTGGTCATGAAGCATTCCCCTTGCTTCTTCCATGATTGTTCTATTCTTCCTTTCGGCGGCCCCATTATGCTGAGGATTGTAAGGAGTAGTCAACTCCCTCTTAATCCATGAATCACTGCATAACTTCTTGAAGTCTCCTGAAGTAAATTCTCCGCCATTGTCAGATCTGAAGATCTTGATCTTTAAGTCAGTTTGGTTTTCTATCAAGGCTTTGAATTCCTTGAAATTGTTAAACACTTCATCTTTGTTCTTCAAGAAGTAGATCCAAGTCTTCCTAGAGAAATCATCAATAAAGGAGACATAGTATACATACCCACTCAGAGAACTAGATGACATGGGACCGCATACATCAGAGTGGATAATCTCCAAGATTCCTTTTGCCTTGCTTTCACTGCTTGGAAATGTCTTCTTTGTATTCTTTCCCTTTGTACAACCTTTGCAAATGCCTTCATGCTTTGTCTGTATTTCAGGAAGACCTTCTACTGCTTTGCTTGCAATTGGTAATGCCTTGTAATGCATGTGTGCAAGCCTTCTGTGCCAAAGTTCACTTGGCTCTATAGAATCATGGACCATGGCTTGTTCCGAATGGCCCTTCAATTTGTATAATCCTCCCTCTTGTTCTCCAATCACAACTGCATCATTTATGGTCTTACCCTTTGGCCACATTAGGACTTGGCCATCTATAAATGCAACCCTCATGCCTTTTGCTTCCAATGCAGATATTGAGAGTAGATTCTTCTTGAAACCTGGAACATAGAGTACATATTTCATCTTCATAGACTTTCCAGAGTCTAGTTGATAGAAGGCTTCAGCACTCCCTTTTATGGGATACTGGTAGTCATCCCCAAGTTTCACCTTGTGGGGTGAATCATGTTCAGATAGATTCACAAAGGATTCTTTGAATCCTGTCATATGTTTGGAAGCCCCACTATCTATTAGCCAATCATTACTTCCATGAGTAATGGTTCCAGTGAGAGGAGAAATCAAAACATATTCTTCATCACTTGAAGAATCTCACGGGGGCTTCACTAGAAGGAAATATAATACCACGTTCGTTCATACTGCGGTATTAAATATTCATGAAAACCTAAAAATTATATTGCTTATATATTAGGGGCAAAGGGTTTTTTATTTAATGTAACAATACAAAAATACTTTGGGGTCTTTTTGATATGGGTGGACTGACAAATATCCTTCAAATGGAGATGGAGGGATCATGGCCGGATGAGAAATCGGGTTGAGGCAAGGCTCGGTATTACGCAGGGAAATCGCGTCTTGAGGCATGCTTGAGGCCAGGGGTTTTGTGGTGAAGTGGGTTTCCAGTCGATCATAGTCGAGAGAGAATGGTCATTGACAACCAATTGTTACCAATAGAACTCAGCCAGTTGTTACCAATAGCCTTGGGAGGCTCTAAGCCTCCAGGGCCTATTATAGGCCCTCGACAGGCCTTGGGGGATTGAATACCCAACTAATCGTGCCTATTACAGGCCTTGGGAGGTTTAGTCAGCCTCGTAGAGCTTGTTACAGGCCATGGGGGCTTGGATACCTAGCCCACAACAGGCTTAGTCAGCGATTGGGGAACTGCAACATGCAATCTAAATGGTGTACTATGTGCATTGGCTCTAGTGACATACAAGAAGTGATATCCTATCTCTTCATTAGACCATTAGATGTTGCAAATCATAATGATATGTGGTTGAGTAATTGCATTGTGGGTGAAGTAATGTGCATCCACAATATACATCGAAAGAAGCAAGGTGCATTGTAGAATGCATGTGGGGTCATATGAGGGGTATCATATCAATATACTAGGTATAAAGGGGTATAAAAAATGTTAATGAAAAAATTGATACATACAATATCTAGTGAAAATAGGGGTTTTTTTAAAATTGGGAAGGCATATTGGGAGGGGGTTAAAGAAAACGATTTTGGGAGGTATTTTCCAATATTTAATGAAATTAGGGGTATTGTTTCATATGCCACGATCGAACGTGCTATGATAGCGGTTTATTGAGTGAATCCCCCGTGAAGAATCTTCACTATCTTCTCTATCCCTCTTCCTAGGAGGTTCATCATCCTCTGCCGCATGAGCATGATGTCTTCTTTTGAAGTTCTTCTTCTTGTGAGAACCCTCTTTCTTATTCTTAGGACAATCTCTGGCATAGTGTCCCTTATCATCACATGTATAGCAACGGACATGGTTCATGTCCCTTTGATGTCTAGGACTGATTCTTTGATTCTGATATTTTCCTTTCTTGCCATGATGGTGAGCTTTCTTGTCACCATGCCTTTTGGAGTGAGTTGTGAGTGCTTGGTCCTCACTCCCCATATTCTCTTCTCTGGCTACAATTCGAGCTTCTTCCTGTGAGCATTCTTCCCACAGTATACCAAAAGAGATAAGTTTCTTTCTAGCACAAATTCCTTGGATGAAGGAATCCCATGACCTAGGGAGGCCATTAAGAGTGGTCATCACCACTTCTCCATTTTCTACAACTTCACCCACAGCTTCAAGTTGTTCTTTTATGTGGGAGACCCTTGAGAAATATGACTGCATAGTCTCTGCATTCTGGATCTTGATATTCTTCAATTGATTCCTCAGGGTCATCGTCTGATTTATGTTCTTGCCTTCAAATAATTTGGTCAAGGAATCAAACATCTCTTTTGGTGTCTTTAGGGATGACACATGGGGAATGAGATGATCTTTAATAGTATCAGCAATGATCCTATTTGCCTTAACCAAATTCCTCTTGTGAAGAGCCTTAGCCTCTTCTCCCTTTGGGACAGGGACCTCTTCACTTATATAAGCATCCAACTCATTTTCTTCAAGGATTAACCCAATCCTATACTTCCATGCTCGGAAGTTATTAGCTCCTTCAAGCTTATCCTCAAGCTTGGTGTGGTGAGACATCTTTAAAGAGTACTTCAAATGGAAATAGAAAAGATTTAGGTCTTACCACTTGTTTGCTGAAAACTAGATCTGGTGCCGGATTAGGGTTTGAGTTTCCCGGAGATCTACCCAACCAAAAATCTTGATTCAAATCTCTAAGCTTCTGATTTTCCAATGAGCTTCCAGCTGAGTCTTCAGATTTCAGAAATTCCTATTTTTGAGGAAACCCTAATTTTTAGGGCCAAAACTGAAAGTGCTCAGAATTGAATTCTGATTGGACATATAGATTCACCTTGCTGAGGAGAGTCAATCCATCATATTGCTTTTCCAAAATCTGTGGAGAGAAACCCAAAAACAAGAAGCCCTAGCTTCCATAACTGCACAGTGTCTTCTTCTCAAGTTAGCTCTGATACCATGTTAGATTTTTAGCATTAATTCAATATGCTATAGGATCTTTACTGATAGAATAACATGTACAGTATATCAATGCATAACAATCATATCAAGCATGTCAAGCATCACAAGAATCAAAAGCATGAGACAATAGACACACAGAGTTTCCATGGGGAAAACCCTAAGGTGAAAAACCCCACAATTTCCTCAGAGATAGATAGAGCAATGGCTCAACCAAAGTACAACCAAATACAATAGATAGTCTCCTACTATGCAGCTAATCCTCCTCCTCCAATGTGCACCACTTTCTGAGTGAGAGAAGAGTGAGTTCTGAGACGATCAAAATAGAGAATCCCGACTCTCTATTTATACTTGTCCTGACCTGCCTAATTACTTATGGGGCCGACTTGTCTAACTCAGCCTAATAACCCCAGTTACATATATTTTGAGCTGACACCCACATTAGGTAGTCTAATAACCCATCGGCAAGTTGATTCACTTGCGACACTTGTCAATACAAATGACGACACTTCCTTATAGAGGAATAACACATCTCTTATAAGGGTACAATAAATATATATGAAATACATTCCAAAGTTACATATACATCAACATATTGAAGTCCTTTCTAGTGAGCACCCTCTACTAATACAAGGGAAATGCCATTTGGGGGGGGGTTAATGTTGAGGTCCATTTAATGGATATGTGTGAGTTTCCCTACTTGTTAAAATAAGTGTATTGCTTGATTAATGAGGATGGTAACCCTTGGTGCATGTCTTGTGAAGATTCATCATAGTGAACAATCACAAGTTTACCACTAGGGGAATTTTGAAGAATTACGAGGGCACTTGTGACAAATAGTGAGAGCACCATTAGATTTGATCAGTTCAAATTCTATATGTGTCATAGGTGGATCTAGATTACTAGAGAAATCTTCACCTAGAATTTACCAAACATTAACAGGAAAATAGAAGAAATATAAAGCAGAACACAAGATAAAAAAATTCATGTGGATTGATCTTCCTTTACATTATTATTCAACAACATGTGTTCAATATATAGATTCTCTCAAGAGACAAAATCGAGAGGCTTAGTGGCAAGTTGAGTAGCTCACAATAATGAGGATTAGATTGGACCAATTCACCCATCAATGACATGAGGCGAAGTGTAACTCATAGATTGGGCCATAATGAGGTTCAATGAACATAGATGGACCATTAGGAGGTTAGGATAGTCAAAATAGTGTGAAAGGTACCATTATGAGGGTGCATGGGTGATTAGTTGGCTAAGTAGTGGCCATTAATGCACAAGTTGACCAAATATTTAAGAGGGTGCACTCCATCTCCTTAAAACAGAGAAATGCAATAACTCCCACATAAATGCAAGGTAGTGGGGTGCATTGACTCCTAAAATGGTGTAAATGAGTGGATAAGTGGATAAATATGGATTCATGGATATATCACTAGTCTAAGGTGGTCAAATGTGGACAAACTATGGTCCAAGACACTAGACTAGGAACTAGAAGGCCAAATAACGATAGGTAGAACAAAATGAAGGTCCATGGCATGTATATGATGGTGATATTGTTCTAACACCCCCCATTAATCCAAAATGGTTGTGAGCATGAGAAATAGGGCCCAAGCAACAAAGGATTATGGTCACCCTTTACATTATTAATCCATATAAAACGAGGAAAGAGGAAAAACCACATGGGGACAATCCTCCCTAAAAAATGGACATGAAAGAGATACCAAAAACTGAATACTCTCCAAACTAGATGAATATGTCTGAAGGAATCTTATTCTTATGGAGAAGTGGAATGTGCTCAACTAGATCAGAAACATGTACAACTGCATGATGGAAACTAAAGCCATGTAGAGCAATTGAAACATACTGATAGTAGAGCGAATGCATGTGCTCTTTAGACTTGAACTTCGAACCAACCAGGGTGATAGGTCCAAAAGAGACTTGATATGCTTGAGAATAAGTGACCCCAATAGAATCATAAGGCTCCTAAAGCATCAAAATCGAACCAAGAGAGTTGTAATGAGCTCCAAGAAGGTGGAACAAGAGTCCCAAGTATGCCAATGTGATGGCTAAGGCTTCTCCATCTTCAAGTGAACTTGAAGGAATTCTGCTAGTCATGGTGTAAGAATACAAAGGAAGCAAAAGAGTGTGAAGCAATGAGAGATATCCACTTGAATTCCAAATGTCTCCTTGATTGTCTTTCGAACCAATACTCTCATGTGAAGAAAGAACCTCTTCTAGAGAAGGATCACTATGATCACCATCCAACAACTCATCTTCAACATTTGTAATAGAAGACATAGAGGAGAAAGAAGTGGAAGGGAGAGACATCTCTTCACCAGTATTGATGGTTGTAGCTCGTATGTTATCTTCATGAAAAACAGAGGAATCCACAGAGGAAGAAATTTGAGCTAGATCATTTGTTGAATCTGTATCTTCTTCTTCTTCTTTAATTTGAACAACTTCTTGAGAAATGCATGAGGTCGAGACCTTTGTAGGGAGAACAAATGACAAGGTTTCCATTTTCTTGCTCTCCATATAGCGAATATATTCTTTCTGCATGCCAAGAGCTCTATCTAGATTTCTCCAAAGCTCAAATGGATACTCAGCAGAATCAATGAGATAATGCATTCTAGGAGGTATATCTAGACACATAGTTCCATACGCTCTATCATAGTCATTAAGCCAATCACACTTATCTTCATATGAATTTGGCTCGCTCACAACACTAATGGAAACATCAAAGAGAAATTTTCTCTTGAGATATGCACACATATTTTCTTTCCACTTTGAATAGTTGAATGGAGAGAGGAGAGGAACTACTTTCAAATCCATATTGAAGTTGTTGTAGGAACCTGCAAAACACACACTTGGAAATCTATTTCAGAATCAAGACTAGGATCCCCTATGGAGCTCTTATACCATGTCAAATTCTATATGTGTCACAGGTGGATCTAGATTACTAAATCAAGCTTCACTTAGAATTTACCAAACATTGATAGGAAAATAGAAGAAATATGAAGAAAATATGAAGCAGAACACAAGAGAAAAACACTCATGTGGATTAATCTTCCTTTACATTATTATTCAACATGTGTACAATATATAGATGCTCTCAAGAGACACAATAGAGAGGCTTAGTGTCAATTTGATTAGCTCACAATAATGAGGCTTAGATTGGACCAATTCACCCATCAATGACATGATGCGAAGTGTAACTCATATATTGGGCCATAATGAGATTCAATGAACATAGATGGACCATGAGGAGGTTAGGATAGTCAAAATAGTGTAAAAGGTACCATTATGAGGGTGAATGGGTGATTATTTGGCTAAGTAGTGGCCATTAATGCACAATTTGACCAAATAATTAACAGGGTGCACTCCATCTCCTTAAAATAGGGAAATGCAATAACTCCCACATAAATGCAAGGTAGTGGGGCGCATTGACTCCTAAAATTGTGGAAATGAGAGGATAAGTGGACAAACAAGGATTCATGGATATAATACTAGTCTAAGGTGGTCAAATTTGGACAAACTATGGTCCAAGACACTAGACTACGAACTAGAAGGACAAATAACACTAGGCAGAACAAGATGAAGGTCCATGGCATGTATATGATGATGATATTGTTCTAACACCCACCATTAAGCCAAAATGGTTGTGAGCATGAGAAATAGGGCCAAAGCAACAAAGGCTTATGGTCACCCTTTACATTATTAATCCATATAAAATGAGGAAAGGGGCAAAACCACAAGGGGGAAATCCTCCCTAAAAAATGGACACGAAAGAGATACCAAAAATTGAATACTCTCCAAAATAGATGAATATGTCTAAAGGAATCTTCTTCTTATGAAGAAGTGTAATGTACTCAACTAGATCATAAACATGCACAACTGCATGATGGAAACCGAAGCCATGTAGAACAATTGAAACATACTGATAGTAGAGCGAATGCATGTGCTCTTTAGACTTGAACTTTGAACCAACTAGGGTGATAGGTCCAAAAGATACTTTATATGCTTGAGAATAAGTGACCTCAAGTGAATCATAAGGCTCCCGAAGCATCAATATCAAACCAAGAGAGTTGTAATCATCTCCAAGAAGGTGGAACAAGAGTCCCAAGTATGCTAATGTGATGGCTAAGGCTTCTCCATATTCAAGTGAACTTGAAGGAATTATGCAAGTCATGGTGTAGGAATACATAGGAAGCAAAATAGTGAGAATAAATGAGAGATCTCCACTTGACTTCCAAATTTCTCCTTGACTGTATTTTGAACCAATACTCTCATGTGAAGAATGAACCTCTTCTAGAGAAGGATCAATATGATCACCAACCAACAACTCATCTTCAACATTCTTAATAGAAGACGTAGAGGAGAAATAAGTGGAATGGAGAGACATATTTTCAACAATATTGATGGCAGAAGCTCGTATGATATCTTCATGAAAAACAGAGGAAGCCACATAGGAAGAAAGTTGAGCTAGATCATTTGTTGAATCTATATCTTCTTCTTCTTCTTTAATTTGAACAACTTCTTGATAAATGAATGAGGTCGAGACCTTTGGAGGGATAACACATGACGAGGTGTCCATTTGCTTGCTCTCCATATAGCTAATATCTTCTTTATGCATGTTAAGAGCTCTATCTATATTTCTCCAAAGATCAAATGCATCCTCAACAGAATGAATGAGATAATGCATTCTAGGAGGTATATCCAGACACATAGTTCCATACGCTCTATCACAGTCATTGATCCAATCACACTTCTCTTCATAGGACTTAGGCTTGCTCACAACACCAATGGACACATCAAAGAGACATTTTCTCTTGAGATATGAACACATATTTTCTTTCCACTCTAAATAGTTGAATGGAGAGAGGAGAGGAACTTCTTTCGAATCAATATTGAAGTGGTTGTAGGAACCTGCAAAACACACACTTGGAAATCTATTTCAGAAGCAATATTAGGATCCCCTATGGCACTATGATACCATGTCAAATTCTATATTTTGTCCTATTAATACAAGCCTCTTTGATGCATTAAAGGATGGATATCTATTCAATCTAAAGTTATGCTACCAAGTTTTCAAAGAGTAAGAAGCCCATAAGAATCCATTCACATTCTTACTTTTCCTTGGCCTCGTGTTGCCCAATTTCCACTTCAAAGTGTTGATGGAATAGAGGGAAGCATTGTGGTATTTTTTCTTCAACATACAATTCTTATGGAGGACATAAAAGACCCTCCCATGGAGAAAGAATGGAGACCATGTCTAAATTATCTTCCTCTGGTTATATCAGTCAATTTTATTTCCTTTCCATTGGATAATAAATAATTGTTTTGATTTCCCCCAAATAAGTTGTTTGAATCATGTAAATTTTTATTTTGAATGAATTCTTAGTTAGTATACATGCATATGGATTAGCATTTATAGTTTATATTTATTTGTCACTCATATTTTTCTACCTAGCTACAAGGAACTAGCTAAGAATGTTTTTTGGTACACACAAATAGGGAGTACTAGGGAGTACTATTCATAAATATTACTCATTTTTTTCCCTAGGATATGTTTTTTTCAATGTGGTTCAGGGCCCTAGAGCTCGTTACGTCCACAGATCCAAGCCAAGGGGGCCTCTCCCCTTTTGGCATTACTTCAACACCTAACCCCAAAGGACCCATAGAATTGAACCCTCGACCTCGACCTTGTTCCATCTTGGTCCCGGAAGATCCAACCAACTGAGCTACCCCTCGGGGAAATTTTTTCCTTAGAATATATTTCACTCTTTGGTTGTTTCCAAGTTATGATAGTTTCCACCTTGATCCCATCACATTGTTGTGAGGTAATTTTGTTAAAAAACTGTATTTTCTTCCATTCCCAAGAAATCCTGTTACTATTTTCTTGGTTTTTGCATAGTCAACAATATTATCTTTAAAACCCACATGAGTCAATATCATAGGTGAGTAGGATTCTTGTCACATGATCATGCCTCTATGGCTCCTACAAGTAGCACGACCCCTATCAAATTCATTTTTTGATAGCATTTTGCTTTGTTAAAAGGTTGTTTTAGCATGCATTTTTTTCCTATCATTCATTGACCTCTTTATCATTGTTTTCATTAAATTACTCAAGGTTAAGGAATTTACACTGATAAAGAATAAAATAATTCATTTTAAGAATTTCTCATTTTTAGTTCTTTACTTTTTAGAAAGTTCAATGAAGAGGGATGCAA
Source organism: Larix kaempferi (assembly GCA_027924585.1). Classification (NCBI taxonomy): domain Eukaryota; kingdom Viridiplantae; phylum Streptophyta; class Pinopsida; order Pinales; family Pinaceae; genus Larix; species Larix kaempferi. The sequence continues at coordinate 4,161,497 of BSBM01000344.1, read as the reverse complement.
ATACTCTTTCATATTGAAGTATGATCTTAACCTTGCACTAATAGAGATATAGGTGATTCAAAAACAATTCGAAGAGTTCCCCACCTTCCTTGGACCTCCTTAAAAGACAATAGGCTTGGATCATGATGCTAAGCCAATAATTATAAAAAATATCCAATTAATATAACTAATTATATTCTCCCACAATGACCACAACAATTTATAGTCTAGGTTAGGACATTGGGGTTAGGCATCCCAACAATGATCCATGATCATTTATCATTGAAACATGGACATTGTCCTAGGGATCTAGAAGTTACTTCTAGTATGATTTACTAGTACAAGTGACATGCCATTTTTTGGTGTCAATGCTCAAATGTGACCGACATATTTTTGTGAGTCTCATGCCTTGTTCAAATTAGTGCATTGCTTGAATGGTGAGGGAAATATCCCCTTGTCCACATCTTGGGAAGATACATCCTAATGAAAAATCATAGGTTTTCTACAAAGAGGATTTTAGGGGATTTCAAAAGCACTTAAGATAAATAGTGAGATTCATTGGATTTCATCACCTTGTGCATACCTTTATATATTTTCCATTATCATACATTCACTTCTTTTACTTGGTGGATTTAATCATTGTCATTTGAGATATTTTAAAGGACCTTTCAACAATTGCAAAGTTATTGAGTCTTGTTAGAGTCTTACTGAGTTTGTTGTTTACAGTTTTACCATCATACTTATTACCAAAACCACTATGGCCACCGTTGGAGAAACACTTGGAAACTGCAATGTGCACCACTTGAGCACTTGTACATGTTTCCATGCTAGTTCACCTTTCATGACATTACTTTGGAAAAATTTCATAATACCATGCCTATTCTAAACAATTAGTTATTTTTAATTAGACCAAGAGATTTGGGACTAATGACACTATTGTCAATGCTTCTCATCCTAGGTGCTCTCTTCAAATTTGTGATCTCCCACCTCCACTTTTCCCATCAACTAGGTACATCACCAATGATTTTACACACTGCAAATGATTCAACAACCATATTTGGATCATGAGGATCTACAAGATCACCACCATTGTCCCTCCACATCCACAACCCCCTCCTCCTAGAGAAAATAGTATTTGATATATTTTATTTTTTATTACTAGTTTAAATGCTTAACCCCTATGTTTCTGAACTTCTAAATTCACTTTCATAAGTAAAATATCTTATATACTTGTAGTGCCTCTAATTATAATATTCACAAATCTTATATATGGTTAATATTATTTTACAGCCATTTGCATTTCATATGATTTGGGGCATGTAGTTAATTGTGGATTAAAAGCTAAATATACCATAATTTTATTCTAATAATTAGAAATTTATCTTTTGCCCACGCCATTTTATTTCTTATATCACCTTATAGTTCCAAGGTTGTTACTACAATAAATATGGATTAGGATGAAGACTTGCCATCACACCTCTTCTTTTATATACTCTACATGTTCAAATGTTATTATCACCACCAGTGTTGGAATTTCATTTCATCTTTACCCTTAAAACTATTTTTTTTAAGTTCTGAATTTTTATTTTATCGTTACAAAACGTTTAAATGTTTTGTTTAAAACAATTCCTGTGGACACTAAAGTATTATTAAAGAAATTACCTTTCACTAATGAATCTTTTATTAAAGAATTTAACTCCAATCAAGAGGTAGCAATTATGAAAGCAACTACCGATGCTTTTTGTTGATCCCATACTCTAAAAATAGATATGGATGCATGCAAGATGGAACAAAGTAGCCTACCAACATTGACACTAGTTGGAGAAAGAAAACAACTCAAATGTGACACCATAAAAAAGAAATAACCAATAGATATAATGAAGCATAATGGAGAGATCCCCTCTCAAAAAATTTGCATACAGGAGGCATCCAAAAGTTTTATATTAAGCGAAAATGATATATATTTTAAGGAGGAAGATTTGCAAATTATACTTAAAATGATAACAATGATCATATTCAAATATGAAAATATAATAAGTAAATGATTTTTTTAAATTTTTGTAAGTAAAAAATAATTAGAAAATAAAGGAAAGGACAACAAAGAGGTAGGACAATAATAAACAATACCTTCCATGTTGCTCTTACACAATATGACTTGCCAATTTTTCTATACTACCCTCAATTACCTTGGCTTAAAAAATATTTTAAGTTGGATATTTACATATCCCCTACTTGGTTTATTTTGTGTTGTTGTTTACATATTCTTGCATGTTCTCTTTGTTTTGTTACTAGGTTTTGAAATAATATTTATCCCCACGTAAAACTATATATAAAAAATACACTAAAATACAACTAAAACATATTATGTTTTCAAAAAGTTCTACTCAAAATACAACAAACCCTTGAAGTTTGTTTTCAGCATTGCTCCTCAACAAGACCCCACATGTATGTTTAGTAAAATGGCCCCATTTTGTACCCTTTTTTTAAAGTTGTCTCAATGATCTCTTATAATATTCTCATGTGATAGTCAATACAAGGATGAAATTCTCTTTAAGCTCCCCATTGACTGGATGAGATAACAAAATCACAACCTTTCCCCACTTATATTTTCCTCATTGTTTGAGGTCTCCCCTTTACTTGGAATAGACATGTATGATTTCTCTCGCATCTACTCATGTGATAGTCAATACAAGGTTGAACTTATGGGTGAAAATGCGAAGCTGGGAAACAATTTCGTGACAATTGAGTGAAAAAAAAAGAGGGCACGCGGATGAACAAGGGAAAAAAAGTCAAGCTCAAACTCTCGGTCGAGAGTTTAAAAAACTCTAGGTCAAGAGTTTTGAGAGTTCAAACTCTAGGCCGAGAGTTTAAAAAAACTCTAGGCCGAGAGTTTGAACCAATCACCGCGTTGTATTTTAGAAAAAACTCTCAAACGAGAAGATAGAACTAAACTCTCAACCGAGAGTTCAGAAGGTATTTTTCGGCCTAGAGTTTATGGTCAACAAAAACTGCGAAAATATCTGGCATCTTTCTGGAACCTGCAACTTCAGCAAGCCCAAACCCATGCAAACTTTAAGTATTATTTGTTGGACTTGGTAGCAATGGATTCATCTTTGAATCTAGTTTCCAATGATATAATAATTGTTTCATTTCGAATTGAATTTCTATTTATTAATAAAAAATTATAAATCTTATCCCTTCAGAATTTTATTACTCTGAAAATCACCCGAAATGAAAATTCAATATCATACCAAAGACCACCAAAAAATTTGAAATTTCACATAGATCATAATTGGCTCGTCCTCTTCAAAAGGGTACTTTTATTTTTTCCAATAAAAGTCAAATTTAAAAGAAAATGCGAAGACAAAAACATGTGTCGATAATGCACCATTTTTTGAACATATGTTGTTTCAATAAATAATAAAAAATACTTCCCAAGTCTTAAAAAACTCAAAATATAGTCCATGATCAAGTGTAGTTTGTGTAGATTATGAGCCTACAATTTTTTTCCCTAAAATGAATAACCATATATCAAAAAACCGACGTCAACACAGGTCACTCAGTATCCATACCTAAAATTTTCAAGTATATGCCGTTGGTTGACAACAAATTTGTCCCACGATATGTCCATTAAAAAAATTTAAAAAAATACGAGTAGAAAGACAATTCAATTCTCTAAAACCTTTTTTTTACTTCAAGTTGAAATTACTAGGGGAAATATGGATTTGAAGAGGTCGAAGTTGAAAAACATAAAATTTCACAGTTTTGTTTGTCAAAAACAAGCCAAAATTGTTTCCCAACTTCATGTTTTCACCCTTATCTTTAATAAGGTTGAACTTCTCTTTAAGTTTCCCAAATGGAGGAGATAGAAAAACCATGATATTTCCCCCACTTAGATTTTCCTCATTGTTTGAGGTCTCTCTCTTATTGAAATGGAAAAGCAAAGGTACCCAATCTGCTAGAGGCTTATCTTGACACAAAAATGGACACTGTGGAAATTTGTAGTAAAAATTCTCACACATAAATCTCATATTCACAAAAGAGTGTTACCTTGTTTTCATTTAAAGATAAACTTCATTCTCACTAAAAATAAGGCTTATTTGGGATGGATAAAGAAATTTTATAAAAAAGAATGAAAATTTCCATGCACTATAATCCATTTATCCATGGAATTGCATTGCATTGTTTTGGAAAAACATATCATCATCCAAATACTTGTCAAATCTTTTACAAGAAAAAAAATTGTCATGTGAATTCCTAACATAATAAATGGGAAAATGGGAAAATATAGATTGTTACAACATTCTTGAAACTTATCAATGGCGCTTAATTTTAGTTATAGCATGTGCCAATAGAAATGAAGTGTCATGGATTTCACATTTAATGTCACTCTTATAACATTTAAACATTTTCCAATAAATTTAACATATGGACATGCTACCATCGAGGTAGGAATTTGACATTCAGAATTCCCGTAGAGGAGCTCAACCTTGTATCAACTATCACATGAGTTGATGAGAGAGCATTTATACATGTCTATTTCAAGTAAAGGGGAGACCTCAAACAATGAGGAAAATCTAAGTGGGGAAATGTTGTAGTTTTTTTATATCATCTAGTTAATGGGGAGCTTGAAGAGAATTTCAACCTTTTATTTACTTGTTGAGTAACCTCTTTGAATGAACTATAGAACAAAAAGGAAAATAACAGAAGGGAATAGTAATCCAAGAAGAGAGGTGGTGTCGAAATACACCATTACAACACTTACGCATAGAGCATTATGATAAGAACATCACAATGCATACCTTATCTCAAGAATGAATTCATGCTTCATGAATAACACAACCCATAAGGTTGTCCATTTATAGTCTCTGGATCTAACGAAATCCCTTGAAGTGAGGAATATCTGGCCCACAAATAGGGATTGCTGATTCTAATCGTTTCTACAAAATCTACAATGTCTTGAAGTTTAGTTGTTCCAATCACAGTCTTGTCAACCATCCAATCGACTGCTCAGTCAAACCTCCAGTCGACTACTCTGCTAGTCAACTGATTGTCTCCAGAAGATCCAGAGGTGTGATGAACCTGCATAAGCTTAGGTTCCAACACCCCCCATCAGCACAATGCTTTGGACGTTCAAGATATGTAATTACATTCTTAGAACACCCCCCCATAATTGCAGCTTCCTAAAGCCCAAGTATAGCCCAAAGTTTGACAATATTACCTTATGGTAACGACTTCATAAAGGTATTAGAAATCTAATCATTTATCCTGCAATAAACAAGTGAGACAACATTGTCCTTCAGTAATTGTCTCAAGTAATGAACATGAAGTTCAACATTCTTCATTTTTCCGTGAGAAATAGGATTATCAGCAGCCTAGATAGTACTCTGATTTCCACAATGGATAACAGTTGAGGCCTAAACATGAAACCCAAGTTCTTTGAGAGGCTGGTGAATCCAAATTGTCTTTATGCCTGCACTGGCAACGCCATGATACTTTTCTTCTGTAGTTGAAAGAGAGATTACCTTATGTTCTTTGCACGACTAGACCAAGGTTCCATAACTCACTCGAAACAAATAGATATAAGTGGAATTTTGATTGTTAATTTCACCTCCCCAATCAAATTTATTGAACCCGACCAATGGTTCTGTACTACGATAATACTTAATACCATACTGATAAGTTCCTTTGATATAACCAACAATTCCCTTTACAACTTTCTAGTGGCTCTCTCAAGGATTCTGCATGAACTGGGAGATCACACTAACAACAAAGGAGAGATCCAACCAACTGTGATTTAAGTCAATCATGCCACCGACCAATTGTTAATAAAGAGTGGCGTCGACTCATGGATATTCACAGTCTTTCAAAAACATCACTCCAAACTAATAGGGTGTAGCACAAGACTTACAGTCATCCATCTTGAATTGTTTCAAAAGATCCAAGGCATATTTAGGTTGATAAAGAAACATATTGTCATCCATTTGTAAAATTTGAATGCCCAGAAAGAAATGTAACAGACCAAGATCAATCATTTCAAAGGTATTTGCAAGTTGTTTCTTCAAACCCAAAATTAGATTGACATTATTGTCAGTTATGACTAAATCATCAACATACAATGCCATAATTAAAGTATCACCATGAACATGTAATACATAAATACTATGATCCAATTCACAATGTTTGAAGCCGATATTAATAAAGAAACGTCCAATCTTCTCATACCAAGCATGAGGTGTCGTTTTAAACCATACAACTTCTTGAGTCAACAAACAAACCAAAATCTGTCACAAAACCAATATTTTGTTCCATGTTGATTTCTCCATACAAGTCACCATGAAGAAACACACTTTTAACATCCATTTGATGAAGTTCGCATCCAAAATGAGCAGCAAGAGAAAGAATTAATCGAATAGAATTCATCTTTGCGACGGGGGAAAATGTTTCATTGTACTCGATGCCTTCTTACTAAGAGAATATATTGGTGATAAAATGAGCCTTGTGGTGTTCAACAACAACATTGAAAGTAAAATTGGTATTATAGACCCATCGAAATTTCACAATGTTCTTTCCTTGTGATCGAGGAATAAGTTCCCAAGTCCGAGTCTTCTTTAAGGAATCAATTTTAGCAACCATAGAATTCTCTTGTTCAGGTACTCCCTGAGCATCAATGTAAGTGTCATGATCACAGGTTTCAAGATCTTGTGCCATTAAGGAAACGCTACCATGTTATTTATGATTATGGGTCTGATGACCAATACTAGCATCTCTAGCATCTGGTACAGTAGTTTCAATCTTTTTAGCAGCCCATCGACTACTAGTCAACTTAGTAGTAGAATTTGTCGGTCCATTCAAAACTCCATAGAAGGGTACAGTCGATCCAAATTCTTCAAGAATATCAAACATATCACTGTACAATATATTAGAGGAGGAATTCAACAACTTATTGCATGAAATATTATCATTAAAGAACACAGTTCTACATAAAATGACATGTTGTTTGACAGGATCAAACAATTGATAAGCTTTGGATTCATTAAAATATCCCATCATGATGCAAGCATGACTCTTTGCATCTAATTTATTCCTGCAATTATCACTGATATGCCCACAAGCAACACATCCAAAGGTTCTAAGGCATCCAACAAAGGATTTATTTCCATTCCACTTCTTGATTGGAGTCATATCAATGACTACTCTAGTCAGAACAAGGTTTGGGAGATAATTTGAACAGTAAACAACTTTTTCCCAAAACTTCATAGGGAGATCTTTGGTCTATAGTAGGAACTTGACCATTTCTACCAAAGTCCAATTCTTCCTCTCTTTGACTCTATTCTGCTGAGGGGTGCGAGGGACATATCTCTTTCAAGAAATACCATTTTGCGAGAGATATTCTTTAAACTATTGACTCACATATTCACCACCATTGTCTGATCTCAACAATTTAATGGGTCGACCCCATTGCTTCTCAGACAATGATCTAAATTCATTGAATATTTCAAAGACATGACTTTTATTCTTCAAGAAATATACCCAATTAAATCTAGAGAAATCATCAATAAAGGTCAAAATATAATTTGCACCTACTAATGAGGGTTTTTTCATGCAACAGAGATCATTATGAACAAGTTCCAATAGGTTTTGTGTTCGCCATGCTTTCCCGAAATCAAAGGGTGGCTGATGATGCTTTCCAAATACACATTCTCTACAAACTCCATCAGGTAGAACAATATTTGGGAGACTAGTGACCATATTATGAGTTGACATCATCTTCAAACTCCAAAAATTCAAATGGCCAAGTCATTCATGCCAAATTTGACTCCCATCGTCAGTGTGAGAGATGAGTGCAGTCGATCCAATCGTTGTAGTTGTTGCAGTCGATGCAGTTGGTTTGGGAGAATCACAAACTTTATAAAGTTCATCCTTGGGATTCAAATATCTAGAAGCAATGGATGACCCCCCAAGCCTCATATCCTTTATGATAAAGTGATTTAACCAAAACTCCACATTCTTTTGAGTCTATGTAAGTTGAGAAACCAATAATAAATTAGTGCTCAAGATAGGCACATGATAGAAATTGGATATTTGACCATGTTGGCATTCAACATCTCCACTTCCAGCAACTGTGAGAGCATAATCATCAACTACATAAATTTAATGTTTAGGATCTCCACTTAAGGAAGAGAATAGAGGATCATCCTTAGCCATATGATGAGTACAACTAAAATTGACTATCCATTCTATCTGAGTGGTACATGCATGTAACGCCTAAGAATTTATAACAAAGTAGGTATAATTTTCAAGAGATTGATTGTTCGACTATCCATCCAATGCACTCTCCTCAAGGTGTTTGGCGTTTCCTTCCAAGTCCTTCACCTTCTTCCAATAGTTCTTCTTGACATGTCCCAATTTTCCACAATATTGACATGTTTTATTCTTTCAATCCTTCTTCGTTGATGACAACTCTTCAGTATTCCCTTTAGTAGGTTGGTCGATACAGTCTAGTTGATGATCTGGTCAACCACGTTCTTTAAGGTTTGGCTTGACCTTTCTTTTCGGCAAGTGAGCTTGGTGTTTTCTACCAAGCTTACCTTCTTCAAATAAATTTTGTTGGCCTTTAATCAACAAATCACATAAAGTATCAAAGGTAAAGTCCTTACCATCTTGCTTGTGCGACATCCAATTGGTGCGAAAGAAGGAGCAAAAGACATCATATGGTGTCTTCAAATTCACTAGGACCAGTTCAATGAGCTATCCATCCTTCTTCATAAAATCCTTACCGCATTCGTCCAATTTCAATTGTAGCTCATTGATGTGAACTAAATAGTCCTCAATATAATCAAAGGAAAGAGGTTCTAGAGAGATCAACTATTTCTCTATTTGGAATACTTGAATTTCATTAACCTTGTTGAACAATAACTTCAGCTTAGTGAAAACAACATGATGACAGTCGATATCGTTTGTATGAAAGAAAATCTCCCTTGAATTGTAGGTTGGGATGACCCCAACATCTTCGTCCTTCTTTCCATCAATGACAAACTTAGCATCGAAATTCGTTGGATTAGTAATAGCGACCTTAGTATATTGTTATAGCCCTTTTCCGTTCAACAAAGTTTCCATATATGCTACCCATATTGCATAATTGTGTCTATTTAGAACAACATGTTCTATCTTAGAAGTCATTCTTCTGATTAAGAGGATCCAATCCAAGTTGAAGAAGAGGTATCATTCAACAAATCTTCAGCCTGGAGTTGATCAACCCTAGATACGACTCAACATGATTTGCAGACAATAGGCTATGTCAAAACCAATAGCTCTGATGCCATGTTGGGGAACCTCTTCAACTGAACTATAGAACATAAAGTAAAATAATAGAAGGGAACAATATTCCAAGAAGAGAGGATATCTAAAGACATTGTTACAACATTGAATCACAGAGCATTATGATCAGAACATGACAATCCATAATTGATCACAAGAATGATTTCATACTTTATACATAACACAACCCATAGAGTCATCCTTTTATAGTCTTCAGATCTAACAAACTCCCTTGAAGTGAGGAAGATCTGGTCCACAAATAGGGGTTTTGGGTTCTAATTGTTTCCAAAAACTCCGCAATGTCCCAAAGTTTAGTTAGATGGTGTAGTCCAGCTGACCATTGTTTCATCGACCATCCAATCAATTGCTCAGTCGAACCTCTAGTCGACTGCTCCATCGATCGATTGTTGTCTAGTGATTGATTGTCTCCAGAAGATCCAGAGGTGTGTTGAACCTCCATAACCTTAGGTTCCAACGTTGACTTTCACATGAGATTACTAGAGAGCACTAAGACAACTTTAAAGTATTTTCTTGGGTGAAAAATGGGGTTATTGTACTAAACATGCATGTGGGATCTTGCCGATGAACAATGTTGAAAACAAAATTTAAAGGTTTGTTATATTTTGAGTAGAACTTTGTGATAACATAATTTGTTTTAGTTGTCTTTTAGTGCATTTTTGATATCTAGTTTTCCATGGGGAAAAATACTAATTCAAAACTTAGTAAAGAAATGAAGAGAACATGTGAGAATATGTAAACAACAACCAACATAAACCAAGTAGGGGATATGTAAATATCCAACTTAAAGTAATTTTTAAGCCAAGGTGATTGAAGGTAGTATAGCAAAATTGGCAATTCATATTGTCCCACCTTTTTGTTATTCTTTCCTCTATTTTCTAATTATTTATTTCTTACAAAAATTTTAAAAATCAATTACTTATTTACTAAGAAACCATACACGTCCATTTGACCCCTAGTGTCTGTAGCCGCAATGTCTTTGGCATGACATGCCGGACACATGGCAGACATGGGTTTGGGCCATGTTATGTTTTAGTAAATGCCAGAAAAATGTATCGGACATGTTCCCTAGGTCGTGTCTTGATTCCGAGACACATGTCCTCCGTAAAAGTTAGCCTGTGGGGGTTTAAAGTGCGATTTGTTTCTTTTATCTTTCATTGTTTGAGAAGGGGAGAGCTATCACGGGTTTGTTGTTGTTGGAATATGTAATGATGATTTGTGTGGTATTATTGTAAATAACTCTAATATTATAAAATAGAGTTATCCCATATGCATTCTGTAATAAAATGTCTTATTATCATTCATTATATAAGAGAGGCGGAAAATCATTTATCCCACATGTGTTATGGGATGTAATTATTCCATACCTATAGCTATATAAAGAGGTGAAGGATGTGAAAATCATCACAACTGATCTAAGAGATGATGTATACCTCACAGGAAAGATTAAGATTAAGCAGAAAAATAGAACAAGAGTGGTCAATGCAGTGTAAAGGAGCAACATAATTATGATACAGTAGAACTCGGATAGAAGCAAAATAACATCACACACTAATTCATTAATCATAATATTAACAATAAATAATACAATGGTGGAGAGGATTTGAATGCCAAGATGGCAATTCGAATTAGCCTGCATGGGCATGGCTTATCTGCACTAGGAGTCATCATCATCATCAGTGGAGTGTCAACAGTACACTACTAGGAGTCCTAATCATCATCAATGGAGTCATCCATGCATAAGTAACGGTCAACCAGGTGTCAAACTGAGTCTAACTAAGTGTGGTAGGTGTAACTGGCAGATGGAAGCACTAATGTATTGAAGGAGGCTCAGTGGAGGGCACATGGGGAGCTGACTGGAGTCAAAATAGGAAATCTAGTCTCACTGGGGGTCCAACGGAGTGTTTTAGTTAGTTAACAAGTCAATCAATCTTCAAATCAAGGAGAGATCCACAAATAACTCAACTAATTGAAGTGTAACTATGTGGTAGGTGAAGAAGGGCGCTTTTCACAAGTGGTAGGTGAAAGGTGGGCGCATCACTGACTAGGAGGGCTAAAAATGAGTGGAAAGAAGCTCTCGGGGATAGAAAACTAGGGACTAGGTGCTGGAGGACACCAACCTGATGACTGGGATGCATGCAATTGTGTGCCTGCATGCAATTGCATGACTACATGCAAAAATGCATGCATGACTGAAATGCAAAATAATGAAAATTCTGGTAGGACTAGGATGGAGTATAGGAATATCCTAACACCCCCCCTTAATCCATCCTGGGCCCTGGTAACTGAGACCAAAGGTCACCCAATACAATGAATAATAAATAATAGTCCATAAACCGAGAAAATGGGGAAAACCTCATGGGAAAAATATCCCCCCTCAAAATAGACTGTAGGGCACACCAAAATAAATGCTCCAAACTCAAGCAGGTGTGATGCTTGGTCATATGTATGGAGGTATCTTCTTCTTGGGAAGAAGTGGATCATGCTCAAAAAGCATGTTCTTGTACTTGCTCTTCAGATCGAATGTGATGAGAACAAATCCAGAGGTATGAGGTTGACCCTGGAACCTGTGATTCGAATCAGCTGAGGTAGGATCAAATCCAGGAATGTGCAGATAGTCTTTTGTTTTTTGCTTTGAACCATCATAGGTGAGATTATGCCCAAAAGAACCATCACATGATAGTGATTGCTTGGCATCCAAATCAGATCCAAGACTTGAAAAATGGTTTCTTGAGATCTCCTTTGAACCATTAGAGGTGAGATCAAAACCATGAAATGCATAAGCAATTATCCCAAGTGAATGGAAATGCCCTACATATTCAAGAAACTTCTAAGAGCATGTACAAATGAGCTTACAGTAGTACATAAGAGGTGAGTGATCAAGGAGAGCGAATGCATTACCTCCAATGGCCGATTTAACCTCCGAAACATTCATGAGATCATAATTATGCAAACCAACATACTCTTGTGCAAGAGAGGATTTAAGAACCTCTGTAGTTTCTAGAGTGTGAGCTGGCACATAATTCAAAATAGAAGATATTGAGAGCATGAGTGTAGAATCTGCAATTTCTTCTTCTTTGTGGACAACTTCATTATGAGATATGTTTGGTACTAATTCATGATCAGAGAGACCATTAAGGAGGGCGAATGCATCACTCTGCTTGCTCTCGAAATGGTTTGGACCAATCCCTTCAGTCTATTTGCCAAATCTTTCATCCAAATGGACCCATAGCTCTTTTGGAGATTCAGCAGAAAGGAAGTGGGTTACCATGCAACGAGACATAGCATACATCATTGTTGCATAGGCTCTGTCACCTTAATTTAACCAATCATTTTCTTCTTCAGAGGATTCGAACTCTCTTTCAAAACAATAATCAAAGAGACCATGTCTCTTCAAATGTGCTATCATATTTGGTTTCCACTCATCATAGTTGAATGGAGAAAGAGCAGGAATTCCTTCCGGGTTCATGGAAGTTGTTTCATAAGACCTGCAAAAAACAATAGAAAATATCTGCAACTGCTACTGCTGCAAAAGTGTAGAAATTGCTACAACTGCTGCACTCGAAATATTGATAATAACCTGCAAAAAAATCTCAGGAATGGAGATAGACAATACTCTCAACATGCTCTGATACCATGTGAAAATCCTCACCGCAGATCTAAGAGCTGATGTATACCTCACAGGAAAGATTAAGATTAAGTAGGAAAATAGAAGACGAGTGGTCAATGCAGTGTAAAGGAGCAACATAATTATGATACAGTAGAATTCGGATAGAAGCAGAATAACATCACACACTAATTCATTAATCATAATATGAACAATAAATAATACAATGGTGGAGAGGATTTGAATGCCAAGGTGGCAATTCGAATTAGCCTGCATGGGCATGGCTTATCTGCACTAGGATTCATCATCATCATCAGTGGAGTAATCAATGCACAAGTAATAGTCAACCAGGTGTCAAACTGAATCTAACTGAGTGTGGTAGGTGTAACTGGCAGATGGAATCACTAATGTAGTGAAGGAGGCTCAGTGGAGGGCACATGGGGAGTTGACTGGAGTCAAAATAGGTGATCTAGTCTCACTGTGGGTCCAACGGAGTGTTTCAGTTAGTTAACAAGTCAATCAATCCTCAAATCAAGGAGAGATCCACAAATAACTCAACTAACTGAAGTGTAACTGAGTGGTAGGTGAAGAAGGGCGCCTTTCATAAGTGGTAGGTGAAAGGCGGGAGCATCACTAACTAGGAGGGCTAAAAATGAGTGGAAAGAAGCTCCCGGGGATAGCAAACTTGGGACTAGGTGTTGGAGGACACCAACCTGATGACTGGGATGCATGCAATTGCATGCCTGCATGCAAAAATGATGCATGACTGAAATGCAAAATAATGAAAATGTTGGTAGGACTAGGATGGAGTATAGGAATATCCTAACAAATGAGGTCATTGTAAATCACTTACTAACTTACACTCATGCTGAGAGTGTGTGCATACAAAGATGATCACAAGGAAGTGTCATGTATTGTGATGGAGTGTGATGTGGTGCTTATGTTTGGGAGTCTTCTATTGTAAAATTGGCGATTTATGATGAATAATAGAAGAACAACCTTTCCTGTGGATGTTTCCCCATTTGGGGGTTTACCACATATATATGGTGTCTTCTTGTTTCTCTTATTTCCTTTCGTATGCTATTTATTTTATGTTGTTGTATAATGATAGGAGGCTAGGCTAGTTAAGATCTATTGTTTTAATATTCTTATTATTTCAATATTCTAATAGTTGTTTGCGGGTAAAGGCTTTTAGCATAGTTTGAAGGCATTGGGGGTGATTCAAAGGAAGATTTGAACAACCAAAATTGTCTTTTTCATCTACAACAAAAATATTTCTCTGTTTTCATGTTTTACGACATGTTATATTTTATGGTTCATTGGTTCTAAATTCTAATTCTTTTCTATGACATGTATGGTGTATTTTTGTATCTTGTTTATCAATATCATTGAAATTTGATCTATTAAATTTCAACTAGTTTTGAATGAATCGATGATCTATCAATATATATATATATATAGTCCTATGTGTCGTGTTTACAGGGTCATCGTGCTCCATGTTGGATACTCATATTTACGCGTCCTCTATGTTTCGTGTCTTCCATGTCCAGTGTCTTCATGTTAAGTGACTTAGCTTATTTATCTTTTACATGTTTGAATATGAGCATTGTTATCATTTGTATGTATAATTTGCAAATCTTCCTCCTCAAAAATGCATCATTTTCTTTAATATAAAATTTTTGGATGCCTCTTCCATGCAATTGTTTTGAGAGGGGAGTTGTCCATTATCATTCATTAATATCTATTGGTTATTGATTTGCTATAATGTCACTTTTGAGTTGTGTTCTTTATCCAACTAGTGTCACTGTTGGTAGGTTGCTTTGTTCCATATTGCATGCATCCATCTCTATTTTGAGAGTATAGGATCAACCAAAAACATGGGTAGTTTCCTACATAATTGCTACATGTTGATTGGAAGTCAAATTCTTTAATAAAAACTTCATTAGTGAAAGGTAATTTCTTTAATAAGATTTCATTGTTCAAAATTAGTTTTTACTAATTTATTTGATAAGATTTCATTGTTTAAAAGTTGTTTTTTTAACAAAAATAGTTTGTAATGAGAACATAAAAATTCAAGAATATGAAAAACATTTAGTTTGAAGGGTAAAGATAAAATGAAATTCCAAGAGTGGCTACCACAATCAATTCTTTTATGTAACTTTAATGTTGTTGACCATAACCACCATTTACTATCTCACAACCACCTTCTCCTTTGTAACTTGAATGTTGATGGCCATCACTACTATTTACTACTACATAACTTTTAAAAAAATTGCTTACCATTATATATATATATATATATATATATATATATATATATAACCTCATGGCCTTCCTAAAAACACAATAGGTTGTTAATGGTTTAACTTATCAACTCATAAACCAATTGAATCAACCTTCGCCTTTGATGGTTACAAGTAACAGGTTCAAGATAAATTAAATGCGAACCTATTCAAGTGAAGAGGAGGGAAATGCATTGCTTGGCCCCGTCATGACATTTTGCAGCTAATAACAAACATCAAAATTACGTTTTCTAAATTAAGCTGGCCATCATTAATGACGAACATTAAAAAAATTTAGACCATATGCAATATTCAAAATTGTTCCCTGACAATTTGAATGTCAAATTCTTACCTTGATTCACCACAAAGCATGACTTATGCACCCACCAAGCTCCTCCAAGCAAGTAAAGATAAAGCTATTGAAACTATTAGATGAAAGATCCAACAATACTCCCTCACTCTTCTCACTCTCATCAGTGAGTATATCAAGTACATAAAGCTTAGCGTGTACTAACAAATAACAAAGGCTGGGTGAAATGATTATACAGCCATAGGTGTATAATCATTTCACCAAGCTTTGTTCTTTGTTAGCACACGCTCAACTTTGACATGACATTTTTTCTTCCAAAGCTTCAGAAATGTGGATGGTTTTCACCTTCCCTGCCAATCACATCAAAGTTGGGAATATAAAATATTGTTGAAAACATCACACCCACACCCACACCGAGGCAGGGAAAGCTTTTAGCATACGAGACGGGAGAGCATGGAATCGTACCGACCGAACCCAATGGGTCAAGGATGATAGAACGGGAGTTCTCTACCCACGTCGTACACGTGTACGCCTTGTGGCCACTATCAACTTCTCCTGCTTTTTATTACTGCTGTCGCCACTGGCCAGACCAATGCAGATGAACGGCATGTCCACGTGGACATGGAATGACCTCCTTTGCTTTATTCTTACGTCAGGTCACATCATACATGGTTTATAGCTGAACACGAGGGCAGCTCACGTGGCCGACGTTCAGAGATATTTTGATCCGTAGTTTGGTTGTTGGTGTAGGCCTCACCTTGCCACCTCTGCACGGGCATTCCATGTGAGATTTGATGGCTATCCACAATTTGTATTCTTTGTTTATTTTTTATTTCCACTATTATTAAATGTCTTGTTAATGTGGGACCCATGATGGGGATTTTGAAACTTTTGGTTAAGAGTTTGTCATGTTGCCAATTAATTTTCCTTGTAGTGTCCCTTTCTTTGCTATGGTGGGAGACAAAAGCAAATGTAGGAGAGGGCCAAAGGCTTTCAAAGTTCACTATGTCTTAGTCTTCAACAGAGACACTGCCTTTTGCTCCTTTTGCTTGGTACAAGAATAGCCATCCTCTCTGTCATGGGTCATGGGGTTCGTGGTTGTATATTGAATTTGTGTATTACAAACCAAAAGTTGTTGGAATGAGATACTTTATATATGTAGTATGATTAAGAATTTAAAGTGATTGTTTTCATTTAATACCAAAAAAATATTATAGAGAAAAGATACTAGAAATTGAGTTGTGTTTGTGTATTTGTCCAAAGTATTGTAAATACAATAAATTTTTTAAGGATTTATAATTTTCTTAATGTGTAAAAACTTCGGTAAATCTTATTAATTCTTAAAATTCCAACCATAAAATGTTTGGCTATATTTTTGTAAAAATATTCAAATTTCTAAAGATTTTATATAGTTTTTGGACAATTTCGGCAAATGTTTAGAGTAATTTTTTTTATTCTAGGGAATTTGAGCAAATTATTCTAGAAAAAATGGAAATTGGCAAATCTTTATTTTTTCGAGAAAAACATTGAAATTAGCCTATGGTCTAAATTTCGCTCCTAAAATTTTCCCTATGAAGGATGACTCTCGTAGAGAGTTGTGAAAGCTTAGGATTTCAACATCCCACTTTGTTGCAATACTTGTGTACTTGACAATCTTAAAGATCATGCTAATTTTTAATTAAGTTCTAGGATGTTTTCTTGCGGCTTGAAGGCTTAATCATTAGGATTTGCTTTCAAAGATAACATACGTCTTTTTATAATTTTAACCGACTTTTCTATGACATTGATGTTGACATAATCCATATTGCCTGTATCATGAGAAGTGTGCATAGTTTCTCATGCTTGACAATGGGGAGAATGAAGATGCATTTGGAATAATAGTATTGGGTGTTTGATGATTCCCAAAATTAAAATACTATGAACATTGATATTGTCTCCATAATTCAATTTTTGCTTTAGATTAGTGATCTCTTAGGTTAAAATTCCTCACATTGAATTAGGCGAATTAAAACTTTTAGAAGAAGAAGGTGGGGAAACATATGCTTGTACTAGGGAGGAGGAAGTGTAATACAAATGAAGAAATGATTTAAAATAACTAAGCAAATTATCAACTTTATCTTTATAAATTTTCAAGATAGATTTTGAATATGACTATACTTACATAAATATTTATGATAACAATTAAAAATGAAAAAGTAAATTATCTATATAATAAAATGATGTTGAATTCCATACATAGTTAATATTTTATACCTATTATATATATATATATATATATTTCTTTTTTATATGGGAAGTGCATAAAGGGAAGCATACAATGTATGTATTGGCATTTGTTTTACCAAAGTTGTTCTTACAATCACTTTGGACAATTTGGATTAAGATGAGGGTAGAGACTTTTCCATCACCCTATCTTGTTTTGTTTTGCAACCACTCTATACCCTATGCTCTTACAACCACAACATGTGTATAATCATTCTACTAATGTATAATCATTTTACTAATATTTGTTCTTTGTTAGAGAACATAGTGCCACTTTTATTAGAAATTGTTTGTAAGGTAATATTCATGTTATTTTTTAAAACAAACAAATATTTATTTAAATATAATATTTTGGAATTTTGAAATGATAAAATAAAATAATAAAAAGAAATTATAAAAAAAATATGGTTTAATAATATTAAGGATTATATCCATATAGAGAATATATAATTATTATGTATGAAGAATCAATCTATTTTTAATGTTCATCTTTACATATAATGAACTAAATTTAAATCTTAATAAAGAATATCACAACCAATATTTCCAATCACCCAATCTAAATTTTATTAATCTATATATCGAATTAATAACTTATAGTTTTTTTAAATAAATATTACATAATTATAATTAAACTTTCCCATTTTTAAAATAAATACTTTACCATCACTAAAAATACTATCACAAATTTATAACAACTATATTTTAACAAATACATTTTTTTTTTACCCATCACTAAAAAAGACAAATAAAATATCACATAATTATAAACTACTATATTTTAGCCCAGTTATTTTCAGTGCAACCCTAAAAAAATCATTCCACTAAGATTATCTCCCATTCACTATCACCCATATAACTATACCATTTTCTAAAAATACGTTTCACTTTAAACAACAAGTAAATACTTATTGGAATATTATTGGTTGGCAACGGCCATGTGAGCTTTGTAGGGAAAGTATGTAAAAATCAACCTTGTGGTATTCATATATATAGTACTTTTTTCCTTAATGGAATTGATAATGTTCGGAGATATGGACACTCACATGGTATGACAACTTTAAAGTGCATTTATGTATTTGAAATTCAGATTACTAGTTATTCATTATTAATTTTAATTTTAACACATGTCAATATATTTTAAGATAATAAATTTTATAAAATTTTAAAAGTGGAGTTATGTATTTAAAAGTGTTAATAATGTTAATATTTTTTTTAAAAAATCACAGTTGATACATTAAATAGCCATAAACCACATTGTACATTGATTTTAGTGATCTTCTATGCATCTCATAACAATCTAAAATCAATGAAGGATTTTATAATTATAATGGGACTATAACCATCTAAAAATAAACTGTAGGATAAATGTCGTCATAGCTTTTCTCCTAAGACTAAAAATGTATGAGGAGAGAAATAAAAAATTGATATTTATCTCATTTGGTTTTAATTTTATTTTATTTTATGAGTTAACATGAATTTTTTTAATTACTTTTCATTTTTTATAATGGCACATTACATTCTCTAGGTTCAGCCCTCATTGGAATTGAACCTTAAACCCATTGATGAAAAACTCTTCGCTCTTCACCAATGGATCCAACCTCTTTGGACAAATTATTATTAAAATTAATTTATCTTCATTTTTTTTAATTAATTCAAAATGATAATGGTTGTATATCTTAGGCTTAGGGATTTGGGGTGTTTCATAATTATTAATTTCATAAAATAAAATTAACAAACCTTGCGTATAGCATAATCCTTACCTTTTCAATTAAAAAAAACAATATTTTTTTAATTTTTTTTTACAAAGAAATTGATAATATTTTTAAAAAATCAATATAATAGACATAACTTCATAAAATTTGTAATACAATTAACATGTAAATTATGTTAAAATTTGTTACTTATTATATATATATATATAATGATGAAGATTAATGTTCTGCGTTAAAATTTGACGAGTAAATGGTCATTATTTACCATTTTACACGTCAAAATACTACCACTTTATAAAATTAAACATCATTAATGAAGTGTGAATTTTAATTTTACTCGTCATTTTGAAGTGCATTTTTATTTTTACAGGTCATTAATATGTATATCCCAAGCCCATTGTAAGATCCCTCAAAATCGTAAAATAAAATAAAAAAATTATTTAATATAAAACTAGAGAGAAAAAAAATAACTTGTGATTAAGTTAGTTGACCAAATTTGAAAAGAGCAACTATTTTTTAACCAACTTGATTATGAACCTAATCAAATAAAAGAACTGTGGATGCTCCGAGATTACCACCTGTATGAACCTAATCGTTATGTCTTAAATTTATAGTGATGTTTATTTGTTTATTTGTAAACATTCTAAGATGACAAGTTGACTCAAAAGTGTTTTCCTAGATACCTTGTCTCGAAGTCGAACATGAACCAAACACTAAGGGTAAGGTTTTCCACACAAAGCAAAATCGTGTAAATCTTTCTTAAAGTTTTTATTATTATTATTTTTTACTAAATAAAGTAATGATTGACAGGGTTTTTCGGACTGCATGCTACCTGGCTGTCGTCGAAGGTTGGACTGTTGAATCTCTCAAAGACTCCACCGTCCATGTAAGTCTCAATTTGGTCTTGCTCGTGGAGACCTTGGTGGACTTCTATGTTCGGAAGCAATACTGTTTGAGTTTTACTTTTTTTATTTTTTATTTTTTTTTGCCAAGTAGTAAGTAGTTGGTCCTTTTAAGATTTTTTTGTAATTAAAATGACCTCGGTCAGAAATGTAGAATATGTAATTTAAGGCCCTCAGTCCTCCAATGTTTTTCGTTGTAGAGTTGACTTATAAGTAAAGTATTTCGGGTGAACAATGCCTATGGAAAACATGGTTTGATTTCAGACTTGGGGTTTCTCCCAACATTAATTATTATGTTTTTTATTTTATTTTAAATGAACTCAGTATTTTGAAGAGATGTTTGGCGTCAGTATACCAAAAGTTTCCCAAGATTCTAAAATTTCGAAAAAGGCAAAAGGATTTGGATAAACGTTTTAGAGTTTTTAAAAAAAAGAGTTTTCGATTCTGGAACTTTGTATGATGCTATCCTCAGAAATTAAATGTCGAATGTTTAGTTTAGAAGATTTTAAGGAGGAAACAAAGCCGAAGGGAAATGCTTAAAGACCGTTTTTTTTTTTTTCATGGATAAAGATATAAGTTCGGCTGTTTGAAAATTTTCCATAAAAGAAATAAAAGAGGTTGTGGCCCTATCCTCACTGCCGAGTCTGTTCTTATAATGTTTTATTTTACTTTTATGAGTTTAAAATGCTAAATATACTTTCTTGTCTAAATCTAGAATATGCATGATAAGTTTGAAACTGGCAAGTTTAAAAAGAATAAATAAAGGAAACACAGCATACACTAGGTTTAACATACTTCATAAATAAATAAAAAGTTGGAAACGTAAAGAAACTATCAACGTAGAAAAGAATTACCGGTAGGTATCTCTTTTGTTTTTATTTTTATAAAGTGAAGACTGTAAATTTCTTAAGGTAAATTTTAATGCTTGTATTGTTCCTTAGGGCTGCGTGGATAGTTTGGAAGGGATAAATTACTTAAAAGAAAAATAAAACGGTCACGAAGGGCTTAAGATTTATCAAGCTATGTAAACCCTAATTGAGAAAAACAAAAAAAAGGAAATCAAGTTCTGAGGAATGATAGTGAAATGCTAATCACCTAAACATCAGAATACAGTCTAATTTTAATTAAAACAATTACCTATAAATATAAAGCTTTTATCTAAAGAAAGATAATTATGGATTTACACATGCATGCAAATTTTGGGAACATTCCTGGAGAAGGGATTTCTTTTTTTAACGTTACTTGCTTGCCATTTTGAAATGCAAAGGAGAAACAACAGTGATTATTTTAAAGACAGAAATATAATATTCATGCGTTATTAGGAAATTAAACATAAATCTACTTTATAGAAAGCATAGATAACTTAGTGATTTAGTAAAGTACTACTGTTCCGTAAATAGCATAATCAGATCATTTATGAAATAAATTATAGAATATGAATCTGACGTCAATACGGGAAAACAAGAATGGCTTCGCTGTTCCACCCAACCAATTCCCGGAGCAGTCAAGCTCCAGAACCCCCGAGCTCGTTTGCTGAATTACCTGAGCAAAAATCCTCAGTGCGCCATCTCTTGCATTGCAATTCTCAATCCCTGTCCAATGCTAGCCTCCTGCTGCTCATGGACTTTACTATTTGTAGTATTTTCTTAGGTCTTGGCCATTAATGAGCCTCCTGCTCTTCAGCACTCAACTAGGAGTGGAGGCCTGATTTTTAGGCATGATGCCTCCTACATCTTTAACATTACTTGACACTTGTCTTTTTCCTCAAGTAGTTCAGCAGACACTCTTCAACAACTAGATCCATCCTTGTCTCCTGTTTTATTAAATTAAATAATAAAGATAATGTTCTCAAATACAATTGTTTTATTTTTTACTTTTCAGCCAAAATTAATAAAATAATAATCATTGTTTTTAAATTGTCTTTTTGCAAAAATAATAAAACATTCATTATTTTCGGGGGTGTTACATACACCTCCCCTTAGAAGATAACACCGTCCCCGGTGTTACAACATTGCCTTTATTCGTTCATAAGGTCATCTTGAAACCAGTCTGGATATGCCTCCCGCATATCACTCTCTAGTTCCCAAGTGGCTTCTTCCGCATTAAGGTGCTCCCATTGCACCTTGACTTGTCCGATGATACGGTTCCGGAAAGTGATTTCTCTCGTATCGAGAATGTGTACCGGTCCCACCTGGATTATCCTTCCGGTTCCACTTGGATTATGTTCCAATCAATTACGTGTGAGACATCATGAACATATCTTTTCAGTATAGAAACATGAAACACATTATGTACCTTAATGTTAGGTGGTAATGCTAATTGATATGCTACTGGACCTATTCTTGCCAAAATTTCGAATGGCCCGCAATACTTGGGTGCCAATTTTGAATAATTTCCCAGTCTTAAGGTGCTTTTCTTAGGCTTTACCTTTATATATACGTGATCACCCACCTGGAACCCTCTAGGAGTTCATTTTAGATCAGCGTAACTTTTCTACCTGTCTTGGGCAGCCTTTAAATTATGTTGTACCTGTTGCACGGTTAGTTCCATTTCCCTTAAAAGTTCAAGTCCTAGCATTAACCTATCTACGGGGCTGCTCCAAGTTATCGAAGTGTTGCACCTACGTCCATATAAAACTTCAAATGGACTCATATCTGTAGAAACTTGGAAATTATTATTGTAAGCAAATTCAACCAAATGTAAGTAGTCTTCCCATTTACCGGGTTTGTTCATGACATACATTCTCAACATGTTCTCCAAAGTTTGGTTTACCCTTTCAGTCTGCCCATCCATTTGTGGGTGGCATGCAGTGCTGAAATTTAACTAGGTTCCCAATCCTTTAAACAAGGCCTTCCAGAAATTACTTGTAAATTTTGTGTCTCTGTCCGAGACTATTACCTTCGGAATGCCGTGTAGCCTGAATATCTCCTTCATAAAAATATCTGCAATGTTAACAGCTTTATATGTAGACTTCATAGGGATAAAGTGAGCAGCTTTACTTAATTTGTCTACTACAACCATGATCGAATCATGTTGTCTGAAATTTTTTGGTAAGCCGGTTATAAAATCCATGCTTATCATTTCCCATTTCCATTTCGGAACGGGTAGTGGCTGCAATAATCTGGTTCGATGTTGATGTTCAGACTTGACTTATTGGCATTCTAAACAGCGTGCTAAGTATTCTGTTGTTTCCTTTTTCATGTTTGGCCAGTAAAAATCCTTCTTAGCCATGGTAATCATCTTTTGATACCGTGGGTGCCCTGAATAGGGTAGTTTATGTAATTCATTTAAAACAGTTAACTTAATTTCTGCAGAATTAGGTATGAAAAGTCTGCTTTTAAACAACAATAAACCTCTTTCGTTAATACGAAAATCAGTTTTTAACTGATTAGTTTCATTTTCAGCGGTTTTCTTCTTTAAAATTTGGTATTCTTTATCAAAAATTTTTGCATTTAAAATCTGTTTTTCCAAATCAGATTCGTAATTACGCCTTTCATATAACAAGTTTGCATGACAACTTAACGCGTCTGCAACTTTGTTTTCTTTACCTTTTATGTTTTATTTCAAAGTCATATTCGCTTAAAAAGGACAGCCACCTAGATTGTCTAGCGTTTAAATTTTGTTGGTCAAATAAATATTTTAAGCTTACGTTATCCGACATAAGTAAAAATCTTCTTCCGATTAAGTAGTGTCGCCACATTTTTAAGGCATGAATAATTGCAACAAGTTCCAAATCATGAGTAGCATAGTTTTTCTCATGATCTTTTAATTTTCGAGATTCATAGGCTATAACATAGTTTTCTTGAGTTAAGACTCCACCTAATCCTTCGTTGCATGCATAAGTGCATACGACGAAATCTTTTAATGGGTCGGAAATTTTTAATATAGGAGCAGTAGTCAGAAGATGTTTTAGTTTATTAAAACTTTCCATACATTTTTTCGTTCCAATCAAATATTTTTCCTTTCTTTTGTAGTGAGGTTATGGGGTAAGTTATTTTTGAAAATCCTTCTATGAATCTCCGATAGTAGCCCATCATCCCCATAAAAGATCTTATATCGGTTACATTTTTACGGATTGGCCATTCCAGGATAGCTTTAATTTTATCGGGGTTGACCGAGATTCCATCTTTAGACACTACATGTCCGAGATAATGGATTCTGTCTTTATAAAAGTCACACTTGCTGAACTTAGCAACCAGTTTTTGTTCTCTTAAAATTTTCAGCACTGTTCTTAAATGTTCTTCATGCTCCTGTTTGTTCTTCGAATAAATTAGTATGTCATCAATGAATACAACGACAAATTTATCCAAATAGTCGTTAAAAATATTATTCATTAAACTCATAAAAGATGCAGGTGCATTTGTTAATCCAAATGGCATTACAACGAACTCATAATGACCATAACGAGTTTGGAAGGCTGTTTTGAAAATGTCTTCGTCCTTGATCCGTACCTGATGGTAACTGGATCTCAAATCTATTTTGGAGAAGACAGTCGCCCCTTGGAGTTAGTCGAATAAATCGTCAATCCGAGGTAAGGGGTATCAGTTCTTTATAGTCATTTTATTCAATTGCTTGTAATCTATGCATAATCTTAAGGTTCCGTCCTTTTTCTTTACAAATAAAATTGGTGCTCCCCAAGGGGAAACACTGGGCCGAACATATTTCTTATCTAAAAGTTATTGTAACTGAGTTTTTAACTCAGTGAGTTCAATTACATTCATTCTGTATGGAGCCTTAGATGTCGGTACTTCTCCTGGTATTGAATCAATCGTAAAATCTATATACCTTTCCAGAGGCAGTTCCTGAATTTCTTTAGGAAATATATCTTTAAAGTCTTGTAAAATCGGTATATCATCTAAATTTAATTGAATTTTAGATTCCCTATTATCCATTACGTAAACAACAAAAACCTTATATCCCTTTCTCACCGATCTTTTTAATTGTAAGGCATATATTTGTCTAAGGGTGGTTTTTCTGGGGATTCATGTCACCTTAACTGTATTTCCTAAAGTATCTGTGCAAGTGAAAGTTTTATCAAGACAATTTAATATAACCTTCTGCTCCTCTAACCAATCCATTCCAATTAGTAAATCATAAGAACCTAAAGGTAGAATATTCAGATTTTCACTAGTATATAATTGATTCATAAAAAATTCACAATTTTTAACATGACTAGTGACCTTGCGTTTAGTACTTGTAGCTAACTGTACCAACCACGATTTTTCAAAATTTTCAGGCACTAGATTACATAATTTTACAATTCTAGGTGCTACATAACTTAAACTTGCACCCGAATTAATCAATATAGAGATAGGATGATTATTTAACATACCTGGAATTTCAACCATGGATGTTCGGTGATTTACCTGCCGATTTTCTAGTGTAGCGTTGATTCTAGGAATGCTCCTCGCCATATCTCCAACAATGATGGCTTCTTGCAGAGAGTGAACCTTATTAAAAGTTTTGTTTCTTTTAGGGAAGTCCTTAAAATAATGTGGGTCACCACATTCCCAATACTTTAATGGATCTTTCAGAGCAACATGCTTATTAAAGTGTTCTATTTCCCTTATTGTAGGGGGTTTGGGTTTGTAATTTTGGTGGCTGTTACCCTGATATCCCCTGTAATTGCTTCTAGTATTTCGATGAAACTTATGATTATTGTTTTTCTGAAAGTTATCCCTTTTCTTCACATTCCATCTTGGCATACTTTCTCTTCTGTTTTTGCTATGTTCATAACAGTAGCTCGCCTTCCTCATGGTTTCTTCTAATGTCTTTGGGTTATCAAATTCAATTCATTCCTTGAATGGGGTATGCGGACAACTGAGAAAGCGCTGTATTTTTGGCTTTTCATCAACTATATAAGGCACATAACAGAGTAGACTCAAAAATTTAATGTTGAGATCTCTCATATTCATGGCTCCTAATTTCAATTCGTAGAATTCCTTTTCCTTTTCTTAATAAAACTGCTTTGAAAGATATTTCTCTTTAAATAGATTTTTAAAAGTTTTCCAATTCACTCGCTCCTTTATGCCTTTAAATTTCTTAATGTCCTGCCACCATATATCAGCCTTTCCACTTAGGTTGTATATGGCCATTTTTGCCTTAAGTTCATCAGAATAGTTATATATCTGAAAATATTTCTTCATACCTGATAACCAGGCTTTAGCTTCTTCACCTTTTTCAGTTTCGCCATTAAACATGGGGGGTTTGATTTTCTTAAATTCCCTTGAAATTTCTTCATACGGTCTGTACTTCCTTTTACCTTTATGCTGGTCATTGCTTTCGCTGGAATATTCATGTTCTTGCTTTAAGGATTCATCACTGGACGTTTCAGTCCTATGGTTGGAAAAATCCAACTTTCTCCCCTTTTGTTTAGGAGGTGTAGCTGTCTTTCATTCCTTATGTTTGTCCTTCTCATTGCTATGTATCTTGACTAATAAGATAGTATTCAGTTCCTCTTGAGCCTTCATTATCCGTTCATTTTCCTCTCTAACTTTTTTCAACTCTGCCCTTAATTCCTCAACATTATCTCTGCTTTCATTCAGCTGTACCCAAAATCTTCTTCCTCCAATACCTTCCAATGGGGGTGTCTCTTCAGGCATCCTGAACTTTGTCATTTCTTCCTGGATAGTACAGTTTGTTTTCCTGATACCTGGAATTAATAAAAGTACAAAACAAATACAAAATATAACATTAGTTTAAAGTCCTTTTTAACGATAGCGGAAATGTTTTGGGAGTCGCCTTAGGCCAAGTGCTGTAACTTGGCTCTGATTCCAGATGTAAGATCCCTCAAAATCGTAAAATTAAAAAAAAATTATTTAATATAAAACTAGAGAGAAAAAAAAAGAACTTGTGGTTAAGTTAGTTGAACAAATTTGAAAAGAGCAACTATTTTTGAACCAGCTTGATTATGAACCTAATCGTTATGTCTTAAATTTATAGTGATGTTTATTTGTTTATTTGTAAACATTCTAAGATGACAAGTTGACTGAAAAAGTGTTTTATTTTTTTTATTTTTTATTTTTAGCTCAGCAAGGTCTCTCGAGTAGTTCTTGAGACTTACTTAGCTTCTAAAGCTAATGCATGTGGATCCTTTGTTTGCATAGCTGACAGGTAGGTTACTTCTACAACCTAAGGCTATAAGGATTAAAAAATCTCCTTTGTAACAACTTAATATTTTATATGTTGAAGCCTACAAGGTGACCATGAAGTAGACTAACTCCATAAAAAGAAAACTCCTAACTTAAGCATTTGAACTCAAAATGCTAGCTCCAAGGTGATAAATATAAAGCAACAAAAAAAGTGATTGAACTATACAAATGTGGGTTTTCAATTTGATAAACACTTTTCTAGGATATGGGGGCCAGCTGGTGTTTTTATTTTAGTCACGTGAACACACGTTCGGCTGACAAAAAGACAACCCTTCGCTAGGGTTCCATTGTAATTTGAAAAGTATGAGGAGGAAGATGAGGAGGTCGAGCTCTAAGGAGAGCAGAGCTCTCTCTCTGATGGCTTCCATAACTGTCTAGCAACCCTGCTGAAAACCTCTATACTGAAACTCATCCTACGCATTTTTCTGTTGGTGTTAGCTGGGAAAAAAATCAAAACTGAACCAGGTTCCTTGTCTCGACGTTGAACATGAACCAAACACTAAGGGTAAGGTTTTCCACACAAAGCAAAATCGTGTAAATCTTTCTTAAAGTTTTTATTATTATTATTATTATTATTATTATTATTATTTACTAAATAAAGTAATGATTAATAGGGTTTTTTGGACTACATGCTACCTGGCTGTCGGTGAAGGTTGGACTGCTAAATCTCTCAGGGACTCCATCGTCCATGTAAGTCTCAATTCGGTCCTACTCGTGGAGACCTTGGTGGACTTCTACGTTTGGAAGCAATGTTGTTTAAGTTTTTTTTTTTTTTTTCCAAGTAGTGAGTAGTTGGTCCTTTTTAGAATTTTTTGTAATTAAAATGACCTCGGTCAGAAATGTAGAATCTGTAAGTTTTAAAGGCCCTCAGTCCTCCAACGTTTTTCGTTGTAGAGTTGACTTATAAGTAAAGTATTTCAGGTGAACAATACCTATGGAAAACACGGTTTGATTTCAGACTTGGGGTTTCTCCCAACAGTAATTATTATGTTTTTTTTTTTTTTTTTAAATGCACTAAGTATTTTGAAGAGATGTTGGGCGTAAGTATACCAAAAGTTTATAGTGGAAATTTTCTTTAACCAAGATTCTAAAATTTCAGAAAAGGACAAAGGATTTGGATAAACATTTTAGGGTTTAAAAAAAAAGGGTTTTCGATTCTGGAACTTTGTATGATCCTATCCTCGGAAATTAAATGCTGAATGTTTAGTTTAGAAGATTTTAAGGAGGACACAAAGTTGAAGGGAAATGCTTAAAGACCGTTTTTTGTTTTTTTCTCATGGATAGAGATATAAGTTCGGCTGTCTGAAAATTTTCCATAAAAGAAATAAAAGAGGCTGTGGCCCTATCCTCACTGCCGAGGTTGTTCTTATAATGTTTTATTTTATTTTTATGAGTTTAAAATGCTAAATATACTTTCTCGTCTAAATCTAGAATATGCATGATAAGTTTGAAACTGGCAAGTTTAAAAAGAATAAATAAAGGAAACACAGCTTAAACTAGGTTTAACATACTTCATAAATAAATAAAAAGTTGGAAACGTAAAGAAACTCTCAACACAGAAAAGAATTACCAGTAGGTATTTCTTTTGTTTTTATTTTTATAATGTGAAGACTGTAAATTTCTTAAGGTAAATTTTAATGCTTGTATTGTTCCTTAGGGCTGCATGGATAGTTTGGAAGGGATAAATTACTTAAAAGAAAAATAAAACGGTCACGAAGGGCTTAGGATTTATCAAGCTATGTAAACCCTAACTGAGAAATAAATAAATAAAAGGAAATCAAGTTTTGAAGAATGATACTGAAATGCTAACCACCTGAACATCAGAATACAGTCTAATTTTAATTAAAAGAATGACCTATAAATAGAAAGCTTTTATGTAAAGAAATATAATTATGGATTTACACCTGCATGCAAATTTTGGGAACATTCCTGGAGAAGGGATTTTCTTTTTTTTAACGTTACTTACTTGCTATTTTGAAATGAAAAGGAGAAACAACAACGATTATTTTAAAGACAGAAATCTGATATTCACGCGTTATTAGGAAATTAAACATAAATCTAGTTTATAGAAAGCATAGATAACTTAGTGATTTAGTAAAGCTAACTTTCAGTTTATATTAAAGTACTACCTGTCCGTAAACATCATAATCAGATCATTTATGAAATAAATTATAGAATATGAACCTGACGTCAATACGGGAAAACAAGAATGGCTTCGTTGTTCCACCCAACCAATTCCTGGAGCAGTCAAGCTCCAGAACCCCCGAGCTCGTTTGCTGAACTACCTGAGCAAAAATCCTCAGTGTGCCATCTCTTGCATTGCAATTCTCAATCCCTGTCCAATGCTAGTCTCCTGCTGCTCATGGAATTTACTATTTGTAGTATTTTCCTAGGTCTTGGCCAGTAATGAGCCTCTTGCTCTTCAGCACTCAACTGGGAGTGGAGACCTGATTTTTAGGGATGATGCCTCCTGCATCTTTAACAGTACTTGACACTTGTCTTTTTCCTCAAGTAGTTCAGCAGACACTCTTCAACAGCTAGATCCATCCTTGTCTCCTATTTTATTAAATTAAATAATAAAGACAATGTTCTCAAATACAATTGTTTTAATTGAAGAAATAAGATCGTTCCTGACAGCCAACTTGTCAATTTTTTTGGATATGTGACGCCAAAAAAACATGAAATTTTTTTAAATATATGCATGGGATATAGTAAGTGGGAAATTTTAATATGCTCCCAATATGGGAGCTCATAAAATATCGATTTCCTTTTCATCCATTTGGGAATTTTCTCAACATAGGTGTTGAAGAATTCATGATCATCGATCATAGGTTGCACATTTGAATTGAACACCTCTACGTATTCCTTATCCTTCTCTCTGTCATATGCCCTAATCTAGTTATCCAGTGTCATTATTGCAGGCCTTTGGGTTCTCTCTCGTTTACCATTGAAAGCAGATCTTGCTCTTCTATAAGAGTGGTTTTCTGTGAGGAATACCCTATAGAAGTCGTACATTGTCTTTCGTATGTATTTGGACCACCTAGCCTTCATATAATGTCCACAACATTTACATTCATAAATTGAGCAACACAATTTCAAATTGAATTTATAAATTAAATTAACAATTTATAAAACATAATTTCAAACTGAGCAATATATTAACGTGAATCCCATTGAAAATTAACAAATACAATTAATCAATGTTTTTTTGTCTTATGCCCCGAGGGAGCAGCTAAAGGTAATCACAATGCAAGGCATCTCTAACGAGCGGTTGGTGGTCTGTGGAAGTTATAGTTTATTAACAACTTGTCACCAGGAGACAAACTACTTGTTGCATGTACAACAACGAATCTGGATGCTTTCCTTTTCATAAAGAACTCCTGGTCATTGAAGTGTTACTCAAATGAGCAATTTGGAGAAAATATAGAGCACCTAGAACTGTATATGAACCCTGCAATGTTCCCATGAGTGTGTGGATGGCCATCTATATACAATATGTTATTCCTATTAAAGTTTCCAGAAATATAACCGTTCATACACAGACTATACATGGAAACGTTGTGCTTGTATTTAACAATATTCAAGTAATCAGACCGACAATAGATAAGACCGCAAAATGGCATAAGTGCTATTGACTATTTGGGAGGAACGAGTACATGTGAAAGGATAAACAACCCAAGATTTACAAAATCTATATTAAACTTGGTAATCATAAAACGATTACCACAAAAGGAGATTTTGGTTCCAAAATCAGGCACAGGTATAGAAGAAAACCAAGCGCCATATAAAGCATGGTTGTAAGAGGTTTGATATTTACTTTTCATATTCACATGAAGGGAGAAATCATTGCTACCCTCCAACAAGTGGACAGAACTCGGTGTGTACTTGGAAAATTTTTCTCTCAACTCATGCAACATTTTGGATATTCTAGCAGATATGGGTTGGGTGGAATTCATATCATACTTTGGATAACTAGAACTTTCAGTTGACTAGACATAATCAGAGGGGTTCGTCAATTTAGGATGAGACATAGTTGTTTTTGCTTCCAACGTTTTTGAAAATGAGCATAGGGAAGTGTTTCTGCGTGTCCTTTCTATATCACTTATTGGATTTTTTACTGTAGTAGTGGGTATTAGACCATCAACATTGGGTAATACATCATTGGTGTAATGGGTGAGTGTGACATGTCAAGGGTTCTCCTTCAACCCTTGAAATTTTGAACAACCATAAACTACTGGGGTGTCATAAAAGAGTTCCAACTCATGATGAATTACCATTGATGAACCGGGATGGAGGCTTGAAGATGGAATGTTACAATTGGTGGGGTAAAGTAGTTGCCCATTTTCATCTACGAACTGCTTGTGGTATCTTGCTCCTGATAAGAGCTTACGACATCTTGAAATTGGTGGAATGTCCTATGCATCTGAACTCGAACATGATCAGGATCCTACAATAAAGAATAAATCGATATTCATATTCACATGGATAAGTAACATAAATTCAAATTAGTAAAAATATAAATAAAACCTGAACTTATTAGGGATGGAAAGAAAGAACTTGTCGAACTTTGAACAAGATGGAATGAGTTGGAATATGAGAATTGGCCATTTGATACTACAAACTTTTCTCCCTACATTTGAGCCAAATAAGCAATCAATATACATCTCTACAATCCTAAAATATTTTCAAGAACTATATCACAATCTAACCTCCAATATAGTTTGGAAACCATTTTGTAAGAATAAGGTGAGTTTAAGTAACATATATATACTATGAAATATTGTAATTGGTGTGGTTAAATACTAAAAGAACATTTGGGATCAATATATAATTTTAAGTGAACACATGAAACCAGAGGATTTTCAAATTAAATCGGTGCATTTATTCATATAGACACGCATCGGTGCGCTCACATATACAAAACACACCATAAAAGAACATCTGCAAAAGCCACCGCAGTGGAAAATATCCACTACATTTTGTAGCAGATATTTCTACATGCATTTTTACAACATAATTCATATCGGTGGGTTTCCTACATAAAAGCACACCAAGGCGTTCAAAATATACACACACCGCAGCACGAGTTTTTAAATTGTTGTTTTACCAATGCGTTTTACTTATATATGTACCGGTGTGACTTGACAACATGCACACCAAAATGCCAAAAATCAAAATTAAAAAAAAATGCACAAACTCTTTTTGCCCTAAATTAAAGAAAGGGTGACAAGTTTAAGTTCGAAAAGTAATTCTAAATAGTGTTTAAAAGAAAAGAACCTAAACATTGATTCATTCTTTTGCGAAAAATTTCAGGGGAGAGTTTTGGAAGAAAAACTTACATGGAAGGAGTTTAGAGCAACTGGAAGGAGTTCTCAGGGTCAAAATTTGTTAGGTATGGTGAATCAAACAAAACCATGCATAATAGAAATTTCAAGTATGTAAATATTACTATTGATCTTATTATCTTATATAGAGTTTAACTAGATTTAGAAAGAGAAAAAACTTCATACTTACCTTCAATGTTGCAACCCTTATTTTCTCGTTGCTTCTTAATTTTAATTTTATGTGGATGCGAAATTTTACATTAGCATTTAAATCCCTCTATTGTTATACAAAATTACGATTTCAACTTTTAGGGATTTTGGATTTACTGAGCTTGTGATTATATATATAAAATGTAGGGTGATATGGGGCCACTTTCTTGGTCGAATCTGTAACCATGTCGGCCATGTTAAGTTTTTATTTTTATTTCTTTTCAATGCAAATATGCATGCATCAATATCAGTGTGTTTGTATTATGGGAATGCACAGGTGCGGTCATGAACATAGAGCACCGGATATGACCTGCGTCACGTCATTTTTTATTTTATAAAAACACAAAAGTCGATTTTTGTTTCTCAATTCTCTATTCACAATGCGTCTGATTTATTTTAATGCACTAGTGCGTTGTTATTTCAAACGCACCGGGGCATTTCACATATCTAAGCGCATCAATATGAGATTTATTCATTTATATTATTTTATTTTATTGCCATATTTTGAAGGTCTGTAATTTATTTGTATAATATATTGATAGCTTCTGTATTTAATGGTGCATGTTGTTTATTGATAGAAAATACATGGTATGAGTTCAATGAACAACAACTTTAGTCAACATGATGGAAGCACTTCCAAAATTATGAAGAAGGAAAATGATTTTAATTAATTTATGTATTTAAATTGATTTGTTTGAATTATTTGTAAAGTTAACAAATATGTATTGGTTAATGCGTGACATGCAGAGCCAAAAAATTAGGAAGCTTGATAAGATTCTTACCAAACTAAGTCCAAAAGAGCGTAAAATGTTGATGGAAACGTTGCAGAGAGATGAAACAGGTGAATAGAGAATAAGTCAATATGAATTATTTCTTCAAATTTGAGTAATAATCTACTTAAGAATATTCACTAATATGTTTCAAATAATGTATTTCACATATGCCGAATGTTATGCAGGGACTGACAGCAACAAAAGTCAATGTCATCATAAGAATTTTTTTTTATAGAAGATGCAAATGATGATCAATTGGTCATTAGCTCATCTGAATTGGTATTGGAAGAGAATAGAAGGGGCAAAGAATTTTATAATACTATGAGGGATTTAGTGGAAAGAACGTACAAATGTACTTTTCACTTACAATATAGAAACCAATCAAATGATTTGAAGAATCAATTCATATATAAACTACAAGATAAGTTCCCAAAGCAATGGTCAATGAGACCTGTTAGGCTTGCAATAGAAAAAACATACAACACCAAAAAAAAATCATTCAAAAAGTAATATTCCTAAACATGTTTATGTAGAATATGTATCCTATAACTATTACAAAGCGTCGTTCATTCAATAATTTTAATTATGCTATATTTAGTTTTCATATCAACAGAAAAATAGTTTAATGCCATTTTACATTTTTAGGAAGATTATTAAACTCCCAAAGGATGAACGAGGTGATATGTGAAATGTGGCATTAGGGATGTCCAAAAAAGTGTACAAGGAGATGGTCAAGGAAATGGACATAAAGTGCATCGCAGGAGGAGCCATCTCAACAACAACGTGCTTCAAATGTACTAAATCATTGGTTTTTAGGTTTATGTTATACATCTCATTAATTAATTCAACATTAAATATTAATTTTCAATTGTTTTGTTGCAGAAAAGAAAACAAAATAGAACCCAGTCAGCACACAAGACATGACGACAAAGAAAAAAGGGGCCAATAGAAAAGTTTGTGAGTGTTTGTGATTTCCTTGTAAGAAATTGAGATTTCGTAGTGGTTGCGATTTGTATATTTAATTTTTTTGTTTTCACTGGCAATCCTTGAATGTTTTCAAACATTTGTTAACATACAAATTAGAGGAGCCATCAAAAGAATTGATTGACATTGGGTTAAGCAAGGGTTGTGAGTATATGTTGATGTATCAAAAATCAATTGTGGATTTTGTAAGTATCTATGTTGTTTTACTTCTCTCATTTTATAATTAATAAAACAACAAAAATACTTTATACTAATTATATGATTTGTGACGGGGCATAAAACTTGCAGGAAACAAAGTATGGAGTGGAACCAACAGAAGACTTGTTGTTATAAGGCACGATATTTGGTTTTGAGAGAATGTGTATGATTCATGAGTCAATTATTTCTATGGTACATCACTTTTCAATTTACATTCATGTATACTATCTATTTATTTTTCATTATTCCTGCTCGCAATGTAGATACACTCAGTACACTTTATTTTTATGTTTGTAGATGGAATTAGCTGAAGAAGAGGAAAATAATCAAGCCAATCAACAAAACATTCGACTAGATAACCCAATTGATGCAACTGGCTCGAGCACCGATAACAGTTCCAGCAAAGAATGATGCTCCGTATTTAATTTTGATGTTAATGCAAGATGTTGTAGCTTGTTGTATATTTTGAAATAATTGTTTGTGAAAATCATACATTTTGTATAATAATGTACTAGACATAGTGCCCAAATTGAAAAACGAGTTGCCAATAAGTGTAACAATAATTACATGCATGTTGACATTTTGATTATTGTTGTCTCTATGTTGTCATATTTTGTATGACAAATGCACTCTTATTAATATATAATAAAAAAATTATTCTATTGCATTCTTCAATGTTGCTGTCAAATGTTACATGTGAAATGGTACATTGGTAATTAAATGTATGGATGATTAAATATTACAATATATGTCTGCATCTATGATATAATAAATTAATCCAAACAAATGCAATAATTAAAATTGATAATTGTACTATAAACAAATATTTCAATTTCAGATGAATAATGGAATTAATATATATATATATATATATATATATATGACTAAAATGTCAGTATCCATTGTTTAAAGAATCATATGTGGTGTTTTTAATAATATATGTCACATCGGTGTGCATATACTAACATTACTCATCGGTGCGTATATATGAACATTACATACCAGTGCACCTATACGAACATTATGCATTGGTGAGTATATACGAACATTATGCACCAATTCATTTTCTTGTCTGTATCACATAGGTTCATGTAGATGGCTTATGCACACCGAGAATGATCAAAGCTTATGCCCACTAGTTTTTTTTGTTTTTAAGCCTGGCGGTGCGTTTGATGTGTTAAAATGCACCGGGGCATCTGAATATTAAATGCACCAGTGCACTCTATAAAGGGACAACATCGTTAAAATGAAAAAATATTAAAAAATGTATGGTGCGTATGATTTTAAAATATCTCACCAGCGTATTTATGTTGTAAATAAGCACCGGTGCGTATATTCTATACACAAGCAATGATGCGGCGTTGAAATTTGATTATTTCCGGTGCTTATTCTGTTTGAGTGCAATGGTGCATATATTTTAATTGTACAACATTGGTGCATCTTATTAATACACGCATCTGTGTGCGTAATTTCAATTAAGCGCACTGATGAAAAAAACATTCGCTAAAACTTCTGTCTGTTGAGCATTTTTTAGTTATAAAATATATCCGTTATGATCTCCGTTAAAACATTTGCTACCATTGGCGGAGGTTGTAGCGGAGGTTTTTGTGACTATTTTTTCCAATCTTTTAACACTAAAAACCTCTGTTATGACCTCTGCTATAGGGCCTTTTCCTTTTAGTGTATTGAACTCCTTTCTAATGAGCACGCTCCTTTCTAGTGAGCACCCTCCAATTGACGGATCTGTGTGAGTCTCCATACTTGTTAAAATAAGTGTATTACTTGATTGGTGAGGATGGTAACCCCTGGTGCATGTCTTGTGAAGAGTCATCGTAGTGAACAATTACAAGTTTACCATTAGGTGGATTTTGTGGAATTACGAAGGCACTTGTGACAAATAGTGAGAGATCCATTATATTTGATCACCTTTGTGCTATAATTCCTTTTACCATGCCTTCACTTTCCTTGCTTTGTAGATTTCATCATTATCATTTAAGAGATATCTAAGGACCGTTTAGCCATTCTAGGTTTCTTGAACCTTGTTAGAGTCTTAGGTATGTGTTGTTTACTTTTTAACCATCATGCAAGCTCATTACCAAAACCATTTTCCCAACATTAGAAAAATACTTGGAAACCACAATGTGCACTACCAGAGAGCTTATACCTATTTTCATGCTAGTTAACCTTTCATAACATTACTTTGGAACCATTTCCGTAGTCATGTAACCCATGCATGAAATCCCTTGATATTTTTATGATCCATGTACTAGTGGTGCAATTGAGCAATTCCATGTCCCGTTAATGACAAATGTCACCTCAAGAGATTGGTGGGTGAATACAAACCCATAATAGTTGATTGATCTTCTCATTCAATGGAAGGGTGATTAGCCATTCCTTTGGTCAATCCACCCACATGGGTGCCCATACTTCAATATTATGCATTCAAAATGGAAATGATTCACCTTCAAGCTCAATTTTGTCCTATTAATACAAGTCTCTTCGATGCATTAAAGGATGGATATATATTCAATCTAAATTTATGCTACCAAGTTTTCAAAGAGTAAGAAGCCCATAAGAATCCATTCACATTCTTACTTTTCCTTGGCCTCATGTTTCCCAATTTCCACTTCAAAGTGTTGATGGAATAGAGGGAAGCATTGCGATATTTTTTCTTCAACATACAATGCTTATGGAGGAAACAAAATACCCTCACATGGAGAAGGAATGGAGACCATGTCTAAAGTATCTTCCTCTGGTGATATTAGTCAGTTTTATTGCCTTTCCACTGGATAATAAATAATTGTTTTGATTTCCCGCAAATAAGTTGTTTGAATCATGTAATTTTTTATTTTGAATGAATTCTTAGTTAGTATACATGCATACAGATTAGAATCTATAGATTATATTTATTTTTCACTCACATTTTTCTACCTAGCTACAAGGAACTAGCTGAGAATGTTTTTTGGTACACAAAATAATGAAAAGAAACACATTAGAATATGATTGTACTAGGGAGTACTATTCATAAACATTACTCATTTTTTCCCTAGGATACTGCTTTTTCAATGTGGTTCACGTCCCTAGAGCTCACTACGTCCCCTTTTGGCATTACTTCGATTCCTAACCCCGAAGGACTCAGAGAATTGAACCCCGACCTCGACCTTGTGCCATATTGGTCCCAGAATATCCAACCAATTGAGCTACCCCTCAGGGCAATTTTTTCCCTAGGATATATTTCACTCTTTGGTAGTTTCAAAGTTATGATAGTTTCCACCTTGACCCCATCACATTGTTGTGAGGTCATTTTGTTAAAAAACTGTATTTTCTTCCATTCCCAAGAAATCATGTTACTATTTTCTTGGTTTTTGCATAGTCAACACGATTATTTTTAAAACCCACATGAGTCAATATCATAGGTGAGTAACATTCTTGTCACATGATCATGCCTCTGTGGCTCCTACAAGTATCAAAACCCATATCAAATTCATTTTTTGATAGCATTTTGCTTTGTTGAAAGGTTGTTTTAGCATGCAATTTTTTCCTATCATTCATTGACCTCTTTATCATTGTTTTCATTAAATTACTCAAGGTTAAAGAATTTACATTGATAAAGAATAAAATAATTCATTTTAAGTATTTCTCATTTTTAGTTCTTTACTTTTTGGCAAGTTCAATGAAGAGGGATGCAAAGCCTCTTTCATATTGAAGTATGCTCTTAACCTTGCACTAATAGAGATATAAGTGATTCAAAAACAATCCGAAGGGTTCCCCACCTTCCTTAGACCTCCTTAAAAGACAATAGGCTTGGATCATGATGCTAATCCAATAATTATAAAAAATATCCAATTAATATAACTAATTAAATTCTCCCACAAGGACCACAACAATTTATAGTCTAGGTTAGGACACTGCGGTTAGGCATCCCAACAATGTTCCATGATCATTTCTCATTGAAACACAGACATTGTCCCAGGGAGCTTGAATTTATTTCTAGTATGCTTTACTAGTACAAGGGACATGCCATTTTTTGGTGTCAATGCTGAAATGTGACTGACATATTTTTGTGAGTCTCATGACTTGTTCAAATCAGTGCATTGCTTGAATGGTGAGGGAAATATCCCCTTGTCCATGTCTTGGGAAGCTACATCCTAATGAAAAATCACAGGTTTTCTACTAAGAGGATTTTAGGGGATTTTAAAAGCACTTAATTTAAATAGTGAGAGATTCATTGGATTTCATCACCTTATGCATACCTTTATATAATTGCCTTTATCATACATTCCCTTCTTTTACTTGGTGGATTTAATTATTGTCATTTGAGATATTTTGAAGGCCCTTTCAACAATTCCAAAGTGCTTGAGTCTTGTTAGATTCTTACTGAGTGTGTTGTTTACATTTTTACCATCATACTTATTACCAAAACCACTCTAGCCACTGTTGGAGAAACACTTGGAAACCGCAATGTGCACCACTTGAGAACTTATACATGTTTTCATGCTAGTTCACCTTTCATGACATTACTTTGGAAAATTTTCATAATAGCATGCCTCTTCTAAAACACTTAGTTGGTTTTAATTAGACTAAG
This sequence comes from Larix kaempferi, assembly GCA_027924585.1. Taxonomy (NCBI): domain Eukaryota; kingdom Viridiplantae; phylum Streptophyta; class Pinopsida; order Pinales; family Pinaceae; genus Larix; species Larix kaempferi. The sequence goes on along the minus strand of BSBM01000344.1, from coordinate 4,121,876 downwards.
AGATTTGGGATTGATGACACTATTGTCAATGCTTCTCATCCTAGGTGTTCTCTTCAAATTTGTGATCTCCCACCTCCACTTTTCCCATCAACTAGGTACATCACCATTTTACACACCGAACATGACTCAACAACCATATTTTGATCATGAGGATCTACAGGACCGCCACCATTGTTCCTCCACCTCCACAACCCCCTCCTAGAGAAAATCTTATTTGATATATTTTATTTTTTATTACTAGTTTAAATGCATAACCCCTATGTTTTTCAACTTCTAAATTCACTTTCATAAATCAAATCTCTTATATGCTTTTAGTGCCTCTAACTATAATATTCGCAAATCTTATATATGGTTAATATTTTTGTATAGCCATTTGTATTTCATATGATTTGGGGCATGTAGTTAATTGTGGAATAAAAGCTAAATATACCTTAATTTTCTTCTAATAATTAGAAATTTATCTTTTGCCCATGCCATTTTGTTTCTTATATCACCTTATAGTACCAAGGCTGTTACTACAATAAATATGGATTATGATGAATACTTGCCATCACCCCTCTTCTTTTGTATACTCTACATGGTTCAAATGTTATTATCGCCACCAGTGTTGGAATTTCATTTCATCTTTACCCTTCAAACTATTTTTTTAATGTTTTAAATTTTTATTTTCCCGTTACAAAACGTTTAAATGTTTTGTTTAAAAAATTGCCCTTGGACACTGAAGCATTATTAAAGAAATTACCTTTCACTAATGAATCTTTTATTAAACAATTTAACTCCAATCCAGAGGTAGCAATTATGAAAGAAACTACCTATTCCTTTTGTTGATCATATACTCTAAAAATAGAGATGGATGCATGCAAGATGGAACAAAGTAGCCTACCAACATTGACACTAGTTGGAGAAAGAAAACAACTCAAATGTGACACCATAACAAATAAATAACCAATAGATAAAATGAATCATAATGGAGATATCCCCTCTCAAAACATTTGCATAGAGGAGGCATCCAAAAGTTTTATATTAAGGAAAAATGGTACATTTTTAAGGAGGAATATTTGCAAATGATACATAAAATGATAGCATTGCTCATATTAAAATATGAAAAGATAATAAGTAAATGATTTTTAAAATTTTTGTAAGTAAAAAATAATTAGAAAATAGAGGAAAGGATAACAAATAGGTAGGACAAAAATAAACAATACCTTGCATGTTGCTCCTACACAATATGACTTGCCAATTTTGCTATACTACCCTCAATTACCTTGGCTTAAAAAATATTTTAAGTTGGATATTTACATATCCCCTACTTGGATTATTTTGTGTTGTTTACATATTCTCGCATCTTCTCTTTGTTTTTTTACTAAGTTTTGAAATAATATCCCCATGGAAAACTAGATATATAAAATACACTAAAATACAACTAGAACATATTATGTTTTGAGAAAGTTCTACTCAAAATACAACAAATCCTTGAAGTTTGTTTTCAACATTTCTCCTCAACAAGATCCCACATGTATGTTTAGTACAATAACCCCATTTTGCACCCTTTTTCTAATTTGTCTCAATGCTTTCTTATAATATTTTCATGTGATAGTCAATACAAGGTTGAAATTCTCTTTTATCTCCCCATTGATTGGATGAGATAACAAAATCACAACCTTTCCCCACTTAGATTTTCCTCATTGTTTGAGGTCTCCCCTTTACTTGGAATATACATGTATGAATTCTCTCTCATCTACTCATGTGATAGTCAATACAAGGTTGAGCTTCTCTTTACTAAGGTTGAGCTTCTCTTTACTAAGGTTGAACTTCTCTTTAAGTTTCCCAAATGGAGGAGATAAAAAAGCCATGATATTTCCCCCACGTAGATTTTCCTCATTGTTTGAGGTCTCTCTCTTATTGAAATGGACAAGCAAAGGTACTCAGTCTGCTAAAGGAGGCTTACCTTGACGGAGGCTTACCTTGACACAAAAATGGACACTATGGAAATCTGTAGTAAAAACTCTCACACATAGATTTCATATTCACAAAAGAGTTTTACCTTGTTTTCATTTAAAGATAAACTTCAAGTTCATTCTCACTAAAAATAAGGCTTATTTGGGATGGATAAAAGCAATTTCATAAAACAGAATGAAAATTCCCATGCACTATAATCCATTTATCCATGGAATTGCATTGCATTATTTTGGAAAAACATATCATCATCCAAATACTTGTCAAATATTTTACAAGAAAAAAAATGTCAAGTGAATTACTAACATAATAAATGGTAAAATGGGAAAATATAGATTATTACAACATTCTCCAAACTTATCAATGGAGCTTAATTTTAGTTATAGCATGTGCCGATAGAAATGAAGTGTTGTGGATGTCACATTTAAAGTCACTCTTATAACATTTAGACATTTGCCAATAAATTTAACATATGGACATACTAACATCGAGGTAGGAATTTGACATTCAGAATTCCCATAGAGAAGCTCAACCTTGTATTGACTATCACATGAGTTGATGAGAGAGTATTTATACATGTATATTTCAAGTAAAGGGGAGACCTCAAACAATGAGGAAAATCTAAGAGGGGAAAGGTTGTAGTTTTGTTATATCATCCAGTTAATGGGGAGCTTAAATAGAATTTCAACCTTGTATTGAATTGTTGTGGAACCTCTTCGACTGAACTATAGAACATAAAGGAAAATAACAGAAGGGAACAATACTACGAGAAGAGAGGTGGTTTCGAAAGACACCATTACAACACTTAATCATAGAGCATTATGATAAGAACATCACAATGCATACCTTATCACAAGAATGAATTCATGTTTCATACATAAAATAACCCATAAGGTTGTCCATTTATAGTCTCTAGATATAACGAACTCCCTTGAAGTGAGGAAGATCTGGTCCACAAATAGGGATCGTCGATTCTAACCATTTCTACAAAATCTACAATGTCCTAAAGTTTAGTTGGTCCAACCATGGTCTTGTCGACCATCCAATCGACTGCTCAATCGAACCTCCAGTTGACTACTCTGTTAGTCGACTGATTGTCTCCAAAATATCTAGAGGTGTGATGAACCTGCATAAGCTTAGGTTCCAACACCCCCCCATCAACATAATGCTCTGGAGGTTCAAGAGATGTAATTACATTCTCTGAACATCCCCCCATAATTGCAGCTTCATGAAGCCCAAGTATAGCCCAAATTTTGACAATATTACCTTATGGTAACGACTTCGTAAAGGTATTAGAAATCTGATCTTCTATCGTGCAATAAACAAGTGAGACAACATTGTCCTTCACCAATTGTCTCAAGTAATGAACATGAAGTTCAACATGCTTCATTTTTCTGTGAGCAATAGGATTAGCAGCAACCTATATAGTATTATGATTGCTACAATGGATAATAGTTGAGGCCAGCACATGAAACCCAAGTTCTTTGAGAAGCTGGTGAATCCAAATTGTCTCTGTACCTGCACTAGCAGCGCCATGATACTTTGCTTTTGTAGTCGAAAGACAGACTACCTTATGTTCCTTACATGACTAGACAAAGGGTCCATAACTTAGTCGAAACACATAGCCAGAAGTGGATTTTTTATTGTTAATGTCACCTCCCCAATCAAAGTCAATAAACCCGACCAATGGTTTTGTACTACGATAATAGTTAATACCATACTGATAAGTTCCTTTGATATAACCAAGAATTCCCTTTGCAACTTTCTAGTGGCTCTCTCAAGGATCCTGCATGAACCAGGAGACCACACTAAAAACAAAGGAGAAATCTGGTCAATGGTGAGTTAAGTAAATCATGCCATCGACCAACTGTTAATAAAGAGTGGCGTTGACTCGTGGAGAGTCACAGTCTTTCGACAACTTCACTCCAGAATAATAAGGTGTAGCACAAGACTTATAGTCATCCATCTTGAATCGTTTCAAAATATCCAAGGAATATTTAGGTTGAGAAAGAAACATATTGTCATCCATTTGTAAAATTTGAATGCCCAAAATGAAATGTAACAGACCAAGATCAATCATTTCAAAGGTATCTGCAAGTTGTTTCTTCAAACCCAAAATTAAATTGACATTATTGTTAGTTATGACTAAATCATCAACATACAATGCCACAATTAAAGTATCACCATGAACATGTAATACATAAATACTATGATCAAATTCACAACTTTTGAAGCTGATATTAAAAAAGAAACGTTCAATCTTCTCATACCAAGCATGGGGTGTCTGTTTTAAACCATACGACTTCTTGAGTCGACAAACAAAACCAAAATCTCTCACAAAACCAAGAGGTTGTTCCATGTAGATTTCTCCATACAAGTCACCATGAAGAAACGCACTTTTAACATCCATTTGATGAAGTTCGCATAAAAAATGAGCAGCAAAAGAAAGGATTAATTGAATAGAATTCATCTTTGCGACAAGGGAAAAGGTTTCATTGTAGCTGATGCCTTCTTGCTAAGAGAATCCCTTGGCGATAAAATGAGCCTTGTGGCATTCAACAACACCATCGAAAGTAAACTTGGTATTATAGACCCATTGACATTTCACAATGTTCTTTCCTTGCGGTCGAGGAACAAGTTCCCAAGTCTGATTCTTATTTAAGGAATCAATTTCAGCAGCCATAACATTCTCTTGTTTAGGTACTCCCTGAGCATCAATGTAAGTGTCATGATCACAAGTTTCAAGAACTTGTGCCATCAAGGAAACACTACGATGTTGTTTCTGATTGTGGGTCTGCTAACCAATACTAGCATATTTAGCATCCGGTCCAATAGTTTCAATATTTTTAGCATCCCACCAACTACCAATTGACTCAGTAGTAGAATTTGTCGGTCCATTCAAAAATCCATAGAAGGGTACAGTCGATCCAAATTCTTCAAGAATATCAAACAAATCATTGTGCAATAGATTAGAGGAGGAATTCAACAACTTATTGCATGAAATGTTCTCATTAAAGAACACATTTCTGCTTAAAATGAGTGTGTTGTTTGAAAGGGTCAAACAATTAATAGTCTTTGGATTCATTAGAATATCCCATCATGATGCAAGCATGACTCTTGGCATCTAATTTCTTCCTGCAATTATCACTAATATGCACCCAAGCAACACATTCAAAGTTTCTAAGACATCCAACAAAGGGTTTCTTTCCATTCCACTTCTTGATTGGAGTCATATCAGTGACTACTCTAGTCGGAACAAGGTTCGGGAGATAATTTTAACAGTAAACAAATTTTTTCCAAAACTTCATAGGGATATCTTTGGTATGTAGTAGGCACTTGACCATTTCTACCAATGTCCGATTATTCCTCTCTACGACTCCATTCTGCTGAGGGGTGTGAGGAACATATCTCTTTCAAGAAATACCATTTTTCCAAAGATACTATTTAAACTATTGACTCACATATTTGACACCATTGTTTGATCTCAAACATTTAATGGGTCGATCCCATTGCTTCTCATAAAATGCTCTAAACTCCTTGAATATTTCAAAGACATGACTTTTATTCTTCAAGAAATATGCCCAAGTAAATCTAGAGAAATCATAAATAAAGGTCAAAATATAATTTGCACTTACTAATGAGGGTTTGTTCATGCAACAGAGATTGTTGTGAACAAGTTCCAATAGGTTTCGTGCTCACCATGCTTTCCCGAAATCAAAAGGTGCCTAATGATACTTTCCAAACACACATTCTATACAAAATCCATTAGGTAGAACAATATTTGGGAGAACATTGACCATATTATGAGTTGCCATCATCTTCAAACTCTAAAAATTCAAATTTCCAAGTCGTTCATGCAGAATTCAACTCTCGTCGTCGGTGTGAGAGATGACTGCAGTCAATCCAATCATTGTAGTTACTACAGTCGGTTGGAGAATCACAAAATTTGTAAAGTTCATCCTTTGGATTCAAATATCTAGAAGCAATGGATGAGCCCCCAAGCCTCAAATCCTTTATGATAAATGGATCTGACCAAAACTCCACAGCCTTCTGAGTTTATGTAAGTTGAGAAACCGGTAATAAATTAGCGCTCAAGATAGGAACATGATAGAAATTGTATTTTTGACTATGTTGGCATTCAACATCTCCACTTCCAACAACTGTGAGAGCATAATCATCAACTACATAAATTTTATGTTTATGAGCTCAACTTAAGGAAGAGAATAGAGAAGCATCCATAGCCATATATCCGAGTGGTGTAGGCATGTAATGCATGAGAATTTCTAACATAAAAGGTATAATTTTCAAGCGATTGATTGGTTGACTATCCAGCCAATGCACTCTCCTCAAGGTGCTTGGCCTTTCCTTTCAAGTCCTTCATCTTCTTCCAATAGTTCTTCTTGACATGTCCCACTTTTCCACAGTATCAACATGTTTTATTATTTCAATCCTTCTTTGTCGATGACAACTCTTCAGTATCCCTTTAGTAGGTTGGACGATACATTTTGGTCGATGATATAGTCGACCACGTTCTTTAAGGTTTGGCTTGACCTTTCTTTTTGGCAAGTGACCTTGGTGTTTTCTACCAAGATTCCCTTCTTCAAGCAAATTTTGTTGGTATTTAATCAACAAATCACAGAAAGTATCAAAGGTAAAGTCCTTACCATCTTGCTTGTGCGACATCCAATTGGTGTGAAAGGAGGAGTAGAAGACATCATATGGTGTCTTCAAATTCACCAAGACCAGTTCAATGAGTTGTACATCCTTCTTCAGAAAATTATTACCACATTCGTCCAATTTCAATTGTAGCTCATTGATGTGAGCTAAATAGTCCTCAATATAATCAAAGGAAACAGGTTCTAGAGAGATAATCTCTTTCTCTATTTGGAATACTTGACTTTCATTAACCTTGTTGAACAATGAACTCAGCTTAGTGCTAAGTTTGTATGAAAGAAAATCTCCATTGAATTGTAGGTTGTGATTACCCCAACATCTTCATCCTTCTTTCCATCAATGACAAACTTAGCATCGACATTCGTTGGATCAGTAATAGCAACCTTAGTATATCGGTATAGTCCTTTTATGTTCAACAAAGTTTCCATATATGTTGCTCATATTGCATAATTGTGTCTATTTAGAACAACAGGTTCTATCTTAGAAGTCATTCTTCTGATTAAGCGAATCCAATCCAAGTTCAAGAAGAGGTATCATTCAACAAATCTTCAGCCTGGAGTTGATCAACCCTAGATCCGACTCATCGTGATTTACAATAGGCTAGGTCAAAACCAATAGCTATGATACCATGTTGGGGAACCTCTTCGACTGAACTATAGAACATAAAGGAAAATAATAGAAGGGAACAATATTCCAAGAAGAGAGGATATCTAAAGACATTGTTACAACACTGAATCAAAGAGCATTATGATCAGAACATCACAATGCATAATTGATCACAAGAATGATTTCATACTTTATACATAACACAACCCATAGGGTCATCCTTTTATAGTATCCAGATCTAACGAACTCCCTTGAAGTGAGGAATATTTGGTCCACAAATAGGGGTTGTTGGTTCTAACTGTTTCCACAAAATCTGCAATGTCCCAAAGTTTAGTTAGATGTTGTAGTCTAGCTGACCATTGTTTCATCAACCATCCAATCGATTGCTCAGTTGAATCTCTAGTCGACTGCTCTATCGGTTGACTGATTGTCTCGAGAAGATCCATAGGTGTGATGAACCTCCATAACCTTAGGTTCCAACGTTGACTATCACATGAGCTTATCGGAGAGCATTGAGACAACTTTAAAGTATTTTCTTGGGTGAAAAATGGGGTTATTGTACTAAACATACATGTGGGATCTTGCCGATGAATAATGTTGAAAACACAATTCAAGGGTTTGTTATATTTTGAGTAGAACTTTGTGATAACATAATTTATTTTAGTTGTCTTTTAGTGTATTTTTTATATCTAGTTTTCCATGGGGATAAATACTATTTCAAAACTTAGTAAAGAAATAAAGAGAACATGTGAGAATATGTAAACAACAACCAACATAAACCAAGTAGGGGATATGTAAATATCCAACTTAAAGTAATTTTTAAGCCAAGGTGATTGAAGGTAGCATAGAAAAATTGGCAATTCATATTGTGCCACCTTTTTGTTATTCTTTCCTCTATTTTCTAATTATTTATTTCTTACAAAAATTTAAAAAATCAATTACTTATTTACTAAGAAACCATACATGTCCATTTGACCCCTAGTGTCTATAGCCACAGTGTCTTGGGCATGACACGCTAGACACATGGAAGACATGGATTTGGGCCATGTCATGTTTTAGGACATGCCAAAAAAATGTATCGTACATGTTCCCTAGGCCATGTCTCGATTCTGCGACACATGTCCTTCGTAAAAGTCAGTCCGTGAGGGTTTAAAGTGCGATTTTTTTCTTTTATCTTTCTTTGTTTGCGAAGGGGAGAGCTCTCACGGGTTTGTTGTTGTTGGAATATGTAATGATGACTTGTGTGGTATTATTGTAAATAACTCTAATATTATAAAATAGAGTTATCCCATATGCATCATGTAATCAAATCTCTTATTATCATTCACTATATAAGAGGTGTAAAATCATTTATCTCACATGTGTTATGGGATATAATTCTTCCATACCTCTAGCTATATAAATAGGTGAAGGAGGTCATTGTAAATCACTTACTAACTTACACTCATGGTGAGAGTGTGCGCATACACAGATGATCACAAGGAAGTGTCATGTACTGTGATGGAGTGTGATGTGGTGCTTATGTTTGGGAGTCTTCTATTGTAAGATTGGAGATTTATGATGAATAATAGAAGAACAACCTTTCTTGTGGATGTTTCCCCATTTGGGGTTTTACCATATATATATGGTGTCTTCTTGTTTCTCTTATTTCCTTTCATATGTTGTTGTATAATGATAGGAGGCTCGGCTAGTTAAGATCTATTGTTTTAATATTGTTATTATTTCAATATTCTAATAGTGTTTGCAGGTAAAGGCTTTTAGCACAGTTTGAAGGCTTTGGGAGTGATTCAAAGGCAGGTTTGAACAACCAGAATTAACTTTTTCATCTACAACAACAATATTTCTCTGTTTTCGTGTTTTACGACACGTTCTATTTTATATTCCATTGGTTCTAAATTCTAATTCTTTTATGACATGTATGGTGCATTTTTGTAAATTGTTTATCAATATCATTGAAATTTGATCTATTAAATTTTAACTAGTTTTGAATGAATCAATGATCTATCAATATATGTGTGTGTGTGTGTGTGTGTGTCATGTTTACAGGGTCATCGTGCTCCGTGTTGGATACCCATATTTACATGTCCTCTGTGTTTCGTGTCTTCCATGTCCAGTGTCTTCGTGTTAAGTGATTTAGCTTATTTATCTTTGACATGTTTGAATATGAGCATTGTTATCATTTGTATGTATAATTTGCAAATCTTCCTCCTTAAAAATGAATCATTTTCTTTAATATAAAAATTTTGGATGCCTCTTCCATGCAATTTTTTTGAGAGGGGAGTTGTCCATTATGATTCATTAATATCTATTGGTTATTGATTTGTTATAGTGTCACTTTTGAGTTGTTTCTTTCTCCAACTAGTGTCATTGTCGGTAGGTTGCTTTGTTCCATATTGCATCAATCCATCTCTATTTTGAGAGTATAGGATCAACCAAAAACATGGGTGGTTTCTTACATAATTGCTACTTGTTGATTGGAAGTCAAATTCTTTAAAAAATACTTCATTAGTGAAAGGTAATTTCTTTGATAAGATTTCATTGTTCAAAAGTAGTTTTTTTAACAAAATGGTTTGTAATGAGAAGATAAAAATTCAAGAATATGAAAAAAAGTTAGTTTGAAGGGTAAAGATGAAATGAAATTCCAAAGTGACTACCAAAGCCACTTCTCTTATGTAACTTTAATGTTATTGACCATAACCACCATATACTATCTCACAACCAACTTCTCCTTTGTAACTTGAATGTTGATGGCCATCACTACTATTTACTACTACATAACTTTTAAAAACAATTTGCTTACCATCATTTTATATATATATATAACCTCACGGCCTTGCTATAAAAGACCGAGATCTACGAAGGGCTCTTCCAGCAAAAGGGATTTGCAATGATCAATAAAGTTGTTTTTTTTCTTTTCTCGTTTCCCCTTTTCTCTCCTCGACTTTGATGGTTCAAGGTAAATTAAACATGAACCTATTAAAGTGAAGAGGAGGGAAATGCATTCCTTGGGCCCGGTCATGACATTTTGCAACTAATATCAAACATCAAAATCATTTTTTCTAAATTAAGTTGACCATCAATGATGACGAACATTAAAAAATTTGGACCGTATTTGATGTTCAAAATTGTTCCCTGGCATTTTGAACGTCAAATTCTTACCTTGATTCACCATAAGGTAGGACTTATGCACCAACAAGCTCCTCCAAGCAAGTAAAGATAACGCTATTAAAACTATTAGATGAGAGATCCAACAATACTCCCCTCACTCTTCTCACTCTCATCAGTGAGTCTATCAAGTACATAAAGCTTATCGTGTGCTAACAAAGAAAAAGCTTGGTAAAATGATTATAAACCCGTAAGTATATAATCATTTCACCCTGCTTTGTTCTTTGTTAGCACACGCTCAACTTTGACATGACATTTTTTCCTCCAAAGCTTCAGAAATGTGGATGGTTTTCACCTTCCTTGCCTATCACATCAATGTTTGGAATATAAAAATATTGTTGAAAACATCACACCCACACCGAGGGCCGTGGGTGCACACTGAGGCAGGGAAAGCTTTTATCATACGAGACGGGAGAACATGGAATCGTACCGACCGAACCCCATGGGTCAAGGATGATAAAACGGGAGTTCTCTACCCACGTCGTACACGTGTACGCCTCGTGGCCACTATCAACTTCTCCTGGTTTTGATTACTGCTGTCGCCACTGGCCAGACCAATGCAGATGAACGGCATGTCCACGTGAACATGGAATGACCACCTCCTTTGCTTTATTCTTACGTCTGGTCACATGGTTTATTGCTGAACACGAGGGCAGCTGACGTGGCCGACGTTCAGAGATATTTGATCCGTAGTTTGGTTGTTGATGTAGGCCTCACCTTGCCAGCTCTGCACCGGCATTCCATGTGAGATTTGATGGCTATCCACAATTTGTATTTCTTGTTTATTTTTTATTTCCATTATTATTAAATTTTTGTTAATGTGGGATCCATGATGGAAAATTTATCAATTCTTAAAATTTCAATCATAAAATGTTTGACAATATTTTTGTAAAAATATTCAAATTTCTAAAGATTTTATATAGTTTATGGACAATTTCAACAATGTTTAAAGTGATTTTTTTTTTATAGATTTTGAGCAAATTATTCTAGAAAAAATGGAATTGGCAAATTTTTTTTTTCGAGAAAAACATTAAAATTAGTTCATGGTCTAAATTTCGCTCCTAAAATTTTCCCTCTCTTGTTGCAATACTTGTGTACTTGACAATCTTAAAGATCTTGCTAATTTTTAATTAAGTTCTAGGATGTTCTCTTGCATCTTGAAGAATTAATAATTAGGTTTTGCTGTCAAAGATAAAATACGTCTTTTTATAATTTTCACTGGCTTTTTCTACGACATTGATGTTGGCATAAGTCATATTGCCTGTATCATGAGAAGTGTGCATAGTTTCTCATGCCCGACAATGGGGAGAATGGAGATGCATTTGGAACAATAGCATTGGGTGTTTGCTGATTCCCAACATTAAAATGCTACGAGCATTGATATTATCTCCATAATTCAATTTTTGCTTTAGATTAGTGATCTCTCAAGTTTAAATTCCTCACATTGAATTAAGTGAATTAGAACTTTTAGAAGAGGAAGGTGGGGAAAACATATGCTTGTCTTAAAGAGGAGGAAGTGTAGTACAAATGAAGAAATGATTTAAAATAGCTAAGCAAATTATCGACTTTATCTTCATAAAATTTCAGAGTAGATTTTGAATGTGACTATGCTTACATAAATATTTGTGATAACAATTAGAAGTGAAAAAATGTATTATCCATATAATAAAATAATGGTGAATCTCATACATGGTTAATATTTTTTATATCTCTCTCTCTATATAATTAAAAATAAATCTATTCCTTTCTCATATGGGAAGTACATAAATCGAAGCATACAATGTATCTATTGGAATTTGTTTTACTAAAGTTGTTCTTACAATAAGTTTGGATTAGGATGAGGATAGAGACTTACCATCACCCTATTTTGTTTTGTAAACACTCTATGCCTCCACATTATTATAATCATAGTAGTATAATTCGGGCGTATTGGCATTTCATTTACGAAAATTCAGAGTAAATTTGAATTCATAGAATATTCCATATAGATTTAATATGGATACAGATTGGACAATTAAATTTAAAAAAAAAACATTAATTATTTAAACACTATAAAAATAGAAAAACCATTCAAGTTCATATTTTCTTATTAAAATAATTATTAATAACTAGCTGTAGTTTATTACACTCATTATACCCTGGGTTATTGAGATTATATCTATATGTGTGTGTGTGTGTGTGTGATTTTATTATATAAATATCTATGTAAATTTATGTTATATTTGCGAATACTTGATTAAAAGTATTATATATAAGCATTCTACTTCCGTATTTTTTATTTATTTTAACTAGGGGAATTGGCAACTGGGAAGGGGCTAGTACTCGTGTCACATGGGGTCCAGGGATCCAATCACATCCCCTACCACTGTACCCCTAGGTGCACCCACACAGCCCGCAAGCATGGGGCATAGGTAAGCCGAAGTGATTTGAACTCGTGGCCTCCATTTACAACATTTCCTTCATATCAAGCGAATCGTTGATTGAGCTACACCCATGCATGCATTCTACTTCCGTATTTTATTCGTACTAGATTTTTTCATCACACATTTTTTCAGTATCGAATCGTATTCGTATCCGTATTTATATCAGTATCCGTACTCGAATTATGCTACTATGGTTATAACCACAACAAGTGTATAATCATTCTACCAATATTTGTTCTTTGTTGGAAAACATGGCATGTGGAAAAACACACAAAATTAACAAGCCTTACTAAGTCAATGTTCATGTCACTTTCATTAGAAATTCTTTGTAAGGTAATATTTATGTTATTTTTTAAAACACACAAATATTTATTTAGATATAATATTTTGGAATTTTGAAATGATAAAATAAATAAGTAAACAAGTTATATATCTTTTTTTTTAAATGCGGTTAACCAATGTTATGGACTGCATCCACGGAAAGAATAAACACTTATTATTCATGAAGAATCAAGGTATTCCCAATGTCCATTGTAAAATGTCGTGAACTAGATTTAAACCTGGGTGGGGAGTATCACAACCAATACTCCCAACCACCCAATCTACACTCTGTTGATTTATATTTCTAATTTATAACTTTAATTTTTTAAATAAATATTACATAATTATAATTAAATTTTTTATAATTACTCTTTAAAAGGTTTTTAAGCTTTCAATTTTAAAATTTAGCATGACTAAAACTACTCAAATAAAATGTCACATATTTATAACAACTATATTTTAACGAATACAATTTTTCTTTATCTAAAAAACCCAAATAAAATGTCACATAATTATTATAAACTACTATATTTTAACCAAATTATTTTCACTCCAATCCCAAAAAATCATTCCACAACTCGCTCTAATATTATCTCCCACACTTACTTTCACCCATATAACTAATACCATTTGCTAAAAAAAATAAGATGGAAGAAGTAAAGCTTCAAGTCCCTACCAAATCCATAGAAGGTCGTATCATCAACCGGAGGACATGCAAAGTCCCAGCTAAGTCCCAGCAAGGCTACCTCTCAGTTTAAAGAAAAGAGGAACTGCCATGGTTCGGCTATAGCATCATATTAATTTTTAAAATACATAAAAATACAAGCAGGAATGATCTTAATAATAAGTTGCCATAGCTATAAAAGAGAAACGTTGAACCATTTACAACAATTTCAAAGTTAAACCTCTAAAGCATATTCAAAGTTGAACATTAGTTATGTTTACAGTAGTTTTCAAAATTCTCATAAGCCAATATGTTTAGGTCTTTAAATGGGTCTGGGTTTTCATGGAAGGAAATGGAAAGATATTTCTATGCTTAAAGTAATTATGGAAAGATATTTTTATGTTTATAATTATATTTAAAGCATATTCAAAGTTGAACCTTAGTTATGTTTACACTAGTTTTCAAAATTCTCATAAGCCAATATGTTTAGGTCTTTAAATGCGTCTGGCTTTTCATGGAAGGAAATGGAAAGATATTTCTATGTTTATAATTATATTTATTGTAGTTGAAGTAATTATGGAAAGATATTTCTATAAATAAAGTAATGAAGGCATTTTCTCCACATGTTTGTAGGCGGACATGGGTAATCAATCAGGATGAGCATGGCGACTTGTGAGTAAACTTATGGAAAATTAGTATGTAAAAGAAAGAATAAGCAATAGATCATGGAGGCATGTGTCTTGTAGGTTGTGTATATGGAATAAAAAATGGCATTGAACTTTAAAAAGAGTTACTACGTTGGCTGTAGCATTGAAAATTATCAATTGAATTTTCAGATACCCATGATTGTAGAGCCCATGAATTTGAATTGAAATTTTAGATACTCATCGACTGCAACACCAATGAATTTGAATAACAAATAAAAATGAGAAAATATAGGTACTTTAGCATTGAAAATTATCAATTGAATTTTCAGATACCCATGATTGTAGAGCCCATGAATTTGAATTGAAATTTTAGATACTCATCGACTGCAACACCAATGAATTTGAATAACAAATAAAAATGGGAAAATATAGGTACTTTAACAAAACAATTGTATTGTAGAGATAACGAGTGTTAACATGAACAACCCCGAGGAGTAATAAGACAGGATCGTCGCTTCTATGCATGTCATGCTACATGCTAAAATGACATCTTGCATGTTTTATCTCTCGAGACATGAAACAATGTTGCACCGTTGCAGAGGTAATCCAGGTAGATAGAAATAACGAGAATTTGGTTGAACCATGCTGTCAGCTCTTCTGTATCATTTGTGTCATAGTTTTGTGTGATGTAGAGAGTTATATTTATTTTTAGTAGAGCCTAAAAAATGAAAGGGTTGGATCTGGATCGCATGTTCCTCACTCACATATGTTGATTTCATTTGCAATCTTCTTTTAATCTCAGTAATTTTTTTAACACACTTAAAAAATCTCATTCTAGAACTCTGAAAGAGGCATTCCGTTTTTCATTATATTCATTAATTTTTTCATGACTATTTAATCTGTTCAGATCCAAGAATATAGAGAGATAATAGCATGCAGGGGACCTACCAATTTTGTAGTTGCAGAGGATAGGAAGGCGCAAGTGAGATAATTAAGCGACTGTGGAGGATAGGAGGGAACCCACCAATTTAGATTGATCAATTCTTGAAATATTTACGTTCAGATACTGCTTGACAAGATTGAAGATAATAGGGGTGTTGAATGATTAAAACCTGCAAACAAAAATTTAATGACGAGAACAATTTACGTTCAGATACTGCTTGACAAGATTGAAGATAATAGGGGTGTTGAATGATTAAAACCTGCAAATAAAAATTTAATGATGAGAACAATTTTTTTTGAAATTAGATGCTCGCTTTGTAAATCGCTTTGGTACAATTTCTAACCAAAGAATAGAGAGACTTCAGAATAATATTGCAAACAATGTATTATGTGAATATTGTTATAATATCATCACCAGCTGGATACGAATTTGAAACAGCTTGCCATGCGAAAGAGATGAGAGTGATAAAACCGTAACCAAGGCAATAATGATGGCAATCGGTGGTGGAATTATGAAATTGTAGAACGTTGACAGATGGAAATAAAATTCCGCTCAAACCTGTGCAAGAAAACATGCACAATGGAGCAGGCAAAGAATATCAATCGTTGTAATTTTCATGGATTATCATGCTCTGCGTCAATTAGATAGCAACGTAATGGAGGAGGAGAGAGCTCAAGCTACTCACGTAGTTTACCAAAAGAGCGATCAAAACTTGCGTTGACCCTAGGCAATCTTCATGCCATGGAGTATTTGCAAGGTGACTCCAAGCAATTCATTCAACCAACAATATATTCAATGCAAAACCCTCTCCTATCAGCAACATCTACAGTTCTCTCTTAAAGGTAGCTACAGTAACGCTAGGTCCCCACGCTCTATATCCAAGTGGCACCACCACTTCAGAGAGTGAGATTTCACAGTTCCTCCACGCAGAAATACCACATATAAAGATGTGAATCTCTTCAAATCTCCACGTGCAAGTACAAATAGATCTCCACTGGACTGTACGAACAATTCTCTGGCTGGAGTCTGAATCCCCTTCCCCTTTAAATCTAGAAGAAGCCACATGAATACACCAAAATCCCTTAATTTCTCTCATAGTGTATATCCCCACGTAGCTTGGAATTATCAGACCCAAAGCAAGGGAGTTTCAAATGCTCAGAGAGAACCCTACTCGCTCCACTGTAACCATGACAAGGATTAGCATGGAAATAGAAACAAGAATTACTAAATGTAAATAAAGTATAAACTTTATGACACAGTAGGTGTACTTGTGCAAAAGACTACAAAGAGTTGGCTTCAATATCCATCATTTCCTCCCATAGAAAGGAAAAAGACTGAAAACCCTAGCCTGGCACTGATTTTCATTTAAGCACGACACTGATTTCTTCTCAATACTTTTTTCCTTGAGAGTTGCTCCGCTATTCATTTGATAGAGAAACACTGAATATTTTAAGTAGAAATGTGAAGTATGGATGGAGTTTATGGTTTTTTTTAGCTGCCTTCACTTATCCAATTTTGTTAGTTACGCTAGTCCTCCATTTCTGGATAATATTAACGGTATGGAATAAATCACATTGCAACTTGTTCTTTTATTTATCTTTCAGGTTTCCAAATTCCAGTAGCATGATCAACATTCCTGGCATTATAAAGTCAGAATAAAATCTTGTGATCATTCTCCATTATAGCAGGAACAACTTCTGGTGGAGATATGGGAAGGTGCAGAGGTGAGACATATGGAATGCTAAAATGAATAATACCATGCATTGACTTTAGACATGTAATATCCCGATTTTGACTCTATTGCATTAAAATTGTAAATAATATAAATATTGTTATTTAATCATGGTCAAGGCCCCGCCATCGATTTAGCTTCGTATGTATCGGCATTTAAAAAAAAAGATGCCTATGGTTCTTATGCTAGACATGCACGATGTAAATTAAGACATCATGTAAATACAAATTTTAATGAAATACCCACAACTAGCTATGCAATGCAACAAAGAGATGGGGGCATGATTTTTATAAGGAATAGGGAGGGAAATTCTTCAAACCCTTGAGCCAATAGTGTTAAGCCAAATTTCATGAGAAAAAACCCATAAACCGTGAACTACCCATTTTGACTTATGCACCCAATCATTTAATTCTTCCAAGAGTTGGTTGAGGTAGTTAATGCCTTGGGAATGAAGAGGTATGGCAGCCAATTTCGTGCATGGGAAAGCCATCAACCTGAGAATTCATATTTTTGCTTCTTGGGCAAGAAAACACCCACGAATGGTGCCCAAAGCCATCTTTCACCCATGGCCATTGCTCTCTCACGCAGTCTGAGCTAGCTGGGATTTCCCCATCATGTTTTTCATCATTTTTCCTGCATTTTCCATGCATGGGAACTCGTTTTTGTTTTGCACAATGGCTGGGAGGAAGGGAGCCACGATTTTGGGGTTTATGGAGGCCGTTTTTGTCCCTTGAATGCCCATAAATGTTTTCTGGAAACGATTTTGCTCCCCCAGAGTTGATTCCCAAATTTCCATTCCGTTTTTTGGTTGCCCATGTTTTTCTAAAACTGATAGAAACCCCATTTTGGGCATTCCACTGTAGAAACATTTTTCTTCCTACCCAACAATTGTGATTTTTGCTGTTATGTACATCCCTGTTTTGGTTTAAACCTGTGAGCAATAAATTTGGAGTGGAAGTGGACAGAATTGGCTTGATAAACCTAGTGAGGAAGGTAACCTCTCAAGAAGATCAAAAAGGGCGGGGTGCTCTTCTATGCACACCTTGGACAACACTAGAATGGGAGGTATGGCCTGAGGGACTGTGCAGTAGTGAAGGGAATACTTCCTTGTTCCGGGTGTGTAGGTATTGTGGGGACCAAGCTAGATAGATCTTGTAGAGGGCATCCATATCTCTGTGGTTGAGCTCACTAGCTTAGCAATTCTTCATTTCCATTGCCTTAGTAGCCTGATAAACCCAATTGTCGATTGGCTTGGCTAATTTTGGTGTATATTTGGCTATGTGTGAGTTTGTTGTTCCCTTTTTCTTGTAGAAATCATGCCCATCTCAGGGTGGCAGTTGTATCAAGAGATTGATGAGCACAACTGGCCTATGGTTGGGTGGAACGTTGCAATTGCATAGTTGGTTGCTCGGGGACTACTTTGTTTTGAGATAAGTACTCACATGCGTTAAACTCTGCAATGTATTTATTTAATGACTGTCATGAAAATGTTTGAATGTATGTTAGACATGTAGATGATTTTAATTCCGTTGTGTTTAATTACTATATGCATATGTACATGTCACTTATTATCAATGAACTTTACTTAATGGATGTGGGCTAGATGCCCGGATTTAGTGTCACGTTCTCTCCCTGGCTCGGTCTGATGGGAGGGGACTTGACAAGGTAGAACAAGTGGAATACATGCAACACAACATGTGAAGGCATGCAACACAACGAAACCGAAGGCATGCAACACAACGACACCGAAGGCATGCAACACAATAGCTAGAGGGATCAAAATCACCGACTAGCCTCTGCCTCGATTTGAAGCCAAATAAGGCTTCCAATTTGGGGATTGGTTGAGAGGCAAAAATTAGTTTAAAACTTTGGTATAAAACTCATTGTAAAGGGTGCCATATTAATAAATTTACATCAAATTGATTCATATGGTCCCTACTGCCTGTGGGGACTAATAACGTTTTAGTTTAAAGAAGAAGGAAGTACTTATTAATAAATTTGCATCAAATCGATTCATATGGTCCCTACTGCCTGCGGGGACTAATAATGTTTTAGTTTAAAAAAGAAGGAAGTACTTATTGTAATATTGTTGGTTGTCCAGGGCCTTGTGAGCTTTGTAAGGAAAGTATGTAGAAATCAGCCTTATGGTATGCATATTTAGTACGTTTTTCTTTAATGGAATAGATAATGTTCGGAGATATGGACATTCACATGGTATGACAACTTTAAAGTGCATTTATGTAAGTGAAATTTTATTCATTATTAATTTTATCTAATGTCAATATACTTTAAGGTAATAAATTTTATAAAATTTTAAAGGTGGAGTTATATATTTAAAAGTGTTAACCATGTTAATGTTTTAGTTTTTCTTGGGAAAAAAATCACAATTTAAATATTAAATAGCTATAAACCACATTGTACTTTGATTTAGTGATCTTTTATGAATCCAATGACAATCCAAAAATAATAGAATATTTTAATTGTTATCAATACATTCTATAATTATATTGGGATCCTAACCATCAAAAAATTGTCTATAAAAACTATAGGATCACTACCCTCATAGCTTCTCTACTAAGACTGAAAAATGTATAAAAATAGATAAAAAAAACTTATATTTATCCCATATGAGGACTGGGATCATAAACAGTCACCACTTTGTTGACTGATTCCCATCCTTGCCAGGTGCCTTCCCCATCTGTAAGCGCATCTTCGACAAGTGATCTTCCTGAGAGTTCATTTTCTCTATATATGTGCTCATAGCTAATAGTGTGGAAAAAAACCCTCCAATCTGATTATACTTCAAATATAGGGACAAGATGAATGTTCTTTGGAGGTCTTTTCATCTTGAACGAGTCAATAACGAACTTGGAGTCCCTAAACACTTGTAAATGTTAATATTATGTTATGGAGATGTATTTTTATTTGATATGCATATTTTATTTTTTTAAACCAACATAGATCCATCTTAAACCTAGATCTATCAAGCACTGAGAGAGATCCAATTTCTTCAGATGTAGATTTTTTTATCTTAAATTTTTTACACATCCAAAAAAATTTAGACCTTTTTTTGTAAGTAAGACTATAAGAAATTTTATATTACAGTAAGCAAATTACGGTAACAATATAATTAGGCTAGATTTGCACCTTCCATTCAGACCTAACCTTATCAGACTTCCTCGAAATATTTTCTGCTACACAACTCAGAAACAGAACCCCTGTTTTGGAAACAAACCTAAGGGTATGCATGACATCCTTATACACCGCTAGAACACTAGTTGACTTTATCAAACTTCTACGACCTTGTACATCAACAAAATAGGTCCTACCTGCCCTTTCGTATCCATTTTTCATATCATTGATACTATCTAGCCCCTAATGATTGATAACACTACAAACATATCTAACTTACATAGACCATATATAAAAAAACATGGCATACATTAGAGAAAATTTGAGGTCTAAAATGGGCCTCCTAAGGAAAATAATAAAATAATAAAATAATATTTATGAATTTTGGAGGAAAAGAGAAAAAAAACTACATTTTTCTTCATATTTTCAACATATCTCCCTGTCATTTTACTCAAATTTCGAGTGAGAGCACTCGTTTGATGCGGAATTAAATTTTGCATGCAACGAGTACCCACACTGCATACTTTTGAGGTACCCCACCCCATGAAAAATGAGAAATATATAATTTAAAAAAAAACATGTTAGTGGGTACTCATTGGATGCGGAATTTAATTCTGCATCCAGCAAGTGCTCTCTCCCAAAATTCATAACTATTATTTTATTATTTTAACTATTATTTTACGTCAAATATGCCATGTCAACCATTATGGTTGACTCTTTTCTTGAAATTCTATTGGTTCTTGAATTCAATGTCTCTTTTTCTTATGAGGTGGCTCGTTTTCTTACGAGGTGGATTGTATTCTTATAAGGCCCATTTTAGACCCCGAATTTGCTGTAATGAACCTATACATAGTCTGAGACCCATCTAAACAACAATTAAGGAACTTGAGAATTTAGAGGAGGATTCGCCACCACTGACTATGGTGTTGTCGTTGCAGCACCCACTGGAGCCATGAGAACCTCGAAGAAAATGCTCATCTTGTTGGCCATGATATCAATTTCATGGTGCATTAACCTGCACTCTGTGTTGTGGTCTTTCCAAGCCCTAATGGGATCTACATCCCATTTTTCCTTAGGGTCACTCTCTAGCATCACCCGAGCCAGCAACCCTTTAATTACCCATAGCATGGTGACCGTCTTCTCATACATTGACAGTTTCCCTCTGGTAGAAACCAAGTCTTTCACCCACTCCGCCATCTCATCAAATTCTTTCCCCAAGACCATTCCCTCAATCTCTTCCCAAATTCCTTTCTCCACCACATCAACTTCCTATTGAATCTCATTGGGAATACAGGACTTAAAGAAAAAAGCATCCTGCGCCGCTTTCTTCTACTCCCAAGAGGCATGGATGGTAGCTTCGGGAGCAATCTCTTTCCCCTTTCCCATCTTCCTTCCCTGTGGAGCCATCACAACTTGTTTGATAACCCTTCTTCCTCCCTTCAAATTCTTAGAACACTCGCTACTAGCCATCTTACCACTACTCAGTGATGGAATGAGCAAGAACAAGGAGACGAGGTATTGATGGTAACCGCCCCATATAATTCCTAGGCCGCAGTTCTTTCCATTATTACCATCCATCATTCCAGTGGTAGGATTATCATGCCGGATATATATTCCCCTTATGGGAAAGCTTCCCATCCCATCCTCCACCTTTTCCGCACTCATGGATTGAAACCACCATCGCCCTCTATACCAGATCTCACCTCTTTCCATTTACTCGTTGTAGTCATCCAAGTACCTTCTTTGATATATATTTGTCATTACCCTGCTATCTGTACTTAATTGCATGATGTCATTGGTCATCCTCCTAATCATCGTGGAGGTTCAACTCCACCACCTGTTCACCAACGTCCTCTTGTTCACCCGCATCTAGGTAAAAACATTTACAACTTACGAATTTTGATCCCTTTTTATTTTATGAGCATACATGTATTTTTTTAATTAGTTTTCATTTGATTTTTTTTTATGAGTTGACATGAATTTTTTTAATTACATTTCATTTTTGGTAATGCCACTTTACATTACGTTACGTGACAACATCTCCTCCATACGACGTTGTAGAGCACCTTGCTACTCTTGATGCAATAATTTTTTTTTAAAAGGACATTTAATGTTTTTATTAAATTTATTGATGTATATTATCCCTCTGTTTCCAATCTCATGAGCCCTTGGTTGTGTTTGGGAAACCAACTTTCCCATTAGTGTCCTAGCGCTAATTGGCCAAATTCCCTATCAAGAGTTTTTGTCTATTTAATACCCAAAAAGGACCTTGAGTGTCTATTTGAGGTTCATTCATGTGAGCAGGGATGTGTTAGGACTCATTCCATGTGTCATATCATAATTTGGAAATTTTTACTACCATTTTGGATGAGTTGAAACAAGAATTGTTTAGCCTTCATAGCTAGAAAATGTACCTAGTTTCATAATTTTTGAAATTGGCTCATTGTGATTGAGTTAGTATCTAAAATTATCAGATTAGGGATATTAAAGTGTTGTCAGAACATGGTCCTCTGCACATGTGTACCATAATCCTTGAATAATCCCAAAGGTACTTCTTCCAAGAGCATAAATATAGCAATTGAAGAAAGATGGCAGATATGTGTGTACCAAATGATGAATGGGAAAGATTCTTCAAAATCCAAGAAAAGCATACTCAAGAGATAGAGAATCATTTGCATCAGATGATGGAGGCCTTATCTACACCATCTGGACTACAAAGTTTCAAAATATTCTTCTTTGGTTCATCCACAAAGATGTTAAATATACAAGATCAGGATACATTCTCCAAACCAATCTTGTGTAGCCAAGATTGATCCTCCTGTATAGAGGTGAGCACTTTGATTTGCCTTACTTGTAAAGGTTATTCCTCCCATATAGAGGTACTTGATCAAAGTAACGATGTTTTAAATTCTTGTTGCACAAGACTTCGTACTTGTGTGTCAAGTCATGATTACCATGTGAACCTTCCATATAAAGGTATCCATGAGATGGATCTCCTGTATAGAGGTGGACCTTCTGTATAGAGGTGGACCTTCTGTATAAAGGTCATGCTTTACTTGTTAAAAGAATTTAATGTTGTGTAATGTATTATTAACCATGATCACCAGATTTCTATTAAGTCTCCTTTAGATATTGTTCACCTCTGAAGTGAATTACTTTAGCATATGATCATATGGTCTCGAATAATATAATATGATCACGGCATTCGATAATTCTTCCTAGTATAATGTAATGTGATGGATAATTAAAGTTATCACATATTGACCATGCAATAAGAGATAAAGAAATAAAATATAAAGCATAGAGATCAAGAGAATTCAAAATTTCCCATGCAGACACTTCAGCTAATTAAAGAGAACTCGAATTGTTAAAAATTCAGTTAAGTGTCAATGCTTCAGTTAAAGCATCAATTAAAGATATGCCTCAGTTAACTAAAGAACTCATAGTGGTTACTTCAAGTAAATCAATTAGCATGATTTCAGTTAACTAAGTGTTAAATAAAAAGGACTAGTTAACTAAAAGATGACACTTCAGTAAACTAGGGAGAATCAGTTAAATACAGTTAACTAAGTGACAACAAAGAAGATCTAGTTCACCAAGTGACGACACTTAAGTTAGCCACCTAAATAAGTGGGAAAGCTTTCAGTTCAGAGGCCAGTTCATCCTAAGTGACAGCTAAGTGAGATAAAGCACTGCATGGGAACTGAGGCGCACCTCTGCATGCAAGATTAATACATCCAGTTTGAGGGTGAGTTCATCCCGAAGTTAGAAGATAAAAATAGAAGATAAGAATGTATAAAGATGTTATACGCGATTGATGAACCAATGTGAAGCAAATTCTCTTTTCCATTGAAGGAAAGGTGCTTCTCTTTGTGTAGGATATTGCCCGTGCTTGCTATTGTTGTGATGGGCACACATCCTATTGATCTCTCTTCTCTATTGCTTATGTATCTTCATCAAGAGTGTTTGGTGATCTCTTATCTTTCGAAAGCAATCTGCTATGTTGTAAAAGAAAGCATTCTTTGCTATCCATTATATTATACATAGAAGAATTGTTGGGGTTTTTGTTGTCATAATTTTGAGGATTTTCCCCAAGGTATATCTTGTGTTATGGTTGTATGAATTTCATGGATTGAATTGTCTCATTGCTTCAAGTCTCTACATCTAAAATAATTAAATATCAAAGCTCAACCAAATTCAACAAAACAAAGACTCTAAAATTCTTTGTGAATAAATTGGTTCCGAAGAAGGTGCATCTATCCTCATTGTTCAACTTTCAAATGAACATGAGAAGAGATACAAACCATCTAGTTATTCATCATAGGAAGAGACACTTAGGGAGGAGCACATGCCACTAAACGATGGCTGCAAAATAGAGGAAGATCGTGTAGAAGCAGAGCTTGAAGAACATGAAGTTGAACCTACGTCCAACTTTACAAAAAAAGGGCACATGAGGGGAACATTATTACCAGTAATGAGGCACTGTCTAAATTTTCTAGACCTTCTTTCTTTCCTCCTCCTTTGGTAGGCTTTTCTTCTTGTGTCTCACCATTCCTGGAAGCCCTAGGTAATGGGCATTTTTTCCCATTTCTTGGAATACCTTTCGGTGGAACTTAGGACTGCCTAGGAGTCTCCCCTTCATGAAGGGACTATGGAGTGTCCCTCCCTCGAGGATCAGTCGGTCTTAGAATCCTCTTCTATTTATCCCGACCCTATTGGAGAAAGCTTCTTTTCATGGGCTTGCAGTTTTCCTTCAGTCTTCGATTCTTCGGCTTTAGTTACCTTAGCAAAGGACTATTCTCCCTCTCCTTATACCAATCCTTTTTCTGTTGCTTATGAATATGGCTCTATCGCCCTAGACTTTGGGCTGGAGGGACCAAATCCTACTGATGCCTCTATGGGGGACCCTTACCTTCTATTGGAGCCTTAGGGAGATATAACTGTGGAGGGGATTTTTTATTATGAACTTCAAATTTCTGCTCATTCTCAAGCACAGGTTTTAGTGGCTATTTCTCAGATACTAGGGGATCTCGTTATAATATGAGATCTAGGAGGGATCTCGAGGAAAATATAGCCTTCAACTTGGGAGGGGGTATATACTCCCTGGATTCCCCTCCTCGGTTAAGAGGGAAAAAATCAATAATGGCTTCTGCTAGGGAAGTGGCTGCGAAGGAGGTTAGATTCGACCGTCAAAGCACCATTAGAGGGATTATTAGAGAAAGCATATCATGGGTTGTGGTTAGTTAATGCTAGTTCTTTCACTAAACATTAGAGGGCTTGGGAAACCCTCTCAAAAACTATCCCTTAAGAGACTGGTTGATTCTCATAATCATGCAGTTATTTTTATCCAAGAAACCTTGGCTTGTGGTGATCTATTTCTAGTAGACATAAAGTAGTTATTCCCAGGATGACATTTTATATGTTTAGATGCCCTGGGAAGATCAAGAGGATTATTGAATAGTTGGGAAACTAATCACATGTTATGTACTAACAGTTGGAATTTTTGGTCAGGCCTCGACATAATGCTTTTTTTAGAGAGTTGGGACTTGCCTTAAATTTCACCAACATTTATGGGCCATATGCATAGAGGGAGATCTTTTGGGAAAGACTTTTCATATCATATTTGCTTGAGGAAGAAAGAGTGATTCGGGAGGGGGACCTTAATTTTTCTCTTGGGGAATCTGAAATATGGGGATCAAATGCTCATCAAGATAACATATCCCCTTATTTCATCATAAGGTTGGAAAAGAATTCACTCTATGATATTTCCCCTTTAAAAATCAGATCCAACTGGAAAAGCATGAGAGTCGGACATCATCGGATAGAAAAAAGATTGGACGGGGTCTCGGTTAACAAAGGAATCCTGAGCTCTCCCATGGATATTAGGAAATGGGTTGGGGAAGGGGGTGAATCAGATAATTTCCCCATTTTCCTTAAGATTGTGGTGGACGGAGGAATTTCACCCAGTCCCTTCAAGTTCAACTAGGTTTTGTTGGAATATGAGAACTACAGAGACATGATTTCAAACTTATGGGTCCCCTATTCGACTCACAATCCAAAATCAACATGTATTTAGTTTCACAATAACATCAAAAGGGAAAAAGTTTGATCAGCTACTCAAGTTGTGGCTTTGATGGAATTTCTGGAGGCAGATCTTAAGACTATTGAATCGTCAATGGAATCCTTTCACTCAAATAATATGGAGGGATTCTCCTCACCCGAGCAAAAAAATATGATCAATGATCTAGAGGAAAAGAAGAGAAAATTTCTGGAGGAGAATGAAGCCACATGGCGTCTTAAGAGTCATGCCATTTGTCTTAAAAAAGGAGACGATAACACTAGATTTTTCACAATTATTCCAAGTACATAAAGCACTAAAATTCATGATGGCATCTTGATAAGTTAGATAGTGTTTAGGATATAGGCTTCAGTGAACTTGCCTCTACGGGTGTGAACCACTTTTCCTCCCTATTCAAAGAAGATTCAAATTCATCAGTTGCCCAAATGATCTAGATGACCACTTTTTTCTTCGCTTTTGTTAATGAGGATCAATAGGAATCATTACAGGAAGAGGTGAATCTATAAGAGTTAAAAGAAGTTGTTCACTCCCTTTAGCGGGACAAAATCCTCGCCCCTGATGGTATGCCAATAGATTTTTTTAAGGGATTTATGCAATTATTTTAGGATGACCTTCTCACTATTATAGAGGATTCCAAACGCAACAATAGATTTTTGGCAGTGCTCAACTCCGAATTCATAGCCCTCATCCCCAAATCAGAAAAAGCAAATTCTCTAGAGGATTACATGCCAATCTCACTTTGCAATTGCATCTATAAGTGATCGCAAAGGTTATAACAAAATTGCATAAGAGGCATTATTTGGAAGCATATATCATAGGAACAATTCCCCTTTTTGGAAGGAAGGAAAATCCTTGATGCAATAGGAACTGCACAAGAGGTTATTCATTCTGCAAAGTTAAGGAATCTTTCAGCGTCATCTTCAAGGTAGACTTGTCCAAATCCTATGATCGATTGAACTGGTTGTATTTAAGGTTGGTTCTCCTTCAAGTGGGTTTTCCACTTCTTTTTGTCAGTTGGGTTTGCCTCTCAGGTTATAGGGATTATGTTCATCTGGAATGGATTCGACCTAGAAGGAGCTATTCAAGCATGAATCAACAATCAAAACATAAAAGAGTTCATGGCTCTACCAATCATATTTATTTGGGGATCCTGGTTAGCCAGGAATAAGGCAATTTTTGAGGATTTTCTTATTTCTCCTTCAATGTATGCAACAAAAGGTTTGGCTATTATTAGACACTTTACACAACTTTGTGTTAACAGGAAAGAGAGGAGAATATCAGAGGAACAAATTGACAAATCAAGTGGTTGTGCTTAATTCAATGGGGCCTCTCAAAGTACTCCAACTATGGGAGGATATGGAGGTATACTCTTTATCTCTGAATCAGACTGATTCAAATGTGCAACTGATCTTGGGTTGAGTACCAACAATAGAGCAGAATTACAAGCTTTAAAGTTAACTCTATTAGATGCTTCTACGTTTGGGGTTCAATCTTTACAGGTTTTTTGGGACTCAAAATTGGTGATAGATTGGCTAAGCTAGAAAAGGCCCCCAAAGAACATTATTCTAAGGCCCTTGTATGAGGAAATTATCCACATCACTTCCTTTTCTAAAGTGGTCTCTTTTCATCATGTATACAGAGACAGTAACATACAGGCAGACTATTTTTCAAAGGAGGGACTCCTAGTTGGAGAAGGTACATGGAACATGTGCGAGATGCATAATGATACCCTGACTACTTATGCACCAAGACCCATTTTGGAATGAGATGCAATCTGCACAAAAATTAGTGATGAGGATTTTTTCTATCTCATGTCTCATGTTTCTTATGGTTTTTCTAAAATTTAAAATTGTCTCTAATGACCCTTGAAGAGGCAATTGCTTGTGAAGCAGCTTCTTTAGCCTATTATTTTTTCCTGTAAGGACCTATGAAGGGTTCAACCTAGGTTTCTTTGAAATCATATAGTATCCAACATAAGATACTTGGCTATGTTGTTCTTTTTGTGAAGAAACTTGCCATCTGGTGGCAAGTCTTTTTGACATTTTCTATACAGAATGGCTATCAGGCCTATGAACAAAGTGTTTTGTTTATCCTATAAATAAAATGTGATTTTCTTTCTGATGAAAAAAAAACACAAATCAATGTTTCACTCCTTTCTTGTCTCATATGTGAATGCACTTATTTTCCCACCGAAGTCCTACCTCTTTCCAATTTCAAATAAAGCCAAAAACTACAAGGTCGATGAAATCACTTTGGGGGAAAGAGTTTGATTTTGATGTTATAAGTATGTGGGATTTATTCTATTGTTTTGTTGAGAATTTGAGTTATAATGAGAATGTTTTTTTAAATACAAACATTTAACAAATTATTTCTTATTTATGTTTTTTCTCTAAAATGTTCGTCTAAAGCAAATCAGTATGGGATTGTAATTAGTTGTTTAATTCTAGATTGTTTTGAGTTCTACATCTAGTTCTTTGCACTGAATATCTGCTTTATGCATCCCAAGTGAGTGAGATGTGTCATGTCTATCATGTTCGTGGCACATGTCATCTCTCTCTCTCTCTCTCTCTCTCTCTCTCTCTCTCTCTATATATATATATATATATATATATATATATATATATATATATATATATATATCATGTTATAATGCTCATATAATGTCGTAGTGCACTTCAATAAAATAGAGAGATAACCACACTCAATTTCAATTAAAAGGAAAGATCACTTCATTTCTATTATAAATAACATATTGTTTGTTTAGCTATCTGGTTTTGTCATTTTCTTGACAGATTTAATACAAATGTTTGAGAGACTTTACTAGAAATATAATAATTCGGTGATGAATCGTATTTATTCAGCTAAATCACATACTAAGAAACTTCAAGATTTTATTGACCTGTACCTATTTGCAAATGGATTAAGGTAGAACTTATGGGTTGAAACTTGACTACCCTTGGTTGTACCCCAATAGACATTCACAATGGAGATAGTTTAGTCATGGATTGTTAGAATTTGTGGCACATTTCCATAGGGTATTAGAGACCTATGCGGCTTGGTTACATTATTCATGGAGCACACAAATGGAGGGTTTGGGTGCTTTCTTTGGAGGATGACGTGCTTGGAGGAGGAGAATTGGCCCAATCTCAAAGGAGGGAGTTGAGACTTAGGTAGCTTGTATACATTTGGTCCTTATATAGAGGCGCGTGCTTGACTTGAGGATGCTTAGGTTGAGGAGTGTTCATAAAGGTGTGGTGGACCTAGACATGAACATTGCTTAGGAAGGAGCACTGGAGCATTGGAGGCATTTGGAGGAGGGGTGTTAGACACTTGTTATGGAGGGATCACCTTGGGACCCTTTCCAGATGGATGTCCATGCATTTGGAGCTTGAATGTGTCACTTAGAGTTGGAGTGCTTTAGTACATGTGGACTTATCTTGTGATTAGTTAAGTTGCTTTATTTTGGAAATTATCCACATTTTCATTGTTGGCCTCCCTCATTTTTATATAATCAAAGGTAAGAGAGATTCTTTTCATTCAATCATGTTGATCATACCAATGCATCATAGATGTGGGAGGAAGAGAAAAATTATCTATTTCAATTGTACTCTTCTTTATTGTACTTATCTCTCTTTGTATTGAGTGCTAGGGTTCTTGAGTTGACTTAAGAAGGAGTCTAGGATTAAGGATTTCCTTAAGAAGATAAGGGAAGATAGGATGTGAGAGAAACCATAGAGGAGAAAAGGGAGCACTTGTTCTTATGAGAAAAGAAGACTAAGTTTTTGTGACATTTGGAAACCCTGGTACTACTAGAAGTGCTTGATGTGGAGAACATAGAGGGATATTATGTTGCTTTTTCTTTTCCACTTGTAGGATGTAAGTGTAGGTGACAAGGAGCATTTTCCTATTGGATATGTGTTATATTATTTGCATGATAGTTGTGTCACACACGGATAACCACTAGTCTCTTGCTGGAACATTTGACCTTGAAGTAGAAAAAATGGATGTAAAGACAATGTTCCTACATGTGGACCTAAAAGAATAAATCTACATGAAATGGATCGAAAGGTTAATAGTGAAGGGTAAGAAGGAGTTGGTTTGCTAGCTAAAAAAGTCCCTATATGGCCTAAAACAATCCCTAAGAAGGTGGTATTAGAATTTTGATATTTAGATGCTAGGAATGGGATTTGTGAGAAGAAAGGTTGATCACTATGTGTATTCCAAGAAGGTAGGTGATCAATTTATTTATGTAGTATTGTATGTTGATGATAATGCAAACAACAAGGGTATTATCAAGGAGGTTAAGTCTCAACAATCCTCTTGGTTTGACAGGAAGGATATTTGTGTTAGAGCATAATAAACCTCAAATGCCAAAAATAGATGTTGAGGATCACTTCCATGGTCTATAAAAAGAAAATTACTCCCTTTAAGCTAGGGAGGAGGCTCTCTTTGGTGGCTCAAGTGGAAAAGTTGAGTGGAATTCGGACCAGTGTAATCATGAGACCAATATCTAAGTTCCTAGGTGAGATTTTGATGCTATAGAGTGTTGGACCCAAGTGATACTAAGGGGTGGGGGTGAATCATTATCATGCACCTTTTATTCTTTCAAACATTTTTATACCATATAATCATACATTAACATATATACCATATATCATAAGCAATATATAATACAAAGAACATTGTGCAAAGAATGTGTTGAGAAATCTTATATATATAAAATCTTCTTATTACAAACAATGTTGGGAGACACCAATCTCCAATACAAGTGTGAGCACCAACTCACTGATTTTGTTGACACCAATCATATACGAACACCAATCCCTTGCAAGCACCAACTTGTTGTTTTACATGCACCAACCTATGAGGACACTGATCCTATATGAGCACCAACTCATATCAGAAAGCACCAACTTGCGCGGCCAGGGACCAACTTGAGTTGCCAGGCACCAACCTATAGAAGACACCAATCTTCTATCTTTCTCCATCCAGCCACCCAGATATAGATTAGTTGTTGTGAGCTTCAATCATAAATCACTCTGCGCTTTCTGAACTGCTTCCTCAATTCTACTCAAACTGTTGAACAAATTGTAACTCACCTTTCCAACTGTATCGATGCAATCATTCCTTGTATTCTTCTATTCAAATGTTCTTTATTTAGATGTTCCTTGTGCTCTTCTCAAATGCTCCTCAGATTTCCACGTGTCTCTACCTTATATTTCACTTTGTCTTGTATCCTCGCGCAATTCCTCAAGTCATACTGCCATTAATTCTCCTGGACATTTCATTTATTCCCTGAAGCTTTCAATTTCATAATACTACATATTTTGCGCATCCAAGCTTGTTTCAACACACATCAATATTTCTCTTATTATACCGATTTTACTCAAATGAGATGTCCACAAGTTGGGGATTTTCTAAGTCGGTAACATCCCTTCTTCCTTTCTTTTCAGTCAAGCTTACCACCCTTCTTATTCTTTCGTCAATGCACACTTTTGTATATTCACTGACTTAATGGTAATTCAGTCGTTTGTCTTTATCTTGCGATGACTTGGTGGGTCTTGCACACAAGGGTTCCATGACTCGGTGGGACTTGCGCACTAGAGTGCCATGACTTGGTGGGATTTGCACACATACAACCTCATTATGTATACTTCTTCAAACTAGCATTAAGACTTCAATGCCATCACCAAGTTCAACTATCTCTTTGACATCAATTACAACACCAATTTCAACATGGAGAGGGTTAATATGCTTTAACACCCTCCCCTAAGCCAAACTTGTTGAAACTAATGCAAAAAATAAATGGGTCCCAACAATTCCAAGCCATGTTAGGTACTCATATACAAAAAAGATTCTCTTAATAAATGAGGAAAGAGGGAAAACCACATGGGAACCCCCCCCACAAAAAAAAAAAAAAATCATTGAGTAGGCTAAGTAGCTTGCTCTAAAGGTGCCTTCAATCCCAAGGAAGCTTGCAACTATGTGAACAGCTTCTTGGTGAAGGATTTTGTGAATGTTTCTACATCTTTTGCTCCAACATTTCACAAAGTTCCTCATAAGGGCTTCAAAGGAGCTCCTCCATTCAAAGCTTGGAGTGGTCAAGAACCAATATTCAAGCACTTCAAAATGTTTGGATCTCGTGAATGGGCTCGCAAAATATTGTAGACATATTTAGAAAGTTCTTCACTGAGAAGTGAATCACACAGTTACATGCTTCCTAGGGATTGAAGGCACATACAAAGTAGGCTACTTAATCTACTCAACCAACATTTTTTTTTTTTTTTGCGGGGGGGGGGGGGTTCCATGTGGTTTTTCCTCTTTCCTCATTTATTAAGATAAAAAAAAATTGTACATGGTTACCTAACATGCCTACAAATTCTTGGGACCCATTTAATTTTTGCATTAGTATCACCACATTTGGATTATGGGGGCGTGTTAGAGCATAATAACCCTTTCCATAGCATCAATCTCTCACCTAGGAACTTAAATCTTGGTCTCATGATTACACTTTTCCAAATTCTACTCAATTTTACCACCTGAGTCACTAAAGAGCTTCCTCCCTAGCTTTAAGGGAGTAATTTGTTATTTATAGACCATGGAAGTGATCCTCAACATCTATTTATGGAAGTTGAGGGTGCATTCCTTCATATAGGGCTTCTTTCCCTAAATTTAGGGTCCTGTAGTGCTTGTTAGAGTTGTGGAGTGATTCTAAGGGTCTTACTCCATTGATCAAGTATTCCTAGCTCCTCTCTTTACTACTTTGAGCTAGTAGCGCCCTCCTTGAGTCTTTTTAGCAAGATTCCTCACATGCGTGAGTTAATCATTTAGTTGTCCCTTGATTTTAGGTGTTTGAGTCCACTCATGTTAGTTATGAGGTTGTTAACTCACCTCTAAGAGATTGCATGGCTAACATAGGGCATTTGAGCTCTAGTTAAGCCTAACTAGGTTGTCATGCACTCCAGTTCGAATGCATGCCTCTCTCACCAATTTGAATAGCTTATATGTAACTATTCATTCATTCTTGTAAACTTAATGGAATACAATGGAACAATGTGTTTGTGAATGATATGTTGCAGCTCTTCTTTGTTTTGATTATGAATGTCATGATTTTGTCACTTTTATCACTTGCAAATTGTATCACTACTTTGTTTAGTTTCTAGATCTTGTGCTCCAAAATCTTATACTTTGTGCTATAAACTTTATTTTGGGCATGGAGATTAAAATATATATTGCAGATAGGAAACTTTGGTTAAACCACAGGAAGTATGTTGACACAAGTTTGCAAAGATTTAATATTCAAGAATGTAAATTAGTAAAGGTTCAAACTCATGTAGGTGCAAACTTATTTGTAGAACAATGTCCCAAGACGCATGAAGAGGTAGAGTACATGTCCATTGTTCCTTATGCTAGCATTGTTGGTAGTTTGATGTATGATATGGTCTATACTAGAATAAGCATTGCCCATGCAGTGGGACTTTTGAGTAAATATATGTCAAAGCTAGGGAAGGAGCACTAGACAACTAAAAAGAGAGTTTTCGAGGATTTGTATGGCATTATAGATTATGGAATCTGTTACCAAGGAGAACACAAACCAAATAGAGTAATATACGTACAAGGCTTTATTGGTGAAGATTGGGTTGAAGATCTTGATTGCAAAAGATCTAGTGGTTATGTGTTTAACCTATTTGGTAGAGCAACCAGTTGGATGAGCAAAAGACATGTTGTAGTTACAGTTTCAAATACAGAACGTGAATACACACACACCATGCAAGTAGGGAAGTTGTATGGTTGCAGAGATTGCAGAATAGTTGGTATGACCCAAGGGGGACATATGTGGGATTAAATGTATATGATATGACCCTAAGGAGGGCATGTATGGGGTTAAATGTATGTAATATGACCCCGATGAGGACATATATGAGGCTAAATGTATATGTAATAGGGTCGGCCTAATGAAGGGGCCTCATGTACCTAATGCACAATAACAAGATGCTTAAGAGAGGTTGGCATAAAGATGCCAAGTCTTGGCTAAATCAATGGGAAGTTGAGGACGAGGTTACTTTACATAATAGTGATAATATTAAAAGTATTATTACATCTAAATTAAGGAGAAGTTGTGGTGCGATAATAATTAAATGATAAGAGAAAATTAAGATATTATAAGGAGGTGGTCAACCCTAATCTAGAATATCAAAAGTATCTCTATGTTTTAACTAGAATAAAGAAAAAAATCAACATTACTAAAATAAGAACAAATTCTCATGAACTCCATAGTGAAACAAAGCATTGGACAATTCCTAAAACGTCGTGGGTTGAAAGAATTTGTCATCTTTAAGACACTAAGAGAGTTGAAGATGGAAATCACTTTTCCGTACAATGGCCTACATACACCACATTAAATCACAATTTCAAAATAGTTGATACAACATTGACCTTCTTAATCCTTTAACTCATCACAAGTATGGTGATTTAGGAATGCCTTTCTTAAATCTTCTCAAGCATAGAAATGAAGTTCTGGATAAAATTAAGTGATTTTTTTTTCAAGATCTGGATTAAAGTTGCTCTGAATGAATATTAATAACCACCTATCATCATAACTTAATTTAAATAAAAAAATAATTTTTATTTAATTATAAAAAATTCTATTCATTTAGATAATTTAATTTTAATGATAATATTTTTTATTTTTTATTTAATTTAATCTTTAGGTGTTTTTTTCATGGTGGTGGTTGTGTATATTTGTATGACACAGTTTTAAATTCAAGTAATAATAGATTTATGGATAAACTTCTTTGGGATCCTTGGTACACAAATCTTGGAATCGTTTGCATGCATTTCATGACATTGTGATCATGGGAGGCCTCTGCCCGAGTCGTACACGTGTACCATTATGACAGTTAACAACTGCCCGGCCATCTTCATGGTTTTTGCCGGAACAATCGGAGTCGTTGGCATGTCCAGGTGGACAAGGAATAATGCCCGGAGCCGGCGGATTATGTGATGTCAGATGAGAAAGTGTACATCTGAACACGAGGGCAAGCCACGTGGAAGTTGTGTAGAGGTATTTTGCTCCGTAATTCGCCGGTTGGTGACTGCCAGGTCTGCAGCAACATTACATGTGACTCTGTGAGTGGCCAGCTCTGCAGCAATATTACATGTGAGTGGGCAGCTCTGCAACAATATTTCTGACATATAATATTAAATGTGCTTTAATGTGGGAGCCATGTCACAGATTGCCACTTCATTTATGGATGAGGAATTTCTCAAGTTTCTGTTAGCCATTGTCATGTGACAATATTTATTACACTCCTATGCTACTAGGTGCCCATTGTTTATTTACCATGATTGCAGAGTCCTTTATATTTGTCTTAAACAAACTCGTCATAAATATTTGTCTTAAAATTTTGATATTCAAGTTTGATATATTGACTGCATGGTCCTTATTGTTTACCTCAAACATGTTTGGAACCTTGCAAAATCTCAAGATTTTTTAGTGTTTGCCTCAAGCAAGTAGAACTTAATATCAAACTTATCTATCTATATCCTTGATATTCATGATTATTGATTTAAAATGGTATGATATGGGGCATTCAAATTGCTCCATTTTTGGTGAGGCATAGTTTTGCCCTTTGTAAAGTTCCCAACAATGAGGTGGAACTATGATTTCTATCATAGTTTCTATCAGATTTAGAGATCATTTTCATCGGATAGGGAGCAATTTGAGTGCCCCTTATCCCACACCATTTAAAACCTTGCACCACGTCAAAATTCTTCCAAGAGTTATGATGTGTCTGACACTTAATACTTGCACCTAAACTCTTCGAATACCAATTACTCTACTTTCCTTCATGCATTTCATCACTTTCTATTACATGAACGTACTGCTCAGTAACAACACGGTCTCCCCATTAGCTTTTGAATGTAGAACATTGTGAGGTATAAAAAGGAATCATATGTAAACTTCATACCACTTAAAAGATCCTGGATTAAGAAGAGTCGATACCAATTTATAAATATTTATTTTATTTTAAATATCTTATTTTAACATCTCTTTCACCCTCGATTGTAAGAGAACATTGCTTCTTTTGATACAAATATACAACTTATTTTTTCTTGCAATGAATATAACTCCTTTTAGGGTTTCATAAATTCTTGTTCATGTTTAGTATCAGATTGACCATTAACTAATACTCTAACCCACCATAATAAAATTTCTCTTTTAAATAAAAAGGTACCATTGATTTTTTGATACGAGTTATTCACTTGATTGATAAATAGGAATTTATGAACACCAACTTTATATGCACCTCTTTCATTCAAGAGAAAAGAATTTACCAATTTAGTCATGGGGTAACCCCCTAAACCCCTATCATAATTACCTAAAGGGCTAGTAACGTGTCTAACCACTTATACTATGAAACGAGAACTATATACTATGAACGAGAACTCTACCCATAAAAACGATGATTTTTGCAAAAAAAACACCAAAAACACCCCCCAAATAGAAAAGTGTTGATATCAATATACACGTTTTTTTTTAGGGTAAAAAATAGAGCCATGGACTAAACATCCCATATTGTTGTTTAACAAAACTTTAAAATCAACCTTAAATTGGAAAAAAAGAAAAATTCTTGAAGAGATAAATTACGACTTTCTGGAAAATTGCATATTAAAGAAAAAACAAATTTCTCTAATAATTTCACCATTATAACCATATAGAAACAAAGAAATTATGATGCGATTCATAACGAGATAATATATTAGACCATACAAGAACAAATGGTTCATATAAATATTCAAAAACTCCTCTAGAGTTTCAATGACAAAAATCATACTAGTAAAAAGCATCTAACTGCCTCTTCAAATTCATCCATGGATTTTGACACCCCATCATCAAAAACTCCTGTAGAGTTTCAATTATAAAAATTATACTAATAAAAAGCATCTACACTACTTCTTCAAATTCATCCATGGATTCTGACGCCCCATCAGAATCTACATTTTCTGTAGATGAAGGACTTGATGAAGATGTAGATGACCCACACTCTTCTCTATTATCAATGGGCGCACCATCTGAGTCTACATCTATGCCCATCATTTCAGATGTCATATTCCTTCGGGATCTACGGCTTGGTTTAACAGACTCCCATCTTGCAACTTCTGGCTGTGGTAGCAACCTCTTGATAATCTCTATAGTCTTGGAGCGGAGAGTGTCTTTCTTTGTCAACTTGAAATCATAAACAAGTATATCAACTTCCTCTAATTTCAAGATGTCAATGCGGTGGCGATTTATTTTTTGACCCTTTCTGTTTCTCTTTCTGCAAACCTTTTTCTCAACCACCATCTCTACCTTGTAAACACCATCAAATGGGTGTGTATCTGTTGCATATCAATGTACTTCTACTGATACTACTTCTTCATTTTCTTTATTGACCTTCATAGCTTTTGCAATCCAGAATGGATATTGACGTGGATCATCTGTAGCCAAAACTGCAATCATGCAACCCTCCTTGATATCTTGTACCGAGTCCTTGTAAAGGTCTTCCATCTCTCGACGCTTTGCGGATGATCTTCTAGAGCCAATATACATTTCTCTTTCCTCTACTTGAGAAAAATCAACAACTCGAGGTTCAACATTTGTTACCTCGTTTTCATTTGATAAACTTTGTGGCCAAGCAAATGGAGTCTTCAAAAATATATCTCCATTTGTAGAGTTTGAAATTATGTCACTCTACTCCATGAAAAAAGACTCCCACCAAACAGAATCAACAACATCAAAGTACTCATATGTATCTTCAATGGACTTTTTGATTTCTTCCAAGCATTGAGAAGAATCAACATCTCTACTATGTCGCCTTGCATTATGAATCTCTGTAGATGATTGCAATAACAATAAATTTGAAGCATACATTTGACGACTTGGGATGAATTTCAAAAATGCCAAACCTGATGAAGGCCCCCATTCTATACTAGTCGAGTACTTCTTGCCCCACAATAGTGTTTTTCCATCAATCTTTTTATACGAAATTGATGCTGAAAGCTCATGTCATTAAGTTTTTCAATGCACCTTTCCTCACCATGCGATCCAAACAGAAATCTCCGCATGTCAAGAGTTTCTTCCAATTTCTGTACAGTAGGCTCTGGATGGTATGCTTTCCCTATAATTTCAATCAACGATGGCAGGCTCCCAACTTTTTTCCTCCTCAATGTCCTTGCAAAATGGTTGAACATTTGATCAATATGATCATGTGTATGCCCAACAAGAAGGAACCCAACTTTTACCTTCTTAAAAATTCTCAATTCCACAAGCATGCTTAGATAACGAAACACGACCTGGTTTTTGTTTTCCCGGCTTGTGTTGTCCAATTGTAGATATAGAACTTCTGGAAGATCACCAGGCCAATGAGTAATGACATGGTGAATTATGCTAATGGTCAAATTTGCATCATTGTGAATATTTGGAGCTGTAAAGTAAACCCTTGGAATCATATCACCATTAAAAACCATACACCCAACCAAGTGAAACTGAATAAAATTCTCCTCCTTTAAATTCTTTGGCACACGGACAAAATGTGGCAAGAGTGTTTTTTTCTGATCCATGCCATCAATTATCAAACCCATATACTTATGTGGAGCATCGTAACACTTCTTGCGATGTTTGTACAATTTTTGTCGTTCATTTGATTGTTGATTGCGATGTTCTTGCAGTGCATTGATTATGGAATCTACAAACAACATAACAAAAAAATATTGTTAACTAGATTCAATAATTGACATTTATCTATTTGTTTTTTTTGTTTTGTAAACATACCTCTTTCTATCCCTTCTGATCTATCCCTTCTTTCTTTAAGAGAAGCACATGTATTGTAGACCCCCATCCTTGACCTCTTTGGAATGCGGACGTTGTTGAACTTCTTTTTCCATACTCTTGTGAAATATGCATATCTAATGAAGTTGTCTTTTCCTTGACCACCGTGAACATAATCCTTGTACAAGTTGTAGCTTTCCTGCCTTGTGAAATTATCTGGAATGTGTATTGTTTCTCTATTTGGCATACTCTCTCCATGCTTGGAAAAGAAATCATGCATCCATGATATTGCAATGTGTGTTGATGGCCCAGTGATTCGTCCCTGATAATCGTCAGTGTAAAATGTAGGATCCTTTTCTAGTCTTGTTTGGATTCTTGATAATTGAAGATTACCAATTGAGTGAATCCGTTTGAATGCCTTTCTACAAATCATAATTCTTCCAACGCGATAATCATAGCCTGTCCTGGTAGAAATCATGCACCCCACTAAATATGAATTTTGCATGCTTTTGTTCATTGAAAGATACATCTTCCTTCTCTCCAAGACATAATTGTAGCCTAAACTTTTCAAACAACTTTTGTGGCAACACTCACTTGAAATCAAATGAGTAATGGAACTTGGACTTGTGAGCAATTCTTTCCTAGACCTTGTATAAATTGAATGCTTTGGATTGACATAAAAAGGTCTAGTCCTACACTTAATCCTGCTCTGCATTGGATTCTGTCGCTGGATCTTCTGGACCATTATGTCTGCAACAATGTCCTCAGCGGGATGATTGTTTTCATTGTGATGCATATGACCCCCCTCATTGAAAATTTCATCACCAAATTCATTATGAAAATTATTGTCATTTGCTGCCAAATCAATGTGACCATCAACATTATTTGTGCCACTAAATTCTTCACTGAAAGGAGAATCACTGTCTTCATCATTGGTGGCTTCATCATCAACATAATGATCATCGGTGCCATTGAAATCCTCGCTCGGAGAGAAATCATCATCGGTTCCATTGAAATCTTCACTCGGAGGAAAATCATCATCAGTGCCATTGAAATCCTCGCTTGGATGATAGTCACCATCGTTGCCATTGAAATCCTCGCTTGGAGGTAAGTCATCATCGGTGCCATTGAAATCCTCGCTTGGAGGTAACTCATCATCGGTGCCATTGAAATCCTCGCTTGGAGGAAACTCATCATCTATTCCATTGAAATCCTCGCTTGGAGGAAACTCATCATCCGTTCCATTGAAATCCTCACTTGGAGGAAACTCATCATCCGTTCCATTGAAATCCTCGCTTGGAGGAAACTCATCATCTGTGACATTCAAATCCTCGCTTGGAGGAAAGTCATCATTTCTTCCATTGAAATCCTCGCTTTGAGGAAAATCATTTTCACCATTATTGATGTCTTCTTCCTCACCAGAATCATCATCCGTCCCATTAAAATCCTCACTGGGACAAATATCATCATCAATCCCACAAAAATCCTCGCTGGGAGGAAAATATTTGCTTGAAGGAAAATCATCGTTGGTGCCTTGAAAATCCTCGCTTTCAGGTAAATCATCATTGGTGCCTTGAAAATCCTCGCTGGGAGGAAAATTGTCATCATATTGTTTGTTGTCTTTAAGATCCCCACTTGGAGGAACCTCTTCATCATCATCACATTCTTTCTCTTCATTACTAGTGTCTTCAAAATCTTCATAACTAGGAAGTTCTCGAATAACATGCTTGTTTACATTGCTTGCACTGCCAGTATCTTGGCTAGATGAACTGTACATTTCTTCATTGACATTGGAATTTTCTTCTGAGTCCATGAATTCTCACTAAAAGATATAATTATAGAAAACTCTGTATCGCACAACTGCAAAGAAATTTTACCACGGTCCTCACCAAAAAGTAGAATGGTGCAACTGTCGACCGACAATCTTATAGCTATGAGAACGAAAATATCCCTCCAAAATATTCCCTCCAAAAATTCCCTCCAAAATTTTCGTTCAAAATTTTCCCTACAAAATTAAAGCGCACATTCATACGATATTAAAAGAATTGAAATAATATAATAACTAATTACATATTTCTATCCAGACATTTAAGACTAATAAAATTTCTCACAATATTTTTTATTCACAATTTGTAACAAAATAATGATTATTTTCATTTTTTTTACCCAACATTCATAACATTAGTAATTATTTAATTTTAACCTATCTTATATAAATTTAATAATAATGCTGTAACTACTTTCCTTTTTTTATCCCACATTGGTAAAAAAGTAATGTTAAACTTACTCCACGCTAAATAAACATTTTAGATTTCCTACTATTCATCATCTATTTATCCCACATTGGTAACAAAAAATAATGTTAAACTTACTCTACGCTAAATAAACATTTTAGATTTCCTACTATTCATCATCTATTTGGGAGCAATTTAGTAACACTTGCAAGGTTATTAATTATTTTATTTTTTTATTAATTTAGTAATGATTGTTTTATGGCTTTATTAATTTAGTAATGTGTTTTATTGCTTTATTCTTTTACATTTTTGTTTTTTTAACAATCTTAAGAATGGTAAAATTAAACCTAATCTATCTTATTAATACAGGATTGTTTAGTCTTTGGAGCAATTTACGAAGGTTTTCAGGAAGAACGGGAAGATTGCAGAGAGGAACTTCTAGCACATTCAACAGAGGAGGCTCTACCACTTTCCGGGTTAGTTTTATATTTTTTTTAAACATTTTTTTTTTAAAATTCGTGTATTATTAATCGAGGCAAGGCTTGCTCCTTATTCCACAAGGCTTGCCCCTTATTCTAAGAATATTTGTTTTGGGTTTAAAATAGAAAATATTTTTTTTTTACCAAACCTACCCATGCCCCCTTCCTTATTTTCTTTTACCCTCCACCCATGTTCTAAATTTTTTTTTATCATCAACCCCGCCTCCCCACACCCTAAAGAATATTAAAAATTAATTAATTTTTTTTTTTTAAAACCATCACCTTCCCCCTCCTCCCGGGCACCCCGCTTGGGCGCCAAAGGGCGGCCCTCACAGCACCCTCGATGCCGGGCATCGAGGGCGGCCGTGAGGGTCGCCCTTTGGCGCCCAAGCGGTGGACCTCCGCCTGCTTGGGCGCCAAAGAGCGGCCCTCAGGCCGCCCTCGATGCCTGACATCGAGGGCAGCCATGAGGGCCGCCCTTTGGGCGCCAAAGGGCGGCCCTCACGGCAGCCCTCGATGCCTGGCATCGAGGGCAGCCATGAGGGCCGCCCTTTGGCGCCCAAGCAGGCGGAGGTCCGCCGCTTGGGCGCCAAAGGGCGGCCCTCACGGCAACCCTCGATGCCGAGCATCGAGGGCGGCCCTCCCAACAACCCTCGATGCCGGGCATCGAGGGCGGCCATGAGGGACGCCCTTATGCCGGGCATCGAGGGCTGCCGTGAGGGCCGCCCTTTGGTGCCCAAGCGAGCGGACCTCCATTCGCTTGGGCGTCAAAGGGCCGCTCTCACGGCCGCCCTGCCGTGAGGGCCGCCCTTTGGCGCCCAAGCGAGCGGAGGTCCGCTCGCTTGGGCGCCAAAGGGCGGCCCTCACGGCAACACTCGATGCCACCTCCGCTCACTTGGGCGCCAAAGGGCGGCCCTCACGGCCGCCCTCGATGCCGGGCATCGAGGGCTGCCGTGAGGCCGCCCTTTGGCGCCCAAGCGGGCGGACGTCCGCTCGCTTGGGCGCCAAAGGGCAGCCCTCAGGGCAGCCCTTGATGCCCGCTCAAGGGCTGCCGTGAGGGCCGCCCGTTGGCGCCCAAGCGAGCGGACGTCCGCCTGCTTGGGCTCCAAAGGGCGGCCTTCACGGCAGCCCTCGATGCCCGGCATCGAGGGCGGCCATGAAGGCCGCCCTTTGGCACCCAAGCGGGCGGCCCGGGAGGAGGCGGAGTTATATTTTAATTTTTTTTGGTAGTGTAAATATTTGGTTTTTAGTTTTTATTGTATTGTCTTTTTTAATTTTTTTTTATATTGTTTTTTTTAATTGTTATTAGTGGGGTTAGTTTTAATCTTTTTTAAATCTTATGTATTATATTGCTAGGTGGGAGGGTCATTTTTAATTTGTTTTTAAATATTTTATTATGTTGTTAAGGGGTTAGGGGGTAGGAGGTTAGTTTTAAATTTCTGTCCGCCCGCTTGAGCACCAAAGGGCGGCCCTCACGGCAGCCCTCGATGCCCGGCATCGAGGGCGGCCGCCCTTTGGCGCCCAAGCGGGCGGCCCGGGAGGAGGCAGAGTTATATTTTAATTTTTTTTGGTAGTGTAAATATTTGGTTTTTAGTTTTTATTGTATTGTCTTTTTAAATTTTTTTTTATATTGTTTTTTTAAATTTTTATTAGTGGGGTTAGTTTTAATCTTTTTTAAATCTTATGTATTATATTGCTAGGTGGGAGGGTCATTTTTAATTTGTTTTTAAATATTTTATTATGTTGTTAAGGGGTTAGGGTGTAGGAGGTTAGTTTTAAATTTCTTTTTTAAAATTTTTATTATATATTTATCTGGTAGGGGTAGGTGTAATTTTTATTTTAAAATTAATTATTATGCTCGTTAGAGGGGTAGGGTGTAGGTTTACATTTTTTTTTTAAATTTCAAAATGTAAA
Organism: Larix kaempferi; assembly: GCA_027924585.1. Classification (NCBI taxonomy): domain Eukaryota; kingdom Viridiplantae; phylum Streptophyta; class Pinopsida; order Pinales; family Pinaceae; genus Larix; species Larix kaempferi. The sequence goes on along the minus strand of BSBM01000344.1, from coordinate 4,078,096 downwards.
AAACAATGATTATGAAGATAAGAATATTTTTAAATTTCTTAAAACGTTTTTCAAATATAGTTTATAGTGAATATTGATGTTGATTTTGTTTAGATTATAAATTTTTGTTGATTTATTTTAAAATTCTACATTTTGGATATAGGTACAATGGCATCAATGCAGATATCTGTAAATGTTTCTGGATCAAGAGCGGCAATCATTGCATAAAAAAAAAACAGTTGAGGAATCTAAGAATGTTGAGACTCAAGAGAGAGTTCTTAGCTTTGAAGAATTAAGAATGAAGAATGCTAGAGAATGGAAACATGCAACAGAACAAGATAGAACAGAGTATCATTGGCATCTGAAGGAAAAAAATCAAGGAAAACCAGAAAGCATTCTCTTATTTTGTTCTGCAGATCCATATATTCAAGCAGATTACAATCTATTGGGATTGCTGAGAGATATATGTGTAGTGCCGGGTATAGATATTGTTTATGCACAGGTGAAACAAGCCAAGACCTTTGCAAAAATCCGATATGCTTTGAAGATTGCAAAATGCAATGTTCAAGAAAATTTCACAGATTTTTGTCAAGGGGTCGTGGATGAAATTGAAAGCGAGAGAGTAAGTTTGAATATTGATATTATTCTTAAACTGGTTTTGTTATATTTTGGATATCACAATGTAATATATTTAATACGATAATGTTTTTATTTTGCAGGATTTTTCCATTTCGATTTCAAAAAAGTTGAATGGAATTTATTATACAAAGGCCAATCCTATGGATGTCATTACTGTCGCTATTCAAAAGTGACTAGAAGCAAGGAAGAAAAAACAAGTGTTAAATGTTCAAACTGAAGAAGTACAAGCAGAAAGAGGAAAGAGCATCCGACAATCAAATCAGGTACCTAGAAGGGTTATATTTAAATCTTCATCTCGTCGAACTGAACATGATGAAATTGTTGCAAATGAGCTTGTTACTCCTGCTAGTAAGAGTAGCAAACAATCTCGTAAAAGAAATATGGTTGATAGTGCCTTGATTCCTGTTGAAGGCATTGTAGATTTAGGAGGAACACCTTGAAATTAAAAAAGGAGGAGATATGTTGTTGCTGAAACCAACGTTATTACTGAATCTGAGAGTGAAAATTCTGGTGGCAGTAGGGAAATCATTACTCCAGGTGCTGATTTAGAGGATGGCATTGTCAAGACAACACAAAATGCCATTCGAGATCGATTGCGGAGGGATAAGTTGGTTAACAATGGACATACATTTGAGTTGAATGTGAATCAACTTTATAAACCCATGGAAGGGAAAGATCACTTTAGAATTAGAAAACCACATCACTTGCATATTCACAACTTGAAAGCATTGATGAGGCACAATCCCTATGCACATGTTGTTGACTACCTAGTCCTTGTTGACCCGGAAGTTGTTCCTACTAGAGATGAATTTGATGAAACAAGATTTTTTCATTACAAATATTATGTTCTTGGAGGGAATCATTCTGCAGAGGCAAGAAGAGAGTTGATGCAAGAATATCCCAATAACCCTATTTTTGAAACAGTTAAATGCATCATTTATGCTGGTTTAACAAATGTTGAAGCAAAGTTGTTGGCATGGGATCATAACACAGATAGTGAATATAGGTTGAAAATGACATTTGTTCAAAGGGCGAGATTTATACACAGTGAATTTGTGCAAATATGTGGTGGGGAAAAATCTAGAGTTGATGCAATTTTTCGGAGACAATGTTGTATGGAAATAGGTCTCCCTATTAAAGATGATATTATGCTACCAAAAAGTTCCAGAGGAAGTGATGCATTCAGGGCTGTAGATGCCTATTTCCAGTTGGCATTTAGAGTTGGGAAAACATGGGATTTGATTGATGACATATTTAGCTTGTGGGAGAATATTGGCATAAAAAATCAAAAAGTGAAAAAAGGTAGAGTTGTTCCATGGAGCGGTGGTAAGGCAGGTCCTGACGTCAAGAATCGGTCAGAAGACATGACTATTACACCTTGGAGAACAATGCAAGGTGTGAAGGATGAAACACTAATAGCTATAATACTATCACGGGTAAAGTCAGGTGAATTATCCATGGAGGAAATGTGCAGCGAACTTGAGAAGTAAGTTGAACATTTTTTTGAGTTGAACATTTTTGTTATGTTCTAGGTATTCGGTTATATTATTATATATGATTGTAAACATCATTTATTGTTTCATTGTCTAGTCACAAGGTCTACATGAAAATACAAGAGGAGATGGTTAAAATGTTGAGTGAGAAGAGTTGGGATGATGTCAAATGCAACTATCCAGACTCAAGCTCGATAGAAAGTTTACAACAATTTTTTGTTGCATTCAAGAAGGTATGTTGATCTATGATACATCCTATTTTATTTATTTTCTAATTCAATTCATTTCTATTTTATTACTTATAGAGATCATTTTCATTTGAATATGCCAAAGAGGGGTGGAGCTGGAGTACCGGAGTCCTTCAAAATCCATATCCAAAGAGCCAAAATAGAACGACAAAGGAGACAATGTCTTGCAAATGTTGAACTTGATGATACACTTGATCATTATATTTGGAATGGGCTTGACACTGTGCAATATAGAGTCATTTTAGGTGACTGTGCAGACATTGCAAATCTTGTTCCTAAAAAGGAGTACGCACTAGTGATTGCAGATATCCCTCATGGATACAATATCTGAAACACTACTTATGATTGTGAGCCTTATACTTACCAATCATTCAGTAAAGTGGTTTCGGGATTTGTAGATGTCACAACATCACCACTATGGAGATTTGTTGTTTTCCATTCAGACACACAATTAGGGGGCTTGTTGACAGCCTTCAGGGGTAAAGGAAAAAAAAGGAAGCAACTTCATTGGTAATATATTTGCACTATATTATCAAAATTTTGAATTTATAAATCAATTATATTTATTGATAAGTTAATTAATTGTTTTATATTTTTGTTACAGGAAAAAGCCTAATGTTCGTAGCTCAGGCAGCGATCCATTCCTGAGTGATGCTGAAAGCATACATGTTGCAACTTGGACATAGGAGGATGCTTATGAACCTCTTTTAATCAATGAAAAAAGAGGAGGAAAACATAGTCAGATATTGAGTTATAATGCCATGGTAAAAAATTAACATATGAAGAAAGGGATTTGAAAGGAGTGACTGTAAACATCTATCAAAAGCCACAAGCATTGATTAATTATCTCATAGATACATTTTCAAGAGAAGGATATTGGGTCTTAGATTTGTTCTCGGGTTCAGGTAAAGTTTCTCATATTACATATGAAATAATATATCAAGTTTTATTGTATGTTTTATCCTTCATTATTTTATTGTTTTAAAGTATGCTTCTTTATGCTATTTCACTTAAATTTAATTTTGTTTTTGGTGATTAGGTACAACAATAGCATGCTCCTTACAGAAAGGAAGAAATTGCATATCGATTGATAATGATCCACTCCAATGCAATTACATAAAACAAAGAATTAAGGCTATTCAAGTTCTTCCAGATGAACTGCAAGAAATTGGTTTGAAGAAATGAGAGTTTAGTGAAACACTTGTGGCAAAGATGTCAAAAGAGCCCCAACCCCTGTTAGGAGGGGTGTTTGGAAAGGCGCACTTTGGGGATCTTGTAGACATAGAAGACCCAATGGAAGAGGACATTGATGTCCCTGAGGAAATTCAAGCTCCAGAAAATTCCAATGTCGATGAAGAATTTGGCATGCATGATATTGTTGAATAGTTTCATGTTTTGAAGAAAATGTTAATTTTGACAATTTTTGACAATTTTTTGATCAGATATATTAGTAATGTTTTGACTTTCAGACTTTATTTTAGAAATAAAATTTCTAAATATAATGTTTTTAATATGTTTTTTACAAATAATTTGTATATTTTTTCTCGACTTTATGTGAGTCGTCACTTTTCGATAACTAATATGAAATATGATCACTTTTAGAGAAAAATTCTTTGAAAATTCATTGAAATGGTTTTAAATGTCTTTATTTTCTGGAATTATTTACAATTTTGTCAATAAAAATGCCTTATTTTGTACATAAAAATGTCTTATTTTATAGAAAAAATCGTAAAATATATATGTTTTTAATTATAAATTGCTTAAAAATGTATGTTATTTTGTTAAATTTCAAAAAACACACTTGAAAATAGAAATTAAAACTATTTTACAACAAAGATAATTCAAAGGCCCCCAAAAATGTCTCAAAATGAAAATGTGTGATACTGGCATCAACCATTTTTGAAACGGGGGTAAAAATAGCTACTAAAATTAGGAGAGAGAAAAATGAGAACTGTGTCGAGTTCTCGTTTCATAGTATAAGTGGTTGTCTCTATAAATTTTAGCAATACTTGTTTTTCCTATTGTTAGTAGCCTCTTCAAATGGTTCAAGTAACACAATAGGAAGCTAAACGAAGGAGTGTGATGTAGACGTTTCATAAATCTGAGTTTAGTGCAAATTCAAAAATTTCACCCCTCTTACTAGAGGTTTCATGAATATAATCCTTGTTATTTTTTAGTCTTAAGGGTGATATGAAGTAATTAATTACATCAGCAAACAACAACAAAGACTTCACTTCCCTTTAGTTCAAATCACTATACAAATCAAGATACCAAACAGGTGTACTTCAATACCAACAAGTTACAACCCTTGCGACACATTTTTCTAAGCATAAACCATATATGAAAATCACTTTACTGCAATAGATTTTACAGCAAAAAAATTGCTTTGTTATCTTCAATATCTTCAAGTTATATGTTAAATCACTCAATAATTTCAGCCATGTGTTATGTCAAATCAACATGAACAACAAGTGTTCGAAATTACCCAATGAAGAAGTTGCAAGCTAAATTCAAATCCGCAACTATAGAATTTTGGATAATTGAAAACTATATATATATATATAAGAAATAAAGTACATAGATCGATGGGTTGGCTCAAGTGGTTAAGATCTGTGAGTTGTAAGTAGAAGGTCTCGGGGTAAAATCCTTGGGTGGCTATGCATAGATATATAAGGGCCTCACTTGATGTCCCCATTGGTTTAGGCTCCGTAATCGGATACAGTGGGGTGAGGCCCCTTCGGGTGGGCCCCTGTGATTTCTTCATGTGGACATAAGAAATAAAGTACATGTATATACCATGGTTTTATCGCAAATTTGGCATAATATCTATCTCTCCAAACCCTATGTAGGGAAAAGCTTGAAAACCCTAGCCACCACCAAAGATTCACAACAAGCCAACACCAACACTGGAAATTCCTCCTTGGATTTAACACTACAAATGTCCAAGACATCTCTTCCTCTCCTCCTCCTCAATTAACCATAACAAGTAGCACGAAGGTTTCCAAACCCTAGTCTTATTCTCTTACTCACAAGAGATACAAGAACAATGCTTCTTTACCCTCTAGGGTTGATCACAAACCTTATCTTCTTTGCCTCCTTTAGGGTGAAATTATAACCCTATAAAACCCTTGAAATTCTCCAAGAACCCTATTTCTCTAAGAAAAATAGTGAATATAATTAAGAGTACTAAGAGAGAGAGAGGGAGAGGGAGAATAGTGCACTACACTCCTCACATCTATGAGGCAAGATTAATGATGAATGAATATATAAGTGATCATAACCTCCAATGTCATGTTCTTACCCTAGTATCTCACAAGAGCAATCTTACAAGAACAAACAACATGTATCTCTCGTCATCATGCATTCTCGTAGGGTTTCCTCATGAACCCTAACATCTTGCTCCCTGCAAGACAAGTACAAATAATGGAGTACAATGATGATATGTGAACTGACCCTCTCCTTCCTCTATTTATATGAGAGGCAAGGGAGGCCAACAATATAAAGTGGTCACAATCCACTAAAATCAACTTAGCTCTAACAAGTAAGCTCATAAGTGGTTTGCTCCCTCTCCAAGTGACACGTGCTAGCTCCAAGGTGAAGAAATCCACAAGCAAGATCCAAGGTATGATAACTACACAAGATGTGTCCAATGCTCCTCCTCCATAATCCTCCAAGGTTCCAACACTCCTCCAAATCCGTGTTCTCCTATGGTTCCACCACACCTACATGGCCATTTCCTCAACTCAAGCATCCTCAATTCAAGCACAAGCCTCTATGCAAGCAATCAACTGTGCTTGTTCCATATAGGGCTCAACACAATACTCTAGAATTTCTAATACTCCTCTTCCAAATCAAGGTGTCCATTGAGCAAGAAGTCAACCCTCCATGTGTCCATCATGAAGAAGGTCACTAATCTCCATAGGTATTCAATGCTCCAATTAAAAATGTCATGTCAACATCCATACAATGCCTAGAAATCAATGAGAAAGTCAACTCCATTGTTTTTTTCCATCATGAATCAACCAAGGGGCATCCATACACCATGCACTCCACATCACATCAACCACCCCCAAACTTGATGTAAACACTTTTGTAGTAACCCCAAAAGTTAACACTTTTCACAAACACTAGTCTTCTCCTTCTGCAACTCCACCAAACATTCCATCTATAATATGAACTTATTGCAGTCTTGAATTCAACCGAAACATTATCTTCCATCAAGGCATCATACCTCATCTTCTCAAAATAAGTGTAAAGCTCAACAATGGAATAATCCAAAGCAATATGATTAGTATATCTCCTATGAGGTACACTCACCCTCATTGAATATATGGGTGCTTCTACATGCTTATGTGTCTCATGTAACTATATGAAATCCATCTCATCTTCTTATGTACTAGAGTAGTAGGTGAAGCCATATCCACCCCCAGTCTCATCTCATACATCCACCTCTAAATCTAACTCATCTCTAACCTCTTAATCACCTTCCAAACAATAGCCTTCTCACTTGTCTTAGTCACTAAAGGGGAACCCTGAGAACTAGAAGTTCTCACATCCTCATTAAATTTCAAATCTTAGTATCACAATCTTCCATTGGTTTGGAATATTGATAATGTAAGATGTAGAAGTATCATTATATACAACAACACAAGATGCTATCATAGCATCTCAAACCTCCAAAGAACACTAACTATCAATGAATATGAAGGAACACTAACTACCAATTAATATGAAGGAACACTAACTACCGATGAATATGAAGGAGCATAACCCTAGATCATAACCCACCCTCCTAACCCCATCATTCCTCAAGTTAGCATCATGGGCCGAAATCCTCCAACAACACATCATGAGTTGTCCTAGATGTCTTGCAAAGATGACCACATCTCCATAATAGACTGATACAAGTGGATCATATCTATCAAAATAACAAATATTTACATATACACAATAGCCTTCTCACTTTCTTCAATCACTGAAGGGGATCCTTGAGAACTAGAAAATGTCACATCCTCATTAAATTTCATGTCTTAGTATCACAATCTTCCATTGTGTTGGAATATTGATCATGTAAGATGTAGAGGTATCATTATATCCAAATAACAAGATGCTATCATAACATCTCAAACCTACAAAGAACACTAACTATCAATGGATCTGGAGGAACATAACCCTAGATCATAACCCACCTACCTAACTCCATCATTCCTTAAGTCAGCGTCATGTGCAAAAATCCTCCAACAACACATCATGAGTTGTCCTGGATGCCTTGCAAAGATGACTATGTCTTCGTAACTGACCAAGACAAGTGGATCAGATATATCAAAATAACAAATATGTACACCTACACAAATCCAAGCCATCTTGAAATACTAAGATCATGGTACAAACAACCCACGTGGGGTTGTCAATAACTTATGAAGATGAGAATCACTCTCATGCACCTCAAAACCTATGGCACTAAAGAAACAACCTTAACATGATCACCTCCCTCTTTTTTAAAGAATTTTGAATAAAAAGTAGCATCAAGGTCAACTCCCTCTCCCTAAGACCAACAACCATGTACCTATACTCTACAACACTCCCATTAACTGCAAGCCTAGTGATTCCACAATAGGTTTTGAACATTTATCCATGGTATACCACCATGCTTTCTCTACATATGCTTCCTTAAAGGTAGAAGGATCATCCAACTTATGATTGGAATGTACAAGTTCCACAAGAATAGTAAGCAACCTATAAATTACACCATCTTGAACACCTCGAGCAAGATTCCTTGGACAAGATAGACAACAATCTTCAATAGTTCACTATTATCCCTAAAACACAACTCTGCATTGATGATCTACCGAACAAGAAGTTGAAAGACTAATTTTCTTTAACCCCGTGAACATACAAAACATCATTCAACTTAAGAACATAACCAACGTTATTCAGAGTGAAATGAATCCAAATACTTTCATGGGATATGTAGTATCAACATCCAACTCCACACACATACCTCCCTCTTGCTCCTAAAGCATGCTAAAGAGTTTCATGTCATAAATGTCCACATACCATCCAACACTTGACACAAAGTTAGAAGATAGACAAGAGACCATGCAGAAGGTGGTATTAAATTTGGATGGTCCCTCATCCACTCCTACTATGTACCTACTGCAATCAATTTGGAATTCCCATTCTTCTTCTATAGACACTCATAGGCATAATTTCCCATATAGAAACACCTAAAACATTTCACCTTACTAAATTATTTCTTTCTTGTACCTGAATTTTCCTGCTTGCCTTTATTATTCCCCTTCTTTCTTTATTTCTTTCTCTTCCCAATGAAATCAACTTCTTCCACTTCCTTTTTGCTACACTCCAACCTAATCTATTATTGCACAAGGTTCTCCCAAAGCTTCACAAAATCTCCCAATTTCTCACAAGCACAACTACCTTGGATGAATGGCATCCAAAATGGAGCAATTCCATTCAAGTTAGTGGACACCAAATCCTTATCTTCTACCTTCACCCCTATGGTATCCAATTGAGCTCTCAATTTGTTACCTTGGTAAGGTATCTCACCAGTGTATCTATCTTGTTTATGGATACAAATGAAATCTTTTTCCTCGAGAGAATCTTTAAAGAAACATAAGAACTTTGATATAATCCAACCAAAGTATCAAACATATCCTTATCGGTTTCCTTCTCCACAATGATGATAATGAAGTTATCCTTCGCCAAATCAATAATGATTCACTCTACCTTGGCCTCATTCTTGACATCAACAACCAACAAATTTGGATTGGTAGAGGCAGTTATCACTTTATCAACATGATCCCAAATATTAGTTTCCTTCAAACTAATTTGTAACCTAAGCTTCCAAGGTATGAAATTGGAAGCACCGTACAACCTATCATACTCTCTAAAATTGAGAGCCATCATGCTATAAATATAAATCATACCTAAAAGAAAAATCAGTAACAAATAAGTTGAACAACACTTCAAGGGTTTAAGCTCTTATCCCAAGAAACTTAGGGTATCACACTCAATAAACTATAAATAGATCAAGCACCACTCCCATGTAAAATCCAACTAAAATATCCAACCCCCTTTGAACCAAGATATAATTAGACCAATAAGCTTTGATACTATGTAGAAATTTTGTGAATATGAGTTTTACTAAAACTATAAAAATTTCACTTCTCTTACTAAATATTTATGGGATCTAATACTTGTTTCATCCTTAGGGTTGATCTAAAGTATTTTGTTATAACATGAGACAACAACAAATACTTCATTTCCCTTTAGTCCAAATCACTAGGAAACTCAAAATAAAATATACCAAACAAGTGTAGTTCAATGCCACAAATTACAACTCTTGAGACCACTTTTCCAAGCATATATCAAATTTAAAAATCACTTTATTATAGCAGATTTTACAGCATAAAATATGCTCTCCTATCTTCAAGTTATATGTTAAATCACCTAACAATTTCATCACTATGTATGTCAAATCAGCATGAACACCAATTGCTAGAAATTACCCAATCAAGATGATAATGCAACCTCGAATTCAAATGCAATTACACAATTTTGGATAGTTGAAAACTTCACACACACACACACACACACACATGCGCATGCGTGCGCACACAGTAAATGAATTACTTGTACATACAACATATGTATCACAAATTTGGCACAATCTCTAGCTCTCCAAACTCTAGCCAGGAAAAACCATGAAAACCCTATCCACCACCAAAGATCCACAAAATTAGCATCAACATCGGCAAGTCCTCCTTGGATTCAACATCTATCTCCCACAAGTGTCCAAGATTCCTCTTTTTATTCTCCTCCTCAATCAAGCATAACAAGTAGCACCAAGGTTCCCCAAACCCTAGTCTTCTTCTCTCATGAGAGTTAAAAGAACAATGCGTCTTTACTCTCTAGGTTTTATCACAAACCCTATCATCTTTCTCCCTACAAAACAAGTACAAATAATAGAGTGCAATGATCATATGTGAAATGTAACTCTTCCTTTATTAATATGAGATATAAGGGAACCAACAATATGAATTGGACCTAATCTACTACAAGAAACATAACTATACACAAACAGGCTCACAAGTGGAGTGATCATTTTCCTATTGACACATGTCAAGCTCCAAGGTGAAAATACCCACAAGAAAGGGTCCAAGGCATGGGCCACTCCATGAGATGTGTCAAACACTCCTCCTCCACGAGGCTTCAAAACCTTCCTCCAAAGTCATGTGTTCCTCTAGGTCCACCACACCTACATGACCACTCCCTTAACCCTAATGTCCTTAATTAAAAAACAATCCTAATGCAAGGAACCAAGTGTGCCCATGCCATCTACGACTCAACATCCTCCTCCAAAATTCCCAATTATCTTCCTCCAAAGGTAAGGTGTCCTCCAAGTGAGCAAGCAACCCTCCATGTGGCCATCATGAAAAAGGTCACTCAGTTCCATAGGTCTCCAATGCTCCAAGAAATAATTCCATATGAACATCCATACAATGACTAGAAATCAACGAGCAAATCAACTCCATTTTTTCTATTCATCATGGAAAAACCAATGGCCATCCATACACCATGCACTCCACATCACATGAAGCACCCCCAAGCATGGTGTAAACACTTTTGGAGTAACCCCAAGAGCTAACATATGAGATGTAATAAAGTAGTAAAGTTGATACCTTACAACACCTTAAGTCTTTTCCTTTAGAGTTTATACATTGTGGAGAGATAATACGTGTGATAAAACACATTCAACTCATACAAAAACTTGGGGAAATTTGTATCTTTTAATAAAGATGTGATATTTTATACAGTTTAATAAAATATATACAAATTTCTACGGCCACCTAAAGTTACACAATGTATGTGACCCTCATCATATTATTTCTCTATCATGTGGTAGTCTTCCATGTGCCTCTGGAAAGCATCGCATGTAAAAATTATGTGAGGGAACATGGAACTTTGTCATATGAACTATATAATTTTAACAACTTGAAATGTTAGTATGTATTGCACAAGCATAAAAGTCCCACAACTTGAAAGTTTGTGTGACAATGTTTATCATCAACCTAAGTTTTCAAGAAAATCACACATACATTGGTTTGTAAATGGAGGTGATATAATGAATTATCTCTAAAACAAAAGGGAATAAGTAAATAAGTGCCCCTTTTAGGTGGAAATTCACCCCTAAATCTAGTAGGTTCGATTTTTTCGGTAGTCAAAATTCCACTTGATTAATGAGAATTCTAACCATAAAAATTTTCCCTTCAAAATTTTCACACATATTAAAACAACCCAAATTGTCTAACTTTATAAAACATGACTAGATTTATCATAGAACTTTACGTCATCGAAATAAAAAAAAATCTACTTTTTAACTCATTCTCAGTTAAAAGTTGTCAAATCATATTACACTACAAGGAAAACTCCCCATAGTGGAGATTATAGTGGATGTTTTTAGTGTTACAAGATTGGTGAAAATTGTCAAAAAAAACCTCCGCTACAACCTCCATTTTTGGTAGAGGAGGTTTTGGTGGAGGTTATAACGGATATTCACTATAACTAACAAATTATGAGCCGTCGGAAGTTATAATGGAGGTTTTTTCGGTGCTTTTAAATTTATTATGCGCATTGGTGCGTATATGCGTTGTAAATGCACTGGATGTAGACGTAGCTGTGATTACAATATATTGTAAACACATCCTTGCATATACCATTATATTAAGCACTAGTGTGTGTAACCTTTACATCAACACCGATGCATATATTTCAATGTAGACATACATGTGCTTACAATATATTGTAAACACATCGGTGCGTATACCATTCTATTAAGCTCCAATGCGTGAAACATCTGCATCAACACCGGTGTATCATGTATTATATAAAACCATTGGTGTGTTTTAATATATAAACACTCTGGTGCTGATGTTGTAATATATATGCATTGTTGTGTGTTTTGTATTTAAAAACCCGGTGAATATATTATCCCCAAAAATCTACAGTGCGTAAAGTTTCTTTAAAATCACTAATGTGGAATGTTTGTTTAAAAGCGTCAGTGCTTATTTTTTGTAAAAAACACTAGTGCTTATTTGTAAAAGGCATCAATACTTATGTTTGAAAAAACACATCGGTGCTTCAGTTATATGAAGAGCACCGATTTGTATGTTATATAAAAGAGCACTAGTGGGTAAATTTTGGTAAGGTTTAGTGGTGAATTTTTCCATGCTCCAGATTTGGAAATATAGTTTCTTATTTTTATTTTTATTTTTACAAATTTTCAATTAATCATTCAATAATCCAATATTTTTTATAATAATATTTATTTTTATATTTTATGTATTAAATTTGGATATTAGTTTATTACACATCTATTCATTGTAACCACGTAAATCATTAATATATTTAGCATTTAAATTGATTATCATAAAATCAGATATTTTTATAATAATATTAATTTTTATATTTCAATTATTATGTTTCAATAAGCATGTTGATTACACCTTTGCCCATTGTCACAATGTAAATCATTCATATATTTAATCAATAAAACATTTTGCAACATTTAAGAATGTTATAGAAGAATAAACCCATTTTATTATCTATGAATAAGAATCCAAAATATGGGACAACATAAAAGTCCTCAAGAATCAAAATCTCATTTTGACATGGTTACAATTACTGATAACATATCCTGATCTAATTGGGAAGATGTGTCCAGATTGAACAAAATGGTTGTTTTTCATACATACAAATTCCAAAATGTACAGCTTGGAGTAACAACATTCAAATGTATTGATCATCTTTCGTCGTTCGAACTCTTTTAGTCACTCAAGCTACTTCCATGCCTCATCTCTTCATCAACTTTAGGGGATATTGTTCCTGAGTTATTTGAAATGTTTTGTTGACTGACTTCATTTTGTTCCATATTTTCATGTTCCATCTACAAGCATAAAAATAAAATGTGATGAGTATATCTACATTTACAAAAAATATAATATACATAACTACATGAATGAAAAAGTGTACCAGTTCAACGAGTGAACCATAAACTTCACACATATTTTCAAAACCATTCATCATTCCATGTGTCGATAAATCATGTGTTGTATCCACTCCATACTTTGTTTCTTGTGAGTTTCATACGCCATGACAAAGCATACATATAGTTAAAATTTTCTTATTTTTCCAATATTTATAAAATAAGAGACAATATAAAACAACATAGTTACTTACAAACTGTTAAATTAACCCTTGATACCCCAACATATACTCGCAACCCATACTTAATCCAATGTCAAACAAAAGATCGGATGGCTCTTCATCATATCTTAGCACATGTTAGAAAACATCCATGTATAATTTTAAATTAATTAAGATATAAACATCACATGAAATATGAAATCTGAACCAAAACACAAGTACTCACAAACTTTGTGATCAATCCTTTTATGCCTTGTCGTCTTGTCTTATTCTCTAAATGAGTGGCATTTTCTTTTCTTTTTACAACAACAAAACAATTGAAAACTAGTATTTTATGTGATAATTAAACTCTTTGCACATTAACAATAAATCAATGATTGCATACAGGATGGCTCCCCCTACAATGTGGTTACTAATATTCATTTCTTTGACCATCTCAGGGTACAACATTTTTTACATCCCTATCGACATCTTTCAGATATCATGTCGTTCTTGCTTCGTAATTTTAGCAATCTTCCCGAGAAATGGAAAAATCGATTAATATTTATATGAAAAGAAACATAACAAAAATATTTAGTAAATTCTTGGACAAGTATATACATATCATAGAATTTGTTTTTAGCAATAATACTTTTTAAATGATTCCTTTTTGTTATTGTATATTTTTAACATTGCAAGTCTCACTAGTCTTAGTGCCCACTACTCTGGAAACACTTCTTGTAGTTTACTTATAACCTGATTCTTAGAGTCATTGTATTGATTTTTTATTGTAAATGAAAAGTACATATATACATTCTTTCCACTATATCCCTCAAAATTTTATAAAATTGTTTCCACATTTCATTAACTTCCAACACCACTACAATTGAACTAATGACCAATTAATCATTATTTGTATTCTTCTTAATTTTTATCTTCTTAGGGCATCTTATTTCCTCGATGTCTATCCTTACACAATGTTCAACACATATGAAATCCAAAGTTTGAAACATGTTATCAATTATTGTTGAGAAGCATTGTTAGAAAGAAGACAAACAAAAACCTCATCTTTATCACCTTTTGATCCACAATTCCTTTGTTTCCAATAATTTCTTAAATATTTTTTGCTCTTCTTCACTCATATTATGAAAAATCTTATAGAGTTTCCTTAAGTTTTTTCTCTGCATGACGTGTAAACTAATACACATAATCTAAACATACAAAAAATTCAAATATATTACATTTACATTAAAATTACAAAAAACTTTCCATATTATTTGTTTTGGATGTGTTTCCCTTGCTCCCTTTGCAATGATTTTCTTTCCATGATATTGTATTGGCTATCTTTTATCAATAAACAACCTACATAATGAAACACATAAATTGTGAAATAATTTTTTACACACTAAGTAAAAAATTTCAGTTAAACAATTATCTAGTTCAATCGTTGTGCATAGTACAATGACTCAACACTGGTGCTCTTTTTATGCAATAGTGCACTAGTGCTCTTTTTATGTAAGAAATCATCGGTGTGTATATTATGTAATATGCACACCAGTTAACCTGTAATATTTTTAAACCTACAGTAACGGTGCGCCCGACAAGAATACACTCACTGATGTGTCTATTCTATACAATGCACACCATGGACCGTGGAAACATTTTTGAAAAAATGTTTGATAGCGATAGTCTGGATAGGTCAACTTCGAATCGCATTATGATATTGGACCAAGAGCAATCCAAAGCTCCATATACTAATATATATAACCAAGAAAACTATATATCAAGAATCAAATCTTAATTTGAAAAAGAAAGAGAAATAAAAAACAAAAGGAAAGCAAGGAGAACCTTAGGGTTTCCAGTAGTGAAGGTAACTCTAAAGGAAGAAGAACACAAGGGTTTGCAGCATTGAAGGTAACTCTTATATGCTCTATTTTATTTTAAAAAATATAATATTTATGTCATTTTTTAAATCTATTGAGGGACAAATTACCCAAAATGTCTTCTCTGCAAAGTTGTTTGTGTCCACGGTGATCCCTTACAAAATTTCTCTTCAAATAAATCTGCCTCTCCAAACTATTATGTGTTAAATCTCTCTTGCATAAGTCTCTCCTCAAACTTTGGGGAAAAATATTTAGGGATGAGGGTTTTCTTTTATTTTTAGAATCATTGTCTTAAAATCAAATTCTCGATAATTTTTTCATTTCATATTTTGGTGCATTGATGATAAAGGCACACAACCCTTTTTTTAAATCGAGATTATGGTGCTCCAATAAGAAACAAGTGCAACGGTGACCTTTTCTGACACAAACACACTGTATAAATAATAAGACAAATGAAAATATAAATTTTCGAAATTTTAGTTCAAGATTCTGGTTCGCTAATCCAATAATAACGTATTGGATTTTTAATTTATATAAGCACACCTGATAAACAACAAGACAAAATAAAATATACAATTTTCATAAGTTTTTGATTGGGATATCCGTGCTCTAGTAAGCTAATAGTGCACCAGTGACTTATACTATATAATAGCACCGGTTACACAACAAGATAAAAAATGGAAGTGAAAACTTTTGCAATTAATACTTTGCGGAGGTGGTTGCAAAGGTTTTAATCAATGCACATCTAGAAATGTGGGCACCAATGCACTTACCATGTTTAGGTGCATCGATGCATCAATTTAGAAAAAGGTGCATTGATTACTTAAAAAAAATGTAAGGTGGTGTATGTTTTCCAATTTTTATTTTAAGAATGAAGACATGTATTGATTGTATTTTTGACTCAAATATATGGGGGAGAATGATAAATCAAATGGTTGATTCTTCAAATTCCTACTCATTCCATTGTAGGAATATGTAATGATGACTTGTGTGGTATTGTTGGTAAAATATCATTAAAAGGTATTCTCAGAGTGAATAACTCCACGGTTCATAATTGTATTGAATGAGAAGACATTTATTTGTACATTTGTATGTGGTTGTTGGATTTCACCTTCCAACGGATCTTTGGATTCCTATGGGATCTTCCTATTCTCAAGGATAATTACAATATTTACAATTTTCTCTTGGAACCATAATCCCAAAGGATTACATTTCCAAAATACCCCCCCTTGTGTTTGTAAGTCTGAGCATGGTTTATAAACTTTTCAAACTTTTCTCTTCCAAGTGCTTTGGTGAAGATGTCTGCAACTCGCTCATTCGTGGAACAATGTCATAGATGAATTGTTTTGGCCTCTACATGACGTCGAATCAGATGATATTTTTTGTTGATGTGTTTGGTTTGATCATGGAATCTGGGATTCTTGGACAACTTGATTGTAGAAGTGTTGTCAATCAATAAAGGAGTGGAGTTCTCTTGTTTCTCCTACAAATCTTCGAGTATCTTCCTAATCCACACTATCTCTTTCATTGATTCAGTAGTAGACACATATTCTGCCTATGTTGTCTAATTTGTTGGAATTGACTGTTTGCATGATCTCTAGGAGACAATTGTTGATCCAAGACTCATTGTATATCCAGAAGTAGACACTCATGTCTCTTTGTTTCCATCGAAGTCTGAATCGGAGTACCCTATAAGTTTGAATTCATCCATATTATAGTATTTGAGTCCAAAGTCTTGAGTCCCCTTCAAGTATATTAGAACACTTTTTGCAACAAACTAGTGTCATTCACAAGGTTTGTGCATGAACCTTGAAAGGATGCCAACAACATATGAAATATCTGGTCTGGTGGTGGTAAGGTAGATAATGCTTCCTACAAGCCATCGGTACTTGGTGCACCCTCAAGTTCTTTTTCTTTAATCGATGTGAGCTTCAACTTTTGTTCCATTGGAGTTGAGAGAGGGTTGCATTCTTCCATGCAAAATCTGCTCAACAATTCTCCAACATACTTCTTCTAGGAGATGAATATGTACTTAGGATGTTGAGTGACTTCCATTCCCAAGTAGTAGTGAAGGTGGCCCTACTAATTTGTCATTTCAAATCCCTTCTTCAAATCTTTCTTTATGGATGCAATATAACTTTCATTGTTCCCTGTCATCAAAATATCATCTACATACACCACAAGACACACTATAGATCTTCCAAGTTTCTTTACAAACAATACATTGCATCATCAAGATTATAATGTTTGAAATTTAGCTTCAGAAGATGCTTGGTTAGCTTTTCATACCATGCTTGAGGTGCTTGTTTTAGGCCATACAAGGACTTAATGAACTTACATACTTTATGTTCTTGTCATTCACAACAAAGTCTTGTGGCTAAGACATGAAGACATTCTCTTTCAAGTATCCATTCAAGAAAGTTGTTTTTACATCCATCTGGTGGAGTTTCCACCCTATTTGTGCAGTCGGAGGCAATAAGGTGTGGATGGTAGCCCATTTTGTTGTGGGAGAGAACATCTCTTCATATTCAATTCCTTCCTTCTATGCATAGCCTTTTGCCACAAGCCTCGCTTTGTGCTTGTCAAGTGAGCCATATGATATGTATTTGTTCTTGTATACCCACCTATAGTCGATTTGTTGGTTCCAACTAGAGGATCAACCAGCTTCTAGGTTCAATTATTTATGAGTGCATCATATTCATTTTGCATGGATTATTTCCATTCATCACGAGCACATCACAAGTAGAAGCCTCTTCAAAGGAAGTTGGTTCAAAGTTAGTAGATAAATTATATTCACAATCAAATGAGACATCCATGTCAATACCTGAGTTATCTACATCTCCTTCATCTTCTTGTTTGGTTGCGTTTCTTGTTCCTATTTTTCCAACCTCATATGGATGGACACTTTCAAGTGTCTTTGTGGCCCATTTAGGAACTTTCTGTGATGGTCCAAGTTGATCAGCTAGTGGTGCTTCATTTTCTTCAAGATTAAGTCTTCCAATTCTCTCAATCACATCATCGAGTTGAACCTCTTGTTCAGGTGAAGTGGAATGAACTTCTTTTCCATGAGTTTCTTCATGAGAGGGTGTTGGTGCTTCAAATGGAAATTCTATAGATTGATCCAAGATAGGGATCCCCCCTTCAAGATGCGTAATTTCATTATCAACTTCATAATATGTCTTTATATGGGAAAATTTCTCCAGACAATCAAGATATCTATCAACAGAGTCATCATTTTTATTAGTTTCAAGAAAAGTGACATCTCTAGAAACAACAAAATTCTTGTTTACCTCATCATAAAGGCATTGTTCCTTGGAGGTGTCTGAATACCCCAAGAAAATGCATTTTTGACTTCGAGCACCAAGATTGTCTCTTTGATCCTTTGGTATCAAGGCATAGTAGGTGGAACCAAAAACCCTGAGATGCCTCACTGATGGCATGTGGACTCGTCTTCAAGAGCATAAGATGGACTTCTATTTTTCAAATAGGTTGCACACAATACTACATCACCCCAAAACATAAGTTTTACATTCTTGAAAAACATCATTGAGCATACCATATTCATTATGGTTCTATTCATTCTTTCTGCCACACCATTTTGTTGAGGGTTGTAAGGAACTAAAGTTTGACGTGCAATCCCATGTTGACGAATATAGTATTGAAAAGTATTAGAAGTGTATTATTTTCCATTGTCAGTACAAAATGTGTCAATATCAAATTGTGCTTGATTTTCTATCCATGCATGAAATTTTTTGAATGTTTGAAATGCTTCAGATTTTGTCTTTAACAAGTATACACAACACATTCTATAGTAGTCATCAACAAAGGTCATGAGATATATATTACCATTGGTAGAAGGAATATGCATGGGGCCACATAAGTCAAAGTGAACCAACTCTAACTTTATACATGCTCTAAATTTTGACTCTTGAAATGGTTGCTTACTATGTTTGCCTAATATGCATGCATCACATTTTTTAATCTTCTTAGGAATGGTGGGAAAACCAAAGACACCATTCTTTCTCAAAAAACGAATACTATTATAATTTAGATGGCCATATCTAGCATGCCATAACAAACTAGATGATAGATTACCTTCTCCATGGTGAGAGAAGTAGGAAAAGTTCTGAACTTTTGTAGATGAGCCTTTAAGCTTCAAAAACTTTCCATCTTCATATTTGGTCATGCTGACCTGGTTGTCAGAGGACTTTCTTATCTCTACGATTCCATCGAACATGTGGATGGAATGGCCTTGCTATCGAATCTCCACCAATGATAGCAGGATTATTTGTAACTATGGAATATAGAGAACAATCTGCAATAAAAAGTTAGGGAATCTAGGTAGTTTGAGCTTGATGGAACCAATTCCCTTTGGCTTAAGGCTAGATTTGTTTGCAAAATACACTATGCCATATACAATGTCATTCAGTTCTTCAAAATAGTATTTTCTAAATGTCATGTGGGATGTTGCACCAATATCAAGCAGCCAAGAATCTTTATAAGATGAAACGTATGTGATTTCATTTATTCCAAGATTAGAATGTGCAACAATACATTAAGCATATTCAAGAGATTTACCAACTTCTTGGCCCTTACTTTTGTCTTCTTTCTTATGATTATGTCTTTCTTTGATGGAGTCCCAAGGGGCCCAACACTGCTCTACTCCATGTCCATTTCTCCCATAGAGCTTACACTTCAAATTTGGTTTTTTGCTTGAGTTGTTTCTGCCCCCTTGCCTCTAAATTTTTTTCTTTCTCGTCCTCTTATGTTTTTCTCTCCCTTGGACTGGTTCTGAGGAAGGAAAAGGGTCTTCACTACTCCAACTATAGATGCAAATGAATGCATCTTCTGCAACTTTCAACCCTGTAACCTACAAAGAAATGGTATTTGCGATGCAAAGAAGAAAAGGTGTAGGTCTAAGTCTCTGCCACCTACTTTACAACATTCTAAAACAATATTTGCAACAAAAATTCAGTTAGATAGAAGCACTCTTTGCAATAAGCTCTATACAATGAAAATACATAATCTCTACAATCTCTTCAAGGTTCAATGCAGATCTTCAAGGTGGTCCTCTACGCAGCTCCAAGATGACATTCCTATAGTCTTCGATGTATCAATAGTATACAATGACCACTCTCACCATTATGCAGTTTATATGCATGCCTTCATAAAAAAAATAGGGTTTTGACAATACATAGGTAAAATTCAAGGCAACTCTTCAATATGTGATATATTGTGCAGCAATATGTAATGGTGGGAAAAACAACAAGCATTCAATCCAACTCCAATCATTTAGTTCACATTAACAAAATAAAATGAAATAATACCAGTCCTCATGCAGAAGGTCACAACTCCATGTAGATTAGGGTTTCAGAGAGGTATCTTAAAAAATACACACGAGTGTAATCTCAACACAACAAAGGGAGGTCGCATATCAAGTCATTGTACGGTCTTGTGAATGGTTCTCACCATAAAGGAAGCTCTCACCAAGATGGAGCTTTAATAAAAAAATGAAAAACGCACAGCTCCAGACTTCACTTGCGTTCGCAGCAACCATGAATAGAAATCCCACGCACAATGATTGGTTTCACGCCCCAAAGAGAGAGATCGCAGCTTTTTCATGCCCCACGAGAGAGGTCGCAAATCTTTCATGCCCCAAGAGAGGGGTCGCAGCTCATTCAAAATTTTAATGCACATAATCTTCATTTCCAATCTAATCTTGAGATTCCACGCACGCACCAGTGAATAGAGGCATCTCTTTATTCACCAGTGGAAACACCCTTCAGTTAAAATGTAGCTCGCATTAGGAGTATCCACCAACACTTTCACCAACGAGCTCTTCACACTTCAAAGCAGCCTCATGCAGTACATCCACGCAAGGAGGAAGTCTTCAATTATTTTCAAATGCTCACACAACATTCAAACCTTGGAGAGAGGTCGCAACATTCAATCTTTCACGGTTACATAACACTCCACACTCCCAAAAAAAGGGCACTCCACACTCCCATCAGTTCACAGACTTCACAACAGCAAGGAGAAGGAGCTAGTGTTCAAGATCCATGATATCGATTGGTGATGCTCCATGGGATAGGGTTCATTGTGGAGAGAGTATGAAATGAAGCACCATCTCTAAATCACAACAATAGTCTATGCAACACCAAATAATGAGATGCAACAACCAACAATTTTTAAAATTTTAATGCATATTTAGCCAAGACACCCACTCCAATTGTGGAGTCTTCACCCACAGTTTTCAATGCCAGCAGTCTCCATGCACTACTAACAACTAATTAGGGTTTAGAACTTCACCAACAAATATTTTAGCATTCCACCAACAAATGAAATACTCAAAATGGACTAGGGTTTACAGTGGATAGAAACGCTTATGGAGGACAAGAAAGAAATAGAGCCAAACATTGAGAGGAATGACACTGCAAAATTAGGTTCTAGAAAAAAGAATCACTCAGTCCTGAGCTTGCAGGTCTGAGGAGTGGTAATATGCTAGAAATGAGGAGACACAAAGGCTAGATTGAGGAAATACAAACCTAAAAATGTCATAGCATTAAAACAACATGGCTCTGATACCATTGTTAAAGAGGAATAACGCCATAATGCCATAGTTCATAATTTTATTGAATGAGAAGACACTTATTTATACATTCGTATGTGGGTGTTGGATTTCATCTTCCAACGGCTCTTTGGATTCCTACGGGCTCTTCATCTTCTCAAGGATAATTACAATATTTACAATTTTCCATTGGAACCATAATCCCAAAAGATTATGTTTCCAACAGGCATAGCGTTAATATTATAAAATAGATTTATACCACATGCATCATGTAATAAATTCTCTTGAAACCATTATTTATATAAGGGAGGTGGAAAACTATTTATCCCACATGTGTTATGGGATGTAAATATTCCATACATCTAGCTATATAATAGAGGTGAAAGAGAATCTTTTGGGTATGTTGTGTTATGTTGTGGAAACACATATCATTGTGACATGAAGGATATCAGGTGTATTGTTCTCTTGTTCTATTGTCTCTTGTTTCTTACATGATTATTTGTTGTTTGTATTAATAGAAGGCTAGGCTAGTATATTCTTACTTTGCATGTTAGAAAATGTATTGTTGTACGTTTATGCATATTCTCAATATTCTAACATGGTATCAGAGTCAGTTGTTTTGCTCTACCTTCTTTGGTATTTTTTTTTAGAAAAAAAATTCAAACCCTAACCCTCACCATTTTTTTTTTAATTTTTCAAAAAAAAACAAGTTTATCTTGATTTGTTTGTGGGTCTGGGTTAAAATCAATTGTATACTAATTTGATATCAAGGATCTATTTATATTGTAGCAGATTTGGTTTGTTTTTTTCTCTGGTTGTGTTTTGTTGCAGATTTCTATATGGGACAACAAATGTTTCGTAATTTTCCAAATTCTTCACAAGTTTCGGTCAATTTGGGGAATATTCACATCTTCTGGTCTACGTAAGTGTGAATTCATGCATTTCCTTCAGTGAAAGCATGAATCATTCATGCCTCTTTTGTACAAAAAGTGTGAATGCATATGTTTCAGCCCTAATTCCTTGATTCTGGTGTTGTGACCTATGTTTCTACTATAGAGTTGCAGATCTGTCTATTAGCTACTATTAGGCTTCGGTCTTGGTGAGAAATTTTTGGTTTATTCTCTATTATCTTGGAATTTTTGTTATTAGAATCTTGTCTTTTTGCATTAAGGTTTTATGTTCTTAGTTTAATTATAATGTTTCTAGAGGTTGTTTTGTTCCTG
Source organism: Larix kaempferi (assembly GCA_027924585.1). Taxonomy (NCBI): domain Eukaryota; kingdom Viridiplantae; phylum Streptophyta; class Pinopsida; order Pinales; family Pinaceae; genus Larix; species Larix kaempferi. Next base: position 4,054,858 of record BSBM01000344.1, on the reverse strand, counting down.
TTTTATTTGTCTCTAACCTTCTTGTGTGGAAGATGTTTTGATATTTTTCAGGGACATGTATCTCTAGTATGTTCTCATGGTGACCACAATAAATGGACCTATGTTTAGGGATTAGTTGCTTAATGACTATATTTTTCATATATAAATGATATCATTATTTTATTTGATCAATTTTTTGCTCAATATTCTAACATGGTCTCACTCTTCTAATAATGATGATGCTTCTAATATGGTGCCATATTTAGCTTAATATTTATGTTGTTGCTAACCCTTGTTTGTGTGTAAAAGATATTTCTTATTTCATATTCTCTATCTTTCATATGTCATGATATGTATTTTATTTGTCATTATGGGCTTATCATGTTTATTATATGTTTTACTCTTGGAAGTTCTTTTGTGCAGATTATCTCTCTATTTACTTGACTTCATCCATAGGAGTATTTTGTGAATATTTGTGGGACAACTTGGTTCTGCCTTTCCTTCCTATCTTAAGAATATTATTGTGTCTATCTCTAGTTCTTTAGCATTGTTCCTATTTCCAGCATATCCTTAACAACAACAAAGTTGAAACCTTTTTCTTATCCGGGATGGTTGAAGTTATAATTAAAAAGGAAGGTAATGTAATCAAATACCATATCATATCACCATATTCTAGTAATAATGTATGAAATGAACGTCCATCTTCTACTATAAAGTCATGATGATTATATGTGGGGCACACATTTCGATGGATACGATTTTGTGTCATGTATTCATGTTGAGTCTACTACATAGTTCTTGCATCTTTCAGCTTAGTTGTGAAGATTTGCCGCTTAGAAAACATTTCGAAGGATAGACCATTTGGGTCTTGTATTTGCGATGTAATCTTCAGTGGAGTTCTTCGGTTATGAAGATTGTCTACTGGAAACATTTCGATGTATAGATTTGGGGTTCTTATATTCATGATGATGTCTATTGTAGAGTTCTTTCAGTTATCAGTTGAAATATGGTTGTGATGACTGTCTTCTAGCCATAGTTTCTGATGTATTGGCCATTTGAGGTTTATGTACACTATTGTGGTTTTCTACAAAAGTTATTTGTACAACTTGATTAGGGTGCAGTTTCATGATTTAGTGAGAAGCTGTCGTTATCTTCATCAAGTCCATGAGGCAAAGTGTGTTCTTATTCACATCTTATGGGGAATTTTGGAAGTTGTCATCAAGGGGTGTGTTAAGGCAATACCACATTCCTCCATTTGTATTATTTATCCTAGTCATCATTAAGGGGGAGTATTGGAATATGTAATGATGACTTGTGTGGTATTGTTGGTAAAATATAATCAAAATGCATAAATAACTCTAATATTATAAAATAGAGTTATCCCACATGCATCATGTAATAAATTCTCTTCTAACCATTCTTTATATAAGGGAGGTGCAAAGACTATTTATCCCACATGTGTTATGGGATGTAAATATTCTATACCTCTAACTATATAATCAAGGTGAAGGAGACCTGTTTGGGTATGTTATGTTATGTTTTGGAAACACACATCATTGTGACATGAAGTGATGATGGAGTGTGATGTGATGCTTATGTGAGGATGCCATGTATTGTAAGATGGGTATTTATGGAGAATAGAGAAGACCAACCTTCTCGTGGATGTTTCCCCATTTGGTGTTTTATCACGTATATCTCATGTATTGTTCTCTTGTTCTTGTCACTGGTTTCTTACATGATTATTTTCTATTTGTATGGATATAAGGCTAGACTAGTAGATTCTTATTTTGCATGTTAGTAAATGTATTGTTGTATGTTTATCCATATTCTCAATATTTTAACATCCATATCGCTCCAATTTCAAGTTTTCCCTTGCCATCACCAATAAGTCCATATTTATTTAATTTTTATTATCTAATTGAATTCATGTTGTCTTTGCAAGTGCATTTGAATAATTGAGCATTGACTTTTGCAGGATCCGGATTTTGGATCAAGTTCGAATCCACGTGATATTCCAACACTTCCAAAAATCCAAAAGGTGTAATTTGGAGAAACATACCGCAAGCATATGGTAGATGAAAATGGAAGGTCACTTTACCATGCCAACTATAACATGCCATCATCCAATAACCATCTTGAACCAATGGTACTTCAACATGAATTGGATCTATTTTATGACACCCCGGTAGTATGTGGTTGTTCAAACTGTAAAGGGTTTAAGGTAAAACCTAGGTGTGTCACATTGTCCCATTATATTAATGACCGACTACCCAAAGTTGATGGTCTAATACCCCCCACTACGGTAATGATCCAATAGGTAGAATATAAAATAAATGTAGGAAAACTTCCATATGCTCATTAGTTGAAAATTTGGAATCCAAATCAACCATGTTTCATCCTAAATTGACCAACCCATCTCCTTTTTTGAGTAAATAGAGTGTTCTAATGATCCAACATATGATATAAATACTACCCAAAGCATATCTACGAGGAGATCCAAAAAGTTGTATGAGGCAAGAGAGAAAATGTCCAAGTACAAACAAAGGTCAATTCAATTTTTGGAGGGTAGCAATGACTTCTCTCTTCCCATTCATCTGCAAAGTAAATACCAAACCAATTACAATCGTGCTTTATATGGTGCTTAGTCGTATTCACTACATGTGCCTGATGTTGGGAATGAGTTATCCTATTGTGGTAACAATTACATGATCACAAAGTCTAAAATAGATGTTGCAAATCTTGGGTTGTTTATCCTTTCGCATGTGTTTTTTCCTCCCAAACAATTAGTAGCACTTATGTCATTTTGTGGTCCTCTTTATTGTCGATTTGATTATTTGAATATTATTAAATGCAAGCATAACATTTCCATGTATAGTATGTGCATGAATCGTTTTGCTTCATGAAACTTTAATAGGAAGAATATGTTATATATTGATGGTCATCCACACACTCATGGGAACAATGCAGGGTTCATAAATAGATAATTGCTCATTGTTCAATGCAAATTGTTCATTTGAGGAACACTCTAATGACAAAGAGTTCTTTATCAAAAAGAAGGCATAAAAATTTGTTGTTGTTCATGAAATATGTAGCTTGTCTCCTAGTAAAGAGTTGTTAAAAAACTACTTTCGTAGACCACTAAATGCTCGTAAAAAATGGCTTTCATTGGAGCTACCTTTAGACCTCCCCTTGGGGCATAAGAAAAAAAAACATTGAGTAATTGGATTTTTAGATTTTCAATGGAATTAATCTTAATGTATTGCTCAATTCTGCATTTTTTTTATAAAGTGGTTGATTGCATGAGTACTTTTGGAAAAAAATTCCATACTTCTAATAAATGTTTGGTATAATGTTTCAACATACCACATGCATTGTGTTTGCTAATATCATTGATTAATGTACAATAATTTTGCAACCAGGATTTCAAAGACGATCAACATATCTACCATCTACCATTGCACCCCATTATGATGTCAACTCAATATAAGGCCACTAAACACGTAGATATCATACAGGAAGCATAAAAAACACGGTTGAGTCGACAACCTATTCAATTCCCACTACATCCCAAGTCACCAATTTAGAACATCTATAGTAACACTAGTTCTTCATGAGTTGGGGATGAAACCAATGATATAGAAGTTGGTATGGATGATTTTTTATGGGATACCCATGCCATCAAGAGGGAATGTTTTTAAATGCATTCCAACAAGATAAGCTCGAGAACAGTGCTAATATTGTCTATGCCTTCTTTGAAAACCTAAAATATGCTTCCACCACCCCTCTCTTTGGGCATGGATCAGGGTCTACTCAAATGGGGACAATAATATTTTTGTACAACTTGAAAGAAATGTTTGGTATGTTAGACATGTGATTCTTCACACTACTGAGGTAACAAGCCATCAATTCCATGTTAAATCAGCAATGAAAAGGGATTTGTTGCATGCTTAATGAAATTATACATTTACATTGCCCATTAATTGCAGGTTACTCAAAGAAAAGGTACTTCCAAGTGATAACATCCTCTCGGACTGCTACAAAGAGGTAAAGCAATTGCTAAAAAAGTTGGATGTTAAGTACATATCATGTCATGCTTGTCTGAATGATTGTATTTTATATAGATGTGAATACACGTACAAAGATATATGTCCTAAATGTGGGCATGGAAGGTACTAGATATCAAAAAAAGGGTAAAGAACATGACCCTCCTCATAATATATTGAGGCACATGCACATAATCCCAAGGATTCAAAGGCTTTTATGTTGCAAAGAATTAGCCATGTTGCAGGGGTGTCATGCCTCGCATAGAAGTGAGCCATGAATTATGTAGATTCTTTTAGATTCAATAGACATGAAGCATATAGAGGATACATGGCCTAATAAATTCAAGGATGAAGTATGAAGCCTTCAATTAAGCATAGCCATTGATGGAGTTAACATGTATTCCCTCCAAAACATCAATTATTCTGGTTGGCTAGTGTTAATGATCAATACAATATCCCTCCATGGTTCTTCATGAATAATGAACACCTTATGTTGGCTCTTATAGTTCCCGGTAGAAGACAAGTGAAGGATATGGATGTCTACCTCCAACCATTGATCGACGAATTCAATTAATTGTGGGAAGGGATACAAGTCTACGATGTATCAAGAACCATCTTGGTGGAGAGGTCTTTTATGATGTATGGCATATGTGCATACACCATGCATGATTATCCAAGACTAGGAGTTTTCTCTGGTAAGCACATTGATTGATTTTCTTATATCCGTAATGTTATTTGATAAAATTTTGTGCAACCACCTTCTTTGGTGATAATGTATTATTTATACAATAACATCACAATTATTGTAACAAAAGGGTATCATGGATGTACTAAAGATTGTGGACCTTCAATAAAGGCTAGGTGGTCCAACCACCTACAAAAGTTGGTGTATCATTTCTCGATGGTTTTCTTCCCAGAAGACCACTCTTATAGAAGAGAAACATCTTATTTTGATGGTAAACCAAAGAGAACCTAGAGACATGAAATAATGACATTGTCACATTGTCTAGGGTATATATGTTGAAAGCACTCAAAAGATGGCTGGAAAACTATATCTAACACAACCAAAGGGGGATTATGGATCCTCCCCAATATGGTCACCAAAATATGTTGTGTGAAAATTGTTATACACACATATAAAATGGCACATACCGAAGGGTTCTGCAACTTTGGTATAGATTCAAATCAAAGGAAAAATAGAACAACAAAACAAAACAAAACTAGCAAGATCTGCACATCCTTAAACAACAACACACATGCAAATATCTAAAGATAATGCATGAAGAATTGCAAATGTTTTAAATTTTCACAAAGAAGTATTACAACAGAGAAGTGCACCTCAGTACAAAGAAGACGAAGAGAGGCCCCTGCAATTGTTCGAGGGATGGTTCATTTGTCTCCTTCATGATCTCGCAACTTCTGGCCAACTATCACAATGGAAATATCCTATAGGTGAAGTAGAAGGTAAGATATGGCTTGCTCCTAACTTAGAGAGAGTTTTGGCAGCATAATGACTTGAGTGAGAGATGGAAATTGTGTCTGGAATGAGGGACCTTGATGGCTTTCTATAGGAGTGAGAATGGCCAAGAGATGGATCTAGAATTTAGGTTTTTGAGCCCTATATCTGTTACCTAACTTGGGCCACGTCAAATTTCATGCCAAAATTTTCCTCTTTTGTTATGAACAAGGTGGGAAGTAACGGAAATCAATTTTGGGACTAGGTTGCACTTATCGGAGGAAAAGGTGTGACTCAGGTCACTAATTCCAAGGTAAAACCCGAGACCTCCTTTTAGAATGGTCAATTCAGGGTTTGACTTTCATTTTTTGGTTTTTTATTGCTTCCGTGAGGTCACATGGATGGAATTATGTGGGATGATGATGTCTATGGATGACGAAGTTGATGATGTGGTAGGTGAGAAAATTTGGTTGTTAACAATATGACACAAAGAAGGAGAAGGAAATTACAGAATTGTTTGATTAAAATGGGGAACCTATTATCGATGATCCTGAACTTTTCAATGGATATGTTAAGAAAATTCCCATTGGGATGAAAAGGAAATCTGTGTTTTATGCGATGAATCCATATAGGGGGCATCTTAATATTTACCACTTAATAGATCTCATGCATATATTTGAAAATGGTTCATCTTCTTTATGTAGGCACATATCATAAAAAAATGACACATTGGTTGTTACGGGAGCTCATATTTCTTCGAATACCAAAAAGAAACATTGGCCAAGAAAAGAAAGTAGATGAGAGACCATAACCTCTTGGTCTTTTAAATAAGGCAATGTCCCATGGATTTTGAAGAAAGATTATATTTCTTTGGAAAAGAGTGTTATACTGAGTGTGAAGGTGCTTTCATTATACGGTTCGACTCTACGACGCTGCTTCACAGTATAATAAGAATTTCCAGGGTTGAAATCGCATGACCATATGAACCTTCTAAGGGTATGTATGTCAATTACATGCTTTTTTTGTAGTGTAGGTTGTAAATATGCTATGCATTCACAGTTTTATGCCAATTAATTTGTACATGTTTATTTTGTAGTGTCATTGTGATCCTTTGCTTGACTTCCCCCAAGACCTACGGTGAACCATATCTAAATTATCTACATTTGTACATTGGATTACATCAAAGGAGATTCACATGGCTAGAATTCCACGGTGGTAATGAGAGGTTGTTGATATTTTTTGTATGTTCGAGAAGGAATTGCACACAAGTCTCATGGACTTACAATTCCATATTCTAATTCACCTAGATGAAGATGTTGAATTAGTTGGGTTGGTCTCATGTCGTTGCATGTTCTTCTTGGAGAGGTACATGAAAAAGTTGAATGGGTTTGTTCAGAAAGAGGAAAAACACGAAGGGTCTATGTCAAAGAGGTACATAGTATACAAATCATTTTATTACACTAGTGAATACATCAAACAAATCGACGACACACTAGGTGGAGTGGTTTGTGAATACCAATGGGATGAGGACAAAAGGGAAGTGGAGCTACTCCAAACGAAATGAAAAAGGCACATAATAAAGAGGAAGTCACTTATCTTTTGTCAAATTTCTACAAAGTAATTGTTTACACTAAACTTGATTATATATATTTGATTGCATACCAATTGTTTTCATTTCTTGAATACATCAACGGACGTAGAAATTGTTTCCATCAATAAATTTGTTCTTTATAATGTGGAGGAAACACAACCATGGGTCGCATTGTATGAAAAGAAGGAAATGGGATAGTGACATGAAATAATTCAGACAGTTGAATGGTAGAAGCATGCCTTATCGTGATTATTTAAAAGAAAATATGCCAATGATATGTCCCAATAGTTGGGTGGTTGAGCAGATCAAAGAGAAATATGGTGCATCCAATCGTTATTCCTGTGGTGAAGAGGATGCACTAAACATAGGATTGGGTGTAGCAAATCAGTAATAATCTCTCCATGTAATTTGTAATTCATTTTATAATGCATGTTAAATTATAGCATGTATTATGTGTTTATTACTGCTTGGCTTAATAAACATATGACAACATCCATTCTTCACATTTTTAGGTGCATTTGTTCCCATCTATTGTGAATGTGGATATCATTTTCGCATTGAGTATACCAATGATGGATGTGTCACATTTGATTGTGGAGTAGAGGTCAAGTTTGACCAATCTAGTTGTGCTTGCCATCGTGAGGGGAAGCTAGGTTACATCAGAAGATACAAGCAATCATGCAAGTGGACTTCTCATCTTTCCAGTGTGTTATTTTTAGGTGCAAGTGGTGGGTTAATTTCAATCGCAATAATGTAAAGGAAGATCGTGATAGTGGGTTGATATGTATCAACTCTAAAAAGAGGTGGGATTAAAATAAGGAGCCTTATGTTTACCCAAAACACTGCAACCAAGTGTTCTTTTACACATATGTGTTGGATAGTGATTGGTGGTTCGTAATAAGACACAATCCGAGATCAAAACATATTTTTTAGAAAAACAATATTATCATTTCAAGTGTCAAGGAAGATATAAACTAGGGTTGGCAACAAATAGTGATATGTACAAGTTTTATTTGTACATTTATGTGATGATTGCAGCATTTTATTATGGGTATCTATAATTGATTAATTTTATTTTTTCCTCATTTTATGATGATGTTGGATATGAAAAGTTAAATATCATTTACAACCATCATGTTGAATAAGAATTAAAAGAATGTGGAACTTCAAAGTCTGTAATGAATTATGAAACATTTCCAATTGTATCATTTGCATGTTGTATGTTTTTATAAAATTATTATGATGTTGGATATTAAAACTTAACAACCATTTAGAACCATGATGTCAAAGATAAATTGATTTTTTATGGAACTTCAATCTTTTTTGCAATTATTTTTAATGTGAATATTTTTTATTTGTAAGATTGGCATGCATGTTCTCTCTTTATGTAAGACCAACATAGATCCATCTTAAGCATGCATCTATCAAGCACCGAGAGGGATCCAATTTCTTGATGTGTAAATTTTTTTATCCTAAGTTTTTTAAATATTAAGAAAAAATTTACACTTCAAGATAGATCCCTTTTGGTGCTTGATATATCTAGGTTTAAGATGAAATCAATATAATTTTATTTTTCTTTAAGCCAACATCATTTGCATTTTTTTAAATTTTTTTATGGGAACGAAACGTTACCCAATGTTACATGTTACAACATCTCCCCCATACTGGGCTATAGAGCACCTCACTACTCTCAGTCCAATAACTATTAACTATTTCCTCAAAGGTCAATTAAAAATCAAGTCTATAAACATGTTTAATCAACATAGCATATCAACATAATGTATATAATGATATAAAATGATTATAAGTTATTACAATCACAATCCAAATGAAATAATTTAATATAACTAAAGTTAAACATTATATGAATATCATCTAACTAAAAAGATCAAAAGTATACTACATCATCATATATTATTTGCCATACCACTCTAGATTGCTTTCATACATTCATCCAACACTGAACTTTACTTTCAATTGAACAAATGTCCATCAACAAGATTAACTTATTGATGTTCATGGCATTTCATAAAAATCAGTTCTTCAATACATGCATAAGAAGAATTACCTTAATCATAAATCATTCAGTTGTATGCATTCTAGAAGGTATACATCAAGGCAATTAACATTAAGCTTTCATTTTTATTTTTAATCAACATTCTCATATTACGAAAGGTGTTTTTTCCATTTGATGACCAAAAGTGTACATAAAAATAATAATTGTAATGGTAATAGGGGTTATTTATAACATTGAGAGAATAAGGCTTATTATTATCACAATGACCATATAAATTATCAATGTGTGGATCATAAGGTTTATTAGAGTGTAGATGACCATTGGAAAAAATCATTTTTTTATCACACTATATTATTTCCAAAATAATGCTTGTCAAATTAGTATGACATCACACCTCATGAAGACTTTGGCAAACTAAATTTGCATAATCAATATTCTTTCTAGAGTTTGAACCCAAGTCATCATCACCACAAACATTTAAACTAACCAATAAAGTACAACTTGATGAACAATTATATAGCTTATTATAAGTATAGAGGCTATATTATTATTATTGTTATTATTATATTGCAATATATAATGATTAGCCAACAATCTTACGACAATAATATTATAGTACTAGCATACCATTGTTTTGAATGATTAATAAATAATATTATCACAATAATATTATAGTATTGGCATAGAATTGTTTTTATTATAACTATAAAATAGCAATATAATATAATAATCTTATACCATGATATGGTATGTTATTATTATACTGTTATAATGGTTAATGGTTAGTTATTGCTAGTCAATTTGATTGGGTTTCAGTATAATGGTTTATTGTTAAGGCTAGGGTTAAGGGTTACAATTAATATAGTATCAAGTTAAGGAATATAGTTTATGACTTTAATTTTAACAACAATATTGCACAATTTTTATTTTTTTTAAAGATTTGTTGCTCGTTATTTAGAGTTTTACAATTTCAAATATAAAAAATATTTGATAGAATCCACATCAGTGGTTTAATTTAATGCTACACTTTTATTGTTTATTAAAATAGAAAATATTTATTATTATAAATTTTATTTTAGGGATAACACTGAAACTTATTACAACACAATTAAAAATATATACATTTAAATAAACATTCAATGAAGATGCCACACAGTTGGATAAAAACTCAATTGCATGTTTCATATTCATTTGAAATTTATCTTATAGTTTACCCACTTGCACAAATGAATTTTTCTAAAGCATATTACAATCATCCATATCTAATGTAGTAACATCATCTAGTGACTAATGAAGCTCGCAATTCCTTTGAAATACATTGAATGATAAGCAAGAGAACTCAAATAATTGTGCATAGATTATTGGTTTATCATTTCAATATTTTAACAAAAAGAGAACTCTTATAAATTCAAAAGACAAAAACCCATTGTAAGCAATATTAGTTGGCCTTATAATTCCATAATGACGGATCTCTCAATGCTATATAATAATTCCAACCATACCAATTTCTTCAATTGTTTTAGTATTAAATATTAATCAAATGAATTTACGGAACAATATTCACCGAGATTAAAAGAATTACCCAATAACATCAACATCAACATGATATGAAAAGGCATAATTTACTATTCAAACAACATCAACATGAACATGATATGAAAAGGCATAATATAAAGACACTCGGGCATAATTTACAAATCAAACAACATGAACATGAACATGATATGAAAATGAATAATATATACATCTAAAGTGAAATATACATATCAAAAATCAATATAAATGGCGTCGCATATCTCAAAAATGAAAGACACTAGATAGGTCTACTACTAGAGCCAGAATCATCAACTCCATGTCCATCATAAGAGGTAGAGGGTACAGAACTACTTGTGTCATGTGACATTGCAGTGACTAGAATCTGATGTATATCTCCATCAAGAGTTATACTAACTGGTGGTATCAAATCCTGTAAATATCATGGTGCATCAATGGTTGTTGTAGTCGGTGCACTAATGGACGTTGTATTTGGTGCGAGAGGGGTGGTGGTAGTGGGATATCCGGAGGAGGGGATGGCAGTGGTGGGATTAATGGATCAATGGATTGGGCATCAGTGGATGGCGGTGTGGATGCTAGAGGAGCGGATGGAAATGGTGGGACTAGTGGATTTTTGGATGGGGCATTAGCGGATGGTGGTGGGGATGCTAGAGGAGCGGATGGTGGTGGTGGGACTAATGGATTGATGAATGGTTCATCAGTGGATGGTGGTGGTGGGACTACTGCAATAAGGGATGGTGGTGGTGGGACTACTATAGTAGGGGGTGGTAGCAGTGGGACTAGTGGATCGGTGGATGTTGTTGTGGGGGATGGTGATGGTGAACTTGAAACATGAGGGGATGGCGATTGTGGATAAGAGGTAGAGAATGTGTGACACTGGATGATCAAACAACTGCTAGATATGTGAATAGAGGAGATGGTGGAGGAGGTGGAGGATAATCATCCTCAGAAGATGTGTTTAGAATGTGTGCCCTCACATTGTCAATGATCCTGAGGTCACTGATAATATGACACATCAATAAAATCATATCACGGGGAAGGGTGGACCATGTGGGAGAGATATAGGGGTCACGTACGACGTATCAATGTCATATAGGCTCCACCTTGTGCTAATCCATCAAGTGACAAAGACGATCTGCCACACGGTGATAGAATCTGGGACTTGGAATGTGTTAGTATGTGCCAAGCTTGTAGTCAGGAACTAGCTCATCAACCTCAACCATGTCCAAATCACCCTGCAGTGGCTCATCCTCAACAAACATGCCAATATCTGCAAAATAGTGTACAACAATAATTAGAAAATTTAAACAAAATATTATAACCAATTACATATGCATTAAATAAGATAAAATTTATGAAACTGCAGTAATCAAAATATAACGATCATATATTACCTCTTTTTTATATTGATGTAGTGCACAATAGATTATGTTTGTTTTTTAAGGTATACACCTTTCGAAATAGTTTGAATCCCATTATATATTACATTAGCAGATATTATGTTTTAATTCTCACTATAGTTACCCAACTTCCATCCATACTTGTATGCAAACATGTCTTTCCTTTCTATTGATGCTTTCATAAGATGTTTTTGATATAATATTTCCTTAAGGTGCATTGTTGTACAACAAATATCTGGCATCAAACTCAATTACTTTAGCTTCAACAATTAATTCAAATTGAATCAAAAGTGTATGTTCATTCACAATTTTCGAGTTCATAACAATTCCTAAGGAATTCACAATATCCATTGTGTAATTGGGAATGTATAGCCTTGATAACCATTATATGGCTTAACAACCTTTAGAAACCAATTGAGCTCTATATCATCACAAGATTTTTTTGAAGAGATTTGAAATATGAATATTATCCTAGGTGTGCCATTGTATCTCCTACGTGAAAATTCATGTTACGATTATCCACAGGGGCTTCACTAGAAGGAAATATAATATCACATTCATTCATATTGCGGTATTAAATATTCATGAAAAGCTAAAAATTATATTGCTTATATATTAAGGGGCAAAGGGTTTTTTTATTTAATGTAACAATACAAAAATACTTTGGGGTCTTTTTTATATGGGTGGGTTGACAAATATCCGTCAAATGGAGATGGTAGGATCACGACTGGATGAGAAATCGGGTTGAGGCAAGGCTCGGGCTTACCAGTATGCAGGGAAATCGCGTCTTGAGGCATGCTTGAGGCCAGGGGTTTCGTGGTGAAGTGGATTTCCATTTTATCATAGTTGAGAGACAGTGGTCATTGACAACCAATTGTTACCAATAACACTCAGCCAGTTGTTACCAATATCCTTGGGAGGCTCTAAGCCTCCAGGGCCTATTATAGGCTCTCAATAGGCCTTGGGGGCTTGAATACCCAACCACTCGTTCTTATTATAGGCCTTGGGAGGTTTTTTCATCCTCCTAGAACTTGTTATAGGCCCTAGGGGCTTGGATACCTAGCCCACAATAGGCTTAGTCAGGGATTGGGGAACTACAACATGCAATCTAAATGTTGTACTATGTGCATAGGCTCTAGTGACATACAAGAAGTGATCTCCTATATCTTCATTAGACCATTAGATGTTGCAAATCATAATGATATGTGGTTGAGTAATTGCATTGTGGGTGAAGTAATGTGCATCCACAATATACATCGAAAGAAGCAAGGTGCATTGTAGAATGCATGTGGGGTCATAAGAGGGGTATCATATCAATATACTAGGTAGAAATATAAAGGGGTATAAAAAATGTCAATGAAAAAATTGATACATACAATATCTAGTGAAAATAGGGTTTTTTTTAAATTGGGAAGGCATATTGGGAGGGGGTTAAAAAAAAGATTTTGGAAGGTATTTTCCAATATTTAGTGAAATTAGGGGTATTGTTTCATATGCCACGAACGAACGTGCTATGATAGCGGTTTATTGAGTGAAGCCCCCGTGCGATTACCTTGCTACAAATATAAAATGATAAATAAATAATGTACAAGACCAAATAATTACATGGAAGACTCTAAAGACAAAATGATTTAAGACACCAACTATATAAAATTATAATATTAGGGAGCCAAAGGCTCAAACCACAGCTAAAATTAATCATATGATAGTTTCCATTCATGATATCATAGTGTGAGAAATGGATGGTGCTCCTTCTCTTCTCCCCATCACTCTAACTACAAAAGTATGTGAAAGGGTCAATGCTCATTCTCCTCCATTAAATGATAGAGGTGTGAGAAAAGGCTAGTTCGCCTTCTAATATTTCCTCAAATAACTAACATGTGATAAAATCAATCCATTCCTCCTCCTCCTCACTCTAATTTAAAAAGTGTGAGGTTGAACCATTTATCCTTCTACACCTTCTAAAATTACTCAAATATGAGAAAGGGATAGTGCTCCTTATCTTCCTCTTAAGAATTATTGAAGTGTGAAAAAAGAGCCTCCATCTCCTTCTCACTAAAATTACATAAGTGTGAGAAGGGGTGCATGATCCTCCTCCTTATCTACATCACTCTATTTACAAAAGTGTGAGAAATGGCCCATGAAATTTCTCTACCTCTTTCAGATAGCACATTTTTCAAAAAGGGCCATCCCACCTAAAAAATTACCAAGTGTTGCAATGTATAAGCGAAGAAATTCCTCCCTCACCATCATTGTACTACAACATCTAAAAAGTTGATCCAAGCGGATATTGGTGGCAACCCACCTCTTCCATTGACTCAACATGGTTCTCCAGTTGGGAAACTTTGTTAGGATTTTCTAGGATTTTTCGGGTCCTAAACTTTTGGGGTTGTTTTGAGGGCCTAAATAGTGTTTTATGGCCAAGAATCCACTATGGCATATGTTTCTCTTTGCAAAAATATGCCAATCATTGGTTTTCCTTATTAGTTATAGATTTACAATGGGCTACTATATGCACCAAACAGAGCTCATATGCAAAACTTATGCTTCAATGAAATTGATGTAAAAGTTACACCTAAAAATACCTTTTGGCATTATTTTTAGAGAAAATTCGTTTTGACATTTTTCCTTCTAGGTTTAGGGTTTTGGAACTTTATGGTTCTTGTTTTATGTTAAAAATGCCATCTCTCCGATCTCTTGAATTAGCTTGTGCGAATGAGCATAGCTACTATCTCTCTCCCTTTAGAGATAAGCTATCACCATTCTAGCCCGTGTATGTTTTACAGTATTATGTTATTTTATTCATTAATAGAAATTGGGTTTTTACTGTATTACTACGCGCTCTACTATACTTCTTTGTGTGTTTCATTTCATTTCCTTATACAATTCGGATCAAAATTCCTCCCACATAATGTATATCTTGTCATGGGATGCGGAAAATTGTTCCTACCTTCGCTTTATGCAAATGGATCCCACATACTGCATTCCGCATTAAACATGATTCATATTCTTGAGGTAGTTATCACACATCTTATGTGAACTTTACACACCATTAGGATGGTTGTTTCTAATTAACGAGGCTTATGCCTTACATGTTTTTCCTGATTTTAATGATGTAGGGGGGGGAGAAACTTACCTTACCAGTGTTTTGTCTTTCTACATCCCCATGAAAGTGTTACATTATGGAAGCGAAGAAAGTCCTCCCACACCCGCATTGTAATCTCACATCCATGAAGTCTTGCTACACCAACGTTGTACTATTGAATCCACAAAGTTCTCCCTCATAACACATATCTTGTTGCAGGATGCAGAGAATTGTTCTATCCTTTGCTCTATGCCAATCTCTCCTGAATCCCGCATTCTGCATTGAACATGATTTATATTCTCAAGGTAATTATCATACATCTTATATGCACTTTTCACGCCATTAGGATGGATGTTGATTATAATGAGTCTTATGATTCACATGTTTTTCTCAATTTTAGTGATACGGGAGGAAGAGCAACTTACCTTACCAATGTTTTTACTTTTCGCGTCCCTGTGAAAGTGTTGCATTATGTAAGTAGAGAAATCCATCCCACACTCGCATTATAATCCTGCATCTGTAAAGTCCTCTCACACCTGCATCGTAATCCCAAATCCACAAAGTCCTCTCACATAATTCATATCTTGTTGCATGATGAGGAGAATTGTTCCCACTATAGCTCTATTCCAATGGTTCTTGCATACTGCATTCTACATTAAACATTATTTATATTCTCAAGTAATTATCAAACATCTTCCATGCACATTTCACACCATTAGGATGGTTTTTTCTAATAATGAGGTTGTCCTTCATACATTTATCCCAATTTTAGTGACGCGGGAGGAAGACCAACTTACCTTTCCAATGTTTTTCCTTTCCACATTCCCATGAAAGTGTTACATGGTAAAAAATGAGATCGACAAAGTCCTCCTACATAACGCATATCTTGATGCAAGATGCAGAGAATTATTCCCACCTCCACTCTATGCCAATGGCTCCAACATCATGCATTCCACATTGAACATTATTTATATTCTTGAGGTAATTATCGCACATATGTTGTGCACCTTTCATACCAATAGGACGGTTGTTTCTAATAATAAGGCTTATCCTTTGCACATTCATCCTGATTTTAGTGATGCAATAGGAATATCAAGTTACCTTACCAATGTTTTTCATTTCCCCATCCCCGCAAAAGTGTTGCATTGTAGAAGTGGAGAAATTCCTCCCACACCCACTTTGTACTCCTACATCCACAAATTTCTCCCTCACCTACATCGTATTCTCGCATGTTCAAAGTACTCCTGCATAACTCATATCTTGATGCAGGATGCGAAGAATTGTTCCCACCTCCTCTCTATGCCAATGGCTCCCGCATACTACATTCTACACTAAACATGATTTATATTCTTGAGGTAATTATTGCACATCTTATGTGCACCATTTACAATATCAGTATGGTTGTTGCTAATAAGGAGTCTTATCCTTCAGACATTTATCCCAATTTTTGTGAATAGGGAGGAAGAGTAACTTACATTACCAATGCTTTACCTTTCTGCATCCTCATGAAAGCATTGCATTACGGAAGGGAAGAAATTCCTCCCACACCTGCATTGTACTCATGCATCTACAAAATCCTCCCGCGCCTACTTCATACTCTCACATCCACAAATACCTCCTGCATAACACATATCTTGTTGCGGGATCTAGAGAATTCTTCCAGCTGAACATGATTTATATTCTTGAATTAATTATCACACATATTTCGTGCACCTTTCACACCATTGGAACAGCTGTATCTAATAATGAAGCTTATCCTTCACACATTCTTTTTCGATTTTAATGATGTGGAAGGAAGAGAAACCTACCTTACCATTTTTTTCCTTTCAACATCCCCATGAAAGTGTTGCATTGTAGAAGCAGAGAAATTCCTCCCACATCCACAAATTCCTCTCGCACCCTCATCGTACTACTGCACCCACAAAGTCTGTTTGCATATCAAATATATTTTTGTGGGATATGAATAATTGTTCTTACCTCCACTCTATTCCAATGGCTCTCACATCCCACATTCCACATTGAACATGATTTATATTCTCAAGGTAATTATCTCACATCTTCCATGGACCTTTCACACCATTAGGACAATTCTTGATAATAATGAGGCTTATCCTTCACACACTTATTTTGATTTTAGTGATGCGAGAGGAAGAGAAACTTACCTTACCAATTCTCTTCCTTTTTGCATCCCTAGGAAAGTGTTGCATTGTATAAGTAGATAAATTCCTCTCGCACACGCATTGTACTCCCACAACCACAAAGTATTTCTCTTGAGAGTTATTGAGAGTGTGAAAGAGACCCAATACTCCTCCTTGGAAAAAGAGTGAAGAAAGGCCAATGCTCATTTTCCTTATCTACATCTCTCTATTTAAAAAAGTGTGAGAAAGGACCCATGATCTTCCACTTCTTTAGAATGGTACAATTATTAGAAAGGGCCATCCCCCCTAAATAACTACCAAGTGTTGCAATGAAAAATTTGAAAAGTTCATACTACACACACATTGTACTCCCGCATCCACAAATTCCTTTGGCATAATTCATATCTTGTTGTAGGATGTAGAGAATTGTTCTCACCTCTGCTCTATGACAATGGATCCCTCACCGCACATTCTGCATTGAACATTATTTATATTATCGGGGCAATTATTCATTATCACTCTAATTAAAAAATTGCGAGAAAAGGCCGTTGCTCCTTCACCCCCCTTAAAAAAATACTAAAGTATGAGAAAGGTCGCTAGTGCTCCTTCTCCACCCTACTAAAAACAATTGTGAGAAGGGGCTCATGCTCTATCTTCTCCTCACTCTAAGGACAAAAGTGTGAGAAAGGGTCATTTCACCCTTCGCCTTGTCACTATAAGTACATCATGGTGAGAAAGGGCCAATGTTTCCATTCATCCTCCTAAAAATTACTAGTGTGAGAAAGGGATAGTACTCCTTCTCTTCCTCTCGAGAATGACTAGTGTGTGAGAATGACTCATCAGCAAGGAAGCAAAGATGCAAAAGGAAGCCCAAAGTGCCTCGATGGATTAATTGGGAACCTTAGAATGATGAATCAATTTGAAAGAAAAGAGTGGTATGATCTACTCATCAAACTATTCTTAGGAAAAATAACTTGAAACACTCACAGTCATAATATTGGGGTCAATTAAGGTTTCAAAATAAAGATCCCGAAACATCAAATGAAGATTGAACGAACTTGATTAATCAGTTTTGAATAAAATCGTTGCATTTGAAAAACACCATGCAAAACCCTTTGTCTAGAAAACTAAAATCAATGTGATGAAAACTCAACAAAATTAAGGAAAAAATCCCAAACTTGGGGCTTGTTGAATCCTCAACAATTGGTGACATATTAGGCAAAGCCATGAATATTTGAAATAAATTTTTCAATCACTATCCAAAAGAAGAAAGAATTCAAACCTTTTCAATGAGGAGATGTTGTTATCAAGTGTGGGTGCATGAAAAAACCATCCCTTGTTATGGAATCCATGAGTTGTCCAATTCTCAAATCATAGCAACTTACTAGTTAAACTAAAGGAAAAATAAAATTAAGTTGATTACCTTTTAACTTAATCCAATTTTCCAAGCTAAATAGATAGTCACATAGCCTTATAAAACTTGGGGGAATTCTTAAACATTTTTGCAAACGTTCTTTGATCAACCCCATGGTGTTGCTCCATTGCCCGATGTGTAAGCAAATCCGTCCTATGGATAGTTAGATCTACTACAAATATCAAAACAAGATCCTACAAGTTCAACCTAAGACATAATCGAAACAAATAGTTATCTATTTTCTAGATCTAATGCATTTCCATTAACTTCTAATCATCGAGAAGGAAGAGAATGATCAAATTCACCTCTAATTTGTTGGTCATCCTTGTTTCATCTTCAACTTGATCTCCAAGACCTGAACCTATTTGAATGCCACAAAGAACAACACTTCCAAACACTAGATGTTAAAGCTAAGATCTACTTTATACGAATCACAGCATGTATCCATACACATGAGAAACACACATAGGAAAATAGGCCAAGTTATATTGATAAGAACTCAAGAATATCAAGACACAGTTACCCTTGATGCCCAAGCAATAACTCTCCTTCCAAAGCTCCTTCTCTAGATATCTCTCCAAATCCTCTAACACCATAGGTTTGATGC
This sequence comes from Larix kaempferi, assembly GCA_027924585.1. Classification (NCBI taxonomy): domain Eukaryota; kingdom Viridiplantae; phylum Streptophyta; class Pinopsida; order Pinales; family Pinaceae; genus Larix; species Larix kaempferi. The sequence goes on along the minus strand of BSBM01000344.1, from coordinate 4,035,574 downwards.
CTCAAATGCCCTCCCTTTGGTTCATGGATGACCTCTCCTTTATAGGATGTGGGAGGCCAACCACTTAGAGAGGAAGGTGGATCTACATGAGCAATTAGTGGATAAAGAGGTTGATCCAAGATAATCGAGGAAAGTAAGTTAGGATCAAAGAGGAGGTCCAATCCCAAGAAAATATCCCGGAGGGTGAGATCCACATCCCAAGCCAAAAGGTAGTTTGAAGGAATTTTCGTACCCCTTGAACTGAGCATAGCGCAAAAATATTGGGATTTTCGCACCGCAGCAGGTATGCAGAACGCGAAAATATGGAATTTTCACGTCGTGCATTACCAGTAGGCTGCGACAATATTGGTAAAGGATGATCAGGTGAGGTGGCAAGTGACCAAATGAGGTGGCTTTCGACCAAATCAAGGTGGATTTGTCTCCAGAAGGTGTAGATGAGACCAAGGAGGGTACTAACAAGGTTCATCACTCGTTAGGAGGTAGTGTCGTAAAGTGTTGCATGATGAGGATACAACATAAAGGTTCAAAGTGGTACTTTGAGGTATAACAAATGCCCCCTAAAGTGTGAGTTTAGAATGGAATGATGGCCGAAACACTTTACCAATAAATGAGTTCGCACAGATAATAGCGAGGAGGTTGGAGAGGAGCTGCAAGGAAACAATATTGTCAAATAACACCGAGGCGGGCATAACCATGCTCGGGACAATTGAATCAAAGCATGGATGACGACCAATACAATGCATATCCATGACATAAATGACATGATAGAGACCGTAGATGAATCACAGCTACTATGAACCAACGCATATCCGTGATCAAATAACAACACAGCCACGACAATACATAAACAAGATCACGGACAAGATGTCAATGTGGAGACCTATTCAATAAACACCATCACATCTTGGACGTGAAAGGAATATCAAGACCATCCAGTGTCTTCTACCCGATCCCAGCTTGATACGAATATAACCATGTGATTACAAGGTGCTGAAGTCGTACATGGCAGACACCACTTGCTTACCAATCAATGATGTGAACCATTAACAAGTGCGATGGGAATCACCAGTGATGACAATGATCCCCAAGGTATCTCTAGTATAGTCCATCGAATGTGAATAGATGTCTTGACGTCGAACATTAGTGGAATCATTTGATCAGAGGTCAATTATAAGAACCTACTATCGAATACAAGGTAACCTTCCTTTGAGGCATGAAGGCACCAAGGTACTAAGGTTGTTTTCTAAATCTAATTCCAGGATAGAGGGTTGATGTTGACAATAACAGACTCATTGAAGGTGGACCATAATGAATCCCACATCATCGACACGAAACCAAAATGAGAGAGAGGTGTGGAACAACTGACACAAGACTGGAGAGTTGAAAAAATGGTAAAAGGATTGACGCAATGTAACAATGAACCTTTGAACATATAATGACATGAAACAGGACTCGACAGCTGGGATTAATTAGTAGAAACAACCACAAGGCGAGTAGATTCCAAGTGAAGAAGACAACTCAGGATTGTAGTTACAACTCAACAGAGAGACTGACTACCCAAGGAAGACAAGATATAAATGCATGCCATGTTCAAAGGTGATGACTCACAAGCTACCAAAAGGGTGAACTCGGCCTATTTCCCCATTTTTCCCCATCATAACTGAACGAGTACCTATTTGTTCTTTAATGAGCTTGAAGAGGATAGAAAATGCTCGGTATATCTCACATTTAAGTGAGTCCATCTTTGTATGTTTTACGAACCCAAGGAAGGAGTGGTTTGACTCCATAAGGATCCTTCGATGTTTGATTTTACGAGTCCAAAGAAGGGTAACTCTGTAGTTTTCATGTTTCGAGAGTCTGAAACAACTTAAAGAAGACTCTGAGGTTTGAATTTTTCGTAATAATTAGTCTCTAGACCCGAAAAAGTGTAAAATAATGCCCAGAAGAACTCTCCTAGTCATGACTGACTAAGGTATACCTTTCTCGTAAATTGTCTAAACGATCCGAAAAAGGGGTAACCTACCACCGAATAGACGTCCTTTCAAATACTTTTACAAGTGTGAAAGAGACAAGTTCACTTGGCGATCTTTTCTAAGCGAGGGAGTCTGAAAAGAGCTTAAAGAGAACTCCTAAGGTTCTGTTTTCGTAAATTAATTGTCTTAGTTCGAAAAGGGAAGAAAATAAAACTAAGAGGATACTTTACTCATCATTTTACGAGCACGAATAAAGTAAACTAAGCTCAACACCATTTTTCTTGGGTTTGACAGGAACGACTCAAGTGTGAAAAGCACTTGGAATCTTTTTCAAGTTTGGGTCCAGAGCACGAAAAAGATAAAGTAAGCTCGAGCGAAGGTCAAATATATCATAACACCAATGTGAACAACGTTGTGAGCCTGTCAAAAGTAGTCAAAAAACCTAGAAATGGACATTAGACCATTAATATTGTGAAGAGTTGACCAAAAGGATTTTTTAAATATAAAATAGGGAGAAAATAGCCATGTGATATGTATAAGAATAGTAAAAATAGAGAATTACTCATTGCGACTTCGTTATTTTCACCCAAAGGAGAGTTTTTACCTTGTGTGGAGAAAATATTCAGCTGAGGAGATCGGGAGATCCAGGGCACCATTTCGACCACCGTTCGAAGCAGGTAAATCCTCTCAGTCTCCTCTTCCATTTCATTCCTTTCTTTCTACATTTCATGCAAGTTTTCTGGTTTGGAAAGGGCCTTAGGGAACATTTTTGCGCCCAGGAATTTCCGCGGCCACCCCATGTCGGGAAGCACAAAAATTCCTACATCATCGCGGTCTGGCTAGTGTATAGGGCGCGAAAATTAGCAGTTTTTGTGGCCCCAAAACTAGCTAGGCCGAAAAAATCTGTAGGCATGAAAAAAGAGGAGTTTGCCTCTCCTTGTGTGCATGAAGCTAGTTTCCCTCATTTTAACTAAAGCCTCCCTTGTTGATTTGCAAGGGATTGAAACTTACTAGAGAGAAAATGGTGGATTGGAAAGAAAGAGAACATGAAGGGGATGAAAGGGAAGCCCTAAATGATGATGCCACACTAGCTCTATTACGAGAATGCGGTCTGCTAAATTTTTTTAAGACAAGAGGTATTCGTAAGCAAGGGAAATTGTTGAACTATATCATCCATATGTGCGACGTAGATATATAGGATTTCCATATTGGAGAGCATACTCTCGATATAGAGCTCGAGGCTATTTACTTTTTGACCGGTCTCTCCAAGAGAGGGTCATGGGTCAACTTGATCAAGCACCGAACCACGGAGGAGACCACGGACACGTACATCGCTCTCTATTGTAGACAAGGATCCCATAAGAAGAGCGGGAAAGTACTCATCACGGATGTCATAGATCTTCCCTTGAGGACTATTTTGTACACTATAGCACGTGTGGTGGGGAGTGTGGGGGCCCACCATGCTACCAAGGCATGGATGACTTATGTGGTAGAATGTATGGAGCCAAAACTATTCAATTGGTGTGAGGGGGTCCTGGGAAATCTCAAGGATCGGGTTACCAAATGTCGGAACGGGGATATTCATCAATTCAGATATGGAAGTATCCTAGCCACGTTCTTCCTAGAGAGGGTTCCATTGTTGTGTCATTAGATAGATAGGCCGGACCATCCCGCATCCGATCCCCGGATGTGGAGATGGAGTGATTATGCCAGACGGCTCGGTGGGCCACAGGTCCTAGATTTTGGCAAGGATTTTTTCTCATGGCTTGAGGAGCAGATCATCATGATCGAGGACTATCCCTATGATGTGGTGGACTTCCGAGGAGACATTGATCTGGTATTTCCTAAGGACGATGATTGGGATGACTCAGGTATGTGACCTTCAGACATGTGTTTTTGGTGTTTTTTTATTATATTTATTTTTTGTTGTTTTTTAATTCGTGAAAAAGATCTAACATATATACATGTATTGTTGTAGATCGCGAGCTGAGGAGGCCAGTGGGGTATTCACCACTACATCATCGAGGGATTCAGCATCATGTTGAAGATGAGGAGGAGGATGGAGGAATTTGTGATGTCGAGTGGAACCTCCGGGGACTGACGATGGGTGTCCCTCCTACGAGGATTCCCGAGGTACCTTACCATCTCCAGAGGAACATTATAGGTGTGCCAGAGCGTATTGGTAGATTGCTTCGTCGTGTGGCGAGGGCAGTAGTGTGTTACCACGAGCACAGTGAGCCTCATGATTAGTGTTTAGGAAGTAGTGTTACCGATGGCATGTACACGATATGTAGGCCAGAGAGCCAATTTTGTATGGGATATGATCCCAATTTTTTATTTTGGACGCATTATATTTATATGTCGCAGAAACACTTTTTACATGATCAAATATATGGACCTATCATGGCATGGATGACTTATGTGGTAGAATGTATGGAGCCAAAACTATTCAATTGGTGTGAGGGGGTCCTGGGAAATCTCAAGGATCGGGTTACCAAATGTCAGAACGGGGATATTCATCAATTCAGATATGGAAGTATCCTAGCCACGTTCTTCCTGGAGAGGGTTCCATTGTTGTGTCATTAGATAGATAGGCCGTCCCATCCCGCATCCGATCCCCGGATGTGGAGATGGAGTGATTATGCCAGACGGCTCGGTGGGCCACAGGTCCTGGATTTTGGCAAGGATTTTTTCTCATGGCTTGAGGAGCAGATCATCATGATCGAGGACTATCCCTATGATGTGGTGGACTTCCGAGGAGACATTGATCTGGTATTTCCTAAGGATGATGATTGGGATGACTCAGGTATGTGACCTTCAGACATGTGTTTTTGGTGTTTTTTTATTATATTTATTTTTTGTTGTTTTTTAATGCGTGAAAAAGATCTAACATATATACATGTATTGTTGTAGATCGCGAGTTGAGGAGGCCAGTGGGGTATTCACCACTACATCGTCGAGGGATTCAGCATCATGTTGAAGATGAGGAGGAGGAGGAGGAGGATGGAGGAATCTGTGATGTCGAGTGGAACCTCCAGGGACTGACGATGGGTGTCCCTCCTACGAGGATTCCCGAGGTACCTTACCATCTCCAGAGGAACATTATAGGTGTGCCAGAGCGTATTGGTAGATTGCTTCGTCGTGTGGCGAGGGCAGTAGTGTGTTACCACAAGCACAGTGAGCCTCATGATTAGTGTTTAGGAAGTAGTGTTACCGATGGCATGTACACGATATGTAGGCCAGAGAGCCAATTTTGTATGGGATATGATCCCAATTTTTTCTTTTGGACGCATTATATTTATATGTCACAGAAACACTTTTTACATGATCAAATATATGGACCTATCTCTACAGTTTTATCTATGGTGACTTGTGTGTTTTTATATGTACATGTCTTATTTTTATGATGTATGAGTTATGTATGGGCTAGATGCCAATCCAACACATAGTTAGATAATGAATCAGCCACTGTGTTGAGTTCCCTTGGTACATGTTGATATATAATGTAATCAAATGATATTTCAAGGAGGTGTACCCTTCTGTATAGGCGAAGTAATATAGGATCACAGACAGTGTAAACGAGGTTAAGTTGAGACACCACGAATTGCGAGTCCAGATAGGTTATAAAGGAATGGATTTTGAGAGAAGAAACATCGGTCAGAAGTCCGATGACTGCATGATACTCCACAATGTTGTTTGTTGCGGGGCCTAAGAAACTATCACCTGAGGACATCAACTCGTCGGCATGGGAATATAGCACCCATGCTGCAGAAGCGAGGTTTTGGGTGTGCCGGCTAGCACCATCTCCGAATCCAAAGTACGTCGACATCTGCATACAAGCACAAGTTGGGATAAATGATGATGAGCGAGACAAAGTCCAAGCACGCAAAAAAAAACCACAATCACACTATATACATTATATATAAGGTGTTATATGCAGGATAGACCTACGTGTAGAGCCTCTTTAGGTAGATCCCATTGCGGGGATGACCTAAAGGTTTACCATCACAATCAACAAGTTCATAAGCTCCTTCTCTAACTAACGTTTGATCATGTAGGGACCATACCACATGGATTCCAATTTTCCCTTACCTAGCTTGTCGTGCATTTGATCGTAGGTAAGGACTAGGTCACCCGCGTTGAACACTCGAGGTTGAACGGATTTATTGTACTGAGCTTTGACGCGCTTTTTGTGAGCTTCATTAACAAGTGCAACGTCTCAGCAAGTTTCATATAGCTTGGCCATATATAGAAACCATTCCTCTTTGGCGGTGGTGTTAGGTAAAAGTTCTACTGCTAGTTTCAAAGATGGTATTTCACATTCAATCGGTAGGACCACTTCTAGGCCATACACTAGTTGAAATGGTGTGAACCCGGTTGTGTTTTTGACCAAATTCTAGTAGGCCCAAAGAGATGAAAAGAGGGCTAAGTGCCATTTGGATTTTTGTGTGCCCATAGTGCGTTGAATCATGCATTTCAAGACTTTGCTAATTGCCTCTACTTGGCTATTATCTTGTGGGTAGTACGAGGTTGATTTTTCATGGCAAAAACCTAGCTTGGCACTTAGTTCTTCCATCATATGATTCCTGAAGTGGGAATCATGATCAGTTACGATGGCTTGCGAGACTTTGAACCTTGCTATAATGTGATTGAATATGAACAATTTTTTTGTTCTGCCGTCCTTGGCGTATGTAGGCATGGCTTCATCCCATTTAGTAAAGTAGTCAACGTCGATGATGACATAATTATGCCCCCCGATTGAAGTGGTATTACAATGCGTAAAATCAATACCCCATTTTGAAAAGGGGTCGACGGAAATGAACGGATGGAGAGGAGCGAGGTGCGAGCATTTTTAAAGTGAAAAAATTGACATGGTGGGCACTTCTTAACCGCTTCAATGCATTCCTTGAAGATTGGAGGCCAGAAGTAACCCGCTCGCAAGATCTTCTAGGCAGTAGCCATCCAAGAGAGGTGACCGCCACATGCTTTGGAGTGGAATTCATTCAATACATATCCAGATTCATCAAGGATTAAGCAACGATGTATCACGGAGTCAATACCATGGTGATACATGTGTCACTAAAGATAAGATAATACTTAGCGTGGTGTCGACTACGGCGATGTTCGTCACGGTTAACATTGGGCCGAAAACGTTGGGTCTGTAGATACATAAGGATGTCTCCATACCATGTATCTATCGTGTCGATAAGAAACAAAGATTCATCCTGGAATGAATCAATGGGCTCTGATTGATCATCGACACGGGGCAATGCACAAATGAGCTCTGCAAAGACCAAGGATTTCTTGGATTTTGCCTTGGCAAACTCCAAATCAAACTCTTGAAGAACAACAATCCAACGGGAATATTTTCCCCCTAGCACTTGACGTGTTAGGATATAGTACATTGGGTTAAAGTTCGCGATAACAGTGGTTTTGTGAAGCAGGATGTAGTGCCTAAATCTCTGGACCGCAAAAACTATGGCCAGAGCCAGTTTCTCCACATTTGAGTAGCATGTCTCAGAGTCAATGAGACTCTTGTTGAGATAGTACACAACATGTTCTTGAATGTTATTGTCTTCCTGAACCAGCACCATGCCAACGGTGGTAGTAGAGGTGGCGAGACACAAAATATAGTCCCGTGTATAGTTTGGGGGTTGAATCACAGGAGCGTTAGTAAGGGCCTTTTTCAAGTTATTAAAAGACTGTTGGGCTTCGTCATCCCAGATGAAAGGATTATATTTTTTGAGAAGCCTCATGTATCCCTTAGTGATCTTGGCGAAGTTACATACAAAGTGGCGAAAGAAGTTTGCATGCCCTTGCAAGCTCTGGAGTTCTGGGATATTGGAGAGCCTCCACCTTCGCGGGGTCAAGGTGTATGCTGTCCTTGGAGATAATGAATCCTAACAATCTACGGGCTTCGACACAAAATACACATTTATGTGGATTCAAGTGGACTTTGTAGTGACGACATCAGGAGAATATTGAACTCGGATGATCAGGATGGACCTCTCATGTATTGGAATGCGCGGGTAGGTCATCGAGGTAGGGTTCCACAACATGCTTGATATCGTGAAATGCATATGACATGGCCCATTGAAATGTTTCCCCGACATTCTTGAGACCAAAGGGTAACTTGCGATATGTAGTCTTATTTTGGTCAGACGGGAGTATATCAATCTAATTGTGGCCAAAGAAGCCATCCATAAATGAAAAGATGACACTCCCAGCACAGTTGTCGATAATCTAGTCGATGAAGGGAGTTGGGCAGTTTTCCTTAGGACAAGATTTGTTCAAGTCTCTATAATCAACACAGAATCTAATAGTGCCATGTTTCTTAGCTACAGGGACAATATTAGAAACCCAATCTGTCAATAGGACATGGTATATGAAACCAGCACTACGAATTTTTTCAACCTCTGCTTTAATAGCTGCAATTTTGCGGAGATGAACGGGTCGGAGTTTCTGTCAGATGGGTCAGGCACCAGGATAGACTTGGATTTAGTGAACCACTATAGAAGGGTCTATCCCTGGAATTTATTCATAACTCCAAGTGAAAACATCACGGAACTCTTTGAATAAGGCAGTATAGAATTCCACCTCAGTAGGTGTATAGGTTTTGCCTAAATGAATGTGTTCCACGATACCAGGCTTCACAGAAATGTCAATGGGAATGGTTTCCATGATATTGGCTAAGTTTCCTTCAGAAAACACATCAAGTGAAGAAGAGGGAAACCTAGTGTTGACATTGTCCAAGGAAGCGTTGGATTTTGTATCAGGATCAACCTCCTGAATCATTGGGAAAGAATACCTGTGATGGTGAGCTTCCCATGGTGGTTCATCGATGCACATTATCTCCATGATTTATTCGTCAGACGAAAAAGTCTGTGAAAGAGGGTCTATAGAGGGTAAGGATGAATTGATTTGAGGCGGGAGAGGTGCCACACTATGGTGGTCAATAGTATCGATCCAATCGGATGCTGACTAGATCTCATGGTAGGTTGCTTGATTATGGTTCAGAGGCATACAATCATCGATGGTTTCACAATCGACGGGACTTGGAACAACCCATGAATCACGAGGTTCATGAGGTTGAATGATGCTCGAAGAGATCATCATGATTGGAAAGATGGGGGGTGGGAGATCCGGAAATACTCTGATGATGGAGGATTCTTTCAACAAACCGACACCGATTTCCTCATAATGATGTTGATTTTGAGTCAGTAATGGGACATTATAGCGGTGTTGGAGTGGACGTCCGGAGTGCAAAAGTATAATTGATCGATGGTAACAATTTTCCCCTGATGAGGAAATTGGACCAAACGAAAAACCGATGATGCTACTGCAGTCATGGTGTAAAACCAATTGCGACCAAGTAAGATGTTATAATCTAATGAAGCATCTATGATTTCTACATGAATAGAGACGGTGTTTCCCCCTAGTTCTACAACGAGCAAGGGAACGAGTCTCTATTGTTGAAAACCATAGTCATCAAAGGACTTTAGAGTAGTGGGAAACTAAGTGACTTCGGGAGAGCCGATAGCTCTCCAACAAGACAAAGACATGATTGATGTGGAGGCACCTTCGTCCAGGACGGTGCGATGGATATTGTTTCCTCAAATTTTGGTATGAATCTAGAAGTCCAACTAATGAGACAGTTGTGGCTGAAAATATTCCAAATTAAACATGATTGTGTTGGAAGAATCAGGGTCCACAGCTCCAAGTGCTGACAATAGGGTTTTATGTTGTGTGGGACAATGTTGTAAAACTTCAAGAGTCGACATCGCACAGGGTGCTTGGGCTAAGTCCTCAACAATATTGTAATTTTGGTTTGTTGGTGCGTTGGGATTAAATGTCACCTTTCGAATAGTGGCCTTGGATGGTCGTAGCATAGTGTCAGCAGGTGGTCTCTCGATATGAAGAGAACCGAATGAAGGAGGTGTTGGAATGTCTTCCAAGGTAAATTTTTCTTTGGAACTCCCATTCTTATTGGGAATGGATACATAGTCATATGTCTTTGAACGAGTGGCGATGTGAATAGTATCATTGCTCATCATGAGAATATCATGGTGTGAATATGTCTATGTTTGGGTGTTGTCATTTTGATTCCCCCCTTGCGGGGGGTTGTGTGAAACCATTTGTTGTTGTTGATGTGGGAAAGGGTCCGTTAAGACTGTCGGGTGGGAAGGTCCTTTAACAAATTTATTGACTTCCTCGTAATAAGGTCATTTATTTGTGTAGTGATCTTCCTGACATATGAGGCAGGGGAACTTCGCTTTTCGCTTAGGTTGGTCAGCTTTGGTTTGTTGAGGTTTGGGGTTTTCCTGCTGAGTAGAATATTTTTTGGATTTTCCTTTATTGTTCTTATTTTTTACTCCGGATTGTTATGGCGAGGATTGGACAGCATTCACCTCGGAGGTCTGAGCAGTAGAAGTAGTAGTTTTAGGTGTAGCCTGGGTTTGAGGTGGAGCAGCAGTTGTTTGTTGTCCACCAGTTTTATTCACAGGTTGGGCCTTCACGGAACCAACTATGTCGTCGACAGGAGGTTCTGTAGCGGTCCTTGATGGATCATTAGTGGGGTGGGGAGCATCAGGAATAAGCTCGTATAGTGTTTCAAATTGGGAATAAACCAAATCCATATATTTCGCACGAGCGATTTCTTGTTCCTCTGTGATGGGTCCGCCCATTGCAACATCCCTAGCAATGGGTGACAGTAATGACTTAGTGAACCAATCATCTAGTAATTGGTCCGGAATGGGTGCCTTGATTAATCTTCGGCATCTCTGCCACTCATGAATGTGATCGGATATATGTGTCGCAATAGTTTGGCACAGCAAAGTTAAAAGGTATGTTCCAGTCTCATATTGAAAAAGGAGCTGGAAGTGGGTCAAAAACTGCATAGCGAGGGTGTTGAAATATCGAAAAGAGTGTTGGGGCAGCTCGATATACCATTTTTCTGTCATACCAATCAATGTACGTTGGAAGAGCCTCAATCGTATAGAATCATCCATCAATGAGTTGGAAGAACACCATAGATGGAATGTCATAACATGATTTTTGGGGTCTTCCCCGGGTTTAGCATCAAACTTCGGAATGTCCAATGGAATTTTGGCAAGTATGGATGGCCAATGAGGCTCGTGCAAAATGGGATCGTTGATAAGTATGGACAAGTCGGGAATGTCTAGTGTTGCCAAGAATGGGAGTTGTCTATTCAGTTGCGAGAATGAATTGTATTGATGGGGTGATGGGATACTTGTTTGACCCTGCACTGCATATTGGTGCATGTTATACCCAACCATATTACCCACGGGGTACTATTGGATTTTTTGCGTATTAGGAACCATTTGGTTAACCGGTTGTTGATTAGGAATCATAGGATTGATGAATTGATTCAGAATCAAGTTAGATGTCGATTGTTGAACATACTGTTGAGTGGGAATGAATGGTGTAGAAACCTGGGGTTGTTGAGTCCATGGAATGTTTCCAAATCCTTGTTTGGGTGTATTTCCCATACCCTAACTAGGGAGTGGTGTCGAATAGAATGGAGCCCATGGATTATTTGTGCCTCTCTGGTTAATAGGTGGGTTTTGAGGAGGTGGGTTCCATTGATTATGCGAGGCATCGAAATAGGGCAGTCCAAAGTTCAAGTTAGGAGGAAAGTAGGCCTGATGTTGATTAGGTTTCCCTAGAGATTGGTTTTGGCTTCCAATCATGGAATGTCCCCCAGTAGGTGGGATCTGTAGTCCCCAAGAAGGAATTGGGCCTGACGAGGAAAATGGTATGTTGGACCCACTTAGGGTGTTGACAACATGTTTTCAGCCTCCAGGTTGAGTGTGTAGTCCCCATGGAGCAGATGATACCGATGGAGGAGGTTGGTGATTGGTCCCACTCGGGGAACCAACAAATGGTTTTCCTCCAAAATATGAGGTGTGAGGTCCCCACGGAGAGGATGATGCTGATGGAGGGGGTTGTTGGTTAGTCCCACTTGGGGCACCAACAGATGGTTGTTCTCCAAAAAGTGAAGTGTGGGGTCTCCACATATTAGATGGTTCGGATGGACGAGGTTGGTTATTGGCTCCAAATGTGGTTCCAATGAACGGTTATCCTCTGGAAATGGTGTAAATTGTGGTTGAAGATGGACCTTTGGTCATAATAGGTGTTCGAACAGTGGGAATAGAAATTCTTCCAACGGAAATGTTAGAAGAGTGTGATTGTGCAGGTTGACTAACTACACGAGAAGGGCCAACTTGTGAATATAGTGGTGCATTAGTTCCAGATATTAAAGGTGATGACGAGAAAGGAGAGTTGGATCTCATAGTAGGAATGTTACCCGAAAAAATGCCAAAAATTTCTTCTGGAAATAGGTGTGGGGAAGGTCAGAGAGGACTTTCGGGTGTCAATTGCATGGGAATGGAAAGAGTGCGGAAATCATCGAGGGATTGGCCCAGAGTTGTGTTCCATAATGAGGAGGCTGGATCGAAAACGTTTTCCCTTGAATCATCAAGGAATGGAATGGTCCAGTCTGTTGGTCCTTACCGACCTGAAAAATGACTTGCATAAGTAGTATCACGGGATGAAGATCGGGGCATTCAGGAATCACAAGGGTTGACCGCTTGAGAAGTGAGAGCAGGTAGGTATTGCGAGGTTGAAGTTAGTATCTGAGTCGCTTCATGTGTAAATTGTTTTGTTTCCACTTGTTCACTGGCTAGACTTACCATTTCGGCTTGTATGGATGCCATAGTTTCATCGGCTGAAGGAAGTTCAAGGGAAGGAATTCTGAAAGGTCTATTGCTCAAAGAACCAAATTCGTAATTGTGTATAACTGGGGGTGAAGTTATGGCAGGTGGAGATTCCCACTGCAAAAAGGGTTGGTTAAATTTCGCAACGAAGTGAACCGTCGAAGGGGGTATTGGATCAGACTCTTCAATAACTTCGATATGTCCTTCAAGGACATCAAATTGTGATGGCGTCACTGAGGTGGTGATAGTTTCTGGAAGAACGATAACTTCCAGTAGAACAGTGGTTGGAAGTGAGACACTGACATCAGGGGCTAAAGTGGTTTCCACTATGGTGTTGACTTCTGGTGCAGCAATGGACTTATGATCTGCACTAGTTCCAGTTACCGTACTAAGTTCTGGAACAGCACTAGTCTCTGGAACTATGGTAAGTGTTAAGGGTACCGTAGCAGATGGTGGAACGGTTCCCTGACCAGCTGGTCTGCTAGTAGGGGGAGTGGGTATGTGTGAAGATGAAGATCGGTTAACCGCAGGTACTGTCTTGGGACTCCTCCCTTGTTGTCTACGTGGTTTTCGTTGGTATTCCATGGAACTAAATGAAGTGTTCTGGGGAAAGTCTCATGAAAAAGAACTCAAAAACCATGGACCAACTGAGTGTGCACAAGGGGAGTTTGAAAAAGAAAAGGCGTGCAGGCCGAAAGAGCAAGCTCAAAAAACTTGACTGAGACCGATGTCACACTAGAAGAGCTATGACGAAAATGGACAAAATACCAACAAGCAGCATAACAATAAAAAGACCCTCTAAAAAGGTGAAATAGCAGGCAAACATCCTATCTAGGATCAGGAGACCCCAACAGATTGTATCCTTCGCAAGGTGATGAAATCCAATTTGTTCAATACAAAGTGAGAGACCAAACTGGAAGGATATCTCTCTATCGAAAGGGATCCTGGGTAAAAGAGCCCTAGAAGAAAATCCACTAAGCTTCCTCGTTCAGGACACGTCTGAGAAGGTTAAATGGAGCTTCTACCTTTGATCCCTCATACAACCGGTATGGAGGCTGAAAAATACAAGTAAGACAATGGATTGATGTCCTTAGGTACTAGGTGGAGTGCGGCATTCCACAAAGTCATTCCGGAACCAGTCCTCGCTACTTAACCCTGTGGAATGGGAGGCCCTCCCAACAAATTGGTTGATAACCGTGTCAATAAATACAAGAGGACTTTAGTACCCTAGAGGACAACAACTATGTTTCAAATGTGAAGCGACATGGGTGAATTATTTGGATTCCTATCCCCAATGGCCTACCTAACTAACAAATTGTTGTATATCCTCAAGTGAGGTTAAAAATGTGTTGTGTTAGGGGTAAATTTTAATGGTTGTTTGTCTTACTCAATCGGGTAGCGGAAGTGCAACTGAATGGTGTTGTGACTTGACTCAAACCATGTAATGTGAATGATTCAATGCACTTTTCTTTTCAATGAAATGCTAGCTACAAAGAAGAGAGAGTTCTTAGATCCCAAAAATGAACTAAGCACAAGTACAAAGCTTCTCAAAGAGAAAAACCATGCATATTTGTATTTTTTGTTTATGCCAAACTACAACTACTTTGTTTATAGAGTGCCATATGCAGGGATGTAATTTAGAGGAGGGAGGACCTATGTTAATCAAAGATAGAATCTCAACGTTTCGATCCCTACTATGGGATCATCACCAAGAGACAGTGAAGTCTGGGAGGAAAGAGTTTAGATTGCCCAATTATTTATATATAGAGGTGATGTGGTAGATGGAAGTAGTTTAGAGATGTCGGCATAGGTTTTAGGGTTAGGTTAATGCTAAGACTGTTTATTTGTTATTTCATACTCCCTAATGTTATAATTTTGAGATTATTATCATTTATATTATAATAAGTTATTACTTAAAATTTTAGCTTAATTTTGGTTTTAATTTAATGGAGATCTCCACTAATTTTAATCTATAATTCAATAATGAATTAATTTGGTTTAATTGGTTTAATTTAGAAAAAGATTTTAATTTTGAAAATTTTTTATTTTATAATTTTTTATTTTTTATTTTTTTATATTTTATTTTATTACTAAAGTTTTCAATTAGTTTTGTTTAATTTTTTAGTGAAGGCCTTACTTGTTATTTAATTGCCAATGCCCTAGTTATATTCTAGGGTTGAGTGTATAAGTGGAATAGTTAGTTATTAGTTTAGGTTATGTAATTAAATTGAATATTAATATATTTATTAAAGGTTTTTAATAATATAGTGTTTTAACCATGTTTATATTAATTAATTACCATACTATTTCATTAAATATTAATTAGTGTTTAATCAAGCTTATATTAAATTAATTACAATATTGATTAGAAATCATATTATAATTTATTTGGATTTTATTTTACTTTATCAAGTTTTAATTTATACTTGTTTAGGTATTGTCACAATGTTATATTTCACTTAATTAACTTAATTAAAATTTTAGTTTTAATTTTTAATTTGTAGAATAAATTATAATTTTCAATTCAAATTAATTTAATGGTTACATTAGTTTCGCAATGTTTTCATAATAATTTTTGGAACTAGTAAAGTGTGGATTGTATGCTAGGGTTATTAAGATTACCTATATCGTCCTAAGTCTTAAAGATTGTCTATGCTTGTTTTTTAACGAGTGTATAAGGGGTTTCCATGTAGTGCTCAGTTTGGTTCCATCACCCCTATTGAGGCAATTTTCACACATCTCGATTTCAATCTTCTCTCTAATCTTACATTTTGTGAGGTTGTCTACTTTTGCTAGGAGAGAAGCTTTTTCCAAACAAATTTGATGTTGGGTTAGGTGAGAATGTTCTGCTAGTGCTGATTTCTTATGCCTATCATACCTAAGGTCAGTGCTATGTTCTTTTAGTCTTGTTTCTATAGACCTACCGGTTTCCCCTATGTAAGGCATACTACACGAACATGGAATGTAGTAAACACCTTTGCATAGCATGGGAGGTATGGGGTCTTTCTTCTACTTCTAAACGAGTGCAAATGTATGACAAGTAAAATGAAATTTGTCTTCTAATTGCAATGAATATTGTGATCTTTAAGCGAAGGGGAGAAAAGAGACTTTGAAAATTTTATGAGCCAATTAGGTCAATTGAAATGCAAAGAAACTTTTCAAATAATAAAAGTTCTCAATACTTCTTTCAAGGAACAAAATGGATACAAAGATCTTGCTTCAAATTTATAATAAAAATCACTTTTGCAATCAAATATTGAGAAGGAAAATAACCTAACTTCTTGTCACTTTAACTCATGAAAAATTAAACCAATGAAAAAACAATCAACAAACCAAATGATGTTTCAAAATTGCTTATGCAAATCAGAGTGAATATGGAAATCTAATGCAGAAGTGTAAGAAGGTAGTAGGGGTGTAGTGGATGATTAAAACAATGCACTTAAGCTTCTACAAATGTACTAAAAAATGGAAGCAAATGCCTAAAAGAGGTTCAATAGAAAATGCAAAATAAAGCAGGGATTAACCTAGATCACACAGGTCTGATCAATGTCAGAGGGATGAAATCAGTCTATAAGATCAGAAGCCAAAAAGAAATCAAGCAAAAAACCAAATTGGTGCACACACAGGAAATTTGCGTGAAGTACAAGGTAACTTAGGCGCGAAATTTTAGGATTTTTGCATTCTGGAACACTGCAGAGGCGCGAAAATTTAGGAATTTTCTCATTGGTAAGTATGAAGGGGCGAAAACTTTACTGTGGGTGAGTAAGGGCGCAAGTTTTGAAAAAAAAAATGTTTTTCTCGAGTTTGCAGACCCAAAGAAGCAAATGTATAGGATCAAAACTGATATTTAAGGTCATAAGATTGAAAATATGTAAAGGAAAGGAATCAAATGATAAGAAAAACAAAGTTTCAAAATCAAATAAAAACTGGATTTAAAACCAGTGGAGTCGCCAATTTTTGTGTAAGCAAAATCATCCTATGGATAGTTAGATCTACTACAGAGATCAAAACAAACTCCTACAAGTTCAACCTAAGACAAAATCGAAACAAATAGTTATGTATTCTCTAGATCTAATGCATTGTCATTAACTTCTAAGCATCGAGAAGGAAGAGAATGATCAAATTCACCTCTAACCTGTTGGTCATCCTTGCTTCAGCTTCATCTTGATCTCCAAGACCTGAACCTGTTTGAATGCCACAAAGAACAACACTTCCAAACACTAGATGTTAAAGCTAAGATCTACTTTATACAAAGCACAGCATGTATCCATACACATGAGAAACACACATTGGAAAATAGGCTAAGTTATATTGATAAGAACTCAAGAATATCAAGACACAGTTACCCTTGATGCCCAAGTAATAACTCAATTTCTATGTAATCAAATTCGTCCTATGGATAGTTAGATCTACTAAAAAGATCAAAACAAGCTCCTACAAGTTCAACCTAAGACATAATAAAAAAAAATAGTTATCTATTTTCTAGATCTAATGCATTGCCATTAAATTCTATGCATCGAGAAGGAAGACAATGATCAAGTTCAGCTCTAACCTGTTGGCCATCCTTTCTTCAACTTCAGCTTGATGTCCAAGACCTGAACCTGTTTGAATGCCACAAAGAACAACACTTCCAAACACTAGATGTTAAAACTAAGATCTACTTTATAAAAAGCACAACATGTATCCATACACATGAGAAAAACACATAGGAAAATAGCTTAAGTTATATTGATAAGAACTCAAGAAAATCAAGACACAGTTACCCTTGATTCCCAAGAAATAACTCTCCTTCCAAATCTCCTTCTCTAGCTATCTCTGCAAAGCCTCTAAGACCATAGGTTTGATGCCTCCAATGCCCTCCCTTTGGATCATGGATGACCTCTCCTTTATAGGATGTGGGACTCCAACCACTTAGAGAGGAAGGTGGATATACATGAGCAATTAGTGGATCAAGAGGTTGAGCCAAGCTAATCGATGAAAGTAAGTTAGGATCGAAGAGGAGGTCCAATCCAAAGAAAATATCTAGGAGGGTGAGATCCACATCCCAAGCCAAAGGTAGTTTGAAGGAATTTCCATGCCCCTTGAACTGATCATAGCACAAAAATATTGGGATTTCCGTGCCCTAGCAAGTATGCAGAACACGAAAATATGGAATTTTCGCATCTTGCATTACCAGCAGGCCGCGAAAATATTGGTAAAGGATGATTAGGTGAGGTGGAAAGTGACCAAATGAGGTGGATTTCGACCAAATCAAGGTGTATTTGTCTCCAGAAGGTGTAGATGAGACCAAGGAGGGTACCAACAAGGTTCATTACTCGTTATGAGGTAGTGTCGTAAAGTGTCGCATGATGAGGATACGACATAAAGTTTCAAAGTGGTACTTAGAGGTATAACACCCGAGAGTTTCCATATCCCCGATAGAGTCACTCCAATAGGGCAAGCCTTTATCAACTACCAACAAGCATCCATAGCCATGACAAAAATATATGGTGTCCCCATTATTAGTTAAATTTCCTTTCCCAATATTTCACCTTTTAGATATTGCTTTAGCTATTGATAGAGGGGGAAATAGCATCTTTTCTACAAGCAAGTGGGGATGATGCCTATTTTTAGAAATTTCAATGATTGATTGTTCTTGAGTAATAAGTATGTCCCCTTTGTGATTATTATCCTTGGTTGTATGTCTTGTCCTTTTTTACATGGTCATTTGATTTAAATGTGAATGGATGAAAACCTTTAGGAAATTGATTCATTCACTAACAATAATCCTCAAAATAATCTAGGTCCACCAGTACTACTCCTAAATTATTTTTTCATTCCTTACAAGTTTATGTTATTTTATCCTCCTTATCCATGACTAGTAACACACTAAGAGTTTACTAAGCTTAGCTAGCTTACCATGATATCTAGAGGCTTCAACTTAAAATAGGAAAAATCAAATGTAAATGTTTGTGAATCCAATATAAAACAAGACTTCTAAAAATTGAAGGAAAAAATAGGAAAGAACTGCAAGTTCAAGAAAACAATGTAGAAAACTTATATTCCACCAAGAAAATCGTTGCATTCCTATCCTAAACAATGTATAAGACTTATATTCCACCAAGAAAATAGTTGCATTCCTATCCTAGAGTGAGAGTTGAAAAGGAAAAATTGAAATAATAGTTGAAATTTAGAAATGTAGAAAATGAAATCTACTATAAACAAGTTAGCTTCTTGAAGGGAAATTATCTAAAGTATCACTTGAGAATTTGACCATTGACTAGGAGAAAATGTAGCTCTCCCTCCATGTTTTGCAATATATATGTGCCAAGGCCAATATTTCCAAAACTTTGATATGTTTTCATCCAGAGTTGATGAAACTTTAAATGTTTTACTTTTGGCTCATTTGGTGTATTCCACCTGAGGATCAAATCACCAACTTTGAAATTACTATCAACAATGAATGTTTATCAAACCAACACCTAACAATTTGTTGATGGACTGTAAAATTTGTATAGATTTCTCTCTTTTCTTCCGACCTCAACAAAGTATCAATTTTTTTTGGAGAGCTAAGGAATTATTCTTGAGGGCTAACTAGGATAGTTGTAAGGAAGGTAATAAAAAATAATGATAGGTTCCTTACCATAACCTAGGAAATAAAGGGAGGTACATAAGGAAACCTTGGGAGTGACTCGATTTACCCATAGGGAAATAGTGAGGGCATTGTGTAAATTTCGATGATGATCAATGACGTTTTTTAGGATTTAGACCATGTTTTTATTGGTGGATTGAACTACCCGATTCTCTTGAGGATAATAGCTACACCACAAGGAAAACACCTTATAATAAAGGATTTTGTGGATTCTTTTAGTGTTAAAATATTGGGAAAATTTATCAAAACTTAGATAAAACCCCCACCATTGGTAATAGAGGGTTTGGAAAAAGCCGGAATGGATGTTCATTATAACTAAAAAACTAGGAAGCCAGAGGTTATAGCAGAGGTTTTTTATCAATGTGCACATATCACACAAACATACAGGTGCATCGTAATCATAAGAGCACTAATACATATAATTTAAATGTTATGCACTAGTCCTTTCCATTTATATAATGTTCTGGTGTGTTAAATAATTTTTATAGCACTAGCACATATTATACTTATTAAACATGTAAGTGGTGACCATTCACAACTACATATCAATGCTTATATTACCATCCACACCATGATGTCTTGTATATTTAGCAATAAAGATAACGACCATTGGATAACCAATTTTTGTGGACTTCAGTGTGCTTACAATATATAATCACACAAGTGAATAACGTTACATATTGAGCACCAATGTTATTTCTTACTTGAGCACCATGATACTAGTGCATTTATAACCATTAGAAGCATCGGTGTGGTTTATCCGATAAAAAGTACATGTGCGTAATTTCTCACAATGTAAAAAAGCATCACACCATTAACAATTTACATATGCCCCACACCGTTCAACGAGTTCAGAAAAATACAATGCACCAATATGTCCATATTTTTCTTATTTTTTTTAAATTTCAATTAATCATTAAATAATTTTTATAATAATATTGATATTTGAATTTGAATTAATGTGTTTGGATATAAGTATTAATGTATTATACCATCAAATTACACAATTGTTCATTGTAATATTTAATCATTCATATATTTAATTAGCAATGTAACATTTTATAACATTGGGCAATGCAATAGAATAAGAAACCCATTTTATTATATATGAATAAGAGGCCCTTTGTCATAAAAAATGGAACAACATAAAGGTCCACAATAATCAAAATGTCAATATGTACTTGTTACACTAATTGGTAACTAGTGGTTATCTAATTGGGAAAGTATGTCCTTTGATTTTCAAAGACAAACATTTCAAAACATACAACTTGCAAGAACATCCAATTATATTGATCGTCATTCTTCACTTGAACCATTTTCATTGCTCAACCTTCTTGCATGCCGCATTTCTTCAACACTTGTAGGAAATATTGTAATTGAGTTATTTGACCAAATGTTTTGTTGATTGACTTGATTTTGCTCCTCCTCTTTATTTTCCATCCGTAAACATTGAAATAAAGTGTAATGAGTATATAGACATTTATAATATAATATGCATAATTGTGTAAATTGGAAAGTATACTATAGCAAGAAGTAGTTCATAAAAAATACACATTCTTTCAAATCCATTCCTTGTGATGTCTCTCAACAACTTTTCTATTGGCTCCACTCCATACTTTGTTTCCTCCAAGCTGTATATCCCATGACAAAGCATTCATATAATTAATATAAAGGTTTCTTGTTGTTCCATTAATTATAAAATGAGGAAAGTAAAACAACATGGCTACTTACAAATTGCACAATTAACTTTTGGCACTACACCATACAGTCACAATTCACACCTAACCCAATGCCAATGAATTCTTCAAATGGCTCATCTTTGTATGTTAACACCTATTAGAAGGAATCCATGGACGAGTGTAAATTAATTAAAATATAAAGATCACAACAAATATGAAATATTAAGTAAGGAACTTACAAGTTATACTCACAAAATTTGCGATCAACCCTTTTCTTCCTTGTCATCTTGTCTTATGTGTTAAATGGGTTCCATTTTTACGAGTGTAAATTAATTAAAATATAAAGATCACAAAAAATATGAAATATTAAATAAGGAAATTACAAGTTATACTCACAAACTTTGCGATCAACCCTCTTCTTCCTTGTCATCTTGTCTTATGTGTTAAATGGGTTCCATTTTTTTTTCTTTTTTGCGACAAAACAAATGAAAACTAATATTCATGCAATAATTAAATTAAATATACACAAAATAAGAAATGAATGATTACATAAGTTTGATACACATTGTTGTTGAGTTGGCTCCTCCTGCAATGCAATTATGTTCATTTATTTGACCATCTCTTAGTACACTTTTTCATACATCCCCATCAGCATGTTTCAAACATCACCTCATTCGTCCTTTGGAATTTTCATAATATTCCTAAGAATTGAAAAGTTCCAAAAAAAATTATATTGATATGAAAGTAAATATAGCTAAAATATTAATTTTGTATTTTTTTGTAATAGTATATACATATTATAGAAAAAATGTTTTGGAATAATACTTTTTAAATGACTCTTTTTTGTTATTGTGTGTTTTTGCTATTGCAAATTGGAAAATCCTCATTAACCATTGCACTAGAAATGCTTGTTGTAGTTTATATATAATTTGATTCATGGTTTCATTGGATTGAGTTTTGTGTTGTAAGTGGAAACTACGTCTATACGTTCTTTTCACTATATTGCTCATAGTTTTATAAAAGCTTTCCACCCCCTTTTCATTAACTTCCAACACCACTCCAAATTAACTAAGGGCCAATTTATCATCATTTACATCCTTCATATTTTTTATCTTCTTAGCACAACATTCCCTTCCCTCGATATCAATCCTTGCACAACATTCAACAAATGTGAGATAGAGTGTTTGACACATCTTAGTGACTATTCTAAATAAGTACACTATTACTAAAAATTCAAATATAAATTCATGTTGATCACTTTTTGATACACCCAATTCATTTCTTTACAATGTTCCATCAAGATTTTATGCTTTTTTCACTCAGATTACAAACAGTCTTGTCGAGTTTCTTCAATTTTTTCCTCTGCATGGCGCACATTAACCAATACATATAATTTAAACTTATAGATATTTCAAATATGTTCATTTTATATTAAAATTTCAAGGACTTTCCTTGTTCTCCTTTTGATATGTGCTACCATCGTGCTCATTTCAACAAGTTTTTTTCCTTGAACTTCTATCAGACATATTCTATCAATAAATGCCCTACATCATAAAATAAAGAAACTATGAAATATGTTTAACAATTAAAGTAAATAAGGGGAGGCAAGAGGGGGAGGGGTGCTCTTTGGCCCCGCTGGAGATCTGATTTTCACTTATTCCTGGAATTTGGGAATCGAAACCAATAATATGGCAGAAGCTCTGGCCCTCTGGAAAGGCTTAAATCAAGCTCTCCTCTAAGGTATTCAGACCCTAACGGTTGTGGGGGACTCCAGGATGATTATTCATAGCATAAAATCTACGAACTTGCCCTCTTCTATCCGCCTAAGTCAAGCTCTCCAAAGAATCCTTCTGCTCATCCCTTTCTTTCGAGACATTGATTTCTACCATGTCTTAAGAAAGAATAATGGACAAGCGGACATAGCGGCTAACGAAGCAATACCCCTAGGAAAAGGGGTCCTTAAACTCAACGATATGTATAGTATGTTTCATATTCCGTAAAGCCTTGGGACTGGACCCGAGAATGGTCGGATGGGTTTTTTGGAGAATGGGACATAGGCCAAGTGTCACGTGCCCCTACTTCCCGATGGTGGCCACCTCCGTTTTTGGCATGGCTATCCTCATCGTGAACATCTATTCATCCTCTTTTATGCATATTAAAACCTACCATTTCGCATGCCATGACATTTCCAGTATGATGTCGTCTCCTCCTTTGCTGATGATGGCATGTACCATTCTCTATACTTCGGAGCAAGAGAATTTACGGAGCAAGATTTCACAAAATCTGAGGGGCTCTTATCTCATCTCTTTCAGGCGTGCGGACCCTCCCTCCTATGTTCAATCAGGTATGATATTCTCTGTTGGCAATACCTTTTGGTTCGCTAGAACCACGTCTTGCTATGATGATGTTTAAGATCCTGATCCTCAAGAGGTTTCCTCATTTGGAATTGAGAGCTGTTATTTAATGAAGAGTACGGGTTCGGTTAATGGCGCTCCTCGAAGATTGATGAAATGTCCCCCAGCATGCTCCAATTTATGGGTAATTATGCTCCATTTACATCACAGGAAAGATATCAGAACTATTAGTCGCAATCTTTCCCGATTCGTTTCAAAAAGAAAAGTTTCGCATTCTCTGAAGGTGGTCTCTTCCGGGTGGCGAAGGTCTCTAGAGATTGCATATCGCCTTTCCTGTATTCTCTGGAAAATATTCTGTGTTTTTTGGGTGGTATGGTGGATTCTGGTGATTCGGCAACCTCCTCCCCAAATCCTCTGTTGGAATTGGAAGCAAAAGTCAGGGTCCTGCATCGCCGGGTTAGACGACAAGGGAATTTTATACAACAAATGGATGAAGAAGGAGGGCGACGCCTTGAAAGAATGGATGAGGACATTGATCGTATTCGCTCGGACTTCGCGGCAGCTTTGGAGGCTCTGGAAGAGAAGGTTACGGCTGCTATTGAAAATATGGATCTCAGGCTGCAGAATATGGAAATCACCCTGGCAAATCTTCGGGCTACTGAAAAATCAGGTCATGGCAAGAGTCAATCAGCTACTAAATCGTCTTCAGAGGCAAGACACCGTTAATTCCAATCTAGTTTCGGACTTCTCTTTGTTTAATTTCCTTTGTTAAAAACTTTAAAGTCCTAGTTTTGCTAGTCACAAGCATATGTATTTAATGTTTGGAAGACTGTATGGCTTACCACATTTTTGGAGATGTAAACTCGTTGGTGGCTCAGCCACTGTTTTTCTAATATAAAACCTATCCGTTTCTGTCAAAAAAAAAACAATTAAAGTAAATAATTTCAGGCTAAAATGTTTTTGGTTAATTGAAGTGTATTGTAGAGGTATATGCATCAGTGCATCTTACACATATATTTTTGTGTTCGCTTCATGTTATAATTGGGTGCACCAGTGTGTATCATATGATGATTCATAAATACGTAATTACAATTTAGGAGTGCTGATAGAATACCTCAAGCCACCTAACTCTACTAGCAACCTCCCCTTTAAATAGATAAAGGGGACATTTTAGAGGGAGATTCTGCAAAAACCTTTGTTGAAAGGTTTCTTCCTTGTAATGTACAATTTACAATCTATTTGAGTCAAAGGCATGCATTTCTCATGAAATCAATAGTGCATTTGTTGAAACCTTGTATTGAAATCTCAAATGGCTTCATTATTTTCCACAAGCATTGCACAAAATTCCTACGACATTTTAGCCACAAGCTCAAATTCACCATAAGAATTTACAAAAACTTCTTTGTGATTATCCTAATGGTAAATCAAACAAATGGGTAGGGCATTGTACCAATCTGAAAATTTACATGTAAATTTGAATGGAAACAACCAACATACAACATCTTCATACACATGGTAAACATACATAGATTACATTCATAATTTTGTATTTGCTACAAATCAATCATGCTTCCTTTACCATTAAATTTTGGTGATAAATATACTACCTTTCCTCGAATATCATGTAAAGGATAGTGCTAGCCCATGCATATCTGGGAGGAAGCAATAGGTCCATATTTTCCATGAAGTTGGGACTTGCGTATGGAAAATCCTAGATGGTTGGGAACTGCCTACTCCACCACTCAAGGAGCTTGTCATCAAATATAGTATGGGTCGACCCTCCTCCCAATCTAAACATAAGCTAAATCCATCGTCACATCTAAGGCTCCCAGGGATATAAGGTTGGGAGTGATAGCCTCAAGCTTATCGCGGGAAGCCACTTAAAGAAGAATGATACCAATATACTCCCATACCCAAAGTTCATGTTCTTACCTGTCTTGAAGTCGGTAAATTGACTCTTCAGGTTGTTCAACAATTCAGCGCACTAGGCAAACATTGTGGATCTAAGGAACTCAACACCAATGTGCATGTGACCCTGTGAGGCCAAATGAAATGCATAAGATCCTACCAATTTGGTGATCATGGTCAAGATAAAATTTTATAGGGAATCTTACAATACCATAGATAGGAACCTATGTGCCTGAATTTTGGGTCTTTGGGACACAAAATGTGTTCACATACTCTTGTACCGTGAGGGAATTCTCACCTCGAACCAAACCTTTGATGTTCATTGGGACCCCTCTCCGTAAAAGTCTAGTCAAAAAGTAGATGTCCTCTACTATGATCTCCAAAACCTCTCCCTTGATGATGAAATTCCCTCTGATCGAGATCCCAATAGTGGATAAGAACTTGAAGAAATTCCTTTTGAGCCCTCATATATGAGACTCAAAAAAAAATTAGTAATCTACATCGACGAAGGGCATTGAGAATAAAAGGACCTCCTAGAGAATCACAATCAAGGTCTCCATGCTCACGCTCTCTCCAAATAATAGCCATTTTCACAAGAAAGATGATTCCTTCATTTGACTATCCATTCACACCCAATTATCTAGACAGGCATGAGTATTTGCACCCAAAGAGTTGGACAGGCACGAATACATGGGTTATTCGTGCCCTGCAAGATCATTGGAATCGAATGCAATATAAAAACCAAAATTATGGACTAAAATCTACAAAATATGGATAGAAATGAAGGGTGAGAGATGACAAAAATACCTAGAACTAACAAAAGCTTGATTGGTGGCTCGATGACTCTGCAATCAACAGTTGAAAATCTAGGGTACAAAATTTCCAAAAAGGTAAAAATACTAGTAGAAATGAATTGTAATCTATCTTTACCACATTATTTTGTTTATATCAATTTTTTAGTCACTTTTGTATATTTTTTACCCTATTTTAACAACTGTCAACTAATACTAATTTCATGTTTGCCATTTTTTAACTAATTTGACAAGAGAACAAGAACGGAGGCTCATTTTTCTAATTGGTGGTATGATTAAAAGGTCCTTGTCCTAAACTAGCATATAGGAAAGCTTATCTCCATAATGCATGATTTTCATCAACCCTGCCATTATTTTCATGACTCGGGATCACAACACATGGAATTGCGATAATATCCCTTTGTCCTCGAAAAAGTTGTAATTTTCATGTTAGATATTACCAACTCATGGGTACCCTAGTTAGAACCCCTGTTGTCTTTTCGTGTCCATGCCAAATTTTTTGTTAGGATTGAGAGTCCCTAATTATCCCCACCATGTCAATGAGATGAAACCTCATGACCCTTTCTAACTCTTATTATGGCCATAACCCAGGGGACTCACAAAATTTTGCATTTTGTGCTATTGCATACAATTTCTTGCACTTTTGAGTCTAATACTCGGTGTAGTTTTCCATTTGTCATTTACTGGCAATGCAGACTCCTAATACCACTCTCCTTTGATACTTATTGCAGTCACATATTGCTACCCTAATCGGAGAAGCCATGCTTCAAGGGCATCCCCATCCTGCACATCCTTCTTTTGCATTTTATTTGGATATGTATGTTCCATGCACTTTAAACGTAGTAGCATTCCATGTGATGCTTGTATTCTACTATAACATTCCTTATTATTTTTTAGGCTTTATAATATGAAAAAGGCACTAAAAATAAAATATAATAAAAAAGAGAGAACATGGGAGATCTCAAATGTCACTTATTTGGTGATAGCAAGTCTTGAGTCTATCAACAAATTGGGTTCTACTTTTTGGCCTTAGGATTTAAGCCTCCATATCATAGTTACGTACTCCTCTGGTTGGTTCCTCTCCAATCATATGGAAAACCTGCTAATGTCTCCTACATTGTGGATTTATATCGTTGGTCCCTTTGTGTCAAAAGTTTCCTAAGTCACTACTATGTCATGCTCATTGTTCAAGGATATAGCCTGTGTCGGCCTCTCTACAATTTCCTTGACCTCAGTGTTATCAACATGTATCATTGAAATCAATGTTCAGACTCATGCTTGTGTGGAAGGTCCCCATTGACTTCTCACTGGCGAGTTGTGTCTTTTGATGACACGTCATCTGCTCTGAGGCATTAACTTAGATTTGTATCACCCTGGCCTTGTTTGCATGACAGGTAACCTTGCACTCAATAGACGACAATTCATCATTGGTTGTTGATTGAGTGGTTTCCCATCATGTTTTATGTCAAGAAATCTATTCACATTGTGGGATTCATGTTGTACCTTGGATTCCATTTTCATCATTGGTGTAATTTCCTGCCATTGTCAATGCCTTTCATTATTGGTTGTTGCTCATGGGTTCTCTTCTATGCGTTATTTACATCTGATGCATGCACTAGGAGACATACTCGGTGGTCCATTCTACAAAACTTGGTCCTAGTCCCTTCCCCAGTCAAATTAGTCCCTAATATTTCCTTGTGTTGGATGATGGGGGATTCCTTAATGCCTCCCTTCCAATGGGTCTCTTCACATCAAATTCAACTCATCATTCTCTAGGAATGATATCTATAGTCTTGATAGTACCTTGATGCTTGCGGTCATCAGTGGCAAGTTCCTTCGCTATTGGGTAGTGGGAATACATCAATGTCTCCTTTCTCGATAGATTCTACAAGTGCTTGACTCCGAGACATCTATTCACACTTGTTAGGATGTACTAGGTACCTTGATGCCCATTATCATCATCGGTGGGTTGCCTCACATTTGTTAACGATATACATCAATGATCAGTAATCAAACAGTCTTCCATGTTCGACTTCAAATCATCTATTCACATAGGTACCTCTCGACGGTTTGGATGGAAGACCTTGGGCCAACACTAGCATCCTCAAATTTGTTATTGCTTGAGTTGAGCAAGGTTGTACCACACCTCATATAACATTTGTACCACCGGGAGAACTATTACTCAGATTAGTTACATATTGTTCTCTTGATGCATGATGAGACATAGATCCATTATGTACCTATTAATGGCTATGATCTCCAGATTGGCATAGATCCACTATGTATCTATTTGTGGCTATTATATTTTGATTGGAATGGATACACTATGTATCATCTTCATGTCCATGATCCACCTTTATATTTCACAAGGATCCACTATGTATTATTTTGTATCCATGATCACTATAGCATTTATTTATGTCATGGATCCACAGTGTATACAACTTGGAGGCCGTGTTCTATCATTTTGAGCATGGATGTCTCCATCTTAGGGAAAAGAATGTCTAACACCTATCTCTCTATTGTTGGTACTTTGTTAGAACTAAGAGTCTCAAAATGGAAACCTTGTCTAGTATGCATCCCATTCCACCACTTATTATAATGTATTCCGGCCATCACGTTCCCTTATGGCTTCACACATTAGGGGTCATCTGTTATAGGTCAAATTGACACTTCTCTATTTGTGACGACAGTTCAAAATATGACACTCAAAAGTGTCACTATTCGCTCACAAAAAGGACATTTATGGATGGAAGAGCATATGATTTGACCCTTAATGATGGCTCTGATCATTGAAATGATATCCCAACATCATTTCATTTAATCCTGAGAGTTGTAACCACAAAAAGGGAAAATTCACAGCTTGCACACTATTAGAGCGCAAGTCATTCACATCTTGACCTTGAAAAGGGCACAAATGCATAAAAAAATACTCACTCACACCTTGCACACTGACAAGGAGAGAATCATTCACATGTTTCCTATGAATTGGGTGTTAATTACCCATATTTTCATGAAAAAATGGGAGTTAAAAAAGTTCTACAAAGCAACTTTCCCAGTTGCAACTCCCTAAACCACCTAGTAACCTTTTACAACTATTTCCTCCAAACATAAAAGGGAAATTAAATGGATCAGGGAGGGTCTCGGGAATAGATAGACATTCAATTTATCCTGGAGTAATCACTCACACACCCTTCATCCCTATCCATCAACAATCCTTGTTTTTGACCCTTGTATCCATGAATCTTGAAGTTGTCTTTCTCAGGTTACTTCACCCCTCATATACATCTAGTGAATCGGAGTGGGATTATCGAATTGCATGAGGAGAGACAAAAATGTTCAAGTTGGATAAGGTGCCAAGCATTGATAATGTATAGCTTGTACTTTTTTTATTGCTACAATTTAAATTTGATATATTTCCCTCCCACAATCAAGTGTTCCTCTGATTGTGGTTTGACGTAAAGAATGTTTTGTATTTTACATTGAAATTGATGAGATATTTAATGTTCTTCTCATTTTCAAGTAATTTACATTCTTAATTATTGGTTCGAGGGTTTCGCACTCCTAGGGTTTCGAAGGTTTACTGCTTCCAATCCTTACCTAGCGTGGGGCACTAGTAGTAGTGCCTCCGACCAGGCTGTAGCATGGTTGCTTTTGTTGATGTATTTGTAACTTCGAAAGATATTCACTTGTATATTGTATGTATTACATTTGTACTGTATTGTATCCCCAACGGATATGTATTATTCCTCCGATTGGAAGTGTCGTAAGTTATATTGTAAGTGTCGTAACTTATATTTGATGGGTTATTAGACCTCCTTAGAGGGGATGGCCCAGTATGAATCAAGTGGAAGGGTTATTAGACTCCCCTAAGGGGTCAGACCAGTTAGGGTAAAAGGAAGGTCAAGTTAAAGTATAAATATAGCGGTTGCACCACTCTATTTGCTCATTCACACACACATCCAACTCGCATAGTTGAGAGAGAGGAGTGCGCACAAGTGCAGGAGGAGTAGCTGCTCGAGACATCTACATTTTGGGGTTTCATCTTTGTGATCTTTGGATTGGTGCTTATTCTATCTCTGAGGAAGTTGCGAGGTTTTTCACCTTTATGATTTTCCCCGATGAAATGCTTTGTGTCTCTTGTCTCCTGTGTTTGATATGTTGTACATGTTGTTCTCTCAATTAATATCCTAGATCATATTGAATTAAATGATGAAAATCTAACATGGTGTCAAAGCTAGCCTGAAGGAAGGCATTGTATGGCATTTACAACACTTTTTGCACTTGTGACAAATTGGAAGCTAGGGATTGGTATAGTAAAAAATAGTCATCATGGAACTTTCGCTATAAATCCATTTTGGAGAAGGTTCAGAATCTGAAATTTTTACAGGCTGAATATCAGACATGGATGTACCCTGTGTAGAAATTTCAGCCTCAGATTTGTTGTACTTTGTGAGATATTATTCGTACAATTTAGGGTTTCTTCCTCTTCCAGAATGCATCCCTAAACAGGTGACCTAGGAACAAAGGTTATATATCGGGATAGGAAGCTCCAAATGGAATTTTGTAAAATGTGACAGTTATTGCACAGACTTTAGTTTCACAGGTCCGAGTTTCAAAGGCCTAAGTTGAAATAGTGACACATGGCACTTCGTACAAGTTCGCTACGTTGTTTCATCCCATAATCAGGTCATGTTGTGACACTTAGCATATCTCTCTCATGGAGAATCCATTGAATCTCAGATATGTGGGGTTGAAAATATGACAGGTCAATCTACCATAGGCCAAATTTTCAGACCCTGAGGATCCAAAATTTTAGAGATGAACCAGAAAAAATATGGCATATCTTTCTGTCAAAACAGAATTGGATTCTGAGCATTTTCATTTTGGTTTGTCACTGTTGCGGGAAATTAGGGCTTTTGACAGAAGTGGAATTTTGGAGTTCTCTCAGCATAGGATTTATCTCCTCAGCAAAATCGAAATTTAGAGACCAAGATCAAATTTTTTGGTTGGGTGAATCTCCGGGAAAGTCAAATCCTAATTTGACTTTTGGACCAGAAAACCAGATTTTGAGAGAAGTTGCATATCTGAAATTCGTAGGTCATTTTTGGAGGGTCAATTTTTGGATTTTTCAAAATCTGAGCACACCAGCTTGCTCGCCTCAGTCAAATGCATCTCCCTGTCCAGACAAAAGTTTGAAATTCCAAGTTTGTATTTTTAGGGTTTCTCTATCAAACCCTAGCCAGCTCCAGATCCAATTTCAGCAAATCAAAGTGGTAAGACCTAAAACTTTTCTAATTCCATTTGAAGTACTCTTTAAAATATGTCTCACCACACCAAGCTTGAGGATAAGCTTGAAGGGGTTGATAACTTCCGAGCATGGAAGTATAGGATTGGGTTAATCCTAGAAGAGAATGAATTGGACACCTACATAAGTGAAGAAGTTCCAATTCCATAGGGAGATGAGGCTAAGGCCTTACATAAGAAGAACTTGGTCAAGGCCAAGAGGATCATTGCAGATTCTATCAAAGACCATCTCATACCACATGTGTCTTCTCTAAAGACACCCAAGGATATGTTTGATTCCTTGACCAAGCTATTTGAAGGAAAGAACATAAATCGGAAGATGACTTTGAGGAATCAATTGAAGAATGTCAAGATACAAAATACAGAGACCATGCAGTCCTACTTTACAAGGGTCTCTCAGATAAAAGAACAACTTGAAGCTGTGGGAGAAGATATAGAGAATGGTGAAATTGTGATGACCACCTTGAATGGTCTTCCTAGGTCATGGGATTCCTTCATTCAAGTAATTTGTGCTAGGAAGAAGCTCATCACATTCACTAGGCTGTGGGAGGAATGCTCACAAAAATAAGCTTGAATTGTAGCTCGAGAAGAAAACATGGATAATGAATACTAGGCTCTCACAGCACACACCAGGAAGAATAACCACAAGAGGGAGAATCCTCATCACAAGAAGGGTACATACCACCACCAGAATCGGAGGGAGAACTTTGGAGGATCCATGAGAGATATTTCTCACATTCGATGTTATACTTGTGATGAGAAGGGACACTATTCCATAGATTTTCCCAAGAACAAAAGCAGCTCCCACAAGAAGAATAAGAACAAGAGAAGACATCATGCTCACACTGCATAGGATGATGAACCTCCAATGAAGAGAACCATGGAAGACAGTGAATATTCTTCAAGTGATGAAGAATATGTATTGTAATGAAGTTTTACATGAAAGGAGTAGAAGAAGCTACTGCAGAGTTGGACTCCGGGAAACAAATAATCTATGGAAGAACCTCTCATCCATTTTCATCATTGGTTAAGGTGCACACTATCAGAGACTCCAGTAGTTCCTGCAAGGAAGCAAAGATTGAGAGGGAGTCCACCCAACAACCAAACAAAGATAAGTATTTGAATTGTCATTTCTTGTATATATGATTACTTAAATGATGTTGTTAAGTCATGTACATACTTATGTTCCTAGATTTAGGATGTATATTATGCATTTTAGAAAAGTTGCATTAATGAACAAGATACTACTAATATAGTAATGGGTAAGTGGCCTATGGTATTGTACAACACTCCATTGCTACTTATCTAGATTGAAACCTCTTTGCTGAAATATTAGGAGTAGTGCACACTCTTAACAATATTGAAAGTTACCGTATGAATACGGGAGATGGATGAATGTTGTATTGAAGCATTGGCTAAGATAATTGCATGACTATATGACATATGTCCTTATGTGTAAGATTTTGTTCTAAAAACTATGAGATGTTTCTAATCATGCAATTGAATTTGACTTGTAGGAAAGATCGTGTACACTCACCTACAAACAAGGACAACGACATTTGTTCCAACGACGAAGTTCAAGAAAACTACCTATTGAAGATATTGAATTATCTAAAGTTCCCAGGATCATGGATGCAGTAATGGAAGGATGCCATGATCAAGGAATAACAATTGATCATGAAGAATGATGTCTGGGATGTGGTCCCGAGACCAGTAGGGAAGTTTGTTGTGACTTCCAAATGTATCTGCAAGATCAGGCATGGTGCAGGTGGTAGCATAGAGAAATACAAGGCAAGATTTGTGGCACGTGGCTTCTCTGAGAAAGAAGGGATTGATTATGAAGAGACGTTTTGTAGCCAGATACACTTCCATCAGAACAGTACTTGCTCTAGCTACAGTGATGAAGTGGAAGATACACCAGATGGATGTCAAGACAGCTTTCTTGAATGGTGTAGTCAAAGAAGAAGTGTATGTGGAGCAGCAACCACTCGGTTTTGAGACACATGACAGGGAGTCACATGTGTGCAAATTGAAGAAGGCCTTGTACGGTTTAAAACAAGCACCCAGGACATGGTACAGTAGGATTGACAGCTTCCTCACTAGTTTGGGATTTACCAAGAGTAAAGAGGATTCCAACCTTTACTTAGCAAGCTTGAGGAAGAAAATCCAGTGATACTCCTACTGTATCTAGATGACCTATTTGTGACAGGTGAGGATGGATTGATTGTTGATATGAAGAGGAAGCTTGCTACCGAGTTCGAGATGAAGGACTTGGGTATGCTGCACTATTTTCTAGGCATGGAGGTGTGGCAGAGTGCAGATGGAATCTTCCTTGGACAAGTGAAGTATGTAGTAGAGATCCTGAAGCGATTCAGGATGATGGACTGCAAGGCCATGGCCACACCTATGGCATCAAACCTGAAGCTATTGAGTGATGCTTTATCAGAGTCGGTTGATTCCATGATATATCATCAGATGATTGGTCCTTGATGCACCTGACGAATACGAGACCATATATTTTCTTTTCTGTGAACACATTGAGCCAGTTCCTGATGGATCCAAGACATGTTCACTTGATTGTTGCAAAGCATATTCTGAGGTACCTGAGGGGTACGGTTGATTATGGGCTCAAGTATGATGTGAATCAGAAGGTTAACTTGGAGGGTTATGTTGATTCATATTAGGCAGGAAGTGTTGCAGATAGGAAGAGCACTTCGGGGTGTTGCTTCAGTATGGGATCAAGGGTGATCCTGCGTAGCACTAAGTACAGCCGAAGCAGAGTATGTCACAACTTGTTTGGCTAGTTGTGAGGCAGTATGGATAAGGAAGCTACTATCTTATTTGTTTGATCTCCAGTTCGATGCTACTTGTATCTTCTGTGACAACCATAGTTGTGTGAAGTTATCTGAGAACCCGGTGTTCCATGACAAATCGAAGCACATCAAGATCAAGTATCACTATATCAAGGATATGGTGCAGAGAGGAGGAATGAAGCTCTTGTATGTTGCAAGCAGATAGCAGATGTGTTGACCAAGCCACTATCTAGGTGAAATTTGAGTACTTCAGAGAGAGGCTTGGTGTTCTCCATATTGAAGATACTTCCAGGAGGAAGTGATGAGACATAGATGCATGATCCCTTCCAAGCATGGTGGCAGGCAGTTCCTCCCATGGCTATGGATGTAATTGTTGTGTGATGAGAATTCGAATAATGCTCCACCATGAACATCTGTATTATGTTATGTATGATGATGATCTGTATGATCATGAGCATCCGCGTGATGCTCCGTGCAAGGATGATCCGTATGATCATGAGTATCCGGATGATACTTCGTGGTCATGGATATGTTGTAGGTTGTGCAGTGGCATATAATCGCTCCCTGGGAGATCCTATAGGTTGATCAGTAAGCTCGTAATCATTCCAGGGATGCTCTTTCGAGTTTTTACTTGTTCGCATATAATCGCTCCCTAGGAGATCCTATAGGTTGAGCAGTAAGCTCATAATCAGTCCAAGGATGCTCTTTCGAGGTTTTGCTTGTTCACATGTAATCGCTCCCTGGGAGATCTTGCAGGTTGTGCTTAGCACATAATCAATCCTAGGACGCTCTTTCGAGGTTTTTCTTGGTCACATGTAATCAGTCCTGGGAGATCTTGTAGGTTGAGTAGTAGCTCGTAATCAGTCCTGGGATACTCTTTTCAGGTTTTGAAGATGCACATAATCAGTCCTAAGATTCCACCGGATGGGCTGCTCGTAGAGATGATGAATACCTACATGGAGGCTAGGCCTACATACAACATGAAAAAGGGTTAGCTCTGTAGAACTTCCTATGATGAGAAGAATTGAGAGATAGCACCAGTGATCAAGATGATGAGTACATCAGCAGTGACGATGATGCTATGTGATCCAGTGATGATGATCCAGCTCCAGTATTGAATACTTGTGCCTATATGTATTGATGACTTGTGTCAAGAGAATACCTTCCTAGTTAAAAGGGAGTGTTGATGTATTTGTAACTTTGGAACATATTCACTTGTATATTGTATGTATTACATTTGTACTTTATTGTATCCCCAATGGAGATTTATTATTCCTCCAATTGGAAGTGTCGCAAGTTATATTGTAAGTGTCATAACTTATATTTGATGGGTTATTAGACATCCTTAGAGGGTTCATCCTAGTATGAGTCAAGTGGAAGGGTTATTAGACTCCCCTAACGGGTCGTCCCAGTTAGGGTAAAAGGAAGGTCAAGTTAAAGTATAAATACAATGGTTGTACCACTCTATTTGCTCATTCACACACACATCCAACTCACATAGTTGAGAGAGAGGAGTGCACACAAGTGGAGGAGGAGTAGCTATTGGAGACATCTATCTTTTGGGGTTTCATCTTTGTGATCTTTGTATTGGTGCTTATTCTATATCTGAGGAAGTTGCGTGGTTTTTCACCTTTATGGTTTTCCCCGGTGAAATGATTTGTGTCTCTTGTCTCTTGTGTTTGATATGCTGTACATGTTATTCTCTTAGCTAATATCCTAGATCATATTGAATTAAATGATGAAAATATAACAACTTCCACGGTGGGATGCAAACCTCCCCCTACAAGGATGTCATAACAAGCTTGGTAAGGAAAATTGATGGCAAAATCACAGGTTCCAAACCATCCTTCAGAAAACAGACGGATGCAAGCACAGTGAACAATATAGCTCACACAGCCAGCATTGATAAAGGCAAAAATGTCAAAATGGAGAACAAGTCGGCCCAACCAACAACGGCCAAAGTGTTGGAACCTGGAAAATGCCTCTCGCAAGCCACCAACGTTCCAATAAATGAAGTAAATTCAGATCGAATAGATGCCCACACACAATACATGAAAGACCATGCTCTTATAGGCAAGTTCGTGGGAATTTGGCCATCGGAAAAAGAACTTCTCAAATAGATCAAAGCATGGTGGAAGCCAAAGGGGCACATTGATGTCCAGTTGGGGTCGAAAGGAATCTTCACCACCATCTTCCACAAACTAGAGGACAAGGACAAAATTTTTGAACATGCCCCCTATTTCTACAACTCTGCAGGTCTTTACCTCTGATTTTGGACAGAGAGATTTTTCCCAGAGAAGGAAAACTTTACGCATGCATCGGTTTGGTTAAGGCTTTATTCCTTACCGCATGAGTTCTGGCTTGAAGAAATAATGCAGGGAATTGGTAATACACTGGGAATATTTGTCAAAGTAGCAAAGGCACCAAAGTTGGGCACTATACTTCATTTTCCAGACTATGCATATTTATGGACATCTTGAAACCATTCCCTGGTTCAATCTGTCTCAGCCACCATGATGAAGACTAGATACAAACAATAGACTATGAGCATATACCATTCAGGTGCAGGAAGTGCCACGAACATGGGCACCTGTTCATATATTTCCCTTTGAACGAAACAGGGAAACAAGAGAAGGGGAAAAACACACAAGATGAGGAGGACTTCAACCAAGCATACAACAAAAGGAAACACTCGAGGAAGCTCCAGCACATCCAGGGTAAGACTGCAAAAACCGCAAACTCCTTTGAAAGTCTGAGTCAAATTCCTACTTTAACAAACTTGGCAACAGAAAATCCAAATCATACCTTTGCCTCAACAGATCCCAGCCCAGCAGATAACACTCAAAGCCCAAATATAAGCACAACCATCCAGTCAAATCCCCTCTCTATCCCAAAAGAACCCCCCCTACAAGACACAGGGGAAATGGACACAGAGATAGATGAAGAGGAATTAGTTGATATAGATATGGTAAGCCTGGAAGAGGCCTATAAGAACAAAAATATCTTAGCCCTGCCTCCTGACCAGTTATGTAAAGTCCATAAAATTTATGTAACTTCCACTACTGGAGGATCTACATGCTCCGGATGAAGCTCAACTCTTGGAGTTCAAAAAGAACCACTAAAGGACCCCAAAAAGATGCCAAAAACTGATAAGCGCAAAGGGAGGAAATCCACTCAGCAGCTTATCAAAGAGATCGGCAGTACACTTGTGGATTCGGGTCAGATTCAACTGATCACAGACAGCTTCCCCTCCAAAACCCAATAATTTAATGAAGATAGTTTCATGGAATATAAGAGGCCTCAACGGAAGGAGAAAGCAACGATCCCTTCGAAACAATATAATGATTGATAAGCCTGATATCATCTTCCTCCAAGAAACCAAATTCTTAGGAGAGGAAGCAAGGAAAATTCTGCACAACAGTTGGAGACAAGGTCTTCATGTCAACAATGACTCTAGACGCGTTGTTGGTGGTCTGGACATACTCTGGAATCCAGCAACATTAATATTAGACAATTTCTACAGCACAAGATGGACTATAAGCACCCGTTACAGAATGATAGGATCCTCTCAATACGATTACCTAACCAACGTCTACGGGCCCCAATATTTAGAGGAGAAATCTCTTTTTTTCCAAAACCTGGAGGTCATGAGTATTTTTGTACAAGGCCCCAGATGGATAATTGGAGGTGACTTTAACATTATCCTCTCCTTAGGATAGAAAAAGGGAGGTATAAGGTGCCTTGACAGAGATAGTAGAGATTTTCAAAAGCTCATCCATCCTCTCCAAATGGTGGATATTTTCAATGACAATGGGGAGCACACATGGAACAATCGCAGAATGGGGGATAAGCACATAGCATGCAGGCTTGATCGTTACCTTATCTCTGAATCACTTATTATTGAGGGATCAACCATAGTATCCATCATTCTCCCCACCCCAGGCTCTGATCATCGACCCATCCAACTTTTGGTCGAAACAAATCATCCTCCACGAAGAACCCCCTTCAGATTTGAAAAGTTTTGGCTGAGACATCATGAATTCCTGAACAACATTGAGTAATGGTGGGAAGAAGCCAACGAGGAGCAAGGCACCCTGATGTTCAGATTCCAACGTAAGCTAAAAAACTTGAAAGCTCACCTCAAATATTGGAACATAACTGTCTTCGGTAACATATTCCAAGCCCAATCAAATCTTAGTCTCAAATTCCATGAAATATAGAATGAAATTATGCTGCAAGGGCTCACTAACCAACTTAAAGAACACCAAGATCGCATCCAGCAGTAGCTTGAGGAACGACAGAAACAGGAGGAAATACTCTGGCGCCAAAAATCTAGTGTTGAATGGCTAAAAGAGGGAGAGAGGAACAACAAATGTTTCCATCGATCCATGATCCAAAGAAGGCACACCAATCGTATCACCCAGATGGAAGCTGACAATGGAGATATACTTCTGGAACATCAGAGTATAGAACAGGGGTTAGTAAATTACTATAAATATCTCCTGCATGAGCCAATTTCGAACCGATCCATGGAAATCAGGAAAATCACAAGACACATCCCCAATCAAATCACTCAAGAGAAGAATGAAGCCCTCATGCAGCCGATCACCATGGAGGAGGTGGATCTAGCCATGCAAGAAATCCATGATGGAAAAGCTCCAGGACCAGATGGCTTTACGGCAGACTTCTTCCACCACTGTTGGATCTTAATCCGAGAAGAAGTGTGGCAACTTGTAGAATACTCAAGGAAATCAACAATGGTTCTACCCGCGTTGAACGCCACCTTTCTCACGCTAATTCCGAAAGAAGAGCATGTCAAGCATCCAAAGCAATTCAGACCCATAGAACTTTGTAATGCCATCTACAAACTCATCACGAAGATCATTTCCCTCCATCTCAAACCCCTGCTCCCCAACATCATCTCCATGGAACAAGCAGGTTACATTGAGGGCCAAAAAATTATGGACAGTGTTATCCTGGCGCATGAGGTCATCCACTCCCTAAAGACCACAGGGGAAAGAGGTATGTTATTCAAACTTGATATTTCAAAAGCATTTGACACATTAAGCTGGAAATACATGCAAGTTGTGCTTTCTGCTTTTGGTTTTAATACTCAATGGATCAAGTGGATCATGGCACTCACCTCTTCAGCCTTCTTCTCCATTCTGGTCAATGGATCTCCCTCTCAACCCTTCACTCCTTCCAGAGGCATCCGCTAGGGGGAACCCCTATCCCCTTTACTCTTTGTCCTAATGGCGGATGGTTTGAGCCACTTAATCAATGCTACAAAAGAGGATGGTACACTTTCAGGTCTTCGCCTGGACCACATGGACTCAAGCCTCTCCCACAGTCAATTCGTGGATGATAGCCTTCTTATGGGCACCCCAACTACAAGGGAAGCCTCTGTTTGGAAAGAAATCTTATCTACCTTCTTCGAAGCCTCTGGAACTTCCATAAATCATTCCAAATCCCAAATATTTTTCTTAAATACCCCCTAGGCCATTCAAGTCCACCTTAGTCATATCCTGAATTTCTCCAAAGGTTCCCTCCCCTCCAAATATCTCGGTGTTCCCCTCATTGACAATGCTCTTAGGAATAGTTCTTGGGAGGATCTCCTCACTGCCTTAAAAAATAGGCTTGTTCAGATATCCACATCATCATATTCAGGACCTTGCATGCAATTAGGGTTTGCATGCAAATTCTAGGGTTTGCATGCAGCCCAGTCACCATGTGATGCCTCCAGCACCTTACCCACCTTATTCTAGCACCCTGGATCCACTTACTTCAGAGTTTTATCCCTCCTAGTCAAGAAGGCACCCAATTCTCACCTACTTCCAGAGAAGGGCGCACTTCTTCACCTACCACCTCAGTTTACACTCAATTAGCTCTAATTCTCCCTGATTTGAGGCTAGTTTCACTCCTGACTAACTGTTTCACTCCGTTGGACCTCCAGATTGACTAGATGACTTGTTCTGACTTCAGTTAAGCCTCCCATGCACCCTCCACTGAGTCTCCTTCCCTATATCAGTGCTACACACTTCAGTTACACATGCTACACTCAGTTAGACTCAAATTGACACCTGGATGACTGGTTCTTGTGCATTGATGACCACCACTGATTGATGATGAGAACTCCTAGTTAAAGTCAAGCTACTTCATTTAGTGATTCAAATGACCTCCTTAGTCAATTCGAATTGCTTAGTCATTGTTACTGTATTGTATTGTAATTATTCGCCCTCATTGGGATATTGAGCACTGATGCATGCTTTGCATAGTTTTACACCATTTTTCTGAGTTCCA
This sequence comes from Larix kaempferi, assembly GCA_027924585.1. Classification (NCBI taxonomy): domain Eukaryota; kingdom Viridiplantae; phylum Streptophyta; class Pinopsida; order Pinales; family Pinaceae; genus Larix; species Larix kaempferi. Next base: position 3,995,061 of record BSBM01000344.1, on the reverse strand, counting down.
TCTATTGTGATTGATTTACTTGTTCATTAGATCTGCTATGACTAATTTTACAAGGCTGAACTCCCGGCCCTTTCGATCCTTTAACCTTCTAGGATGCCTTACCCTTCCTAAAGTTGTCCTTCAAGCCATGCCGACTTACCTCTTCTCCGCCTTGGCAGCACCCAAGTCGGTTCTGAAATCCATTCAAAACCTGCAGCGGAACTTTCTTTGGCAAAGCTCCCAAGCCAACAGAAAATGGGCCCTTGTTAAGTGGGAGGAAATATGCAAGCCAAAGCTCAAGGGAGGACTTGGTTTGAGAGACCCCCGAACTCTCAATCGTGTTTATGGAGCCAAGATATGGTGGAGATGGATAAAAAACCAAACCACCACCTGGAGCCTACTTTGGAGGAAAAAATATTCCAGAGAAGCTAATGGTAACACCCTCATCAAACTGAATGCAGCTACCAATGGATCCCTTATTTGGAATGCTACCAACCAGCAGAGAGATCTTGTCCAGCAACACTCCTTCTGGGAGTTACGAAGTGGCAATGAGGCACATTTATGGGGTGATGCTTGGCAGCAACTTCCCCCTTTGCAGCACCTCCCTACACTCCTGTCCCTCTCCCCTGTGCTAGGCCACACCCCCCTCCAATCAGTGGTTGACTTCTGGAAAGATACAAATGATGGGGACATTTGGCGCACCTGTAAAATTAGCCATGAAGATTTGAACATTCCTTGGGAGGTCGATCTTAGCCAATGGTAGATGGAAGCCAACAAAAGGAAAATTAAAATCAGACACAAGCATGACATTATCAGATGGGGCCATGAACAAAAAGGTACCTTCACAATCCAAGAGGCTTACTCAATTCAAGCAGGCCATAAAAACATTCTGAAAGAGAATTCCTGGAGCAAGGTATGGAAGCTCAACCTCTCACCTAAATTCAACACCTTTTTATGGCTTCTTCTTCGCTGACGAATCCTTACTTGGGAAAATATCTGTAAACGGGGATTCTCAGGCCCGTCTATTTTCCTGCTCTGCTTCCAGCAAGAGGAAACAATGGAACACCTCTTAAATAATTGTAGCTTCAGCTCAGAAATTTGGGACCAGGCTGCTCATAATATCAGGAAAACTTATCACCAACTCCACATCATCTTTGATACCATAATACAATGGATCCACAAGACCTTTAAAAACCTAGTCCTCAATCGCATATGGAAAATCCTACCAAGCCTGGTGGTTTGGAAAATCTGGAAAGAAAGAAATCATCACATTTTCGAAAACACAAACTCCTCCTCTTAGCAAGGTTGGTAGCAGATTTGCACTTGTATCAAGGAAACGGTCAGACTTATTACTTGGACCCATGAAGACCTGATTTGTGATGATGAGGAACGCCCAATTCTCAATATTTGGGCTTTGCACCTCAATCATTTCCTTGATCCAATCTCTGTTTCAAATCATGGCATTCAAATTCCCTCTCATTGGAGCAGACCTCCTCCAGATTTCTTAGAAATTAACTTTGATGGTGCCTCCAAGGGAAACCCAGGCCCTGCTGACTTCGGTCTTGCGATCCGTAATGAGCAGGGGGATCTTCATCACATTCTATCTGGAAACCTCGAGCATGATACCAACAATGTAGTGGAATTATGGGGTATGATTCGCAGCATCCATCTTGCCATAAATATTAATTTAAGGAAGGTGGTAGTTGAAGGAGATTCGCTAGTCATTATAACCATGCTTAAAAAAATTCTCAACGGTTCTTCCCCAGTGAAAATGGACCCCTCCTGGTGCCTTATTCATCCTCCAGAACTTTTGAAAGCTCTCCTGGATGACAACCACATCTGTATTCCTTCTCATTTCGGAAGATCTTCCAATAAGGTTGCTGACAGACTGGCCAACGCAGGAGCTGAGAAAACGGGGTAGGAAATAGCTTTTCAACTCATTGATAATCCGGCTCATCCCCTTGCGATAGATTGTATACATCTAGCATACTCATATCTCCATCCCACGGGTGGGATGACATCCAGCTGAAGGCGGATATTGAAAACCATACCCAAGAAGCATCTTGTTCAGAAAGTCGAGAAGGCGCCTCTATCCCATGAATATGGAAGCCAACGCATTCATCAAGGAGCACAGAGCCAAAGAAGGGAAAGATCCAATTTCATTTTTCAATGCACTATCATTTGCTACTCAGGATTGATCTTTAGATCATGTGATTTTTTATACTCTAAGAACTCTCTGTAACAGTCAGAATCAGGTGCAGGATAGGCTTACCAGTGAGCAGTCCTACATCAGTCTTGTTATCTTCATTTATTAATATAGTTCCTCTTATTTTAAAAATAAAAAATAAAAAAATTACATTCTCAATTAAAGTGTCAAATTGGCTTGAGGAAGGATGGCTTTGTGGTTGCAAGTTGGCATGGGCATCAAGGAGTTAATCAGGAGAAAGACAAAGGAGCAGTTAAGACAACTTTATAAATAGGTATATACCTCCCTTCTCCCTAATATCTTCTCTAGTTTAGATTTTCTTATTGAAGTTTGGGTGTGGTCTTATGCATTTGTAAACATTGTCATTTTTTTCAATCTCAACTTTTTCAGTATGTCGGTGACCTTTCCCTAGTCATAGGATTTATTTTCGAACAATAGAGCTAGCGACTCCATTGGGAAAAAACAACCTTTGTAGGGCCTTGTTGATTTATTTTTCATTTTGATTTGGGTGTATCAGTATCTAATAGACTTAACCATATCCCAAATAACTCGAAATTCCAAGAATTTTGAAATTTTCTTTAAAAAATTGTTTTGTTCAGTTCATCCCAAGAGCTATCCACACCCTATAGCATTTACAAGAGTGAACGGTAGGGGGCATTCACACCCTATAGTGCTGAAATGTGTGAATGATTTGCACCTAACCTTATAGAAATGAGAGAATATGGTGAACTTTGGAAATTTTCTTAGGTCTACCCTCTTTTCCATAAAGTATTGGATTGTTTGGATTGAGTGAGTGATTAAGAGCTTTCTAGATCTTGTTTGGATTTGTGTGGGTGGTGTTTGAGTGTGTTTGTCTTGAGATTAAGTCAAAAAAACCATGAAAAGTGTTAGTAGTGTATTGTACTTTGTTTACTTTTAATTTGATTGAGTGATTCATAGGCCTTGAGTGTGAATACCCAGAGCATAATCAAGTTGTCTGTGCTCCTAGTTATCCTTTCTTGAAAGCAAAATTGGCTTCCAAAACCTTGTCACCTAGTAGACTTATTAACGTGTTTGAGTTTAAGAAATTGTTTCTTCTCAAACATGGCTTTGGCTTGTGGTCGAAGAGGCTAGTGTTAGAAGTTGTTTTCACAATAGTGTTAGGGATATTATTCTTTTTTTTTTGCTTGCATTAGTTTAGTTGTTGTTCAAAAAATTGTGTTTTCATCAAAAAGTAAAAATTTTGGATCTCAAAAATTGTATTTGGTTTGCAAAACAAAAACTGGTAGATTATATTTACATTGAAAGAGTTGATTATGTTATTTGAAAAGTGATTCATCTTTCATTTTAAAGAATTTGAATGAGTTAATTTGCATTGGAATTTATTTAGTTGCACTTATTTCCTTCTTTTTGGAAATTTCTATTTTTGAAAAGCAGAAAGCATTGTAAAGAATCTAGGAGATTTGCTTTTCTAGAAACTCATCTAATAGTCTAGGTTCTAGGACCTTGGAGATAGGTGTTGTGAATAAACTTATCCAAGGCCACACAAGATTGATACTAGGAAAAATTAAAGAGAGTTAAGTCCATTAGTTGTGTGAAGTACATTTCGTGAAAATGCCTCTAACACAGGTGTCAAGCAATAGGTAAACCTAATCCAAGTTGGAAGATTGTCCCTTATTGCTTGGATTAGTAGGGTTATGTGAGTTTGGAAGTTGTTCAGGCATGGAAATTCCTCGGGGTGACACCACTACTCACTGACAACTTCAAGTTTAGAACATGTGTCCTACATTCCCTACCCATGTGTAGAAGCTCTATCCAACAACCGTTATGCTCGACTACCAAACGTGAAGTGGTAACTTTAGTTTCCCTTACTAGGATCCTCACAGGTCACTACTGGGGGTACATCTTGTGGTACCTTAGACAGATGTAGAACCTCCAACTCAACTTCTTGGGAGGGTATTCGTTGAAGGCGAGTACTTGCAACCCTAGCAATTGGTTTCAACTCAAATCTTAGTTGGTTGGACTTGGATCCTAATCATCCCAAGCTAACCTCCAGAAGACCCTTATTTGTGGCTCTTCACTGAATAGTATTTGGTCCTAAACAACCAATTGCTTATCATTGGGAGAGTATTTATACTTGTTAAATATTTTAGGAACTTTTTAGCACGTGTTGTTTGTTTTATTTATTAATTTTCAAATTTATTCCTTTATGTCTTCAATAGTCCACCATGGATGATCAAGATTTGTGTAGGCCTAGAAGGATTCAACGAATTTATGATCAACAAAGAGAGTTACCTACACCAAGGAGAATACTGTATTACAATAATATATCCCCATAGGGGGTAGAGGAAGAGAACCAAGAAGCAAAAATAGAACACGAAGAAGATGAAAACCATTCAAGTTCTAGTGAGTCTGAGAGGTTGTCCAAGGGAGGGAACCTTAGTGACACTAAGGGACAATTGAATAACACACCAAGAGCCGCATCTCCTCATCCTAAGGAATACTTAGGTCCTATTGCTATAGAGGATCTCTCAGGCCCTGAAGGGTTATTAAACCCACTACATAGTCTTGATTTTGTTTATAATAAAGAGTCTAAGTTACACATCCCTAGAGTTAACAATCCACTATCTAAGTGGAATAGTATGGAGAACTAAAGTGAGGTACCTATTATTGGGGGCACTCTACCTCCAGTCAATTCCAATATGACAGGATAATTAAATCCTAATGTTTCATCCATGGTAGCATCGGTATGGTTCCCAGCGTCCTCACTGATGCTTACCGGAGGGGCAATTCTATCGAACTAAAAGAAGAATTTAAAAAGGTTAAACTACAAAAATTTAATGGAGAAATGTTCAGATCAATGATTATTCTAGCAACATTAAAGCTAGATTAGCAATCTTTAACATGAACAACAAAACATCTATATGGTGGAAAGACATCAAGGAAAAGAAAATTAAATGGAAGAAATACAAGAAATTGTTTAAAAATAAATATATGTCCGAGAGATATTACAATAGAAAGATTAAGGAGTTCCATGAAATTAAGATGGGGCAGATGACAATAGACGAAATCATTAACAAATTCTTGGAATTACTTTGATATGTTCCATATATTAAGGAGGAAAAGATAAAGATTCAACGATTTTTAAGTTGTATTCCCCAATATTTTTTAGATAGACTCAAACTTGATGATCCTAAAACTTTGGAGGAGACATTTTGAAAAGTCGGGTTATCCTTTGAACAAAGTAAGCATAAAGCAGAAAATTTGAAGAGCTTGAAGAAAATGAAGAAGGATAAGTCTAAACAAAGGAAGAAGGGATACAAACCTTCTCCATATAGGAACCAGTCTAGAAATTTTCAATACAACAAATAATTTGGGAGAAGCAATTTTCAAGCAAATTACCCAGCTCAAATCATAAACAAACCTATTGGTAATGAAAAAAGAAAACTTAAAGAAATTGTTCAAGGTCCCTTAAGGTGTTGGGGTTGTGGAGAATCCCATCTACTAAGAAACTATCCATATAAAGAAAGAAATGTCAAAACAATACACAACATATAGGAGACTACAGCAGTTAATGATGTGGCCAAAAGTCCTAGAATTTGTGTTGCACTAGAAGATCAATAGGTTGATCACCAATCATATATGGGGGAAATTGAAGATAAGATAGCTAAAAGGTTTGTTTATATTATAATTTATCTTGGATCCTATCAAATTTATATCCCTCCTAAGATTGTTGAAACATGCATGTTAAAGAAGAAAAAATATAAAAAGACATGGCTAGTTCAGTTAACCACGGGAACAAAAAGAAATATAACAAAACTAATTGCAGAGTGTCCATTAGAAATGAATGGACTGCCTACGATAAAAAAAAAATATTTTTCTTTTGAGTTTCTATGACGTGCTTATAGGAATGGATTGGCTAGAAAGGCATCAAGTAGTGTTGAATTGTTTCGACAAGGATTTCATTTGTACTTATCATAACGGGAATTCCATAACAATAATTGGAATCCCTTGAAAACTTTCACTAAGCACTATTTCTGCTTTGCAAATAAAGAGATGCACTAGAAAATGGTGCAAATTATATGATCTAAACATAGTAAATTTTGCAAAAGAAGCTAAGCCTAAAATATAAAATTACCTAATACTTCAAGAATTCAAATATGTATTTCCAGAGGAAATACCAGGTCTGCCCCCAAAAGGGGATATTGACTTCACTATAGACCTTATACCTGAGGTTGTACCTATCTCTAAGGCACCTTATCGGATGAGTACACCTGAATTGGTGGAATTGAAAACGAAACTACAGGAACTGTTAGAAAAATATTATATTAGACCAAGTGTATCAACATGGGGAGCACTGGTTCTATTTGTCAATAAAAAGGACAAAACATTAATATTATGCATAGAATACTAACAATTGAATAAAGTTACCATAATGAAAATACCCATTGCTTAGGATTGATAACCTTTTGATTAGGTCAGGGGAGCTAAGACATTTTCAAAGATTGACTTAAGGTCAGGGTATCACTAAGTAAGAATTAAGGGTGAAGACATTCATAAGACTACATTTAGGACAAGGTATGGACACTGCAAGTAGATAGTCGTGTCATTCTGCCTTACTAATGCACCAGCCACATTCATGTGCCTTTTGAATAGTATCTTTAATAAGTACACGAATAAGTTTGTGCTTGATTTCAATGATGACATACTCATCTACTCAAAGATGGAAAAGGAACATGGGGACCATCTGAGAACATATTTGAAACTTCTGAGGGATCACCATTTATATGTCAAATTCATTAATGACTTCTACAAGGATCAGATAAAATATTTGGGACACGTCATCTCTGAAATGTTTGGGTACACAGGGTACTCCAAAAAGATCGAACACCTAGAGCAACCACTTCACACAAATAGATCACAGATCGATACACCGATGTTTTGACGTGGTTTAAACCCTCGAGATGGAAACACTCTGAGGTCCCGGCCAAATAGTTTCTATAGAGCAATTTATTATGCAAAGAAAGAAATTTACAAATGAGTTTCTCATAATCGATCAACTAGACAATGACCCTCCATGCTCTTTAAATAGAGATCATGAACCAATCGGGTGTTAAGCCACAGATAAAGGTTAGGTATGATCTAAGAGAAGTTGAGCCGTCAGATCACTCTATGTCTAGAACATATCATGACCGTCGGATTAAATATTTACAAATGCATACTAATGCATACTAAAGAAACACACTTTTTCTAATTGATATATTACACAAGTTGATCTTAACTAACTCATAAGTGTCTAAATATCCTAACATCCCCCCTTAAGAAAAACTTGGGATAGGATTGAAGGATATAAAAAAGTGACACTATTAGGAGAAGGAAGGAGGCGTTAGAGCCTATCCCCCCTTAATGACAAGATCCTGAACTCCTAACATAGATCGAAGTTTAGAAAACTTCACTTATGTAACAGACTTGGTGAAGATGTCTGCAACTTGATCATCTGTAGGATAAAAGAGCACTTCAAGAACATAATCATGAACAAGATTTCTGATGAAGTGCATATGTAGCTCAATGTGTTTGTTGCGTTGATGTAGGACTAGATCTTTGGAAAGCTTGATGGCACTTTGATTGTCGCACCAAAGTGGAGTAGGCTGCTATTGCTTGAATCCAAACTCTGAAAGGATCTGTTGAAGCCATAAAGCTTACTGACTGGCAGTAACTGTGCCTCGATATTCTACCTCTGCTGAAGAAAGAGCAAGAGCTTGTTGTTTCTTGCAAGCCCAAGTGACAGGTCCAGATCCCAGACTGAAAACATAACCTGCAGTAAACTTTTGATCATCATGATTGTTGGCCCAATCTGAATCAGTGAAACCAACAAACAAAGGTTTCCCCCTGTACTGTAATGAATCCCAAACTGAATTGTACCTCAAATATATCGAAGTATTCTTTTAGCTGCTTTCTTGTGACTTTCATGAGGTGTTTTCATATAACATGCAACACGACCAACGACAAAGGAAAGGTCAGGACAGGAATGAGTCAAGTATAAGAGACTACCAACAAGCTGATGATACAAGGTAGCATTTACTTCAGGTGAAGTACAAGTGGCAGAAATTTTGACTCCAGACTCGAAGGGAGAAGGGGCAGGTGTACAATCTTCCATGTGAAAGCGATGAAGAAGGTCACAAGCATACTTAGATTAAGAAAGAAAGATTCCTTCTTTGGTTTGCAGGACTTGGAGACCAAGAAAATAATGCAAATGTCTTAAGTCTGACATTTCAAATTTTTGCTCAAGACTGGATTTCACATGGGTTATAAGCTTAGGGTCACTACCAGTAAGAATAAAGTCATCAACATATAGAACAAGTATGATGAGATGGTTTCCTACTTTCTTGGTATAGACATTGGGGTCAGAATGGCATATAGAAAAACCAGTGTCAAGGAGAAAGCTATCCATTTTGGCATACCAAGCTCTAGGAGCTTGCTTAAGGCAAGATAAGGATTTCTTAAGGCGGCAGACAAGGCTAGAGTTATTCTAAACATATCCAGGAGGTTGTTCCATGTAAATTTACTCCTGTAAATCACCATACAAGAAGGTAGACTTGACATCCATTTGATGGACTTCCCAGTTGTGTAAGGCTGCAAGGGAAAGAACAAGGTGGTTGGAGTTCATTTTTGCGACAGGAGCAAAGGTTTCATTGTAGTTAATCCCTTCAACTTGGGAAAAACATTTGGAAACTAACCTTGCCTTAAGTCTTTCAACACTTCCATCTGATGCGTACTTAGTTCTGTAGACCCATTTACATCTGACAAGTTTTCTTCCTTTTGGAAGAGGTACAAGATTCCAAATATCGTTCGCCATTAAGGAATGATATTCTTCATCCATAGCTGCATCCCAATTTGGATTTCTTGAAGCTTCTGCAAAGGTTTCTGGATCATGATTCTCGGAAACTTGAGCCAAAAGAGAAGAGGCTCGCTAAAACTAAGAACGTGTTCGACGTTAATCTCTAGGATCACCGGCAAGATCACCAGCTGCTTCACATGATGAATGGACCCACTGAGAAAGCACTTGTGCTGGTGCAACTGGAGGAACATGAGTAGGTAGAGGTGAATTTTCATCCTCACTATCATCATCAGAAACTAGAGTTGGAAACCTGTCAAGGAAGTTGGAAGAAGAAGAAGAAGGCACAATCGTCGAATCAGGCTCGCAGGCCAAAGATGGCACAATCGCCGAGTTAGGCTTGCAGGCCAAAATATTTTCATCAAATTTAACACCTCTTCTAATGATTACATCATGAGAATGTGGTTGAAGAAGTCTATGACCTTTTACATCTTCAAAATATCCAACAAATATGCACTTTTCAATTTTAGGCTGCAATGCTTTCCGTTTTTCATCCGAAATGTGAGCCCATGCTTCACTACCAAACACACGGAAGTGACTTACACCTGGTTTAATTTTACTCCATGCTTATTCCGGTGTGATACCTTGTAATGCTTTAGTGGGGGTGCGATTAACTATGTAATTTGCACAGTTAATGGCTTTAGCCCAAAATTGAAGACTTAGTCCCTTAGATTGGATCATACAATTATCCATTTCTTTTAAAGTGTGGTTCTTCCGTTCAGCTACACCATTTTGTTGTGGTGTATATGGAACAGTGTGTTGTTGTTGGATTCCTCATTCAGCGCAGAAAGTAGTGAACTTTTTGTTAACATATTCTCCTCCATTGTCAGATCTTAACTTAATAATTTGATGACTAGATTGTTTTTCAACAAGGGCCTTGTAGGCCAAGAACATGTTAAATACTTCGCTCTTAAGTTTTAGGAAATAAACCCAAGTGCATCTAGTGTAATCATCAATGAAAGTTAAGAAATATTTGAAACCAGAAAAGGAAGCAGATGGAAAAGAACCACACAAGTCACTATGCTCAAACTCCAAGGGAACTGAGGAGTGCCAAGAGGCACGTTTGTCAAAACTGTCCCGATGATGTTTTTCGAGTACACAACCGGAACAAACACCATCCCTGCAAGATACCATCGGAAGACTTGTCACCATATTGTCTTTACATAGTTGTTGCAATGAACGATAATTTAAGTGACCAAATCGCTCATGCCAAAGTTTGCTCAAGTTATCACTATGAGCAACAAAAACTGAAGAAAAATGTGATGACCCAAAGTTGTTAAACTTGTACAACCTGGTAATATCATCAACAATTCTGGTAGGTAGGATCTATTGAGGATCTTTAAAATCCTTGAGTACAACTTGGTGAGGTGTAAACATCAAAATTTTACCTTCACCAGAAAGAGTGATTTGATAGACTGATAACAAATTGCTGAAAATTCTTGGAACACATAGTACATCACTGAAATGACCATTATCTACTAGAACTGTTCCAGCTCCTACAACACTTAGAGATCTATCATCACCAACAAATATTTGTTTGGTGTTACATTCATGCATAGTAGAAAAGATGGCTTGATCCTTAGCCATATGATAAGATGCTCCAGAATCAATGAGCCATTCATTTGAAGTAGAAGAAGAAGATGCATTATAAGAATAACCAGAAGCACAAAGTGTATGTCCATGAGAGGTAGATTCTGAAGACGAATCTAGGCTGATGTGGTGCTTCTTCATTGCTTCTTCCAAGGCTGTCATCTTCTTGAAACACTTAGATTCATCATGATTATTTTTCCCGCAATAGTTGCAATGACGATCAGTATTCTTGCCATTTGGCTTGGATCCTTTGTCATTTTTTAAAGAAGGAGCTGACTAAGAGGGTTTGGGACCCTTGTTTGACATATTATTGCAAAAATTTTATTTCTTGGAAGGCTTGGACTTTTCTTTCTGTTGAGACAATAAGGCTTTCCCAGATGTATCTGCATTGTTAATTATTCCAAGATGGATGAGCTTATGTTGCTCTCTAATCAAGGAATCACAAAAGGATTCAAGACTAGGCTCTTGATAGCTAGATGCATTCAAGGATTCTTTCATGGAGTAAAATGTAGATAAAAAAACAGAATATGCAAGTCCAAGTTTGGAAAGAATATGACAAATGCATTGTTTGTCTTCTCTCTTAATCTTGCATTCTTCACATAAGAGTTTAAGAGTTTTGTACTTAGATAAATAATCTTGTATGCATGAAAAATCACTTGGATTTAAAGAAATCAACTCATTTTCGAGTTGGTGACCTCGAATTTCATTGTGTTTACCAAACACAGATTTCAACTTGTCCCAAGCAACATTAGGTTCATCAATTCCCGATATGTGGAAACTCAAATCAGTAGAGACTGACATCCCAATCAATCCATGAGCTTCGTCACATCTATTTTCCCATTTTGTTTTCTTGTCATGATCAGTGGGTTCTATTTCTTTCCGTGAGGTAATTTTGAAAAGTCCCCTAGTTCGTAGAACATCCTGCATATGAGATTTCTATGAGAAATAGTTGGAACTGGTAAGTAGAATATCACAAGGGGCGGCCATACTGCAAATTAATGGATATAAAAATAGAAACCCATAGTCTCAATGCGAAGAGCTCGAAAAAATAGGCAGTTTCAAAAAAAATGGCACTAAAAACTGACTCTGTATGATGAAGTTATGCTTGAACAAAGAAAAAGTTGAAGATGTCCCCAATAGTGACGTGGCAGATAGAGAATGACCAGATAAAAAAAAGGACCCCCCTCTTCCCAAGATGAATCTTTGACAATCACTTTACAAGAAAGTTGCTTTAAGTGAATCACTTTTGTAAAATAAGTGATTTCACTTTTACAATGATGTTACTTTAAATAGTGCCAACAATAAAAAGGAACATGCACTTTTTCTTTTAAAAGTAACTGCCTAAAACTTGAACTCAAGACCTATTAAGGAATAAAGCAACTTTGAACCAAGTGAGCTAGATTAAAAGATATGTAAAAGATGGGAAGGAGAAAGTTTTTTTTTTTTTTTACTCTTCTTACTCGGTTTTCGTGCTTGTCTTTTTTTTCCTCCAAATCACACCATAAACCAAAACAAAACAAAATTTCCACGCTCGTGGAGTTAGATCTCGTTAGCTTGCTCAAAAATTCTACGTTTTCTCTCTATTTCTGATTTGCCGAGATCGCACAAGGTGCACAGCAAATAGCATACGCAGCCGAGAAAAACCCTTTCCCTTTTTGTTTTTGATTCGTCGAGATCGCACAAGGTGCACGGCAAAGAGCATACTCAGACAGGGAAAGCAACAATCCGAAACTAAAAAAATCTAGTAATAAAAACTGATAAAATATGATATTTTCTTTTTTTAAACAGAAATAAAAATAAAAAACGTCATTGTAACAGTATACCTTCAAATCTGATAAAATACGCATTTCTGAAGCAACCGGGAACCGTTTTCGATCAAACGAAAACTATTTCCTAATGGAAACGGTGCTCTGGACGCAATGGAATACCTTCCACACCCAAAAATGCACATAAATACCAGAACCAAAAACCCTTTCAAGTTTCGGCAACAACAGTTCAAGATCTAGATCATAATTGGAAGTGGCTCTTCATAAAAGCTCTGATACCATGTTCGGGTACACAGGGTACTCCCAAAAGACCGAACACCTAGAACAACCACTTCACACAAACAAATCATAGATCGATACACTGATGTTTTGACGTGGTTTAAACCCTTGAGAGGGAAACACTCCGCGGTCCCGGCCAAATAGCTTCTACGGAACAATTTATTATGCAAAGAAAGAAAGTTACAAATGAGCTTCTCATAATCAATCAACTAGACAATGACCCTCCATGCTCTTTAAATAGAGATCATGAACCAATCGAGTGTTAAGCCACAGATCAAGGTTAAGTATGATCTAAGAGAAGTTAAGCCGTCGGATCACTCTATGTCTAGAACATATCGTGACCGTCGGATTAAATATTTACAAATGCATACTAAAGAAACACACTTTTCCAAATGGATATATTATACAAGTTGATCTTAACTAACTCCTAAGTGTCTAAATATCCTAACATCCCCCCTTAAGAACAACTTGGGATAGGATTGAACGATTTACAAAAGTGACACTATTAGGATAAGAAAGGAGGCATTAGAGCCTATCCCCCCTTAATGACAAGTTCCTAAACTCCTAACATAGATTGAAGTTTAGAAAACTTCGCTTATGTAAGAGACTTGGTGAAGATGTCTGCAACGTGATCATCTGTAGGACAAAAGAGCACTTCAAGAACAAGATTTCTGATGAAGTGCATATGTAGCTCAATGTGTTTGTTGCATTGATGTAGGACTGGATCTTTGGCAAGCTTGATGGAACTTTGATTGTCGCACCAAAGTGGAGTAGGCTGCTACTGCTCGAATCCAAACTCTGAAAGGATCTGTCGAAGCCATAAAGCTTCCTGACTGGCATTAACTGTGCCTCGATATTCTGCCTCTACTGAAGAAAGAGCAAGAGCTTGTTGTTTCTTGCAAGCCCAAGTGACAGGTCCAGATCCCAGACTAAAAACATAACCTGCTGTAGACTTTCGATCATCAGGATCGTCGGCCCAATCTGAATCAGTGAAACCAACCAACAAAGGTTTCCCCCCTGTACTGTAATGAATCCCAAACTGAATTGTACCTCGAATATATCGAAGTATTCTTTTAGCTGCTTTCCTGTGACTTTCATGAGGTGTTTGCATATAACGGGCAACACGACCAATGACAAAGGAAAGGTCAGGATGAGAATGAGTCAAGTATAAGAGGCTACCAACAAGCTGATGATACAAGGTGGCATCTACTTCAGGTGAAGTACAAGTGGCAGAAAGTTTGATTCCAGACTCGAAGGGAGAAGGGGAAGGTGTACAATCTTCCATGTGAAAGCGACGAAGAAGGTCACAAACATACTTACTCTGAGGAAGAAAGATTCATTCTTTAGTTTGCAGGACTTGGAGACCAAAAAAATAATGCAAATGTCCTAAGTCTGACATTTCAAAATTTTACTTAAGATTGGATTTCACATGGGTTATAAGCTTAGGGTCACTACCAGTAAGAATAAGGTCATCAACATATAGAACAAGTATGATGAGATGGTTTCCTACTTTCTTGGTATAGACATTGGGGTCAGAATGGCATCTAGAAAAATCAGTGTCAAGGAGAAAGCTATCCATTTTGGCATACCAAGCTCTAGGAGCTTGCTTAAGGCCATATAAGGATTTCTTAAGGCGGCATACAAGGCTAGAGTTATTCTAAACATATCCAGGAGGTTGTTCCATGTAAATTTCCTCCTGTAAATCACCATGTAAGAAGGCAGACTTGACATCCATTTGATGGACTTCCCAGTTGTGTAAGTCTGCAAGGGAAAGAACAAGGTGGATGGAGTTCATTTTTGCGACAGAAGCAAAGGTTTCATTGTAGTCAATCCCTTCAACTTGGGAAAAACCTTTGGCAACTAACCTTGTCTTAAGTCTTTCAACACTTCCATCTGATGCATACTTAGTTCTGTAGACCCATTTACAAATGACAAGTTTTCTTCCTTTTGGAAGAGGTACAAGATCTCAAATATCGTTCGCCATTAAGGAACGATATTCTTCATCCATAGTTGCATCCCAATCTGGATTTCCTAAAGCTTCTACAAAGGTTTCTGGATCATGATTCTCGAAAACTTGAGCCAAAAGAGAAGAGGCTCGTTGAAACTGAGAAAATGTTTGACATTTATCTCTAGGATCACTGGCAAGATCACCAGCTACTTCACATGTTGAACGGACCCATTGAGGAAGCACTTGTGTTGGTGCAATTGGAGGAACATATACAGGCGGAGGTGGATTTTCATCCTCACTGTCATCATCAGAAACTGGAGTTGGAAACCTGTCAAGGAAGTTGGAAGAAGAAGAAGAAGGCACAATCGCCGAATCAGGGTCGCAGGCCAAAGATGGCACAATCGCCGAGTTAGGCTCACAGGCCAAGAGATTTTCATAAAATTTAACATATCTTCTAATGATTACATCATGAGAATGTGTTTGAAGAAGTCTATAACCTTTTACATCTTCAGAATATCCAACAAATATGCACTTTTAACTTTTAGGCTACAATGCTTTCTGTTTTTCATCCGAAATGTGAGCCCATGCTTCACTACCAAACACACAAAAGTGACTTACATCTGGCTTAATTTTACTCCATGCTTCTTCCGGTGTGATACCTTGTAATGCTTTAGTGGGGGTGTTATTAACTATGTAATTTGCACAATTAATGACTTCAGCCCAAAATTAAAGACTTAGTCCCTTAGATTGGATCATACAATTAGCCATTTCTTTTAAAGTGCGGTTCTTCCGTTCAGCTACACCATTTTGTTGTGGTGTATATGGAACAGTGTGTTGTTGGATTCCTCATTCAGCCCAGAAAGTAGTGAACTTTTTGTTAACATATTCTCCTCCATTGTCAGATCTTAACTTAATAATTTGATGACCAGATTGTTTTTCAACAAGGGCCTTGTAGGCCAAGAAAATGTTAAATACTTCGCTCTTAAGTTTTAGGAAATAAACCTAAGTGCGTCTAGTGTAATCATCAATGAAAGTTAAGAAATATTTGAAACCATAAAAGGAAGCAGATGGAAGAGGACCACACAAGTCACTATGCACAAGCTCCAAGGGAACCGAGACGTGCCAAGAGGCACATTTGTCAAAACTGTCCCGATGATGTTTTTCGAGTACACAACCAGAACAAACACCATCCCTGCAAGATACCATCGGAAGACCTGTCACCATATTGTCTTTACATAGTTGTTCCAATGAGCAATAATTTAAGTGACCAAATCGCTCATGCCAAAGTTTGCTCAAGTTATCACTATGAGAAACAAAAACTGAAAGAAAAGGTGATGACCCAAAGTTGTTAGACTTGTACAACATGGTAATATCTTAAACAATTTCAGTAGGTAGGACCTGTTGAGGATCTTTAAAATCCTTGATTACAACTTGGTGAGGTGTAAATGTCACAATTTTACCTTCACCAGAATGAGTGATTTGATAGACTAATAACAAATTGCAGGAAATTCTTGGAACACATAGTACATCACTAAAATGACCATTATCTACTAGAACTATTCCAGCTCCTACAACACTTAGAGATCTATCATCACCAACAAATATTTGTTTGGTGTTACATTCATGCATACTAGAAAAGATGGCTTGATCCTTAGCCATATGATAAGGTTCTCCAGAATCAATGAGCCATTCATTTGAAGTAGAAGAAGAAGATGCATTATAAGAATAACCAGAAACACAAAGTGCATGTCCATGAGAGGTAGATTCTGAAGGTGAATCTAAGCTGATGTGGTGCTTCTTCATTGCTGCTTCCAAGGCTGTCATCTTCTTGAAACACTTAGATTCATCATGATTATCTTTCTCGCAATAGTTGCAATGACGCTCAGTCTTCTTGCTATTTGGCTTGGATCCTTTGTCATTTTTTAAAGAAGGAGCTGACTGAGAGGGTTTGGGACCCTTGTTTGACTTATTATTGTGAAAAAATTATTTCTTGGGAGGCTTGGAATTTCTTTTTGTTGGGACAATAAGGCTTTCTCAGATGTATTTGCATTGTTAATTATTCCAAGATGGATGAGCTTATCTTGCTCTGTAATCAAGGAATCACAAAAGGATTCAAGACTAGGCTCTTAATAACTAGTTGCATTCAAGGATTCTTTCATGGAGTAAAATGTAGATACAAAAATAGAATATGCAGGTCCAAGTTTGGAAAGAATATGATAAATGCATTGTTTGTCTTCCCTCTCAATCTTGCATGCTTCACATAAGAGTTTAAGAGTTTTGTACTTAGATAAATAATCTTGTATGCATGAAAAATCACTTGGATTTAAAGAAATCAACTCATTTTCGAGTTGGTGACCTCAAATTTCATTGTGTTTACCAAGCACAGATTCGAACTTGTCCCAAGCAGCATCAGGTTCATCAATTCCAGATATGTGAAATCGCAAATCAGTAGAGACTGACATCTCAATCAATCCACGAGCTTTGTCACATCTATTTTCTCATTTTGTTTTCTTGTTATCATCAGTGGGTTCTGTTTCTTTCCTTGAGGTAATTCTGAAAAGTCTCCTACTTCGTAGAACATCCTCCATATGAAATTTCCATGAGAAATAGGTGGAACTGATAAGTACAATATCACAACGGGCAGCCATACTGCAAATTAATGGCTATAAAAATATAAACCAATAGTTTGTATTTGAAGAGCTCGAAAAAATAGGCAGTTTAAAAAAAAAACGGCACTGAAAACTAACTTTGTATGATGAAGTTATGCTTGAACAAAGGAAAAATTGAAGATGTCCCCAATAGTGACGTGGCAGATAGAGAATGACCAGTTAAAAAAAGGACCCCCCTCTTCCCAAGATGAACCTTTGACAATCACTTTACAAGAAAGTTGTTTTAAGTGAATCACTTTTGTAAAATAAGTGATTTCACGTTTACAATGATGTTACTTTAAATAGTGCAACAATAAAAAGGAACTTAAGTGACTCACTTTTTTATTTTTATTTTTTATTATTTAAGTGAGATGCACTTTCACAATAAAATAACTTGAAAATGGAAATTGCATGCATTTTTTTCTTTTAAAAGTAACTGCCTAAGACTTGAACTCAAGACCTATTAAGGAATAAAGAAACTTTGAACCAAGTAAGCTAGATTAAAAGGTATGTAAAAGATGGGAAGGAGGAAGTTTTTTTTTTTTTTTTACTCTTCTTACTCGGTTTTCGTGCTTGTCTTTTTTTTCCTGCAAATCACATGGGTTATAAGCTTAGGGTCACTACCAGTAAGAATAAGGTCATCAACATATAGAACAAGTATGATAAAATGGTTTCCTGCTTTCTTGGTATAGGCATTGGGGTCAAAATGGCATTTAGAAAAACCAGTGTCAAGGAGAAAGCTATCCATTTTGGCATACCAAGCTCTAGGAGCTTGCTTAAGGAAATATAAGGATATCTTAAGACAGCAGACAAGGCTAGAGTTATTCTAAACATATTTAGGAGGTTGTTCCATGTAAATTTCCTCCTATAAATCACCATGTAAGAAGACAGACTTGACATCCATTTGATGGACTTTCCAATTGTGTAAGGCTGCAAGGGAAAGAACAAGGCGGATGGAGTTCATTTTTGCAACAGGAGCAAAGGTTTCATTGTATTCAATCCTTTCAACTTGGGAAAAACCTTTGGCAACTAACATTGCCTTAAATCTTTCAACACTTCCATCTGATACATACTTAGTTCTGTAGACCCATTTACATATGACAAATTTTCTTCCTTTTGGAAGAGGTACAAGATCCCAAATATCGTTCACCATTAAGGAACGATATTCTTCATCCATAGCTGCATCCCAATCTGGATTTCCTGAAGCTTCTGCAAAGGTTGTTGGATCATGATTCTCGGAAAATTGAGCCAAAATAGAAGAGGCTCACTGAAACTAAGAACGTGTTCGACATTGATCTAGGATCACCGGGAAGATCACCAGCTGCTTCACATGTTGAACGGACCCATCGAGGAAGCACTTGTGCTGGTGCAACTGGAGGAACATGAGCAGGCGGAGGTGGATTTTCATCCTCACTGTCATCATCAGAAACTGGAGTTGGAAACCTATCAAGGAAGTTGGAAGAAGAAGAAGAAGGCACAATCGCCGAATCAGGCTCGCAAACCAAAGATGGCACAATCGTCGAGTTAGGCTCGCAGGCCATGATATTTTCATCAACTTTAACATCTCTTCTAATGATTACATCATGGTAATGTGGTTGAAGAAGTCTATAACCTTTTACATCTTCACAATATCTAACAAATATGCACTTTTCACTTTTAAGCTACAATGCTTTTC
This sequence comes from Larix kaempferi, assembly GCA_027924585.1. NCBI lineage: Eukaryota > Viridiplantae > Streptophyta > Pinopsida > Pinales > Pinaceae > Larix > Larix kaempferi. Next base: position 3,976,096 of record BSBM01000344.1, on the reverse strand, counting down.
ATTTTTCATCCGGAATGTGAGCCCATGCTTCACTACCAAACACACAGAAGTGACTTACATCTGGTTTAATTTTACTCCATGCTTCTTCCGATGTGATACCTTGTAATGCTTTAGTGGGGGTGCGATTAACTATGTAATTTGCACAATTAATGGCTTCAGCCCAAAATTGAAGACTTAGTCCCTTAGATTGGATCATACAATTAGCCATTTCTTTTAAAGTGCGGTTTTTCCTTTAAGCTACACCATTTTGTTGTGGTGTATATGGAAAAATGTGTTGTTGTCAGATTCCTTGTTCAGTGCAGAAAGTAGTGAACTTTTTGTTAACATATTCTCCTCCATTGTCATATCTTAACTTAGTGCATACTAAAGAAACACACTTTTCCTAACGGATATATTACTAAAGAAACACACTTTTCCTAATGGATATATTACACAAGTTGATCTTAACTAACTCCTAAGTGTCTAAATATCCTAACATGAAAAAGGGCTAGCATTTAACCCATATAAGATAAAGGCCATAATGAATCGGCCCACTCCTAAGAATCTAACCTACATAAGATCCTTTATGGGTCTTGCTAGCAACTACAAAATATTTATAGAGGGCTTTTCCAAGATTTTGAACCCTATAACTTCCCTTCAAAAGAAGAAGGCCAAATTTAATTGGTTAGAAAATGTGAAGCAAGCTTTCAAAAGTTAAAGCACTTATTGACTACAACACCCATTCTAAAGATCGCAAATACATATGAGGAATTTGTAGTGTGCACATGTGCATGCAAAGAGGGAGAACGGGGATTTTTTATGCAAGATGATCATGTAGTGTCCTATGAATCAAGAAAACTAAAAGAGCACGAAAGAAATTATGCTACTCAAGACTTAGAACTATCATCCATAATCCACGCCTTGAAAATGTGGAGGAATTACCTATTGGGTAGGATATTTCTACTTAAAATTGATAGTATATGGCTTACATAATTGTTTGACCAGCAAAATATAAATGTGAGGCAAGCTAGATGGTTGGATTTCCTAAGCGAATATGATTTTGAAATCTAGCACATTAAAGGTAAGGAAAACAAAATTGTAGATGCACTGAGTAGAAGTACACATCTAATTCACATAATTTCAATTAGTAATTCTGAATCTAATTTAAAGAACATAGTAAAAAAAACAACTGAACATGACAAATTTAGTAAAGAAATGAAGGAAAAATTATAGCAAGATAATTTTGATCAGAAACAACAAAATTTCAAATTTACAGAGGATAGACTGTTACTATTTAAAAACATATTGTATATTCCAAACTTAGCAAATTTGAGACAAATTGTGATGCTTGAATTTCACAAAAATCCATATATAGGACATTATGGATACCAAAAAATGATTTCTACAATTAAAAAACAATATTATTGACCTAAATGAAATCTAATGTTGTTGAATATATCACAAGGTGCCAATAATGTCAACTGGTTAATGTTGAACATTAACACCCTATTGGTTTACTGCAACCATTACCAAATCTAGAATGGAAATGGGAGGTAATTATTATGGGCTTTATTAGTGGTATACCTACAACAAAGAAACAACATGATGTGATTATGGTAGTGATAGATAAATTGACCAAAACTCCCCATTTTGTTCCTATAAAATCTATATTTAAGGCAATAAATATTGTTGATATTTTCCTAAAAGAAATGTTCAAGTTGCATGGAGTACTAAAAGATATCATCTTAGACTGAGATGCAAAGTTTACTTCAAAATTTTTGGAAAGCATTGTTTACAAACTGAGACACACAATTGAGCTTTAGTACATCCTATCAGCCTCAAACTGATGGAAAAGTAAAGAGGACTAACCAAATTTTAGAAGACATGTTGCGAATGTATGTCATAGATGATCCTACACATTGGGAGGACTAATTGCACTTAGCAAAATTTTCCTACAATAATGATTATCAAACTTCAGCAAAAATGAGTCCTTTTGAAATTTTATATGGCAGAAAATTTAACACACCGACGGTTTGGGATAACATGGTAGATAGAATAATGCTTGGACCATACATGCTTACAAACATGGAACTGTTCGTAAATAAAGTTAAACAGAACTTAAAAGAAGCCTAGGATAGGAAGAAAATTTATGCAGATCTGAAAAAGGAAACACAAAGAATTTCATGTTGGGGATCACGTTTATCTGGAATTGAAATAAAAAAGAAGTTCCCTAAGTCTGGAGAAGTGCACTAAACTATCCCTAGATATTGTGGACCCTTTCAGATATTGGAAAAAATGGGGTTTTGTCATATTAACTTGATCGACTAGCTAACATTCAAGTACATAATGTATTTGTTCTTTGTTGAAAAAGTATGTTCATGATTCTAAGCATGTTATTGACTAGAATGTGATTTAGGTAGAACTAGAAGGAGAATTCCAGCCATAACATCTTTGTATATTGGACAAGAAAGAAACCTTACTCCAAAATTGAGCCATCACTCAGATAAAGGTGTAATGGAAACACTTCGGCCCTAAGAAGGCCACTTGGGAAATGGAATATGCTATGAGAGAAGCATATCTATTCATGTTCCAAAGCTGAAAAATTTTCTTCATGAACACCGGGGACACTGTTGTTTTAAGGGGGAGGGGATGTAATATCTCAATATTTACCTCCTAAGTTAAGTAGTTGATTTTTTTAAAAGTACATTATTTGATTGTATTAAATACTAAAAATTAGACACAATTGATAATAGTCATGGTATGAATATAAACATGATATGTTTGATGGTAAACATGGTATATGGGTGAACCGCATGGAACTGTCGAGGGAACCATGATGATTTGTAGCTCTGCTAGGGTTTTTCAAACTTAGGGGGCTACTCGTTCAGCTCGCTGTTGTACCAGGCCTGCAGGAATGGACACGGTACCTCGGTAACGAAGCTTCATGTGGTCTGCGGAGAGTGGGGCTTCCACAAAATTATGGAGGAACCTTGGGGGGGCGTGGTGGATTACTTGGACGACCCCTTCGAAGGACAAAACATATTCACCTACCCCATCGAAAACCGGTCACTGGATTCGAAGAATAGGATGGGGACATCTGGGAAATCGGAAGAGGGATGTAGGTATACTGGGGACTCTACCTGTTTACGGGTGTCTCCGATGCAGAATGATGTATTCTTCGACCTACCCAGTATCGCTTCTCCAATGGTCCTGACCTCCTAACATTAGTAGTGAGACCTCTGGCGCCGGAGATGGGTGGAACACCATTCTCTCTTTTTGAACCACCATTGAAGATGGGCATTGGATTCCCATTATAGTCAAATGCGGCTATCATTCACACAGACCTACAGAATGAAGATTGGGGGGAGCCACTCTCTGGGATAGGTCTTGTTTTTTTGGAGGCGTGGTGGCTTCTCTCGAGAAATCAGGTCCCGAACTTTGCGCCCTATGGAAACCCAGATTATAATTCTTCCCAGAGCCCAAAAGGATTCATAGCCTCATTTGTTCAAAAATCCAACCAGCTAGGATCCCTGCAGGTTGAACCCACCAACAAGGGGAACTCTACTTTTGGAACCAGTTCAGAAAGCTCACAGATCTCTCCTGATAGACCAGCCGCTGGGAATAAAAAGACCAAGTGTCTTAAGAATTCCAAGGAAACCCTAAATATTATCTGTGGCCAAAACGTTTCAGTTGCACAGTCATTGGAGATGGCAGAAACAGCCATGGTCAGTAGGGCTAGAGGTAAATACCCTAGCCTTGATAGTTTAGAGTGATGGGTTGAAACTAATTGAGCAAACTTTATGGACTACAAACCGGAAATATTGGTGCTTTCTAGGGGATGGTTTGTTTTCAAACTACGAAGCAAGGAAGAGGTCGAATGTATTTTGCAGAAACACTGGACCTTTGGAAGCACACCCTTTTTATTAAAAAACTGGACGCCCATGTTCAACGCGGATTGCGAAAGACTTGATATAATTCCGGTATGGGTTAGACTCCTAGGTATTCATTGGGAATTATGGAATTGGGATTCGTTTCGGGACATTGGAAATGCGCTGGGTGTTTTCATTGACATCGATATGTCATTTATACATACAAAAAGGATGACTGTGGCAAGAATTTTGGTTTCCTTAAACATAAGAATTGGGCTCAGAGAGGACTTGAACATTATTTGGGGACAGGAAAGACGTAAGCAAATTTTGGACTACGAAGGGGTCCCCTTTTGTTGTCATAGGTGCCACTTATATGGGCATCTTGCAAAGAAATGCAACCAGGTTTTTGGCACAGCAGTGGATAGGCCCAAGAAGCAGATGGTATGAAGAAGTGTCATTGAATATGTTGATGACATGAACAAACATGGAAGAAGGGAGGATACTTCTAGTAAGAGTCAACATGCATCGCATGAGGCTATCTATCAACAAAATGACGGTCCCTCCACTCTAAATCCAAGCGAGGAAGGCTCGATTCAACAGTAGTGGGAATATCAAGCTCAACCACAGTTGGCTTTAGCACCCTCGGGTAAGAAAGATGCACTTCATTTTAAACTCTCTTCTCTAGAAGACAAATTAAATTCATTGTGTTTTGATTGAAGGGATATTTCCTCCTTTTCTCCTACTCCCTCGATCCCCTGTATCACCCCTGCTATGATTCCATGTGTCCCCCCTCCATTCTTATCACAAATTCCCCCTTTTATCCCTCCCGAACTAAACAAGGATAACTTTACTACCTGCCCCCCCACATTTGTCCCTCTTGTTGAGACCCCCCCCTTCCCCTTCAGTGGAAAATTGTCCGATCTGTTTTCGACTAAGGTCGAGGGACATACCAGATTTCTCTTCAATTATTGGTCAAAGCCAGGGTTTGGGGAAAAATTCCCTTCATCCTAGTAGAGGGAAAGGAAGGGGGACACCCTCCCATCTTTCCTCGGCACAAAATCGTGCACTTCAAGAACTTGCAGATGGCAAGAGGAAATCCATTTTTAGGGCACTTAGGGCAGCGGAATCCCTTGGCGGGGTTACTCCATGAAAATACTCTCTCTCAACTATCGGGGGTTATCAAGTGAACCAAAAAAACTTGCGTTGAAAAGGTCGATATCTCTGCATCAGCCAGATGTATTTATGCTTCAAGAAACTCTAGGGTCGGAGGAGGGGTTCACCTCTCTATTAAAATCTACTTTTAGTTTTATGGATTTTTTGGCCTTGGATGCCAGAGGTCACTCGGGACGAATCGCAATTGGATGGAATCCAAAGACAATTCGGGTTATAAACTCTTGGGGGATGAGATCGACACTGAGAGTGGAGGTATTTCATGTTGTGCTAAACACTAGTTTCAAAATCTTGAATGTCTACGGAACCTATGAGGAGAGAGTACCCTTCTGGGACAATTTGAAATAGAATTCCTTCTTAAAATTGGAGAATCTGATTATTGGGGGGGACTTAAATCTCACTCTTGGAAATCATGAAATTTGGGGTCCATGTGCTAGAACTGACCTACTGGCGGACTATTTTGAACACCTTTTGCAAGATTGTAGGTTGATGGACGTTGTCCCTTTTCAACATTGCCCCTGAAAAGATGAAGCCAACTTGGACAAACAGAAGAATGGGGGATAGAAGAATAGCCAAGAGACTAGACCGCTTTCTCCTTGCAGAACACTTACTAGAGAAAAACTACAATTTTAGACAGTGGATTGATATGGGTGGGATTTCGAACCACTCTCCCATCTGTCTGGAAATTCTGGGAGATGATTCAAAACCTCTTGGCCTTTTCAAACTTTGTGCAGCATGGTTGAAAGAGGAAGAAGTATCGAAGATCATTAAAGACACTTGGTGTCCTTTCTAACCGGAGGAAGGGATTTATGTTGCTCCACACTTTGTTAAAAATCTCTCAAGGGTAAAAAAGAATCTTAAAGATTGGGCTTTCCAAAAGAAGGAAAGGGATTAATAGGATTTAATACTGATTGAAAATGAACTTCTCCACGTTCAGGAATCTGAGGGGGAAGGCTTCCTAACTTAGGAATCCAAAGATCAGTTGGGGGTTTTGGAAGATCGAAGGAGGAAACTATTACAAGATCAGGAGGATATTTGGCTCCTCAAGAGCATAGCAGTGTGGCTAGAATGTGGATATGAGAATACAAAATTATTCCACTCATTTTCCAAGGGAAGAAAGTATCAAAATACTATCTAGGAACTAAAAAATGAAAACAATGAGGTTATTTCCTCATTCAACAAGATGGCATACCTAGGAACAACTCACTTCAAATCTCTATATAAAGCAAACAAGAGAGTAAATATCACCGACATCATACAAATTTCTCAATTTTTTCCGGGTTTTATAACTCAGGAGGACAATCAGGATCTCATGGAGGAAATATTTTGAAGAGGAACTCAAAGAAACACTTCATAGTTTTCAGAAATATAAGATCTCGAGTCCTTATGGATGGACGATTGAATTCTTTTTAGCGCACTTTGAGGTTATTGGCACTGATTTACTACATCTGGTGGAGGAATCTAGAGTTAGGGTACTAATCAGTATGCCTTTAAATTCAACTTTTATTGATTTAATTCCAAAATCAGACAACCCTGGTTCGTTTAATGACTTCATACCTATTTCTTTATGCAACATTACTCATAAAGTGGTGGCAAAGATTATTGCAAGACATTTAAAAAAGGTTCTTTCAAAGGTAATCTCTCAGGAATAGTTTGGTTTTTTGGAAGTCCGTCAAATCCATGAGGCTATTGGGGTGGCACAGGAGTGTCTGTTAATTTTCGAGCATTAATTCAAAATACTCTAGGATCTTTACTGAGAGAATAACATATACAATATATCAATGCATATCAATCATAGCAAGCATATCAATCATCACAAGATGCAATCATAAGAGACAATAGACACACAGAGTTTTCGTGGGGAAAACCCTAAGGTGAAAAACCCCACAACTTCCTCGGAGATAGATAGAGCAATAGCACAACCAAAGTAAAACCCAAGTACATAGAGATAGACTCCTCCTAGCAGTTGATCCTCCTCCTCACATGTGCGCCACTTTCCAATTGATGGATAAGTGAGTAATGAAGTGATCAAATAGAGAGATCCCGCTCTCTATTTATACTTGTTCTGAGCAACCTAATAGACCTATGGGTCTGACGTGTCTAAATCAGCCTAATAACCCCATGTTAACTTAATCAGGGCGAACCCCACACATGGTGGTCTAATAACCCATCGGAAAGTTATGACACTTGCGACACTTGTCAATACAAATGACGACACTTCCGTATAGAGGAATAATACATCTCTATAGGAGTACAATAAAATACATAGATGAAATACATTTCGAAGTTACATATACATCAACACTCCCTCTTAACTAGGAAGGTATTTATCGACACATATCTGCTAACACAAGTATTCTTCTTTGGATCATCATCAGCGAATCATCATCCTCGAATCATCATCATCATCACTGCTGCTGCTATCTCAATCAATCTCTGATCTACTCATCATAGGAAGTTCTACAGAGCCAGTCCTTTTTCATACTGGATGTAGGCCCACCACCTGTAGGTCTTCATCATCACTGGCCATACTATGGAATACTCAAGACTGATTACGTGCCTCAACAAAACCTCGAAAGAGCATCCCAATACTGATTAAAAGCACACTGCTCAACCTATCGGATCTCCCAAGATATTTTACTTGTTGACCTTCACAAAACCTACTCAGAGCATCCCAGAATGTTACGAGCAAACCGCTCTACCTGTCTGGATCTCGATAGAGCATCCCAGGCTGTTACGAGCACATCTCTCTACCTGTCCGGATTTTAAAGGATCTTTTCTATGTGAACTTTCACAAAACCTACTCAGAGCATCCCAGGATGTTACGAGCAAACCACTCTACCTGTCTAGATCTCGATATATCATCCCAAGATGTTACGATCACACCGCTCTACCTGTCCAGATTTTAAAGGATCTTTTCTATGCGAAAAAAGTAGCAAAACCTATTCAGAGCATCCCAGGATGTTACGAGCAAACCGCTCTACCTGTCCGAATCTCGATAGAGAATCCCAGGCTGTTATGAGCACACCACTCTACCTATCCGGATTTTAAAGGATCTTTTCTATGCTACCTGCACAACCTGTCCACGACCACAGGGTATCAAGTCGATACTCACCATACATCTTCCTGATGTACATACTCATATGATCAACCTGATCATCATCATAGCATCAACCTGATGCATATCATCTGGAGCAACATCCTGAAGCTCGTCATCTATGATCATCCTGATCAAACAGTATATCCACCTAATGCATACAAAGTATCTACCTGATACATATCATCATACATGATCTACCTAATCATACAAATGCATCCATTTGATATACATAATGCATCCACCTGATACATACATAAGTACATGATCTACCTGATCATACAAGTATCCACCTGATACATATACAAATACATGATCTACTTGATCATACAACTATCCACCTGATACATATACAAATACATGATCTACCTGATCATACAAGTATCCACCTGATACATATAAAAATACATGATCTACCTGATCATATCCCGCATCCAACATGATGCATATACAAAGTAGTAACTGGAGCATCGTCCTGATGCTCATCATCCAGCGCTTACATCCACAGCCATGGGAAGGATCCTCCTCGCACCATGCTTGGAATGGCTCCAGCAGATGTGTCCATCACTTCTTCCTCGAACTGTCGTCAATCTGAAGAACACCAAGCCTCTCTCTGAAGTACTCGAACTTCACTCTGGCTAGTGGTTTCGTCAGCACATGTGCTACCTGCTCATCCGTCTCAATATACAAGAGCTTAACTGCTCCTCTCTGAACAATATCCTTGATATAGTGATATTTGATCTCAATGTGCTTCGACCTGTCATGGAACATCGAGTTCTCAGACAATTTCATACAACTCTGGCTGTCACAAAAGATACCAGTAGCCTCCAATGGGAGATCAAATAACTCAGACAGTAGTTTCCGGAGCCATACTGCCTCACAACTAGTCGAACAAGCTACAACATACTCTGCTTCGGTTGTACTCAGTGCTATGCAAGACTACTTCCTTCTAAACCAAGAGATCACACTCGATCCCATACTGAAGCAGCACCTAGATGTGCTCTTCCTATCTGCAACACTGCCTGCCCAATCTGAATCAACATAACCCTGCAGATTAAACTTTTGATTCGCATCATACTTGAGCCCATAGTCAATTGTACCCTTCAGGTACCTCAGAATATGCTTTACAGCAACCAGGTGAACACCTCTAGGATCCGTCAGGAACGGGATCAATGTGTTCATGGCAAAGCAAATATTTGGTCTCATGTTCGTCAGGTACATCAAGGATCCAATCATCTGACGATACATTGTGACATCAACCGGATCAGATGAAGCATCACACAGAAGCTTCAGGTTCGATGCCATAGGTGTGGCCATGGCCTTGCAGTCCATCATCCCGAACCTCTTCAGGATCTCTACTGCATACTTCCCTTGTCCAAGGAAGATTCCATCTGCACTCTGCCACACCTCCATGCCTAGAAAATAGTGCATAATCCCCAAGTCCTTCATCTCGAACTCAGCAACAAGCTTCCTCTTGGTATCCACAATCAAAATATCTTCTCCTGTAACAACAGGTCATCCACATACAGAAGTAGTATCACTGGATTTCCTTCCTCAACCTTGTAGTAAAGGTTGGAATCTGCTTTACTCTTGGTAAAGCCTAAACTGGATAGAAATCCGTCCATTTTACCATACCAAGTCCTAGGAGCTTGCTTCAATCCATACAAGGCTTTCTTCAACCTGCACACATATGACTTCATGTCAAGTGTCTCAAAACCAAGTGGCTGCTCCATATACACTTCCTCCTCGACTATACCATTCAAGAAAGTTGTCTTGACATCCATCTGGTGTATCTTCCATTTCATCACTATAGCCAGGGAAAGTACTGCTCTGATGGAAGTGTACCTCGCTATAGGATCAAAAGTCTCTTCATAGTCTTTTCCCTCTTTCTAAGAGAAGCCACGAGCTACAAATCTCGCTTTGTATTTTTCTATGCTGCCATCTGCAGCATGCTTGATCTTGTAGATCCATTTGGAAGTCAGAACAGACTTCCCTTCAGGTCTTAGGACAACATCCCAAAAATCATTCTTCATTATTGATTGGTATTCCTCGACCATGGCATCCTTCCATTCTTTATTTTCCGTTGCCTCTTCATAATTGGAAGGTTCTTTGTTCATGATATCACAGAGTAAAGCAACATAGCCAGTATGTGATTTGGTCCTCTTCTTTGCTCTGTGTTCTTCTTCTTGAATGCCATACCTTTTTGCATCTTGAATGAGCTCTCTAGCCCATGCAGGTTTCCTCTTGTGAGAGTCCTTCTCATGAGGTGGATCTACAGGTTCTTGCAGATCTTCAATTTCACGATCAACATCTGGAATTGCTTCATTCATGGTAGTGTCTTGAAATCTGGTTTCCTTTGGTTCTTCATGATCTTCAACAGGTGTCTTCCTTGATTTGATGAATGTTGAATTTTCATCAAATGTTACATCCCTGCTGACATCAATCTTCTTGAACCCTGGAAAGTATATTCTATAAGCCTTCGAGCTTTCACTGTAACCCACAAAGATACCCTTCTTTCCTGAAGGATCTATCTTAGTCATCTTTTCCTTTGGGACATGAGTGTATACTGGACAACCAAATATTCTGAGATGGCTGACTTTAGGTTTCTTACCAGAGAAGACCTCTTCTAGTGTCTTGTTGTCCAATATCTTGTGGGGAGTTCTGTTCTACACATATACAGCTGTCCTAGTTGCTTCTGCCCATAGATGCATAGGTAGATCTTGGTCATGCAGCATTTCCCGTGCTGCTTCCATGATTGTTCTATTCTTCCTTTCTGCAACTCCATTATGTTGTGGATTGTAGGGAGCAGTCAACTCCCTCTTAATCCCTGAATCACTGCATAGCTTCTTGAAGTCACCTGAAGTGAATTCTTCGCCATTGTCTGATCTAAATGTCTTTATTTTCTTTTCAGTTTGATTTTCCATCAAGGATTTGAATTCCTTGAACTTGTCAAGCACTCCATCTTTGTTCTTCAAGAAATAAACCCAAGTCTTCCTAGAGAAGTCATCAATGAAAGAGACATAGTAAACATACTCACTCAGAGAATTGGATGACATCGGACTACATCAATCGAAGTGGATAATTTCCAAGATTCCTTTTGATTTGCTTTCACTGCTTGGAAATGCCTTCTTTATGTTATTTCCTTTTGCACAGCCTTTGCAAACACCTTCATGCTTGGTCTTGATTTCAGGAAGACCTTCTACAGCTTTGCTTGCAATTGGTAGTGCTCTGTAGTGCACATGTGCAAGCCTTCGATGCCAAAGTTCATTTGGCTCCACGGATTCATGTACCATGGCATGTTCAGGTTGTCCCTTCAATTTGTACAATCCTCCCTCTTGCTCTCCAATCACCACTGCTTCATCAATAGTTTTACCCTTTGGCCACATTAGGACTTGGCCATCTACAAATGCAACCCTCATGCCTTTTGCATTCAATGCAGAGATGGAGAGTAGGTTCTTCTTGATCCCAGGTACAAATAACACATCTTTCATCTTCAAGGACTTTCCAGATTCTAGGTTGTAGGAGGCTTCCCCGCTTCCTTTGATAGGGTATTGATAATCATCCCCAAGTTTCACTTTATGGGGTGATTCATGTTTAGACAGATTTACAAAAGATTCTTTAAACCTAGTCATGTGTTTAGAAGCCCCACTATCAATTAACCAATCATTGGAACCATGAGAAATAGTACCTATGAGAGAAAAGATTAGAACATACTCTTCTTCACTTGATGAGTCATCATCATCACTTTCTTCTCTAGCTTTCTTCCTGGGAGGTTCATCATCCTTAGCAACATGAGCATGATATCTTCTTTTGTTATTCTTCTTCTTCTTGTTGAAGTTATTGTCTTTCTTCTTCTTGGGACAATTTGAAGCAAAGTGTCCCATTTCATTACATTCGTAACATCGAACATGAGATAGATCTTTCTTCTTGTGATGAGGGTGAGAATGTTTCTTGTTATGATATTTATCCCTCTTAAACTTACTTCCCTTGGTGTGAGCTGTGAGAGCTTGATCTTCATTCCCCATCTTTTCTTCTCGTGCCACAAGCCTTGCTTCTTCTTGTGAGCATTCTTCCCGTAGTCTATTGAAGGATACCAACTTCTTTCTTACATAGATTCCTTGGATAAAGGAATCCCATGACCTGGGTAGGCCATTCAGAATGGTCATGACAACTTCACCATTCTACACCATTTCATCCACTGCTTCTAGTTGTTCATTGATCTGAGAGACCCTAGAAAAATAAGATTGAATAGATTCTCCATTATGAAGATTTACCCCTTTCAATTGGTTCCATAGAGTCATCTTCTGATTTATGTTCTTCCCTTCAAATAGCTTGGATAGGGAATCAAACATCTCTTTGGGTGTCTTCAGAGATGACACATGGGGGATGAGATGGTCCTTGATAGAATCAGCAATGATTATCTTTTCCTTGACCAAGTTCTTCTTGTGGAGGGCTTTAGCCTCTTCTCCCTCTGGGACAGGGACCTCTTCCCTTATGTAAGTATCCAATTCATTTTCTTCCAGGAGTAACCCAATCCTATACTTCCATGCTCGGAAGTTATCAGCCCCTTCAAGCTAATCCTCAAGCTTAGTGTGGTGAGACATCTTAAAGAGTACTTCAAATGGAAATAGAAAATATTTAGGTCTTACCACTTGATTTGCTGAAAACTGGATCTGGTCCCAGATTAGGGTTTGTTAGAGAAACCCTAAAAATTCAAAATGTGAATTTCAACTTTCTGAAAGGATAGAAAGATGCGCCTTGATGAGTTGATCAGCCTGGTGTATTCAAAATTTAAGATCTGCAAAGCTTTACCCTTCAGAAATGCCTTTTAGTCTTCCCGAATTCACTAGGCAGGACCCTGAATTAGGGTTTGAGTTTCCCAGAGATTTACCCAGCCAAAAATCTCGATCCAAAGCTCTAAACTTCGCTTTTTCCAAGGATCTTCCAGCTATGTCTTCATATTTCAGAAATGCCTATTTTTGTGGAGACCCTAATTTTTTGGGCCAAAACTGAAAGTGCTCAGAACTGAATTCTGATTGGACAGAAAGATTCACCTTGCTGAGGAGAGTCAATATATCATATTTATTTTCCAAAATCTGTGGAGAGAAACCCAAAAACAAGAAGCCCTAGCTTTTGCAACTGCACAGTGTCTTCTTCTCAGGTTATCTCTGATACCATGTTAATTTTCGAGCATTAATTCAAAATACTCTAGGATATTTACTGAGAGAATAACATGTACAGTATATCAATCCATATCAATCATCACAAGATGCAATCATAAGAGACAATAGACACACAGAGTTTCCATGGGGAAAACCCTAAGGTGAAAAACCCCACAACTTCCTCAGAGATAGATAGAGCAATAGCACAACCAAAGTACAACCCAAGTACACAGAGATAGACTCCTCCTAGAAACTGATCCTCCTCCTCACATGTGTGCCACTTTCCAAGTGATGGATAAGTGAGTAATGAAGTGATCAAATAGAGAGATCCCTCTCTCTATTTATACTTGTTCTGAGCAGCCTAATAAACCTAAGGGGCCGACTTGTCTAACTCAACCTAATAACCCTAGGTTAACTTAACCAGGGCCGACCCCACACATGGTGGTCTAATAACCCATCGGCAAGTTACGACACTTGCGACACTTGTCAATACAAATGACAACACTTCCATATATAGGAATAATACATCTCTATATGAGTACAATAAAATACATAGCTGAAATACATTCCGAAGTTACATATACATCAACAGTGTCTTCACTCGCTAAAGTTAAAGAAATAAAAAGGGGCAGTAATAAAAATTGATCTCTCAAAGGAATTTGATAAGTTGAGCTAGCTATATCTAAGAATGTTGATGACTCATCCGGGATTTGACTACTCATTCATCAAATGGGTAATGAGTTGTATCTCCATTGTCTCTTTTGTTGTCCTTATCAATGGGTCAGCATTCTCCTTTTTCCATGTGGAAATGGGTCTTCGTCAAGGGTGTCCTCTCTCCCCTCTACTCTTTTTACTAGTGGCAGAAGGGTTAAGCAAAGCTATACTAGATGTAAAGCATTGTGGAACCTTTAAAGGAATTGGCATCACAAATACTCTCAATATCACTCACCTTCTATTTGTACACGACATTCTTCTCTTTTGCAATGGCTCGAAGAGGGATGTGGATATTTTCACAGGTATTCTGGATCTTTTTGGGAAGGCAACAGGCATGGAGATCAACGTAAACAAATCCACTCTCACTTTGTCAAATTTGGAGGAAAGGGAATCTCATAGGTATACCATTCTCTTACCCTTTGACTCAATTGAATTGGATGAAGGGCTCAAATACTTGGGATTCATGTTAAAACCAAACAACTATAAAAAATATGATTGGGAATGGTTGATAGTAAAGCTTGAAAATCGGTTATCTTCTTGGAGTCACAGGGGGCTCTGTAGAGCGGGGAGATTGGTCCTAATTAAAACAGTGTTGGACACTATCTCGGTATATTGGATGTCTTTTTCCTAGATCCCAAAGGGTATATTAGACAAAACGCGAAGAATCTGCTTCATATTTCTGTGGTCTAGGAAATCAGAAAAACATGTCTCCCCCTGGGTCAAATGGAAAACACTTGCAAAATCGAAATCCCTTGGGGATGGGGTCTCAAAAACGTTCATCTCTTCGCAAAATCTCTTGCAACAAAATCAGGATGGAGACTCCTTACTACAAAAAATATTTGGACTAAGGTTGTGAATAAAAAATACATTGTGTCGGACTCCATTTTGAATTGGGTCAGCGGCCCGACAAAAAACATTGTGGGAATTTCTGTAATTTGGAAAGCTATCATGTCCTCTTTCCCTATTATTGATTCTAGACTAGCATGGAAAGTGGGAAACGGAGTGCAGGTTCACATCGGAAATGATCCTTGGTTGGTTTGTCAGAACAGACATGTTCTACTGCAACAACTATTACTTTTCCTACACTCTCGAGGAATACTACAACTAAATCAAATTGTAGATCCATTGACTACCTCTATTTGGCAGCAGGGGTGGAAAGGTCCAAATATTTTGGGAATTCTTGAAGCTTTTTGGGACACTTGGAATGATTTCCTTATCGCCCTTAGATCCTCCCATGTCTGGTTAACTGAATCTCAAGATGAATTTATATAGTCCTCATCACCTCTGGGAAGATACACTCCAAAATTAGGATATAAAAAATTGGTAGGGGAATTAGATGCGGGGGGCGAAATTTGGTGGTGGAAAAAATTGTGGAAGTCAAAATGCCCTTTAAAAACAAAACTTTTCATGTGGTGCTCCCTGGAAAACAAGGTTTCAATTTGGGATAGAATGAAACATTGGCACATAGAAGGACCCGGATGGTGTGCTCTTTGCAAACAGGGTTCAGAGACTCTTCATCATATGTTCATATCTTTCCCCTTCACTCTACAAACTTGGTCTTTTCTTAGTTCACTTTTAAATTGCGGCTGTGATTGGTCTGGTCCTTCGATTGAAGGGGCCTAGAGGTATCGGATTGACAATCCTGCAACGGAACTTTATCATTCATTTCCACTCCTAGTCATATGGGGTATCTGTCTTGCACGCAACAAGGTGTTGTTTCAGGAAAAACCCTCAGTTCCAGATCTGGTGGCCCACCAATGTATTGATATTCTCTCTTATTTCCCATAGGGAAAAAATACTCCTGCAATACGAAAAGTATCTTCCAAGACCTATGATCCTTCCAGACCGTGGGCATACTATGATGGGGCGGCACAAGAACAACACTGCGGTGGGGGGGTTGTTCTCCACATATCCCAAAATATTTTCTTCCACATACAAATGGGCCTTGGTTTTGGCTCGAACAATTATGCAAAACTCTCTGCACTTAAACTTTTACTATGTTTTTCTCTCGAAAAGAACTGCACACACTTACAGATATTTGGGGACTCCATGCTAGTGAACAATTGGGTTAATAGCACACAGAAATGTCACAATCTTCTATTAAATAATATTTTGGATGATGTAAAGAGACTCTTGAGGGAATTTGAATCCTTCTTGTGTCGTCATGTCTATAGGGAGCGGAACACAATGGCAGACAACCTCTCCAAGTAGGGGTTGAACATACCTTTTGGTCGCTGGAAGATTTTGGAATCAGAAAATGGGGAATCTTTCGAATATTATCACAAACCATTCATTAAGGAATGGCGGAATTAATCCCATAGTGAATTTTGGACTTCTTATTTACATATTTTGGAATTGTTTTATGGATACTTTGTTTCTTATTATTTTGGGTGCCATTTGGGTACCTCGGTCTACATTATTATAGATGATGCACATATCAGATGTCTCTCTTAGTGAGGGAATATATTTTTGCAGCTAAAAAGCTGGCTTCATTTTTGAAAAGGCAATTTGTAATCCTTCTGCAATATGTAATTTGGTTACTTTATTAATTAAATTATGCATTTTTCCTTGAACTAGTAAGACTAGTAAAAGTTATCATTGAACTAACATAGTAACAGATACCATAATCCTTTCAGGTTCCCCAATGTTATGAACATTGAGAAAGTGTTATGTGTGTAACTAAAGATGTGTCTGCTGGTTATTGACGACTGAGTTAGTCCTGATCAAATTTGAGATTGAAAACTCTAACTGGTAAAAATATTACTTGGGTAGCTTGACCCCCAATGAGACTATTGCCTAGCTTGGGGGTGACTAGAAGGGTAGAGAGACTAAAGTGTCATTGTTCTATGGTTGGGTGGTTTGGGACTGTCCATTTGATGTGTTGGAAGAATCTTCTAGAAAGTAACATATAAGCGCTTGAACCTTGTAATATTTGGTTAAGCAGTAAAGTTTCATCACCGTTTATTGTTATTATTGTGTTCTATTATGACTAAGTTATGAAAGGAAGTTGGATTATACTTGTGATTTTATCAGTAAGAGGAAGCGGATTATTTATTTAGAGAATAAGTTATGAGCCAAGATATGTGGAACATGTTGTTATTAATTTTTTTGATAAAGAAACGTTGTTGTTTTTTACTATTACAAAATAAATTCATGGACTATTTATACATATGTACATGCACATAAATAACTCATATAACCTAGATTGATTACCTGTATAAGTAGGGTTTTTAACCTAGAGTTTATACGTTACTTATTGAAAGGTTAGAAGCTTGTTTTCTACTTTAGAACAAAGAAAATATAAACTTCATGTAAATCATAGAAGCAATAAGTAACAACGTTACATGAAAGTAATTACAGGGATGAACCCTTAATAATATATAGGTAGCATTTTATTTCAAATAAATAAATGTACATTGGCATGACAGGCCTATCGACCTTAATATTAAAAGGGGAAATACAAACATTTGAAATTAAAGCATATATATATTGCCTATTTGAAACAAGGTTGCATGGAAGCTAATACCTCCTCACGATGTGAAAAACAAAGTTGGGACAACCACCCAGGAAAAAACCACCATTTTCAAGGAGTCGATAAAGCAGAAATCTCAGAAGTATGATGAATTTGAAAAAGTGGAATTGGCATGAAGTAAACGAATTGGCACTGGCCTACATTGAAGGAGTAAATAAGGAGCGACTACAAATACGCTAATGAATAGTGTTGATGTTGAAAATACTTTAATGAATGGTGTTTTTGTTGTTTGCTTGATGGCCATGCTGAGCAGAACATCTACAGTAGGAAAAGCGAAATGCATCAATAATTAGTACCCCAAATTATACAGATATCAATCTGATTTCCTTGTTAGCTTCCTAGATAACTATGACATGGATTGGAAGACAATTTGTGGTAAGTAATTTTATTTTTTTTGTTCACAGCTGTAGAAATTTATATTGATTAACTAAGGAAGTTGCATATTCCTTTGAGGCTTGATGTTAGAGAAACTAACTAGTACTGATTAACTAGGACATTTGCAAGTTTACACATGTATTGTTCTTATTATGTCTTTTTCAAGGATTTATTGCATAATTATTTGACTTTGATATGTTTTCTACTAAATCCTCTAATAGCTGCAACGCATACCCCTGGAACGTGGCTGGATCACTATTAATGGGATTGGATCAGAGCATGATTACATGACCCTCATTTCTTATGCCACTAGCCGTAGTGTGATGCTCCCATCCTTTCTTAGGCTGATACAAATGAAAAATCATGTAATAACATAGACTTAGGTGAATGAAATCATTTCAACAATTATGAACAATTTAGACGATTGATTTTATTATTTGTAGCCATCACCTACCCCATCCCTTGTTTGCAAGATAGCCCTGGTCGTTGTGGTTGATTTGCGAGTCGATCCGGAGAGCAAGGGAGGCACTACCAAAGGGCATCCATCTGTCACTAAAGCTCTAAGCAATGTTTATCGTCTCACTCGACCTCCAAGGCATTAACTTTAGAATTATGTCCTTCCCTTTGTAATTTTGGCCCCAAGTGAGCAAATGAACCACTCCCTAGACCCTTTCCCTTACCAGAGAGCGACGAGATGAAAAGAGGGATGGAGCTAGATGAGCTTTTCAACAACTATAATAGAATTTCAGAAATCGAGCCCCATTGAAGACATAGATTCATTAGCAGTTGTAACATGCCGAAAAGGAGCTACAGGGACATGTACAGGAGAGGATAAAAACTTAAGAGAACTTTTATTTATATTTGTGAATGGACAAGAAATTTAATGAATGAACAATGTTATGTTTAGGTTTTTCCTTCTTTATATTTATCATGCAAATCAGTGACAAGCTATAAGATTGTTGAGCTCTTTTTCTTAATTAAGATGATTGTTAAACATCTTGACTTGTTGGTGACCGATGTGTGCATTACTGTGCAGATTCATGCTAAGCAATGATATTCTAAGTCATGCATGCCATGTAGGAGAGGCAGGTAAAATTGATTGAATCTAGTTAGAAAATCCCCAACATAATCGGCTTTGAAAAATATTCGTTTACTAAATATGTGATAAAAAAATTATGAATACAAAAGATAAGTAATGGAAAAGTTAACCCATAGTTCTAATGCACATTAAGAGTTCTCATATTCACCAGACTCGTTATGAATTCGTTAAGACACTACAACAAGAAATTAAAATTACCACAAAATCAGATGATTACAATTATGAAAATCGATGTAATATTGTTGTATTTACCTTCATATTGTTGTTAGGTCAAGTTTAGCCAACAACCTATGTGCAAAGTTTGGCAACTTGACCTCCATTGCATTCTGCATTAATGAAAACCACTGGCTTTGAAGAGATCCTAAGCGCTGCTGCAATTTTGCAATCAACTGCCTACTGGATAGATTTATGTGCCTAAGATTGCCATAGATGTGTATCCAGATTTTAACTGCAAACTTTCTGATTGAAAACAGAAGTATGGATATTTTAACTCACCGTGACTTGTAGAAGCTGACCAGAAGTGGATATGTTCTGAACCAGAACCGATGGCAAGCACAAGTGCACAGTGCTACTTGAGACCAACTCTCATGGTGTTGCATGTCCTTCAGGCCAAAAATCTATCACACGCAACAAATGAACATGAAAAATGTGAACATAGAATAACTATGTTGCAGCAGCATCCTGGCTAGCATATTTCCTCAGTGACTCAAATAAGGAATTGATCATTCAGCAAATGCGATGCGGTGCATGAAGCTATTCGGGAGAGGCAGTGCATGAATATTCGGGAGAGGCGGTGCAGGAAGATCGAGGGTAGGTGCAGGAGACAGTGCATGAAGATTCGAGACAGGCGATGGTGCAAGGGAGGTCATTCAATTCTCAGCAAATGCACATTAAATGTTGGGAGTTTTTACTGAGTAATCCATCATCGGCTCGGCAATAACACCCCAAATATTTCAGCCAATGGCAAGCAAGCAAAATATTTGCAAACTTAGGATAGCAACATCGCATGAAATTATGAATATGAAAAGTTTGGTTAAATGGCAAAAAAATAGTGAAGTAATACAAAGTCAACTTAACTAATAGCCCAATCAACGATTATCGAAAACAATGATACACTGCTTGTTGGCAGGTATAATAAGGAAATAGCATATAGATAATGCCATTAAGGGTAGAGACCATTACATGAACCAGAACTAACAACTAGGCGAAGCTCAGGAGGAACATTCGGAGGTTATTAATGCTAAAGCGGTGTAAATCGCATGGTTTAAATCCTATCATTAAGAATCATGTAACATTATATCAACCCTCATGTTATACATTAATTCATTTACTGTCACATATGTGAAGTGAGAACTTTGCTTACAAGAACAACATTTAACTATGATTAAATTCAAGACTCCAAAGTCTAGTCTAGGTTTTTATAAATTCGAACACACCACGATATCGGTGCTCTTTATATATTCGAACACACCACGATCGGTGTGTAAATATCCATAAACTGCATTGTCTCTATACAAATCCAAGGAATCATAGATTATTATTTTTCAAAGATATGGGTGATCTTCATATATAATGACGCACCGTGGTCGGTGCATTGAAATATATAAAGCACATCGAATATGTAAACATTATCAAAAGTAAGTTATTTTTTTCAAATATGATGGTGCTCTCTATATATAATTATGCACTGTTATCAATGCGTTATTATATATTTAGCGCAATGGATATGTCGATATCATTGCCAGTCGTTTTATTTTCCATGGCCAACTAATAGGTTTAAAAATTTCTAACAAAAATATGGGTTTGCACATCTAGTGTGTTATAGTTATCTAAGTTCATCGTTATGGTGCACTTGGTTTTGTGAATTAAATGCACCAATACCAATTTTTTAAATAGACCCACACTAACTATGGTGCATTTTATTTATTTTAAAGCACCGCTTTTGGTGCGATTATGTTTCAAAATCATTGCATTATTATTTGTAATGTCCCCATTTTTTACAGCATTATGGTCCACCACTAACCATTCAACTTACATGTGTCCTAGTGAAAAATAATTAAATAAATTACGAAGGGAGTTAAGTTTGACAAAAAAAAGTTACCTTATGTAAATAATTAATTAATGGTGGGTCTAATTTTTGTTTTATTTAATATTTCTAATAATTAGTTGTGAGTTGTTCATGGCTTAGGTGGTCCAAGAAGGCGCATAGGATGAGGATAGGGAGATGAGTTGTCTCCTTAGAAAAAGTTGGACAAAAAGAAGCCAAAACCAGGAAAAGCAGCAGAAAAGCTAAAAGGACGGAAGTTTCTTGATTTTGGAAGATAAGGTTCAGGAAAGTTTAGTAAAAGCAGAAAGCTAGTAAAAAGGCTCCAAGAAAGCTATAGAGGCCAATTTTAGATAGTGAGGGCAAATTCATGAAGGCAAGTAGGTCCAAGGCAAAAGCAACTTGCCAAAACAAGCATCCATGCACCTATGGTTCGAATTGCATTGATGGCAAGTCCTAAAAGGCAGGCATAAATGCTAACAAAAGTCAATAAAAGAATGATGCACACACCCATTCACATTTTTTTCATTTTAAGAATTCATCTTGAGAGCTATGTGCATCTCAGAGGCTTGGGCGGTGTGCCCCTTTCCAGCATTGGGTGATCTTCCCCTTTGCATTCATTGATCCAACAGAGAGATTGAGAGATCTTTCTCTACGAGTTTGAGGAAGAGGACATCCAGTCCTTTTCATTGAGCTTCATGTGCAGCAAATAATGTCTTTTTTGTAGGTATGATTCAAGCTCCAGTATATTTGGTTTGGTGTTTGGAGTTAGTGCTAGCAGCAGTCAGTTTGGTGTGATTTCAGGTAGCTAGTTTCCAGTTTTGGGGCGTTTGATGATATTTGGCGCACTTGTGTGAAGTGGTGGTTGTTCCAGTGTATTCTCTTGGAAATTAGTGTTCTGTAGCAACCTTTTGACACCATTCATAAGTTCACTTGCGAGTTTGAAGTCAAAACCCATTCAAAAGAGTGAAATTGTATGCAAGGAAACTCATTGTTCTAAAGTCAATTCTCCTATCTCTCTTCCTGCACTTCTTGAGCTTCCTATTCTCTATCTCTTCTGAATTTTTCTGATACAAATGCAGACATATTGATGAATCTAATGTCGTCTCAGTCAAATGAATAAATATAGTGTGCTTCCTTTCCTCAAGTTGCTCAATTTTCAGTAAGGTATTGTCCCATGTTGTAAATTGTTAAAAAATGGAAACATTGTTTAAGTTTGTCTCTGGTTGACTGTTAAATGTGCCACCTAAATTATGATTGAAGCATGTTGTTGTTATATATCATGTATTTTTTCTAATCCACTGAGTTTATTTCAGACTTCGTGACCCCTGAGTACTATTTGAATTAACTGATTTCAATGCTTGCGCTCTAGTAAGGAAAATTGACTAGTTTTTTGTTTTTATGATATTAATTGTCAATTGTACTTCTAATATCTTATCTGAAAGTCCATATAGTTAATTAATATGTATTAGAGTCCATCCACACCTACAGAATAGAAAATAAGAAGCCTTTGAGTCCATTCGAAATCATCTAGAAATCATCACCTTCACTAGTCCAAGTCTCGCCCTTTTGCTCCTAGTGGGAGTTTTTAGTGTTTGATCTCTTTTGCCAAGTCATATTGGGTCTATATCAGTTTGGGGATTGTCATATTAGCCTTCCTAAGGTTTTATTACTTTCATTGTTGCACCAGAAGCAACGTGGTTTCCACAGAATTCCTCGGGATATTGCATTGATGCCATTGGCTTGTCCAAAGGAGTCTTCTCAGGCATGATGCACTCCCAAATATGCAACTGCCGAAGTATTGACCTTGAATTCACCTTATTTTCAACCTTGTAAGTGTGTCATTACTATTATGTGTGTGTCAAACTGCTAGTTTTTAGTTAGTGTTCCTAATAGAGGTTTGGGTACATTACACTATTTTTACGGTGCGCCGATAATGTTTGTAATTTGATCCATGAAAAAAATATTTTATGCTTTTAATAAATAAAAATGTACTTTAATCATTTTTATTTTATGTTGTGTGTGTGTGTGTGTGTGTGTGTGTGTGTTTCTATATGTGAATCAAATACATGAGTTTCGAGAGTATCAACAGGAGCAACAACAATGACTCAGGTTGTGCAATGCCTTATGAGAGTGCAAGGCCCACTAGATGGAGAGGGATTTGTTTAGTTTACCTATTAGAGCACATACTTGAGCCTTATTGCAAAATGTTTTCCTCCTCAATTTTTATGAGGAGGCTACATCCCTAAGGGGGACTCACAATTACTCAGGCTATCAATTCGTCGTTGGGATCAATATAAACAAGCATTTAGGGTCGGTCCCGATCTATTATTTCTACCCACAGAGGAGGAAACCTACTTCATTACTGGATTACCCAAGAGAGGGGAGAATTTTCTCCATTTCCCCAATATCCTACCTAGCATTGTAGCAAACAATCAACTCGCATATGTTCAGAGATATGTTAATGAGGATGCCATTACCCCTGCGGACTTTCAGGTAGCTAATGGCCAGTTGCAGATAGTTTCATTTGGTGCAGAGGAGGTCAAGCTCCTCTCGCTTTTGGTCGTGATATTTACCCACTACATGTTTGATGGGAAACGCATTAGGTCCCCCCTATTATATTATGTAAATTCTTTAGTGCAGTTTCCTATATGTATTTAGTGGCCTGTCATTTTTTTGCAATAGTTTTGTTTTGCTCTTGATCATTGTTGTGCTATGTTTGATGGGAGGACAAACTTCCTATTTGCTTCATAGTTGTTTTGCTTATTTTTTTAAGTTTTATGGTTACTCAACCATCATTCAATCACCACCCTCCTAGGTCGATGACTAAGTTTGTATGCAATGTGGGTGAATATGTTGGTTAGTCAAAGTTCCCATGTAGGATCACTTCAAAGACAATGGATTTTATTTCTAGTGAGGTTGACGATCCTACCATGGATCTTGTGGTGTACCCTTCTTGTGGTGTACCCATATGCAGGGCTAAATTGGTGAAGATGTCTAAACACCCTATTTACACGAGATGAGCCACCATATGCCAAAGGTAATAATAGTGTTATGTTTTTATTAATCTAGTTACATTTTATTGTCTTATGTAATGCATATGTAATTTCTTCTAACCTTTTCTTTAAATTGTTTAATTAAATTATCTAATTATTGTTGTGTACTATTTTACAAATATTGGCACTTATGTTGGGGAGGGGCCTCCCCAACATGATGAGTAGATGGATGAGGCTGATTAGGTTCCTTAGTTACAAATACCTGACTTATCATGCAAGCCAGATCATAGATTCTACCAGGAGATGGAAGATTGGTTATGTGGATTGTTGGCTCAATAGGGAGTGCACCCTATATGAGTTAACTAGATCATATGGGACTGAGAGATCTCATAGATATGGAGGACCCTTCTGCATGATATGAAATCATTGATACATCATATTTTCAGTGTCGTCATCCTACTAGAGAGGAGGAGGGACAGCCAACCTCCTTTTGATGGGGGTGGTGATCTTCCACCACTTCCTCCTCCTTCTCCATCTCCTCCTCCTCCTCACGGAGCCAACCAACCACCATCTCGTCCTCCTTTGGTCGAACGACCACCATCTACTCGTCACCGATTTGATTAACTACTGTATCTTCCTCCATAGGTCAACCAACTACCCTCTCCTCATCACCAAGTTGAACGACCACCATCTCCTCCTCCATAGATCGACTAACCACCCTCTCCTCCTCACCAAGTCAACCCATCACTGTATCCTACTCCACAGGTCGATCGATGACCCTCTCCTTCTCACCAAGTCGACCCACCACCATATTCTCATCCATAGGTCGATCGACCACCCTCTACAACCCTCTCCTCAACAAGTAGACCGACCACAATATTCTTCTCACCGAGTCGAACGACCACCATCTCCTACTATATTGCATAGTGTTATAGATAGGATGGTCACATCGGATCATCTAGATCTCTATGGAGAGATATATGATTTGTTTCATTCTACATTATTATCTAGTGGAGGTATTGATGCCCCTAGCTCTATTGGTAGAGGTACTGATGCCTCTAGCTCTACTAGCAGAGGTATTGATGCCTCTGTCTCTGGTGGTGGACCCACTAGCTCATAGAATTTATTGATCACATTTATATATTTGAATTTTATATTTTACTTCATATGTATATTTGACATATATTATGATTTTTATATTATTGTTCATTTATTATGAATTTTTCATATCGCGTTGATGTTGATGTTGATGTTGATGTTAATGTTGATATTGATGTATATCATGTTGATATCATTCATGTATATTTATATGCATTTTCATGGCATGTTGATGTTGTTTGATTTATAAAATGTATTGTGTGTCAGTGATCTAAATTAGAGATGCAATATAATGTTTGACTCTAGTTAAAATCATTTAATGTCATTTTTCTGCAGTAATAATTTAATGTCATTATATAATGTTTAACCAATTTTCAATGTGAATTCTTTATTGTACAAGAATATCCAATATGTTGACCAAACATTTGGAGTTGTCTAAAAAATCAGCGATTTGGCCTGGACGGGGTTTATTGAAATCTGATGTTTTTTATTTTGCAAAATCTAAATTTAATTATGTTTTAATGGCGATTTTGATGGTAGAAACGGATTCAACACCATCAAAAACCATTGGGGCACCCAAAATTTTAGAGTTTGAGAGTTATAACCAGGATTTTTAAAAATTCATGTTGGATTTTTTCAAAATTGTGTCAGAAAAATCAATTTTTTCATTTGAAATAGTAGAATTTTTAGACTACGCGCAAACATTTTTACAAACTTGAATATTAAATTATTCAATTAATGATTTTCCAATTTGATTAATATTTTAAATCTATTTTTCATATTAAAATATGTTAAAAAACTACCCTTAAATATTTTTACTAAATTATTCATTAATTTCGATAAAAATAAAACTACTACGGTTAATTTTAACAAAATAATTATTCCTCTAATTTTATATTATGTAACATCATGCATATTTATTATGAAAAATTGTGAGAGGTGTTTAATAAATAACATTAGTAAAACATTCTTCCTAACAGTGCAATTACTATCATATTGTTACAAATGTAAACAATTTTATAAAAATATATTGTTTAGATTTACATTAAATATAACAATGTTTCGTAAAGTTAAATCTTTTTTTTTTTAAAGAAGAGTTACAAATTATTTATATTGTAAATTACAACATATTCTTGAAATATGTCTTTAAGATCTCCAAAAACACCTAGACTTATAGGGAATTATAATTAGAATGCTTCAATTTAACCATAAATTATATGATAGTAAAACATAATTATTGATGAAATAGGATTATAGGTTATAGAGAACAACACTCTATACTAACTTCAACTAAATTACATGTCTAATATTTATTTGGACATGTCTAACTTAGTTGGAATATAGTAAGCATATAATATCTTAACTCGCAACTAATGTTATGAACAATAACTTACATTAATTTGTTTGATTAAATATTATATTAAAACATGAAAATAAGCCTAAAGTTTTATATGAAATATGCAAAGAGATAAAAATACATTCAATTAAAATAAAATTATTTTTCCAATCAATCTTTTCATACAATCACAAATGACTAGATAGATAAACAAATTACATATTGAATTGATTTGTAACCAACTAAAATGGTTTAGAATTGGTTGTAATTAACTTTTCATTTCCACCATAAAATGAATAAAAATAATAATTAACAAATTATAAATTACAATAATAAAATGATACATCAACAGTATAAATGGAAAAATAAAACATGTAAATATCACTCTCTATTTCCATCACCCTGATTATCTTCCTCGCTTGGCATTATAACATTGTTGTTCTCAAAAAGATGTTTTGATCTAGGGTCATATCTTAATACAAACTACCAATCCCTATCCAACACATCTGGGTAAAAAAAATTGGTTGCAATATTTTGGGAAAACATAAGGCTCCTTGGTTTAATCCCACATCCTTCTAGAGTTGATACATATTAGTCCACCATCATGATCTTCTTTTACATTACTCCAGTCGAAGGTATCCCACCACTTGCACCTAAAATAACACATTGGAAAGATGTGAAGTTCACTTGAAGGATCTCTCATATCTTTTCGAGTAACCTAACATCCCCCCTATTATGTTCTGATTGCAGTGGCTAGCACAACTAGATTTCTCAAAATCGACTTCCACTCCATAGTATTGTATGACACGTCCATCATATGCATCTTCAGTGCAAAAATGATTCCATATTCCCACATATATGGGAACAAATGTACCTGTAAAAATGTGAAAAAATGAAGATGAAATATGTATAATAACCGAAGCATTAATAAAAAATATAGATGTTATAATTCAAATGTGCATTATAAAGTTAAAAAATGTACACAAATATATTAGTATCGAGTTGCTACACCCGATCTCTATATTTAGTGCATCCTCTTCAGCATGATGGTAATGACCAGATGCGTCGTATTTCTCTCTAATTTGGTTAGCAACCAATTGTTGGGATAGATAATTGGCATATTTTCTTTTAAATGTTCAGGATCATACATGCTTCTACCATTCAACCGTATGAATTCTTTCACGTCACTATCCTATTTCCTTCTCTTTTCTTCATACAATGCAACCCACGATTATGTTCCCTTCGTGCTATAGAGAATGAATTTATAGATGGCATCAATTTTTTAAATCGCTCATGTATTGATGAAATCAAAAAAATAGTATGAGATCAAATATATATTATGAAGTTCAATGTAAGCAATTACATTGTATAAATTTGACAAAAGATAAGTGACTTACTCTTTATCATGCCCCTTTTTTTGTTTGTTTGGAGTATCTCCCCTTCCATTTGTCCCCATCCCTTTGGTCATCCCAAATCACTACACCTGGCGTGCCATCGATTTGCTTGATGTACTCATTGGTGTAATAGAACAACTCATATACTATGTACCCCTCTTCTATAAACCCATCGGGCTTTGCCCTTTGTCAAACAAATCCCTTCAATTTTTTCATGTACCTCTCTAAGAAGAACATCCAACAACATGAGGCCTCCCCAACTAATTCAACCTCATCAACTAGGTGAATTAGAAGATGAACCTGCAAGTCCATGAAACTCATGGGTAGTTCCTTCTCAAACATACACACAATCTTAGTTATCTCTTGACACTGCAATGGAATGCTAGCCATATGAATCTCCCTTGATGTGATCCAACGTGATAATTTATATATGGCACTCCACAAGTCCTACGGGAAGTCATCGTTCAAACACCCAAAGACAAGCAAAGGATAATGACACTACAAAATAAACGCATACAAATTAATTACATTTTAACCTATGGCGGAAGGAAAAAACATGTTTTGACATATGAACACATAGAAGGGTTACATAGTCATGTCATTTCAATCCTAACAAATGTTCTTCTACAGTGAAGCAACGCTGCAGAGTAGAAGTCATCACTACCCTCCAACAATTGAACCAACCTTGGTGTGTACTTGGACATTTTTACTCTCAACTCATACAACTTTTTGGATCTCCTAGTAGAGACATTTTGGGTGGCATTGATATCATACTTTGGATTACTATAACTCTTAGTTAACTCCACTGAAGCAGGTAGATTGGTCACTCATTTTGGCTTCCAAATTTTCAAAAAATGAGCATATGGAAGTGTTCCTACATGTCTTTTCTATATCACCTATTGGGTTTTTTACTGCAGTAAGAGGTATTATACTGTCAACATTGGGTAGTTGGTCATTAATATAATGGGTGTGTGTGACACACCAAGGGTTCTCCTTCAACCCTTGACATTTTGAACAACCACATACTATTAGGGTGTCATAAAAGAGATCTAGCTCATGATAAAGTACCATCAATAACCCAGGATTGTGGCTAGAAGATGGCATGTTACAATTGGATGGGTAAAGTGGCTCTCCATTTTCGTCTACCAAATGCTTGCAGTATCTTGCTCCTAGTAAGAGCTTGCAACATTTTTCAACTGGTGGAATATCTTGTGCATCCAAACTTGATCCCGAATCAAGATTCAACGAAATTGAATGCTTAATTATTCACATGCACGTGTATACATAACATGAATTCAATTAGATAATCAAAATATAAATAAAATCTGAACTTACTAGAGATGACAGGGAAGAACTGAATGAAGTACTTTGACCAATATAGAATGAACTGGAATTTTGAAGAATTGGCCATTTGATATTATAACATTTTCTCCCTGCATTTGAACCAAATCAACAATCAATATGTGTCTACATTCCTAAATAAATTTTGGGAAGTATATAACAATCAACCTTCAAAAAAAGTTTTCAAACCATTTTTTAAGATTATGGTGCGAGTTTAAGTAACATATGTATACTATGAAGTATTGTAATTTATTTGTTTATGTTCTCAAAGAAATTTTGGGATGCATATATCATTTTAAATTTAAAAATATATTCATAGGGATTATTAACGCAATTGGTGCACTTTTTACAAGTTAACACACCAATGCACTTTTTACATGTTAACGCACCAGTGCGTATATATAAAAATATGTGCACTGATAGTTAACATATGCAACAAGCTCTGTAAAAGAAAATATCCACTATGTTTTAATAGCAGATATATACATATGCATTTTTGTATTTTATACCAAGTCGGTGCACTGTAAAAACTATATCACACTAGAGCACTCAAGGATTTACAATGCACTGAAATACGCAAGACTCATTCATTTCTATTTTATACCAGTTCGATGCACTTACATATATATATGCACTGGTGCATTTCAATATATAAGGCATAGTGAAGTATGGAATATGACCCCCCACAGTGGGTGCCGAAGGAGGTGACTGGCCCCAGGCCTAGCCACATGCCCGCCAGTAGCAGCAATCAGCTGCCAGCTTTCCTGTCCTGCCACGCGCCTGCCACCAGAGCCGACCTGCCTACCTGCATGACCGTCCAAGTGTCTCCCACCAGGACTGGCCACACGCCTTCCCACATGAATTCCCACCTGCCTACCTACTCCACTTTCAAGACTGACCACGTGCTGACCTCCCCCATCCACGTGCCCCATGCCATTCCATAACTCCCCCTGTTGGCTCTTCGTCTGGAGCTCCTTCTCCCGTTTGTTCCTTGACCACTCCAAGAGCGTGCACGACGTCCTTTCGGCTGCTCCCTCTCTGCTCTGCGTTCTAGCTATAATGGCTCCCATGAAACATTATGATTGGGATTGTCATATCACCTTCATGACTATTACTGGAAGCTCGAGGGATGATATTTCGGTTCACCTGCATAGGAATCAGAATTACATTAGCAACGATGATGCTCGACAGTGAGCCTTAATGCGCAAAGGCTCCTCTCCCTTTTCGCTCTACCGGGCCTGGTTCCTGAATGTTTCGCTCGCTGGTTCTTTTCCATCTGAAGTTCGGCTCTCGGCTCTCGCTGATTATCTGATTCTCCTGGCCCTCATTGATTCACTTCTCTTAGTAGTTCGACTCTCATAGGTTCTCTGGCTCTCGTGGGTTCTCTGGCTCTCTCGGCTCCCATTGATTCGCGTCCTCAGCTCCCTGTTTTGTAGTTCTCGTGGCCCTTCGGTCCTCTGCACTCTCACCTTACAGGTGCTCAGTGCTCTTAGCTCCCCTGTTTCACAGTCATGCCACCCACTAAAAGGGTTTGCACCCGCCGCTCTACGCAGCATGGTAGTTCTTCCTCCAATCCGTCGATGCGCCTCATGCGAGGGGTGGTTGAGAAAGCTTGCAGGTTCCAAACAGACATTTCGATGGGGGATCAAGCCGAAATCCAGGATGCTGAGGAAGATGCCCGGATTTCTCGTAGGTGCACCACTGATGAAGAAATTCGTAGTGAGTTCGAAGCCCCGGTTCCCGACCCAGGGAATACCAGAGGTCGGACCACCCTGTACCAGAAAATGCTTGATTTTCACTGGTCCGAGAAGCTGGTGCTCGGCAAAGCTCTCACTGACAGAAATGAAGCTCAGGTCGAAATTCTCCTCCAGCAAGACAAAATGCTTGATTACCTGAAGCAGATTTTGTTCAACCAGTAGCAGTTCACTCAGTGCTTTGGGATCACCCTAACTAAAGAACCGACCACCCAGCCCACCCAGGTTGGACAGCATGATTACACTGGTAATTAGCTTTGTCTGCTCCTCTAGCTTTGTTTAGACTTTTTTTAACACGGCTTAAGAGCCCTATTACTTGTCAGTAGTTTTGTTTATCTCTTTTTCTGAAAAACTCTAGTTTCCTCAGTAGGATGACATTTCTAAACTCTGTTTCAAACTATATTTTGGGGTCTGTTTTCTCGATTAAGAGAGGGCCCGGTTTCAAACTGTATATTTTGGTGAAGTCAATATAAGGTTCTATCTCTAGCTTACAAAAAAAAGTATGGAATATGAAAAGAAGAAAAAAATCCGCACACGTTTTCTTTTGCATGCATGAAAAAACTAGCGAAAAAATAAGTGCAAATTTCTTTTTGAAAAAGTGAATTTCATAAAGTAAGTTTATAAAAGTAAATCTAAATGCCATTTCATTCTTTTGGGGGAGAGTTTTGAAAGAGGTATTTATCAAGGAAGACTTTGAAGTAGTGATATTATTTTAAGATCGAAATTTGTAAGCTACAATGGATCACACAAAACTCTACATAGTAGAAATTGCAGGTATTTAAATTCTTACTATTAATCTCAATTCATGGATTATTTCTATTCCTACTCATATTTACAATAAATGCTGAAAAAATAAGACGTTTTCATAGTTACCTTCAATGTTGAAACCCTTGCTTTCTTGGTGCTTCCTTTTGTTTTATGTGGTTGCCTCTACTATTTCACAATTAGAGTTTTTCTTTTTAGGCACTTTATATTTAATGGCTTTGTGCTTCTATATATAAGGCATTGGACATCTGTTGCAATGGGGCCACTTATTGCATTGGATCCCAAACCTTGTTCCTGTCAATTTTATTATAAAAAAAACACTCATGTGGTTATCGATGTGTATTGTAAATTCTAACGCACCAGTGCGCCTTTTAAAAATAATCATCATTCAATGTAGATTAT
Organism: Larix kaempferi; assembly: GCA_027924585.1. Lineage (NCBI taxonomy): Eukaryota > Viridiplantae > Streptophyta > Pinopsida > Pinales > Pinaceae > Larix > Larix kaempferi. Next base: position 3,943,969 of record BSBM01000344.1, on the reverse strand, counting down.
ATGTGTGAAATTCTAAATAACAACATTTCATGGAGCTCAGTATACCTCACAGAGAAAGAATGAGCAGAAAACATGAATTACAGTGAAAATTGTAGTAAAAATGAGTAGACAATTAATCATGCATGAGAACTCAGATAGGAACATAATAATGTCACATGATTCAATGATTAGTATATTCAAAAATGATGTTACAATGGAGATAATTAGGATCTTAGAGGATAATTTGAGTCTCAGTTAATCTAGCATAAGAATTGTCACCTCTATCAGTGCTCTAGAGCTCCCAAACTCAGTTAAACTCAACCAAATCTCAGTTAACTGAAGACACAATCAATTAACTGACCAAAAGGGGCGTGTTAGTGATTTTGGCATGAAAATCACTCAGAAAAGGGTGCATGAGACCACATACAGTGGCAATCAGATCATAAACCCCCCACAAGAGTCAGCTAACTTAGGTGGACTAAACTAGAACACTAAGTTGGCTCCTAGAATGTAGGGAACTAACACAAGTGGTCCTAAAATGATGCATACATGGCACATTAGGTGGATAATGGGTCCTAGATGGAATATGCACACCACTAGGGGGGAAATGACATCATCAACTGCTAGGTAAATGAAAATAATGCTAAGTAGGACAAGGATGGAGTATTAATTATCCTAACACCCCCCCTTAATCCAAACTTGAACATCCTGGGCCCTGGTTATCAAGACCAAAGGTCACCTATACAATCAAATAAATGATAAAAGAACTAATCATGAAACTAAGTAAATGGGAAAAAACCTCATGGGAAAAATACCCCCCCTCAAAAATGAACAGCAAGAAACTCAAGCAGCCTTCACATGTGCAAAACTTTTGTGAGTGAAAGACCTTGTAAAAATGTAGGCAATCTGCTCCTATGTAGGATAGTAATGGAGGTGCTAGATATGGATCTGGATCTAGATCTTCTCCTCTGATGTACCTCCCACTGTGTCGAATATGTATTTTCCAAAACACTTCTTTCAGAAACCATCTTTGCTACTGGAGCGAATAGCTCATTGTAGTCCAAATCATGAACCTTTGAGTACCCCTTTGAGTACCCTTTGTCAACCAATCGATCCTTGTACTTGGTTGTAGATCCATCATGGCAAGTCTCTTCAAATTATTGTGGATCAAACGCCACCATCATTGCGCCGAGAGGCGCTCTACAGCTTAGTATGGGGGAGATCTTGTGAGTCGAGTGTTTGTTGAGTTTGTGTAAAAAGTAATAAATATTATGTCGGCCATAAACAAAAAAGAATAATACAAAGTAAAAAGTAAATATGAGACTTAAACTAGAGACTTTAGAGCTTAGGATTAGGTGGTAAATATTATGTCGGCCATAAACAAAAAAGAATAATACTAAGTAAAAAGTAAATATGAGACTTAAACTAGAGACTTTACTTTTTACTTTTAATACAAAGTAAAAAGTAAATATGAGACTTTAGAGTGTTTGTGGAGTGTTTGTCCAGTAACAAAATAATACAAAGTAAACAAAAAATAATAATACAAAGTAAAAAGTTATAAATATTATGTTGGCCATAAACAAAAAAGAATAATACAAAGTAAAAAGTAAATATGAGACTTAAACTAGAGACTTTAGAGCTTAGGATTAGGTGGCTCACGTATTACACTCAAGGAGCTATTCAAGGAGAGGTTTGCACCTCGGGAGATTTGACCCTTCTTGGCGCTTGATAAAGCCTAGCATTTGGATCTAGGCTGGTGTAGCACCTCTCTGAGAGAAGTGGATTTGTATGACATAGTGCAAGGTTTGCATGATACTGAGATTTGTTTGTTCTATTATCAGATGGATCCCCATCTATGTTCCCATTAGATTGAAGGAATTTGTGAGCCCATATTGGCCTTGGCCATGGATTGGGAGCAGGTACTGGATCTGGATCTGTTTGAACTTCATACTCAACATAAAGATCTTGGTCCTCATTTTCATTAGAAGAGACATCATTCTGATCTTCATTAGATGCAGATAGAGTAGGCAGAGTGTATGGAAAAAAGTGAGAGAATTCATATGCCTTTGAGGCATGGTTTGCATACCCTTTCGCTATAATATTCCCATAAGAGATCTCTGCAATCTCAACTATGTCAAGACCAAATACAACTTTATACAGTGAACCTATGTGAGTCATCTGATAAACAAACAACAAATTTGCTGACAAAGAAGGAAAAAATAGAATAGTTTTGAACTTTCCATTCTCTAGTTGTATTGTTCCCTTCCCTACAGCAAAGATCTGAAAATCATATCCCATGTGAATACTCTGACCATCATTGAGATCTAAACAATAAAATTATTCTTTGGAGGCAACCATGGTTGGAGGCTCCAGAATCAATGAGGAAGGCTTGTAATTGTGAGAATCCAACCTTCAGTGCATGGCATCTTTCATGATCATTTGTCTCACTTCCAGAATCAGTCTCTCTTGCACCTTTTGGGAGGGAAATGTTGTGTTGTTCAAGAAGCTTTTTCATTTGATCTATCTTCTTCTTCATGCATGAACTCTCGGGATGGTTTCCTTTCTTGCAATAGGAACACTTGGTCTTGCCAAACCTTTGTTGCTTATCCTTCGTGGAGTTGGAGGCTCCTTCTGATGGATTAGACTTTTAATTCAGCTTGGATTCAAATTGCTTCTTCTCCTTTCCTTTATGCTTCCCTTTTGCATTCACACTTTTTGACTCCTCAGCCATAAGAGCCTAATTTTTGGAGGCTTGCAAAGCGCCCATCTGAATTAGTTTGTCTTGTTCTTGGATGAGAGATTCGGTGAATGCATCTAAAGAGGGAATTTTCCAACCAGGGATTGAAAATCTCCCTAAATGGAAGGTATAAACAAAAAAGGAAAACTATGGAACAAGCTTGCTTAGAATGGATAGAAGCAGTTGCTCATCCTCCTTCTCAATGCCACATTGCTTGTGTTTCATGACCAAATATTTGAATTTAGAAAATAATTGTTGTATAGTTTCGAAACTACTGGGTTGAAGAGAAATTAACTCATTCTCCATAATATGGCCCCTCATCTCTTCTTGTTTTCTGAAGAGGGTCTCTGGCTTCAACCAAACCTCTTTTGGAGTCTTCAATCCATCGAGGTGGAACAGTAGATCTCTGGAAATATGAATATACATGAAACCAAATGCTTCATCCACTACTACATTTTTGGCCTTTAGGGGAGGTTGTCTTCCGCCCCCAAAAGTGACCTACGGGGGGGGTTTTGGCTTTGGGGGCGGTTTTGGAAAAACCACCCCTAAAGGCACCGATGTTAAAAGTTTTTCCCTTTAAGGGCAGTTTTTGACGAGATTGGAACTGCCCCCAAAAGTGACTTTTGGGGGTGGTTTGTGACCCCCCTCATAGAGGTCTACAGAGGCGGTTATAAACCCCCCTCGTAGACCCCTTCATAGAGACCTATGGGGGCGGTTTTGAACCCCCTTCATAGAGACCTACAAGGGCGGTTGTGAACCCCCCTCATACAAACCTACAAGGGCGGTTTGGAACCCCCCTTGGAGAGGACTATAGGGACGGTTTCAAACCCCCTTCGTAGAGGCCTATAGGGGCGGTTATGAACCCCCCTCGTATAGTCCTATAGGGGAGGTTTGGAACCCCCCTTGTAGAGGCCTATAGGGGCAATTTAGAACCCCCCTCATAGAGGCTTATAAGGGCGGTTTTGAACCCCCCTCATAGAGGCCTATAGAGGCAGTTTGAAACCCCCCTCGTAGAGGCCTATAGTGGCGGTTTGAAACCCCCCTCGTAGATTCCTATAGGGGCAATTTGTAACCTACAAGGGCAATTTCGAACCCCCCTCGTAGTGACATATGAAGCTGTCTTAGAACCTCCCTCATAGAAACATACAAAAACGGTTTGAAACCCCCTCTATAGCCATAATAAATCATAATAAAATATATTTTATTAAAAATACCAATATTGCAATATCAATAAGGTATGGAGGAATCGAACCACCAACCTCCTGCTTGTAAGGAAGGCACTCTACCATTGAGATAGCACCCTTTAAGAATTATGGATATGAGCAATATTAACACTCATATTGCATTATTTTTAAGTCTAAGAAAATACAACAAGAATGTTCAGGAGATGATTGTAACAGGATATCCACATGTACCCAAATATCTACAGATTATCATGCCAAAGCAACCTGCTCTTTGCAATCCTCACAAGGCATAAGAACTATAATTCCAAACTTTTCGATTACTTACTAAAACAACAAAAATGCTGGAAAAAAATTCATACAATTTGCAGATAGAAATTTCAATCATGTAATATGCACTTCATAACATAGTGCAGTGATTCGTATTGTAGACATTTCAATTCATACAATTTGCAGATAGAAATTTCAATCATGTAATATGCACTTCATAACATAGTGCAGTGATTCGTATTGTAGACATGACATATTGATGCAATTGAGGAGCTCAATAGTTTGTGCATGGAAGGAAAATATTCAAGAAGAATCATCTTCCTTGTTTGTTTTTTCCACTATGAGAATTTATGTACTTTGTTTAATATAGACAATATGAATAAACTAGAAGACGAAACGTTTGTATCCCTTAACTATATGATAAATGCCATAACATGAGATTGTGAATACTTGAATAGTCGATTGCTTAAATATTTTTCTCAACTTCAAGTTGTCCATACATTGTCATACATTTTCATAAACTTAATGGGAATCTGGAGTTGATTCATTGCTAATATAGACATGCTAATGTTTGTGTGAATGGATATATTCTTTTTTGTCTTGGCTCAGTAATATTTAATTTGAACAAGATAGTGAATAAGAAATATATTTTTGGGTGTATGTCATGATCCCTACTCATCGGTCGGCTCAGCAAGAACAAATGGATCATAAACTAGTCAATAAAAATACAAATGGCTTACCTCATGTATTAGTGTTGCAAAAGGAAATGTTTCAGCCTCAGTTGTTAGATGTCGAGGTGCTACATTTACATGACCTGACAAGATTTCTAGAATATAACGAAACATAGTACTAATCGACTATGTTCTCAGAGGAAAGTATTAAAACTAGTATGTATTAAACCAACTGCAACAGACCAAGTCGAAACTTGGGCACTGCAATTGGAATTGTTTGAAAGGATGCTAACATCACAGCATGGAAGCAACCAAAATTACCCAAGTCCAGTGGTAAGAACATAACTTATTTCCATTGGATGCAGAAACATTTGACCATTTTTTGTCTTTTAGGGGTTTAGGGTTTAAGAAGAATTCCAAGTGCCAATATTGAAGGAAAAACCCCAGTGCAGACATCAAAAGGAAGCACTGGAGGTCCCAAGTGCCTTGACAGTGGGTCTGGACAAGTTCAAGGTAGACGATTAGGAACAGTAGTTTCCTAAGGTGAATCCCATAGTGCCATAGTGGATTCTGTGCAGATTTTTTTGATGCGGTTGTTGGCGATGGCATTGGAAGAAGACTGACACCATCCTTTTACTATTGAAAGGTAAATGTGGCTTGCTTCCTAGGAGGAGGCAGTGGATCCTATGGCACAAACAAAGGTATCCATTTTAAAATGATGAAAATGCTTGTAGGCATATGGGAAGCTCTCAATCAGTGAGGAAATACTAAAAAAAATGAAAGAAATGCCCATATGCCCGCAACAACATTAAAATTCCTACCTTGCTAATGAAAAATGCCAGTAAATATTGCAAAGTGCTCACAAGTCTTAGCCAAAGGCCTGTTCATATGAAGAAAATCTTTGCAACTGGTGTAATACATGACAGAATGCATGTAGCACATTGAGAAATGCCCAAGGTATTAATATGTCTTAAATATGACCTAAGATTGCAGACTACAATATGTGATGTGTGTTGAGCTCTGAGGCCTTGCAAGGAAATGAATTTTTTATGAAAGCTCCAATCTTTGAAGGAAACCAATTTCTAAGAAGACTCTTTTTTATAATGATGTCTACATAATAATGTGAGGTATCTCTAGCCCTGAGATAAGGAGATGTAATCAAGACACGAGAAAAATATGATGTAAGATTGCTAGCTGGAAACGAAACTGTGCATAAGATCTAGGCAGATAATTTCCGGGCATTACAGAAAAGAGAGGAAAGTAATCAATCAAATGAGGTTGATTGATCAAAGTATGATTTTTATATGAAAAGGTGAAAGAGAATGCCTGCACATCATGTTAAATGTCCGCAAGACCTTAAGACAAAATGCTTGCCAGACTTAAAATACATATGTCCGCAGACATAGTGAGGAATGCTCGTCTGACCACTGAAAATGCCCGCACTATCAGAAGAAATGCCTGCAATTGTGAATTAAATGCCCGCCAAGGTCTTAAAATGCCCGCTACATGCTTGTATATGAGAAGGGGATGCCCGCCAGCAATAGAAAACTGAACACAAGGCATAAGAGAATGCCTGCAGCTGGTGCCTTACATTGATAAAATGCCCGCAGAGGTCTCCAACTATGCCCGCAAGACTTTGGAAACTCATTCTAAGACTGTATCAGTGTATAAGCTTCAAGTTTCAAGAATTGAGTACTGCCTTTGAGCTACAGATTTGAAGAAAAGTGGTATCCACAGACATGGTGAAATGATGGAGTAATCTATGAGCAAACTTGAATAATGAATGTTTACCTTTTGTGAATTTACTGGAATTGTATTTGGCTATAACCTAGCTGGTGGATTAGCTGAAAAGCAGCAGCAGTCATATTTTAATGGAAATACCTTGACATCACCTCTGAATTCGGGCTAGATGACTGGGGTCTTGCATGCACACACTCCTATCTGTGAATTCCAGACACCTACAGCGCATATTGAACTGAGCTAAGGATAAACAAAGACTATGACAACCATTGGTTCTAAGGTCTAATTTTACAGGCATTTATCTCAGCATACATATGACAATTGAAGCAACAAAAGATAATCTCGTGGTGTTTTAGATTGGTTAAACTCAGGGCAGCCAAGGACACATAGACAAGTGAAGGAATTTGTACATAAGACTAATCTCTCATACTTCTAACAAAGACCTCTTATCTAAAGTGAAGCAGCCCTATTGGACATACAAACTTGGAGGTTCCCTATTGGTCTTTCATATCTTCCATTGGAGATGCAGCAGCTTCTTGCAAACTTGTCCTTCAGATGAAGGCAAATATGGTCTCATGTTTTAGTATAGGATTTGTGAAGCTTCCATTTCTTAGTATCAAAACACATGAAAACTCTTATTGAAAAAGTTTGGAATTGGAAAAATAAGCATAGATAGGACTCAAACAACACAAGGATAGCTTCCATTTTTTATGAAACACATGAAAGTTTGAAACCCTTATTGATAAGTTAGGGCATCTAAAAGATGCATAGATAGTACTTAAGCAACACAAGGATAGGAAAACAACAAGTTCAAGTGCAAATGTAAGCAATAAACTAACCTTGATAAATGAAACCTTCAACAGGATTTCTCCCTGATCCTTAAAATCTTTGAATTTTTTATATATGGCCTCCATGGACCATAACCAAGGGAATAATTCCTTTTGTATTTCCACCGTGTGTATATCATGTTCCCATTGTGTATGTCTTTCCAGAACTAGTCTGCACCATGAAGAAAGGATTTTCCATAGATACCTCTGGACAAGAGCTTATTACAAAGTAACATATTTGAGGATTTTAACAGCCATCTTGAGGCATAATTATTAATTTTGTTGCAGAAAAGGTAGTGTTACTAAAACTCTCAGAATTGCTCAAGACAATTATGTATTAGAATCTAAATGCATACCTAACCATATGCAAGAACTGTAGCATTGTATCCTTGGAATAAGCCATCAACAAGTGGACCAACACATTCTTCAAAAATGGCAGAGAAGGGAGAAGTCATGCTACCATAAACATGATCAAATGTGAACGAATGAGTTCCAATCTGAACCTGCAAAAAGCTCAAACAACAATCTATCAGATATTAAATGAAGAACAAAAAGATGGAATACATTTAAATACTAGAATACATCATAGAACCATGTTCTCTCTCTGCAATCAGAAACCCATTTTTTAGTCTTGTTGTTTTAAATGGGATGTTTATAGGCCAATTGTCAATTACAAGCTAAGTTTACTTTCCATTAATTGTAATTAATGTCTTATTAGCACTGTAATATATTGAGAATCTCTATGAAGTATGAAGTTAATATAAGTTCAAAAAATATGAACTCAATTTTATTCAATTTTCTCAGAAGTAGTGTGATCTTTTGAAAAAGTTGCACTAGAGCTTCCTGAATGGATTTTTGCAAAGTAACAAGTGGTACCAGCACTCGACCCTAATTCCTCACAGCAACCATATGAAAGAACCCTAGTGAAACGTGTGGCAGAAACAACACTAAACCATGACCTTGTTGTTTATTGGATTTGTGTGTTTGAGATGACCTTTGTAATGTTATTATGAGGAGACCTTATATGTCATTTCCAACAGTACATGGTGGATTCTCTAGGGCATGTCTTAGGACAGTCATGGAGGTCTTGTATAACCATACATCAGCAATTGAGAAGAGCCCTTTATGATGTCTTCCATGAAGAGATTGAATCAACTAATGGATGATCCTTTGGCAACACTTTTGGATGAAGATTGATTGCATAATTTACAGCAGTAATCTCTCCTACCAATGTTATACATGAGTCATAATTGGTGGCAGTTTGGACCCCTAGAATTTTGATTTTTGAATGATTGCAACCTCCAGATGTAATGGCATATGTGAGTAGAGATATGAATCAGATTTAGAGCTTGCCTGGGATGTTTTTCCAACACTTTTTCCATACAACTATAGCATATGGATGAGTGGATTGTTGGAGTTGATTGAGTCAGAAAAAGGGTTGCCTCGGGCCACTGGCATCAACTGTCACTTACACCTACTAGAGTTACCTCAACACATAAAAATTTGGCCAGATAAGGAATATCATTTCATCCCTAGCGCTAGTCTTGTGAGGGAGATCTAGTGTTAATATATATGTGATTCAATACAAGGAACGGTAAGGTGACATTCCCGATACCACAAGTTGAACAACGTATAATATTACACTTGAAATTCTTCTTCTACAACTGAAATGACATGGCATTTGATTTCACAAATGATATAATATGTTTTAGGAATTTCCTATTGATGGATGCAGAATCTACAACTAACTCATGAAGATCTTGCTATGTGTTCCCTTTGGTAGGTACTAACCCATTTTTTCAAGATAAATGTGCATCGTTTACTTGCAATGAAAACAAGCACACAGAATGGAAAAAGCTAGAACGTGGAATGGAAGGCCTAACTTTTCTAGGAGACAAAAACTGTTGGGTTGAAAATTATTTGGCTAGGTCAGTATGAAACATATATTGGTAAACACAAGGAAATGAAAATAAACCATTCAAGCATCGATGGAATCTGCAGTTCTTCACTTTAATGATTAATTTCATATGAAATATACGATGAACATAGCATGCCTTGATTGTTTTTTTTTCATGGTTTGGTTTGCAGTATTATCTATATGTTCCCTTAGTACTAATGTCAGCTCAAGAAATATGGTTTGATGGAGAACATAGTGACTATTGGTTGGTGTATGTTCTAGTAGTATCCTTCTTAAGGTGTGTGATATATCAATCTTGGCATTTTTATTCTTGAGCGAATTTTTTTTCACAGAGACAACAAATTCATCCTTTCCCAACCAATTTCGATCAGATTGACAAAGAGTTCCATTGGTGAGGATTGGATCCATCTTAAATTAGTTTAATGTAACTATTCTCGGTTGGCAACTATAATATGTTTGCTTGGTTTTTATGGAGTCAAATTGAAATTTCAATCAGGGGAATAATGATACATAAAATTTGGGGGCGTGCAAGGATAATTATATAATATTTCAAGCGTGGGTGGCATCTTCAGGCCATGTTTTTTTTTCCCTGGGTTAAGCAACCTTCCAATCTGGAATTACAGGGGAATAATCTTTGTCTTGCTGCTGCACATGGGACCAACTAAGTTAATTTACTACTGCATTCATAGAGCTTTCCACAGAGGCTCCTTGTTTGAAAATTACCAATCGCTTCACCATGCATCCAATAGGCCTCAACCTTCAACAGGTAAAGCTTAACCTGAGCTTAAGTTTGTTGCTTATTATTTATACCCTATTGTTACTAAGAGTTATGAATGTGACTATAGTTTTTTCTTATGAGTAGCTAGTGCAACCTCTTTCTTGGATCAATTGGTGATGGTCTCATTGATGGCAATTCCCATAACTAGGGCGCTTTTGTTGGGCGAGGGATCTATTGTCATGTTCTTTGTATACTTCTTAGGGTTTGATTTCATGAAGTTTATGATTCACTCAAATTTTGAAAACTGTCAAGAAAGAAAAGCAGCACATCTACTTGAAGAATCCATGTCAAGACAATTAAATGACATAGAAAAGGTATGTAATACCCAAAAAGCTGAAATTGATTCCCTGAAAGAAGAAGTTGCAAGGTTAAGCATGTGTCAAAGTCTGGTAGCTAAATATAAAGGAATTATAAATGGAAAGAAGGAACATATCCCACCCATTTTTTCCCTGTTCAAGCTCAGATAGCTTCTTAGTCTTATAAATGGCCAAGGCCAGTCGTGGGGACTTGTTGTTCTAAGGGGAAGACAACGGGAACCAACTGTGGTGCCTCTCTTGTGGCTTGTAGACAAAATTACCAGCATGGTGTCAAGGTCGGCCTTCAGACCTGTGAGACTGAACTGAGTGGGATGGGGAGTTAGCACTGGGTTCCCTGCGAATGGTGCAAGGTGCACCACCCCAAAACTCCAGCAATTGACACAGGTTTTGAACCTTCACTATAATATGCAAACGGAGATATTGCACATATCAGGAAGCGATCATGTTAGGTAAATCCTTTACTATGTTGGATTCTCTTAAATAAATATTCGTTCCTTCTTTTCCCAATGAAGAAAATAATTTCTATTTTTCTCATCTGCTATGTTGCATCGATAGCTTAAAGATTACGTTGCTTTTTACGTCTGCATGCTAAAAATTAAGGCACATATTTATATGATTTCGTTTTCAAAATCCAATGACACAAAAGCTCCATAGAAAGACTTTATAATGTCAAGCATATCCTTATGAATACTAGATAAAGGTTTAAAAATTATTTTAAAAATATAGTAAACTGGTATTTGGTCATGACTTCATTTCTGCAGGATGGTCAAGTATTTGGTACTGCAAAATCTTGTTATGATCAATGAAGATCAACTCTCTGTTCAGATTAACATTCTTGCTATTCAAAGAAACACAATACCGAGTATTCATGCTAGCAATTAAAAATTTGAGGGGAGTGCTAAGAATTTTGAGTTTCTTCCTCACTGTTGGCATAGAATAAGTTTCCATTGCCAACATTTATTCTTTCTTCTATCTAGCCCAGGTAGGTTGTTTCTACTTGTACAAGAAGGGGATTTCAAATACTTGTTCCATTTCATACCCTAAATAGGTAGCCATATCTAGTATTTATGGCTTGCATAGGAAGAGCGGAACTAATCATTGTATTGGATGAACTATAGTTTCCCAATGATTCCTTGCATTACAGTGGCCTCATGACTTTCTACTTTGCTAGGATGGTTGGACAGAGAAATTTTTATATAGTAATTGGTTACTTGTTAATCCTATCTTGATGGACAAGTTGTGGGAATGGAAACCAACGGAGCTGCTAAAAATTACTACGTACTCTAGGCATTGTGGGCAGAAATAGTGGTAACAAAAGAGGTTGTTGGGGTATTGGAGACCCGTGTTCTGTCATCCATTAGCTTCTTCACCCAACATATCTTTCTCCATGGTGATCACTTGCAATTGCATCCTTCTATTACATAATATGAATTATGCACAAAATACAAATTGGACGTCTCCCTCTTTGAGAGATTGATAAGTGTGGGGATCGAGCATGTGCATGTAACTCCAAGATGTCAAACAAGAGTGAGGCCTGCAATTTCAAGATTAATATTTGATATCTATCCTTCATTGCAAGACCATTGTAGCATCACCAAGTATGAAAACATCAAAGGAATTAGAAATGATGTTTTCTGAGGTGTTCTGGAAATTGAGGTGTTTTGTGTTTTCTAGTTTTTAGCAGACCTAATAGTTTTCCAGTGTTCCATCATTTCAACGCCATTTTGTGAAACATGACAGTGCAAACCATTCTCCCTTAGACACCTAGAATGGGAAAGGGAGGGCTATGTGATTAGTAATAAGCAAAGATTAATGAAATCCATCTCATAATTGGTATCCACACCATACATGAGGCTAAAAAAGTGAATCCTTACATTTGCAACATGACCATTTACCCAAATGCAAGTTTCCATTTGAATGAGGAAAAATACATACAATGAACCCCCAAAAGCTAGAAGTATGTTACCAATGTATATAAAATAGATAAAACTTCATTAAGATTATGCTTATAAGATTTATGAAAAACCTGAATTTGATTTGAATGCATGATCCCAATCGTCCAAACATATTCTTAAGAGTTGTAGTCACTGCTTCCACACTGTCAAATTAAACAAATCGACAAGGTCCCCTAATTTTTTTTGCACTCTTTACTTTTGTTACCATGCCTGTAGCTTTATAAGCTAGATTAAAAACTATTTTCAACTCATTTTCATTCATAAAGTGAAAACCAGCATCAGGTAATCCTTTCCAAAGTGTGTTGGTGGGTACTATTTCTTCCCCTTCTCTACTAACAATAGCACATCCATTTCTTGATCTTGTATTGTTAAGGAAACTTGACATTGGATTGATGTTGTACTTCTTATACAACGATGAAAGCAATGATGATAAAGATGCATTTGCATGGTTCCTAACAGGAGGTGATCCTAACAGACCAATTGACCTAGTTCTATCGTTGTTGTTTTTTATTTCAACGAGTATATTTTGACCACCAAATCTTGCACCATTTAGACAAGATTTAGCAGTGGTAGTAGATATTGGTGAAAGAAAGTCTATAAAACAACACGAACTTTGCCGAATAAAATTCCACCCTGTAATCTCACCAAAATGTTTGAAATCATTAATCAATTCATCATTTGAGACATATTCATCTAAAAAACCAACCCAAAGATGATGATTTCCACTATTATGTCCTTCCTTCACACCTGAACTTGTTTCACACCCTTTAGATGATGCAATGGAAATACCACCCTCTCTATGCCATTTTTTGATATGTCCCATCACACTCGTTGCTTCCTCAGGGGCATTAAACTCCTGTAAGAGTGCACTAGCACTCACAATATTTGTTACAGAGTGTGGACCCTTCAATCCTGCAGAAATCACATCTTTGCAAATCTCATCTTTCACCCTCTGACTTGATATATTTCCTATGTAAAAATGGAAACTAGCACCCACAGCAGCACCACCAATATCCCCTCAAATTTCCAAGCCTATATCTAAAAAATTTACTCGAAGGGAAGATCCCCAAGGTGAAGTTACCTGCAAACCCACACGGGACTTAATTGCATCCCCAATATTTTTGAATTCCACCAATCTAAAATCCAATGCAAAAAAAAATGAGATCATCTCCACAAGGACAAACTTTTCAAGCTGTAATCTAAGCAAAGAATCAGTGACATCATTTCCAAGTGAACCAACCCAAATTTTCTTTGAAGAAGCAAAGACATCCATTGCAGTAGGATTGCCATCCAAATACCATGCAACTTTCCCACAAATGGGAGAAGAATGGAACTTTGAAACAAAGGGTTGCTTAGCTGGTGACATTAACAGGGGAGAAATTACATTTGTCTCCTTTCTAGGAAGAGCACAAGCATACTCATTATTAAAGAATCGGGGTTTATCATCTTGAACTTTGTGTCTTCCTATGTTTCTTATACAATTTTCCCTTGATTCCACTACCTGAGCACCTTTATTGTGATAAATTATTAGATATGGTGAACCTTCAAATATAAATCCTATGTCAGCACTCCCATCCCTCAATTCCCCTTCTTGATTTCGAGTTCTATCATCTTGACAAGCTGTAGAACTCCCATACTCCTTACCTGCATTATCCTTTACAAGTTTAAAATTAGTTCCTTGAGAATTAACTGAGCATCTTGTATTTACATTCTTCTCTCCATCTCTATTTAGTGAATCCTTATCCTCATCAGACAGATGGTCATCCATAAGCACATTATTTGTTCCATTGTCTACAACTTTAGCAATATACCGACCAGACATAGCAGGTGAATCACTGATCCTGCTCAAGTTGTGGGACATCCATTTTTCATACAAGAATCGCATCTTGTTTCCTCCTCAGAATCCCCTGCCTCACTATCTTCTGAAAATTTAATGTTAGAAGTAAGTACTAGAAAAGATTCAACAAGATCTCTCAATATTGGTTAGGCCTCTAATACAGGTCCTGGATTTGCTGACTTATGAAACCTGTGAAACCTAGAAGCCAGCCAACATCTCAAATAAGGATTTATCTCTATCACCTAGAATCAAATACAAAGAAAGATCAGTCCAAAATCTCGGATCATAGATGTTCAGATAATCACTTAAAACTAACGCACCTCTGCCAAGTGTACATTTCCTTCCCTATACTTCAAGAGATGTTTCATAAAAAAAATTAGTTCCTTCAGATGATAGATTTAATCAATGACCAAAGAATGAGGACTGTTTGTCCCATGTATCAAAGACCCTACTGGACAGACATTACATCTTACAAGATAGGTTTAACTAGTACTTTATGTAATTATTACATAGCAAAAATCCAAATGCATACATTGCAGACACCACTGCAGCAAATGCACACGACAGGATTCTAGCTGAGACAGTCGGACTAGATGCTAGGAGAAAGCTGCTTAACATTAATTGATACAAAAGAATGATTTCTATCAGATATGAAGGTGTTAATGATATTGAGAAGAGACTAACAAACACTAATCATATTGGGTGAAAGGCTACATTCACTCAAGTGGATAACCAGGCTTACGAGGAAGTCAATTCCACTTTCATAACCGATGAAGCCATCTTAAATTGACTACTAGAGAGAAACCAAATTAATTTAAAGATCTAGTGCAGACATTTCTAGAAGAAAATGGGTGAGGTTACTAGGAGACTTCTGAGAAGAATCTATATAGGTTAAGGTAGTTGTATTATGAGGTTGAAGAAAAAATTGAAGGCATTGAAAGGACTTAATATGTCTAGTATAACTGAAGTTGAATTTTAGGATTAGGTGTTTTTTCATTTTGTGCTTACCTCCATCTGTTGCAGATGTTAAGCATTGCATTTGCATCTATTGAATATTTATTACTTATTATGTTATATGTGTTGAATTATTAAATGATTCTCACAAGCTTTGGGTCACCAAAGGCTTACAAAAAAAACTGAATGATTCTCCATAGCCAAACCTGACTCCCATGTCCCCATCTCAGAGGGAGGAGCGATTTGATTCCCCAATATTTACTCTGGACTTAGCTATACCTGCATTGAAGTCCCTTGCTTGTCTTGAGCAACACATCAAGTCCTGAAAAAAAAGATATAAGGATCATATTACAATAAAAGAGTGGGAGTAAACAAATTACAAAAAAATCAAATTTCGTAGCTTACAAGTTTTAGTAGTTGATGATATGGGAATTCACTAGTTTACCCATACGTAATAGCTATGACATTCATCCCTTCCTACAATAATAAATATAATCAAACCATAATCATTGTAGGCCAATAGACCCCATTATGTTCTGTCATTTTATTAAACAGCCTACCTGCAATGTTCGATCTACCATTTTGAACGTAACCTGCAACAATGACATTCCATGAAACCACATCAGGCATAGCCATTTTGTAAAACATATCTAATGCATCCTCTAATATCTCATTTTTGGCGTATTTCGTAATCACGATAACCCTTCCAACTTTCAATCTTTTGTTGTTTTCCATCTTTCATTTTTTTTTCTCTTAGGGGGAGAATGCCTAACAAGAAGGAACCCAGAAAGGACTCTCAATTCCCCCAAAAGTTGTTACCATACGATTAGGAGGTGGGGAGGGGAGAGGGATCGCACCCTCCCTCTAATCCAGAACCCTAGTAACTGACACTATTATAACATTTGTGGCAATAGCAAAGAAATAATTGATATGTGGCTTACCAAAGGACCTAGAAGAACTGGAAGAGCTGGTATGTGGTGTGTCCCGTTGTCTATACAATGCCATATGCGGCTTAGATATGGAGGAGGTAATTTGTTTGTTGGTATTGTTTTAGCTATCTATGGATCTGAGACGACACTTCCATATGGATATCATTGGTTGAGCACTAGTGATCACCCAAGGTCTCACAGATCTAGCAGTAGAAATGGGGTTGTTGTCTACCTGTGCCCTTAATGTTTAGTTTTCAATCCTCCTTGATGATGAGATGTGGCAATATCTGTTGTGTTTAAAGGGATGTGTTGTTGTTTTTTTATGCCCACATGAATGAGATTTAATTTTGAAGCAACTGGAAAAATCTTTTTGGGTTTGAGTCAGCTAGTGGAGGTGTCGAAAAGTTTTGGAGGTAAGATGTTGCCAATTAAATATTGGGAAGACAATATCTTGTATTCTATTAAGATTACGGTAGGTAATTTGAAATGTTAAAAATTTAAAGTTTTATGTTTAACGGTTTTTATAAATAATTATTCAAAAGAATATTGATAAATCAATTACTAAGCTAAAATAATTTTGATGTGTTGCTTAGTGTATCTATATTTATAATGAAATTGATTATCGATATGAAATACTCATAAAGTAGTGGTGTCTCTTAGTAATATAATCGTTGATGTGTTGTGGGTGCATGTGGGTGAAACAATAATGAGATATGTCTATATTATAGCATCTTGAAATTGCTTCTACAACTATAAAATCTCTTCTCATCTCTCTCATTGGAGGATTAACATTGCTCATTGTTTTGATTTTTATGCATTGTGGATCATCTTTAACTTGTGGTTGTTATCAATATGATGTTGCAAGTTATATATATGATAGAGTATCTCTTTGTTAGAATTTCATTCCACATCAATACTCATCATCTTCTTCTTTTTTTACTTTTCCCTTCTCCCTTGCATATGTAATATTGTTTGAAGCTCAAGATACTGGCCCAATTTTGATTGTCGCCAATGCCATTGGGCATTTGGCTAGTTCATGCCAACAAGGGCCCAATTCATATCTCTCTTTGTTAGGGTCACTAGTCTATACCAACAATTTTACTACAAACAACATCCATTAATATGGGGAAGCATTCATTGGCTTTCCCTGCAATCTTTTCCGTAGGGAAAAAAAAGTAGTATTTTTAAAGTCCTCGATCATCATATATAGGCTTTTCTCCTTAACATATATAGATTTCCTTAAAAGCATATTTTGTACCACATATGAGGCCATGTAATTTCCTTCCTAAATCTACCAACCACCACAATGAGAAATTTATTTTACATTTTTATCACATTTGAATAGTGTTACAAAAAATTGAGATTAACATTGCTCTAAAGGTTGTGTATTACAATACTAAATATGATGTTATTCTTCAAAACAACAATAAATTTGACATAATGTGTATCCAACATAACATCAAGGATGGGAAAATATAAGTACATATGTGGAAAAAAGCATGCACCAAAAATTAATAAGACAAGTTCTAAGAGAAAGGAATGAAAATAGTTATGAAATGTTTCACGATAATAACAAAGTCTAGTTGTGCACAATTAGACAAAGCATAGTAATGCCCCCTATATGACACATGTAGGCCAAAGGATTGAGATTCATGCTTCCTCCCATGACCATGTCCAATCTCCTAAGTCCCCAAGACTTGGATACATAGTGCCATGGATACCCTTGCAAAGTAATGCATGGTACTTTAAGGAATGGTTCATGGTTTTGGATGCCTCAATGGTTTATTTAGGGCTAAACGCATGCTCTTTCCACTAGAATTCCATTTCCAAGGCATTGAGACACATACATATTTCTCAAACCCACCTAATTGAATAGTCATCCTTAATCATAGGCCAATGATACCCTCAAGAGGGCATGTGTGGTTGGTGGAGGCAACCTTCTTAGCCTTGGATAGATAAAATATTTATTTAGAGCCCAAGGTTCACATCTCTTCCACCAACCATATCCAAACCCTCAAGGCCCCAAGACCTACATAAAAATATCAATGGATACCCTTTCACAGTCATGTGTGGTACTTTAAGGCATTGTTCATGGCTCTAGATTCCTCAATGGTTTATTTAGGGCCAAAAGCATGGACTTATTCTATAGAACATCATTACCAAGGCCCTATGACACTTACATACTTCTCAAAACCACATAATGGTGTTAATATCCTCAATCATAGGCCAATGATACCCTCAAGAGGCCATGTGTGGTTGGTTGAGGTGACTTCTCATCCTTCAATGGATAGAACATTCCTTTAGGGATAGAGGTTCAAGTCTCCTCCCTTGACGATGTCCAGGGCCCCAAAGCCCCATGAAATAGATACATAGTGGCATAGATATCCATGCAAGATCATGCATGGTGCTTTAGGAATTCTTTTTCATTCTCGATGCCTCAATCATTTCTTTAGGGCCAAAGGCATTGTAATTTTCCCTAAACATCATTCCCAAGGCCATGATACATGTAAATACTACTCAAAACCACCTAATGGAAATTCCACAATCAATCATAGGCCAATGATACCCTCAAGAGGCCATGTGTTGTTAGTGGAGGCAATCTTCTTATCCCTAGACTGTTAAAAGAATATTTTAGAGCTCAAGATTCAAGTCTCCTCCATTAACCATGTCCAAGGCCCCAAGGCCACATGAAGAACTAGATACATAGTGCCATAGATACCCCTCTGGTGTAATATAAAAATATTCTCAATTAAATAATCAAAATTTCAATTCAAATCATTTTTATTACTATTTTATAATAGTAATAAATTAAAAATGGTTATTTTTATTTATTTGTCAATTGCATGTATTTGTTTAAATAATATTAATAATGGATCATTGAATTGAGCTATTTACAAAATAATTAGTTGTGAACTTGTGTTTGCGGTGCAAAGCCTCATAAATTAATCACGTGAATTTATTTGCTTAAATATTCTAAAAATAATGAATTGAACTTCTTGTGATTGTGGTGCAAAAACTCATAAATTAATCTTTAGTCATTTATTTGAATTGATAAAACAGAAAATAAATATTGAATTAAGTTATTTACATAATAATTATATTGAATTTGTTATGTTTATGGTGTAGATCTTGATAACTAAATCCTAGTTGTACATGTCCATGTGACAAATAATAGGGTAGCACCACTTTATGGTACTTGCCAACATGGCATTTCTCTTAACATAAATGAGGAAAAACTCAATTTCCAATAATATTAACAAATATAACACCATATTAACACCACAAAATATAAGTGGTGTTAATACCACCACCTTAACACCACAAAATGTAAGTGGTGCTAATAACACCACCTTAACACCACAAAAATGTAAGTAGTGCCAATACCACCACATTAACACCACAAAATATAAGTGGTGCTAGCTTATGGTGCTAAACGATGGATTTTCTTATTGTATGCTCGCTTGACAAGTAAACAATGCCAGCACTTGTGTAAATAAATGCCAGCAAGATGAAAATGCCCGCTCTACAACTGAAGGTGCACTAAAATGCTCATTTCTTGAAGATAAATGCTCGCATATACTAATAGAAATGATTGCAAAATGATTTGAGGCCAGATAAAATCCACAGGATGAAAGAATTTGCTCCCAGGCTTAGTAAAAATGTACGCGGCCCTAACAGAATTCCCTCAGGATTACGTACTAATGAGAAATATGCTTGCAAACAAAAGGCAATGTCATGAAGTGGTCAGTTAGTGAAGAAAATTACCAAAATTCTGTGAAGAAAGAACCCACAAGAAGAGCTGGAAATGCCCGCAGCGTGTTATATAAGGTCTCAAAATGCCCGCAATAGGTAGAGGAGTTGCACTTGAAATTCCTACAACATTGGAAAAGTGTTTGTAGTGTTGAAAGCTATGCCTACAACATCATAAAAATGCCCACAGCGGCATAAGTAAAATACATACTTCAGAAGATGTGCAAATGCTTGCATTTGGAAGGATACCTGCTAGCCGTGGTAGATGGAAAAGTAAAATGTCTTCAGTATTGAGGAGATGCCCGCAGGAAGCCTGCAGCAGTTAAGAAATGCCCGCACCTGTCTACAAAAAGTAAGAAAATGACCGTCTAGCTTATAATAATGCTCGTCGGAGAAAAAGAAATGCCCGCTGGATTGATAAAAATGCATGAAAAGTGCCCGCAAGCATGGACAGAATGCCCCCAGGCCTTGAAAAATGGCCACAAATTTTTGAAAATGAATGTTTGTATGCTCAGAGAATTTGTGTAAATGCCCACCAATCCCTAAGAAAATGCCAGCAAGATCTCAGGGGGTTTAGTATGGAAGAGCATAAATGAATGCTAAATGGCATTATTGAAACAAGCTGCAAACGAGGTTGTCATATCTAACAGCTTCTCTATGATATATTGGCAAAGAATGGACATTCAAACCCACTTCAAAAGGATACAGGGTTACCAAAATCCATTTGTCGTTGTTTTTGGAGGAAATGGGTTTGTAAGCAGGATAGGTTGTCGAGATAACAATAGGGGCCTTTCTGGTCCAAGACATAGTCTAAAGGATCTTTTACTAGAAGGCGGCAGAAAAGTAGATTTACTTAATCGAAGTGAAAATGATGTTGGGTCGGGTTGTGTGAAATCCAATCAATCAAAATGGTTTCCAAAGATACCAGGATAAAATATTTCATTTATTTTTAAAAATAAATAGATACAATAAAGTCTTTCCTTGCACGCATCAATAAGACACATGACATAAAATATTGAAGATCAAGCAAATTGTGCACTGTTTACCTCTTGGATTCGTCGTTCTTCTATTGGCACACAATTTTCTTCTTGTGCAAGGGGTTGCCAAGAACTTTTGAGTTTGACCCGATTCTTGGCAGTACACAAGGAAAGATTAAAGAGTTGGTTCAATCTAGTGTTTGGGCATTATCCATTTCCTGAGTAAGTCTCCCAACCAATTTTATTCTATAAATTTAACTTTCACCATGCTTAGAGCTTGTGAAAAATCCTCAGAAGAGTCATCAACCAGTCTCCCTGCTCTCTGTTTCGGATGTAACCATTCCACTTATTGTCTGACGATCCTACACCACCAAATTTAGAAACCATTCTTGATACCACCTTGATACCACCAAGCCTTCTTGGATCGGTTCTACAAGAAAATCTTTTTTCATATCGGTGGTGCAGGGGACAAATTGATCACTCACTAAGAAGTGAAAACCTATTACTATTGAGTCTCGAAGACAGATGCAACAAAAGAAGTACAAGACATGAAGAGTCCAAGGAATAAAATGAATCCATGGCCGTTGTCTCTGCTCTGCATACCCTCAGCCTCCCTCTGTGTCTGATTCCCTTCCCCTTCTCAAAACAACGATTCCCCTCAGGCTTTATGTCGACCACAGTTCCCTTCCACCAAACCGCTGTAAAATCACCATACCAGTGTGACGGAGACTCTAAATACCAACATGACGAAGTTCATTTCATCTCTACCCTTTCAACTAATTTTTTGTTTTTATGTTTTGTTTATTTTTTTATGCTAAACAATAACTCTTCAACTATCAAGTTTTAATAAAAAATACCTTTCAATAATAAATTTTTTATTAAAGAATTTAATTTTCAATTAAAATATAAATATATATATATATATATATATATATATTATTAAGGAATTTAATTTCCAAATGAAAATAACAAGTGTCAACATTCACAAGTGTTAAAACCTATCTCAATATCAAAATAACAAAAACAATTTCATGTTTAAGAAAAAACACAAGAGAGTTTCATTAAAATTTGTTTTAGATTATGATCAAATTTGTGAAAATTTGAAAATAACATCTTACTAAAATTAGTAGATCCAAGTGTCTGATAGCCAGAGGAGAGCACTTTCAAATTGTCTAGAGAAATGGGTATCTAAATTCAGCACATGCTTCTAACTTTTGAGGCTAGAATGCCATAGGTGATGCTTGGTAAATTCGGTAGATGATAAATTGTTGATGGTAGGGAACCATTGAAGATGATCAATGATGACCTAGGTAGGTAGGGAGGAAAGAATGTTTACTTATTATATGTGTATAGAAGGATCAAGGAAAAACTCAATAGGGTGATCTAGAATTATAGATACACTTAGGTTGAATCCAAATTTAGCCTTCAATGAGGAATGAAATTGCCAATTAGTATGGTACCTATATCTAGAATTAAAGAATAACTCTCAATCAAATCCTTTAGAATCCTCAATACCTTGGGAGCAAAGGAAAAAGAGGAAAAAAACCATCGAGATTAAGGGGATGAACACCATCAACAAGAAGTAGTAGAATGACATTTAGGATGAGGGATTCTTAAAGTTCAAAAGTGTACCTTTGAAGGAGACGACTTTCTCAGTCATAATCCAAAATCTAGACTATATGGACAATGGATGGGTCCAAAATATAGATGATGAGAATATCCCTTTTCACTAACATAAAATGGAATTAGCATTGCCATTAACTATGGGACAAACCCCTTAATGTTAAACATGTGCAAGTGGAGGAGAATGGAAATAGGAACTATGATGGTTGAGTATTAGTTTAGAGGAAAGGGAAGGTGGTGCCACTAAGAAACCCAAACCAAGGTCCCTTGCTTCATTAAACTCACTCATGAGGTGAATAACCATGAGAAGATGGAGAAGGAGGGATATAGATCTCAAGGAATAAATGAAGAAGACAATCAATATCATAATGAAACTAAAGAGAAATTAATAATGAAGGATACAATACACACTAATCAAACAACATATCAAAATCATATCCAAGGAGGGGAGGAGGAAGAAAAAATAACGAGGAGATCAAATAAGAGGCTATATACATGAAACTAAATGAATTTAAGATAGAAACCACACCAAAGAAATGGAATCAACAAAGGATAAGGAATGAGATTGTGGCAATGGTAAAATAGTAATATTGCAAATGACCTTGATCCTAAAAAGGGAAAAGAGAGCATAAAGAAGATATATAAATTAGAATTGAATGCAAGAGGAGGAGGAGAATGTGGAAGAAGTGGACATGGATTTACTATCCTTGCATTATAATAAAACATTTATAATTTCCCTTTCAAGTTAGCAACTGGTGAATCTACACTAGCACATGATAAATGGAAATGGGAGGATAGAAATGTTGAAGGATTGTCAAGTTCCCATAATAAATGATCATGAATAGACACAAATCCACAAAGTTGACAAAATCTAAGTTGGGACGAGGCGAGAAACTTGTCAATGATAACTTGAAGGAGAAAAGGGAGCAATTAAATAACCCAAGACAAACAACTTCACTTAAAGAGACATTTCTTCAAACGCCTAGGCCTTCTAAATGAAAATTCTCTTGTGGAACATAAGGGGCAATAATGCACCTAAGAAACAAATCATTTTGAAAAACAAAATAAGAGTAGAAAAACTAGACTTAGTGTTTATTCAATCAACAAAATGCAAAATGTATAACATGTATAAATTCACCAAAATGATATGGGGAGGATGTGATTGCTCGACTAGAGGATTGAAAGGATTTTCAAGAGTTATGGAAATGATGTAGGATCCCATAAACATGGATCTAGAAAACCAACTTACCACCTATTGATAGATGACTAGCGATTTATACTTTAGACTCAAGGGTAAAGGGAAATATAACTAATGTATATGGGTTCATTGATCCCTGACAAATTCTAGATTAATGTTTGGAAATTGTAAGTACAATTAAGGTACTCCCCAATTAGGAACATTGAATCATTAGAGAATACGTCCTAGCCACAAAAAAGTCCCTCTTTGAAAAGAAAGGATGAGTGTAAAGGTTGGATGTGGCAAGCTAGATTCTTCAGGACCTTTTAGAGCATTGATAATTTGTGGATGTATTTCCAAAGAATGTCATCTTCACTTGGAACAATTGGTGTGGAGGGTTGATTATAATATGCTCATCACGTGGCTTATAGAATGTCTCAATGAAACACCATTTTGTGGACTATAATGCTTATGAAATATGCCCATAATGGTAGGATGGACAAATCTCAACAATGTTTAATAACATGCTTGAGAAAAATGTTGTCTCGTGGAATGTTGTGATTTGGGATTGCATATAAAATGGGAAAATCAAGGAGGCTCACAAATTGTTTAAAAGAATGCTACAATGGAGATATGCATTGTTTCAAGCATGGAGAGATGTTCTTACATTGGTCTTGTTGTTTCTTTATGTGGACCTAATAGATACTTGGAGTGGACTTGACATACAAGTTACAATTACCAACAAAAATTGCCAAACGGTAAGGGAATTCCATCATGGTACCTTTTAAGATTATCATCATAGTTTGGACATTGACCTTCATTTGTCGAAGACATGACTAGTGAGGAATTTGAGGGAGTAAAAGAATGTAATATGTGATTAATGTGTCAAGGCAAAGGGACAAATACAAGACAAAAGCTGGCCATTTACAAGGTGGGAGGACACATTAATTAAACTCAAAACCTCACACATCCAAATATGCCATGTAAGGATAATTATTCTGCATCAACCTTACTAGCTTAGGCCATTTTGTCTCTAGGGATCATGTGACATTAATAGGCCTATGTCCACCATACAAGCCCTATAAAGGGAATATTTATCATGTAAGTGGAATATAGTGTTCACTTCAAGTTTGGCACACTAAGGATGGCTCTCATGGCCTAGACCATGTTCTAGGGTAAACATATAAAGTCCTAGGCCATAACATTTTCCTCAAGGGATCGGGGCCCACAAATGGGGCCCTAGTCCATAATGTCATCTCTACGTGGAAAATATTTGGCTTACAAGCAAGAAATGGCCATTTCAAGCTCTATGCGACCAAGAATGGTTATCATTGATTAGGACATATTATCAAGTCAAAACATAACGTCTAAGAGTAAGGTGCTCAATTCTCATGACTTTTAGGGGGGGGCTCCAACAAACCGCCTCCAAAAGCTCAATTCTCATGACTTTTAAGGGGGGTGCCAAAAACCGCCTCCAAAAGTTCAATTCTCATGATTTTTAAGGGGGGTTCCAAAAAAATCGCCTCCAAAAGTCCAATTTTCATGACTTTTAATGGGGGTTTTGACAAACCACCCCCAAAAGTTATGAGAATTGGGATTTTATGGGGGCTTTTCAAACAACCGCCTCCAAAAGTTCAATTCTCATGACGTTTAAGGGGGGTTCCAAACAAACCGCCTCTCAAAGTTCAATTATCATGACTTTTAGGGGGGGGTTTGACAAACCACCCCCAAAAGTTATGAGAACTGGGCTTTTAGGGGGGGTTTCAAACAACCGCCTCCAAAAGTTCATCTCTCATGACTTTTAAGGGGGGTTCCAAAAAAACCGCCTCCAAAAGTTCAATTCTCACTTTTAGGGGGGGTTTTGACAAACCGCCCCCAAAATTTATGAGAATTGGGCTTTTAGGGGTGTTTTTCCCAAAACTACCCCCAAAAGTCAAATTTCAGGACTTTTGGGGGTGGTTTTAAAAAAAAAACCCTAAAAGTCCAATTTCCATGACTTTTAGGGGCGGTTTTAAAAGACCGCCTCCAAAGGTCTGAAAAAACTTTTAGGGGGGGTTTTACCAAGACCCCCGCAAGCCAAAACAGCTCCTAAAGGGCTATTTTGTTGTAGTGATCCAATCTATTCAGATACTTGGCCTTCTACACGGCTGCTTCAGGTTCGACCTCATTTACCATTGTGACCCTATACAGTGATTTGTTGTGCAATACCATCTGCCTATCAGCCCTCCAATAAAGATAATTGAAGGGTCTTAGGATCCTAGAAGACAAGGGAGCATTCAAATTCTCCGTATGAACCGTTGGAGAGAATACAACTGAATTGTTGCTACTGCTGCACTGAAAAAACTTCAATATACTGTTAAAAACTCTCAATTTTGGGGATAGACTACTACTGAGCACTGATTTAGGACAATAGGCACATTTTTATGGATCCTTCACACCTTGCTAAACCTCAAAGGATTTGTCCGATGAATTCAATGCAATGGCACCAGGATTTACTGTGGAAATTCAGAGGCTTATGGTGCACTACTAAAAGCAGCTACTCAACCTACACTCACTGAGATCCAATACCATGTGAAACTCTAAATCACAGCAAATCATGGAGCTAAGTATACCTCACAGAGAAAGAATGAGCAGAAAAGATGAATTACAGTGAAAATTGCAGTAAAAATGAGCAGACAATTAATCATGCATGAGAACGCAGATAGGAACAGAATAATGTCACATGATCCAATGATCAATATAGTCAATAATTATGTTACAATGGAGAGAATTCAAATATCAGAGGAGAATTCGAGTCTCGGTCAATCTAGCATAGGAATTGTCACCTCTATCAGTTCTCCAGAGCTCCCAAACTCAGTTAAACTCAACCAAATCTCAATTAACTGAAGACACAATCAGTTAACTGACCAAAAGGGGCGTATTAGTGAGTTTGGCATCCAAATCACTTAGAAAAGGGCGCATGAGACCACAAACAGTGGAAATCGGAGCATAAACCCCCCACAAGAGTCAACTAACTCAGGTGGACTGAACTAGAACATTGAGTTGGCTCCTAAAATGCAGGGAACTGACACAAGTGGTCCTAAAATGATGCATGTAGGGAGAATTAGGTGGCTAATGGGTCCTAGATGACATTTGCACACCACTAGGGGGGAAATGACATCATCAACTGCTGGGTAAATGAAAATAATGCTAAGTAGGACAAAGATGGAGCATTAATTATCCTAACAATATATATATATATAATGTGTTTATTAGTTAGATTCATATATACAATGAGCACTGGTGCGATTATCTATCTCTAACACACCGTTTAATAGAAGTTTATTTCTAAAAGACATGTGTCATGGTATTGGTGCATATATATACTATGGATGCACCAATGTGTATGTATGTATAAAGCGCATTGATTTATCAAACTACATTGTAAGTTAAATTTTATTTAATTGATTTGTAAGTTATATTAAATAGTTTATCTATTTAACAATCTAGCTCATTTATTGATAGAAAATGTCTTATAAAAGTTCAAGGAAAGGAAATTGTAACAAGCACAATGGGAGCACATCCCAGAAAATGAACAAGGCAAGTTATTTGAAATTTTAGTATTAAATTAATATATTTGAATTATATGTAAGTTTAAATGACGTGTATATTTTAATTTGTGTCATGCAGGACCAAAACTTGAGGAAACTTGATAAGATTGTTTCAAATTTGAGTGCAAAAGGGCATAAAACCTTGATGGAAAAGTTACAAAGGGATGAATTAGGTGAACCAAAAGGTAATGAACATGATTTTTTTCTTTGAATTTTCAGTAATATTGTACTTAAGAATATTCGCTACCATGTTTCAAATAGTATATTTCACATATGTTGAATGTTGTGCAGATACTGACAGAGAGGAAAGGGAATTCCGTCATAAGAAGATAAAAATTATGAAAGATGTAAATGATGATGAATTAGTCCTTGGTTCATCTAGAGTGGTGTTGGAAGTTAATGAAAGGTGGGGAGGCTTTTATAAAACTATGAGAGATATAGTGGAAAGAACATATAGACGTACTTTCCACTTACATTACAAAAATCAATCAAGTGACTCGAAGAATTGGGTTATATATAAACTACAAGAAGCATTTCCATAGTAATGGTCAATGAGACTTGTTATACTTGCAATAGAAAAAATATACAATAATAAAAAAATAACCATTTAAAAACTATTATTCGTAAACATGTTTTTCTATCATATGTATATACTACTACAAAGCAACCATTTATTAATATTTCGACTATATTTACTTTCATATCAATATAAAAAGTATTTTTCTGTGATTTTCATTTATCATAAAGATTATGAAAATCCCAAAGGACGAAGAAGGTCATATCCGAAAAATGCCTATAGGGATATCCGAAAGGTGTACAAGGAGATGGTCAAAGAAATGAACATACATGCATCGCAAGAGGATCCATCTCAACAACAATGTGCTTCAAACATATATTATCATTGTTTGTTTTATTTTTTCTAAATATAATTAATTAATTAATGCATTAAATATTAATTTTCAATACCTTTGTTGTTGAAAAGAAAACATAATGGAACCCATTCAGCACATAACACTAGACGACAAGAATAAAAGGGTTGATAGCAAAGTTTGTGAGTAATTGTGTTTCCCTTATAACTTAATATTTTATATTGGTTGTGATATTTATATTTTAATTATTTTACACTCGTCATTGGATGTGTTCAAATAGGTGTTAACATACAAAGAAGAACAATCCAAAGAATTGATTGACATTGGGTTAAGTATGGGTTGTGAGTATATGTTGGCGTATCAAAATTTAATTATGCAATTTATAAGTAGCTATGTTGTTTTACTTCTCTCATTTTATAATTAATGAAACAATAATCAACCTTTATATTAAATCTATGATTTATCATGGCATATAAAACTTGCAAGAAACAAAGTATGGAGTGCAACCAACAAAAGAGTTATTGAGAGACTGCATGAAGAATGACTTTGGAAGAGTGTGTATTTTTTATGAATCACTTCTTGCTATGGTACACTTTTTTATTTACATAATAATGTACATTACCTATTTTTGCATTATGTCCACCAATGTAGATACACTCATTACACTTTATTTCTATGTTTATAGATGGAACATGAAAATGATGATGAACAAAATCAAGCCATTCAACAAAACATTTGGTTGAATAACCCAACTCATACAAGCAACTCAAGCACTAACAACAGTTCAAGTGAAGAATGGCGATCAATATAATTAGATGTTAATGCAAGTTGCATGTTTTGAAATAATTGTATGTGAAAATTAGACATTTTGTATAAAGTATTGGACATATTGTCCAAATTGGAAGACCACGGGTTACCAATAAGTGTAACAATTACATATTGACATTTGGATTCTTGTGGACCTTTATGTTGTTCCATTTTGTACAACAAAGTGCATCTTATTCAAATCTAATAAAATGGGTTTCTTATTCTATTACATTGTCCAATGTGTGAAATGTTTCATCGTTAATTAAATATGTGGATGATATATATGGCTGATTAAATATTGCAATGAACATATGCATAATTTGATGGTATAACAAATTAATACAATCATCATATCCAAACTCAATAATTAAAATTTAAATATGAATATTATTTAACTGCAGGAACCCCGTGTGAAAGTGTAAAAACTTCTCGACGTTTCGGGCCGGGTAGTTCAGCCCATCTTCAGGAGATACTCTTCAGTTTCCCAACTTAATCTTCCAATCCGTTTCTTTATTTATAATGTATCTTAGCCTAATATTTGAAATATGTCGGCCCTTAGAAACATTATTAAGATGTCGTTGTTTTATTTTTTAATTGGTTAATGATAGGAGCCCACGTCCTGCTGAGTTTCCATCCGTCATCTCGATTGATATTGAGAGGGTGCTTCTCAATTTCAATTGCTTCTCTTACTCGTCTTCTTGTGTAATGGTCAATGTTGGCGATGACTTTGGCGTCGTCCATGAGAATGTGGTGTTTGGAGGTTATGGAGTGTTCTGCTAATGCGGAATTCTTTATCCGTCCATGAATGATGTCCGCGCTATGTTCTTTCAATCTTGTTAGTACCGAGCGACCAGTTTCTCCAATGTACACTTTACCGCAGCCACATGGGATCAAGTACACACCTTTATTCTTCTTAGGGTCCGCTTGATCTTTTGCATGGTCCAAGATTCCACGTAACGTGTTCAAAGGAGAGAAGGCGACCCTTATTCGTTTCTTCCTCAGTATGTTGGCTATTTTGTCAGTTGTTCCCTGGATGTAAGGAAGCTTTATTGATTTTATAATCTCATTTTGATTCTTTGCCTGCCTTGCTTCCTGGGACTTCTTCATGGTTTTGCTGATTAGATTTTCACTGTAGCCATTATTTTTGAAGACCTTGAGAAGGTGTTCTAGTTCAGTATCCAAGTGTGCCGAATCAGAAATTCTCCTGGCTCTGATGGTCAGAGTGTTAATGACGCCAATTTTTTGTGCCGAGTGATGATGAGAGTCAGATCTAATGTATTTATCTGTGTGCGTCTTTTTTCGATATACCTGGTGTGCTAAAGATCCGTCTTCTTTTCTAGATAGAAGGATGTCTAAAAAAGGAAGACTATTGCCTTCTTCGATTTCCATTGTGAATTTGATGTCTTCAGATTGGTTGTTCATGTGTGTTAAGAATTCCCCGAGCTTATCTTTCCCATGGGGCCAAATGAAGTTGGTGTCATCCACATAACGTCGCCATTGTTGCGGTTTTTCTAGAGCGGAGTTGATGGCCTTTTCTTCGAAATGCTCCATGAAGATGTTCGCCACAACGGGGGAGAGAGGTGATCCCATTGCTACCCCATTGATTTGCTCATATATGTCCGCATGATAACTAAAGTAAAACAACGACATCTTAATAATGTTTCTAAGGGCCGACATATTTCAAATATTAGGCTAAGATACATTATAAATAAAGAAACGGATTGGAAGATTAAGTTGGGAAATTGAAGAGTATCTCCTGAAGATGGGCTAAACTACCCGGCCCGAAACGTCGAGAAGTTTTTACACTTTCACACGGGGTTCCTGCAGTTAAATATGACTACCCGTGAAAGCACAAATGGTATGAATATTATTATAAAAATTATTTGATTTTTTGATGAATAATGGAATTAAAAAAATTAAAATAAAATACAGATGTATTAGTGCATTGTCTTTTTGGAACACTTTGAACGGTGTGACGCATACGTAATTTTTTCATAGTGCTTTATACATGGTCAGAAAATGCTCACCGGTGCTTTTTAATGTTTAAATATATTTGATGCTCATAATAGTTACAGACGCACCGAATTCACAGAGCTCACGTTGTTTTCCACTCTGGTGCTTTCTGTTAATTGTGCACACCAATGCTTTTATAAAGAATTCGCACTGGTGCCACTCTATGTTGTAACCACACCGAAAGGTTAAGAAACGGACAACGGTCATTACCAAAAAATTTACAAATAAATTTGATGTCCATGCTAGCCATCGATGTATATTTGCGACATGTTTGCACA
This sequence comes from Larix kaempferi, assembly GCA_027924585.1. Lineage (NCBI taxonomy): Eukaryota > Viridiplantae > Streptophyta > Pinopsida > Pinales > Pinaceae > Larix > Larix kaempferi. The sequence continues at coordinate 3,912,792 of BSBM01000344.1, read as the reverse complement.
GGTGCGTTATATAAGTTAATAAGCATCGGTGCATTAAATAGGATGACGTATCTGAGTAAACACCTAGTTACTAGGGTGGTCATATTTGTAAAGCACCGATGTTGGTTAAGTTATAGACCATTGGTGCTATCACAAATATAATATGCACCAATGTTGGTTAAGTTATAGAGCACGGGTGCTATTAAAAATACGATATGCTTCAATGTTGCTTATATTATAAAGCACAGGTGCTATTAGAAATATAAAGCGCACCGGTGTTCTGTAATTAAAGATGCACTTGTGTTTTTCGTATGTACAAGTTCATTGATAAAAAAGATCTGCTATAACCTCCAACCACCAATTTTTTTAGTTATAATAAAATTATAGTAAAACCTCTGCCAAATCATCTATTACCAATTGTGGAGGTTGTTGCAAATATTTTTTGATGATTTTCCCCAATCTTGTAACACTAAAAACCTCCACTAGAAGGTGTTTTCCTTATAGTGTACTTAGTTTTTCTTCCTTTGGTTAGTAAAGTGATGGAAATTTTTTATATTTTCATCACCCCTTCTCAATCCAAGTTTCCCTACTTTTGAACATAATTTCCTCTTCCCTCAGAGCTAGAATTTTCTTTTTTTCTTTTTCTACATCACTTTTAAAGTTTGATTTTGGTCCTCGTAAAACAACCTTAATTCATTCCTAGCATACATACATGAGATTTATTGCTCAGCTTCTAACAATTCCTTGTTCATTTGACCTTCTAATCTACAACCCAAGCCATAAATACTCCATTTATATTTTTTAAGACCTCACAAACTGGTAACTATCAAACTCTCTAAATGTAAGATGATAAGGGCACCATTCGCTTTTTACCAAATATTGAAAGTCCGCATACATGCAAGCAACATTAAATTTAAAGAGGCTCCTTGGCTTAACATATGGCCTTCCAATTACCTGAATGCGGGTGGACGTGACGAGGGGACACATGGCGGCTCCATGTAGCATGGACTCCCAAGACATCGAGCTAGCGAGAGCAATCAATACGAAGTAAATGAGGTTGAAGGTAATGCAGTTAGGAGTGATGGAGGATTTATTGTGCCAGGGAGGGTGAGTTCGGAGGTTAATGGGAATGTCTCTTCGGCGTCGAGAATTGAGACTTCAAGGTACCATCAACATTAATCTCGCAGGTTGGACTACGGGGCTCCCTCGTGTGACAACCCCAGGCTCCACCCTCAAGCGGATTGATATGGCGGAAAGGTCCATCGTCCTCATTTGCAATTGCAACTGGGTGCTTACAGACAGTTTCACTGCTCAGCAATTTCTTGTTCTAGTGGGAGACGCCTTCACAATGTCGAGACCGCGTGGTATTTCAAGTAGAGGCGTTGACCGTGGTGCCAGGTCGTGGTACTAACGAAATGAGCAAAGACAAGATGTCCATGAGAGGGTACGCGGACAATGTCTTAGGTCCGGTCTATTTCTTGATTGACAACTGGGAATCCAACAGAGTTGCTAAGATCCTAAACTATGGAAACTATGGAAACCAGATAAATTACGATTGGTTGGTTAAAAAAATGACAGGGACTCTGGTGGAAGAGATGATGGCCAATTGGAACACGGCCAAATCCTCAATCCTGGACATCCGATCCAACCTGGTTCATTTGGATGAGAAACTCGTGAGCCTGGACTCCAGCTTCGTCGTGGGAAAATATTCCATGGAACGTTGCACTGTCATGTGAGCAAGCACTGAACGTGATAGTGCACCAAAGAACGTGGAGGTCTTTGTAGTCGGCGAGATTACAAGAAATGTTGAAGTCTCTATTGTTGATGGCGGTGCACCGAATGTTGAGGTATCTGTTACCGCTAAAGGAGAACCATCGAAGGCCAAGGCCTCACTAGAAGCCCCTTCCTTCCCGACTACCTTCCCTGTACCGTCCACCATCAAGTCCCTGCAGTTCAAGCGAGTCTGGTATCATGATGATGGCAGCATCTCCCCTCGTCACAAAGCCGAGCCTCTTTATCCCAAGCTCCCTCCTCAAGGATAAGACGACGACTTCTTTGGCGGCTGCCCAATTCTGGAAGAAAACCCAAACTCTCCCCATGCAAAAGCAAGCTCCTAGGTTGGACATGGTGGTACCGAGATCATGCTATGATTTCCATATTTTCTGTTTATATTTGATCCATAGTCTACTTTTTTGTTCTAATTTGCTCCATAGTCTTTTATGTTGGGACTCTCACGTTTCCTAGTCTCCTCGCACAGGCACTTTTGTAAATTCAATAGTTTCTCTAGCGTTTTTGAGTGCCTGGGGTGGTGGTTTCACTACCTCAAAATGCATAAGCTCGTAAACAGAAATGTACTTTTTGGTTCTCTTTTTTAATGCATAGTCGCAACATTACAAAAAAAAAACATATGGCCTTCCAATTGAACTAGAATTGGTACATGATTGGGGATACCACCAGCTTTGACCCATGACCTCACTCTTTCCACCGATGAAAATATGGAGTTTGGTATAAGAAAACAATCAACCCTTTTGGATATTCCTGTATTGAATACTCAATTATTCTACTATGTCAGACTTATATTAATAGGATCCATGTCAATTAAACTCACAACATCAATTTTATGCTTGAAAAAATATGCTTTTGGGTCCACTCAACTGCTTGTACCTCAAAACTTCAATCTGGTCAAAGAAAAATTTAGGTCTCCTCTAACAATTGAAAAATCATGCTCTATACAATCAAAAGAGAAAAAATAACCCTAATAAGGCTGCCTCATCTCATACAATCCATAATAGTGAGTCATAGAGATATTCAGATTTAGCTCCTTGATAAAGAGCTCAGTCTAAAGACTTAAGTCAATTAGATCAGAAATAGCCAATGAAATATTATTGTGCTAAGCATCTAATCAACCTCCAGAGTTCCCAATTGAATCCAAAGACAAAAAACCCAATCCTTCATAGCTTCCTTGATAGAGACAGAATCCTAAAACCTTTCTCCATAATCTCTTGCGGTAATACAACATCTAGTTTATGCACCTCCACCAAATGGCCTAAGGTTGGTATTTTGGACTAATTCCATAGAACCTTAATGTTTAGAGAGAGGATAATCATTTGAAAATTGTATCAAGGATAATCCCTACTCCAAGGACCCCATTTAATGTTTACTATTTACCTTTACTAATTTCTCATTTTGCTTTCTCTTAGGCTTGGAACAAATAGAATTTTCTCCTAACATAAGAAGAGATAGAACCCAACACAACATTCATACCTAAACCTAACCTTCTGAACTTCCTTTAGGGTTTTATGATTTGAGTCTTAGGGAATACCTATTGGAGAATGAGGTTTCTAAAATGTTGTCTCCTACTATAGCGTCATTTCCATTAACTTCACAAAATTGAGATAAACCCCTCCTGTAACCCTCCTATAGGGAGACAATAATGTCAATAGGAAAAATATTAACAAAATTGGAGCATCCCTTCAAGAACACATACAAGACAAACAAGCCTTTGACGAGTCCATCTTAACAAAGTCCATCCCTATTGAAGTCCATACACCCTCATTATCTAGTTCCAATATATTAATGTCAAAAGGAATAACTAAATACTAAGGAGTAGTTAAAGACTTGCCACAATTGTCTAGTCTGGTTGAATTTAATGGAGAGGATACTCATCTAGTTATAGCTCTTATCATCTAAGAGATATCAACAAACCTCTCATCTCATGGGACTTCAGAATATTGTATAGTATCATGTATTGCAATTCCTTCCCCATGAGGCATTATGTTTATTGGATAGTCACCACCTTCTCTTGAAGAAACCATAACCTTATCAATGGATCTAGGACCCCTTTGAATTAAAATATCCTCATCAACTATTATAAGACCCTGACTTGTTATTCTCCATAGAAATATTTGGCTTAAGAATAACATCATTATAGTCCAAACTATAAACTTGATATGATTGTGCAAACACACTATCATGCTTAGATTCCCTCAGGCTGACTTCCCTATTTTCCTTCGTATAGAGCCTACGAGAAAAAGGCAAGGGATATTCCATGACAATGTGACCACGTAAATGACAATGTATACACTGAAAAGGGACTTTTTCATAGTCCATAAATTGATTGTGAACATATCCCCCACATTAATTTTCTACAACTACAATAGTCCCTCACCTTCATATAGTTCCACTAGGAATCTTGCAATCCTCCATACCAATCTATTTTTAAAAGAAGAGTCCACATCAAACGTGAAAAAAATGGCATTTGTAATGGATCTAAGGATTCTCTCCAACAAAAACTCCAAACGAAGCTTTGGGTGACAAACCCAAAGGAAGCTCTGGGAGACAAACCCAAATCAAAATCTTTCGAACCTCTTCAACTAAGATATGGAAAACTGACATACAACCAATAATAGGAGCCCAAAAACTTTGAACCCCACCCCCCAGTCAAAGTATTCCATACCTATTCAACTAAGAGATGGAAAACTTATATAACCAATAATAAGAGCCCAAAACCTTTAACCCCCCCCCCCCACCCGCCAATCAAAATATTCCTTATCTCTTCATCTATGAGATGGAAAATTAGCATGCAACCAATAATAGGAGCCCCAAAACCTTTCAACCCCCCTACTCTCACTCTCTCTCTCTCTCTCTCTCTCTCTCTCTCTCACACACACACACACGCGCACACACACACATATTTGGCATATGTCTACCATATAATTTTTTGAATGGGGCTTTACCTACATACATCGATGTATGTTTGAGTCTTAGCTCTTCCACGAGAACTATTTTCACCTCTTCATGTGCCTTCATAATCACTTTCCATTGAATCCTATGCTTTTGAGACTTTTTAGTAGGTTAAGTACACTTTCCTTCCAAAGAAAAACCACATAACTCAAATAGATCTAAATCAGACCCACAAACCCCTCATCGTGCCATCCCAAAATCGACGAATAATATTGCTCATGGGATATTTCTAGAGGTAAAGAATGATGAGGTACCCAAGGTGAGTGAGAAATATGTCCCTTAAGTTCATTTGAACTAAAAGGAGTTTCCATGCTCACACCATTATTTCCATTCATTATCAACTTACCTAGAACCACCACAAGATTTGCATATGTGGTAGGACCTACAATGAACCATCTTTCCCATACCAAAAGGTAAAGGTGAAGTGTCCTTGTTTGATGCACTTGGCATGTCACCCTCCCTACCCACCACATAATACAACTAAGAACTCACACTCCCTCCATAGGACCCCTATCACATAAATAGACCTTCAACGATCCCTTATATTTTTTGAATACCTAGTTGGAGGGTTACAAAAGATCTCTTGGCCCTCCAATGCATCATTGCACCGAGAGTAGCAAGGTGCTTACAACCCAGTATGGGGGAGATGTGTAACATTATGTAACGTTGTCACGTTATGTACCAAAAATGAAAAGTAATTAAAAAATTTTATGTCGGCTCATAAAATAAAGAATGAAAACCAAATAAAAAATAATTAAAAAAATCCATATCCGCTCATAAAATAAAAATTTTAAACCAAATAAAAAGTCATTAAAAAATAACACCTCAATAAATTGGATGCCTCTAGATGCTTGATAGATCTATGTTTAAGATGAATCTATACTGATCTAAATAATCCACTAACTCTTCACTTTACTCCATCTTGAATTGTTGTAACTTCTATTATGCTTTAGCTCCATTAAAAGATCACCATATAATTATTGCCATGAGTTTACAATCAACTTCTTCAATCTCGTCATTGTTAATTTTTGAGCATTAATTCAATATACTCTAGGATCTTTACTGAGAGAATAACATGTACAGTATATCAATGCATATCAATCATAGCAAGCATATCAATCATCACAAGATGCAAACATAAGAGACAATAGACACACAGAGTTTCCGTGGGGAAAACCCTAAGGTGAAAAACCCCACAACTTCCTCAGAGATAGATAGAGCAATGATACAACCAAAGTACAACCCAAGTACACAGAGATAGTCTCCTCCTAGCAGCTGATCCTCCTCCTCACATGTGCGCCACTTTCCGAGTGATGTAGAGTGATATATGAAGTGATCAAAATAGAGATCAGGAGATCTCTATTTATACTTGTCCTGACTGCCCAATAAACTTGTGGGGCTGACTTGTCTAGATTAGTACAATAACCCATGGTTAACTTAATCAAGGCTGACCCCACACATCGTGGTCTAATAACCCATTGGCAAGTTACGACACTTACGACACTTGTCAATACAAATGACGACACTTCCTTATAGAGGAATAACACATCTCTATAGGAGTACAATATATATAGATAAAATACATAGATGAAATACATTCCGAAGTTACATATACATCAACACTCCCTCTTAACTAGGAAGGTATTTCTCGACACAGATCTGCTAGCACAAGTCTTCTTCTATGGATCATCATCAGAAAATCATCGTCCTCGAATCATCGTCATTGTCACTGCTGCTACTATCTCAATCAATCTCTGAATCTACTCGTCATAGGAAGTTCTACAGAGCCAGTGCTTTTTCATATTGGGTGTAGGCCCACCACCTGCAGGTCTTCATCATCATTGGCCATACTGTGGAATCCTCAAGACTTATTACATGTGTCACAAAACCTCGAAAGAGCATCCCAGGTTGTTACGGGTACACAACTCCGACCTATAGGATCTCCCAGGATCTTTTACATGTGACAGTCACAAAACCTTAAAAGGGTGTCTTGCCAAGCAAGAACCCTAAAGAGCATCTGAGGCCTTTTTCATCCTATCCAGATCTCTAGGTCTGATTACATGTGACTCCTACCACAAAACCTTAAAAGGGTGTCTTTCCAAGAAAGAACCCTAAAGAGCATCTGAGGCCTTTTTCATCCTGTCCAAATCTCCAGGTTTGATTACATGTGACTCCTACCACAAAACCTTAAAAGGGTGTCTTGCCAAGCAAGAACCCTAAAGAGCATCTGAGGCCTTTTTCATCATGTCCAGATCTCCAGGTCTGATTACATGTGGTCATGGCAATGCCTCGAAAGAGCATCTAAGGCCTTTTTCATTTTGTCCAGATCTCCCAGGTCTACTTACATGCCATAGGACAATGCCTCGAAAGAGCATCTGAGGCCTTTTTCATCCTGTCCAGATCTCCCAGGTCTACTTACATGTCCTCCCAGAGCAATGCCTCGAAAGAGCATCTGAGGCCTTTTTCATCCTGTCTAGATCTTCCCGGTCTACTTACATGCTCATCTGCACAACCTGTCCACGGCCACATAGTATCAACATGATACTCACCATACATCATCCTAATGTACACATGATCATCCTGATCATCAACACTGCATCATCCTGCTGCATGTCATCTGGAGCAACATACTGAAGCTCATCATCCATGATCATCCTAATCATACAATGCATCCACCTAATGCATACACAGTATCTACCTGATACACATCATCATACATGATCTACCTGATCATACAATGTATCCACCCGATACACATACAAATACATGATATGCCTGATCATACCTTATACATATCAACATACATGATCTACTTGATCATACAATGTATCCACCTGATACATCTACAGATACATACACATGATCCAACTGATCATATCCAACATCCAACATGATGCGTATATACATATACATATAAATGATCCAACTGATCATATCCAGCATCCAACACGATGCGTACATACATATAAATGATCCAACTAATCATATCCAGCATCCAACATGATGTGTACATACATATAAATGATCCAACTAATCATATCCAACATCCAACATGATGCATACATACAGAGCAGTAATTGGAGCATCGTCCTAATGCTCATCATCCAGCGCTTATATCCACAGCCATGGAAGGATCCCCCTCTCACCATGCTCGAAATGGCTCCTGCAAATGTGTCCATCACTTCTTCCTCGAAGTGTCATCAATCTGAAGAACACCAAGCTTCTCTCTGAAGTACTCGAACTTCACTCTGGCTAGTGGTTTCGTCAGTACATATGCAACCTGCTCATCCGTCGCAACATGCTCATCCTCTCTACACCATATCCCTGATATAGTGATATTTGATCTCAATGTGTTTCGACCTGTCGTGGAACACCAGATTCTCAGACAGCTTCACACAACTTTGGTTGTCACAAAATATACCAGTAGCCTCCAGCGGAAGATCAAATAACTTAGACACTAGCTTTCGGAGCCATACTGCCTCACAAGGAGCCGAACATGCTGCAACATACTCTGCCTCGACTGTACTCAGTGCTATGCAAGACTGCTTCCTGCTAAACCAAGAGATCACACCTGATCCCATACTGAAGCAGCACCTAGAAGTGCTCTTCCTATCTGCAGCACTGCCTTCCCAATCTGAATCAACATAACCCTACAGGTTAAACTTTTGATTCACATCATACTTGAGCCCATAATCAACTGTACCCTTCAGATACCTCAGAATATGCTTTACAGCAACCAGGTGAACACATCTCGGATCCATCAGGAACTGGCTCAATGTGTTCACCGCAAAGCAAATATCTGGCCTTGTGTTCATCAGGTACATCAAGGACCCAATCATCTGACGATACACAGTAACATCAACCAACTCAGATGAAGCATCACACAGAAGCTTCAGGTTCGATTCCATAGGTGTGGCCATGACCTTGCAGTGCATAATCCCGAACCTCTTCAGGATCTCTACTGCATACTTTCCTTGTCCAAGGAAGATACCATCTGTACTCTGCCACACCTCCATGCCTAGAAAATAGTGCATCATCCCCAAGTCCTTCATCTCGAACTCGGCAGCAAGCTTCCTCTTGGTATCAGCAACCAAACTATCATTACCTGTAACAAACAGGTCATCCACGTACAGGAGTAGTATCATAGGATTGCCTTCCTCAACCTTTTAGTATAGGTTGGAATCCGCTTTACTCTTGGTAAAGCCCAAACTGGATATAAAACTATCCATCCTACCATACCAAGTCCTAGGAGCTTGCTTCAAGCCATACAAGGATTTCTTCAATCTACACAAATATGACTTCCTGTCATGTGTCTCAAAACCAAGTGGCTGCTCCACATACACTTCCTCCTTGACTACACCATTCAAGAAAGCAGTCTTGACATCCATCTGGTGTATCTTCCATTTCATCACTGCAGCCAGAGCAAGTACTGATCTGATGGAAGTGTACCTAGCTACAGGAGCAAAAGTTTCTTCATAATCAATCCCTTCTTTCTGGGAGAATCCACGAGCTACAAATCTCGCTTTGTATTTCTCTATGCTGCCATCTGCAACATGCTTGATCTTGTAGATCCATTTGGAAGTCACAACAGACTTCCCTTTAGGTCTTGGGACTACATCCCAAACATCATTTTTCATTATTTATTGGTATTCCTCGACCATGGCATCATTCCATTCTTTCTTTTCCACTGCTTCTTCATAACTGGAAGGTTCTTTGTTCATAATATCACAGAGTAAAGCAACATAGCTGGTCTGTGATCTAGTTCTCTTCTTTTCTCTGTGTTCTTCTTCTGGAATGCCATATCTTTCTGCATCTTGAATGAGCTCTCTATCCCATGCAGGTTTCCTCGTGTGAGAGTCCTTCTCACGAGGTGGATCTACAGGTTCTTGCGGATCTTCAATTTCACGATCAGCATCTAGAATTGCTTCAGTCATGGTAGTGTCTTGAAATCTAGTTTCCTTTGGTTCTTCATGATCTTCAACAGGTGTCTTTCTTGACTTGATGAATGTTGAGTTTTCATCAAATGTCACATCCCTGCTGACATCAATATTCTTGAACCCTGGAAAGTATATTCTGTAAGCTTTCGAGCTTTCACTGTAACCCACAAAGATACCCTTCTTTCCTGAAGGATCTAGCTTTGTCCTCTTTTCCTTTGGAACATGTGTATATACTGGACAACCAAATATCCTGAGATGGATGACTTCAGGTCTCTCACCAGAGAAGACCTCTTCTGGTGTCTTGTTGTCCAATATCTTGTGGGGTGTTCTGTTCTGCACATACACAATTGTCCTAGCTGCTTCTTCCCATAGATGCATAGGTAGATCCTGGTCATGCAGCATTACCCGTGCTACTTCCATGATTGTTCTATTCTTTCTTTTTGCAACTCCATTCTGTTGTGGATTGTAGGGAGTAGTCAACTCCCTCTTAATTCCTGAATCACTGCATAGTTTCTTGAAATCACCTGAAGTGAATTCACCGCCATTGTCGGATCTGAATGTCTTGATCTTCTTGTCAGTTTGATTTTCCATCAAGGTTTTGAATTCCTTGAACTTATCAAATACTTCATATTTGTTTTTCAAGAAGTAGACCCAAGTCTTCCTAGAGAAATCATCAATGAAAGAGACATAGTAAACATACCCACTCAGAGAACTGGATAACATCGGACCGCATACATCAGAGTGGATGATTTCCAAGATTCCTTTTGCCTTGCTTTCACTGCTTGGAAATGCCTTCTTTATGTTCTTTATTTTGCACATCCTTTGCAAATACCTTCATGTTTGGTCTTGATTTCAGGAAGACCCTCTACCGCTTTGCTTGCAATTGGTAGTGCTCTATAGTGCACATGAGCAAGCCTTCTATGCCAAAGTTCACTTGGATCCATGGATTCATGTACCATGGCATGTTCAGGTTGTCCCTTCAATTTATACAATCCTCCCTCTTACTCTCCAATCACCACTACATCATCAATAGTTTTTACCTTTTGGCCACATTAGGACTTGGCCATCTACAAATGTAACCTTCATGCCCTTTGCATCTAATGCGAAGATGGAGAGTAGGTTCTTCTTGAGCCCAGGTACAAATAACACATCTTTCATCTTCAAAGACTTTCCATAGTCTAGGTTGTAGGAGGCTTCCCCACTTCCTTTGATAGGGTATTGATAATCATCCCCAAGTTTCACCTTATGGGGTGATTCATGTTCAGATAAATTTACAAAAGATTCTTTAAACCCATTCATGTGTTTAGAAGCCCCACTGTCAATTAACCAATCATTACAACCATGAGAAATAGTACCTGTGAGAGCAGAGATTAGAACATACTCTTCTTCGCTTGATGAGTCATCATCATCACTTTCTTCTCTAGCCTTCTTCTTGGGAGGTTCATCATCCTCAGCAGCATGAGCATGATATCTCTTCTTGTTTCCCTTCTTCTTGTTGTTGTTGGAACCCTTTTTGTTCTTGGGACAATCTATAGCAAAGTGCCCCTTCTCATTACAGGTGAAGCATCTCAAATCCTTCTTACCCTTTTGGTGATGTTGGTGAGAAGGTCTTCTGTTATCTGATGGCTCCTTCTTGAACTTACCTTTCTTGGTATGTGTTGTGAGAGCTTGATCTTCATTTCCCATCTTTTCTTCTCGAGCCACGAGCCTAGCTTCTTCTAGAGAACATTCTTCCCGCAGTCTGTTGAAGGAGATCAACTTCCTTCTTGCACAAGTTCCTTGAATAAAGGAATCCCGTGACTTGGGTAGGCCATTCAGAGTGGTCATGACAACTTCACCATTCTCCACCATTTCATCCACCACTTCTAGTTGTTCCCTGATCTGAGAGACCCTGGAAAAATAAGATTGAATGGTTTCTCCATTCTAAAACTTTACCCCTTTCAATTGGTTCCGCAAGGTCATCTTCTGATTTATGTTCTTCCCTTCAAATAGCTTGGTCAGGGAATCAAACATTTCTTTGGGTGTCTTTAGAGATGACACATGTGGGATGAGATGGTCCTTGATAGAATCAGCAATGATCCTCTTTACCTTGACCAAGTTCTTCTTGTGGAGGGCTTTAGCCTCTTCTTCCTCTGGGACAGGGACCCCTTCCCTTATGTAAGAGTCCAACTCATTTTCTTCCAGGATTAACCCAATCCTATACTTCCATGCTCAGAAGTTATCAACCCCTTCAAGCTTATCCTCAAGCTTGGTGTGGTGAGACATCTTAAAGAGTACTTCAAATGGAAATATAAAAGAGTTTGGTCTTACCACTTGATTTGCTGAAAACTGGATCTGGTCTCGGATTAGGGTTTGTCAAAGAAACCCTAAAAATTCAAAATGTGAATTTCAACTTTCTGAAATGATAGAAAGATGCGCTTTGATGAGCTGATTAGCCTGGTGTATTCAGAATTTGAGATCTGCAAAGCTTCACCCTTCAAAACTGCCTTTTAGTCTTCCCGGGTTCACTAGGGAGGACCCTTAATTAGGGTTTGAGTTTCCCGAAGCTTCACCCAACCAAAAATCTCAATCCAAAGCTCTAAAATTCGATTTTTCCAAGGATCTTCCAGCTATGTCTTCAGATTTCATAAATTCCTATTTTTGTGGAAACCCTAATTTTTAGGGCCAAAACTGAAAGTGCTCAGAACTGAATTCTAATTGGACAGGAAGATTCACCTTGCTAAGGAGATTCAATCTATCATATTGATTTTCCAAAATCTATGGAGAGAAACCCAATAAACAAGAAACCCTGGTTTCTACCACTGCACAATGTCTTCTTCTCAAGTTAGCTCTAATACCATGTTAATTTTTTTGGATTAATTCAATATACTCTAGGATCTTTGCTGAGAGAATAACATGTACAGTATATCAATGCATATCAATCATAGCAAGCATATCAATCATCACAAGATGCAAACATAAGAGACAATAGACACACAGAGTTTCCATGGGGAAAACCCTAAGGTGAAAAACCCCACAACTTCCGCAAAGATAGATAGAGCAATGATACAACCAAAGTACAACCCAAGTACACAGAGATAGTCTCCTCCTAGCGGTTGATCCTCTGCCTCACATGTGCGCCACTTTTCGAGTGATGTAGAGTGAGATATGAAGTGATCAAAATAGAGATCAGGAGATCTCTATTTATACTTGTCCTGACTGCCCAATAAACTTATGGGGCCGACTTGTCTAGCTTAGTACAATAACCCATGGTTAACTTAATCAGGGCCAACCCCACACATGGTGGTCTAATAACCCATCGGCAAGTTACGACACTTGCGACACTTGTCAATACAAATGACGACACTTACTTATAGAGGAATAACACATCTCTATAGGAGTACAATATACATAGATAAAATACATAGATGAAATACATTCCGAAGTTACATATACATCAACAGTCATAGTAAAGTACTACAAACACAACTAGAATGGAAACCTTAAAAAATAACTTTATTGTCCTCCTAGTCATTTTTTGTTTTGAAACCTTGTATCCACGTATCCATAGGCATAAACCTATCATTGAATAGTCATATAAAGATTCATTGTCAAATTTCTATATTTCTAGGCATATTTTATTTAAGCATGGTCTTTTATCTAGTAACACTATATCTATGGCAATGCAACTACACTATCATTATTTTCATAACAATGATTAAAATGCTCAAATATTAAAGCTCAATTTTTCAAAACAAAAAAATGAGAAATCACCACTTAAATAGAAACTTTAACAATATATTTTGACTAATGCTCTTCGAAAAAGCAACAATGAGCCTAAGGTTAAAAAATAGAAACTTTAACAATATATTTTGACTAATGCTCTTCGAAAAAGCAACTCCTCTCATAAGTACCATCACTCCTCGCACTATCTTGCGCATATATTTCTCAAATAAAAACTACACACCTACATTCCCCATCTCACTGACTAAGATTAGGTTTCAAGCCAAACCTAGGATATCTAACACTCCTGGAAGTGTTCTTATTCTTCCATCTTTCAATTTTAGTCTAACTTTACATCATCCAACTATCATGGTCGGTAAATCATTTTCCAATAGAACATCACCACCATCGATATTCTCATACTCACAAAACCATTCTCTGCGAGGTGTCATATGATATGACGCACCAGCACCGATAAGCCAAGAATCACAATCCAACTGTGTACTTGTGGAAGCCAAATACACATCTCCTTTCTCTTATTGCGAAGACTTACCATCAATCGACTGATCGTCATCAAACACTTTTCCTTTCTTGACTTACGTCAACTTATAGTTTTGTCTATAATGCCTAACTTTTTCGCATTGCCAGCATGTTTTCATCATATTGCCAAGCAATCTGGTCTTAGATCTGCCTCTTGACTTTGACTTTCTACCAGAGGTTCTACCTTTTCCTATGTCCTCTAGTTGACCTCTTACCATCAATCCTTTGTGGGTCGCTCCTTCCATGTTCTTTTATCTCATTTATTTTGGCAACAGAGATGTAAACACATCGTCGATCTTCATTGTGGTATTGTTACTTCCAATAGCCATGAAAAGGATAATCTAGGAATCTAGAAAAGAACACAACAAACTGATGCATTTTTCCTCCTCTGATGTTTTAATATCCACGAACAACAATTGATTGATAACAAGGTTGAACACATTCAGGTGCTATATAACCAAGTCACCTTCACCCATCCTCTGAAGATACAACTTTTTCCAAAGAAACAACTCGTTAACTAGAGATTTCGGCCGGTACAAGTTCCCCAACTTTTCCCTAGATTATTTGCAGTATCTTCTTCTGAGACATTCAACAATATAGAATCTACTAAACAAAGTCAGATTTTAATCTTTTACTTTCTGTCAATCTTTTGCCAATTTTCCTTCAACATACCAGCTAGAGTCATTCATGGGTTGATTGTAATCCATTGTTCTTGATGTACAAGGAGATCCTTCATATTAAGCTTCGAAAGCTCAAAAATTTTCCCATTAAACTTTTCAATTTCTATCCTCAATGTGTTATACTCTATCAATGAATCAACGTTTCCATCAATCTCCCACTGTAATAGGTATTCCCTAGATCTAGGACCAATCTAAACCCTCAGCAACAAAGGCGCCCCCCTTGCAACCAAATAGAACTATGATACCAATTGTTGGTTCTAATATCGATCACAACATGTTTGCAAATTTATTCATATAGTTAAACTCAAATAAACATAAGAAAATGGAAAAAACAGATATCAATACATTACACATAAATTACCCTGTAAACCTCTCCCCTAGAGGAAAACCAACAAACCAATGATCTTCCACTCATCGATTTAATCAAACACTCAAAAACAGGTGTTTACAACTGTGACTTGCTAGACCACAAATCACAGTTCATTACATGATCATGCTACAAATTACTTCCCACACAATGCGTAGCCATTACATCTTATTTATAGATGCAATACCACCAACTTCTCTTTGATGACAATCCATAACTTCCTAACCACTTTCAGTTATTATGTTACAATTGACTTGACTGGGTCAACTTTGGTTGATTTCCCATTGAGCCTTGGTTGTTTTGTCGACTTCCTGTCAACTAGTCATTTTCCTTTGACCAAACAACTATTCCAGTCGGTTGGTCGACCAAACTTCCATCGTCTATCATCTCTGGTTCTAGTAGACCTTTACTATTCCACTGTCAATTTTTCTAATCAATTTACATGAAAAGAATATAGCATTCCCAATACTAACCCCATTTTATTTTTCTTAAGATCGCAAACTCATGTCATGTGATTTAATCTAGCTCTCTATATATCAAGTGCAAATAACAACTTCCTTCATTAACTTTATGATTACGACTTCAAAAAAATCAATTAGTTCAAAGCTGCTTCACTGGCGATCTTTGTGTAGGTTTTCAGCGATTATTATTTTTTAAATATATTATAGGACTTTAATTATTTTGAATTGTAAGGGTTGCTTCATATATACTCATCATCTACAAGTAAATTGCATTTTCTATCATTCAACAGATTAAATTATGGCAATGATGCAAAATCCTAATTTTTCATCCATTACTTCAGGAAAAGAAAAAAAATGTAGTTTTATCAAATTTAGTTTGGCTTATCTTGGTAAATTTGTTGGACATAATCCAATGCCAAGCAAAGGATGGATCAGATAAATTTATCTTAGTTTAGCAAGCGGATGGAAGGGGCCCTAAGAATATCAATCTTATTCCAGTTTAACAAGTTCAGCTTATCTTTCCAAACCAGAGACCGTTTCATGGCTTCTCTCCATTTCCTGCATACAGTGCTTACCCTATAGACAACAATGTCATTCATAAACCTTAATTTCAAAAATAAAAACAAAAACACATGAGACTTGTTGAAAACTGTCAACCAACAATACCACACTTGGAAATCAAGTAGGACCACAAAGCAAGAACCATAATTGAAAATTGCAATTAGCAAAGGAATAATTTCCAAGAAAATACTCATGACATAGAGAATGGTCCTTAGTTATGTCATTTCCAATCAAATAATATATATATAGAACTTGCAAGCATACACATCATCAAGACCTTACATGCACCAACTAAACTCAAGGAAGTGTGTGGTATTCTAGGCTTAAACTCAAGGAAGTGTGTGGTATTCTAGGCTTAGCTGGATATTATCGAAGATTCATCAAAGATTCTAGCAAGCTAGTCACTCCTCTTAATGCACTATTGTCTAATTGAATACTACTAGAGTGGACTAATAACTGCTAAAATGTCTTTTTGAAATTAAAAGGGATCTTAAGTAGTTCCCTTGAAGTAGTTATTGGAGAAAAGTAGGAGTATGCCATCTACTATGAGAGCAAGAGTTTATAATATTTAGAAAAGAATTACGCTCAACAAAATAAGAATTATTGGTTCTTATATTGATGCTCCAAATGAATCCTACAAGTTTATAGGAAAAGTTGTTTTTGGAATTTTGTCGAATGATAAAAAAATCTCAAATTTTAAAACTCGGAATATGTTAATAATAATGAAAAGGTGGTTAATTGTAATTTCATAAAACAAACATAAAAATGTCCTTTAAAAAAAATAATGTAACAACCAAAAGTTGCAATAGGCCATGATTAGTGAGCATCATATTACTCTCCATCCCTTTACACTTATTTGTCATCATGTCATGCACACAAGTAGCCAACCAGTTAAATTAAGGAACAAATGTACTCATGCCATGCACACAGGTACCCAACTATATTAGGGAGCAAATATATTGAGTGAGAGAATGTATGTACCTACTTAGAGGTTGACTAGCCATGAAAGTGAATGTAGGTTTGTGGTTCCAAAATTGTTATTGAAATGATATCTAGTTAATTCTTTTGTCGTTCTTTATTCAACTCACAGCTCTTTAATTTTTCATCGTGCATAATTCTGAGCATCCAAAAAACATGAACAATAATACAACATTAAAAAATCATGGAGAATATGGATGTTCACAGATTTTGTGGAAAATTCAATAGATGTGAAAGTCATAGATTTTGAGGATTTGTGAGTAGTTGGTAAACCGAGAAAGAAAAAGTGAAATCCACAATAGACCAGAAATGGATGAAGAGTATCAAAAGCAATGGAACTTGGTTGAAATGTTTGGTGATTATAGATTTGCTTGTTGCTTGTTGATGCCAAGTGTGAACTGTGGGCTAATGCCTCGCGCATATAAAGGAATAACGCTACCACCAGTTAAGATTCGAGGCGACCATGACTAAGATTTGCAAGTTTGTAAGATATGTGAAAGGAAGGAACTCTAAGATCGTTGAACAAGAGAAGATTGGAGGAGCCGCCGTCTGTAATTAAGTTGACTGCTGCATGTAAGAACCCATCACTTGGTGAAGGAAGTTTCGACACTCATGGAGACCATTGACAAAAGGATATTACAGTGTTGGTAGTGGCATCACAAGGAATTATTGCATGGTCATTGAGCTCTCCATAGAAGAACTAGCAAGAGTCAATGCGGTAGAAATAAGAGGTGATTGCATCCGCACTCCAAGTAGTGAAAGAGATAGGCCAATGAGGGTGTGTCACAATTATATACGACGCATAAATAAATTGGATATTGGATGTTGAATCGATGTGAACCTACTGGTTGATTTTCTGAGGAAGGAGAAATCGAACTACTGAGAGATCCGCGTGAATGCATATCTGCGTGAATACCGTCCAAGACAAATTAATCTGTGCATGCAGATCTGTGTGAAGGGAAAGGGAAATTTTCAAAAATTCAGTTTAATTGTTATTTTTTTACCAAAATTACAAAACTTTACAATAAACAGCAGCAAAAAATTAAGAATTAATACAAGTCAAAATACTTTGAATTTTAAATGAAATGTATATCCCTACCTTCGGCGGGGACTAATAATAATAACTAGTACAAGTTTTTATGACTTTAACTATATATTTTTTTTAAATATTTAAAAAAAAAACTTTAATTAAAACAACTTTTCTTATGAACTTGTTTACATTTTCTTAAAAAATTAAAGAGTCTTCTCTCTCACTCTCTCTCCAAGAGGACATGCCTAATCCATCATATCAAACATGCATTGGACAATGTTTTGTTTCTTCAAAGGCCCACATTAAATTTTCTTTCTGATTCCTCCATCATAAGCTTAAAAGGTTAGTTGAATAGCAACATTATCATAAAAGTTTTTAACAATACTTAAGTGGTGGTGGCACTACTCCCTGTCCCATTTATTGAGTAATTAATGCCAATATTCCAAAATTGTTTTGCTTCTTAAATCATGTCTTAATGTTTTAGCTCCTCCTCAACCCTCCCAGAAGAGATCCTCTCCCATTTATTATTGGGTTATTAAAATCCATTTTTTAATGAAAGTTATATTAATAGGATTTATAAATCACACTTCCATATTTCATCTCCATCTCCTCCTCAAACTATCCAAAAGTAAAGATCCTCTTTCATAACTCCCTTCACACTTGAAATTCCAGTCACCTTGGTTGACAAATCAGGTCATAAAAATAAAGACAAGGGACAACGTCCCAGTATTCGCGGGTGCTGCAGAGTGTCGTTTTGTTTGCTCCAGGTCAAATTCCAAGGGTAGGGTAGGACTCAATCTAATCCCCAGAAGGGGATCTTACAGCCAATCCTGTCGTGCTACATACAGGCCCGGACTTAATGAATTGCCTCATTAAAAATATTTTGTATGGTGAGTGGTTGATTTTAAAATCCCTTATGGATTTTATAAATATAATTATATTGATTTTAAAAAATAGTATTTATTTAATTATTTTTATAATTGGTAGATGCATAAATTATTGTCTTTATGTTGGAATAATAAAATTATTTTGGGTATTTTTTAAATGGTTTAATAATTGTAGTAGTTTTGTATATGTTTTTTTATATGTTTATATCTTAGAATTTGCGGTGGATTAGTATCGTTGCCTTTTTTAGATTGAGACAAGTATACTTTATTCCAATCCTATCAAAATAACTGGTAATATCAAAATAACTGATAATTGATACATAGATATAATGGATATGAATATAGATATCAAAAATAATTTGAAAAATGGTAAAAAAATATTATATCTCACATTTTTTTAACAAAAACGATTATGGATTAGATTAAAAAAGAAAAAACCAGTTGCAATAACACTGGAAAGAATACAGAGCTTCCTCAACAGAATAAGGAAAAGGATCGTGAAATTAGATCTTGGTTCAGCTGCCATCTAATTCTAACTAACAAATCATTGGTCTTCAGAATCTGGGAATTATTCGTCAGAAGCAACTGCTTCAGATGTAAACGGATATCCGTCCTTGAAACTAGAACTCGTCTAGCTTGGGACCATTGGTCACAGGATCTCATCCATCATAATAAACTAGATTTTATTTTAACTTGCTTCTACTTCTATCATTCAAGGATCCACTATCCTGCCTTCACGAAATGGTAGATCATCTGTTTGCTTACTTGACTCTGAATAGCTCCAACTAGTGGGGATACTCGCTCATGAATTCTCCAAATCTGATAATTGTTCATCTTGTAGTTAGTATACCTCAGATCTATCCACAAATCGACCTTTTCCAGGAAAATATTATGTCCAGCAAGAAGGTTCCACTCCAGAGAACTGAAATCCTTAAGGGATGGTGAAAATTTTAGTAATTCCATTAATTTTCAGGGTCCCTTTACTCAGAGGAACTGCTTCATTAGCAGCAATGTCCACAATTCCATTAAGATTTCACAGAATATGGAAGAGCTTCACAATGAGCTTAATTTTCTCTAGAATGTGCCTGAGTCTCATATTGTTGATTCTTTTTTTGTTGATGATTGCTTGGATTACCATTCTTGAGTCGCCAAAGACATTAATTTATCTAATAGTCCTTGTCTTATCTTGATACAACCCTTTCCATAGAGCTAAGGCTTCCGCAATATTATTGGTGTCTTCACCAAGTCCCCAAGAGTAATGAATTTTCATATCGTCATTAAGACCTAGCAGCACCCCTCCTCCTCCAGCCTCCCCTGTATTCCCTTTGGAGGCTCCATTGAAGAATAGGGTATGCCCCTTCAGTGAATTTTGCCACAGGTTAAAGGTTGGCTCATCCATCCTTATTTCCCATTTTTCCAACTTTGTAGTAGTAGGGACAATAACATGATGGGAGGGGAGGTAATTGTTCATCCAAGCTTCTTCTTCTCCATTCAGATTACATTTATTCTCCTGTATTTGAAGAGAGCTTAAACATTCACCCAACAAGGCATGGGCTACATGGGAGGACTTGTTTCTAAAGATACGAGCATTTCTTTCCAGCCATAGTTCCCAGAGTATAAATTTAGGGAACATTGACCAACGTACCTTCGTCCTTTCTTTATTGTTCAAAGAGTAGGGGTATAAAGAGGCCCACTCACTCAATAGCGAAGAAGCCATCTCTGGGAGGTTGATCTGAGTCAACCAAGTTCCCAAGGCATGTTTCCAAACCCCTGCTGCAAAGGGGCAGTTGATCAAAATGTGGTCGGTTGTTTCTTCTGACATCAAACAGAAGGGGCATCTCGTCGGTCCTTCCCATCCCCTTTTTTTGATATTTTCTCCAGAAAGAATGCTTTTGTGGGCCAGCATCCAGATGAATATATCGACTTTAGGGAGAATTTCGACTCTCCAAATTTCTTTCCAGAGTTTTGGATTAATGGGGGCATTCGGAATAGCTTTAATCTTCCTGTAACCATCTGTGATTGTGTAAAAACCAGAGGTTGGTCCCCATCCACGTGAATCCTTCTTCTTGGCTGCAGCAGGGGTCTTCCCTTGAAGATAGGAGATCAAAATTCTTTCTTCATCAATCTGATGGTTTGGACAGTCAAGGAAATTCCAATTCTTCCAGGATTTGGCTCTATCCTCATTCCATATAGAAATATCCCAAAGGGTGGTGATATTTAGAGTTTTGTAATGAATTTTGAGTCTGGAGTTGTTTAAAATAGAGTCCAACGAAGTCCCTCCAAGGATAGAGTCTTCCCAAATATGATTTTTTTTTCCATTTCCCGGGATCCATGTTAAGAGAGGCTAAAAGAACTCACTGGATTTCTGACAGATGTTAAAGATCAGAGATCTTTTCTTTACCTTAGGAGGATTATCAAGGCAGGTTATGCGCGCTCCTGTGTAGTATTTTTTCCAGAGAGCGTGCTTGCTCCATGTTAAATTTCCAGTTACCAATTTCCAAAGCAGCTTCACCTCGAGAGCTAGATTTTGGGCTCTTATGTCCCTGATATGGAGGCCACCTTCTAAAATTGGCTTGGTGACTTTTCCCCAGCTGACCAAGTGCAATTTGTTTTCGTTGTTTTTACCGCCATTCCATAAGAAATTTCTAAGGACTGCTTCCAGCTTGTTGACAAACCCGATTGGGGCCAGATGAATTGAACTTTGAAAAATAGGAATGCTACTCGGGACTGACTTTATCAGGACCATCTTCCCAGCATTGTTGAGCCATTTTTCTCCCCAGTTGTTGATTTTGTTTTTTAAATTGTCGAGGAGAGGGATCCAATGTTCGGATTTTAAGTTAGCTCTGGAAATGGGGATTCCAAGATATTTAAAAGAGTTCCAATGAACCTTCCCATCCATTTCCAGAATCTTGGCTATGCCAGTCATTTCACTATTGGTGCAATTCCATCCATATATCTAGATTTTCCTATAATTTATTTGACTTCCAGAATCTTTCTTGTAGAGATTGAGCTCCCTTTTAATTCTTCTAGCATTTATAGTTGGCTCCTCCCAGCAGGAGCGTATCATCTGCGAATTGAGCATGGTTGATCTCTTTGACTCCATGAGCTATTCTAATTCCCTGTAGCTCTTCTTGGTTTCGATGGTGCTCTAATTGGAAGCTAAGGACAGAAGCTTGAATAGCGTACAGCAGAGGTGACATCGGGAAACCTTGGCGCAGCCCCCTCGTGGCTTGGAAGAAATTAGCAGCTCGCCCATTAATCAACGGGGCTATCCAAGGGGAGCCTATACATGCCTTCACCCAATTGATGAACTCCGGGGCAAATCCAAATTGGAGCATTACCTGAAACAAGAAGTCATGGCGTACCCTGTCGAAAGCATTAGCTAAATCTAATTTAACAATCATACCTTTTTCTTTTCGATGAGTACTAGAGTGGATCTCTTCTTGGACGAGTATGATATTATCAACAATGTTTCTTCCTTTTATGAACCCCCCTTGGTTCTCAGGAATGATAGTAGGAATAATTTCTTTGATTCGGTTTGCGATAACTTTAGTAATGATCTTATATCCGATGTTACATAGTGATATAGGCTGGTAGCGATCAAAGGAGGTGGCTCCTTTTTCTTTAGGAATCAGAGCTAAAAATGTTGAGTTAGTGCTCCCACCGATCTTATGACATTTTTGAGATTTTAAAACCATTCTGTGTAAGTCTTTTTTTATTATTGGCCAGCAGGCTTTTATCAACCTGGCAGTAAAGCCATCCGGGACGAGGGATTTGTATGGCTCCATATTTTCAAGCGCTTTCTTTATTTCTTTTCTGGTAACCAGTGCAGTGAGTTTTTTATTGATGTCCTGCATGACTATGGTTGGAACCAATTCGATAAGCTTCTTTCTTCTTTCATCTTGGGCTTGACTATTTTCTAAGTACAACTCTTTGAAGTGGTTGTGTGTAGCCTGTTTGATTTTGGTGATGTCGTTGATAATCTGATCGTGGGTATGTATTTCTTTGACCATATTGTGTTGCTTCCTTACTTCAGCTTGTTTGTGAAAGTAGCTAGTATTCTTATCACCAGCCTGAAGCCATAGGCTTCTAGACTTCTACCTCCAGTAGTCTTCCTCCTCTCTGCATGCAGCGTGGAAATTTCTTTGGAGTTCCAATTCCTGTTCCAAGTTTTCACTTGTAATCGGACTTTCTTCCAACATGATTTGATGGTTTTTCAGTTGATTTTGCACTTCCATCCTATTATGAGATGGGAGTTTGATGTTTTTGGCCCAGCTCTTTAATTATTTTTTGAGACATCTCATCTTTTCTTCCCATACATAGAAGGGCGATCCTGTAACTGGTCTCGTCCAAGTTCTGATAATATTTTCTTAGAAGCATTCCTTTTGGATCCATGACGGGCTGAACCTGAATAGGATTGGCCCCAGATTTTTATTTTTAGAAACTTCTAGCAGGATAGGTTTGTGATTAGAAGCGTTGAAGGGAAGGATTTTAGAGTGAATATCCAATCCGAGGAGGAGGAAGGAGGTGTGTATAAGAAATCTGTCCAGTCTGGCAGCGATATGTCCAAGGCCTTTTCTCTTATTCGTCCAGGTGAATTTACTTTTGGAGCGCTTAATGTCCTCTAGCTCCCATTCTTAGATGAGATCTTCCACCGTTTCTCTAAATTGGTCTCTTCATATGGATCCCCCACTTTTTTCTCAAGGGACAAGGTGACATTTAAGTCTCCAGCTAAGACGATATTCTCCAATTAGTGAATTCTAAGAAAATATTGAATGAGGTTCCAGCAATCTTTTTTTTCTGAGATAATATTCGGGGCATAAATGTTGAACAGGCAGATCTGGAGATCTGACTCCTTATGAACAAGTTTAGTTTAGATCCAATGAGTGCAGATGTCAGAGGCCAAAATTTCAAATTTGTCTTTGTCCCACAGGGTGCCTAGTCCACCGGAGGCACCTCTAGCGCTGACCGCAATTCCATGTCCATTTTTCCAAAATTTTCCACTAGTTTGGAGGAAGGCTAGTTCCTCCATTTTAGTCTCCTGAATAAGTAGAATGTCTGGGCTTGATGATCAAAGGAGGTCTTAAGTCGAATCTTCGTTTGTTCTACTTCCCAACCCCTTACAGCTCCATGAGACTACTGTCATTGCTTACTTTTTTGGGTTGGGAGTGGCCCCTTTGGAGGGATGCCCCTGGTGTCTTGCACTGCGTGTGTTTAGAATTTTTTCCAATGTTGGTTAGGAGCCCTAGAGCTTCTCTTTGTAATTGGCCCTTTCTATTCTTTCTTTTGTTGATTTCCTTCCCTGGGTACTTTGTTGAATGGTATTTTGAGACATTTCTATTTCTCCTTCATCTTCCTCTGTATCTTCTTCCTCGGTATCTATTTCAAGGTTGTCTCCTTTATCTCCTTATTCTTGAGAGGGCGTTATTTCTTTGTTAGCTGATTTTCTTTTTCTAGAGGATTCAACTAGATCATTGGCCTCCTGTTCTTGGCTTCCTAGTATTTCAAAGTTGTTCCCTATCGATAGTTTTCCCCTTGAGGGTTCCTGTTCCTTTCCATATTTGGGTATGGGCATGTTATATGTGCTACCATCTTTTTTGAGATAATTTTTTGTATTTGCCTTCGTTCTTTTTGTTGGTTTCCAACCTTCCTCTGCCTCTTTTTCTTGTTGATTTGCTTGATCCTTTGGGTAGTTCTTTTCGAAGTGTCCATGTTTGTGCCAGCATCTACATTTGAAATGCAGCTGTTCGTAGTCCAGCTTCTGGAAGTGATGCCATTCTCCTACGGTGATTTTGACGGCTTCAGGTAGACCATCTTCTAAATATACTTCCACGCAGATCCAGGCACAAGAATGCTAACCCTTGGGATCTTCCTGATCTATGTATTTTCCTAATCCATTCCCTATAGATTTCAGAGACGTAGGATTCCATCAATGGATCGGTAGACTAGGCAATCGTACCCATACAGGGATTGCTTTGGGTATGTCTAGGTCAGGATCGAAATCCGGTGTACATCGGTTTAAATACAGTCCTTACGGTCCCATGAATCCACTTTTGAAGATCAAATCCCTGTCGTCTTTTGAGATAAATTCAAACAGGAAGAATCCTCTACCTACTACATAGCAGGCTACGCTGGCCTAGATTAGTGGCCTCCAATTTTTTTTAATCCAATTGTCCGTCGTGCGTGGTGAAGGCCAAATCCCTGAGAACTGTCCCACTAGAGCTCGATCTGCCAGGGAAATAGCCACTTTCATAGGTTGATCTGGAGGGAGTGCTATTGTCGGTATCTCATCCAATTTCTTAACAAATTCCGGGACCGAGAGGAGCCCCTACTTTTTCCCATGGGCACAAATCAGTTTCTTGAAGGCTTATGCTTCGGCTG
Organism: Larix kaempferi; assembly: GCA_027924585.1. Lineage (NCBI taxonomy): Eukaryota > Viridiplantae > Streptophyta > Pinopsida > Pinales > Pinaceae > Larix > Larix kaempferi. The sequence goes on along the minus strand of BSBM01000344.1, from coordinate 3,887,546 downwards.
TAGGAGGGAGGGGTGGAGATCCACCGTCACAGGTCCCCATGACCACACACCAGCCCCTAGCCCACTCTCAAACGCATGTGAGATCGGTTGGGAGCACAGTTGTGTGCTTCGGAGGGCACCGTTCGACGAGAGTTAAGCTCCAGGGCTGAGCCAGACGAGACAGGCCCGATTCAGGAAGCCAGCACCAAAATATGCTACGAGGTTTTCCCCAGAGTGTGCTCGCCTCCAACACCCACACGCTGCACGATACACGAATCCATTATATATCACATTTTACCAACACTTTTTATTTATATTTTCGTGATTTCTTTAATTGTACAAGGCTTAGATTATTATATTGATTTCTTATTATTTTGTATTTTTTTTTATTTTTAAAATGTGCTTTTAGAAAAAATTCATTAATAATAATATAAAGAAAATTATTTATTTTTTAATGATAATGTAGAGAAAATTATTTATTTTTTAAAATTAAATAAATACTAAATTAATCAATAATGATTTAATTAGAAAATTGGTAAAGAATCATTATACCTTATTTTACTTTTTCAAATTGGAGTGCAAGAATTACACGACAAACCATATTTTTAAGTTGATATGCGTGGATTTAAAAAATTTGCATTGAAGTCTATGCATAATTTATATTATAATTATATGTATTTAATTTATATATATATAGAATGATCCAGACACAGCGAGTGTGCTAGTTGCTTTTGACAAATATTTAGCATTGCAAATTTGTGGTAAATAAGTCCAATTAATCCAATCCCTTATGGGCTAATAATGATCAGGAGACAGCCACCATCTGCCATTGGATTGCCAAATGTTTGGCATTGTAAACTTGTTAGAAATAAGTTATTAGATTAATCCAATTCCTCATAGGCTTATATATGTATATATTATTGATGCGAAGATCAGGGTCGTCTACCAATGGCCATTCACAAGCTTTTGGAATCGTAAACTTGTGATAGGTTTCTGCAACAGAATGGGATTAAAGCTCGGATGTTTATCAAGTATCTATGAGAGGAGTATTAATCTTTGCCAGCAAAATGTTATTGTAGCTTGATACTATCAGTTTTTCTTTCTTTTCTTCTATCAATAATATAATCCGTTTTTTTTTTCTTTTCTTCCATTGATGATATAATCGAGCGGTGTGTTGGGATTTAATCAGTCAAGGAACCAAAGGAAACCCACGGAAATTGAACAGAGCACTCCCAATTAAATCATGACTAACAAGTCAATGAAGGCCTACATGGCATGGAGGTGAAACTGCTGACATTGTTAGTTGGAAAAGGACAAGAAGATGAGCACTCGAGAGGCAACTTCCATTGGTGTGGGTAATGTAATGCCCCGTTTTGACCTTACTACCTAAACTATCATTATATGTTGTATTTGCTTATTACTGTGAGACTTCGTCAGTTTGACGACACTGTGGACTTATGGTTCTATTATTTTGTTGACATATATGTGTGTGTGTGTGTGTGTGTGTGTGTGTGTGATGTTAGTATTATCGTTGGTAGTCATTTTTTAATATATGTAACATGTGTTAGTTATGTCTCAAATATGCAAGTTAATGAATGATGGGTACGTGGATACCGTTAAGTTATATGTTGAATGAATGAATGTTATGCCAGGTGCATGGTGAATAAATGAATTGATTATTGTTACGTTATGATGAAATGTATGTGTACATGTCGAGGATTTGTACATGATATTCTAGATTGTATGTCGGGGACTAACTTATAGGTTAAAATGGATAAGCAATAGCTGGATCCTACGAGGTGGGAGAGCCTTGGGGACATGGATTCTGAAAGATAAATGGTATCCAAGTGATGCATTATTTATTTTCGCATGATTATTATGATGTTTATTATGATTTATGGGTGGGGTAGGGTTTCAGGAAACTCAACCGCCCAGATTGGTTATACGATGACAAACTGAGTACAAGTGCAATGCAGTTATTATGTTGGTGTAGACATAGTCCCTTGTTCCATTAAGGGAGTGGAGGATTTACCCACCGTTTATCCCCGAAACCCAGAGTCATGGGAGGGTTGTGCTACGGCGCGCTCCCCAATGTGTGTGATGATGACTGGTGGTTGCCTACTGGGGAAGCTTGGTCGATGTAGTCGACACTTCAGCTTACGGGTTCTAACTCGAGCGGGTCATGGCTTGACACTTCAGGGTAGTCCAGCAGAGGAAACGATAGGAAGTGGAAGTTAGTTGTTAATTAGGTAGACGATGTAGGTAGATAGGTGTAGCTTGAAGTCGGGAAGTAAACTTGATCTAACTGTGTATGTTGAGGACCTTGCAGAGTCATGTGTCGTAATTTAGTAACTGGTATTATTGTCCGTCGGTTAATTTTATGTAACTAAGTGACAGTCAAGTTTTGTTAAGAATGCGTCAGTAAACCGTAACTTAATCGATTGAGAATGTTGTGTGGTTTAGCACGACTAGTGTACCTACACGAGGTATGTAAGTCGTAGCTACGCTTACATAACTCGCCTACATATGAATAAATTGCGTGAAATAATACTGAACTATAATGTTTAGGCATTAATTACATTATTACTACTTATCTAACCAGGGGATTAAACTAATACGTTGAGTTAGTAATTTATGATTAAGATAATGGAATAGGTTGAATGAGTAACTTAGGTGGTAATGAATGATGATCAAGTTCTAATGTTAATTATTGTCGATTAATGTTAATAATGTTGATTAATATAATTATTTGTCGATTAATGTTAATAATGTTGATTAATGTTAATTATTGTCGATTGATGATTAATTATTGTTGATTAATAAACAAGTTAAGGTTAACTTAGGTAGTAATTGATGCAATTGGTTAGTAATGCATGATTGAATATTAATGAATTTAATTAGTCAAGACTAAGGGTTAAGATGTTAAATGATTATTGTAATGTTAATCAAAGTAGTATTAATTTGATAAGTTAATATTAATTACAAGGTTAGTTAATTAATTAAAATATATGGATAAGAATTAATTTATAACTATTAATTTTATTATGATCATTCTGAAGTTAATTAGAACATAGGGTAAATTATAAATAGATATAATATGAAATTGATAAACAAGTGTCGAGATATACATTTTGGAATTGTTCATAAAAATTATATATTAATTATGAAACATTTAATTATGAGGTCACCGAGGTTGACTAGTAATTAATGTGGTGAAACGTGTAAGTGTAAAACACTTACGGTTGGTGAGTAAACCGACCCAAAACTTAAACTATAATATATAACTTTCATTATTGATTAAATAAAATATTATATTTTGAAATAAGGAAAGAATATTAAAATAATGGAAGTTAATTTTTTGAGTCAAAGGTTAAGGGCTCGAGGACTCACATGGGGGCTAAAACATTTAAGATGGAGATAGGGGTATTAATGGCAAGGGGAGAGTCGGTAAAGAGGGGGAATAAGGTCGAGAAGACAAGGGGAGAGAGGGGATCTTCACCTTTGGATATTTTGGGGAATTTTAGCAGAGATAGAAATTACAAACCAGAAAAGAAGGGGGTTCTTGTTGGAGAATTTGTAGAGGGATAGAACTGGTTGGCTTGTACTCGGTTTGGGCTCGGGGTTCCAAAGGGGTACCTTTGGAGCTGGGTGGTTGGTGAGACCTCGCCAGTTGGTAGGGTGGCATACCATATTGTCTAGTCGGTTGAGTTTCAAGGGTTTGGGAAGGCTTTTGGTTGCAGGACATACAGCAAGGCAAAGGAGTATCCAAGGGATCTACTAGCTACTTACAGGTATTTTTTTCCTACAGGTATAATGACCCATTTCTAACTCTGTAATATTTTTTTATGCTAGTTTTTCTAAAGATATTTATGTGAAATACATGCGTAAATATATATATTGCTGCACATGTATTGTTAGAAAATAAAACTAGAAATTAGAAAAGAAAAACATTATATTGTTACTGGCATGTAAAACCTTGTTTTTACATGCATGAAATTTAAACATAAACCACAAAAAAGAAACACAAAACATAAACATAAATTTGACACAGTATGTAAACAAAGAAAAATGAGTAGTTTTATTGATAAACTCAGAAATACTAGGACGGGGTTCTACAGGTAATGCCTACGAAAGTCGAAAGAGAGAGTGCACGTAGGATCCCCGATTCTTTTTTCGACTGGGCTCTCCTGACAGAGTACATTAACCAAAGAATGGAGGGTCCGAGCATCCTGATTAATACATTTTACGAGCTCAAATCCTCGAGGATCGATCACACTGGATGCCTGATAGGGAAACCTATGTGCAACATAGGTCCCATACTCTCTCTCTCTCTCGCTATTTTCGATGATACAGTAATGGATTGAAGAATTATTAATAGTCGCATAAAGACGACATATTTTAATGAAGAAGAATGCTTGAGGTGGGTGGATTCTTGGCATCCGCAAGTGTTTGTGTGTTTAGGGAGCCAATTTATTATGAACGACAAGCAAATTTGTGTACGGGCTTAGAGGCCAGCATGAAAGCTTTCGTCTGGGCCACCAGACACTCTCAAATGGAATGCTCGTCGCCTCCCTCCATGCTCTTCCGCGGCATGTGGTTAAAGATGGAATGCATTATCGACACACCGAACACCCCAGCCGTATAGAAAACAACGATGGGATCCCAAACTTGGCTCCTGAGCAGTGAATCCAAGTCGTTGATGCATGAGATTGCAAGAGGAGAGTCATGGGCCCTTTCTCAGTATTCATGAGTCAAGCCTGGGCATGGAGGAATGGTGAACTGTCGTTGGAGAAAGCTTGGTACTGCTGCCAAGTGTTATCATTGTCAAGTGGGCCAAGTAAGACGTAGTTGGAGAGAAGCTTTTGCGGTACTACGTGAAAATATGTTCGCAAGAGCCGCTGACGTCAGCCATGTGAAAATAATACTAATATAAAATATATATTTAATGTTTATGTACTATACTTGTACTACGCTTGATGAGATGTCAAATTTTTGAATTTTCCTTTTTTTTAATATTTTAAAAATAATTTTTATATCAGAAAATAATAAACCTCCTACAGGGATTTAAGTCAAATCCAAAGTGTACTTAACCAATAGAAAATTTTGATTTTCTTTATAAAAAAAACAAAAAACAAAAAAAAATCAAATTTTTAAAAATTCAGTTTAATTGTTTTTTTTTCCAACATTACAAAAATTTATAATAAATAGCAACAAAAATTAAGAATTAATACAAGTCAAAAGACATTGACTTTCAAATGAAAAGTATATCCCTACCTTGGCAGGGACTAATAACGCATAAAGAAGAAGAATTATAAAGCATAAAGACTTACATATCCAAAACAATGTCAATGGAATATTGAATAGTGCTCAAGATTCAACCCCTTGGATCTGCACATAATAGCATCATCATCTAACGTAAATCCAGTGTTGATTAATTTATACGAACAAAGATCTATGTTTTTAATCAACAAATAGATAATGTATCGCTAACACCAAAAGAGGAGATTCTAAGGGAAGGATGGATGAGGTTACAATATATTGCCCAAATAAAATAGAGGAGGAAGATCTTACTTATGCAAGGGCGGGAGGTGTGAACAAAATTATCAACCAAGAGCATATGGAGCATGACAACCACCAAACAAAAGTTTATCCCTGGAAATAACACAGAAAGAATGTGGACAACGAAGAAAAAAAAGAAAGGAGCAGTGGAGTAATCAAATGTAAATGTAAAGAAAATGAGGGAGGGTGTAGCATATGCATCATCATATGACATGGCTGGAAATGGAATAGTATAGTATCTTGGGATGGTGTGTCCACCAGTTAGTAGGGATTGTCAAGACATTTGTTGTACAATTGGGTGGCCTTTTTTTCTCGTGGGTTCGGTTTTGTCCTCAATGTCACCTTCTACTAGATGGATATGTTCCCATTTCCATCAATGGTTACCAGTTTGAATACCCTGCTCGACATCGACACGTGACATTTCTTGAATGGTGAAGAAAAAACCAAACACTAGCAAAACAATTTGATAGGTTTTCAAACCAGAAAAAATGGTGTTTTTAAAGGTGGGAGATGACCAATCCTAATAACCACTGTTATTTTCAATAAAGTGGATGATTTACACTTACGGAAAGTAATCATTCTCATAGCCCATTGCTTTAAGGTTGTTGATGGAATTATTATAAGACTATTTAATGTTTTTAACATTTATCAAGCCTTTTCACTACATCCTCATTAAACCTGGTAGTTTAAAGGGATATATAGGTAGATTATAAGGTAGATTCTATAAACAAGGCTGCATAGCAACGCAATACCTGTCGATGTGTTTAAGGCTTTGAGTATACTCGATGAGGATGTTAAAGCTTTGTGTTTAAGTTTGGGCCCTAGAAAACAAGCCATGTGATAAAAACTTAATCAGAATATTAAAATTGTAATTAACTTGGCTTGTATATGATTTTTTTATAATAAATTTAGACCTCATGTAAAAACAACCACAATAACCAGCATGTGCAAGTCATTCACTGTTTGACGCCTGATAAATTCAAGATAATGAATTTGAAATACTACATAGAATTTGAACTAAGCTAATGAATTTGAAAGAGGCCTATCAAATTTGATACCTACGAGTTTAACATTGCCATACATAGCACCATCATCGAATTTTTAGACTTGTCCCAATGTTAAATGCTTTATTTATGAAATCGAGGTGGTTGTCATGTAGGTCTGTTCACTTGTCAATGTAACGGGTGGCTAATCCCACGTGGTCATCGTGTAGGATCATCTTTGCCTACTTCTATGGTGTTAGATCATCTTTTCCTAATTTAGTGAATAAGAAAATTAACAACAGGTAATTGAGCAAGGCAGTTGGCGGTGGAGGTGGTTCGTTGCTAATGATTCTTCAAGCACATGGTGAGGCGGTGACATGAACCACAGCGGTTGCTAATGATTCCCTAGGAACATAGAGAGGTGGTGACATCAACCATGGATGTGGCACGACAATAAGAGTATGACAGCATTCAATGTCCATTATCGCCCATTTACAAATACCAAGAAGATCGTCGTCGGCTTGGCAATAACACACCAATTCTATTAGCCAATAGGATGTTGGATAAATTAATTTTCAATAATTGAAAAAATAAGGAATTCAAATGTCTAATGTAAAACATTTTAAAAAGGAAAACAAATTTTAGTCAACGGGAAAACTAATTGTTGTTCAACGCTTATCGAATGCAATATACCTGCTACCATGTCTCTCGGCGGGTATAATAAGAGTGTATCTAGAATAACGTCTTTTTAGTTATGGGATCTTAAAGAAATCTCACAAGGAATGTTTTATACTACCTGTGGGTTTGAACATTTCGTTAGTACTCAGAAAATGCAAAAATGTTATTTTGCCACTGAGAAAAGTAAAAAGTAGTGTTTTCATTATTTATGGTCCTAAAAGTTTCATTAATCTTCAAAAAAACATGAAAACTTCGGTGGGCACATGAGAAAATCATCAAAGGCATTGGGTTTTGTTAGTAATAGCCTTGAAATATTCATTAATATTCAAAAAAAACATACAAAATTGTTTGGGCACTTGAGAAAGTCTCATGGGAAATGTTTATTGTTATCTATTAACTTTAAAGTTTTATTTTGTTACAAATATTTACCATTTTTAGGTTGTTTCTTCAATTTATGTGTCAAACCCTTCCATGGAGGATTTTTGAAATAGTTTTGGCATTGATTTTCCCTGTAAAATTCCATGGATGGCCCAAAACACTTTAGTTTCTTCTCTTGTGCTCCATATTGACATGGCTTGGTATGATATCTGAAAAAGATGAACACTCGAACATGAAAATGCTTTTTGAGTCCTATGTCTCATTATAAGAGGCATATAACGTTAAGCTTTGAGTTGGGTATTTTATGGTTGGTTTGTATTGTTGAGCTTTGTTGCTAATGAAATCCTACTCTTTAAACGGTACAGGCTAAAAATGTCTCTCAGGATGCTTTGTTTTATTTTACTTTCATATATACGTATATAAGTATTTTGGCTCTATGAATTTCATGGATGAAACTTACAAAAAAAACTGATGAAAATATTTTGTATCTGTGTATTTTATCCCTATGAAATTCATTGATGAAGCTAAAAAAAAATTGATGAAGAAATTTTATATATAGAATTTGTCGAGAGAGATAATTGACAACAAGAATAACACTAATTTTGAGAACAAAAAATAAATTAGGACTTTTCATCTTTTAATAACTATTTTTTCTAATTATGCCTTCTCGTCTTTTTATAATTATATTTTCTCATTACCATTCTAGATCCATAAGGAAGCCTCTCGAATTCTGTTGCAAATAGTGAAACTCATTCAATAGGTTTGGATAGTCAATCCATTGGAGCAATAGTACTGAACGTTTGGATTGTATTTTTCTTTTTTAGTAAAGTAAAAAAAAATTAGCATCTATTTTTTGTTTAACTTGATTGAATTTTAGATATTTTTTTTAATAAAGACAAGTTTTTTTAAAGAATGGCTAGAGTCATGGTGGAGATTGATATTACCAAGGGTTTACCCGCGGAGGTGGAGGTTGTATGGGGTGACAGAGCACATGTTAAGAGATTGGATTTATTTCATATATCGTTTCAATGTTTCTATTGTCGGGCTATTGGTCATGTTAAATCCAGATGTTCGTCTTTAATATACGGTTCCAAGCATTCTTAGGATGGGGACTCTATTCCTGATACTGAAAAGAATTTTCCACAAATGGATTATGTGATGATAAATCATCATACTACTCTCCTGAATTCTTCAGGTATGGTTAAGTCCGATTCACCTACCCCCCATGAAGGTGTAACTAAAGATGAACTCAATTTTTACATATCTGTTGAAAATGCCTTAGATAAAATATTGTCATGTGATAATTTAGGGGTTTTTTACTGTCTTTTAAATTCATTTCCTGGGTATAAATTTCAGTCCTGTGGTGGGTTTGATGTGTCATCTAGAAAGGTATTAGATGGGCCTTACCCGGAGGTAAGTGTTCAAAATGATAACCCTAGGACCAGGACTGTCGAACCCTTAGTCGATCCTAATTCCATCCATATATCTAGTAGAGAACAAATGGGTTTGTCAGATTTTGATAAACGAAACTCGTCCCCTTTAATTAACTCTCTCGAAGGCTCCAAAATTTTATCGATTAAGGATCGCTTTAAATCTCCACTTCCTGTCTTTTCAAAAAACCCTACTTCAAAACCCTTTGTCTCTTCATTCAATCAACTTCGATTTCAGAATGTTACAATTCGAAAAACCCTGTTTCTTTTGATGAGTTTAGGTCAATTTCCCTGTGCAATCTTACCTATAAGATCATTACTAAAATTATTGCAAATAGGATTAAGCCTTTCCTTTCCAGGGGAATGTCAAAAGAACAATTTGGTTTCCTGTTTGATAGGAAAATCCTAGATGCTATTGGTATTTCTCAGGAAGTACTTCATTCCATAAAAAAAAAAAATTAAAGGCCCTAGTATTAAAAATGGATCTTGTCAAAGTCTATGATTGGGTGGATTGGGGTTACCTTAGACTGCTTCTGCTACATATCAGTCTTCCTTTATTGGTAACCAATTGTATATTAACATGTGTAACATCAGCAAATTTTGTTGTGTTGGCAACTGGTGCCCCTCCATACTTCTTCAAAATTACTAGAGGCATTAGGCAGGGATTCCCACTGTCTCCTATTCTTTTTTTGCTTATTATAGAAGGCTTCAGCAGATTAATTGCAAGTGCAAAGAAAGAAGGGAAAATCAATGGCATAAAACTGTTGGAATATTATCACCATCATTTTTTATATTTGCATGCATCCAGTCATCGGTATGGTGGTCTCCCCATCACCTAGAGCCTATTTTCAGCTCCCTAGAGCCTATCTTCATCCCTCAATAGCCCTCCTACCTACCTGATGCACCTTGTTTTCCTCACCTAGATGACATATGTGCCTTATCTCACCTACCAGGAGTTTAACAGTCAGTTAGAGCATTTATTAACCAGTTGGTGCATTTATTGCTCAGTTTAATTGCCTGTAGCTCCCAGATGTCTATTTTGGAGTGCCACTTGACCTTCTGACAGCCTCATGCATTCTCCTTGGAGTCTCCATCCCCTGATTTGTGCTCACATGGCTCAGTTAGACTCATTTGACTGACTTTTGACTATTTGTGACTACTGCCACTGATTTCGATGATGTCTCCAATGTTATCCAAGCTACACACTGAGGATAATTTGAATGACCTTTGGCTTATTCGAATTCTCTTGACAGTTATTGTATTGTATTCAGTTATTCATAGTGCCAGCTTACAGCTGATGTATGATTATACTGCTATTCTCCATTTTCTGTGTTCATGAGTGATTGTTGATTCTTCTTTATTCTTTTCAATTCATTAGTGAGATTAGTGAGATCTGTTGTGGCTGTGAAATCTCCCTGTTGATTATCACATGGTATCAGAGTTGCGAATTGCAGTAGTAGCAGTTGCAGCAATTCTTTGAGCAATTGTCTTCATTGAGCACCGGAAGCCTCTGGGTTTCCACAGCAAATCCTAGTGATATTTCCTTGAATTCACTGGAGCAATCCAGTGAGGTCTATCCAGGTGTGAAGGACCCAGTCACATGTGCTCAGTGTCCTAAGGAATTGTTCAATTCGAATTGCAACAGGTCTCCATTTACAATTCTCATTTGTTTTGCAGGTTATCTCCATCATTTGAATCCATCCTCAACATATTCAAATTCAGCAGCTACTATGGATCTCCATTGTTTTTGAAGGTTATTCGAAGTTCTCTGCAGTTGTAGCAATTTTAATGTCTTCTACAGTTGCAATTGTTTTGATGTCTTCTGCAATTGCAGCAGTAGATTCGAATTCAAAAACAGCTTCATGGATCTGGAAGCAATTCCTTCTCTCTCTTCATACAACTATGAAGAATGGAAACCCAAGATGATTGCATACCTGAAGAGATATGGTATTTTCGATATGTGTATTTGTGTGAAGAGAGATTTTTCTTCCTATGAAGAGGAAGAAGATTGGCTAGATGATTGTGACAGAGCCTCAGCAACAATATCTACTGCTATATTTTCCAATATGGAATACCTCATTGATCCTGCAGAACATCCAAGTGATAACTGGACAAGATTGGACAGATTATTTGGAAAGAAGGAAGAGGATGGCGTTAGCCATTTGGAGAATAAGCCCAGTAGTACTGCCTCCAGTGCTCTCTCTATTCATGATTCGGCCTCAATCATCTCCCATGATGAAGTTTTTCAAAATGAAGAAGAAGATGCAATTGCAGCAGTTTCAAAATTTTATGCAATTGCAGCAGTTTCCTACAGTTGCAATAGTTTTGAAGTCTTCTGCAGTTGCAGCAGTCCTCTGCAGTTGCAACAGTTTTCTACAGTAGCAGCTATAGATTCACATGAGGTTGAAATACAAGACATGGTTTCAGGATTTGATCCATCTTCTGATTCGAATTCTGAGCAAGAGATGTCAGCTACTACTCTAGAAGTTGAAGAGACTTTCAAAATATCTACTTCCCATGAGCTTGCTGATGTGCAAGATGATGACCTACTGAGTATTTTGGAGGTAAAATCAGATTTGGGAGGCAATGCATTCGCCCTCCTTGATCAAATGCTTCCTATGCACTCCTACTTGGTCATTGGCACATGTTTTCAAAGTTTCACCGAAGATGGAAGACACCATCATTCGCTCACATGTTTTTGGAGCATGATCCACGTCTTCCCAAGAGGAATATACCACCACCATTGCTTGATGAGCTCCAAGAGAGCGAACCTCATCACATGGCAGTTCAGAATCAGAGTATGACAGTGAATATGATGACGAGCGAATGCTAGATCCAGATCCACAAGAACCTAAAGATATAGCAACTGACAGTGAAGATGAGCGAATGGGAGATCTAGATCCACAAGAACCTGATGATCTTTCACCTAATGATACTCCTCTTCCAAGATGGGCAGCCACTACTCTTAGATCTGTTGGAGATCTTGTGGGAGATCCACTTGATCAAAGGAGAACCATATCTTATTTTCAGAATGGAAGGTTCATCCTTCTCACATTACTGATCGATTTATTGCCGATCGATCATTCTTCGGTAAAGAGGGTCACTTGCCTCCTTCTGGGGTGAGTGATGCCATGCTACATTAGCATCCTTCAGTCTATTTTGAGGGAGGGCTTTATTCCCACTGGGTTTTCCCTCTTTCCTCATTTATTATTTAGATTGTTGTATGGGGTGACCTTTGGTCTCGGTCACCAGGGCCCTACTTTTTCAGTTTACAGTTACTACCTCATAGTATAGCTTGAGAGGGGGTGTTGGAATATTATCACCATCATTTTTTTATATTTGCATGCATGCATGCATCCAGTCATCATGCATGCATCTAGTCATCATTATGGTGGTATCCCCAGGACCTAGAGCCTATTTTCAACTCCCTAGAGCCTATCTTCAGCCCTTAGTAGCCCTCCTACCTACCTGATGCGCCTTGTTTTCCTCACCTGGATGATATATGCACCTTATCTCACCTACCAGGAGTTTAACAGTCATTTAAAGCATTTATTAACCAGTTGGTGCATTTATTGCTCAATTAGAGCATTTATTAACCAATTGGTGCATTTATTGCTCAATTAGAGCATTTATTAACCAGTTGGTACATTTATTGCTCAGTTTGGAGTGCCACTTGACCTTCTGATAGCCTCATGCACCCTCCTTGGAGTCTCCATCCCTTGATTTGTGCTCACATGGCTCAGTTAGACTCATTTGACTGACTTTTGACTATTTGTGACTACTGTCACTGATTTCGATGATGTCTCCAATGTTATCCAAGCTACACATTGAGGATAATTCGAATAACCTTTGGCTTATTCGAATTCTCTTGACAGTTATTGTATTGTATTCAGTTATTCAGAGTGTCAGCTTACAGCTTATGTATGATTATACTGATATTCTCCATTTTCTGTGTTCATGAGTGATTATTGATTCTTCTTTCTTCTTTGCAATTCATTAGTGAGATTAGTCAGATATGTTGTAGCTGTGAGATCTCCCTGCAGATTATCACAAAAGCTCTCCTTTACATTTTATATTACACATTTATTGTTTGTTGATGATGTCATAATCTTTGGTAGCGGCAATTTAGATGAATGCTCATATTATGTTGACATCATTAAATTATTCTGCAATGCTACAGGTATGGAAATAAGTACTACAAAATCTTGTTTTCATCAGCATAATTTGGATGAAGTTTCTCTAAATGTTATCACACAGTTGTTGCCATACAAAGTTGCAAAATTAGAGGAAGGGTTTTAATATTTGGGATATTTCTTGAAACCAGATGGATACAAGGTTAAAGATTGGTTTTGGTTAGTTGAAAGATTTGAAAGAAGAATAAAGCACTGGACCTATAGATTTTTGTCTATGGGGGGAAGATTAGTTCTCATAAAGGTTGTTCTTATTGGTATTTCAGTATATTGGCTCTCCTTAGCTCATATTCCTATGTCTATTATCAAATGGCTGAGAAGACTTATTTTCAATTTTCTCTGGTTTGGAAATTGTGAAGGGGGGGGAATAAAGATGGCAAGCTGGGAGAGACTTTCTATGCCGATTTGTTGTTGCTGCAACATCCCCCCCAAAATTTTGTAAATATTGGGGCCCCTCCTATTTTTCAAAGAAGTCCTTTGGTCTTTTGAAACTTGTTTTGTTTAACTTTGCAAGTCTTCTGCTTCTTCATCAATTTTTTGTGTTTTCTGCTAAGGCAAAATTCATTTTTAGTTAGTCTTGGTCACAAATTTTAATGATAAAAGCACAGATAGTTGCACAATTTTTAATGACAAAATTTGCGGCAGATGCACAAATTTTATCCTTATTTTGGCCGACCATGGTGCATCATTTGGTCTTAACTTGCCGACCAAAAGCGATCGTTTTTATCGTTTCTCCCACGCTGATCGCAAATTTTAACTCTAGAATGGTCGTCGTTGCGCAGTTCTTAATATTAACTCGGTCGATGGTTGCGCCAAATTCTAAATCTTAACTTTGCGCCGATTGGTCACAGATCTTAAAGCTAAAGTGCCCACCCGTTGCGCAGTCCTTGGCCTTAACATCGTCTACTTCCTTTTTGCGTCATTCTTTGGCCTTAGCCTCATTTTCCCCGTCACGCTTCCTGGTCACAAATTCTAAGACTAATTATCCCGACCGTTGCGCTGACTTCAGCTTAAAATCACCGGCCCTCGTTTAAACCCCGTCGCAACGTTTGATCACAGGATTTACCCTTAAAAGTGTCGCCCATATCGTAGGAAGTACCACTCGAATCGTCATCTGTGGCACAGCCTAGATTTTGGCAAGCGCGAAAGTTAAGTCAATAGGGGTTTTAATTGTGGCCCGTGTGGATTTATTGCTTTTCATGTTCAGCCTCGTGCCCATTAAACCTCCAACTGGCCACCCCGTGGGGATTAATTGCTCATGCTATATATACATAGAACAGGGTTTTCCCTATCCATCCTTTCCAAGACCGAGAAGTGTTTGCTATTCGCCATTGGAAGCATTCAGACTGTCGCTAACTTGGGTACATGCGTCAACCGTTGGGAGACATTCTAAGACTGACACGTAGGTGCTCATTCCTCCCCTTTATTTTTGTCCAGAAGAAAACTCCGTCAAAAGGCTCTTTTTCTGCTTTAAAGTTGTTTTTGTTGATGATCCTCGAGGCCAAACCCACGTCATTATAGCACCTAAATCCTTCTTGTTTTCATGTGATTTGTGAGAACCAACCCTATGCCCAATGAGAAATTCTTTGCCTATTAGGAAGACCTATCGCAAGACTGATAGAGCACAAAGGGTTTTTCTATTTATTCCCGTCGAATCATGACCCAAAAGAGTCGCGTTCCGCGCACATGCAATATGGCCTCCCGGTCGTTTTTCAAGTGTTATGAAAAAGCTTCCTCCCTGTTTTCATTTTATTGCTAAAAGTTGAGCTTGTAAAAAAATCCAAATGGTGTTTTGGGAAAGTTCCTTATCCCACAGCATCAGCGCTTTGCATGATTATATTTTTCAAGAACTAATGCCAGTGGAATAATTGAATTTATCGTAAGATATTGTCAAATGCTAGCTAGCAACGTTCGGTATTATTTAATTGCATTGTTTTTTGAGTCTTTGCATGGGTGTTTTTTGTTTAAATGCTCCTCCTCGTTACCATTGTCTCTGAAAGATTGTTTAAATTGAAAGCCAACACTCGTACATACTCAATTCCTGCTTAACACCATGAATTTGAATGATGCCATGAATTTGAATGATGTGTTGATTCGCTAACAATGGTTGCTCATGAATTTGTCAACTCCTCATTTGTGTTATCCTTGCCATTGTAGGTTTGACATGCACAGGAGATCTTCCAGGCATAAGGCTAAGCTTGCCAAATCAGACTCAGACGTAGAATTCTTGTTGGATACCTCACTCGAGTAAATGTTTTGTGATACAAAAGTTGTCACGAGAGTAGCCTTAAGGGCCGCCACCCCATAATTTAAGTGGGGTGAGTTATACAGATTCATTAGAGATCAGAAGTACCCTGAGGCAACCCTAGAAGAAACTATGGTCTACTTGAATATCAAGAAGTCTGGCCTTCACAAGGAAGCAACTTGTCCCGAGCTTTTTCCATGCTCAGAAGTTATTGGCTGGATAATCCGTCATGTGAAAACTGATACAAGATTCATTAATGACAACACCGAGATGAGCCTCACGTCCTTCGCACTAGAGCATATCATGGCTACCTGCAGGTTACCCCAGGAAAGGGCCTGGTTGGAAAATGAATGGATAGCAAAGCAAACAATAGACCCCTTGGACTCCGCTAGGAAGATGCTAATAATTGAGAGGCAGATAAGGAAAAGAGGCAATGGAGAGTTTGAAAATGTGCTTATAAGGACTCCTTACAGGCTCATTGCCTTAATGCTGAGTTGAATTTTCGGCATGCCAAATGGAAACATCTTTAATCTCGGTTGGGTGCCAGTAACGGTCTATGTAGCCACGTCTGGAACAATCTTCAATTGGGCCGACATAATCTCAGACATCATGGTCTCACACTTAACTGCTACACAAGGAGGACTGACCCAGAAGAAATATGATTTCTTTATGTCTTCATATTTGATAGATTGCTTATTAAGCAAGCACCCTTTTCCTTATTTGGGTTGTGTTTGGAGCAGAAAGGAGTCCCCTCTCTTTGTAGCTTATCAACTCACATGGGCAAGCAAATACGCGAATGACTACAAACACATTTGCGAGAAATTCATCATGCCCCTGTATCAACTCATTTTTAAATAAGAGCCAAATTGCCTGTCCGAAAATGCCATGCCCATCATAGAAGAGTTTGGGGACTATTACTTCTCCCTCGAGGGCACCTATATCCAAATGAGTGGAGGATCTCAACCTCCCTTTTTGTTTCCCCGGTATGTCACATATTTTGTAGTACACAAAGAAGCTATAAGGCAACTCTTCATCAGTGGGGTCAGCAAGATCCTCTGTGAGAGGAAGAAAGGTATGTACCCACCAATGCCCTTCACCATCAGCGCATACAGTCTCCAGAAAGCAAAAGATGGTGAAAACTTTGCTCAAGACTTAGAAGTTTTTTTATTTCGGCACAAAGTTCTTTAGAAGGCATGATCCTAATGGCAGAATTTCTTAGCACTGTACCAATGTCAGAACTTCTTTTGAGTACGTACATCTGTGGGACAAGGATGAGGAATTTTTCCGGAGTGCCATAAACTTAACTAAGTTGGGAAAACGTTACCGCACTAAAAGTGAAGCGAGTTCTAGCCCTGAACCTGTTGGGTTGATCCAAAAGGAGCGAGAGGAAGCAACATCACAATCAGAGGAGTCCAGGAGGAAGGAAAAGGAGGAATAAGAAAGACTCGAAGAGGAGCAAGAAGTCAAGCAGCAGCAAGATGCAGAAGCTACTAGAGCTCAACAAGAGAAAGAATCAAAAGCTCTGAAAGACGAAGAGGAGAGGATCCAACAAGAAGAAGCTGCCAAATTGCGACAAGAAGAGGCCGAAAGAATAAAAAAAGAAGAGGTTGAAAAGTTGCAATCAATGAGAGAGAAAGCAGCAGAGCTAGCAGAGCAAGCGGAGAGGCAAGCGAGAGAAGAAGCAGAAGAATCTAATAAAGCCATGGAACAAAGCAGGTCTAGCTCACAAACCATGGACTTGGATCTAGCAACAATAAACCAATCAGGGATAACTAATGAAGGGATTGTCGCCACTGAAGAGTTGTCACTTACCCCATACACTCCTTGAAAGCAGTGCCAAGTGGCCAACCTGGATTCCATTTATTTTAATAAAAGGAAGAAGGTTATTGTAGACAGATCAGAGAAGAAAATGAAAATTGGGGAGGACCGATACGAGATCAGAGTATAAGAAACCCCACTTGTTCAAGGGACTGGAATCGACCATGTGTTCACGGCAGCATGTAGTGTGGCTTTGGCACAGGCAAGTAAAGATAATGTTGACCATCTAGTGGAAGAGGTTAAGAAGTACAAGGAACTCTGCTTCAAAGTAAAAAGTAACATGCAGAAAGAGGTGTTAGAAGGAAATGAGTTAAGGTTGAAGTACAAAGAAATTGAAGAGGAAAAGAAAGAAGCAACCTTGCAAAACCTTCAGCTCGAAAATGAAAAGAGCACACTAGAGATGCAGTTGGCAATGTCAGAAAGCGAGAAGAAAGACCTGAAGGCTTGTGTAGGAGAACTGCAGAAGCTCGAAGCCAACAACATGCAGCTAAATAAATCCTTCAAGCCTCAGCTTGACAAGCTGATGCGGGAGAAAGAGCATCTATTAGAGCAGCTCAAGGTTGCAAATGAGAAGCGGGACTTGACCGCATTTCATGAACAAGCGTGCGAGATGAAGAGCAAAGTTTATCAATCACTAGTGCTAATTTCAGGAGCGATATGCAAGGTGAAAGAAATGATAAGAAGGATGACAGCCATTGAATTCGAGGTGTTGAAGCTAAAAAAGAAGTATACGCATCACTTAGAAGAGTTGAATAAACAATTTGAATGGAAAGAAAGGAAATCTGGCTTCCCAACGCACCTACGGGTAAAGACCACCGATGAATTGGACTTGGATTGTGGACTCCTCGAGTTCTGTAGACATTGTGGTGCAAAGCTAAGTGCAAAAATCAGAAAGACTGTCAAGAGTTGTCACACTTTCTATTCAAAAATCGTGGAAACCTTTGGGAAATGTAACATGATCTTACCTCAGTCTATCTATGAATTTCCTAAAAGAGAGCAGTGTTTAGTAGATCTACATAGCGAGCTAAATGTTGAAACAGAATACATCAATAAGATAGATGTCCTAAACCTCGATGACCTCCATCGGTTCATTGGGAAGACCTCTATCAATGCCTATTTTCTAGAAAGCATCACCGAAGCAGCAGTGACAGGAGCAGCTAGCATTAAATCAGATCTCCGTAATCATGAAATAGCATTGAAAATGATAATCTCTACGCGAGGTAATACCCTCATGCGGGAAATCAACCAGTGGGCCAGCTATATTGAAAGTGTAGACAACCCAGCTGAAGCAAGAAAAGTAGCTGATGCGAGCATGCCTGTTGAAGTGGGCGCCTCAGCAGAAATAGAAGGATCAGTGGGGCCGTCAGAGCCATCTGGAATTTAACTTTGTTTATGTTCTAGTTTTGTAAAAGACAGCTGGAGTGTATTTTATTGTATAAATATTTTGTAAAAGTACAGCTGGAAATTGTTTTGTCTCTTTAGGCACTAGAAGACAAAAAAATTTGTTTCCCTAGGGTTAGGTTTTGGGAAGAGACAATTTTTTGAAATCTATAAATATAGAGACAGAAGAGAAGAGAAGGACTTTTGGCAGGTGAAAGGACAGACTAATTTTGTACATGAATTGCTTTGCTACATTAATGAAGGAAGCTCTATTTCGCCTAAAGGAAGCCTGCATGGAGTTTTGTTATGGGAATGTCTGAATGTTGGTTGAATTACTTCTGCATTATTCATACATTGGTTGTGAGATCGTTCTTAACCATCTTAATTATTTCTGTGTTATGAATGCTTTCACTCTCTTATGCAAAATTTCTGTGTAAAATGGGTAATAGAATGTTTATCTCTGTCAAAGCTACCTTTGATAATATTTTATTTTCTATTGGAAATGCTTCTATTCAATGAAACAGCTATCTGTGAGATTCTTGGTTGCAATTCCAGTTTATTACTCATTTTTAAATTTGCTCCTTACAAGGATAGATTAAATTTGCTTAAACAGTTTTAGATTAGATTTGTTTAACTGCATGCATTTAGATTACAGCACTTGCATCTCATATTTAAAATAAAATACATAAACGGTGGATCGATCCGCAACCGGTGAAAAGGAAAACAAATCTTTAAATCTTACACGGTAGTCGGGCTGTTAACCAGACAGATTCCCCACACCAAACGGTGAGCGATCTAATTGGGCTTGCTTACCAGGGAGAATCCTTTGCTAATTGATGCTACGATTTTCGAGGCATCAACAGTTTTTGGCGCTAGAAGGAGGGCCACTAGTGCATGGCTGGCAGAGGAGATCCTTTCGTTAGAAGAAATCCCATTGAAAACCCGCTTGAAACAGCTATCCAACACAATTTAGATCTGGAATTAATAAATCAAGAAGATCCCAATTTTGAGATCGAACAGCAAGAAACGTTGTATGTTGTTCCTTTTGCCGAAGTACCGATTTAAGAATACATACCCGTGCGTATGTTAGGCAACTTGGTGGTTTAAATGCAATTCCCTTACTCTCTAGAATAATAGCCCCTAGAAGGGAAACGCAGTATACAAGAGATTCAATTCTTGTTCAGAATTTAGAAGAGTTGGTAGATCTATCTTTGGAAGAAATCACAGAGCCTCTTGTGGAAATCAGATTTGAAAATCCTCCAAACCTTGAAGAACCACATACCCCACGTAATTCTCCACATAACACTCCACCAAATTCTCCATGTAGATCCATGGCTGTGTCGGCAAGGAGAGCAAGAGGGGCGTTGAATTTAGCTGGGCCATTCCATGATCTGCCCAAGAATCCAGAGAAGGTTTTGCCTAAATATGATCCTGGGAAAGGTATTTCTGTTGAAGATCATCTTAAGAGTTTCTACTTGGCTTTAAGTCTTTTAAATGTGCAACACGAATATGTAATCTGTAGGATTTTTCCTTACACTTTCGAGCCCAAAGTGTCTTCCTGGTACTTTAGTTTGAAAGCTAGTGCAATATCTAATTGGGAAGATTTCGAGAAATGCTTCTTGAAAAAGTATGGAAATCATAAAACAGTTGCTACACTCATGAAAGAATTGTTGTCCATGAGAATGGAAAAGAAAGAGAAGGTCCAAGAATTTAATCAAAGATTCACTACATTGTTGAATAATTTTAGTGATGCGGCAAGACCCACTGAAGACTCTTTAGTTGAATATTATACAACAGCGCTTGACTCTCCCATAGCAATGTTTGTTAAAAAGACAAAGAAAACTACTTTGATAGAAAACTTCAAAGAAGCCAAGAAGGTAGAAGAAGAGGCAGAAAACATCGCTAAACATTCTCTCGATCTGGAAACAAAACCAGCAACTGTTAAGAAGCCACTTTTGTTAACCAGAAATAAAGAGGAGCCATCAACAGATATGGAAAATATGGTCAAAATGATGCAAAAGCTTTGTAATAAAATTATCGATCTGGAGAAAGATAAGACAGCTAGCACTTCCATCCAACCATTCAAACCTTTCTATAAGAAAAGGGAAGAAATTGGATAGCCGCTCCCACCTGTAAACAATTATGTTGTGCTAAATTTAAATGAAGTTGGTATGGACCATTTATGTACCTTCCATCAAGAACAGCACTCAAAAAAAAAAAAAAAAAAAAATTGTCCACAATGGATACATTCGATGAACCTAGTGATGAATCAAATGTTAGATGCGTAGATAGAAGATCAGAAAGATCCTGCAGAAGAGCAGACCTTTGAAAAGGAAGAACCCGCTACCGACACCACAATGGTCCTATGGGATTGGGCACCCGTGCAAGAGCCTTCTTTTGAAGATCTAGCTGACGAAGTTCAGACTGCAACAATTAATGTCACCGCTAGAAGTAAAGGCCTAGTGCTTGATCAAACTATTGAGGCACCCAAAACCAAGGTTGCAAAAGAAATGCCCAAAAGGCACATAACTGTCATCTCGCTGCAGCCTAAGGCAAACCCAGCACCTACAAAAGAACCAAGTGCAGAAATAACCAAACAACCAAAAGTTACTTTGAACAAAATAGAAAACCAGCCAAAAGTTTCAAAAGAATGTGATATGGGATATGATATAATCGAAGACATTAAGAAGGCAAAAGTGAATGTCTCTATATTTGATATGTGTAGTTTTCCCCAGCAGTGAAAGAAGTTGATGGAAGCTTTTGACCCCCAAACTAGTACTTCGGTAGAAAACACGAAAGATAACCCCGAGATAAACGAAGCTAGCATTGGCAGGAAATCTCGATCACAGACTTTGCCTTTCTGTTGACTTTTGAAATTTTTAATCATAATGTGCATAACTGTTTGGTAGATTTTGGACCATCTTCGAATGTCATGCCACTGTCAATTTGCAAACGGATTAATGGGAAACCAATCCCATCTCTGTCTCAGATCATACATTTAGATAGAACTGCTATCAAAGTCATTGGGGAAATGAAAGATGTGTTTATTAGGTTCTCAGCAGATCCCAGAGTGTGTGAATTTGTTGATATAATGGTAGTTGGTATTATGGAAGCTTATGCTTTGATATTGAGCAGGGACTGGTCTACGAAACTAAATGGTTACTTCGCAACAAACTAGTCTCATTTGTGGTTGCCTTATCAGAACAAACAAAACCAGATTAAAATACTGAGAGAACCCCACATGAAACAGAATGTAACTCAGTTAGAGGAAAAGAATGAAGTTGTAGCTTTCTCATCTTCAGTTTTGGGAAATTATTTCTTAGAGATTGAACCGGGTAATTATCAATCGGAAGATGTTAGCCATGACTCAGATGAACAATACGATCTCCTTCAGTTTTCTCGGACTAATGATATTGATTGTAACATAGTAGGATTAGTTACTGACTTAGGTAGTAATGATACTAACTTAGTTAAAGCAGAAAATGTTTTGTGGGTTTTATACTTTGACGGTTCCAAGACTCAAGAAGGATCCGGAGCTAGTTGTGTTTTAATTGATCCTGAAACCAATAAACACTTTTTATCTTGTAGACTAGAGTTCGAATGCACTAATAATACTGTTGAATATGAAGCTCTGGTCCATGGGTTGAAGAAAGCTATTAGTTTAAATGTTAAATATTTGAAAGTCTTTGGTGATTCAGAGATAGTTGTCAGGCAAGTGAGAGATACAATTCACTGCCTTTCACCGCACTTAAAAGGTTATCAGTCAGAGGTTTGGAATTTGATTTCATGTTTTGATGCTTTTAACATTAATTCCATTCCTAGATTAAGAAATGTTGCACCTGATTTGTTAGCTACCTCTGCTTCCAGATTAGTGCCTACTAATAACAAGTGTTGTATTGAATTGGTTTTCAGTCCATCTATTCCAGACAACATTACAAATCTTAGAGTATTTGATGATGATGATCAGATCATCAACTTCTTAACAAATGAAGATGTTTTCCAAGAAGCCATAATAGACGAAGAGAAGCATGATTCAGATCTGCAAAGAAAAGATGCAATCAAAGGAAACTTCATGCCCAAGGGAGTGACATCTCTTGAAAGTTTGTTCGATATGCAGAACAAATTCAAAAGACCAGCAAATGTTAAAACTCATAGCTCCTCTATGCAGCATGAATTGGTAAATCTTGGTACAGAAACAGAACCAAAGTATGTCAATCTTGGTAAATGTTGCTCGCCAAGCGAGAGAGATAAGTTCATCGGACTTTTTCAGCAGTATAAAGATGTCTTTGCATGGACTTACAAGGATCTAAAAACATATGATACCCACATTATTCAGCACATAATACCAATGAAGGCAGGCGTTAAACCATTTCGGCAGCAATTAAGGAGAATGCATCTGACTCTTGAGCCTTTGATACAAAAAGAGTTGAAGAAGTTGTTGCATGCAAAGATTATTTTTAAGGTTCGACATTTTGAATGGGTCGCCAACCTAGTTCCTGTGAGGCAGAAGTTGGGAGAGACAAGATTGTGTGTGGATTTTCGGAACTTAAATAAATCTTTCAATAAAGATAACTACCATGTGCCTCCAATGGAGCAAATTTTACAAATGGTGTCAGGATCAAAGTTATTCTCTCTGTTAGATGGCTTTTCTGGCTACAATCAGGTGCTAGTAGTAGAAGAGGACCAACTCAGAACCACTTTTCGTACAAAGTGGGGAACCTTTGCATATCGCAGGATGCCATTTGGTCTGATTAATGCAGGAGCTACTTTCCAGCGGGCTATGGACAGTGCCTTTCGAGGATTGGGCTGTCATTGTGTTGTAGTCTATCTGGATGATGTGACAGTTTTCTCAAAGAAGAGAGAAGATCATGTTTTCCACTTGAAGTAGATTTTTTATCGCTGTAGGAAATATGGTATTTCGTTAAATCCCAAGAAAAGTGTTTTTTGTTGTTCTTGAGGGCAAGCTCTTGGGTCATATCATTTCAAAGAAGGGAACCTCAATAGCTCAAGAGAGAGTGCAAGCTATCAATCAGATTCCCATGCCCCACAGCAAAATCTATGCAATCATTTATGGGCACCATTAATTTTGTTCCAAGGTTCGTTCCTGATTTCGCTCAGACCGTTAAACCTTTGCAGCAAATGATAAAGCAGAGTGTACAGCTCAAATGGACTGACTTGGAGAAAGTGGTGTTTAAAGAGATCAAAGCTGCCATATCTAATGCACCTTCTTTAAGGAGTCCAGACTTCGATAAGGATTTCATTATGTACACCTTTGCTTCGGATGACTCTTTCATAGCTGTGCTCACGCAAAAGGTAGAATCAGGAGACGAATACCCAATTTCCTTTATGAGCACTGGTCTGCATGGCGCTGAACTGAACTACCCTGTTGTAGAAAAACAAGCATATGTCGTATTCAAAGCGGTAAAGTAGTTTAGGCCATATATTCTAAAGAATAGAACTAAAGTCATAGTTCCTCACCCCGCCGTCAGATCTCTTTTCGTTCAGAAAGAATTGGGAGAACGGAGAGGAAACTGGGTCACCGCTCTTCAAGAGTATGATTTGGAATTCAAACCCGCCACCATCATCAAGGGTCAAGGGTTATGTAAATTACTCACTGAACATCCAGTTGATGAAGATTTAAATTGGGAGAATGAAGCGGAACTGAATATGGTTGAGGTGTGTCCCATTTTCACAGCTCCTGAATCTTGGTATAGGGACCTAGTGCATTATTTGCAACAAGGATATTTGCCAAAACACCGGGGTTCTAAGCAAAGAAGAGCACCACGTCTGAAATCAACAGCCTATCAAATCATTGATGGGATACTCTTTAGAAGAAATTATGATGGGATTTTCCTTAGTTGTCTAGAGAAAGAAGATGTTGATAACGTTGTCAAAGAATTGCACGATGGCCCTACAGGGGAAAATTATTCCGGAGACACCATAGCTCATAAAATTCTCAAAACCGGGTACTATTGGTCCACCGTATTAAGAGATGCTCATGCTTATGCCCGAAAATGTGATGTATTCCAAAGAAGTGCTGGGAAATTGCCAAAAGCAGCAGGACCTTTACAGCCAGTCATTATCTATAAACCATTCGAGCAACGTGGCATATAGATGTTATTGGAGAAATAAACCTGAATTCTTCGCTGCAGCATCGGTATATCTTGACAGCTACAGATTATTTTACGAGATGGACGGAAGCCGCTCCACTGCGCAAAATAAACGAAGACGCAATTATCAGATTCCTGGAATAAAACATCATAACCAAGTTTGGGGTTCCAATTTCCCTAGTCTTTGATAATGCAACTTATTTTTTGTCTTTGAAGATAAATGAATTTGTTTATGAGAAAGGAATTAAATTACATTATTCATCCAATTACTATCCCCAAGGAAATGGATTAGCTGAGTCTACCAATAAGAATCTCATTCGAATTCTTAAGAAAAATGTGATTGAAAATCAGAGAAGTTGGCATACATCCCTCCCAAATGCTTTATGGGTAGACAGTCACCCCAAAGAATGCCTTAGGAGTTTCCCCTTTCACCCTAGTCTACGGTAAGGAAGCCATCCTCCCTCCGAATATCTTACTCCCATCCTTGCAATTGACCCAAGCCTCTCGAGGTTCTAGCAGTCAAGTCCTACAATCAAGAATTGATACCCTACTAAATCTTGGAGAATCTCGGCTTAAAACCAAAGATAGGTTCCACCAACACCAAGACATAGTCAAAAGGTGGTTTGATAAGCGGAAATCTGGAAAGAGAAGTTTCGAAGTAGGTGATTTAGTTCTGAAATGGGACCATCCACATGATGGTAAGGGAATGCACACAAAGTTTCAACACTTATGGGTTGGCCCTTATCAAATTTTTGAAAAATTGGGCCCATCGACATATAAGCTGAAAGACTTGCAAGGAGAGGAATTGAACCTCCCTCTCAACGGCCTTGCTTTAAAGTCGTACTTCACATAGTCCCATAAGTACTTTTGTACATAAATAAGTGATGTTGTTTCTTTTCTTATTTTTTATGTTTTGTTGTTTTTATGCGGTTTAAGTAGTTTGGTTTGATTTTGTACCTTGTTCTCTGCTCAAGTTTTCTCTATTTTGTTTTGTTAATAAAGCCTATCCCAACTCCTGGATTAGCTGTGAGATAGGACTCCGAACAAATCTTGAAATCTTGAAATTCAAAATTTCACTTATAAAGGAAATGTATCTTCGTGACTTTTCTTTCACTGAGTGGCCTTTAGGAATGAAGAGATCCTTTTTTGTTTGGTCAAAATAACCCCGATTAAATAACTGAGATTTAGCATTTCTTTCTCACTATCTTGGGGCTCCATTCACTTTAACATTAATGCATATCTCAGGAAGTTCACTGTGATGGACCCATGGAAAGGAAGCATGTCTCGTAGATGTATGGTATTTAAAATGATCCCATGCTACAAATAAAATCCCAAAGAGATTATATCAAAGAGTTTGTTTTCCATAAATTCTCGCCTCAATTAAAGCACGACTGAGAGAAGCAAAAAGTGTTCAATCAAGGAAGTTGTTCAAATAATTCAACCCAGCAAGGTTCTTCTCCAACCGTGAAGCCTGATAATCAAATAAATCTCTCGCTCACATAAAAGGACAATATGGATTGAAGAACCTAAATTAAGTATTGAAAGTTGAAGAAATTTATTTCTGAAAGGCTCAAACGACAAAAGTCGTCAATTAAGAAACATCCAAAAGGATGCAGATAGCATGGGAATGAGGAACAAACAAATATCTCTATGAGATATTGTTACAATCTTGTGGAGTCCTATATTATTTGGCATCTTAAAGATAGATTTCAAAATGAACTCCACACTCTGGCCTTGAGAGAGTTTTAAAGAAATCTGAGTCAAAGTTCCCCTTTCCCAAATGACCATTATGATAAAAGTGATCACTGCATTCACAGAAGCTGGACTATGAAGGCATTTTGTTACACATGGAGCTAACAGTTTGTAAGTTTTCTGATCATGAGAAGAATTTGTTTCAGAGATCTGTGTTCACCAGCGAATCGCCAATTGTTGTTGCTACAACATCCCCCCCCCCCCCCCCCCGAATTTTGTAGATATTGGGGCCCCTCCTTCAATTTTTCGAAGAAGTCCTTTGGTATTTTGAAACTTGTTTTGTTTAATTTTGCAAATCTTCTGCTTCTTCAGCAATTTTTTGTGTTTTCTGCTAAGGAAAAAATCATTTTTAGTTAGCCTTGGTCGCAATTTTTAGTGATAAAAGCGTCGATAGTTGCGCAATTATTAATGACAAAATTTGCGACAGTTGCGCAAATTTTATCCTTATTTTGGCCGACCGTGGCGCATCATTTGGTCTTAACTTTCCGACCAAAAGCGATCGTTTTTATCGTTTCTCCCAAGCTGATCGCAAATTTTAACTCTAAAATGGCCCCTGTTACGCAGTTCGTAATATCAACTCGGTCGATGGTTGCGCCAAATTCTAAATCTTAACTTTGCGCCAATTGGTGGCAAATCTTAAAGCTAAAGTGCCCACCCGTTGCGTAGTCCTTGGCCTTAACATCGTTGCATTCCTTTTTGCACCATTCTTTGGCCTTAGCCTCGTTTTCCCCATCGCCCTTCCTCGTCGCAAATTCTAAGACTAATTCTCCCAACCATTGCACTGACTTCAGCTTAAAATCGTCGGCCCTCGTTTAAACCCCGTCGCAACGTCTGATCGCAGGATTTACCATTAAAAGCGCCGCCCATATCGCAGGAAGTACCACTCGAATCGTCGTCTACGGCGTGGCCTAGATTTTTTGTAAGCACGAAATTTAAGTCGGTAGGGATTTTAATTGCGGCCCGTGCGGATTTATTGCTTTTCACGTTGACCCCTGTTCCCATTAAACCTCCAACTGGCCACCCCATGGGGATTAATTGCTCATGCTATATATAAATAGAATGGGGTTTTCCCTCTCCATCCTTGCCAAGACAGAGAAGCATTTGCTATTCGCCATAGGAAGCATTCAGACTATCGCTAACTTGGGTATGTGCGTCAACCGCTGGGAGACATTCTAAGACTGACAGGTAGGTGCTCATTCCTCCACTACAACAAAATAGCCCTTTAGGGGCGATTTTGGCTTGTGGGGTTCTTGGTAAAACCCCCCCTTAAAAAAATTTCAGATCTTTGGAGGCGATCTTTTAAAACCGCCCCTAAAAGTCATGGAAATTGGACTTTTGAGGGCAGTTTTTTTAAAACCGCCCCCAAAAGTCCTGAAATTTGACTTTTGGGGGCGGTTTTTGGAAAACCCCCCCTAAAATCCCAATTCTCATAACTTTTGGGGGCAGTTTGTCAAAACCCCCACTAAAATTCATGAGAATTGAACTTTTGGAGGTAATTTTTTTGGAACCCCCCTTAAAAGTCATGAGAATTGAACTTTTGGAGGCAGTTGTTTGAAAACCCCCCCTAAAATCCCAATTCTCATAACTTTTAGGGGCGGTTTGTCAAAACCCCCCCTAAAAGTCACGAGAATTGAACTTTGGGAGGCGGTTTGTTTGGAACCCCCCTTAAAAGTAATGAGAATTGAACTTTTGGAGGCGGTTGTTTGAAAACCCCCCCTAAAAGCCCAATTCTCATAACTTTTGGGGGCGATTTCAAAACCCCCCTAAAAGTCATGAGAATTGAACTCTGGGAGGCGGTTTTTTTGGAACCCCCCTTAAAAGTCACAAGAATTGAACTTTTGGAGGCGGTTGTTTGAAACCCCCCCCTAAAAGCCCAATTCTCATAACTTTTGGGGATTTTTTGGATTAGAAGCGAGGCACCTAAGGGATCAGTGGGTTAGTGGGAAAGGGGTTCTGGTTTTGTTGGTGCTAGTGGTTAAGTGGTTTATAAGTTATCATGCTATTCAGTTTGGGGCTAGATATTAAGGTTAGGTACGAGGTGAGGGGGTTAGAGGTTGAAGCTTCCTAGGTGCATGGATCAATTGTGTCAAGTGCATGAGTCATTTACATGGGTTGGTTGTGTTAGGTCAGTGTCTAATTAGTAGCATTATTTATGGTGGCCATTTCAATATTTTTAACACAAAGGATGGTTCTCGTGGCCTGGACTATGGCATGTGAACTAAATTTAGGTTCTAATGCCACATTAATTTTCCATGGGGTTGATGGTCCATGCATGTTAACCTAGATTACCACATAAGAATCTCTATCCTACATGTGAGATCGTCATGATCATCATTGTCACCATCGTTAATTTCATTTGATGTTATTGGTTTGTCCATGGTTATGTAAACCAATAAACCAACCATGGTTTAATATTTATAGGTTATGTAAACCAATAGTGATTCTCATAACCTAAATAATGGTCCATGGTTAATAAATTTACTATATGATTCATGGTCCATGTGTAGGGCCCTACACATAATTACTTTACCTTACAAGCGAGATATTGTGGCCATTTCAATATTTGTAACATTGACAATGGTTCTCATGGCCTATACCATGGCCTATAAACTAATTTTAGGGCCTAATACCATGTTAATTTGCTATGGGGTTGATGGTCCATGCATGTTAACCTACACTACTACATATGACCTACATATGGAATATCTAGCCTATATGTAACAATTCCCTCTATTGCTCTTAAGTGATGATTAAGGCCTTGCGACATCACATAATCTCTAAAGAGTGAATCTAATTTCAACTACAAGTGGGATATGTTGGTAATTTTTAGATCTGTAACACCAAAAATGATAATTTTCCTGCCAATTTCAACATGTTAGTAATTTTCATTCCATCACCCTTTCTTCTCATTGTTTGCCCCTTTTTGTGAAGGTTGACTCAAGTGGATTCCAATGGACAACAATGGCAACAAGAGAGCATAACATAACACACACATGCCCATATCCAAGGCCTAGAATATATTGCAAACTAATGAGTTGAATGATTCAAGATGCGATTACAATAATTATTAGACAAAGGGTTCATATGACCAAGTGCATCACCTTGGATAGAACACATATTGGTAGTCAATAAGAAGGATGGAACCTTTATTTGGATGTGCATTGGTTATTCAATGTTAAATAAGGTGACAATTAAGAACAAGTACCTCCTACCCAAATTGATGATCCTTTTTATTAACTTAGATGGGAAAAAAAAAATTCAAAGTTGGACTCAAGTTTTGGGTATCATCAATATATGAGAGCAAAGACTCGTCTGTATTATTTAAGATGTGCCACCACATGTCGCCTTGTTGTAGACACATGTTAGTGCATACCACCTAATCAAACTGTGTGAAGAATGAGCTCTCCACCATCGTCATCGGTGCCTATGATCAGAGACGGTCAATGAAGAACTTTAGGTTAAACATGCCTGATAATGGCATGGTTCTGAAATTTACACATATTTTTCCTGAGGTGTTGTTGTTAACACAAAGCTTTGTACCCAGTCTAATAAAATACGAGGATGAAGAATTTTAAAGTTAACCAAAATTTAAATACACTGGTCAGGGCTGCTATATTCAACTTCACCAGTTTCATTTCATCAGTTGCCATGTGTGCCTTAAAACAATCAGTGGAGGTGTCTTTCACCAAAATCCTGATTCTACTTTGATCCTTATTTGTTGCGCCATCGAAGAATCCCATGGGGGACTTACCAAATAAAATTGGATTTATCAAAAAATTTACTTTGTCTGCACCTGGATCTATGACGAATTATGTTAATGCTTTAATAATCCTTCTCCCAACCTCCTCTAGGTTCTGTCTGTAGCCTTAAAAAAGAATGGCATTCATGAAAATCCATAAGCCCCATGTGACAATAAAGGGAATTGATTTTAACTTGGGATTTTTTAAAAACCAGAGCTTTAAATTTTCTTAAAGGGGTTGCAGATGCCAATTATTTTTTACTTGAAGAATGTTACAAATCAAAGTCCAAATATCCTGAGTAATGCTGCAAGATGTTGTATGGTCTCCTCACTGCTCAAACATAATGGATAGGATGAAGTTCCAATTCCACCCCTTTCTCTGTAAATATCCCCTGTTAAGACTTTATTTCATAAGCATAACCACATAAATATAATTGATTTTCAAGGAGCTTTGATTTTCCATATCACTGTATACCACCACTTCAAATCATTATCCTCATAAAGATATATAAAGGCATTATAGGCCTCTTTTACTGTCACAATCCCTTCTATTTTGTTCCAAGTCCAAGCCAACCTATCTAGTTCTGTAGACAGAGTGATACCATTTTGGTAAATTCCCTGTATGTATGTGTTCCATTCACTAGCTAGAGTTCCTGTGAGTCCAAGATCTTGTGCAGAGAGCCAAATACTAGAACCTATCAAGTTGGAGATATTTGTCTTATGTATATATGCAAGATAATAAAGGCCCCGACTGTGTAGGTGTGGTAGTAGTTCTTCTGATAGTATAAAGCCAGATCCTCCACCCAGAAAAGGATCCAAGCCTAAAAGAACTCTTGTACCTATACCAACCTTCCAAGCAATCCACCGCTTAACCACAGGTAGTATAGTCAATAGATTTTTCCAGACAATGGAGGCTATTGGGAAAGCAAATTGTATCTTCCTCAGCCATGATACAACATCAAAACCTTTCAAATATTTCCCAGTCCATCTTGAAGCGATTTAAAGCGCCCTCCACTTCTATGATATCTTCCACGTCTTTGCAAATTGCAAGCCATCCATTATTTCTAATGTATTTACTTATCGCAAGGAAGATTGCTTCTCCTTATTCTTCAACATAGCCCATGGTTGGTGGTTTTGATTCTGATGGTTCTAAATCATCATAATCAAGAGGGTGGGCATCTTAATTGGATTTTGTTGTGAGCGAAGACCACCTAAACCATTGCCTTTGGCCTAATCTTAACCCCAAACTAAAGAATGTCGATTGTCCCTCCCATCTTTTTATATTAATTTAAAACTTATCAATGTGGGAAGATTACATGAAGTCAATCAAATGCTCAATTTAGATGTGAGAGCAATGCATAAGTGAAAGATGATGTTTCCCTAGCAGGGAAGACGACTTCAACTAGAGATAACTTTAGAAATTTAGTTTTCTATTTTATTAGGATTCAATAGCATGCTACCGCGAAAAAGAGGGAGCAATTGTTCGAATCGTGAGTTGGGACATGCATGCATAATAACAATATTTAAACCCCATATCGATATTAAACCCACACAAACAAAAAATCTATTTAAAATCAATCCATTGAAAATTTGATAAAATGTGTTTTCCTTCTTTTTGGGTTTTTTTGGAATTAATATTTTCATGATTTCAAATTCAATTGGGCAGTCATTCATTAACCGGACAAAATGGGATTGCTCATAAATCTTACCCGATGTGATTCTGTAAATCAGTGGGGGAAGCTATCCTTGTCGAATATATAATAGATCGGGAAGAAAAAGTGCTATAGTACCCAAATAATGCATCATAGTGTACAATATGCTAAATATAATGCCATTCATTCAATTCCGAAATTTTTTAAATGGGAAGAAATATTCCCACACCTTTCGTTGGCCATTCGAAATCAAACTTTACTCAAACATTGGATAACATAATAAATACGATGATGGACACTGCGATGGAAAATTCTTTTCATGGTGCATGTTTGCCCTCATTTTTGATTTTTTTTTTTCGGAATTAATAAAAATGTGGTAAAATGTGTTTTCCCTCCTTTTGCTTTTTTAAAGAATTAATATTTCTAAGTTTCATTTAAAGAATTAATATTTCTAAGTTTCAGTTCTTGTTTCATTGTACATGGGAGGGAAGGTTTTGGTCATAGACTTTTGCATCCACAATTCATTCTTCTGCCTTATCTTCCAGGTCGATGAAATGGAAAGATAAAGGCGTTCGATACAGGTAGTGTTCATATCCTATCCATTGTGCATCGAATAGTTTCTGCAATTCATAAAATGCCATTGATCAAACCCTTGTGTTTATATTTTTTTGATTGGTTGTGGTTGTAGGAAATAAAAAAATATGGAGGTGCAATCAATCTATTCCTGACAAGGTAGATAGCAGGGCTAGGGAAATCATTTGATTCCTTTTGGTTGGCATTGAAATTAAGGTATGTTTCCATTCTTTTGAAAGGTATAGTGTGAAAAAATGTCTGCAGATCTTTCAGGGTCACGAGACCATGTAGATATGTTGAAGGGCCCTGAAATGGAATGCACTACTCGTTACTTCCTTTTACCACACCCTTTGTTTTATTATCTGGGAGGATCTTCTTTGACCTTGATTCTAGACGAAACAGGGAGAGCTTGCAGAGTGAAAGTTGTAGATGTACTAGCTTTGGTAAGATCCCAAGCGACACTCACCTCCTCTAATCCACCACAATCAGGGAAACAAGGCTCATAATATAGACAACTTTGCATTCACTGGAGAGTGTGTGATCAATGTATGCAATTTGCTTTGAAAAAAACGAGATGAATTAGTTGGGAGAAACTATATCAGTTTCCCAACCTACATTCCATTCTTGATGGCATACAGGGCTCCAAATCCATCCTCATTACTGCATACGTGCTTTTTCCCACATCCTCACATTCTCCGGCACGCCATACATGCTTTCAGTTCACCCTACACCAGACTACTCACATCCCCCCTATACTACCCCCTATCCTGGACAAATACCATGATTCCTCCTAAAAACTAACTAAATATAGAGTTCTGAACAAAATAGATATCCTATGGATAAAATAGAGAACCCTAAGGTGTTTCCCAGGAAAGCGCACAATAAGATGGAGTTGGAGAAGTTCCAAATCCTCCTTCATTCGTTGTGTTGATGCCAAGTGTAAATTCCAAGTGTAGAAGTGGAGACAGAGGCTAAAGCAACTGCAGATATATATCCTGGCTCCCTAAACAGATAATAATGCAATATTCTTTCCTCAACATCGCTTACACAGCCCTAGTGAGCCCCCAGATATGTATCTTCCACTTTTAAATTAATCCCAACAGATAAGTATTTCCAACCCTACTGAACTGAACTGAGCATAAAAGCGGTATCATGGTATTCGAGATCTAACTGCCATCAATGAGAGGTGGATATGTCTCCCTGATTAGTTTCCATGATAGCCCCAATCTCAAGGCGTCTCGCTCAATGGAACCCCATCCCTCCCTCTTTCCAAAAGCCTCAATTCCCTTTCTTCATTTAAGAAATTTTAGTAACTATGCCAAATCTTGAATCGGTTCAAGGACTGCAACTCGAACCTAACTAGCACATCTTATGCTCTAGGGATGAACAATATTTGATGGTTCGGTTGGAATTATGGGTTTTCAGGTGAAAGATCTCAATAACTCATAATAAATAGGATCAATTAAGGAACTAAACTACTAGACTAAACTACTAGGATTTAGCCAATCAGTTCCCTATGCCATTATAAAGAACTTCCATGTTGATAATTACATATGTTCAAGTTCTATGAACATAATCTATCATACATATAAATTGTTTAAGCAGCAAAAAGACAGGAAAAGTTGCAAAAAGAGAGATGTTAACCATTTGTCATTGAACTATAACATAGGCACATGTTATTCAAAACATATAATAATTGGTTATGACATTATTCTTAAATAATATATTGCATATCAAATCAGAACTGCATTACAATAGGATGAATACTATTTGTAGTTGGTTATTATGAATATAATAAGTTGGATGCTTTGCAAATAATACTTCAAGATGGTTGGTGGGTCCTAGGAGGGCTTAAACCCATGGAACACCCCCATTGGAATGGATTTCACATGTTACTTTTGTTCCTTTTGTGGACTCTCCTAGTTGTCGGAGGGGTTACTGTATGATTTGACGAGGAGTATAACTTGATGAGTTGGCATATGATTTATGGACCTCCTACACTTGTAGTCAACTACCAGCAAGAGCATCCATGTTTGGCGCTCCATGCCTAGAGGGAGGGGCACATCTTTGTTGACATTCACAAATTCCACACATTCCATTATAGAGAGATGTTGCTCCTCATGTGTAATTGTTTTTTATTGTTGGGATCAATTTAAGGCATCTACCTTGGCATTTGGGCTATCTTCTTGGTCTGCATTTTGACTACACCTCACATGTGGTGGAAAAGGTTACTTTGTGGACACATATAACAACCTCTAGTGGAGCACACCTCTTGGGAGGTTCATCTTGATTATTTTATTCACTTTTGACATGGTCTATCTACATTTTAGAGGAGGGTACATGCGTGCCATTGAAGTCTTATAGTGATATCTTGTACATGTCACAAAGGTCCACCATTTTGAATATTTGTTTGAATTAGGAGGTTAGAGAGTATTGGATTGTTTATTGATCCCCATAATATATCTAAGGGTTTATTATTATCTTATTATGGATTTAGTTGAGCTCAAATCCTATATATTTGAGGCTCCTCCACTTGTAATGGTTGTTGAAAGTGCTCATACTCTTGGAAATACTATTGTCCAATATCTCTCTTAAGCGTTATGAATGAATAAAAGTGCTTCTTCTTGCATGTGAAGTGATTTGGTTAAGACAATTGCAGATTGATTGTAATGCCAACACACTTTAACATGGATTTCATAAATTACTTTTCATATCATTTAAAAAATATTACTTTTCATAATTTTTTATTTAATAAAATGATATATATTATTTTAATTAACTTTTTTTTTTAATAATGTAGTGTTAAGTAATGTATATGAAACATCTCTCCATACTAAGTTGTGCATTGTTCCTATATGTGAAACAATAAACTCGGACCATATTGGGGTTGGAGAGATAAAGAGTAATTATAAAATTTTAGGGCTTAGGAAGAGGTTTTGTTCACCACCACAGAGAAGAAGAGATAAGGAGTGTAGTGATCAAGATGCAGCAATCCAGCCATGGGAAAGAAGAAGAGCTTCGTCAACAAGAAGATCTCTGCAACATTTTGTCTGGTTTGCAGAGATTCATCATCAACGTTCTCTGATCCATATGTATTTTTATGCGATGGCGACAGGGTTTTCACGCGGGTTAGCGATGGCACAAACTATGTTCCGGGCTTCACAGGCGATGACCCTCACGCCAATTCAAAAGGGGAAGAAACCAACTCCATCTTCGCAAACACCGATGAAGATCCTGACGTGGAACCTAATGTCAAGCCCAAGAAAGATAAATATAAAGGTAGTCATCCAAAGCCCTATGAATCGAACAATGGGAAAGGACAAGGCCCTCTGCCTGATAATATCAGAAAAGAAATCATAGAGCTCGGTTTTCCTGACGATGGCTACAATTATCGTACGCCTTTGAGGGAAATTAGGGCTTCCGGAGGGGGATCTGCGTTTGTGTTTGTTCCTTGTAGGAAACCCAAGTTGGAATCCATACCAGCATATGTTAAGGTAATCCAGATGACTTTTTTTGTGTTGGGTAGAAAAAAATAATTTAATTATTTTTTTACTGGAACAGAGACTTTTGCATTACTCCATTAAAAGGGAAGATGGAAGGTGTCTAGTTGAAACAATTAAATCAAGTCTGATTCAGAGCTATCATTGTTGTCTCTAATTTCTTGTAGATTTTTGGTGGACATATTGTCCTCATTAGAACAAACAAAAAACTTACGTTTGCTGACTGTTTAGACAAAAAATATTCATACTTTGATTCCTCAGGCGTTGTTTGGTTCTTTACCTACTTCCCTTGACCTGGAATCCTTGTCCGTCATGTTTCATTCTAGACCAAGATCAGCTCTCCTGCAGGAGTTCCCTTAGCTAGACACTTTAGGAGTTGATACCGAGAGCTCTACCGATTCGAACGAAACGAACTGCTCTAACCTCTCTCTCTAGTCTAAGCTCTATACATAAGAAACATATTGATGGCCCAGTTATGTTTTTTTTCTGAAAATTCCCAATTGAGTTCTCACAAACTTGGTTGGCCACAGGCTCAGAACTGGCTTTGAACATTTCAGAATATCCCTCCTAAACAATGTAGATACCTCCTGTCCTTCCCCAAACTCTCTCATCAACCTGGGAATTAGAGCCATTCCTCTCATTCTGATATGCAGGGATTTCCAGTTCTCTTCAATATCTCTTGGAATGGGTTATGGAGGTGACCAACTTTGCCAACTGCCTTCTGAGTTCTGACTAGTTATATCTGCAAGCGATCCGACACCCCTTCCCCTCAAGCTGGTCGAGGATGTGTGCCATTTCAGGGAGGCCTCCCAGAGGGGAATTCCTTAAAAATCTTATATTTCATCCTAATTTCAAAGCCATTGCCTATAAGTTGTGATAAGGAAGCTTTGATCACATGTAGATAATTTTTAACATGTTTCCAAATCAAAGCTATGAATTCTTTTGATAGGTGTTTCAAGACATCTTCTGTTAGTTGTTGGAAATTATTTCTTCACCAGAATCTCCTTCCACACCCTGTTTTTTCCCAATGCCTAGATCGAAATGATCTTGTTGCCCATGGTTGAGTTCATGTTTACTGGGCACCTTATCCGTAATCCTCCTAGAGACATTGGATGAAGTACTCTTTCCCATTTATCTAGATCAATTTTTATAGTTACCCATGTATGTAGTTAACATACGCTTGAACCCAGCAAACTAGTATTCTAATTCTCAAACTTTGTCCTAGCATTTGATGGAAGCGTACAATCTTCTAAAAGTGATCCAACTTGAGCCCCTTTCATATATGCATCACATGCACGAAGAATACAGTGACCACGTTTTTTAAAATGCTCTTTAACAAACATTTCAAAATGTTGCACAGACAATAATCGGTGGATTTAAAATGTTTCCAGAAAAAAGTTCAACAAGATAATTAGAAATGAAAATCTTCCCAAAATTCTACCTTCGGGGTCCTATGTAGTATATACAACATTGACTTGCACGATAGGAGAAATGAGTTTTCATTGTATGCTAAAGAGTTCTTCTCCCCTTCAGCTGAACCAATCTGTTTGTCATATCCAGCTTCATTAAAGTAAGGCTTAGAATTTAGTACCAGTCCCTGAATGGAAACAAGGACTTGTAGAATGCTTGATGATGTTGGGTCCCAGACTTCATTTCCTCCTCTGCATGTCCATGTGTTTAAGAGACTCAGACAGACTTTCCTAGTCTCATACAGATTTGGATTCAACCGCAACCCACCAGAATGGTAGTATGATAACTACAAGGTTAAAATCCAACATAAGCCATAGGAGTTATCCATATTGAAGCTCAAAACAGAACTTAGATTTCAATTTCACTTTCAAATCAAATAGTTAACAGGTGCTTACAGGTGATACATCAGGATACTCAGATGGAAAATGAATATCAAAGAAGAAAATCCCATCCTGATATGGAGTCCCAGCTGCTCCAACAGTCAAAGCCCTCAGCAAATCCATCCTATCCTCATAGATTCTCACATAAATTGTATCTGTCCAATCAATGCAGAGTTTATATATGCTATAATTAGAACAACCTTTATTTTAACAACCAACACAATAAAGGGCCTAAAATACTGTCTGCATATAATTTTATATGGTTTTATTTTTCTGTGACTACACATCAGAATACGGTATCCTCACGCACAGTTTGGTTACAAGAATAGAACAATTGCTCTCATGCGTATAGTTCTTGGGTTGTTATTTCGAACTAACATAGAGACACTCCATCTAGTAGAAAATTATGATCAATTCAAGCAAATGTTCAAATGCATGGCACTGAATAACTTTTCACTTGTGGATAAAAAGTGAAAATAGGATAAGATAATTTTATTATGTATAATTGACCACAAAAGTAGGCCAGTGAGACTAAACTGTACACCCAGTGCAAATACAGTGTGGGAGTGCAAAAACAATTCCTATATTGATGCTGAAAGCAACAAAGGGAGAAAAAAGAAGAAGCATAACCAAGTGTCTTGGTAAGTTATATAGTAACATTCTATCTGTAAATATCATGACTTCATCTAGCAAAACCAATAGAAAATTCAAAAAGATCTGCATGGCTTAGAAATTACCTGGTAAATTTTTCTCAAGGATGTTCTATTCTTGCTGAACTTTCTTCATCCATTTCCGCTCATTAATATGTTGCAAGATGTTAAAGTATTTCAGTCATACTCCAACATAAAAAATAGCATTGCTTTTGGCAAAAAAACTCACAAAAAGGGATGAGAAAAGCATGCCCTTCATTCAGAAACATGTTCTACTCTATCATGTTCCCTGATTGAGATAAAACACATACATAAATACGAAAGTGCAAAAAGTAAATGAATTGAAACTTAATTTGGAGATGAAACCAAAATGAGAATTGACCAGACATTTCTAGGAACTAAAACCACTAAATTCTAATCAGTAATTGAAACTGCAAGGTAGAAGTTTTCCATGGTAAACATGTCAGGGCCAACATCCAATGTACATTAAAAAATAAAGAATCAATGGGATTCATGCTAAGTGTCCAGGCTAGGAAGAAGTAGAGATTTTATAGCAAGCATTCTTCTTTAATCTAAATTTTGGTTATTTTTCGACTAATTTTGGTTTCCCCGTCATTATTTCTGAAAATTTTCCATTTGGAACATTGTCTTAATGTGCAATGTTTATGTGCTTGTTACCTTAATGTTACTGTTAGAGAATGTTTTAATGAGATCTATGCCAAAATGTATATACACCGCTTTTGAAAAATGAAATTCATGACATACTTTTAACAGGTATATGAGATGTTAAAGTTCCTTATATCTTGCTCATGCTTTGCTAGGCTTTGATGTATCGGCGCAAGTTGTGAAATTAACACATGGAACTCAGATGCGGCAGCCTTCATCTTAGCAACCTAATTATTCAGAGAACTATGGAAATGTAAGTACATTCTCTAATAAAATAGCAAGTAGCCTTTATTCTATTATGAAAGGTAGCTTTATTCTCTAATTTCTTCATTATTGCTATGATATTCTTTAACATAATTACATATTACTACAGTCAAAACTGCGTGAAACGGGGAAAGCTATTTTAGTTTCTGAAAGGGTTTATGTTTCAGAAACAACACTTTTCATAATTTTAGAAACACAGAAATGTCATATGCAGAATATTTTAAAAAAAATTAACTTCAAAAAAATCATAACTATAAACAATTGCGTTTTTTGTTTTTACTGGAATTTCTAGGGCTTGTTTACAGACAAACATGTCATATGTGGATCTCACTTCCTTTGTGTAACCTTTATATTTTCTTTTTTTCCCTTGGCAACACATCATCTCTGGTGTTTTTGGACAAGAAACGTCCTGAAAAGGTTCTTGAGGACTTTTGTGCTAATTTTGGTTTTAGAAATGTTTCTTGGTATAAATGAAGGGGCGAGGGTTTCTAGTGACCTTGTTAAAGTGCCATGTTGGCCTTGATCAAGAAAAATCAAACTTCATTTTCTTACAATCGTTTTCAAATAGACTAGGTTTACCACAAGAAAAACACTTTCCTTTGTCACTTGAGCTAAAGTTTTCCTTTGTTAAAACTTCATGATTGGGATTGCTTTGTCTCCAACTTTCTCTTTTTCCCACTTGTTGGCTAAGGATTTGTCTTCCTTGTCCCGTATGCCTTGTTGCAAAATCATGTTTAGAATTTTCATTTTCATCATAGAACCAATGTATTTCCTCATGCAAAAGAAGTCCTCTTAGCTCATCAAATGTCAAGGGATCAATTCTTCCTAATAGATTGAGACTTGTTGCAAAAGCATGTAAATATCGAGTACATTGTTGAGATCAATGGAGATAAGATCCTATTTTCAATCTTGTCACCTACAAAAATCAATCCATCTTCTTATGTTTTCAAGTTTGGTGAGGTGATCTATGATTGAGTCACCTTCTGTTATCCTCAAACTATATGTTTTTTTTCTCAGAAAATCTTTGCTTCAATAGAAAGCTTCTACGAGGCCTTCAGTGCATCCCAAGATTCTTGAGAGGTTTTTGCATTTTCACATGTGGAAGGCTTCTCTTTGAAACTCTCATGTTGATTATTTCCAAATTTTCCCTTTCTCTATCATCACAGGCTTATTTCCTTTTTGCATTTTGAGGCCTGTGTTCCTTTTCATCAACAATATTCCATAGTTTTCTTACTACTAGAACTTGGCCAGGAATCACAATAGAGCCCATGACATTCTTCGATTGAGCATTGCTAAGTACAAGGCATTGCATGATAGACTTCAAGTTGCCCCTCATTTTCATGTTGGTGACAAAGTTTGGTTTCACTTGGATGGACAACACTTGAAAAATAAGCAACATCACATCAATTTGTTCATGTACAAGACTTTCACCTTCACACAACAAATGGGTCCCATTGCTTTCAAGTTTGATTTTCCACCTTAGCATTGCATCCATGATGTTGGGAATGTTTGCAAGAGCTCAAGCTATATGATCCTCCTTTTTTTATCAAGTTGTCATACTACCCCTTAAAGTCAGTGAAGCAGCCAAATTTCTATCAAGAGTTTTTAACTTACCACTCAAACCCTTCTTGAGGCAAAGTCCTAAAGCTCAACTAAGAGGGATGCAAATGTCACCTCACAAAGCCTCTTCTCACTTTAGGATAGCTTTCCTTCGGCTCAACGGGGTATCCCTAGAATAGGATTTCTAGAACTTATGCAATGAAGTCCCAAGTTAAATGAAGAGTTAGCTCTAGAATTTTAGGAAATTAGATGGATGAGTGGACTGAATACTAGTGTCTTTCCATTGGTCATATGGGGTCTGCTATCCCCCAAATTGCATGGGTACCCACTTGTAATTTTCAATATGGATGAGGTATTGATGGTTTGGAATCTTGGATGGTGTTAACCCCCCATTTTGCATGGGTTTCCACTTGTGTTCTTCATCTAGGGTTGACAATTGATGATGCTTTAGATCATTGATGGATGTGTACTTATAGAAAAACATAAATAAGATCATCTATACATCATCAAAAAAGAGTTTTAAGGACAACTACCAGTGGGATGTTATCCCTGGATTCTTGTTCAAACAGATGACCTTCCTGCACTGTAAGAGCTTATTTCAAAAGATGGTATGCTTTGTGATTGAATTCCCTATAAATGTGGGTACAAGAAACTTCATCAAACTGGGATTTTATCTCCATGATCCTTTCCATTATAGGCCCTAGTGCCAAATTTGTGATTTATTTTTTTTCCATTTTCCCGTCAAAACAAAATCTACTTGCACTTTTAAGTTGGGTGTGTTGAGGTAACAGTGACACCAAACCTTTATTGCCATCTAGGTTGTGATAATGGGTTGAGACTTCTCCCACTCACATACAGTTTGGGTGGTAACACAGTGGAAAAACAATCAGATGTAACAAAACACAGAAATGACAAATTCAGAAAATGAAATGCATATTTAACTTGTACCAAACACCAAAAATCTCAAAGATAAGGTAACCTCCACATTGTTTTCACCTCCCTTATTGATTAGTGATTAATTGTTAGGTCAAATGTTGCCTATAAACACCAACCAAAAACCTAAAAGTTGTTTTTCCTTGTGGTTTATTGAGCCCGCATGTAGAATGCATGGGGATACACAGGGAACACATGTCCAACACACGTCAGATACGTGTCTTCTTTGAATGAGAAAAATGTAATATATTTCATACTTTACAATTGTTTATAAGGTATCCTGGCTGCCCATTTGTGTAGAGGACGCTACCTAAATTTGTATCTATCTATGAAACAGGATATGTCACCCTAACCTCATTCATTCCCTATCTCTGTGTCAGACGCATGGATGCATGGGATACCTTTGTATCATGTGTCCAACGCACATCAAATACGTGTCTTCCAAGGACATGTATAAAATCATGTCTGACACATGATACCCAGGTATCCCACACATCCATATGTATGACACACAGATAGGGTATGCATGAGGGTAGGGTGACATATCATGTTTCGTAGATAGATACAAATCTAGGCAGCACCCTACACACTTGGATAGACAGGATTCCTTATAAACAATTGTAAAGTATGAAATATATTACACCTTTCTCATTCAAATTTTATAGGAGTTCAACTCTGATGTCCCCTAGCCACTCTGCTAATGGAGTCACTATTTGGACTAGGATACCAGCTTGCACCATCCTGAATCTTCTAGGTTTTTGCCCAATTCCTGCCATAAGGTTTAGCATAATAACATATGCATTTCCGGTATTTACAACTA
The DNA here is from genome assembly GCA_027924585.1 of Larix kaempferi. Taxonomy (NCBI): domain Eukaryota; kingdom Viridiplantae; phylum Streptophyta; class Pinopsida; order Pinales; family Pinaceae; genus Larix; species Larix kaempferi. The sequence continues at coordinate 3,844,837 of BSBM01000344.1, read as the reverse complement.
TATAAATTGGGCATCTTCAAAAACTAAATAAAAAAGTGATAAATAAAAAGTTACAGGCAAATTAAACAACATATGAATCCACACAGATGAAGCCAAAAGCTGATATCAACAAGCACAACTAAATATGCAGGTAAAATGATCACAAATTGCAGGTATCGATCAATTTTGTTACTTTGATGGGATTTGAATGGATATTTAGAAACATATAAGAAAGAAAAAAGGAAAAAAAATGAAGCACACACATCAACAAGTGTAGCTTCCATCTCCTCCCTAGTGTAACCCTGAGCATCCTCTACTCCTAACTGCCTCTTATGCTCAGCCTCCCTTGTGCCTTCAATCATGATAGTTAATCTGACCTGTAGCAAAAATACCCAGTGGATATGAACATTAGCATGGCTATATATAATCTGCAGTGATCTTCATTTGAAAATTACTTTACAAAAGAAAGCAGGGCACAAACCTCCCTCTTCTGCTGAATTAATTTTGTAGGTATTAGTTTTTGACACTTTTTTTCTTGTTCCTGATGTCTTGGAACTGATGATTAGATAACATCAACCACTAATTATGCTTAATGAAAACTCCCTTGATTGGATTGTTATTGAAATTCCTTGTTATACCAGTCATCTCTTAGTACAGTACATAGAAATTAGATTTTTGCCCCAGTGTGCCCTTTCATCAGCTATACCATTTGTGCTTGCTTGAAGCATTGGCTCTCAGTTAAGTGGGAGATGGTGAAATGTTTGTATCATATAGGGTATTGATTGCTTGTTAGAGGCTGTTGAATTTTTAATGGCTTCCAAAGTTACCCCAAATAATTGGCTAATTATCAAGATTGATGAGTTTATATAGCAGCTGGCTTCTGGTGAGTCTTTGAACTGAAGTCACTTGTATTCTACAACACAACCTATGAATTCTTTATCTTTGATTATTTGGCTGCCTGACATTATTGTGAATAGATAATATAGATTTATACTTTAGGACTGGTAAAAATCACATGAGACATTCATTCATGGGTTTCCTGGAAACTTTATGTAAGAATTAGAATGCTACCTTTTTCTCCAAGGAAAAAATATCAACTTTATATTTCAAGGAGACAAATGGTTACATTTCACAAGTGAAACAAGACATGTATACAGAAACCATTTATCCTGTTAGTCATAAACAACTATCATCCATTGTCGAACCATCGGATCCTCCCTGTGTCCTACTAGAACCATGTATTTTTCAGAAGCTTCTAAACCATGCTTTGAGAGACTGTTATCCCGCATGTGTTCCCTATATACATGAGTGAAGGAAATGAATTTAAATCTGCCAATTGGAAGCTTTATCTCATCAAGAACTGATTGAAGATAGATATATACCCATTCAATGATCAACTTTGAATCTCCATATACCCAAAGGCTAATCCTTTCTTCGCTGCAATTCTGAACAGAGCTACCAAGGCCTTCATTTCTGCTTAATTATCATAACCCTTCCCATACCCCAACTTTGAAAGAGAAACCAATGGAATGTGAAAGAAACAATGCACTTCCAACTCTACACCTCCCAGGATTTCCTTGACTTGTTCTGTCAATGAATCATCTTGCACTAGATATGTCAATCTGTGATGTCCCTATTTGTCTCAGGTTTATTTTTAGGAGTCTTCCTAATGTCATTATAGATATATTTGATAAAAGAGAAACTTCCAATGGAAAGTAAACTTTATCTTTGAAGAGACAAACAAGGAAAATGATTCATCTTGAATATTGGCCTTCCATGAACAAACCATTGAGCTCCTCAACTGCATCAATATGTCATGTCTACAATAAGAATAACTGCACTATGTTATGAAATGCATATCACATGATTGAAATTTGTGTCTGCAAATTGTATGCAATTTTTTTCAGCATTTTGGTTGTTTTAGTAAGCAATCGAAAAGTTTGGAATTATAGTTTTTATGCCTTGTGAAGATTGCAAAGAACAAGTTTCTTTTGCATGATAATCTGTAGATATTTGAGTACATCTATATATCCTATTACAATCATCTCCTGAACATTCTTATTGTCTTTTCTTAGACTTAAAAATAATGCAATATGGGTGTTAATGTTGCGCATCTCCCTAACTCTTAAAGGGTGCTAGCTCAATGGTAGAGCGCCTACCTTACAAGCAGGAGGTTGGTGGTTCGATTCCTCTCTACCCTATTGATATTGCAATATTGGTATTTTTAATCAAATATATTTTATTATGATTTATTATGGCTATAGAGGTAGCTATAGGGGGGTTCTAAACTGATATTGTAGGTGGCTATGAGGGGGGTTCTAAATTGACCTTGTAGAAAACTATGAGGGGGCTTTTAAACTGCCCCCGTAGCTTGCTATGAGGGGAGTTCTTAACAGCCATTATAGGTGTCTATGAGGGGGGTTTTAAATTGACCTTGTAGGTGGTTACGAGGGGGGTTGTTAACTTCTCCCATAGCTTACGATGAGGGGGGTTTCAAACCGCCTATGTAGGCCTTTACGAGGGGGGTTCCAAATCGCCCCTGTAGGAATCTACAAGGGGGGTTACAAACCGCCCCTATAAGAATCTACGAGGGGGGTTCCAAACCGCACCTATAGTCCTCTACGTGGGGGGTTTCAAACTGCCTCTATAGGCCTCTACGAAGGGGGTTCAAAACCGCCCCTATAAGCCTCTACGAGGGGGGTTCTAAAATGCCCCTATAGGCCTCTACAAGGAGGGTTCCAAACTGCCCCTATATGACTATATGAGGGGGGTTCACAACCACCCCTATAGGCCTCTACGAGGAGGGTTCACAACCGCCCCTATAGGCCTCTACGAGGGGGGTTTGAAACTGCCCCTATAGTCCTCTACGAGGGGGGTTCCAAACCGCCCCTGTAGGTTTATATGAGGGGGCTTATGAGGGGGGTTCACGACCACCCTCGTAGGTCTCTATGAAGGGGGTTCAAAACCGCCCCCGTAGGTCTCTATGAAGGGGTCTACGAGGGGGGTTTAAAACCACCTTCGTTGACCTCTACGAGGGGGGTCACAAACCGCCCTCAAAAGTCACTTTTGGGGGCGGTTCCAATCTCGACAAAAACCACCCTTAAAGGGAAAAACTTTTAACGTCGGTGCCTTTAGGGGTGGTTTTTCCAAAACTTCCCCCAAAGCCAAAACACCCCCCATAGGTCACTTTTGGGGGCAGAAGACAACCCCCCCTAAAGGCCAAAAATGTAGTAGTGCTCCCCTCTATTTTTGTCCGGAAGGAAACTCTGTTAAAAGGATCTTTTTTCTGCTTTAAAGTTGTTTTTGTTGATGATCCTCGAGGCCAAACCCACGTCGTTATAGCACCTAAATCCTTCCCATTTTTGTGTGATTTGTGAGAACCCTATGCCCAATGAGAACTTCTTTTCCTATTAGGCAGACCTCTCGTAAGACTGATAGAGAACAAAGGTTTTTTCTATTTATTCCCGTCGAATCACGACCCAAAAGAGTCGCGTTCTGCGCACATGCAATATGGCCTGTCAGTCGTTTTTCAAGTGTTATGAAAAAGCTTCCTCCCGGTTTTCATTTTATTGCTAAAAGCTGAGCTTGTAGAAAAATCCAAATGGTGTTTCGGGAAAGTTCCTTATCCCGCGGCATCAGCGCTTTGCATGATTATTTTTCCAAGAACCAGTGCTAGTGGAATAATTGAATTTATCGTAAGATATTGTCAAATGCTAGCTAGCAGCGTTCAGTATTGTTTGATTGCATTATTTTTTGAGTCGTTGCATGGGTGTTTTTTGTTTAAATGCTCCTCCTCATTACCATTGTCTCTGAAATATTGTTTAAATTGAAAGCCAACACTCGTACATACTCAATTCCTGCTTAACACCATGAATTTGAATGATGCCACGAATTTGAATGATGTGTTGATTCGCTAATAATGGTTTCTCATGAATTTGTCAACTCCTCATTTCTGTTATCCTCGCCATTGTAGGTTTGACATGCACAGGAGATCTGCCAGGCAGAAGGCTAAGCTTGCCAAATCAGAATCAGACGTAGAAGTCTTGTTGGATACCTCACTCGAGACAATGTTTTGTGATACAAAATATGTCACGGGAGTAACCCCAGGGGTCGCCACCCCAGAATTTCAGTGGGGTGAGTTATACAGATTTGTTAGAGGTTAGAAGTACCCTGAGGCAACCCTATAAGAAACCATGGTCTACTTGAATATCAAGAAGTCTGGCCTTCACAAGGCAGCAACTCGTCCTGATCTTTTTCCATGCTCAAAAGTTATTGGTTGGATAATCCCTCATGTGAAAACTGATACAAGATTCATTAATGACAACACTAGGATGAGCCTCATGTCCTTCGCACTAGAGCATATCATGGCTACCTACAGGTTACCCCAGGCAAGGGCGTGGCTGGACAATGAATGGATACCAAAGCAAACAATAGACCCCTTGGAGTCTGCCAGGAAGATGCTAATAATTGAGAGGTAGATAAGGCAAAGAGGCAATGGAGAGTATGAAAGTGTGCTTCTAAGGACTCATTACAGGCTCATTTCCTTAATGCTGAGTCGAATTTTCGGCATGCCAAATGGAAACGTCTTTAAGCTCGGTTGGGTGCCAGTAATGGTCCATGTAGCCATGTCCAGAACAATCTTCAATTGGGCCGACATAATCTCAGACAGAATGGCCTCACACTTAACTGCTACACAAGGAGGATTGGCCCAGAAGAAAGTTGATTTCTTCGTGTCTTCATATTTGATATATTGCTTATTAAGCAAGCACCCTTTTCCTAATTTGGGTTGTGTTTGGAGCAGAAAGGAGTCCCCTCTCTGTGTAGCTTATCAACTCACATGGGAAAGCAAATACGCGAATCACCACAAACAGATTTGCGAGAAATTCATCATGCCCCTGTATCAACTCATTTTTAAAGAAGAGCCAAATTGCCTGTCCAAAAATGCCATGCCCATCATAGAAGAGTTTGGGGACTATTACTTCTCCCTCGAGGGCACCTATATCTGAATGAGTGGAGGATCTCAACCTCCCTTTTTGTTTCCCCGGTATGTCACATAATTTGTAGTACACAAAGGAGCTATAAGGCAGCTCTTCATCAGTGGGGTCAACAAGATCCTCTGTGAGAGGAAGAAAGGTATGTAACCACCAATGCCCTTGACCATCGGCGCATACAGTCTCCAAAAAGCAAAAGATGGTGAAAAATTTGCTCAAGACTTAGAATTTTTTTCATTTCAGCACCAAGTTCTTTAGAAGGCATGATCCTAATGGCAGAATTGTTGAGCATTGTACCAAAGTCAGAACTTCTTTTGAGTACGCACATTTGTGGGACAAGGATGAAGAATTTTTCTGGAGTGCCAGAAACTTAACTAAGTTGGGAAAACGTTACCACACTAAAAGTGGAGCGATTTCTAACCTAAACCTGTTGGGTTGATCCAAACGGAGCGAGAGGAAGCAACATCACAATCAGAGGAGTCCAGGAGGAAGAAGAAAGACTCGAAGAGGAGCAAGAAGTCAAGCAGCAGCAAGATGCAAAAGCTACTAGGGCTCGACAAGATCAAGAAGCAAAAGCTCTAAAAGATTAAGAGGAGAGGATCCGGTCAGAAGAAGCTACCAAATTGTGGCAAGAAGAGGCCAAAAGAATAAAAAAAGAAGAGGCTGAAAAGTTGCAAGCGATGAGAGAGAAAGCAGAACAAGAAGCAACAGAGCTAGCAGAGAGGCAAGCGAGAGAAGAAGCAGAAGAATCTAATAAATCCATGGAACAAAGCAGGTCTAGCTCACAAACCATGGACTTGGATCTAGCAACAATAAACCAATCAGGGATAGCTAATGAAGGGATTGTCGCCACTGAAGAGTTGTCACTTACCCCATACACTCCATGAAAGCAACGCCAAGTGGCCAACCTGGATTCCATTTATTTTAATAAAAGGAATAAGGTTATTGTAGACAGATCAGAGAAGAAAATGAAAATTGGGGAGGACCGATACGAGATCAGAGTATCAGAAACTCCACTTGTTCAAGGGACTAGAATCGACAATGTGTTCATGGCAGCATGTAGTGTGGCTTCGACACAGGCAAGTAAAGATAATGTTGACCATCTGGTGGAAGAGGTTAATAAGTACAGGGAAATCTGCTTCAAAGTAAAAAGTAACATGCAGAAAGAGGTGTTAGAAGGAAATGAGTTAAGGTTGAAGTACAAAGAACTTGAAGAGGAAAAGAAAGAAGCAACCTTGCAAACCCTTCAGCTCGAAAATGAAAAGAGCACACTAGAGATGCAGTTGGAAATGTCAGAAAGCGAGAAGAAAGACCTGAAGGATCGCGTAGGAGAACTGGAGAATCTCGAAGCCAACAACATGCAGCTAAATAAATCCTTCAAGCCTCAGCTTGACAGGCTGATGCGGGAGAAAGAGCAGCTATTAGAGCAGCTCAAGGTTGCAAATGAGAAGCGAGACTTGACCGCATTTCATGAACAAGCGTGCGAGATGCAGAGGAAAGTTTATCAATCACTGGTACTAATTTCAGGAGAGATATGCAGGGTGAAATAAATGATAACAAGGATGACAACCATTGAAGTCGAGGCATTGAAGCTAAAAAAGAAGTATGTGCATCACTTAGAAGAGATGAATAAACAATTTGAATGGAGAGAAGAGAAATCTGGCTTCCCAACGCACCTACGGGTAAAGACCACCGATGAATTGGACTTAGATTGTGGACTCCTCGAGTTCTGTAGAGATTGTGGCGCAAAGCTAAGTGCTGAAATCAGAAAGACTGTCAAGAGTTGTCACACATTCTATTCAAAAATCGTGGAAACCTTTGGGAAATATAACATGATCTTACCTCAATCTATCTATGAATTTCCTGAAAGAGAGCAGCGTTTAGTAGATCTACAGAGCGAGCTGAATGTTGAAACAGAATACATCAATAAGATAGATGTCCTAAACCTCGATGACCTCCACTGGTTCATTGGGAAAACCTCTATCCATGCCTATTTTCTGGAAAGGATCACCGAAGCAGCAGTGACAGGAGCAGCCAGCGTTAAATCAGATCTGCGCAACCATGAAATAGCATTGAAAATGACGATCTCTGCACGGAGTAATACCCTCATGCGGGAAATCAACCAGTGGGCCAACTATATTGAGAGTGTAGACAACCCAGCTGAAGCAAGAAAAGTAGCTAATGCGGGCATGCCTATTGAAGTGGATGCCTCGACGGAAATAGAAGGATCGGTGGGGCCGTTAGAGCCATCTGGAATTTAACTTTGTTTCTATTCTAGTTTTGTAAAAGATAGCTGGAGTGTATTTTATTGTATAAATATTTTGTAAAAGGATAGCTGGAAATTGTTTTGTCTCTTTAGGCACTAGAAGACAAAATTTTGTCTTTCCCTAGGGTTAGGTTTTGGGAAGAGACAAATTTGTAAAATCTATAAATATAGAGACAGAAGAGAAGAGAAGGACTTTTGGCAGGTGAAAGGACAGACTAATTTTGTACGTGAATTACTTTGCTACATTAATGAAGGAAACTCTATTTCGCCTAAAGGAAGCCTGCATGGAGTTTTGTTATGGGAATGTCTGAATGTTGGCCGAATTACTTCTGCATTATTCATACATTGGTTGTGAGATCGTTCTTAACCATCTGAATTATTTCTCTGTTATGAATGCTTTCACTCTCCTATGCAAAATTTCTGTGTAAAATGGGTAATAGAATGTTTATCTCTGTCAAAGCTACCTTTGATAATCTTTTATTTTCTGTTGTAAATGCTTCTATTCAATGAAACAGCTATCTATGAGATTCTTGGTTGCAATTCCAGTTTATTACTCATTCTTTAAATTTGCTCCTTACGAGGATAGATTAAATTTGCTTAAATAGTTTTAGAATAGATTTGTTAACTGCATGCATTTAGATTACAGCACTTGCATCTCATCTTTAAAATAAACTACATAAACGGTGGATCGGGCCGCAACCGGTGAAAAGGAAAACAAATTTTTAAATCTTACACAGCATCCGAGCCATTGACCGGACAGATTCCCCACACCAAACGGTGAGCGATCTAATTGGGCTTGATTACCGGGGAGAATCCTTTGCTGATTGATGCTACGATTTTCGGGGCATCAACAGTTTTTGGCGCTAGAAGGAGGGCCACTAGTGCATGGCTGGCAAAGGATATCCTTTCGTTAGAAGAAATCCCACTGAAGACCCGCTTGAAACAGCTATCCCAGACAATTTAGATCTAGAATTAATAAATCAAGAAGATCCCAATTCTGAGATCGAACAGCAAGAAACGTTGTATGTTGTTCCTTTGGAGAAAGTAGCCGATTTAAGAAGACATACCCGTGCGTATGTTAGGAAACTTGGTGGTTTAAATGCAATTCCCTTACTCCCTAGAAGAATATCCCCTAGAAGGGAAACGCAGTATACAAGAGATTTAGTTCTTGTTCAAAATTTAGAAGAGTTGGTAGATCTATCTTTGGAAGAAATCACAGAGCCTCTTGTGGAAATCAGATTTGAAAATCCTTCGAACCTTGAAGAACCACATACCCCACGTAATTCTCCACATAACACTCTACCAAATTCTCCACGTAGATCCATGGCTGTGCCAACATGGAGAGCAAGAGGGGCGTTGAATTTAGCTGGGCCATTCTATGATCTGCCCAAGAATCCAGAGAAGGTTTTGCCTAAATATGATCCTGGGAAAGGTATTTCTGTTGAAGATTATCTTAAGATTTTCTACTTGGCTTTAAGTCTTTTAAATGTGCAACACGAATATGTAGTCTATAGGATTTTTCCTTACACTTTCGAGCCCAAAGTGTCTTCCTGGTACTTTAGTTTGCAAGCTAGTGCAATATCTAACTGGAAAGATTTCGAGAAATGCTTCTTGAAAAAGTATGGAAATCATAAAACAGTAGCTACACTCATGAAAGAATTGTTGTCCATGAGAATGGAAAAGAAAGAGAAGGTCCAAGAATTTAATCAAAGATTCACTACATTGTTGAATAATTTTAGTGATGCGGCAAGACCCGCTGAAGACTCTTTAGTTGAATATTATACAACAGCGCTTGACCCTCCATAGTAATGTCTGTTAAAAGGACAAAGAAAACTACTTTGACAGAAAACTTCAAAGAAGCCAAGAAGGTAGAAGAAGAGGCAGACAGCATTACTAAACATTCTCTCGATCTGGAAAAAAAACCAGCAGCTGTTAAGAAGCCACTTTTGCTAACCAGAAATAAAGAGCCATCAACAGATATGGAAAATATGGTCAAAATGATGCAAAAACTTTCTAATAAAATTATCGATCTGGAGAAAGATAAGACAACTAGCACTTCCAGGCAACCATTCAAACCTTTCTATAAGAAAAGGGAAGAAAGTGGACAGCCACTCCCACCTGTAAACAATTATGTTGTGCTATATTTAAATGAAGTTGGCATGGACCATTTCTGTACCTTCCATCAAGAACAGCACTCAGAAAAAAGTTGTCCACAATGGATACATTCAATGAGCATAGTGATGAATCAAATGTTAGATTCGCGGACAGTAGATCAGAAAGATCCTGCAGAAGAGCAGACCTTTGAAAAGGAAGAACCCGCTCCCGACACCACAATGGTCCTATGGGATTGGGCACCTGTGCAAGAGCCTTCTTTCGAAGATCTAGCTGACGAAGTTCAGACTGCAGCAATTAATGTCACCACTAGAAGTAAAGGCCCGGTGCTTGATCAAACTATTGAGGCACCCAAAACCAAGGTTGCAAAAGAAATACCCAAAAGAAACATAACTGTCATCCCGCTGTAGCCTAAGGCAAACCCAACACCTACAAAAGAACCAAGTGCAGAAATAACCAAACAACCAAAAGTTACTTTGAACAAAATAGAAAACCAACCAAAAGTTTCAAAAGAATGTGATATGGGATATGATATAATCGAAGACATTAAGAAGGCAAAAGCGAATGTCTCTATATTTGATATGTGTAGTTTGCCCCAGCAGTGAAAGAAGTTGATGGAAGCTTTTGACCCCCAAACTAGTACTTCGGTAGAAAACACGAAAGATAACCCCGAGATAAACAAAGCTAGCATTGGCGGGAAATCTCGATCACAGACTTTGCCTTTTCTGTAGACTTTTGAAATTTTTAATCATAATGTGCATAACTGTTTGGTAGATTTTGGAGCTTCTTCGAATGTCATGCCACTGTCAATTTGCAAACGGATTAATGGGAAACCAATCCCATCCCTATCTCAGATCATACAGTTAGATAGAACTGTTGTTAAAGTCATTGTGGAAATGAAAGATGTGTTTATTAGGTTGTCAGTATATCCCAGAGTGTGTCAATTTGTCGATATAATGGTAGTTGATATTCTGGAAGCTTATGCTTTGATATTGAGCAGGGACTGGTCTACGAAACTAAATGGTTACTTTGCAACAGACTGGTCTCATTTGTGGTTGCCTTATCAGAACAAACAAAACCAGATTAAAATACTGAGAGAACCCCACATGAAACAGAATGTAACTCAGTTAGAGGAAAAGAATGAAATTGTAGCTTTCTCATCTTCAGTTTTGGGAAATTATTTCTTAGAGATTGAACCAGGTAATTATCAATCGGAAGATGTTAGCCATGACTCAGATGAACAGTCTGATCTCCTTCAGTTTTCTCAAACTAATGATATTGATTGTAACATAGTAGGATTAGTTACTGACTTAGGTAGTAATGATACTAACTTAGTTAGAGCAGAAAATGTTTTGTGGGTTCTATACTTTGACGGTTCCAAGACTCAAGAAGGATCCGGAGCTGGTTGTGTTTTAATTGATCCTGAAACCAATAAACACTTTTTATCTTGTAGACTAGAGCTCGAATGCACTAATAATACTGTTGAATATGAAGCTCTGGTCCATGGGTTGAAGAAAGCTATTAGTTTAAATGTTAAATATTTGAAAGTCTTTGGTGATTCAGAGATAGTTGTCAGGAAAGTGAGAGATACAATTCACTGCCTTTCAACGCACTTAAAAAGTTATCAGTCAAAGGTTTGGAATTTGAATATTATACAACAGCGTTTGACCCTCCCATAGTAATGTCTGTTAAAAGGACAAAGAAAACTACTTTGACAGAAAACTTCAAAGAAGCCAAGAAGGTAGAAGAAGAGGCAGACAGCATTGCTAAACATTCTCTCGATCTGGAAAAAAAACCAGCAGCTGTTAAGAAGCCACTTTTGCTAACCAGAAATAAAGAGCCATCAACAGATATGGAAAATATGGTCAAAATGATGCAAAAACTTTCTAATAAAATTATCGATCTGGAGAAAGATAAGACAACTAGCACTTCCAGGCAACCATTCAAACCTTTCTATAAGAAAAGGGAAGAAAGTGGACAGCCACTCCCACCTGTAAACAATTATGTTGTGCTATATTTAAATGAAGTTGGCATGGACCATTTCTGTACCTTCCATCAAGAACAGCACTCAGAAAAAAGTTGTCCACAATGGATACATTCAATGAGCATAGTGATGAATCAAATGTTAGATTCGCAGACAGTAGATCAGAAAGATCCTGCAGAAGAGCAGACCTTTGAAAAGGAAGAACCCGCTCCCGACACCACAATGGTCCTATGGGATTGGGCACCTGTGCAAGAGCCTTCTTTCGAAGATCTAGCTGACGAAGTTCAGACTGCAGCAATTAATGTCACCACTAGAAGTAAAGGCCCGGTGCTTGATCAAACTATTGAGGCACCCAAAACCAAGGTTGCAAAAGAAATACCCAAAAGAAACATAACTGTCATCCCGCTGTAGCCTAAGGCAAACCCAACACCTACAAAAGAACCAAGTGCAGAAATAACCAAACAACCAAAAGTTACTTTGAACAAAATAGAAAACCAACCAAAAGTTTCAAAAGAATGTGATATGGGATATGATATAATCGAAGACATTAAGAAGGCAAAAGCGAATGTCTCTATATTTGATATGTGTAGTTTGCCCCAGCAGTGAAAGAAGTTGATGGAAGCTTTTGACCCCCAAACTAGTACTTCGGTAGAAAACACGAAAGATAACCCCGAGATAAACAAAGCTAGCATTGGCGGGAAATCTCGATCACAGACTTTGCCTTTTCTGTTGACTTTTGAAATTTTTAATCATAATGTGCATAACTGTTTGGTAGATTTTGGAGCTTCTTCGAATGTCATGCCACTGTCAATTTGCAAACGGATTAATGGGAAACCAATCCCATCCCTATCTCAGATCATACAGTTAGATAGAACTGTTGTTAAAGTCATTGTGGAAATGAAAGATGTGTTTATTAGGTTGTCAGTATATCCCAGAGTGTGTCAATTTGTCGATATAATGGTAGTTGATATTCTGGAAGCTTATGCTTTGATATTGAGCAGGGACTGGTCTACGAAACTAAATGGTTACTTTGCAACAGACTGGTCTCATTTGTGGTTGCCTTATCAGAACAAACAAAACCAGATTAAAATACTGAGAGAACCCCACATGAAACAGAATGTAACTCAGTTAGAGGAAAAGAATGAAATTGTAGCTTTCTCATCTTCAGTTTTGGGAAATTATTTCTTAGAGATTGAACCGGGTAATTATCAATCGGAAGATGTTAGCCATGACTCAGATGAACAGTCTGATCTCCTTCAGTTTTCTCAAACTAATGATATTGATTGTAACATAGTAGGATTAGTTACTGACTTAGGTAGTAATGATACTAACTTAGTTAGAGCAGAAAATGTTTTGTGGGTTCTATACTTTGACGGTTCCAAGACTCAAGAAGGATCCGGAGCTGGTTGTGTTTTAATTGATCCTGAAACCAATAAACACTTTTTATCTTGTAGACTAGAGCTCGAATGCACTAATAATACTGTTGAATATGAAGCTCTGGTCCATGGGTTGAAGAAAGCTATTAGTTTAAATGTTAAATATTTGAAAGTCTTTGGTGATTCAGAGATAGTTGTCAGGCAAGTGAGAGATACAATTCACTGCCTTTCAACGCACTTAAAAGGTTATCAGTCAAAGGTTTGGAATTTGATTTCATGTTTTGATGATTTTAACATTAATTCCAGTCCTAGATTAAGAAATGTTGCAGCTGATTTGTTAGCTACCTCTGCTTCCAGATTAGTGCCTACTAATAACAAGTGTTGTATTGAATTGGTTTTCAGGCCATCTGTTCTGGGCAACATTACAAATCTTAGGGTATTTGATGATGATGATCAGATCATAAACTTCTTAACAAATGAAGATGTTTTCCAAGAATCCATAATAGACGAAGAGAAGCATGATTCAGATCTGCAAAGCAAAGATGCAGTCAAAGGAAATTTCATGCCCAAGGGAGTGAGATCTCTTAAAAGTTTGTTCGATCTACAGAACAAATTCAAAAGACCAGCAAATGTTAAAACTCATAGCTCCTCTATGCAGCATGAATTGGTAAATCTTTGTACAGAAGCAGAACCAAAGTATGTCAATCTTGGTAAATGTTGCTCGCTAGGCGAGAGAGATAAGTTCATCAGACTTTTTCAGCAGTATAAAGATGTCTTTGCATGGACTTACAAGGATCTGAAAACATATGATACCAGCATTATTCACCACATAATAACAATGAAGGCAGGCATTAAACCATTTTGGTAGCAATTAAGGAGAATGCATCTGACTCTTGAGCATTTGATACAAAAAGAGTTGAAGAAGTTGTTGGATGCAAAGATTATTTTTAAGGTTCGACATTCTGAATGGGTCGCCAACCTAGTTCCCATGAGGAAGAAGTCAGGAGAGACAATATTGTGTGTGGATTTTCGGAACTTAAATAAAGATTCTGATAAAGATAACTACCCTGTGCCTCCAATGGAGCAAATTTTACAGATGGTGTCAGGATCAGAGTTAGTCTCTCTGCTAGATGGTTTTTCTGGCTATAATCAGGTGCTAGTAGCAGAAGAGGACAGACTCAAAACCACTTTTCGTACAAAGTGGGGAACCTTTGCATATGCAGGATGCCATTTGGTCTAATTAATGCAGGAGCTACTTTCCAACGGGCTATGGACACTGCTTTTCGAGTATTGTTCGATCATTGTGTTGTATTCTATCTGGATGATGTGACAGTTTTCTCAAAGAAGAGAGAAGATCGTGTTTTCCACTTGAAGTATATTTTTTATCGCTGTAGGAAATATGGTATTTCGTTAAATCCCAAGAAAAGTGTTTTTGTTGTTCTTGAGGGCAAGCTCTTGGGTCATATCATTTCAAAGAAGGGAATCTCAATAGATCAAAAGAGAGTGCAAGCTATGAATCAAATTCCCATGCCCCACAGCAAAAACTCTATGCAATCATTTATGGGCACCATTAATTTTGTTCCAAGGCTCATTCCTGATTTCGCTCATACCGTTAAACCTTTGCAGCAAATGATAAAGCAGAGTGTACAGTTCAAATGGACTGACTTTGAGAAAGTGGCGTTTAAAGAGATCGAAGCTGCCATAGCTAATGCACCTTCTTTAAGGAGTCCAAACTTCGATAAGGATTTCATTATGTACACCTTTGCTTCCGATGACTCTTTCGCAGCTGTGCTCACGCAAAAGTTAGAATCAGGAGACATATACCCAATTTCCTTTATGAGCACTGGTCTGCAGGGCGCTGAACTGAACTACCCCGTTGTAGAAAAACAAGCATATGTCGTATTCAAAGCGATAAAGCAGTTCAGGCCATATATTCTAAAGAACAGAACTAAAGTCATAGTTCCTCACCCCGCCGTCTGATGTCTTTTCGTTCAGAAAAAATTGGGAGAACAGAGAGGAAACTGGGTCACTGCTCTTCAAGAGTATGATTTGGAATTCAAACCCGCCACCATCATCAAGGGTCAAGGGTTATGTAAATTACTCACTGAACATCTAGTTGATGAAGAGTTGAATTGGGAGAATGAAGCAGAACTGAATATGGTTGAGGTGTGTCCCATTTTCACAGCTCCTGAAGCTTGGTATAGGGACCTAGTGCATTATTTGCAACAAGGATATTTTCCAGAACACTGGGGTTCTAAGCAAAGAAGAGCACTACATCTGAAATCAGCAGCCTATCAAATCATTGATGGGATACTCTTTAGAAGAAATTATGATGGGATTTTCCTTAGATGTCTAGAGAAAGAATATGCTGATAACGTTGTCAAAGAATTGCACGATGGCCCTGCCGGGGAACATTATTCCGGAGACACCACAGCTCATAAAATTCTCAAAGTCGGGTACTATTGGTCCACCGTATTAAGAGATGCTCATGCTTATGCCCGGAAATGTGATGTATGCCAAAGAAGGGCTGGGAAATTGCCAAAAGAAGCAGGACCTTTACAGCCAGTCATTATCTCTGAACCATTCGAGCAATGGGGCATATAGATGTTATTGGAGAAATAAACCTGAATTCTTCGCTGCAACATCGATATATATCTTGACAGCTACGAATTATTTTACGAGATGGACGGAAGCCGCTCCACTGCGCAAAATAAACAAAGACGTAATTATCAGATTCCTGGAATAAAACATCATAACCAGGTTTGGGGTTCCAATTTCCCTAGTCTTTGATAATGAAACTTATTTTTCATCTTTGAAGATAAATGAATTTGTTTATGAGAAAGGAATTAAATTACATTATTCATCCAATTACTATCCCCAAGGAAATGGATTAGTTGAGTCTGCCAATAAGAATCTCATTCGAATTCTTAAGAAAAATGTGATTGAAAATCAGAGAAGTTGGCATACATCCCTCCCAAATGCTTTATGGGAAGACAGTCACCCCAAAGAATGCCTTAGGAGTTTCCCCTTTCACCCTAGTCTACGGTAAGGAAGCCATCCTCCCTCCGAATATCTTACTCCCATCCTTGCAATTGGCCCAAGCCTCTCGAGGTTCTAGCAGTCAAGTCCTACAATCAAGAATTGATACCCTACTGAAGCTTGAAGAATCTCGGCTTAAAGCCAAAGACAGGTTCCACCAACACCAAGACATGGTCAAAAGGTGGTTTGATAAGTGGAAATCTGGAAAGAGAAGTTTCGAAGTAGGTGATTTAGTTCTGAAATGGGACCATCCACATGATGGTAAGGGAATGCACACAAAGTTTCAACACTTATGGGTTGGCCCTTATCAAATTTTTGAAAAATTGGGCCCATCGACATATAAGCTGAAAGACTTGCAAGGAGAGGAATTGAACCTCCCTCTCAACGGCCTCACTTTAAAGCAGTACTTCACATAGTCCCATAAGTACTTTTGTACATAAATAAGTGATGTTGTTTCTTTTCTTGTTTTTTCTGTTTTGTTGTTTTTATGCGGTTTAAGTAGTTTGGTTTGATTTTGTACCTTGTTCTCTGCTCAAGTTTTCTCTATTTTGTTTTGTTAATAAAGCCTATCCCAACTCCTGGGTTAGCTATGAGATAGGACTCCGAACAAATCTCAAAATCTTGAAAGGCAGAATTTCACTTATAAAGGAAATGTATCTTCGTGACTTTGCTTTCACTGAATGGCCTTTAGGAATGAAGAGATCCTTTTTTGTTTGGTCAAAATAACCCCGATTAAATAACTGAGATTTAGCATTTATTTCTCACTATCTTGGGGCTCCATTCACTTTAACATTAATGCCTATCTCAGGAAGTTCACTGTGATGGACCCATGGAAAGGAAGCATGTCTCGTAGATGTATGGTATTTAAAATGATCCCATGCTACAAATAAAATCCCAAAGAGATTATATCAAAGAATCTATTTTCCATAAATTATTTCCTCAATTAAAGCACGACTGAGAGAAGCAAAAAGTGTTCAATCAAGGAAGTTGTTCAAATAATTCAGCCCAGCAAGGATAGCTGGAAATTGTTTTGTCTCTTTAGGCACTAGAAGACAAAATTTTGTGTTTCCCTAGGGTTAGGTTTTGGGAAGAGACAATTTTGTAAAATCTATAAATATAGAGACAAAATAGAAGAGAAGGACTTTTGGCAGGTGAAAGGACAGACTAATTTCGTACGTGAATTACTTTGCTACATTCATGAAGGAAGCTCTATTTCGCCTAAAGGAAGCCTGCATGGAGTTTTGTTATGGGAATGTCTGAATGTTGGCCGAATTACTTATGCATTATTCAAACATTGGCTGTGAGATCGTTCTTAACCATCTGAATTATTTCTCTGTTATGAATGATGTCACTCTCCTATGCAAAATTTATTTTTGAAATGGGTAATAGAATGTTTATCTCTATCAAAGCTACCTTTGATAATCTTTTATTTTCTACTGTAAATGCTTCTATTCAATGAAATAGCTATCTGTGAGATTCTTGGTTGCATTTCCAGTTTATTACTCATTCTTTAAATTTTCTCCTTACGAGGGTAGATTAAATTTGCTTAAACAGTTTTTTATTAGATTTGTTTAACTGCATGCATTTAGATTACAACACTTGCATCTCATCTTTAAAATAAAATACATAAACGGTGGATCGGCCCGCAACCGGTGAAAAGGAAAACAAATCTTAAAATCTTACACGGCAGCCGGGCCGTTAACTGGACGGATTCCCCACACCAAATGGTGAGCGATCTAATTGGGCTTGCTTACCGGGGAGAATCCCTTGCTGATTGATGCTACGATTTTCAGGGCATGAACACGATTGATTGGGGCGGTTGCGGTATTAAAAACCTCACATGGTTTGGGATGGATCTTAGACTCAAATGCTTTTGGAGGTGTTTGTTTAGATCTGGCCTCTAGACAGAAGTGATATATGTAAAATATATTAACGGGAGTCTTATAAATTGGATTCGAAGACCTGATAAAAAATGCCGAAATTCCTCTCCTTGTTGGGATGGTTTTTTAAAGGCATATAATTGGCTTAGTACAGGTCTCTCATGGAATGTAGGATATGGCACAAAGATCCGTGTTGGTGTTGATTCCATTTTAGGGCTGGAAGACAACTATCATCTTTCCCCTTACATTCTGGATTATTTAGCTTAATTGGGGTTTCTTACATTACACAAAATCAAGAGACCTTCTTGGCTTCCTCATGCAGACTCATACTGCCTCACAAATAAAGATTTGGGACTTGGTGACAAGTGGGATACGAAATGGAATGGATATATTGGTAAGCTAAATTCAATTGGTTGTAGACTTCATGCAGGGGAAGATACTCTAATTTGGTCCTTAAACAAAAAATCAGGTATTATCATTGCTAAATCTGCCTGCCAAGTGATTGCACGGGACTCTTTATATTTAGCTCCCAAATGGTGGTATAAAAACCTGTGGAAATGGCACATTCCATTGAAAATAAAGTGCTTTTTGTGGCTAACATTTGAGAATTGTCTTAAAACCTGAGATAACCTCATTAAACGAGGTTGGTGTGGACCAAATATTTTCCTCTTATGCAAATGCAATAGGGAGTCTGTTGAACATTTGATGGTTGAATGTAACTTTACTCGTATGGTTTGGGTGAATGTTTGCTCTATTTCCAATATAAATTCTCTATGGGGGGATGATATTTTGAGCAAAATTTATATTGTTGGATGAAAGATTGCAAAGATTTTGCTACTTTACCAGCTTTTATATCTTGGGGCATTTGGTTTTCCATAAATAGATGCATCTTCGAAGATAAGAAACCTGTGTTGGATGATGTTTGTTTCAGAATCAGTATTCTAATTAGGGATTATTTGAAACTTGATGAAACAGGTAAACAGATCAGATAGGTACAACCCCTCATGGATCTTCATTATGCATATGGCTTCTTTGATGGTGTTGCATGTGATGGATTATGTGCGGCGGGTGTGGTGCTTTTTCTCAATATACACATGATTTTAAGTTTCAACTTAATTGTGCCTTTCGTACAAACACAAAGGCATAATTGTTGGGGTTATGGTGTCTTTGTAAAATGGCACATATCTTTGGCATAGACACATTATCTGTGTATGGTGATTCGAAAGTCATCATCAACTGGGCTGGAAAAACATCAAAGATTCAGAGTGTTTCTTTATTGCACTAGAGCAGGTGTGTTGAAGGTTTTGTATCTACTTTCACTTATATAGAATTCATACATATATTCAGGGAATTAAATCAGGATGCAAATGCTCTTTCAAAGAAGGCCTTTTTCTGGTAAAGAAGGCCTTTTCTGGTAAAGAAGGCATAATCATTTGGGAGGAGTTTTTTGATAACTCTCTAATTGAATGTGGTACTATAAACATCTTTTTGTTGTAAGGTGTATTTGTACAAGTTTGCAGGCTATAGGGCTCACAATTTTGTTGAGATGATTTTGTGGTTAGAAACTCATGGGGATATGATATGTCTTCTTTAGAACCGATAGTTCTAGTATTTTCAGTCCTTTGGACAGATTCTCGTTGATGAGGATGTTTAGACAATATCTTGAGAAGATACCTGGTTTTTTGGCATGTACTTTTTGTAACAAAAGTACGTTTTTTTTCTTGCTGAAAAAAAATAGCAGTTGTGTTTCCTCTTTAATTGTATTCAACTAAATTAAATTTTTTCTCTTTACTTGAGTTCAATAAAATTGAATTATTAGTTTATGTGATAAAATATGAAAAATATCCCTTTTATGGAAGTTCACAAAATATTCAATTTAAATTAGTTTGAAAGTCATTTTCTCTCTATTATACCTACCTCCGATAGGCATATAGCAATTAGTTTCCAGCCAATTTATATTGACTTTATATTAGTTTGCAATTTTTCAAAAAATTATACAAAGTTTTCTAAAATCATTTGAAAAATAAATATTAAATCAAATATTGTAAAAAAATAAAAATTTAAAAACATTTATTTTATTTTTTGATTAGTTAAGATGAATGAAATGACAAATTATTATCTAGTTTAAAATACAATTGTTAGAAATAAAATTACAACTTAAATACAAAAAATTACAATTTTTTATAATTAGACATTTGTATATCTGTACTCTACTTTACTAATAACTTTTCATAATGATTTAATTTTTTAATATTAAAACTTCTCTATCATTAATCAATGCACAATTTATTATTGATCAGGCTTCAAATTTGAAGCCTCCAGTGCCCATCAAAGGCCCTTTTACCCGTCATAGAAGGCCAGAGCGAATTTTACTCTACAAATAAAATTTAATTTCATGCAGAGCCCTTCAATAATGAAATTAAGCTAAATTGTGAAAATCTGCAACGAAAGGGCAACTCCAAATTTTTCCCATCCCAGGGTTATCAGTGGTCTGGAGTCACAGAGTTGGACGTCGGTCCCAGCTGGTAGTTGCGAGCTCGGTGACTAGGTGACACGCTGTCAACCTTCATGTGACTGAGTTATGGTGTGAAAGCAATTAATGTTACCACCAAAGCTTGGTCGAGATTGGACTCCAGTCACTCCACAATGCACATAGTACATACGTGTAACGTGGTTACTTGTTGCTGGCATTTGGCAGGTACGATTACCATAGGCCCATTAACCATAGCCCAGGATCCATAATTCCATTGAATTTGACTGTGCCGATGTCACGCTGTGCATAGTGCCATCGGTGTTCAATAGGCCATCAACCATGTGACCGTGGAGTCCGCGGCCCGCCCAGTGAGATCATTCATGCATTATGGGATTGAGAAATGGAAATTGGAATGGAGCGGCGAGCCTGGCTTGAGACGAGTCTTGAGTGACTACTGGATAGTAATATCTACCCACATAGTCTGGAAAACAAATTTATGAAATGCTCGAACCGAGCCAGTGGATCCAGTCGACCGTGTTAGGAATAGCATAACCCCATTTTTCTCCTTAATTGGTCCAAAACCTCTAGCACAGGCATAAGTTTCAGAGGCGGCAAAGGCAAAACTAGCAGGACTTTCAGCACCAGCACCAAAGGCAAGGGCAATTGATAAGCGAGCATTCCTTCCGGTTCCATATCCCTACACGGGTTGAGTTCCAGGTGATGAATGCCATAATTATTAGATCTCTTACCTATTGGCTTGAGGAATGCAGTTCGTTCAACGGTCTTCCTTTATGAAGAAGCCTACATATTTTAATCCATGACGAGCACAAATGCATGAATCCGCCATAATAATTACCAGATTGAGTATATTTTGGAGGTGAGAACTGTCTAATGCAACTTTTGAACAGCCTTACAACATACATATGTGGGTTTTCTCTATTGAAAAGTTATATTTCTGCCTCGGGGTTAAGTAGTTTTCAAGTTTCACATCATTTCAGTCTTGGGTTGTTGGAAAATGGAGAGTTCGGCAAATCTGCATTTTCAATTTGACATTGCAAATGGACAAATGGACAAACAGCTATGACTATACAGAGGTATGCCAAGCAATTTTGTATTTGTTGCTTCAGACACATTTTCAACTATAGTAATCTAGTTAAAAAAACCATTATAGGCAAAATGTAATTTGCATTATTTTGAATCTCGATTCTCAACTCCAATATTTATTCAACCTCAAGATTTATTAATTAGAGAAATACAAATTCTATTAATGATCACTTCCGCTTTCTATTTCTCTGTTGTTCATTTATGAATTGTTTCCCTAAAAAATGCTTTCTCGGTTTTAAAATAAGTTCAAAGAATGCCACTCTTGTATTTACATAGCCTTATGTTTATGCAAAATGCATCATTGCAGATAATATTTTAAACCAAAAAAAAAAAACCCTGAAATCTGGGTTTAATGTGCATCTAGATTCGTCCCCTTCCAACACTATGGATCCCTCTTGACCTATCTTCAGGGATGCTTTGGAGAGTCCATTTCGATTATCTTTCTTATGGACAAGAAGACCTGAATGAAATGGGTAGGAGTCTGTAGAGGGCAATGCAGGGTTCAATCTAATTTTATCCCTTTATAGTCATTTTTTATGGGAATAGCAGTCCAGTTGATCATCCCATCACGTGGCTCTTTCTACCAATGCGTTCATCATTAGGATTTGAAATTTTGAACCCCAATTGTTGGATTTGGTTCAGTCCCCTACATATTTACGATGTTTCCACATAGTTATGGCGATTAATGTCTGTCTCCAAGTCTTGGTATGCAATCTCACACTGCCGCACTTCTTCAATGATCAAGAACAGGATGATTGGCAAATGTCTCATGTAAGATAACACTTGAGTGTACCTTGTATAATAAGGAACTATAAAACGTATGGTACCAGCATTGGCAAGTGAAAGTTTCAATTATTCCTTGATAACAAACACGGTATGTTGTGACTCGTGACTCATGAAAGCAATGGGCAAATGTGCAGTCTTTATGGAGACCACTGAGGTGGAGGATGTGATTCCTCTGTTGCACATTCTTGGACCTTGCACAAGTTGTATGTGATAGGTAGGTACTCTACTCTCTTATCTGAGTCTACTAGTAGCAATAATAGTAATGCTATTTGTAGTTGGTTATGTTAGGATATTCCTATACTCCATCCTAGTCCTACCATCATTTTCATTTTTTTGCATTTCAATCATTCATGCATATTTGCATGCAGTCATGCAATTGCATGCATCCTAGTCATCAGTCCTAGCACCTAGTCCCCATTTTGCTAGCCCCGGGAGCTTCTTTCTGATCATTTCTAGCCCTCCTAGTGCTTAGTGCGCTCTCCTTTCACCTACCACATGAGAAAGGCGCCCTTCTTCACATACCACTCAATTACACTTCAGTTAGTTGGGTTATTTGTGGATCTCTCCTTGATTTGAGGATTGACTGACTTGTTAACTAACTGAAACACTCCGTTGGACCCCCAATGAGACTAGATTGCCTATTTTGACTCCAGTCAGCTCCCCATGCGCCCTCCACTGAGCCTCCTTCACTACATTAGTGCTCCCATGTTCCAGTTACACCTACCACACTCAGTTAGACTCAGTTTGAAACCTGGTTGACCGTTACTTGTGCATTGATGACTCCATTGATCTGATGATGAGGACTCCTAGTGGTGTATTGTTGACACTCCACTGATTATGATGATGACTCCTAGTGCAGATAAGCCATGCCCATGCAGGATAATTCGAATTGCCACCTTGGCATTCGAATCCTCTCCACCATTGTATTATTTATTGTTCATATTATGATTAATGAATTAGTGTGTGATGTTATTCTGCTTCTATCCGAGTTCTACTGTATCATAATTATGTTGCTCCTTTACACTGCATTGACCACTCTTCTTTTATTTTCCTACTTATTCTTAATCTTTCTTGTGAGGTATACATCAGCTCTTAGATCTGTGTGAGGATTTTCACATGGTATCATAGCCTGTTGAGAGTATTGTCTATCTCCATTCCTAAGATTTTTTTGCAGGTTATTATCAAGATTTCAAGTGCAGCAATTGCAACAGTTTCTGTACTTTTGCAGCAGTAGCAGTTGCAGATATTTTCTATTTTTTTTGCAGCTCTTCTCAAATAGCTTCAATGAATCCAGAAGGAATTCCTCCTCTTTCTCCATTCAACTATGATGAGTGGAAACCAAAGATGATAGCACATTGAAGAGACATGGTCTCTTTGATTATTGTTTTGAAAGAGAGTTTGAATCCTCTGAAGAAGGAATGATTGGTTAAATGAAGGTGATAGAGCCTATGCAGCAATGATGTATGCTATGTCTCATTGCATGGTAACCCACTTCCTTTCTGCTGAATCTCCAAAAGAGATATGGGCCCATCTGGATGAAAGATTTGGAAAATAGAATGAAGGGATTGGTCCAAACCATTTCGAGAGCAAGCCCAGTGATGCATTCGCCCTCCTTGATGGTCTCTCTGGTCAAGAATTAGTATCAAACATATCTCATAATGAAGTTGTCCACAAAGAAGAAGAACTTGTAGATTCTACACTCATGCTCTCAATATCTTCTATTTTGAATTTTGTGCCAGCTCGCACTCTAGAAACTACAGATGTTCTTAAATCCTCTCTTACACAAGAGTCTGTTGGTTTGCATAATGATGATATCATGAATGTTTCGGAGGTTAAATCAACAATTGGAGGTAATGCATTCTCTCTCCTTGATCACTCACCTCTTATGTACTACTGTAAGATCATTTGTACATGCTCTTGGAAGTTTATTGAAGATGCAGGGATTTGCCATTCGCTTGGGATAATTTCTCATGCATTTCATGGTTTTGATCTCACCTCTAATGGTTCAAAGGAGATCTCAAGAAACCATTTTTTAAGTCTTGGATATGATTTGGATTCCAAGCAATCACTATCATGTGATGGTTCTTTTGGGCATAATCTCACCTATGATGGTTCAAAGGAGAAAACAAAATACTATCTACACATTCATGGATTTGATCCTACCTCAGCTGATTCGAATCACAAGTTCCAGGATCATCCTCATACCTCTGGATTTGTTCTCATCACATTCGATCTGAAGAGAAAGTACAGGCACATGCTTTTTTAGCATGATCCACTTCTTCCCAAGAAGAATATACCTCCAGACATATGACCAAGTATCACACCTGCTTGAGTTTGGAGCATTTATTTTGGTGTGCCCTGTAGTCTATTTTGAGGGGGGGTATTTTTCCCATGAGTTTTTCCCCATTTCTTTGATTTATGGACTGTCATTTATTATTCATTGTATTGGGTGACCTTTGGTCTCAGTTACCAGGGACTAGGATGGATTAAGGGGGGGTGTTAGGATATTCCTATACTCCATCCTAGTCTTACCAGCATTTTCATTTTTTTTCATTTCAATCATGCATGCATAGTTGCATGCAGTCATGCAATTGCATGCATCCCAGTCATCAATCCCAGCACCTAGTCCCCATTTTTCTAGCCCCAGGAGCTTCTTTTTTATCATTTCTAGCCCTCCTAGTGCTTAGTGCGCCCTCCTTTCACCTACCACATGAGAAAGGCGCCCTTCTTCACCTACCACTCAGTTACACTTCAGTTAGTTGAGTTATTTGTGGATCTCTCCTTGATTTGAGGATTGACTAACTTGTTAACTAACTGAAACACTCCGTTGGACCCCCAGTGAGACTAGATTTCCTATTTTGACTCCAGTCAGCTCCCCATGTGCCCTCCACTGAGCCTCCTTCACTACATTAGTGCTCCCATATGCCAGTTACACCTACCACACTCAGTGAGACTCAGTTTGACACATGGTTGGTCGTTACTTGTGCATTGATGACTCCATTGATCTAATGATGAGGACTCCTAGTGGTGTATTGTTGACACTCCATTAATGATGATGACTCCTAGTGCAGATAAGCCATGCCCATGCAGGCTAATTAGAACTGCCACCTTGGCATTCGAATCGTCTCCACCATTGTATTATTTATTGTTCATATTATGATTAATGAATTAGTGTGTCATGTTATTCTGCTTCTATCTGAGCTTTATTGTATCATAATTATGTTGCTCCTTTACACTGCGTTGACCACTCTTCTTTTATTTTCCTGCTTAATCTTAATATTTCTTGTGAGGTATACATCAACTCTTAGATCTGCTGTGAGGATTTTCACAGGTTGTGGGATGGTTTTATAATCTAAATTTAATTAAAAATCCAATAGAAATCATAGTTATCTCATAAAATGGAATCCGCTATTAGTTATCCCACGTACTTCTGATTTCATTAATGGATAAACCTTGGTTTTAAGATTTTGACTATCTCTAAATCAACCGAAGGATGAGATGAAATTGAAAAAATTGTATGAATGAAGTAAAACTAAACTTTATTTTCAAAATTTAGTGGAATTCAACAAAACTCAGGTATTTTGAATGCCAGTTATCCCTTGTAGTTGCACCTTGCTAATGCTTGTCCCGCCTGCAA
Organism: Larix kaempferi; assembly: GCA_027924585.1. Classification (NCBI taxonomy): domain Eukaryota; kingdom Viridiplantae; phylum Streptophyta; class Pinopsida; order Pinales; family Pinaceae; genus Larix; species Larix kaempferi. The sequence goes on along the minus strand of BSBM01000344.1, from coordinate 3,819,210 downwards.
AGCAAACAAAGGCAAAGTTCTCCATCTCTTTCAAGCTTTGAGAGAACCATTTGCTTTATGCCCATTACGATTCTCTTATCTGGGGAATAGCTTGTAGTATTTTTATGCACATTGAATGAAGAGGGCAATCTCATCTTTTGCGCTTTGCGTCCTTTTCTCTTTTTTCTTTACGTAGATTGGGAATGGCCACTGGCCTGCCTGGTTTGCCGCCGTATGTTTCTCGATATGAACCTCGCCCCCGAGTCTTCCTAGGTTTGACCTTTGTTTTATATCCATGTCTCAATCTAACTCATTAAGCTTTGTTCAAAGTTTACTTTGACCTAAATCATCTACAGTTTGATTAGGGTTAATAATTAAACATCTGAGTTGGTCAATGGCTATCTTTAGGTCAGAAAATTAACTAAATTCCATAAATATAGTTTCGGCTTATAATGGTGCGAAAGAGGAATAAGTTAATTTTGAAGAAAAATATTCAATAATAAGCAAAGTTCAATTATGACCCAAGGTTAGTGCATCGGCACAATGTTAAGGGGGTTTTTCCAATTCTCAATTCATTCAAATTTTCCAACACAATGTTGTTAAGGGTTTTGTCTAATTTTGGAATGATGTTTTGTGCTATAGATGTCTTTAAAATCCTTATGAGAGGTGCTCCTCATTTTGGAATGATGCTTTGTGCTATAGAGGTCTTGAAAATCCATTTCTTCTGGAAGAGGGCTTGACTTGAGTGAGGAGGCAATCTTCGTTGCAAATAGAAAGACTGACAATCCTTCGTGATAAGACAATCTTGGTCCCTCTAAAAACATTTTTCCAAGAGGTTAGGAACATTCTTCAGATAATCCTGCTTTTGACTACCATAGTTAGAAGGCCATTCATTCCCACCGCTAGCTCAATCAACGAGATAGGATAAATTTGAGTGTCAATGAAAGAAGACAAAAAAACATGCGCGTTATATATTTACAAGTGACAAGTGGATTTATTAGGTTTTCATTTACCTCTTCTTCACATCGAGGCATGCATTTATCTTTTTGCTTGAGGGTTCTTCAAAATAGAGTTCAAATCTATTGAAGATGTAGATAACATTCTCTATTTAATTATGCCATGGTTTATGACTTACAAAAGCGTACGCATGAATCACTGGTCTTTTGTTTTACCCCTCCATAGAATCTTGTACTTCTACCCCAATGTGGATTGGTATATGTCCTAATTTCATGAGTCTTAACTTTTAGGGGTACCAGCCACTAGTCTCCATAAAAAATGTTCGGGGGAATATTCATTTATGTTCCACATAAGCATATAATCACAACATATGAGGTTATCTGTACAAGTATACTTCACAAATGGCTGGCCTAAAAGGTAGCTTGGAAGTGGAAGTAGCTATTAGGTTATGAGAAAGTAAACTTTAGATGTAGATCATGCTTTGAGTATGGTGACTTGGAAACCTCCCATCCAAAGAAAAATGTGAGTGAGGAGACTTTTGGAAACCTCCCATCCAAAGAAAAATGTAAGTGAGGAGACTACCAAGCTCTTCCAGAATCCCATTGGAAGAAAACTCAAAAAGTAGGATCGAAGACCCACTTGATGGAAAGGTGCTAAGAATCACTACCATCTAATAGAAGTGGAAGACTCAAAAGAGATGGAATCAAAAGATGAAAAATCAAGTCCTCTCATTAAAATCTACTCTAGATATGAGCAAATTATGAAAAAAAACCCTCTTAGCATCCCTAGAGGATATGCTAAGAATGATGCCACAAGATTAGGAAATCTAGATTGGAAAAAACCTTTGTTTTTAGTTGGAAAGATAATAATACAATGATTATAATAGCCAACATAAAAGTTCATTTCAAAATAGGTAAGATTTAATGTCATGGAAAAGTTAATTTTCTATTTTTTTTCTTTTGTCATATTTCTTTGAACCATTGGCTATGGCAATGATCAATTGGTCAGGACAAGGATCAACAATTTTAAATCTCTAAAGGATGTACAATGTTAGAGGTACACTAGTTTTAGGTGGATACGTTGGCACTGGACAAAAAACATTTTTTTCATTTTTTTCTATTATTGTTAGGGATCTCAAGCCTGACCTCTTTTGGCTCTCAGAACATAGCACTTTTAGTAGTGGAGCTCTTCTCAAAACAATGCTAGACACAAATAACATTTAGTACCCCATGAGGCTACGTAAATCCCCAACTTCATATTATGCACTCAAAAAAGTTGTCAATAGTTCTCAACTACTCTAATCACTTTGGTAGGATAGGAAACAACCATTTCCCGTCACAAATAAATATGCCAAAGAACAATGCAATACAAAAAACCAATAGTCCTAATGGTTATCACTATGTTCACATTAACAAAACAAGAGCACCAATCTCTTTCTAAATGAACTTTTTCCCAATATCATCTTCCATTCCCGGTAAAGGTTCTTCATTCTCCTCCTTTATTTTAGTCTCTCCTCCTCTACACTAACTCTTGAGTAATCCTCCATAAAAGGTATTTGGAAGTGATAAACCATCATGTACATGGTTTACCTCACTAATTATGTGTAAATGTTGAATCACTTTCAACTAACTTAATTAGTCAACTCATCATGTACATGTTCCAACACAAATGAATATGTAATACACTCCATGCAATCACATGTCTTATGATCACTAGAAGTGCATAATCCAATGAAGTTAACATCATCCTCAAAATATTATCTTGGTATCCACAATAATAATAATGTCTCATGATGTATGTAATATCAAAGAAATTAACCATCTATAGCTAGGTGAATAAAGTAGGAAAGTTACAAAATCGGGTGTTACGACTCTTTCCCCTCAAAAAGGTTATTTCCCTCGAGTTGAATTGTCTACAAATAAATAAGGATAAATTCCTTTAATCTTATACTCTAATTCCCATATGTAATCCTCCTCTGAGTATTGTTTCCAATGATCTTTGACCTAGTCAATAATTTTGCTTTGCAGATGTTACAACTTCCTACCTAGTTCCTATGATCATTAGGAACTTGGTATGGAACTCCCTAGTGTCCTTCATGAGGTACATACCTCTCAAGTAATGATACATTAAATACATTATGAATATTCATGATAGAAAACATGGTTCCTTATCCTAGTGCACTACTATTATTATCCTACATTACCTTCCAAATACCCTCTTCTTAATAGGTCATTCCTAGCTTCCTCATCTTATGTGACCTATATGGCTCCAACTACTCCTCCACTTGCTTATATGGCTCCTCACCATTCATTATCCCTGTGACAAAGAAGGATGAAAGGCACTTAGTGGCTAACTATCATGCTCTCAATAAATTCACTATCCAAAACTGATATTCACTAACTTGAAATGATGATATGTGGGACCACCTCAAGAGTGACACACACTTTACCAAACTAGATTTACCTACATGTTACCATCACATTCACATGAATTATGGAGATACATATAAGACAACATTCAAGACAACATTTGGTCTCTATGAACAATTCGTGATGTTCTTTGGTCTCCCCAATACACCGAATACATGTATTGAATGGATCAATGGGATCTTTCATTAATCTCTTAGGCACATTGTAGTAATTTCTTGGGATGACATTCTTATCTTCAATAACACATGGGGTGGACATCTACAACATATCTAACAAGGGATCCACCTTTTGCATCCTTGATAGCTTCAAGCAAAGAACAAGAAATCAGATTTTGGTGAAACATCCATTCATTACCCAGGATTTCTAATTAGGCCATATGGCATTCATCTAGATCCTACCCAAGTGGGCACGCTTTCCTCCAGGATTTCTAATCAGGCCATATGGCATTCATCTAGATCCTACTCAAGTGGGCACACTTTCTTCTTGGATACGACCATCTACAAAAACAACATTCATATAGAGTTAGATCATTCCATTCTCCTAACACGAGGTTTCCAACACCATTTTATCCTCAAGCACATATGAGGTTTCAACCTCATAGATTTTCCTAACTCTATAATACATCAAGTGCTTCAACCTTTTATAACACTAACAATTCCACACCTTCAATTCCCTCTTCATTTCGTTCTCATGCACCTCAAATCAAATTTCGTTATGCATTTTAATGTATTTCCTTATTTCTGAAATGTTCATGTGCATAGATCAAAAGGTCACTTATCAAATCTGCATTACACAACACAATCATCTCCGAAACAATACATATTTTTCCAATTTCCAAAGGTTATGGCATATTTTGAGGATCACCATAATGTTTTTCCTCCAACACCATGTTGAAGGATCACACTACTTTTCCATCCACTCTCTTTTGACACTAAGAGCATCCTTAGGCATTTCAAGAACAATGTTGCACTAGTAGTTCTCTTGGGTTTCACCAATTTATCTAACAACAAACTCACTACCTACTTCTTCATTACTTCTTCATTACTCACTACCTACCTACCAATGTTCCCTGCAAAGTTTTATCCCTTATTTGATTCCTTTGTGAAGTTGTGAAGATTCCAATCTCCCAACAGTCACAAATGTCAATCTCCTCTTCTCCTTCAGGAAATGTTTTGAGCTTCATTGAGGCCATGCACTTAGCATTCAAGCAACATGATCTTCGAATTCATTTTTTCCATAGAATTTTTTTTGCCATATATCAATTTATTTACCAAGCATAGTATTTTTTGCTTGTAGTGTAAGAATATACAACCACTAAACTCTCCTTTTGATCCTCATTCATTCATGCTCTTTACATTTTAGCCTTGGCTTTATTTTTTCTTGTCAAAAAAGATAAGAAGCGTGTTTTCATTCACCATTCCTTGGTTGCATAACATGCTAGCTTCTAGATGAAAATAATTTGATTTAAGGTTCCAACTTGAAGACAAGCAAGCTTGGAATTGCACATGCATTTCCGGTCCTCACTTAACTTGTTTGAAAAAATAATTTTTAGCCCATTTTTTAACTTGAGAATTCCAATCTTAGTTTGCTTGAATCAACATTTTCAGCCTGCTTTTATAAATTAGTGGATGCAGTTTCATGTTTTCTAAAGAGTAGATGTTTCACCTTTCATAATTGGCTTGCTGGGAAATAAAAAAATTCAACCAGTATGTGCAAGATTGAGAATGCAATTCCCAGCCTATTTGGATTGAGAATTAATTATTGTTTTCTATTCCAAAATAATTTTGTTTTAAAATATAACTTGCAATTAAGTTTCTAGTATTTCCCTATGTTACAAGATTACAACACTCATAGCAACCATCAATATAGATCTTAAAACACTTATAACAACCGTCACAGCCCTGGGGTATGATTCATTACAATAGGGTCGCTATACAATCAACCCTTATCTATTGAATATCCACACATAGTAGTTGTATATGTTGCAACCCCTAGGACTTTTAATTTGTTGAAGTTGAAAGTCTTAGAGTGTATGAGAGGAATGATTTTTTTTTATAATAGTTTTCCTTACATGTTTTCCATTTTTAGTGTTTCATATGTTTGGATAGTTATGCAAAAATAAAAATCCATTTGATATTTATTTTAGTATTTTTTTTGTGAAAATGGTTCCAGCTTATAGACTTGTAGATAAATCATACATATTCAAAGACTTATATTTCTCAGCTACATTCACAACTTACAATATTTTGATGGGTTTCTTTGGGGCTCATGAATGAATTTTTTGCTATGTAATTTATTGAGAAACAATGTCTAGAATTGGTCGACCTAAAAAACATGGGAGACAAACAACACTTGATAATGCGTTTAACTTGAGTCGACATGATGCAAATGTTGATTTTGAAATTTATAAGAATATTGAAGAAGAAGGTCATCTAGAAAAGAAAGGCAAAGGAGTAGCTACCAAAATATCATTCAAACATGCATGGAAATTAATGCACAAATGGGCTTATCCGATAATAGGTCCAAATGGTGAAGAGTGCATCAAATGTTTATGGTGTGTTAAATTCAAAGGAGATACACCATTTGCAAAGGAAGGTAGTAGTACAATCCAATTAAGTGGATTAAATGTTCATGCATCATCGGAGGCTCATAAACGTTCAATTCAACTATTGGAATATGAATCAAGACAACCCTGTTTACCCATCTAAAAGCATGTTGAACTTATGTTGGATGTTGAAAAATCTAGAATAGTTAGTGCTATGGAAACTATGTATTTTGTGGCTATAAAGGATTTACCTTTAGAAATGTACAAAGACTTATGTGACCTGCACAGGTATAAGAGAACTCCTAATATGCCATTAACCAATGAATATTCTTCATATATTAATATCACTTCCGGTAAAGAGTTTTTACTTGCAGCAAAAGAGGTTTATTGGGAAAAGTTAAAGGCATAAATTTGTTCTAGCCCTTTTTATTCCATTTTGGTTGATGAAAGCACAGATAAAACAATGGAGCAACACTTGATTGTATATATTACCTCTCTAATGAATGGAGGGAGAGGGTCATGCATGAAAAAATTTATTCAACTTTTGAAAATCAAAGACAGCACTGCACAATCCATGTATGAAGCACTTTCAGGGTTATTATCTGAGATGAAGTTATCAAAACATCAAATGGTGGGTTTTGGGTCAGATTGAGTCTCATCTATGAGAGGTATTCGTGAAGGTTTGGCGGCTAAGTTGCTCTGGGAGGTGCCTCATTTGTTATGTATTCACTGTATAACACATCGTGAGGCCTTAGCTGTAACAGATCCTACAAACTATTCTCCCGAATTTAACTATATTGATAAACTAGCCAATAAAGTATATTCATGTCTAGGAAAATATGCAAAGAGGCATGGACAATTTAAGAGTTTGTTGGACCTATTCCAAATTGACAAGCTGCAAATACTTCAAATTCATCACATCGGATGGCTTTCTAGGGGGCAGGTTATGAACAGGCTTGTTAAAGTCATGGCAGCATTGTTACAAGAATGAAAAATTGATGATGCAAATATGTATGAAATGGGAACACTATTCTTACTGAACTAAATAAATTGAGCCAACGATTTCAAGAGGAACATATTGATATAACATCCATTGGCATGCAATTAGATGTGCTCATTGAACTTCTTCGGAGGAGATTCTTGCGAAACATATTTGGGGTTGGTTCTCAACATGTTTCATATTTCTTGAAGAAATTTGGAGTTTATTGATAATACAGGTGTTTCACATGTCCATTCATTAAGATTTGAACCAATGCCAAATTCACTTGGGACTAGTACTGTGGAAGATTGTATTCACTTAGGAAAAGCATTTATCCAAAAGTTTATTGATTGTCTCAATGACAAGTTTACAGATTTACCTGTGTTCAATGCAGCAAAGTTTTTTAGTCCCCGTTGTTATTTTGAAGAAGAGGATGAAAGAGATTCTAAAACAAAACGATGGTTTTACGTCTATGTGAAAAAATTGATGTTGGAAACTCGCCAATAATTGATACTGAAAAATGTGAAGGTGAAATGGAATGTTTTGTTGTCACTCTACATCGAGCATATCCAAAGAAAAACATGTTTGGAACATGGGATCAATGCAAAGGTGAACCAGAGTGGTGGGATTCTTTTCCAAATTTGATGAAAGTATGGCAGATTGTTCGTATTCTTCCAGCAAGTACTGCTAGTTGTGAAAGTGGATTCTCTAAGTTGAACCGTATAAAAAATGATGACAGATCTAGACTTTGTTTAGAAACCTTAGATACTTTAATGTTTTTATCTCTATCAGCACCTCAGGAGTTGCATGAGGTAGATTGGAATGCAGTTTATGAAACTTAGACAAAAATAAAGTTGCGGCGACCTCTTCCACTAGGTTGAGTAAGTTGATGATGATACAATATTTTAATCAATATTGTGATGTCTATTGTTTTTGTAGTTCGATATAAGAATGCTAACACTATGTAGCAAAAACTATTTTCAATGTGGCTCCATCAAGTTACCATATGTTTAGTAGGACTTGTATCACAATTTTAATAGTTTGTGCAAACATATAAGCATCTTAAGATAGTGGTTTGATATGGAGAGAGTAATTTTGAAATACTGATTTATATTTTTCCAAAATATTATTAGTTTTCAACTGATTTTGTCCATTTCGTCCAATTGATAAAGGTCCCTCTCTGTTCATGGCCATGCTACCTTGTCTTATTTAGCATATATTTTTATTTTTAATGAAAAATCTGTGTCTGGCCTCTTTCATATTTAAGGCACGCCCATGATGCATTTTTATTCAGATTTGTTATTATATTGCTATGATATTCAATCAAAGTCGGCTCTCATCAATTGGGATTAAAATTTTAAGGATCTATATATCATATATGATTGAATTGGGTGTAGATCTCAAAACAACAATCCCAAAGGCTTGAAATTACCAGAAACCTGGATATTATGACCACAAACCCATGAATTTTAGTGGTTCTATAGTGATGTTGTCCCAAAAGAGATAGAAGGATTGGGACATTGAAGGTATTTTTGATAATGAAAAATGTGTGTGGGGATAGATATAGTATATATGGGATTTTAGGCTACCAACATGCAAACTATAACTTCAAACACAATCTTGGATGTGGGGATAGATATCTAGTATATATGGATTTTAGGAAACCAACATGAAACTGTAACTTCAAACACAAACTTTTCTCCTCTGTATCTTATCATTTTGTTATGAAAAGCGGTTGTCATTTCAATTGCATGGGTGGTGTCTCCAACTACTCAAAATTTTAAAAATTAAATCACCATAAAGTCTCTTTTTTTTTAACTAATTGCATTAATTAAGATATCAAATATACGAAGTCTCAGGTATTGGCTAAGCATTATTCCCATATTTAGACATACTTAAGTACTTGATTGAAATGAAATAGTATGAGAAGGAAGTAAGGAACATTATCACATGATTACTGAGTGTGATGAGGATAAGTCATAGGCATAGCCATCAATGCACATGTACAATTTGCTTGCAATATGCAAGATTTTTTTGAAGCAAGACCTATATAAAGGTTAAATTCCACTTTATATAGGTGACCAACTGCCCTCCAATACAACCAATGCAAGCAACATTCACTCTAGCATGATGTTGAAGGCGAGTAATAACAATTGTGTGTCCTCTAAAAAGATAGATGTGAATGATGGAAATGCAAGGTGTGAGTTTAGACAGGGTAGGAATTAGATGTGGTGCGTAGGAAGGAACAAAATGCAGTCTTCCAAGAAATCCTCCAGTGGTGTCTTCCAACAAATGCTCCCAGTTTGTGTTTGAATCTTGATATCATAGTCTCCTTGAATATGGTGAGTCCCATCCTAAGACATGCATTAAAAACATGTCAATAAAGAGTATATGCACCAAGTTTTAGTGGATGTTGGTATTAGCATTTGATATGGTTTTAGTGCCTTGTACTAGATTGCATGGTTATTATAAGATGGCTTCTCATTTATTGTATGACTGTTGGTGCTTGATGTTGGCACTCTTATGGCCTGTAAATGATATGTTGGCTTATTATTAGACATCCATATTTATTTATGAACGTTAATATTTGGTAGATGAAGATGATAGTTTAATGTTTATATATTTGTTGTTGTTTAAAATTAGATGGTGGATATTTATTTACTAATTTTCAGTTATTAAACATGAATGATGAAGATAAAGATGATTGCATTCATATTTAGATTTGTCTTCCTTTCCCTTATACTTGCATTCAAATCTAGATTTGTCCTCCTTGTTATCATAATCAGTTGTGTAGCAATGCCAAAAAAAAATTGTTTATTTACGATTGAAAACAATTTTAGAGATGATAATTTAATGTTTATATATATTTGTTGCTCTTTAAAATCAGATGGTGAATTATATGTGATATATATTTATTAATTTCTAGTGATTAAACATGAATGTTGAAGATAAGGATACTTGCATTCATATTCATATTTTTCCTCATTTCCCTTGTACTTGCATTCATATTCAGATTTGTCCTCATTGTTATCATATTCAGTTTTGTAGCAATGCCAATTTTCTTATGTTTATTTATGACTGAAAACAATTTTAGAGACTATGAGTTTCATTAATTTGTATGCTAGTTATGGTTGTGTTGATGCCCCGAAAATCGCAGCATCAAGAAGAAAGGGATTCTCCCCGGTAAGCAAGCCCAATTAGATCGCTCACCGTTTGGTGCGGGGAATCCGTCCGGTTAACGGTTCCAGCTACCATAAGATTTAAATATTCTTGATCTTTGCACCGGTTGCAGCCCGATCTAGCGTTTATGTATTTTAGTTTAAGATGAAATGCAAGTGCCCTAAGCTAAATGCAGGTAGCTAATCTAAATTAATCTAAAATTGTAGAAGAAAATTTAACCTATCCTTGCAAGGAGCAAGATGTAGAGATGAGTAATAAACTGCAAGAAACACCTAAAGATCACACAGATAGCCATTTAATCATAAAGATGTGCCTACAGCAAAATATGACAGATATTGTAGATAGCTTCAAATTATTTAACACATTCCATTACTCATTTAAGAGAGACATCATTGTACAGGAAAATAGAAAGATCATTCATCACACAGAAATAATTCATAATAGTAAAGAAAGATCTCACAGTAGTATACGAATGCTACAGGAATAGTCCAACAAACATTCAGCACACATTTCCAAACAAAAACGTCCTCTCCAGGCTTTCATTAAGCAAAATCCAGTTCTTGGAGCAAGTAGAAAAATAGTTCACGTACAAGGAAGAAATTTCATTCACCTGCAAAAAGTCCTTTCCTTCTCTTATGTTTGTCCATTTATAGATTTACAATGCTTTCCTTTTCCCAAAAACCTAAACCTAAACCTAAGAGGGAACAGAAATTTTGTCTTCTAGTGACTAATAAGACAAAACTCATAATAGAGTTGTCCTTTTACAAAATATGTAACCAAAATAAATTCCAGTTGTGCTTGTCCCTTTATTTCATTTAAAACCAACTAAGGACCGGATGTATCAATAGCTTTTGCTAACTTTTCAACTTCTGTTGGTCCGCCGATTCCAGCTTGGATGTTCGCTTGTGCTGGCTCTACGACTCCCGATGGTTCCTCTACTTCAGCTTGCATCGGTGGCTCGACTGACTGGATATAACTGGCCCAATTTCCACCTTCTTAACCGATCTACCAATAATAGCCTTCTTCCTTTCATGAAAATAAACGGAATCCAGGTTGGCCACTTGGCGCTGCTGCTTGGGGTTGCACGAGGTTAGTGCTAATTCATCAGTAGGAACAACTCGAGTATCAGCTATCCCTGGTGGGTCTTTCTTTGTCAGATCTAATTCCATGGGTCGCAGATCAGATGGACCTTGTTATTTTTCCTTTCTGACTTCTTCTTCTGCTTGCAGCCTTGCCACCTCTGCCAATTCAGCTGCCTCCTTTTATGCCTGCAGTCTTGCTAATTCTACCTTTTCAGCTGCATTGGCCTCCTGTTTCTGCTTGGCTTCTTGTTTTATTTCTACGTTTGAGTCTAACTCCATGAGCTTAGCTTTGCGCCGGGCGGATTTCCTAAGCATGTCAAAACCTGCAACGAGCAAGGTAGCACAAATAAGGGATCCGGTGGATTTCAAAAAGCAACTATTAAATGTGATACGCCCTCCCAAACATGTTGTTGCACATAAAGTTGAAAGTTTTAAAAAACAATTAGCAGCATATTCATGGAAATAACTAGAATGTGCGTTTTCACAAAACCGAGAGTTCATTGAAAAAATTGCAACGCAAACATTATTTCACTGTCGTTAGTTAATGAAAGCAAACCTATGGCTATGTTCTCCCAACGCAATGGTGGAATGATCTCCCAAATCCCGTTCAATGCGTTTGTATTGTTGGGTATGTTATATCTCTTCACAGGGTTGCTGCGTGTACAACACGATCCCTTGCCCAGTAGTACTCTTTCGCGATTTTGACCCATTGTACTCTATCTAATCCCGGTAAAAGGGATTAGGGTTGTAACCTAATTTCGAGTAAACGAATTAAGGTTTTAGATGCTGCGGAATACCATTTATTGTATTGTACATGGTTAAATAAACATATAATGAAAAGGAGCAGTGCGGCTCTAAGTTTTGCTGGTTTTTCCCGGTTAAGGGTTTCCAGGTGAAAATCTCTGTGTAATGTGTGTGCCATTGTGTATTTTCTGTTAATGCTTAAGAATCAGATAAGTTTGTACTTCACTGTTAAGGTTTAAAACTTACATGTATAGGGGAAGCATTAATGTCTTCAAGGACGATAGGCTGGTGAGTTGGTGAGCACGGGGCTCAAGCCGAATGGCACTTAACTCTGCATAGGGTGATATTAATGGCTTCACCAATTTCGTATCTGCGCATGTCCCCAAAAAGATCGGAAGCGCTATAGCGACGATCGCAATGCTAAGCTTCTGCGCAAATAGCGGTGATTTTGTGCCAAAAATCCGCGGTGATGGGTTGTACTGGAGATAAAGCTCCGTCGGGGTTTCTAGGGCTAGAAATGGCACAATGAGCGGCATGCTTAAACTTAAAACCGTGACCCGGAAGCTACATCAAACAGCGAGGCGTAGTGATGGAAGCGGCGCTTTTAGGGATAAGTATTTCACATCGACGGGGTTTTAGTCATAACGTTTGCGCCTAAAAATAAAAAAAACATGCGCTCATTTGGACCAAACTCGTGTCGGCAGATTTAGAGTTAAATTCTGCGCCATGGCCGGCTGTGCTATGGATAAAGCTTGCACCTAAAAGGCATCCCAAATAGATCTACAACCTGCGCCAATGTCGGCCGAATTAGTCTTAGAACTTGCGCCACGAGAGGCCAATTCAGGATTTAATCTTGCGCCGCAGGCGGCCATAATAGACCTTGGAAACCCTCCCAAAAGTGCGCAGATCAAAGTTGACTCAAGCGCCATTAGCGGAAAAAATAGAGTTAAAACTTGCGCCAAAGAGGCAGAGTTAGGTTTGCGATTTGCGCTAAAGACGGCAGTCTTATGATCGAAACTTGCGCCAAAGGCCGGAGATTTATGGTTAAAACTTGCGCCGAAGGCTAAAGATAACTTTGCCTTAGTAAAAAAATCGAACAAAAATCTTTGGAAGACTGGTCATAAAAATCCTCCCATCGGCGATTTTAAGGCTAAGCCATGCGCCGGTGTCGGCCAAAATAAAATAAATCCTGCGCTTATGTCGCAAAAGTTGTCATTAAAAACTGCGCTTAATGCTAAAGATGTGCCAAAGAGTTCCAAAGACTTAGAAGATTCTTGTGTCGACGTCCTTTATGAAGTTAAACTCTGCGCCGAAGGAGGCTAAAATAATGCTAGGCAATTGCGCCAAAGGCGGCTAAAATGAGCTCTTGAAGTGCGCCTAAAGCAGATGAGTTAAGGCTAAAAATTGCGCTGAAGAGAAAAGGTGACTTTGCCTTAGAAAAAATAATTGAGAAAACTTTTGGGAAGCGAGTGTTGAAATTTTGCCAAGTTAGAGAGAGAAATAAACCTGAAAGACAAGGAAAACACTTGTTACAAAATGTGTAGAAGGAGGGTCCCTAAATATCTTTAAAATTTTGGGGAAGGATGTTGCAGCAACAACAATTGGCGAATCGTTGGTGAACATAGATCTCTAAACAACTCTCTCTCATCCATAGGAAATTTTAAAAGTTGCTCACCTTATGTGCAACAGTCGACTTGAGCATTCGAATTTCCGCAAAGGAAGTGATCACTTCATCCGTTGGTCATTAGGAAAGGGGAGCTTCGATAAAGACATCCTTAAAACTCTCCAAGGGCCAAAATATGGGATTCATTTTTGGAAGATCCATCTTTCAGACGACCACTGTCATCGGACTCCACAGGATTGTAACAACATCTCATAGAAAATATTCTCTTGTTCCTCACTCCCATGCTGCTTGCATCCTTTTGGATGTTCTTTAATTAACGACTTTTGTCGTGTGAGTATTCCAGAAAAATTTCTTCAAGACTTAGCCATTTACCTGAGTTCTTCAATCCATTGATGTCCTTTTGTGTGAGAAGGATATTTTCTTGGTTTCTCGTACTCATGGATGGAGAAGAACTCTGCTGGGCATTTTGGTGTGGTTGCTTAAATTAAAAGTCTTTATTGTTCTCAGCCATGCTTTAATGGAGGTGAGATTTTCTGGAAAACAGACTCTTGATTATAAGCTCTTTTGGCTTTCGATTTGCAGCATGGAGTCATTTTAATACCCTATGCCTTCGAGATGTGCTTCCTTTCCGTGGGTCTAACTATAGCGATCTTCTTGAGACGCTTATAAATGTGAGGGTGGATGGAGCCCGAAGATAGTGATAAAGATAATCATGAATTTATGCTATTAAAAAGGGGTTAATGTGACCAACAGAATAAGATCTCTTCATTCTGGAAAACGATCAGCAAAGCCAAAATGCCTAGATAAGCTTTCTTTTGAGGGTACATTTTCAGCTTCATGAGTTGTGAGATTTCTTGAGAGGTCTATCTTCACGAAAGGCCCAATTGCAGGGCTAGCGAGAAAAAAAAAAACTATACAAAGGAAAGGGGAAAGGGAAAACTCAAATATTCAGAAAAGAGGACAACTTGGCTGAAACAAACAGAAAACAAGGGACTAAAGTAAAAAGTAAAAGGAAAAAGAACAAAGCTTTTATTTATGTACAGAAAACCTCAACGAGACTATGCAAAGTATTGTTTCAAGGCGAGGCCATTGAGGGGAAGGGTTACTTCCTCTCCCTTTAGGTCTGTTAACTTGTAAGTGGATGGGCCGAGCTTTGCAGAAATTTGGTAAGGGCCTACCCATAAGTGTTGGAATTTCGTGTGCATTCCCTTGCTTTCGTGAGGATGGTCCCATTTCAGAACTAAATCTACTACTTCAAAACTTCTTTTACCAGACTTTCTTTTATCGAACCATCTTTTGACTATATCTTGGTGTTGGTGGAATTGGTTCTTGGCTTTATGTCGGGCTTCTTCAAGTTGAAGCAGGGTGTCAATCCTGGATTGTAAAACCTGACTACCAGACCCTTGAGAGGCTTGGGACAACTGCAAGGATGGAATTAAGATGTTGGGAGGGAGGATGGCTTTCTTTCCATAGACAAGTGTGTAAGGGGAAACCCCTAATGCATTCTTTGGAGTCACCCTATCTGCCCATAAGGCATTTGGGAGAGCTATATGCCAGCTTTGCTCATTTTCTGCCCATAAGGCATTTGGGAGAGCTATATGCCAGCTTCGCTCATTTTCAATCACAGTCTTCTTAAGAATTCGGATGAGGTTTTTGTTTGAAGACTCAGCTAGTCCATTTCCCTGGGGGTAGTAATTGGCCGAATAATGCAATTTAATTCCCCTTTCATAAACAAATTCATTTATTTTAAAAGATGAGAAATAAGTGGCATTATCAAACACTAGGGAAATTGGAACCCCAAACCTGGTTATGATGTTCTCTTTTAAGAAACCGATGACTGCATCTTCATTGATCTTGTGCAATGGGGTAGCCTCCGTCCATCTAGTGAAATAATCCGTGGCTGTCAGGATGTATCAATGTTGCAGAGAAGAATTTGGTTTTATCTCTCCTGACTTCTTTCTTACGGGAACTAGGTTAGCAACCAACTCAGAATGCTGAACCTTAAAGATTATCTTAGCATCAAGTAACTTCCTCAATTCCTTTTGAATCAGAGGTTCGAGAGTAGGGTGCATCCTCCTCAATTGCTGCTAAAATGGCTTGACGCCTGCTTTCATTGGTATGATATGCTGAATAATGCGGGTGTCATTTGTTTTCAAATCTTCATAAGTCCATGCAAAAACATCCTTATATTGTCGAAAGAGATTGATGAACTTATCTCTTTCTCCCAGTGAAAAACATTTACCAAGGTTAACAAATTTTGGTTCAGCTTCGGTGCCCAGATTTACTAATTCGTGTTGCATCGATGAGCTATTGGTTTTAGTGTTTACTGGCCTTTTGAACTTACTCTGCAGATCAAACAACATTTCAAGTGACCTCACCCCTTTGGGGATGAAATTTCCTTTAGCCGCATCTTTCTTTTGTAAAACAGCATCATGCTCTTCTTCATCTATCACAACTTCTTGGAACATGTCTTCATTTGTTAGAAAACTGATAATCTGATCGTCATCATCGAAAACTCTGAAATTTGTGATATTGTCTGGGACAGAAGGCCTGAAAACCAGTTCAATTGAACATTTGTTATTAGTCGGCACCAATCTGGAAGCAGAAGTTGCTAATAAATCAGCCGCAGCATTTTGCAGTCTAGGAACAGATTTTATATTGAAAGCATCAAAATGCGTAATTAAATCCCATACCTCAGCCTAATAACCTTTCAAATGAGGTGAAAGACAGTGAATGGTATCTCTTACCTGTCTTACAACTATTTCTGAGTCACCAAAAACTTTCAGGTACTTAACATTCAAACCAATGGCTTTCTTCAATCCGTGGACTAAAGCTTCATATTCAGCAGTGTTATTAGTACACTCAAATTCTAATCTACAGGACAAGAAGTACTTATTACTTTCAAGATCCACTAGAATACAACCAGCTCCGGATCCTTCCAGAGTCTTGGAACCATCAAAGTATAAAGTCCAAAAAACATTGTTTGATTTAACTAAGTTAGTATCTCTATGATCTAAGTCAGTGACTAAGCTAACTATGTTACAATCGACATCATCAGTTCGAGAAAAATGAAGGAGATTGGACTGTTTATCTGATTCATGGTTAATAGTTTCAGATTGATAGTTACCCGGCTCGATTTCCAAAAAATAATGCCCCAATACTGAAGATGAAAAGGTTACAGCTTCGTTCTTTCCTTCTAGCTGAGTTACATTTTGTTTCATGTGTGGTTCCCTCAAAATTTTAATCTGATTTTGCCTATTTTGATATGGTAACCACAAGCGAGACCAGTCAGTTGCAAAATAACCATCTAGTTTTGTAGACCAGTCCCTGCTCAAAATCAAACCATAGGCTTCAGGAATGTTGACCACCATTATATCAATGAACTGACACACTCTAGAATCTGCCGACAACCTAATGAGCACATCCTTCATTTCCCCAATAACTTTAACAACAATCCTATCTAACTGAATAATCTGAGAGGGAGATGGAATTGGTTGACCGTTAATCTTCTTACAGATCGACAGTGGCATGACATTCGAAGATGCTCCAGAATCTACCAGACAATTATGCACATTGTGATTGAAGATTTCAAAAGTTAAAAGAAAAGGCAATGTCTGGGATTTGGATTTCCCGCCAATACTAGCCTCATTTATTTCATGATCTTCCTAAGTGTCTGTTAATGGAGTGTTGGGCTGGGATCGAAGAGCTTGCAACAACTTGTTTCGTTGTTGGGGCAAACTACACATATCGAATATTGAAACATTTGCTTTTACCTTTTTTATATCTTCAATGATGTCATATCCCGTATCACATTTTTTTACAACTTTCGTTTGATTGTCTGTCTTGCTCAATGTGACTTTTGGTTGATGGACTATTGTGTCAATGTTTGGCTGTTTGGAAGCTGTTGGGTTAGCTTTAGGTTAAGGAGAAATGACTGTAATGTGTCTTTTAGGTTTGGACGTAGTTGAGCTCGGAACTGGATCTGCAATGGGACCTTTACTACGAATGTTAATGTCTACAGCAGAGACTGGGCTCTCCATGGGATCATCTTCTATTAATTCAGTTAAAGGTACCCAGTCCCATAATACCATGGTGGTATCTGGGGAGGGTTCCTCTACTTCAAGTGTTTGTTCCTCTGGAGGATCATCTTGATCTGGAATCTGTGAATCCAACATTTGGTTCATTACTAAACTCATAGAATTAATCCATTGTGGACAGCTATTTCCAGAGTGTGGCTCTTGATGAAAGGTACAGAAGTGTTCCATTCTTATTTTATTCAGATTTAAAACAGGGGAACTGTTCATAGGTGGATGAGGTTGGTCATTGTCTTCCCTTTTCTTGTAGAATGGTTTGAAAGGATCCCTAGACGTACTAGCTGCCTTATCTTTCTCAAGATCTAGAATTTTATTGGACAATTTCTGCATCATTTTAACTACGTTTCCATGTCCACCGATGACTCTTCTTTATTCCTAGTAAGCAGCAGGGTTTTTCTATTAGTTGTTGGCTTTGTTTCTGCATCTAAGGCATGTTTAGCAATGATGTCTGCTTCTTCTTCCACCTTCCTAGCTTCTTCGAAATTTTCTATCAGGGTGGTCTTCTTAGTTCTTTTGACGAACATTGCTATGGGGCCTCCAAGTACTGTTGTATAATATTCAACTAAAGATTCTTCTGTTGGTTTAGTTGCTTCGCTGAAATTATTCAAGAGCGTAGTGAACCTTTGGTTGAAGTCTTGAACCTTTTCTTTCTTTTCCATTCTCATGGACAATAATTCTTTCATGAGTGTAGCTACAGTTTTCTGATTCCCATACTTCTTTAAAAAACATTTCTCAAACTCTTCCCAATTGGAAATTGAGCTAGCTTGTAAGCTAAAGGACCAGGAAGAAACTTTCGGTTCAAATGTGTATGGGAAAAGCCTACAAACTACATTTTCATGCTGTACATTTAAAAGATTCAAAGCTAAATAAAAACTCTTAAGATGATCTTTAGCAGATATGCCTTTACCTGGGTCGTATTTGGGCAAAACCTTCTCTGGATTTTTAGGCAGATCGTGAAATGGCCCTGCTAGATTTAATGCTCCCCTTGCTCTCCAAGCAGGTACAGCCATGGCTCTATGTGGAGAATTAAGTGGAGAATCGTGTGGTGAATTAAGTGGAGTGTTCTTTGGAGTAAAAATTTCTCCAAGATTTTCTGGATCTTCAAAATCGATCTCCTCTAGAGGCTGCATGATCTCTTCTAAAGACAAATCTACCAGCTCTTCGAAGCTCTGCACAAGGATTGAATCACGGGTATATTGTCTTTCTCTTTTATGAATTCTTCTTCTAGGGAGAAAAGTTATTGCAATTAAACCATCGAGTTGTTTAACATAAGCTCGTGTGTGCCTTCTTAAGTCTTCTACCTCTGTAAAAGGTACAGCATACAATGCTTCTTGTTGTTCAGAATCAGAATTGAGGTTTTCTTGATTTGTCACTTCAAGATTTGAATTGTCTGAAATTACTGTTTCAAGCGGATTTCCAGTAATGTTTCTGCCAATGGAGAATTTCCTTTATCAGCCATGCTCTGGTGGCCCTCCTTCTAGCGCCAAAAACTGTTGATGCCCCGAAAATCGCAGCATCAAGCAGCAAGGGATTCTCCCCGGTAAGCAATCCCAATTAGATCGCTCACCATTTGGTGTGGGGAATCCGTCCGGTTAATGGTTTCGGCTACCTTAAGATTTATCTATTCTTGATCTTTGCACCGGTTGCGGCTCGATCCACCGTTTATGTATTTTAGTTTAAGATGAAATGCAAGTGCCCTAAGCTAAATGCAGGTAGCTAATCTAAATTAATCTAAAACTGTATAAGCAAATTTAACCTATCCTTGCAAGGAGCAAACTGTAGAGATGAGTAATAAACTGCAAGAAACACCTAAAGATCACATAGATAGCCATTTAATCATAAAGATGTGCCTACAGCAGAATATGACAGATATTGAAGATAGCTTCAAATTATTTAACACATTCCATTACTCATTTAAGAGAGACATCATTGTACAGGAAAATAGAAAGATCATTCATCACACATAAATAATTCATAATAGTAAAGAAAGATCTCACAGTAGTATACAAATGCTACAGGAATAGTCCAACAAACATTCAGCACACATTTCCAGGCAAAAACGTCCTCTCCAAGCTTTCATTAGGCAAAATCCAGTTCTTGGAGCAAGTAGCAAAATAGTTCACGTACAAGGAAGAAATTTCATTCACCTACAAAAATTCCTTTCCTTCTCTTATGTTTGTCTATTTATAGATTTACAATGCTTTCCTTTTCCCAAAAACCTAAACCTAAACCTAGGAGGGAACAGAAATTTTGTCTTCTAGTGACTAAAAAGACAAAACTCATAATAGAGTTGTCCTTTTACAAAATATGTAACCAAAATAAATTCCAGTTGTGCTTGTCCATTTATTTCATTTAAAACCAACTAAGGACCGGATGTATCAATAGCTTTTGCTGACTTTTAAACTTCTGTTGGTCCGTCGATTTCAGCTTGGATGTTCACTTGTGCTGGCTCTACGACTCCCGATGGTTCCTCTACTTCGGCTTGCGTGGGTGGCTCGACTGACTGGATATAATTGGCCCAATTTCCACTTTCTTAACCGATCTACCAATAATAGCCTTCTTCCTTTCATGAAAATAAACGGAATCCAGGTTGGCCACTTGGCGCTGCTGCTTGGGGTTGCACGGGGTTAGTGCTAATTCATCAGTAGGAACAACTCCAGTATCAGCTATCCCTGGTGGGTCTTTCTTTGGCATATCTAATTCCATGGGTCGCGGATCAGATGGACCTTGTTATTTTGCCTTTCTGACTTCTTCTTCTGCTTGTAGCCTTGCCACCTCTGCCAATTCGGCTGCCTCCTTTTCTGCCTGCAGTCTTGCTAATTCTGCCTTTTCAGCTGCATTGGCCTCCTGTTTCTGCTTGGCTTCTTGTTTTATTTCTACGTCTGAGTCTAACTCCACGAGCTTAGCTTTGCGCCAGGCGGATTTCCTAAGTATGTCAAAACTTGCAACGAGCAAGGTAGCACAAATAAGGGATCCGGTGGATTTCAAAAAGCAACTATTAAATGCGATACCCCCTCCTAAACATGGTGTTGCACATAAAGTTGAAAGTTTTAAAAAACGCATAGCAGCATATTCATGGAAATAACTAGAATGTGTGTTTTCACAAAACCGAGAGTTCATTGAAAAAATTGCAACGCAAACATTATTTCACTAGCGTTAGTTAATGAAAGCAAATGTATGGCTATGTTCTCCCAACGTAATGGTGAAATGATCTCCCAAATCCCGTTCAATGCGTTTGTATAGGGGAAGCATTAATGTCTTCACGGACGATAGGCTAGCGAGTTGGTGAGCATAGGGCTCAAGCCGAATGGCACTTAACTCTACATAGGGTGATATTAATGGCTTCACCAATTTCGTATCTGCGCATGTCCCCAAAAAGATTGGAAGCGCTATAGCGGCGATCGTAATGCTAAGCTTCTGCGCAAATAGCGGTGATTTTTTGCCAAAAATCCGCGGTGATGGGTTGTACCAGAGATAAATCTCCATCGGGGTTTCTAGGGCTAGAAATGGCGCAACGAGCGACATGCTTAAACTCAAAACCGCGACCCGAAAGCTACATGGAACAACGAGGCGCAGTGATGGAAGCGGCGCTTTTAGGGATAAGTATTTCACATCGTCGAGGTTTTAGTCATAACGCTTGCGCCTAAAAAAAATGCGCTTATTTGGACCAAACATGCGTCAACGGATTTAGAGTTAAATTCTGCGCCATGGCCAGCTGGGCTATGGATAAAGCTTGCGCCTAAAAGGCGTCCCAAATAGATCTACGACCTACGCCAATGTCGGTCGAATTAGTCTTAGGACTTGCACCACGAGAGGCCAATTTAGGATTTAATATTGCGCCGTAGGCAGCAATAATAGACCTTGGAAACCCGCCCAAAAGCGCACAGATCAAAGTTGACTCAAGCGTCGTTAGTGGCAAAAATAGAGTTAAAACTTGCGCCAAAGAGGCAGAGTTAGGTTTGCGATTTGCACTGAATACGGCAGTCTTATGATCGAAACTTGCGCCGAAGGCTAAAGATAACTTTGCCTTAGTAAAAAAAACTGAACAAAAATATTTGGAAGACTGGTCATAAAAATCTGCCCATCGGCGATTTTAAGGCTAAGCCATGCGCCGGTGTCGGCCAAAATAAAATAACTCCTGCGCTTCTGTCGCAAAAGTTGTCATTAAAAACAGTGCTTAATGCTAAAGATGCGCCAAAGAGTTCCAAAGACTTAGAAGATTCTTGTGCTGACGTCCTTTATGAAGTTAAACTCTACGCCGAAGGCGGCCAAAATAATGCTAGGAAATTGCGCCAAAGGCGGCTAAAATGAGCTCTTGAAGTGCGCCTAAAGCGGATGAGTTAAGGCTAAAAATTGCGCTGAAGAGAAAAGGTGACTTTTCCTTAGAAAAAATAATTGAGAAAACTTTTGGGAAGCGAGTGTTGAAATTTTGCCAAGTTAGAGAGAGAAATAAACCTGAAAGACAAGGAAAACACTTGTTACAAAATGTGTAGAAGGAGGGGCCCCAAATATCTTTAAAATTTTGGGGAAGGATGTTGCAGCAACAACAGGTTGTAAGGTATTGTCATTTGGGCTACAGTCATATCCATGTGTTTGATTAGTATCACATGTCTAATAATATATCCACTTAAAAAATAGCATGTGTACTTCATTTTGGAATATCTCATTAGGTGAGATGTACCACATATCTAATAATATATCCATTTAAAAAATAACATGTATCCTTCATTTTGGGCTATCTCATAAATTTACAACACTTTAAAAATAAAACACCAAGTAAGTTGGTTTTGTCTAATTAAATGTGATGATAGAGTTATTCTGGTACAAATTTCTACTCTCCAAGTACATTAGATGTATCACATCTCTAACGGTATTTTGGTTCAAGATAAGTTTTTGTTTCTATGTACATATATATCTAATTACATGTATTTTAGGTTTTCATGTTTGGTTTCAACCTTCAACACAGTCACAAGGAGTTTGGCATCCATTAAATTGTGATAAAGGTAATGAAATGAAGCACTTTGTCATTTGACATTTTGGTGTAGTTAGATGGAATTTCTCTTAATTTGCACACTATCCTTTTCATTTCAATACAATTCTAATTAACATTGCTACTTTTTTCAGGTTAATGGAAGCCATAGACTACAATCCCAATATAAACAAGATGGCTACACTCCACCCAACTGTTACTATGCTCATAGAGTTGACAGCAAATTTAATCAAAGGCAGTGAATTTGGAGCATTAAAGTAATTGAATTGTTGTGTGATTCAATGAACTTAGCTCAATGATGTGCAAACATATGGTGATCTATCCCTTAGTATGAAATATTTTTTTAAGATTTTGTTTCAAGACAAGTCTTTTGTTCTATGTACACATATGTATGTAAAACAATGTCTTTCAATATAAAGCAAGCATAGTTACTATTGATTTTTCTATGAACACGTTTCATTACTTGCCAATACAAGCTCTGTTGGTTATAAAACAAGTGATTTCTTCATATTGTCGTTTTTTATTTTGTTTTGTTTTTGAAATTTATTTTATATAGGTTCTTGGGTTATTTAACTAGCCCATATTAATATAACATTGCTTATTAAAATTTATAGAGCGGAACAATGCAAATATCATCATTCTATTAGTGAATTCATAAAAACAATAATGAAATTTTGATGTATTATTACTTTTTCAAATGAAAAGAATGATTTATTTTTACATGTCAGCATTGAAGGGTTCGATATCTCATAGCCCTTCAAAGTGAAATGCGAACCTACCCTTCAAATTTGATCCCTGCGAGTAGTATTAATAACTTGCATTGTACTATCATTAATCATTACACTATTACTATTAATGACTTGCACTGTACTATTATTAATAGTTAGAGATTTATTTATCACATTGAGTGATCTTTTTATTGGCTTGGGTATCGGAACACGTGATATGACACTCGTTTCAATCGAATTTTACCACTAAGAAAGAAAAATGCGCAACCTGTTACCCGAGTCCTGGCCCACCCACAAATGAATATACTCGATAATAGTTTTGTTTATTTTAATGTGTATATATAAGGCTATTGATTATGCACAATCTCCCTATTCTCGATCTTCCATAAAACATTATCTTCCTAGTTTTTTAAATATATTAAGTTTGAGTATTATGTATATATATACAATATAACAACATTATCATTGGATTTTTGCTTATAGCTTTTATCAAATTGGACCCCTCTTTCAAAACAAGTTTGTCATGTAACTAAACGCGAAGGTTGTTATGAGTTTGAGTAGGGTTTGTTTCTCACTTATGGATTGGCGTGTATTCTTAAAATAAAATGTTATTAAATTAAGTTAATTAAAAAAATTAGCAATTATTAGAAACGGCGGAAAACACATTGTGAGTTATTGTACAAAGTTATTACCAAAATAGATCCATCTTAACTCTAGCTATATCAAGTGCCAAGAAGGATCAAATTCCTTTGAGAGTCCTAAACTTGAGGAAATGTTTACACATCAAAGGATTTGATCCCTCTTTGGTCTTGATAGAGTCGGAGTTAAGATGGATCTCAAACAAGGTTGCTTAAAAAACTGAAATTATCACATTGAAATCATATCATCCAAAATACATTGAAAGACAAAATAGGCAAATAGGAAAAAGTTGTATTAATTAATTAATTACCAAGTAAAATACTTGCAATTTATCCAATTATTGATTAATTTGAAATTATCACAAAACTAATATCTAACTTATTGTTCTATTATTAACTTAACAATACATAGTCATATATATTTTCCATCACAATCATCCACATGCCAGCTATTCCAATTTGGAATCCTACAAATATGCAAAAAATGCATTCATTCATTGATTATGAAGTAAAATAGTTATTCTTAATCCGTAATGACTTGTTTTGAAATGTTTTGAATATATGTCTCTCATGTAGATCAAATCAAGAAAAGACTAACTAATACATAGAGATTTAGTTGTCATGTAACTATTTATCAAAAGATTTATTTAAAATGTGAAGATGCATAAATGAAACTTGAAATTGAAATTCGATGTATATTTATTTAAATGTATTTTACAATTTAGTCAATTTAAATTTGGAGCCCATATGTGCTTGGTTTTATAATTTTTTATACTTTTACTGTTTGGAGCCTACATGTGCCACATCACCATGATAGACGTGACACATCTCATCCACTTTGGGTTGAAGAAAGCACCTCTCGGCACAACAACCATTAACTTAAATAAATTAACAATTATTTTATTTTAAAAAGTGTTTTGGGTTGTATATTTGAAAATGAAAAGACATCATGTTGTTAACAACCCCAATGAGTCCACTACTCATGTCACCTCCCGATCTGATCATTTTACTTCACCTGAATGCAACTTATTAAAGGATAGTGAAATACAAAACATTAAATCTCATATGCAAATATATTCCAGGAACCCTTCATCGAACCCTAAGGTCAATGCTATCCAGTCCATAAGGTTTTAGAATGTAACCATTAGAAATAGGAAGAAAAAACATAAGGATCCCAATTATGTTTCAGATAATCCAGAATACAAACCCTTGTCTACTAGATTGGAGGAAGCAGATATAGATAACATTGGTTGTGTGGAAATTGTATCCCCTGGGGCACTTAGAGCACAGAAGCCCTCAGACAATGTGCGTTAATGTCGATTATGTCTATGAATGTGCAGGGTTTGGGTAAGGCTGATAGGGTTAGGGCCTTATCCAAATTATCATAGATACTAGTCCAGATATATTTCTCTTACAAAGAAACGATGTGTTTAGATTCTTTTGCCATTGACTCTATTGCAAACATGCTTCCAGAGTGGGGATTATCAAATATTATTGTTTTGGGTATCTTTTGTGGCTTATTATCGTGTTGGAACCCTCACGCCTTACAGCTTATATCTTATAGAACAAACTAGGGGTTAATATTGGAAGGAAGAATGTGTAATCTCGATGAAAATGTTGTTATTTTAAATGTATATGGACCATACAAGAATAGAGATAAATTTTGGGATTTCTTAGCTCTATCTGGTTTGCTTGATATTGAAAATATTATCATTGTTGGGGATTTAAACTTCACAACCTCTCTTGCAGAAATCTGGGGCAATCAACGAGAGTAGATGTGATGGTTGATTACTTCACATGTTTGTTGGGGAGGTATGACTTGGTTGATATTGTTCCCATTGTCCTCGAATCTACTTGGACTAATGGTAGGTGTGGAAGTGAGGGGATACAAAAAAGACTTGACGGGTTCATCATGAAATCATCCTTATTACAGACAATTCAGATATATAGATCGTGGGTGGAAAAGGCTAAATATCATACCACTGGCCTATAGTCCTTCAATTAGATGGGGTTATTACAGATTTGAAATATCCCTTTAAATTTAATAGTTATTGGTTGTTGAATGAGGACTTTTGTTCACTTATTAGAGAAACCTGCAAGAATTGTGTTTTTTATGAAGATATAAATCCGATGGACTGTATAGTACAAAAGTTAAAAAATCACAAAGGTGCTGCCATTCAGTGGATCAAGGATAAAAAACAGAAGGATTGGGAGGAATATAGAAGTATTGAAGATCATATTAGGATGTTCCATGTTCAAAATTTTGATTATTCCATCTTTGAAGAGGATAAATTGTTAATTAAGGATTTAGAAAGGAAAAAATATCAGATTTTGAAACATGAAGAGATGGATTGGCGCCTAAAAAGTCGAGCCTTGTGGATTGGTCTAGGAGATAATAACACTAGATTCTTTCACTCCTATGCCTCACACATAAGAAACATAAATTCTATCTGGGAATTAATAGATGATGATGGAGTTGTTATTAAAGTACAATCAGAGCTACAAAAAATGGCTAAAAAGTATTTTGGTGATGTTTTCAAGGATACAAGTCATTGCTCATTGGAAGCACAGTTGAAAATCATTAGACTTTTTCCAAAAAAAATTGGTGAGGCAGAAAGGAAAGATATGGGGAAGCAGGTTACTCTGAATGAGATTGAGGAGGCTCTGAAGAAATTTGCAAAAGAAAAAATTCCAGGTGCTGATGGCTGGATTGTTGAACTCTTCCTTCATTTATGTGATATAATGGGTGAAGATTTGTTTGCCATGGTGGAGTTTTCAAGAACTGAAGGTTTTGTGTTAGGTGCACTCAATTCTACTTTTCTTACCTTAGTTCCAAAAAGCAACAAACCAAAAAAAAATTCAGAGTTCAAGCTAATTGCTTTGTGTAACGTTGTTTACAAAATTATTACTAAGTGTGAAATTTTAAATCACAGCAGATTATGGAGCTGAGTATACCTCACAAAGAAAGAATGAGCTGAGAAATTGAGTTACAGTGAAAATTGCAGTAAAAAAGAGCAGACAATTGAACATGCATGAGAACTCAGATAGGAACAGAATAATGTCACATGATCCAATAATCAGTATAGTCAACAATGATGTTACAATGGAGAGAATTCGAATCACCTAGGAGAATTCGAGTCTCAGTCAATCTAGCATAGGAATTGTCACCATTGGAGTGCTCTAGAAGACCCAAACTCAACTAAACTGAACCTAAACTCAGTTAATTGAAGACGCAATCAGTTAACTGAGAAAGGAGGGTGCATCAGTGATTTTTTCATGCAAATCAATCAGAAAAGGGTGGATGAGGCCACAATCAGTGGCATTCAGAGCATAAACCCCCCATAAGAGTCAACTAACTCAGGTGAACTGAACTGGAATAGTGAGTAGGCTTCTAAAATATAGGGAACTGACTTAAGTGGTCCTAAAATGATGCATGTAGGGCGCATTATGTGGTAGATGGATCCTAGATGACATTTGCACACCACTAGGGGGGAAATGACATCATCAACTACTGGCAAAAAATAAATAATGCTAGGTAGGACAAGGATGGGATATTAATTATCCTAACACCCCCCTTAATCCAAAATTGTGCATACTGGGACCTGGTTACTAAGACCAATGATCCAGATGGATGTAGGTGGCCACCCACCTATTCCACTGGCTCAAAACAGTTTTTCATTCTGGTAGTTTTCTTGTAATTTTTCTACAATTTTTCGGGTCCTGAACTTTCGGGGCCGTTTTGAGGCCCTAAACGATGTTTTTTGGAGATTTTGGGGGCCAAATGAACATCGTTCATTTGATCCTAGTCAAAAAATGTATATCTCAGACAGACCTTTCCAACGGGCTATCGATTGCCCCAAACGGAGATCGTATGCAAAAGTTATGACCCCAGGAAGTTGACTGTTCAACTAACCACCTTGGGGCCGCAAACTTTATGATGGTTCATCTTCTAGGGTTAGGTTTTTGTATGTTTAGGGTTCTTACCCTCGTGCTTATGATAAATAGGATCTTTCAGCCTCTTCTTGTATTCAACTTGTCATGAATGAGCGTAGCCGCCACATCTCTTCTCATAAATATAGCTACCACCATTGTAGCTGCTTTTATTTTACAGTTTGTTCTATTTCATTCATTTAATAGAATCTGAGTTTACTGTATCGTTGTGTTTCTTGCCATATATCTATGTATGTGAATATATATATATATATATATATATTATTTCATTTCGATCTCACATAAATCCGGATCAGTGGTATCAGAGCCTTATGCTCTTGTGATTTCTTAGTGCATGTCACCGACGAGATTTGAATATCGAGAGTTGGGTCTCGAACTAGTTGGGCTTGAGGAAAACCCTCCTCGTCGACCCAAGCAAGCTCCCATGGAGGGAGAAGAAAAGATAGATGACGGATCAGGAGATCCTATTAAGTTGTTTCTTGAGGAAGCCCTCGCACGACAGAGGAACGAGATGATGGTTAATTTTGCACAGATCCTTCAAAGGATGCCGACGGCAGCGGATGCACCTTCAACGAGCAGTCGTTTTGGGGGTGCGACTCCCTTCAAGGTACAAGTTAACTTTGGCATTCCCCTATTTGAAGGAAAGATAGATGCAGATGCTTTAGAGAAATGGTTGAATCTATTATAGGGTTACTTTTCTCTTCAAAAAATTTCCTACAGCGAAAAGGTCACATTCGCGCTCCTTAAGTCCCTTCCCCATATTAAAGACTGGTGGGACGGGTACTACGAGAGGCATGCAAGAGACGAGTCTGAACTATTCAGGACAGACCCCACTTGAGCGGATTTTGTTAATGTCGTCAAGGAAGAATTCTGCCCTATCGGAAACTATGATGACCAGTACACCAAATGGACGACTTTGCGCCAGGAGAGGGACCAAACAGTCCTAGAGTTTACCAACATGTTCCATACCCTGCGCTCCAAGCTAGGTATTCGAGACTCTGAACGGCACTTGGTCCTAAAGTACTGCAGCGGCCTGCACAGGTACATTCAGACATATATGGATTTCCTGGACATACCCTCACTAGGAGCATCTTATAGATACACCATCAAGATCGAGCAAAAGTTTAAGAAAAAGAATAAGCGTGATTTTGGGTCTACAAATCAGTAGCAGAAGCTTGGCAAAGGTGGCCCCAATTCACAAGGAAAAGGACAGAGAAAGGAAGCCCAAATCCTCGACAACCATCCCAAGTCGCAGGCAAATAACTGTAATGGGAAATCAAA
This sequence comes from Larix kaempferi, assembly GCA_027924585.1. Classification (NCBI taxonomy): domain Eukaryota; kingdom Viridiplantae; phylum Streptophyta; class Pinopsida; order Pinales; family Pinaceae; genus Larix; species Larix kaempferi. The sequence continues at coordinate 3,790,009 of BSBM01000344.1, read as the reverse complement.
GAAGGACACTGGAAAGTGATGTGAACTCCACAAGAGCCCTTGGCACAACACTGATGAATGCCGCTCAAAACAATACTTGTTGGCCGAGACAAAATCCCCGGATCCAAACTCTGACTCAGAACCTGATGGAGAGAAAGAAAAGGGAAAGCAGATCATTGACGCGGAATCTAGTGCCACCATTGCAACTGCAACAATTCAACCAGAAGAGTCAAAGGAGCTAGAGGAAGGGGAGTGCCTCTTCCATTCACAATTGTGGGTGCAAGGAAATCCTCTACACTTCATTGTTGATAGTGGTATCCAGAAAAACCTCATCTCGGTCGAGGTCGTCAAAAGATTGAAGCTTTCGATGGTTCCACATCTCCAACCATACAACATCGGTTGGCTGAGCCAGGGACGGGGCATCCGTGTTAGTCAACAGTGTCGCCTTTCCTACAGGATCAAGCCCTTCAAAAATGAGGTAATGTGTGATGTTGCCCTGCTTGAAGTTTGTGATGTTATTTTAGGACAACCATATATGTGGAAACATCATATTGTGTATGAGTCTAGACCTCATAGTGCCATTATCACTTTAGGAAAGAAGCTCTACAGGATACCGAAGACACTTCCCACCACTGCAGTGTCCCTCATCACAGCTAAGCAGTGCAGGAAGGTAATCTCCTAGATAGGGAAATTTGTCCTCTTCATGGTTCGTTTTGAAGGTGAACGAAAGATTGTAGCAACATCCACCACCTCTATGTAGAACCCCTCCATGCAGCAGAAACAAGTGGACAAGATCGTGGAAGCATACAAAGACATCTTCACCACACCCACTGGGGTGCCAATACATTTCCCGGTCAAGCATCCCATTGATTTGGTACCTGGTGCACCTTTACCTAATAGGCCAGTATACATGCGTTCCCTCATGGAAAATGAAGAAATCAAGCGCCAGATTCAAGAATTGATCCAAAAGGGGCACATTCGACCTAGCTCCTCGCCTTGTGGGAGCCCAATTTTGTTTGTACAGAAGAAAGACGGGACTTGGTGACTCTGTATTGATTACCGAGCTCTAAACAAGATCACAGTCCGGAATTGGTATCCCATTCCCCGTATCGACGACCTTCTTGACCAGCTCAAGGGTGCCAAATATTTCAGTAAGATTGATTTGAAGTCTGGCTATCATCAAGTGCCAATTGAGCAGACCGATGTTTGGAAGACTGCCTTCAAATCTCGGGAAGGCCTTTTTGAGTGGTTGGTCATGCCTTTCGGCTTGACTAATGCTCCAGCAACTTTCACGAGGATTATGGACGATATCCTACGACCATTCACTAACTCTTTTGTGGTTGTATATCTGGATGATATTCTCATCTACAACAGAACATGGGCAAAGCATCTGCAGCATATGCACCAAGTCCTCAGCACCTTGCGCCAGCACAAGTTATATGCTAATTTAGAGAAGTGCTCATTTGGCATGAAGAGGGTTCAATATCTGGGATACATTGTGGATGAACATGGTGTTCATGTGGATCCAGACAAGATCCAAGCCATCCATGATTGGCCAACCCTGACAACTCTCACAGAGCTTCACAGCTTCCTAGGCCTTGCCAACTTCTATCGCAGATTTGTGTTGGGCTTCTCTAATATTGCTTGGTCCCTTAGCCAGGTGACCAAAGGGGGATCTAAGGCCAAGTTCAGCTGATCCAAGCCACAACAACAAGCATTTGAGGAGCTAAAGCAATGCTTATGTTCGGCACCTGTCCTTGCCTTATCGAATCTGCAACAACCCTTTGAGATTGAAACAGATGCTTTAGACTATGTTGTTGCTGCAGTCCTCACTCAGCATGGCCATCCAGTGGCATATCACAGTGATAAACTTTCAGATACAATCCGTAAGTGACCCACCTACGACAAGGAAATGTATTCCATTTTCCAAGCCTATCGCGAATGGAAGCATTACATCCTTCGAAAAGAGATAGTCATCCACACTGATCATAAGCCCCTGTAGTTCATGCAAACCCAAGGGAAGTTACAGAATGACTGCCACCAGAAGTGGTCCACTTACTTGCAGCAATTCCACCTGAACATTAAATATAAGAAGGGCAGCACCAACTGAGTCGCCGATTGCCTAAATCGGCCTCCAATAGACGCACTTACCACAGTGCTCCACTCTTGTGGCCATGAGACCTCAAGGTGGCCTCAACTATATAGCAGTGATCCTAAGTTTTCTCCCATCTATCAAGCCCTATGTGCAGGCACATCCGTAGCAGACTTTCATCTTCAGGAAGGCTTGCTATGCCACTTGGGCCATCTCTGCGTTCCTTCAAGCGAGCGTGCGAAGATGATTTAGGAAGCTCATTACAGTCAGGTGGCAGGGCACTTTGGCACTGAAAAGACAGTGGCCATATTACATAAGTATTTTTATTAGCCTCAGCTCCGGCAAGACCTCAGCCGATTGTTACAGCGTAATTTTCCACCTTGTGAGCATCAGCATGGATTGGCCTTCAGGATCCATTTTATTGACTCAGACCCAGTATTTTCCCTTCAGGAACCAAGTTTCCCTATTTTTCTTCCTGTACGCTTGCTGTTCCATTGTAGCCAGCGTACACGCAGGCTGCACTTAAGTAGCCCGCGTACATCGAGTTACATGGTAAAAACAATATAAAAGTTACTTTTTACTCCCAAAAAGCGGTCTTATGGTGACCTTTGGCCCTCCATATACCCCGAAACGACTCGATTCGACCTTTCACTTACCCTTGGAAGGCTATATTGTTAAGAACCCATGTCAACCCTTCTATTTACTTTGTTAGTATATTGTTGTTGGATGCATATGCTTTGTAAGTCGTCCCGTAGTATTTGTTGATCCATAGTTTGTATTATTGTTGTTGGACACATATGCTTTGCAAGTCGTCCCGTAGTAATTGTTGATCCATAGTTTGTATTGGCCCATGGTTTGTATTGACACATGGTATTGACCCATGGTATTGGTGCCTAGACTTAGTATATAAGTTTGTGGGAATAATCCCTATCCACTTAACTGTGGGAAGTACTTGCGCATAAGCCCTAAAACTCATTGTGAGGAGTACCACAGGAATCCCAAAGTAGCTGGCCCATTGAGAGGACCTGCCAGCGAAAAGGGCAACGACCCCCACCTGATTGACTAGTTCCCACCTGTGAGGTAAACCAAGAGTTGTCGTTTGTGGCAAAGCGGTTATCAGTTTTACCTGAGTCGTGGAGTGAGGGGTACTGCCCCAATACACAAGCCGTCAGGAAACATTGGTGGCCAAGTGAAACCCCTGAACTGTTAGGAAGCCGAAGATACATGGGGTCCATATCTATTTTCAACTGAACTGTTACCGATCACTTTCGCGCCATTTCGAATCCATTCTGAGCCATTTCAGATCCAGCCGTTTCAGATCTATTCTGAAATTCGTTCCAGATCCAGCCGTTTTTGATCCATTTGGCGTCGTTTCAGATCCATCTGTTGCCGATCACTTCTGCGTCATTGCAGATCCATCTGTTTCCGATCCCTTCTACGTCGTAGCAGATCCATTCTGAAAATAAATAAATAAATAAAATAAAATAAAATTAAAAAAAATTAATTAAAAAAAAAAAATTTAATTAAAATTTTAATTTAAAAAAAATTTAAAAAAATCTTTTTTTCGCCATATCTCCCTTGTTGTCACTCTGTTTCCCTTGAAAATTCCCTGACACCCCTGTAATCCCATTCTGCGTCTTTCATTCCTGAGGACCCTATCCCAAATTCCACTTCCCAAAGTCAGAACTCCCACATTTGTCTATTTTTAGGGTCTGCCATAACTTCTTTAATTTTCACACAATTGCCTTCAAATTTTGCCACCGTGTTCATTCCCTATTTCTGCTTCTTTGTCCCTCTCTGACAACTTTTCCCATTCTTTCACCTCGCTTCTGAAATCCTCATTTTCTGCTTCCCTGTCCATTCAAAAGTGTCCAAAACCTAGTCAAACCCCAATTACCCATCAGATTTTTTTCCCAAATCCAAATTTCTCTTTACTAAATCAGATTTTGTTTGTGTTTTTCTACCCATTCCCAAAAAAAAAACAAAAAAAACTCCTGGTTATGGTTGTCACCCGCCCAGGAGCAAAAAACATCGAGGAAGCACTTGCAGCCATCCAAACCAAACTCCAGGATCTGGATGGAAAATTTCTTGGCCTCCATCTTGAGCATTCAGCCATGAACAACAAACGACAGCCCGAGTCTTCATCAGATAATGGGTTCTCTTCTTCAAGTAATTTCCGTGGTTCGAAGCTTGATTTTCCTCGCTTCAATGGTACTGATCCTACTAGATGGATTTATCGTGCAGAACAATATTTCAGTCTGCATAATACTTTTGATGTCCAAAAAGTTCCACTTGCATCTTTTCATTTGAAACAGGAAGCCCTTCAATGGTACCGTTGTTACATCAAGGCTCATGACGAGCCAAAATGGACAGATTTTTTCCAACTCCTTTTGCAATGATTTGGTCCTAGTGCTTTTGATGAATTCACCGGAGCACTCACTAAACTTCGTCAAATTGGCACTGTGAGAGAGTATCAGACAGAATTTGAGAAACTTGCCAATCACACAGAAGGATTGTCTGATGAATTCTACAGGAGTTGTTTTATCAGTGGTCTTAAGGATGAAATCCGCTCAGAGGTCAAAATGTTCTATCCCAACACAATGATGGAAGCCCTGGGGTTGGCTAAGTTGGCAGAAGACAAGATTGCATCCCAACAACGCTCCACACCCACTCTTGTTCCCTTCCGAAATATGGGTTCTCAACGACCTCCCATCCCGCCAGCTCCTCGACCAACTCCTATCAAGCATTTGTCTGAAACAGAGATGCAGACACGCAGAGAAAAAGGGCTTTGTTATAATTATGATGAGAAATTCACTATGGGACATAGATGTGTTCATCAAAAGCTCTATCTCTTGGATATAGATTCTCCTCCTGCCTCTCAAATTGGTGAAGAATCTCTAGATACAATGGATGATCAGGTCGACATTCAGGAGCCGCCTATTGACCCCCCATCTCAGGATGACCAACCAGAGATATCTCTCCATGCTTTATCCGATGTCACCACCCCCGAAACAATGCAGGTCAGGGGTTACTTCAAGAAGCTTCCTCTTACAATATTCATTGATTCTGGTAGCACTCATAACTTCATTGACCCTCGAATCACCAAACAGGCTGATTGTTTTGTCCATCTTTGCTCCAACTTTGAAGTCATGGTTGCCAATGGGGGCACCTTACCTTGCAAGGGAAAGTGTCACAATGTGTGTATCTCTCTGGAAGATTATAACCTGCGCTCTGACATGTTTTCCATGTCCTTAGGAAAATGTGATGTGTTTTGGGGGTTCAATGGTTACGCACACTTGGCCCCATCTTATGGGATTTTGCTGAACTTTGGATGCATTTTTCAGTCAATGGGACACAACACAAATTTACGGGCTTACAACTAGGGTCTCTCCGCATCATCAATTCACATCGCCTAGAAAAGATCCTTAAGAAGAATTCACATGGTGTCATCGCTCAGCTCCATTCCATTCAGATGCACCCACCAACGGTCTCCACTACTTCCTTGGATAGATATGCAGGTGTCTTTTCTGCACCAATGGGTTTGCCGCCTTGAAGAGACCTTTTCGGTCAGCATTTAGCCGCATCTACATCTCAGCAGGATGTGATGGCTATTTTGCATGCAGTACAGAAGTGGAAACCAACCCTATTAGGGAAATATTTCTGCATCAAGACTGATCTCCAGAGTCTGGAAAATTTCCTAGAACAACGGGTCTCCTCCCCAGCACACCTGAAATGGGTTATCCAACTCATGGGTTATGACTATGCAATCACTTACAAGAAGGGTAAGGACAATATGGTGGCAGATGCTCCTTCTCGCACATTTGATGACCCAGTTTTTCTTACAGCTATTTCTCTACTTGTTCCAAATTGGTTGCAATTTGTTCAACATGCCTATCTCTTCTATGAACTCCATGCTTCTTCATCGACAGGGCACTCTGGGTTCCTCAAAACGTATGACCGAGAACAATGTAACTTCTTTTGGCAGGGACTGAAAAAGAAAATCCAACATATGGTGGTTGACTGTGATACTTTCTAGGTCACCAAGGGTGAAACGACACTCCTTTTGGGACTGCTTGAACCCTTGTCCATCCCTACATAGTTTTGGACAACTATTTCTATGGATTTCCTAGAAGCGCTCCAGTGGTACAATACCACATCTAAAAGGACACCATCTGAAGTAGTCTATGGACAGGCACTGCTAGTTCTTCTTCCATACACCCTCAAAAACTCCCCAGTTCAAGAAATTGACTTAGTTCTTCGAAACCGCGATCAGATTCTTCTCATTCTGCAGGACAATCTTCACATGGCAAGAATTCGACTGCAACAACAAGCTGATCAACACCGTTCTGAGCACACTTTTCATGCAGCTGATATGATTCTTCTTCGTCTACAGCATTCCAAGCAATCCTCCCTGAAACTCAAAAGGCGTAAGTGGCCCGGAATGCAACCCGAGGATGCTACAGGGGAACCACTCCTTCAAATTCTGCATCCATTTTTACATCTAAAGCTTTGAGGACAAAGCTTTTTCTAAGGGAGAGGGGATGTTAGGAACCCATTCCAACCCTTCTATTTACTTTGTTAGTATATTATTGTTGGACGCATATGCTTTGTAAGTCGTCCTGTAGTATTTGTTGATCCATAGTTTGTATTATTGTTGTTGGACGCATATGCATTGTAAGTCGTCTCGTAGTAATTGTTGATCCATAGTTTGTATTGGCCCGTGGTTTGTATTGACACATGGTATTGACCCATGGTATTGGCGCCTAGACTTAGTATATAAGTTTGTGTTGAGACCAATGAAGGTACCAGTAAGTTATTTGTATTGAGCTTGCTCAAAGGAGGTTACCCCCTCGAAGTGGCCTGCGATCAATAAAAGCGATTCTAAGTTCTGTTATTTCTGCTATCTCATGTATTTTCATTAATTAATTGTTGCAGGTTCTTCACATAGATATTGAGCTCTTATGGTGTATGGAAGGGTGGAGAAAGAGAGAGCAAGATAACTCTAGTGGATTTTTGTCGTGATTTGAGTCTACACTCATTGATCCTTGTTGTTGTGAACTCCTTATGTTCACCTACCAAACTCCTTTCATAGTTTGAGTTTTCCATTGCATGGGGGATTGAAGTGGTGGAGGCACAAGTGGAGAGACCCAATTCTTGGTTCAGATTGGTTGTCGGCAAGAAGTCGTATCATGTACTTCTTGTTGTTAATTAATGGAAATACTCATTTTCTCGTCCAATTGATGTTGTGAATGTTGTTTAAATTACATTGGGTTACATTTGCTTATGACATCATGGATCATGTTATTGATTATGCTAATATCTTTCACATATTATATGCACTTGCTTGTATTTGTTGTTGAGGCTAATCTGCAGGTTCAAGTGTAGAGATTGAAAGCTCAACGGGGATCTACTTCGAACATTCGGTTGAAGATTGGTTTTTATTCTCCATATCTTAGTATTTTCATTATAATAACATTGCTTTGGGAATTGAGTTATTTTCTGGTAGTCAGCTGTCTATTGTGGTCTACCCCGAACCATAGGAAGTTTTCTCCGTAACACCGATACATAAGATCTTGCACTACCAGTGCCATCACAAAACCTTCCATAAAAAAACAGGGGTTGTACACCCCTCTGCCCACTCTTAATGGGCCATGGGAATCCATCTCCATAGATTACATGTCTAGACTACCTTCAACCAAGCATGGAAATGACTATGTGTTTGTGGTCGTGGATCATTTTTCTAAGATGGTCATTCTAATAGCTTACAAGAAAAACGTCTTTGTTGAAGCCACTGCTAAGCTCTTCTTCGAGCGTGTTTGGGTTCATTTTGGGATGCCACAGACTATCATTTCAGATCGGGACAACAGGTTCCTAAGCACTTTCTGGTCCATCCTATGGTCCTTGATGGATACCAAGCTCACCAAATCAACTTCTTTCCACCCCTAGACCGATGGACAAACGGAGGTAGTCAACAGGATGATTGTGCATATTCTAAGAATGTACAATTCTAAACATCCACGCACATGGGATGAGAGCCTTCCTTATGTTCAGCATAGCTATAACAGAGCCCTTCATTGCTCTACCAGCCACAACCCTTTTCAAGTGTGTCTGGGGTTCCAACCACTCGCACCAATTGATGTAGCTCTTCCCATTACATCCACACGTGAGGAATCTTCCCATGCTCAAACCGAGGATGATAAGGCCACCATATTTGTTGAATGAATCCAGCACATCCGCCAACAGGTCCATGAAATTTTGGAAAAGGCCAACACTAAGTACAAGCAGCGACATGACTAGCATCGGGTCCCACACACGTTCCATGTGGGTGATAAGCTTTGGTTGCATTTGCAGAAAGAGAGGCTCATAGGACCCCATCGCAAGCTTCGTCCACTTCTAAATGGTTTGTACACCATCACCAAGGCAGTTGGTGACAATTCCTTTGAGCTAAGCATCCCTCCATTCCTTGGCCTGCACCCAGTATTCAATGTGGAGCTCCTTCGCCCATATTTTCCACCATTGTTGGACACCTCTGAGGTGGCAGAGAAATTGACACCTACAAAGCTTAATCCTGATTGCATGGAACAGGAAACCATTGATCAGATTATGGACACACAGGTTAAGGGAACCCGCCAGCAGAAGATCCAGCTATATCGGGTTGTCAAAGCAGGGCAACTACTTCACCAAGGCAAGTGGCTCACCAAGAGTCAAGTTCAACAGAAGTTTCCCCACCTGATGGGGGAACTCAACGCAATGGATACCATTGCTTCCTAAGGGGGAGGACTGATCTAGATGGATGTAGGTGGTCACCCACCTATTCTATTGGCTCAAAACAGTTTTTCATTATGGCAGTTTTCTTGTAATTTTTCTACAGTTTTTCGGGTCCCGACCTTTCGGGGCCGTTTTGAGACCCTAAACGACGTTTTTTTGGAGATTATAAGGGTCGAATGAACAATAATCATCTATGCCTAGTCAAAATTTGTATGGCTCGAATAAACCTTTCCAACGGGCTATCGAGCGCCCCAAACGGAGATCGTATGCAAAAGTTATGATCACGGGAAGTTGACTGTTCAACTAACCACCTAGGGCCACAAACTTTATGACGGTTCATCTTCTAGGGTTAGGTTTTTGGATGTTTAGGGTTCTTACCCTCATGCTTATGATAAATAGGCTCTTTCAACCTCTTCTTGTATTCAGCTTGTCATGAATGAGCGTAGCCACCACATCTCTTCGCAGAGATATAGCTACCACCATTCTAGCTGCTTTTATTTTACAGTTTGTTCTATTTCATTCATTTAATAGAATCTGAGTTTACTGTATCATTGTGTTTCTTGACATATATCTATGTATGTGAATATATATATGTTATTTCATTTCCTTCTCACATAAATCCAGATCAACCAAAGTTCACCCATACAATCAAATAAATGATGAATAAATAAAAGAACTGTCCATGAACCAAGGAAATGGGGAAAACCTCATGGGAAACCCCCCCCTCAAAACAGGACAGCAAGAAGCTCAAACAGCTTTCACACCAACTAGAGATATAAGATAAACAAATCTCTTATGAGTGAAAAAATTAGTGAATGTGTATGCAATCATCTCCTATGTAGGACAATAATGTAGTGACATGGTCCTGTTGTGCACTAGCTCCCTGATGTAGTGCATGTGAACCTCAATATGTTTGGTCCTTTGCTTATGTACTGAGTCATTGGAGATCCTGATGGCACTTTGGTTATCACAAAATAGGTCTACTGAAGGAGAAGTGCGAAATCCTAAACTCAGTCAAGATCCCATGCAACCAAACTACTTGGATAGTTGCATTCATAGCCCCTCTATACTCTTCCTCTGCTGAAGAAAGTGAGAGTGTTTCTTGCTTCTTGCTTGACCAACAGATTGGCCCTGATCCCAACATGAATGCGTACCCTGAAGTAGACTTCCTATCAGTATTGTCTCTAGCCCAGTATGAGTCAGTAAAACCAACCGGATCTAGTTGAGCACCAGCATAATAATGTATACCAAACTCTCTCATACCTTGTGTGAAAATCCTCACAACAGATCTAAGAGTTGATGTATACCTCACAAGAAAGATTGAGATTAAGCAGGAAAATAGAAGAAGGGTGGTCAATGCAGTGTAAAGGAGCAACATAATTATGATATAGTAGAACTCAGATAGAAGCAGAATAACATCACACACTAATTCATTAATCATAATATGAACAATAAATAGTACAATGGTGGAGAGGATTCGAATGCCAAGGTGGCAATTCGAATTAGCCTGCATGGGCATGGCTTATCTGCACTAGGAGTCATCATCATCATCGGTGGAGTTTTAACAATACACCACTACGAGTCCTAATCATCACCAGTGGAGTGTCATCAATACACAAGTGACTGTCAACCAGGTGGCAAACTGAGTCTAACTGAATGTAGTAGGTGTAACACATGCATGGTGCACTAATGTAGTGAAGGAGCCTCAAAGGAGGGGGCAAGAGGAGCTGACTGGAGTCAGAACTGGCAATCTAGGCTCACTGGAGGTCCATCGGAGTGTCTCAGTCAGTAAACTAGTCAATCTGTCCTCAATTCAAGGAACAAATCCACAAATCACTCAACTAACTGAAGTGTAACTGGTGGTAGGTGAGGGAGGGCGCCTTTCTCATGTGGTAGGTGAAAGGAGGGCGCATTACTGACTAGGAGGGCTGGAACTTAGCAGAAACAGGCTCCCGGGGCTAGTAAACTAAGCTCTATGTGCTGGGAGACACCAATCTGATGACTGGGATGCATGCAATTCCATGCCTGCATGCAATTGCATGACTGCATGCAAAAATGCATGCATGACTGAAATGCAAAATAATGAAAATGCTGGTAGGACTAGGATGGAGTATAGGAATATCCTAACACCTTGCACATAGTGCAAGATCCTCTTATCTTCTTTCCAATGTAGCTCATGTGGCTCCTGTGTACCTAGCCACAACACCAACAACATGTGATAGATCTAGTCTCGAATATGTCAAATACAACAAGCTTCCAATGAGTTGTTTTTAAAGAGTGCTATCAACCAAGGGTGTGGAACCACCTTCTTCCAATCTAATGCCAGATAAGAAGGGGAAGGATATGGCTTTGCAATCAGCCATATGAAACTTTTGTTAGTAAATCAGATGCATACCTTGACTGTGAAATCATGATGCCTGAAGCATTTTGAGTTACTTCAAGACCAATGAATTGCCTTAACAGTCCTAGATCTGTCAGAGCAAATGCTTTGTTCAAGGAAGACTTGATGTGCTTCAACCCAGTAGCAAATCCACTGATGATGAGCAAGTCATACACATACAAAACAATCAATAGTAGACTTCATCCCTTATGTTGCATGCACACATTGCAATCAGATTTTCATCTTTCAAACTTTTGTGACAGCAAGCCTAGGAATCCATTTTTGCATACCATGCCCTTGGGGCTTGCTTGAGCCCATACAGTGATCTCCTCAGTCTGCATACCAAGGAAGGATCATCAGTGTACCCCTCGGGTTGTTTCATGTAGATCTCTTCTTAGTCAGCATGCAAGAAGGCACTCTTTACATCCATGTGATGTACCTCCCATGCATTCGAAGATGCAGTGGCCAAAACAACCCTTACTAAATCCATTCTTGCTACAGGAGTGAATGTCTCATTGTAGTCCAAGCCTTGAACTTGTGAGTACCCCTTTGCAACCAACTGAGCCTTGTACTTGGTTATAGATCCATTAGATGCAAGCTTTGTTTTGTAGATCCATTTGCACTGAACTAGTTTCCTCCCTGGGGAAGAGGGACAAGATCCCATGTTTCATTGTTATGCAGTGACTCATGTTCTTCATCCATGGCTGCTTTCCATTTCGGATCATGGCAAGTGTAACGTCCCCCTCACCCAATCCGACCATCAGGAGGGATGTTGGAAAATCCTAAGCTCTAAAATTTCACCCCAATGCATAATACGATTTTCAATAATAAACAGTGTGTGCATAAAATTAATAAACATGCACATCGGAAATAAAAATCTAACCACACACATCTAGCATGCAATTACCAGCATAAACATTATAGGCATCAAATAAAACAATTCATATTTGAATGCATAAGATTACTTGTCTTTAAGAAACGCAGATCCAAGCAACTGACTGTGTAAGAGCGCTTTTCCACCCAACCATAGGCACTCAGTCCAGCATATACTCTTTATGTTGTTGAGGCCACCCCCAAGTTGGGCTATGAGGCCACCAGGGCGAAGGAAACACCTACAGGCCTCTACCTCTCAGCCCACAACCCATTCTGCTCTTTGTGCTTAGTCAAATGCTCATACAAAGCTCTACAAGGGTCTCACTCAACCCCCACAGCCTTGGTTTCCACAATACCTGCCCCACAGAACACCCTTCTAGCTCAGGCATCCCCTTCACCGATCCATGGTGCTCTTGGGCGATCCATCTTGCTAGGTGCTTCCAGTGTGTGCATAGAAGAAGTCCAATCTGATATGGATGCTTTAAAAACAACTGTACCCTTGATTTGTGACTTCACAAGCACCTACAAGCAGCATAATTCTGTGGGTAAGGTTCCTAGCTTGCCCAACCTCTCTGCTCACCTACATCCAACAAAACTCACTTCCCAATCTGCAACATGGTCTCCAAATTCGAATTTATGGGTTCAAAACAACATGGTAATTTTTGTTGGACAACAATGGATAGCTCTGCAACCTCTAAACCTGCATGTAAGAATGAGAAAAATGAGGGTTGACTCCAAGGGATAGGGCAAAATGGTGAAAAGACAATTGACATGAATTCTGACCTTAGAAGAAATAGGACAACTGACAGTTGACATAACTGTCACAATCCTCATGCTCAATAACTACATGAAGTGACTTTTCCCACCAACCTCACATGTGCAATAAATGATTGGAAAATGGTCCAAAAATGAGATAATTGGCTTATTCTCATCACATGACAGAATTTAGGGTGAGTTCTAAGGTCGACACATGGAAACATAGGATTGGGTTTCCCACAAGCCCCCTTCCTCTTCCCCTCTGGTGGAATCATAGCCCCTTTGGTGCTCTTTACACATCCATTTTTGGACCATTCTATTAATTTTCAACATAATATTTACATACATTTCAAATTAGGCATAAAAGCCATTCATATGATCCAAAATAGAAATATAACATCATACATGCCTAAACATTCACTAGTCGGGCCTTGGCCTTGAGCTCTGCACTAGGAATTCGGACTAGAATATTTACATCATTTACATAAGTTTGGATAATACATTCCAAGTCAAAACTAGGGGTCTTACAGCAAGCCTCTCCGTAAGACTACGGATCAGACCCCACCATCATGAAGCATCTCTTAGGGAGAAGTGGATATGTATGGCAAAGTGCAATGTTTGCATCTCGGTATTGAGATCTTGTTCTTCTGTAGTCAGATGGATCTCCAGCAATGTCCCCAACTGCCTCAATAATTTTCACGTCCCCTCCCGTGGATCCAAGTCGAGGAAGGGAACATGATATTGAAATATGGGGCTCTTACAAAAAACTCATCCCATTTCATCAAATTCATGTAAATAAAACACATGTGCAGGTTTATAATTCAAATAAACATAGCAGAAGCAAGATCCACTACATGCATCTCTAGCATTCATTGACCTTCCTAACATAATAGTTAATAATTAAATGGCATTGCATAGTTTAACACACATCAAGAATAATACTTATCTTCGTTGTGAAACGGTCCCAAGCAACTAGCTATGTCGCTGCAACGTTCCACCCAACCATAGGTTTCTGCCTAGCCTGTATTCTTTCAGCTCTCAGAGACCACCCCCGAGTTGGGCATGATTTCTACAAGGAAAATGGGACACTCAAGCTCATGCTTAGCCAAATAAACATTTCATCTAAGCCAAGCTAATCCACAGCTGGGTTTATTAGGATAAATCTGAACCATCTTCATTTCTGGATGCTTCTACTAAAGCTCAAGCCAAAACAATGGATATCCATAACCCATACCCCAACATACTATATCTACACACACAACAAGCACAATCATTGGGCATGGATACACATTTTTAACAATGGGATTTACAAACAAGATGGCCATGGGATTTCCCCAAATCGTGGGCACACCAAAAACGGACTGTGAAAAGGGCAATTCGACCACAGGTAGCAAAACTGATTTCTCCCACAGGTTATGAGCATTCCAATGGCCAAAACGGCCTCAATGAAACCCCAAATCGATTTCTTCTCTTCCCCGTTGTTATCCAAAACAAAAATGCCCTCCCCCCAGTAGAAAAATGAAGGAGAACACAACAAAACCAGGGAGGAAAACACCCAGGTAGCTCCCCACTCGTGAGAGAGCAAAACTGATGAGTGAAGAAAAGTGCCTTGGGAATCCATTTCATGGCTCTTTTCTTGCCCAAGAAGTCAAACACCATTTTCCCTGAAGGGTGGCTTGCCCATACCTGAATTTGGATAGCCATACCTCCCCATTCCCCAAGGCATTAACTACCTCAACCAATTCTTGGGAGAAATGAATGATTGGGTACAAAAGTCAACATGGGTAGTTGAGGGTTTATGGGTTCTCCCATTGACACTTGGTTTGACTTGATTGGATCCAAGGGTTTCAATACTTCCCTCCCAATTCCTTGTAAAATCATGCCCCCATCTCTTGTTGCATTGCATAACTAGTTGTGGGTATTTCATTAAAATTCATATTTACATGATATTTGCAATTCCATTGTGCCTGGCTGGCACGTAAACCATATGCATCACTAAATCGATGGCAAGGCCTTGACCTTGAGCTGCTCACCATGATTTTATAACATTATTACATTATTTACATTTTAATGCAATGGGGTCAAATCGGGATATTACAATAATCTTTTGAGCCCATTTAGGATTTGGATTAGGAGTAGGTGTTGGATCTGGATCTGGATCAGTTAGATATTCATACTCAATATCTAGTTCTGAATCATATTGATCTTCTTCTTCGGAATCTGAATGTGGACCACCTGTAGAAACATCATTAGAAGCAAATGGAGGAGGTAGATCAGTTATGCCTTCTTCTTCAATTGGTTGAAGATCATGCATTGGATCCTCATTGAATTGAAAACTTCTTTCAATGAAGCATATATTGGTTGCAATCTCCATCAGCTTGTAAGCCTTTGCATCTTCTGCATATCCAAGAAGGATGCATTCGCTACTTTGAGGTTGAAGTGCTTTCCTCTTGTCGAAGGGGATTTTGGCCCATGCCTTGGATCCAAAAACCCTCAGATGAGAGACATCAAGTTTGTGTCCCTTCAATGATTTGAATGGAGTGACCCCATCAACATATTTGTGGGGTACCCCATTCTGAATGTATGTGGCACAGTTCACTACTTTTGCCCAGATATTTGATGGGAAATCTCTTACTTCAAGCAAGCAGGTAACCATCTCTTTCAATGACCTAGTATTCCTCTCTACTACACCATTTTGCGGGGGTGTGTATGGGACATAATGTTGCATTTGAATACCTTCGGAAGCACATAGTTGTTGTAGCTCCTTCTTGATGTACTCCCCTCCATTATCTGATCTAAGTGCCTTGATCTTTCTTCTGGTAGTGTTCTCAACTAAGGCTTTGAAAACTTTGAAGCTTTCAAACACCTCATATTTCTGTTTGAGAAAGTAGATCTAGCAGAACCTAGAGTAGTCATCAATGAAGGTCTGAAGGTATTTGGATCCATTCATTGAAGTAGTGGGCATCGGTCCTGAAACATCACTATGAATCAGATCTAGGATGGAGGAGTCTCTCTTTGCCTTCCAAACATCATACTTTCGCTCTAGGTGCTTCCCTACTAAGCAACCTTTGCAGATTCCTTGAGAGAACTTTATGTTCGGTAAACCTTCAACCATCTCTTCCTTGTACAACTATTGTAGGTATTTGAAGTTTAGGTGTCTGAATCTTTCATGCCAGAGTCTCCTTGTCTCATTTGCATCAGTCAAGAGAGCACTTTGATGTGAGTATGGCAAGAAGCAGGAGAACTCATAAGTCTTGGAGGCATGGTTAGCAACTCCTTTGGCTATCAACTTCCCATATGAGATCTCTGCAACCTCAACTGTGTTAGGTCCAAATACTACTTTCTTTGGTGAACCTGTGTGTGTCATATGGTAAACATACAACATATTAGCTGCTAGAGAAGGCACATACATCACATTGTTGAACTTTCCATGCTCATGATGTATAGTACCCTTCAATTCAACAAATATTTGAGAGTCATCTCCCATGTGTATGCTTGGTCCATCAGTGAGATCTAATGAAGAAAATGGATCTATGGAGGAAAACATGTGGTTGGAGGCTCCATAATCAATAAGAAAAGCTTGGGATTGTGAGAATCCATCCTTCAATGCATGGCGTCTCTCATGATCTTCTGACTTTCCACCTGGATCAGTCTTCCTTGTGCCTTCAGGGAGGGAAATGTTATGTTGTTCGAGGAGTTTTTCCATTTGATCTATGGTCTTCTTCATACAAGAGCTCTCAGGATGATTACCCTTCTTGCAGTATGTACACTTGGATTTCTCAAATTTATTTTGTTTGTCCTTCTTGGAGCTGGAGGCTCCTTCCGATGGACTAGACTTGGCATTCTGCTTGGGTTCAGATTGCCTCTTCTCTTTTCCCCCGTGCTTCCTGTTGGAGCCTAAGGCCGCAGCTATGATAGAGCTGCGAATTTTGAGGAAAAAGCACAAGTATTGAAGGGAAAGTGTTAATTTTGAATAAACACCAAATTTTGGGAAGAAGGAAACGGTGCGCAGTACGGTGCCAGATGGATGAGCTCGACGCAGAGTACGTACTGGAACTCACGGAGCTCGCACGCACGTCATAAGAATGAATGCGGCTGAATAGAAAGCTCAGCTACCATAATAAATGAAGCGACGAAGTAGAGGGCTCAGCTACCCTCATTAAGGCTAAGTACAGAAGTTATGGTTGCTCGGATCAAGGAGGAGCAACAGACCAGAGCATTGAAGGCGAAGGACAAGGCGCCCATACCCGCAAGCTGCGCCGGAAATCATGGAGCCTGCAGGAAGCGGCGACGTGACTGCAAGCGGCGACGTGACTGCAAGCGGCGCCTACAGTACACCTAGCCATGTGCATGGTTAGGGTTTTTGGGGATTACTGTTGGGAGAGGCCCACAGTTTTGTAAAGGTGCGACCGTCGTGGCCACCTATATATATGTGTAATTACAAAAGTTAGATGTTAGCCAGTTAGCCAGCCTTTAGATGCTGAGACGCAGGTTAGCTGTTGAGATAAGCTAGCTAGTTGGTAAGGTTGGTTATATTGTATAAGGATTATTTTCTACCGTGTTGTTAGAAGACAAGAGTCAGGGCTGGGATAACCGTGAAGTTAATCCCCAAGTTGCAGACCGTCTGAGACGACGTCTGAACTATTGTAATCTCTGAAGAGAAAGACACTAGATCGAGAGAAGGGCTCCCAGCTGTGTGCGTGGAGTTTCCTGGAAAGATCTAAGGCTGCAGCTGTGTGCGCAACATTATTGTATAAGTTTCCCTTGAGTTAATATATGAAACACTCCCGTGGACGTGGTTTCCCGTGGAGGTGAATTCTTTACGTCTTAGTGTTATGGAATAATCGCATGAATGCATGTCTGAGTGTTATCTGCGTTTATATGAATGTTGTATGATCTTTATGAATATGTTGAGTACGTTCTCGAAGCTTTCTTGATAGCTATAATCGTTAAGTGTTGAAGAATCTGTAGAACGCTGTCGCCGCAGCGATAGAGAAATGCATTATTGCGCTGGGCGCACGGGCAGAAAAGGTATATAGAGCACCGACGCAGGGGATAAGTCACCCCGTGCGCCGGAACGGAGAGGCCGCGCAGCTAGGCTGCTAAGTGAGAATTTCACGCAGTTGCGAAGGAGGGTCTGCGGAAGAGACCAATAGTCTGCTTTGAGGAGTCGCAAGAGAAGAAAGAGAGAAGTCTCCGCGTCGCCTAGGCTAAGGAAATCTGATTCCTTAGACCCCCCATAGCCACTTCGGGTGAGACCTCGAGCTGCTGCGCAGCTCGTTGCCGAGAGGGCCAGTGCGCCAAGGGGTTTTGTTGCTGCGCTTCATTAAAACCCGGGTCTGTCCAAAAAGCAGCCAACACTTCCCCTTTCCATTCACACGTTTTGCTTCTCTAACCACAAGAACTTGATTTTTGGAGGACTTCAAGGCACCCATCTGGATCATTTTATCTCGGTCTTGGATGAGAGATTCAGTGAAAACATCATAGGATGGCATTTTCCAACTAGGGATTGACATTCGCCCTGAATGGAAGGTAGATACAAAGATGTAGAACTCAGGACCTAGCTTGCTCATAATGCTAATCCTTCTTCTCAATGCTACACTGCTTGCATTGCATGACCAAAGATTTGAATTTGGAAAAGAATTGTTGGATGGTCTCGAAACTGCTCGGTTGAAGAGCAAGCAACTTATTCTCCAGAATATGGCCCCTTAGCTCATCTTGTTTGTCGAAGAGGGTCTCCAACTTCAACCATACCTCTCTTGGAGACTTCAATCCATCGAGGTGGAAGAGTAGATCTCTGGAAATATGAATACACATGAAACTGGATGCTTCATCCAATCTATTCAGATACTTGGCCTTCTCAACAACTGCTTGAGGTTCGACCTCCTTTCCCATTGTTACCCTATACAGTGACTTGTTGCGCAATACCATCTGCATATCAGCCCTCTAATCAAGGTAATTGAAGGGTGTCAGGATTCTAGGAGAGAGAGGAGAGTTCGAATTCTTCATTAGAACTGCTGGAGTGAATACAATGTGGTACTGTTGCTACTGTTACACTGAAAAAATTTCAATAACCTGCAAAAAACTCTCAATTTTGGAGATAGACTACTATTGAACACTGCTTTAGGATAATAGGAACATTTTTTCCGGATCCTTCACACCTGGCTAGACCTCAAAGGATTTCTCCAATGAATTCAATGCAATGGCACCATAATTTACTCTGGAAATCCAGAGGCTTCGGGTGCACTACTGAAAGCAACTGTTCAACCTATGCTCACTGAGATCTGATACCATCTGAAATTCTAAATCACAGTAGATCATGGAGCTGAGTATACCTCATAGAGAAAGAATGAGCAGAGAAATTGAGTTACAATGAAAATTGCAGTAAAAAAGAGCAAACGATTGAACATGCATGAGAACTCAGATAGGAACAGAATAATGTCACATGATCCAATAGGAGAGAATTCGAATCACCTAGGAGAATTCGAGTCTCAGTCAATCTAGCATAGGAATTGTCACCACTGGAGTGCTCCGGAAGACCCAAACTCAACTAAAGTGAACTTAAACTCAGTTAACTGAAGACACAATCAGTTAACTGACCAAGGAGGGTGCATTAGTGAGCTTTTCATGCAAATCAATCAGAAAAGGGTGCATGAGGCCACAATTAGTGGCATTCGGAGCATAAAACCCCCACAAGAATCAACTAACTCAGGTGAGTTGAACTGGAACACTGAGTAGGCTCCTAAAATACAGGGAACTGACTTAAGTGATCCTAAAATGATGCATGCAGGGCGCATTAGGTAGGACAAGGATGGGGTATTAATTATCCTAACACTAAGATCATATCCAGTTGGATAAAGCCCTTCCTGTCTAAACATATGTATTTGGAGAAATTTGGTTTTCTACATGATAGGCAAATTTTAGATGCCATAGGTATCACACAGGAAGTGATTCACTCCATCAAACAGAAGAATTTGAGGGCTCTTTTGTTAAAGATGGACTTGGAAAAATCCTATGATAGAGTCGATTGGGTATTTTTAAGATTGCTTCTAATTCAGATTGGGGTTACCCTTGGTGTAACAAACTTGATCATGGCTTGTGTATCTTTTGCACAATTTGTTGTTTTGGTGAATGGAGCACCTTCTGAATTCTTCAAGAGTACTAGAGGTATCAAGCAAGGTTGTCCTCTATCTCCACTGTTATTTATGCTTATCATTGAAGGATTGAGTAGGATTATACTAGATGCAAAAGCTGAAGGTAAAATTAAAGGTGTTAAAATTTAAGTTGTTGTCTCTATTACTCACCTGCTTTTTGGTGATGATGCTATGATATTTGGTATTGACTCTGTAGAGGAATGGAAATGTTATATCAAGATCATCAATATATTTTGTAATGCTTC
Organism: Larix kaempferi; assembly: GCA_027924585.1. NCBI lineage: Eukaryota > Viridiplantae > Streptophyta > Pinopsida > Pinales > Pinaceae > Larix > Larix kaempferi. Next base: position 3,769,762 of record BSBM01000344.1, on the reverse strand, counting down.
AGAAATGAAAGTTAGTGTGAAGAAGTCAAACTTCTATCATTATAGGATGGAAAATGACTCTTTGGAGAATATTATTTCCATTCTTCCATACAAGGCATGCAATCTGGAAGGTGGATTCAAGTACTTAGGATACTTCTTGAAACCAAATGGCTACAGAGTTCATGAATGGTCATGGTTGGTTGAATATTTTGAAAGGAAAATCAAACAATGGACCTACAGGATGCTTTCCATTGGTGGAAGGCTTACACTGATCAAAGTTGTGCTTGGCAACATCCCGATATATTGATTCTCACTATCACGAGTTCCTCTTTCTATTATTAATTTTATGAGGAAGAACATCTTCAATTTTCTTTGGACTGGGGGGGTAGACAGAGGCAAACTTATTATGGAAAGCTGAGAAAATATTTCAATGCCAAAGAGTGGGGTGGTTGGGGCATAAAAAAATTGACTTGGTTCAACATTGATTTAAGATTGAAGAATTTTTGGCGTGGGTTATTTGGAAAAATTCTCTAGACTACTGTTTTGCATGGAAAATATATTAAAATGAATCTAATTTCATGGATCAGAAATCCTAAGAAAAATGTTAGGAATTCCTCTCTTGTGTGGAAGGGATTTCTCAAAATATATCAATGGCTTGGAAAAGATCTCATGACCTATATGGCTAAATAAGGTAAATTCTTATTGGTATACTGCTAAAGAAATGGGTATTGGAAGTGTTTGGGAAAATGAATGGGAGGATTATATCAAAAGACTCAACTCTTCTGGATGCAGATTAACTGAGAATCATGATACACTTATATGGTTCTCTAATCTAGTGACGGGTACAATTACTGCTAAATCTACTTATCAAGCTACTGTTCAGGAGGCTAAATGTATAGTCAGAATTGGTGGTATAAGGTACTTTGGAAATGGAAAATTCCTTTAAAAATGATATGATTCATGTGGTTTGCTTTACAAAATTATCTGAAAACCTGGGATAATCTGTTAAAGAGAGGATGGTGTGGGCCAAATATCTATCCCCTCTGTCAAATTGATTCTAAGTTTGTTGATCATATTCTGGTCAACTACAATTTTACCTTAAAAGTATAGAACAATGTTTGTTCTTCTCTTAATATTGCACAAGTCTAGGGGGGATCAAATTTTGATCAAAATTGTTATCAGTGGCATAAATCATGCAAGGACTTCTATACTCTCCCTGCATTTATCTCATGGAAAATTTGGAAGGTTAGGAATGTTCATGTTTTTTAGGACCAAATACAGGATATTTATGTAATTTGCATGCAAATTATAAATATGGTCAAAGAATACAGTATAGGGGAAGTAAAAGAGTGTAGACCTAGAATTCCAAAAGAAATACAACATTTCAATGGACGATTGGATTTTTTGATAGAGTTGCAAAGGATGGATATTGTGCGGCAGGAGCAGTCTTACATATTAATGTCTCTCACAGGTATACCTTCAAATTACAATGTGGTAATGGATCCAATATGAAGGTTGGTATGCTTGCACTATGGTGCCTATGTAGGATGGCCTCCTTATTTGGTATTGTTACTCTTGCGGTATATGGGGAATCTAGAGTCACTATAAAATGGGCTAAAGGTGATTATAATCTGAATGTACTGACTTTACTTCCTCGGTGCAACCGGATTAAAAAAGAACCAAAGAACTTTTCACGTGTCAGTTTCAACCATATTTATAGGTAGAAGAATCAATCAGCTAACGGTTCGTCCAAGCTTGCTCTGGATGGTGAAGAAGGAATCCTCTATTGGGAGGAAATTTTGGAAAATTCTCAAACAAATTTGGGATATCATTATATTTTTGGTTTGTAGTAAATATATTTGATGTATGTGACTGGTTAATACTGTCTCAGGATGGATATACATCCATTTATAGTTGTTTTGTGTCTTGGATGAAGATAGTTCTCAACTTTTGGATATTTTGGATTAGACAATCAGTTAACATACTGTATATGAACACCATTGTACTTTTTGATTTTATTTGAATAGCAAAAGTACGTTTTTTCCTCTGAAGAAAGAAAAGATACTCTCTTTGGTAGCACAAGGTTTTTGACATTAAGAGCATGCATAATTATTATTTTAATTTAAATTTTTTTCATAAGTAATAATGGATATTTCTTATTGCTAGGTTGGCAGGTGCGGGTGGAGTCCTCTACAACTCTGACGGAAATAAGATGAAAGACTACGCTTGGGGAATTGGCATAAGAACAAACAATAGTGCAGAATGGCTAGCTCTTACTAAAGGTATGGAGATCGCAAGGGAGGAAGGTATCACTGAATTAACAGTGTGTGGTGATTCTATGTTGGTGATCAGGGAAGCTAGGAATTTGAGCAAGAACAGAAAGAGCTCTGCATCTAAAGTCCACAATCTTCTCAAATGTCTTGTTAGCGAATTTAAAAGTATCTGTTTTCTTCACATCTTGAGGAATAATAATCAAGATGCAGACGTGATGGCAAACAACAGAGCTAGATTAGACCGAGGCGTTCTAGTTAGCAACCAAAAGGTGAGATATAACGTATGGATCCCTTGTCTTTGATTTCAAGAACCTACATGTCTACAACATCAGCTGAGCGACTTCACCAGGGATGGATTTCTGGAATTTATAACTCGAAACAAATGTTTGAACTGGATGTTTTAGCCAAAGTTCTAAACCCACTTTGGGGCCTCGATATGAGGGACGTTCGCACGCTCTTTTCACATGGCTTCCACCTGTGAAGCATGCAAACCCTCACTTTGGGAGACTCTCGAGGTTGGATGCTATTTAAAATTGGATGCCGAGCAGGTTGGCATATCTTTTGTTCCTTCGTGATTGAGAACATGGCAGATTCTGGAGTTAATCGTCTCCGCTGCAAGCATATTGCTCCTCGTTATGGTGGTGACACTCTCCCTGATTTCAGAAAACGTTTCCCCTCATGGCTAGGGGGTCAAGAATGCCTAGCTTGCGAGCAACACCGTGAGAAGGTTCAAGTTTGTGGTGGCTCGTATGAACACCATGGCCTTGTGGCCTCCCTTACTGTGGTAGATGACCATTTGACTATTCTGGATGCCCAAATTCGTGTCTTAAGAAGTGAGAATTATGAGATTAAACAGGCTCTGCAGCATTTGAGTGCCATGGAATAGGAAGCTCATATGGAGACTCGTAACAACAACGTCAACCTCAGCACGAAGGTGGACAATCTTTTTGCTGTTCTGGACAGTGGTTGTTCTTGCCACAATCTGGATGCCCAAATCAAGGCGGTTCGTGTCATTGCCAAAATAATTGAGGGCAAGGTTGATAGCATGCGCAAGGAGATTGTGGAACTGAAGCTGGAGATACTGAGCCATGGTGGAAAAGCTGGAAACAAAGAAGCTACGTTTCAGAACTAGCAAGCAATCACGGTGTCACCCTGGGTTTTTTGGGACTACTTTCTGAATAGACTGTGTTTTGGGTCACTCTGCCTTGAGAAGTTTTGTATGTTATGTCTGAACTTTCTTGCCAGGTCGTCGGCAGTATGTATAATCGTAGGTCTGTAGTACTTCTGAAAGATCAAGTGATCTCTTTATTCTCCTAGGTTTACTTTTTTGTCGATTTAGATGTTGAATTGTAAAAGATGAAGGCTAAGACATAGTAGCTCTGCACTGCCGGGAAGCAGGCCTGTTCTTACACTGTGTAACTTTGTTTCTGCCATCTTTTTATAAATACAAAAAACTCTTACCCATTTTCGTTAAAAAAAAATGGATATTTCTTATTGTAGATTAATCTTTCAATTTGAAAGTGAAATATGTTTTGATTATTATTTTTTCTGTGAAATATGTTGCTTTGCATATTAAACATTTTTTTTTCCAATTTGAAATTCATGTTTTAATTTAAGTTTAAAAAACAATTTTATATTTCATTTTAAATATTAATTGTATACTTTAATTTGTACTTTATATTTTAATTTAAGTTTAAAAACAAAATTTATATTTTACTTTAGGTTTTAGTTTTATTAATATTTTAAGCTTATTGATATTTTTTAATTTCTCAATTTCTCATCACAATTTTATTAAATTTTTATTAGGTAGTTTTTAAATCCTCAAATTACATATATAATAAAAAGAAGCATTGATATGTTTTACTATTTTTTAGTTATTACAAGTAGAATTATAAAATTAAGTTATACAATATAATAATTGAAAAGTAATAGAATTATTTAGTAAATACTTAAAAACTTTCTATATAAAAGAAAAAGTGTTGTAGAGTTTATTAATTTATTTTTAAATATATATTTATATAATAAAAAAATAAAAATGAATTATACTAGTAGTCACGTTCAGTGACAAAATAATAACTATTACAATGTAAAAAAGTTCACTGGATGTGTTATAATTGTTTTCAATGTTTGATTACGTGATATTAGATAGCATTTTTGTTCTACTTCACTCATACTCTAGAGTGTTGTAAATAGGGATAATATGTCATCATCAATACTTTATTAATAGTTGCTAACACTTAGATCTCTCCAAATATATTTCAACTTTTAAAGGCACGGAGTAAGACATGTCACTTTTCTTCTGCTTTCCAACTATACACAAGTAATACATTGTTCTTCCTATTGTTAATTGGATTACGTCTTGTGTTTAGTCTGTTTCTTTTGTTGTCCTCATAAATGGTTATGCTTCCACTTTTTTTAGACCTGAGAGAGGACTAAGACAAGGATGTCCATTAGCCCCTCTCTTATTCATTATGGTGGTTGGGGGGCTCAGCAGAGCCATCCTTCATGCAAGGGATAATGGAGGCCTTAAAGGTATTTTGATTGGTGGGTTTGTTTCTATTACTCACATTCTCTTTGTTAATGTTATCCTTCTCTTCTCTTATGGTTCTATGAGGGATATTATCAAGATTAAATCCTTGTTGAACTTTTGTATAGAAGTGACTGGAATGGTTTGCAATGTTTCTAAATCTTCTATATATTTCATGAATCTAGAGCAAGTGTAAATGGATTGGATATTCTCACAATTCAACTCCACTCTCATTGATATAAACAATGGATTGAAATATCTTGGTTTTATCATTAAGCACAATGATTATACGAAAAAGGACCGAGCATGGATGGTAAGTAATATTGAAGGGAAACTAAATTTATGGTGTAATAAGTGGCTATCTTGTGGAGGCAAGTTAACCATGATGAAATCGGTCCTTGAAGCTATACCTGTTTATTGGGCTTCTATTGCTTATATTCCAACAGGTACTATGGATTCTATCATAAATATTTGCTTCAATTTCCTGTGGAGGGGGAATGAGAATCACAATGCCTTTCCATGGATTGCCCGAAGAAGGTTATCCCTACCCGAAGAGCTTGGTGGATGGGGTTTAAAGTATTATCCTTCCTTTGTGAGAGCCCTAGCTGAAAAATGTATTTGGAGAATGATTGTTGGCGAGGGACTATGGGTAAAGGTTATCCACCAAAAATATATTCATCCTCTCACTATTGAACAATGGATTAGATCCAGTACTAAGGTTTCCATCATCTGGAAGGCAATGATCAAAGCATAGGATATTATTGGTGATTAGTTGGCTTGGGATATAGGCAATGGCAAAAAACTTAGAGTTGGAAAGGATCCTTGGCCTGGTTGTTCTATTGCATTCTGTCTTCCGAAGGAGATGATTGACCACCTGAGAAGCCGGGGATTTCTATATCTTTATCAAGTCCAAGACATTCCTAATACTTCCCAGCTAAATCAAAATTAGCTTTCTGCTGATGTTCTTGGGTTTGCAAGGAATCATAGTATTTTATGGGATCAATACATTAAATATCTCCATCGATGCCATATTCATATTAGTGATCAAGAGGATTCTCTTGTATGGACTAAAAACGTTTGTGGGGGATCATATTTTCCAAGCTTGGGATATTTGGTCACTACTATAGAAGAAGATCACCTTGAACCATAATGGTGTCACCAAACTATTTGGAAATTAAATTGTCCTTTGAAGGCTAAATTATTCTTCTAGCTTGCCCTAAGTGGTAAAATCCCTGTATGGGACAGATTGATTTATTTTCTTGGAATCGGGGCAAGCAGATGCCCACTCTGTCAGGCAGTTGCTGAGTCCATTGCTAATCTTTTTCTTCATTTCCCTTATGTGACTGATATGTGGCATTATGTTGCTCTTTATTACGGTGTTCAATTATATGGCAGGGTGAAACTCTAATTGAAGCATTTCAGTCTTGGATTAATAATGGATTGTTCTTGGAATATAGAGCTCTGCCAGTCCTAATGACTTGGGGCATCTAGCTTGTAAGGAACAAAGCTATTTTCTAGAATATTAATATACCAGCTGTGATCTATGCTTCAAAAAGTGTGGCCATGTTGGATATCTTTCCATAGTCCCATGATCCCAAAAACAAAGAATTATTAGGGAGGAAGTAATTGATAAGTTGATCAGTTGGTGCTTCTTTGATGGTGCATCACGGGGCAGGCCAACGAAAGGAGGTGCAAGTGGTATTCTATTCATCTCCAAGGATCAGTGCTTCAAATTTGCAGCTGGGATTTTTAAGGCATTTAGAGTTATTTCATCAATCACATTAATTTATCCTCAATAATACGATATTAGTTTGTATGCATTATGCATAGGTGGTTGTTTTGATAAATGATGTTGTATGACACTCAATATTTCAGAATAGACCAGGTCACTATGTGATAAAGAAAATTTAAGCTCACTCACATTTGACAAAAGCTTTGTTTTTCAAAGGTCGTGTCACTATATGATAAAGAGAATTTAAGCTCACACAAATTTTTGATAGGAGTTTTGCTTTTCAAACAATATGAAAGAAAAGTAATATGTGGAAAATTCTTAATTAGATGTACCAAGGATCATTTGGATATATGCTACCTATAAAATGAAATAATTTAAAAGTTTAATTGAGCAAACAATTTTGCACTTTGAGCCTGGTTAAACTTTGCTAGCAACAAGGAAATTACGTATCTCCATGTGGTGGGAGATTCCATAGTCATTATTGATTGTTATGTTGGTAAGTCATCCCTGGTGGTACATAATTTGGAAAGTTGGAAACTCATAATTCATGAATTAAGGTGTAAATTTATAAATCTTACTTTCCAACACATATTTAGGGAATTTAATCAAGAGGGAGACGCTCTCTTGAAAGATGCATTGGTATTAGTGGTTGGGACATTGGTCTACGAATAACTCTTAGGTCGGTCTCTTGTGCGTAGAGGCTCATATCAGGCTATTTGAATCCATGCCTTAGTTTTTTGTGTGGTTCATCTTGCAATGTTTACTTTGATGAGGATTCTCTCTATTTTTTCACAAAATGGGGGCTGAATTTTCATATGGATTGATTTTTCCTACTGCCTTTTGGCTTTGTGTGTAGATGCGGTTCCAGAGATGCTTAGTGAGGCTACTTTGTGCCTTTGAACTTGAGAGGTTCATAACTATTGGAAACTATGTTAGTTTCATTTATATATAGTTTTCTTTTTGTACTTTCTGTGTAGTGTAGTTTTCAATACTGAAGGATTTGTGAATATGTTTGTAAACAAAATTGTTGTTATTTGGCTTGTATTAGTGGACCATAATACATTATAAAGTAGATATTGTTTTGTAATTTCTGCTTATAGGTCTCCTTCTAGTTCAGATCTATGGACTGATATGTTGCGACTTGTGACAACTATATACACTGTATTGTTCAACTTGGTTTTTGTATATCTTGATTCACTTACTTATGAATAACATATATACTGGTTTATTTCCTTGTTGGAAAAAAAAGTTTAATAATTTAAAAGATCAAACTCAAAAATTTGCTAAATCGTTATCCACGAATGGGAAGATAATGACTTAAGTCATCACATAGCGACCTCATGCCCAATCAATTTTGTAATTTTGTTTCTTAAGACTCTATTACTTTTGTCGGTTCTCCTATTTTGGGTTTATATTAGTATTTGTTTGCTGATCATCAACTTTGATTCTGATTGTTTTTTTTTTAACAGAAACGGCTAACCAGCTTTGATTATATAGAAAGAGAGATAATACATAGCAAAAACTGATCAGATTGCTCCCATGAAAGGAAGACATCCATCACTCCAAGTTCATCATGCTTAAGCTGATAACTATCATGATATCTACCTGTCTTATGGAAACTATAACATCTTATAAACTACTATACGAGGAATATGCAAAAGTAGAACATTACAAATATACATCCTTATACAAAAACTGGAAATTAAGTCTTTCCAAGTTGCCAAAACTGCAACTGGTACCTATACTATGAATTTCAGTGTCCTTATACATATTACTAAAGAACATTAAAAACGTAACAAGACTAGAAAAGGGCCAACCCGTGACCAGAACCGACAAGCTGCTACTGGAGACCCATATCCATGGAAGCGCCTGCAGAGTCGGCTGCCAAGTTCTTCTTTATGCTGAGGTCCATGAAGTTCCTTGCATTTGCCATGAACTTCTGCAATTTCTCCACTTTCCTGTTAATGTCTTCAAGGTCTCTGCCAGAAAATTTGTGCTTGCGAGCCTTGTGGGGATAAACTAGACCCAGGGTCTCTTCGAGATGTTCAATTTTCTCAGCCATGCTAATGTTCTGAGTTTTTACCTCGGAATGGGTAGCAGACGCCAGATTGTAGAGGCAGGATAAAACATTCTTGTACTCCAAATTTTCGCTACGAATCATCCTAACTTGCAACTCCAACTCCTGCAAACAGTCCAAGAATTCCACTTCGAATTTTAATATGCTACGTTTCCCATCCTGTCCATGAGAATTCCCAACCCCGACGTGCCTGCGACAAGGGCCGAGCCTAGGGTTGCTCTCCATTTCAGCCGAGTCTCCCCTCATTTCCTCCAATTGCAAACCCCAGCTGCATCCACCATTGGAGCCTCTCCCCAGCTTACATCACCTTCCACACTTCAAGATCACATCGCCCTCTCCCTGAGAGCGCCCAACACCTCGGTAGAACACTCCCTGAGGATGCCCAACACCATGGCGTTCCATAATCGTGAGAACACAGAGATAATTCGAGCAGACAAGCAGCAAATGCAGAGTTCTGGAGCCAACGATGGAATGAGGACAGAGGGGCATCCAAATGCATTGATATACCACACCAACCAGCCCACATGTCGGCCAACTGGCAAGCTGGTTTAATGCCATAAATTCGTGCATGCGAGGGCGGCTTATGAGGAGTAAGAAGGTCGTCGAATTTCCAGGGGAAGCTTCCCAAAAATTCAAAAAATTTGAAATTCTAGAGTATTGATCCATATAATGTTGAGGGGGGCAATAGAGGGGGGCATGAGCCCAATCACTAAGGACTAGCCCTAGTCTAGGGAATCCATGAGTTTTCCCAAGTATCATTGTTATAACTTAGAGAGCCATATGAGAGCCCGACTCCAATATTAGCCATTTCGTCAGCTTGTCCATTTAGGCCTTGCAGAATATGAAGAAAGGTAAGCTCATGGAATTCTTTACTGATGCAGAGTAAGAGGTGATGCATTTTCGAGATGGGGTCTTTTCTTTTGTCGACAATCCGTCTGGCTTCTTTGACTATGATTAAAGAGTCTCCTAAGACCATCAGTTTCTTTATTCCTAGGTTTATAGCAATCTCAATCCCTTTAATGAGACCAAGCCATTCCGCTCCATTGTTGGTTTGTCTTCCAATTCCCCAGGCAAACTCCTTCTGCTTGTTCCCCTTGGAGTCAAAGATCACTCCCCCAACACCTGCCAACCCAGGAACTTTGATTTTGATTGTAACGAACAATGATATTTTTTTTTATTCTAATAGAATAACAAAAGTATGATTTTTCCTCTGGAAAAAAAAGATAAATAAATAATTATATAATTCAAAAACCGATATTATGTAACGATTTGGTTAACAATTTAAATATTTTTTAGAACTATGACTTTGCCTATGAAACTAGGTATGAAAATATTACATAATTAAGATATCTCTCAAAGTCATCATTATTATGAGATAAAAACAATATATCTTAATGTTTTACATATTATATTACTAATAACTTTCATAAAATGGTGAAATCTACATAAGAAAATACACTGTTTCACCAAAATAAGACCATTAAAAAATAAAGTGATTTTAACTCAATTTTATTTTATGTATATCTTGAATCATTTATGATATTAACTCAATTTTATTTTATGTATATCTTGAATCATTTATATATATATAGGTTAAAAAATTAGTCTTGAGGCTTTGTTATGAAAATGATAATGAAGAGTTTTCATAGTGAGGGATTCATTGTTGATCATAAATTGGGCTTGTAAGCTGCGCATAATAGAGGCAATCAATTTGCAAAGCTGGTTGGATCTTATTACTGAGCTCTTGGTGAACTTTCTGGATATCTCTTTTATTCATATATTTTGCAAATTTAATGAAGATGCAAACGCTTTGTCAAGAAGGGCTCCCCAAGTGTCAAAAGGCGCTATATTTATGAACGATGGACTGATGGTTTTTGTTCGGTGCTGGACATAATAGTTCTATTTGAATTGTAATGGTTTTGGGGGTAGATGCTTATCTCTTTGATGTACTTTAGGGTTGTGTTGTTTTTCGGACCTTTGGGGTCTTAGATCCTTTTGTTTCTTGGATTTTTTGTGATTATTGATTTGGCCAGGCTCTCCTTTTGTTTTTTGTTATCATCCCTTGGATATGTTGTATCTTGGGTGGTTCTTTTGGTCCATATGGTGTCCTTTTCCGTATGTTTCTTCTGAAGGGACTTTTTTTTGGTTTGATCTGCAATCAATGTATTTCTCCTGCCATTTACATATACTTTATAATGTAAGTATAACTATTTTTTTTGTGTAAAAAAATAGTTCTCAACCTTTAATTTATTAAACTTCTCATTCACTAACTTTCATCAATTAACTCACCCATAAAAAAACTTTAGTATTTTAACTCTCCAATCCCTAGTCCGTAACCCCTAACCAACTCACCCAATAAAACCCAACACCTAATCTCTAATTGCTAATCCATTATCCCAGTCGCCTTTAGCCCTGAACTCACTAACTCTCTAATTCATTCATCATATTAAATCACTAAATGATTAAATCCCTAACACATTAACCATTTAAATTTAAGTCAAACATGAGCCACTAACCAAACTTACTACCACGAACCCCCTAATACCTAACCCATTATCTCTTAAACCATTCATCCAAAATAACCCCAACCACTACATTTTTTTCCACGGAAAAAAATTCACAATTCATTATGTTTGTGAATGAATCACATTGTTCATGGGCCATATAGGCCATTAAATATATACCTTCAACATGTGCGTACATGGATCCCCCAAAAAATTGCTTCCAAAAATATGTTATGCATATTGACATTTACAAAGCCTATATGATTATAATAAGGACCGAGACTTTCAACGTTTTTCTGCATTATGTAACACAAAATGTACATAATATCAAACATTGAGCAACTATTCTCTGCACGATATATCCTTTATAGCTTAGTTTGTTCATCCAAGATGTGGACTTGGGTCATGTTCAGTGATGGTATCATTTGTAATTTCCCATAAGTGCCATATTAGGTCCCAACTCTAATAATTGATCTACCTTGTTGTTCCTTTCTCTGTATATATAGATGTAATTAATATCCTGAAATAAACTTGCAATTCTTATAAGATCTTCATATAAAGGCTTCAAAATGTTATTCTTTCGTGGTATCTTCAACTTCATCCAGTCGATAACTTAGAGTCCCCAAAAACCTGTAGCTTCTTCACTCTCTTTGAATTGGCCAACAACATAACAAGCTTGAGAGGCATCATTTGTGCTCGATTATTTGTGCTCCTCCCAAGTCCTGCAAAAAACTTGTATTAGTGAGAATCACATATGTATAAAATTCCGCCAGCTCCTCCCATACCGGACTGTCCTTCTGAAACACCATGAAAAAGGCCCAACATCCATATTTATCAATAGACTCCTCAATAATCCTTCTATGCTTAGGTGGAAAATTAGTTTGAGGAAAATGATCTAATATTGCCAAGCTTTTAGATGCATGAACATGAGGGGGAATAGAGACGCCTTGGAAAATTTCCTTGTTCATGGCCAGTCAAGCCCCCCAGATCGTGAGAGATGGTAAGGCCTGGTAATTTGAAAAAAGCCATACTATTCATCTACGCACGTAAAGCTTCATGGAGCCCCAAACCATTCCAAGTAAATTCAATTCCTTTTACATGTGATACATAGGTCCACGTGCTAGTCATGTATGGGCAGTGAATGAAAAGATGATTAATATTTTCACTATTAACCTTGCAAAGGGGACATCTTCTCGGTCCACAACCAATTTTTATGAACAAATTATCCCACTCAGGGACTTATCCTAACATAGCCAGCTAAAGGAACATCTTTGCCTTCAGAGGATAGTTGATCTTCCATATCACTGGAGTCCACCATGCAGGCTCAGGTATATCTTCCTCTTCTCTTATAACCTTATAACCCAAGATGGGGGTGTCGAAACCACTTGCTTCATTCTTAATCCAAATCAATACATCCTCTATGTCCACATATGGATATTACTGTCATGAAGGGCCTTGATGTACCCCTCCTATAGAGTCTTTTCATCATCCTCAAATCCCAACTCCTCAACTTTGATCCACGCTTGTCTAAATGGAGTAGAATTATGTAGATCTTGTATCTGATTAAGGAAAATGATGCCTCGATCAGATAAATGTCCAGTCATGAAAATGGGGAGTCTGTGAGAGTCTGTGTTTCCATTCCAAGGATCCTGACCAAGACTGACCCTTTTTCCATTGCCTACATCCCATGTAAGCCATTCCCCAATAACATCAAAGGCCATAACAATTGGCTTCCACATGATAGATACATTTCTTATAGACTTTACTCTATTTCTAAAGCATTCCTCTATAGTGAGTGGGTGAATATATTTTCGGTGCACAAATTTAACCCATAGACCCTCACCTTTGAGAATTCTCCAAATTCCCTTTGCAGACAGGGCTTTTGCAAGACATGTAGGATGCTTCAAACCCCATCCTCGAGAGTCTTTTAGCAGAGATAATTTTTTCCATGAAACCCGATGATAAGGCTTCTCATCAGACTTCCTCGACCAAAGGAAATTATAATATAATTTCCTAGTAGCTTCTAATGTACATGGGGGTACATAGGCCAGTGAGACCTAATAGATTGGAAAAATTCCAACACAACCTTCATCAAAATTAACTTGCCTCCTCGGGATAACCACTCCTCAGGATAATGTAATATCCATAGTTGGATATTCTCAATAAACTCGGAATGAATCCATAATTTCTTAAATATCCCACATATCCGTAGATATAAAATGATATATAAATTTATAGATTGATAAGATGATTTTACAATGAGGATGTAGCCGCATATATAGGGCTTATATGGTGACTACTCACCAAGGGTTATGTCTCTTAGTTAATATAATTAACATTATGTTTTATTTTATTATTTATATTATTATATATATTATTCATATTATTTTTATATTTTTATTTGTTACATTGCCTCTCTCTTAGAAAGGCTTTGTCCTCAAAGCCTTATAATGTTGTTGAATCGTTCCTTGTGACGTTGTAGCTGACGAAACATGTCGATACAAACTTCTAAGTGTAAAGCATAACCTCCAATATATTGACAGATCAATCCAGCCAAAATTGATTTGTTGCTGACTGTTGGGATTCTCTATTGATCTGTCGTCAGGAGCTTTGAGCACATTAGTACCGTTATCTTTCGACAATTCCCACTTTTCAGGATACTGGTTTATATGGTTGGGGTGTCAATAGGGAGTTATTGTTGTTTGTTTTTTACTAGATTGTCTTCTTTCTTAACTGTGACGAGGACTAAATTTGTATTTGCTTCTTTTTTCTCAACATAGATTTTTGAGTCCAAGGGCTTTGATGTCCTCTTTTGAATTTGCTCCAACTTATTGTCTAACGAGTCTTTTTCTTTTTTAAGATTTTGGGTCACTTCTTCTTGTGCTTTCTTATCATCTTTAAGCTTCTGAATTTGATCCATTAGATCTTGTTTGTGCATCTTGACGTGACCATTTTCGTCAATGTTTTCTAATGGTTTCTTCTGAAGATCTCTATTCTCCTCTTCTAGCTTTTGATTTCGTTGTGATTTATCCTTCGTCTTTTTTATTTGAAGAAGCAATTTCTGATTATGATCTCTTAAACGAGATATCTCTTCTTCTTTATCTGTGACAATCTTTTCAACTTCTTCCTGCTTCTTTTGTTCTGACTTCTGATTACCCTTTGAAATCATCTTTGATATATCCTTGAAGTCTTCAGATGTTGGAGCTTCTAAATCTTACTTTATTGTAATATCTTGAAATGTGATTCTCTTCTGCTTATAGGAAAAAGTAAGAAACTTCTTTTCAGCATTTAAAATGAAGGTCCCCAATGTTTTAATCCAAGGTAACCCCAAAACTACGTCACCATCAAAACTCCATAAGGAACTAACAGTGAATTGAGATATGACCATATAATCTCCAACATTCAATTCTAATCCACTTATTTGAAATTGCTTCCTGTTCCAAAGGTCGAGCCTTTCACTTATATTTGATTTAGGAATCACTAAATGGTTAGCAAATTCAACACTAATATAATCATTTCTTTCACTAGGGGAAATAGAAATGGTGACATCCTTCCCTGCAAGTGTCCCTTTAACTCTAAATAGTATTGAGACATTCATCAGTGAGGTGCTAGGAAACCTTCCCTTCTTTTTAACATTAAAACCCATCTTCTTGAGTTTTCTTTGAAATTTATTCAATATCTCCTTCGTTTTTATAATAAACAATATTCAATATGATTCTTCTTCTAACATTATTTTCCCCTTAATATATGTAAAATGGTGTAGATTGGGTGGTTGGGAGGAATGATTGTTACCTTCCCCACCTAGGTTCAAATCTCACTTTTTGTTGTTGTTGGAGAATAAAACCAAAACCACTTATTAAGAAACCATGTGCGGTTTCACTTCTTTTATTACTTTTCTTTTTCTTAGGACAAGGTCCTATTTTTTAGCAAAACTTTACTTTTATTTATTTTTATTTTTTTTCCTTTTTACTTCTTCTCATTTGGACAAGGTCCTAGATTGGTGGCTACAAGCCTGATACCAATGTAATATCCATGGTTGGATATTAATCCATAATTTATGAAATAACCCACATATCCGTGGATATAAAATGATATATAAATTTATAGATTGATAAGATGATTTTACAATGAGGATGTAGCCGCATATATAGGGCTTATATGGTGACTACTCACCAAGGGTTATGTCTCTTAGTTAATGTAATTAACATTATGTTTTATTTTATTATTTATATTATTTTTATATTTTTATTTGTTACAGATAACCACTTATTACACCATAAGTGAAGTCTGTTTTCAACTTTACCAATGAGCCAGGCCCATTCCCTACGAAGATAATCATTGGGCTTTATAATGAAACCCAAGTACTTTAAACCAACCTATAAATCCAAAGGCAAAATCAAATTGTGAAATAATCCAATCAACCACCTCTTGATCTATATTCATGAAGGATATGGAAGATTTCCTGGAATCAAACACCATCCCTGTAGCTTCAACAAATAAAGTCAGTATAGCTTTTAACTTTATAGTATCTCTCCTGGATCCATCAGTGAAAAGCAAGATATCATCAATGAAAAGTAAATGGGAGATAACAACATTTCCCCCAATCCTGATCCCTATAAGGGTCCCATTGGTCTTTGCATGATAAATAGCTCTACTAAGTCCTCCCACAATTAAAAGAAGGAGTAAAGGAGTTAGGGGGCATCCTTGCCTCAAGCCTCTGCCAGGCTTGAAGAAAGGGGAAGTTGAACCATTAATCAAAACTGCAAAAGAAACAGTTTGAAAACGGGAAGTTATCTAATTTACCACCTGAATATCAAAGCCAACTTGAAGCAAAACCAATATTAAAAAAGACCAATTGACCCGATTGTAGGCTTTAGAAAGATTAACCTTAATAATGGCAGCTAGTAATTATTTCATCTTGGTTGCGTGGAACACTTCCCATGCAGTGCATATTACATCATTAATTTGTCACCCTTTAAAAAAGCAAATTGCTCTTGTAAAATATCTGATAGGATGTCCCTTATCCTTCTGGCAATGACTTTTGCTATCAATTTATAAATGCAGTTACACAAAGATATGGGCTTGTAATCTTCCATGCTGATCCCCTTGTCAACTTTTGGGATGAGGGCAATAAACATTGAATTGAAAGCTAGTAGGATCCTTCCTTTGATCATAGAGTCTTCAATTACTGTGAGTAGGTCCAACTCAAATAAGTCCATGAACCCATAAAATAATTATACCGGCCAACCATCGGGCCTGTGACTCTTGTCCTTCTGCATAAAGTGCACTACTTCTTTGAGTTCTTCAAGGGTCACTTCCTCCTTTAAAAACATATTATAGTCCTCATTGACAAAGGAAGGATAATGGGCTATTAGTCTTAACATTTGGCCTATAGAATCCGCCTCATCTTCCTTGACAAATTGCTGAAATGATTCACCCCAACTCTAGTAAGATTGCTGAAGCTCGCCACCAGACTACCATCCTCGTTCTCAATCTGCCAAAGAGTATTTGTATTCTTCTGAAGTTTACTAAGCCCCTCACCATTAACCCCACTAATCGACACATCCCCTCATAATTGATCCACTAGCTCACAAACCCTTTAACCATTGACCAACCAACACACTAATGTGCCTTAACCACTAATCCATTAACTCCCTAACTATTATGGTTGATTATAGTTGAACATGGTAGACTATGGTCAATATTGTTATCCATGATTGGCGTTGAAATAGATTCTTTAAGCATTGCCAAACTAACCCCCTATAGTCCAAGATAATTCGTCTTAATAAACATAATTAGAATTGTATTGAATATATCAAGCATATTATTGGAAACTACATAACTATATCTATTTCAACTCAAACTTTTCTTAAAAAGCATGTACTATACAACTTTGTTACTAATTTTATTTGTTTATATTAAATTTAAGTACTATATAACTTTGTTAAAATTTGTTTATATTAAATTTAGATACTATATAACTTTGTTGCTAATTCATCCGTTGAAATTTGTTTATATTAAATTTAGATACTATATAACTTTGTTGCTAATTCATCTGTTTATATTAAATTTGATAAATTAAATAAATTTATTTATTTTTAGTTATTATTATTAATAAAATCTACAATGTAATCCTCAATACTTAATACAGATCTTTGTTTCAACAATATTGTGCAATGTCAACACATCATATAGTGATTCCAACCAAATTTTAATGAAAAATAATCCAAAAAAGAGGTCCAAATTGTCAAATCTTATCTTTCAAACTATTCGAAATTAAATTGGTTAATTAATTGGTTGAAGTTTGTTTCTCTTCGTTGACACGATACATTAAGGCTATCTATAATCTATAATTGTAACCCACACCATCAAACAACTCTATAATCTATAATTGTAACCCACACCATCAAACAACACTCAACTAGGGTTAAGTCATCCGAATTATAGGGTGGGGGTTCTTGAAGGATTTATGGGAGAGTTGCAGTGAGGCTTCTTTCATTCACTCATTCATTTGTGGATTCAGTAGCAGCAGAAGAAGAGGAAAACCATGGACAAGATATTCGGACCAGCATACTCAGGGGACCCGGGAATCCCCCACTCTGGCAAAGAGATGTTCCACATCACAATTTGGGGTCCCGTTGTCTGCTCCGCTGCGGCCATTTTCAATCCTTACTACTGGCAGTCTGCAACTGAATACAAGTAACATACTCTTTTCCACTTGCTTTCATTTTTGTATTTTTCTTAATAGCGATTTCATATAGAGAAGGGTTGGTTCTCGTTTCTTATCCGAAGATCCTCTAACCATTCGTTTCTTATCACAAGATCCTCTAACCATACTTTCGTTCTGTTTTTGTTTCTCTATTCTGATTTCAGATGATCCTAGCAACATCCCACAATTGAGAATATAAATTAATGAATCACTACCTATAGGAAGGAAGCCAGTAGCACCGCATAACCCTATTCCTCAATTGAGAATATAAATTAATGAATCACTACCTATAGGAAGGAAGCCAGTAGCACCTCATAACCCTATTCGAAACCATATTCCATAAAGCTATTGCATCATATTCAATCTGAATAAAACATTCCATTCTAAAATTACAAGCATTCTTTGATTGCTCATAGCAAAATCTATTTGCAAAACCCAGGACATCTAGCAAGACATCTGGTGACAAATCACGTAACTCACCAGTGTCACTAAATTTACAAATGGGGCACGGGCGTCCTGTAAAAATACCACTATGAGAAAAAAATATGTTTTTTTTTCGTGATTCTGTGAAACAGCCATTCAGCATGGCATGAAAGGGAGAAGATATTGTGGCAATTTTACGCCGATCATAAACTATGCCATACTCTCCAGTGTGGAAGACAAGGGCTACATTTTACTCGAGGCTCCTAGTTTCTAGAAAAGGAAGTGAATTCCTAGACGCCTTTGGTTCACTGACAGGGCAAGTTACTAATCATCTCCTCTCCTGTTTAGCATGTTTCACCAGGCTGCATCTACATGCTTCTCATGAATAGTACTATCATATTTCCAGGCAGATTGGAGACTTCATTGCAGTAATTTCACCTTACCAAGGCCCTCGAGAACATGAGTTTGCAGTCAATAGAGGTCTGACTTTCCATGGTTGGAAGCAGCTTCAAGTTCTTTATGAATCAAGTCAGCACTTCCACATGATCTAGGGGTTTGAAACTTGGTTCTCTGGGAGGTTCTGCAAGTATGATAAAGTGATGAGTTATATAAGGAGGAAGAATTAGAGCAAGATATTCTTGCAAGCTTTCACCTTTCTACTTGGAGCCAAAACTAGGAGTCCTTTCAAGATCTACATAGGGCATGGTGTTTACATCCTTTAACTAAGCTCTCTCTTAACTTCATATTTAGCACCCAAATAATCTCTCCAGATTTTTATATTATCTTGATTTGATTCAAATTTCAAAGTCTGGCTGTGAGAATAAGATTTGACAGTAGTTCAACATTAACAATCAGATATATTCCCTTGGCACCATAGTCAGGACTCAGCCTACAGAGGGAAAATACAAACTCCTTTGGCTTCCATGAACAATTTGCTTGTACTATCTATTCTCCTACAATATGCATACATGGTAAGAAGGTCATTCTTCACAAAACTGACACTCGTTCAGTTTCAACAATAATAGTATGTGTATGGAACCACTTTCCAGGTCAATGGCTTTTGGGCTTTTACATGCACCAAGGACACTGGCATATGTGATGTGTATTTCAATCTCAACTGCCTACATGAACTAAGGGCACTTGAAAAAGTGGCGGAAAATGACAGCAGCCCACTGCATCTTTTGATACCATTCAAGCGACTTCTTCATCCATCCCAATTGGCATATCCAGAAATCATTTCATTCATTGTCTAAAGAATATCTTCCGAATTTTTCAAGCACTTTTCTATCCTGGGCCAGTTAGTTCTTTACAAATACTAAAGTCATAATTTCCCCATACATTGGAATTTGGTTGTTGGGTTAGAGGGCTCATATCGCTACCATAGATGAAAAAATCACTGAAAATTTGGCAACATAGCGATTTTTTGCAATCCTACACCCCAAACAAGAATCACCTTGAAAAAATTGTGAAATCTGGAGAAAAATAGCCACGTCACAATGTTTTGTTTTCTTCAAAAAATCTTGAGACTATGGGAACGTCTACTTGTGTCGATTTTGACCTTCTTAAAGTGCTAGGAAAAAACGTGCCACAATGGAAAACTCTTCTGTGCCAATTTCGACCCTCTTAAAGTGTCAATTTTGGTTTTGTTTTACTCATTTGTATATGCAATTGTTGGGGAATGGGATGAAATGTGTTTACCATCATCAACAATTAATCTTAGGAGGCCAAACCATCGTTCTCATTACCATCAAGACTTTTTTTTTACTGGAGTGGGGATCGATTCATGTCTTTCGACTGTTTTCATATTCTCAAATTCTAGTTATTTCTTCAATTTCCACCCTCTTAACTAGTTTTTTCTAGATTTATGTAGGGTTTTCAGAGTGCTTGCTGCCTGCCTCTTATCATCATTTTTCATGGCTTAGAGAAATTTATAAGTTTTTATTTTTTTTATTTTTACCATCAAGCTATTTTTTTTGTTATATTAGGACCCTAGAAGTGTGCGATGTTTATTTTTTATGTATTTTTTGGCTGTAGGATTAAAGTTGGAAGTTGAGTATTGCCTTGCCAATATGTCGAAGGCTCTGGACTCATTTTGGCAGTATGGTGAACTTGAGAATGGAATAAACCAACAACGATGGACTTATAAATTGTGTGGGTAGTTCATGATAGGACGGGTTAGCTGGTTGAAATACTTTTTGTCTAGACTCACAGGGCATGGGGTTGGGCTTTGTAGTAAGTCATCCCCATAGGTTATGCGAGTTGACCACAAATCTATTTATGAAAAGGATATAAAGAGGGAAGAGGTAACTGCTCTCAAAGTTAAACTTGTCATCAATGGAGTGTCTAGATCCTCAAGAACCACGTGTATATTGGGACCAAGGGTAGTGAGAGGGACTCCATGGGTTCACCTTCTGTGAGGACCTCACCTTTCTTTTTTTTAGGAAGTGGAGATGGGGCACAACTTGCCATTTGGCCAGTGGTTTAAAAAAGGAGAAGCGAGAAGGGAGGTGTCTTTGTTGGAGTGACATACCTTTGAGCATTA
Source organism: Larix kaempferi (assembly GCA_027924585.1). Lineage (NCBI taxonomy): Eukaryota > Viridiplantae > Streptophyta > Pinopsida > Pinales > Pinaceae > Larix > Larix kaempferi. Next base: position 3,748,996 of record BSBM01000344.1, on the reverse strand, counting down.
CAAAGACCAATCCATTTTATAGTCGGTGTGTGATGCTATTGCTATTGTTGGCCCAAGGTATAACTGCCCTTACATATGATTAGTCGTGGGGGCCAATTCTTCAAGTGGAAAATAACGATATCAATACTAGATTGGAGTACCTAAAGAAGTCATGGAAGGCCATTGGATGCATTGTGATGTCCAATGGTTAGATAGATGGGAAGGGTAGGACCCATATTATTTTCTTGGTACATTGTCCTAGGGGTGCAATGTTTATTAAATTCATTTGATGCATTGGTGCATGTTAAAGATGCGACATTGTTGTGTGAATTGTTGGATGAGTTCATCCTTGAGATTGGTGTGCAACATGTTGTGCAAATAATAATAAATAATGTGGCTGCCGCCAAATTACTTATAGAGAGGCACCCTATAGTGTTTTGGACTCATTGTGTTGCTCACTGCATTGATTTTATGCTTGAGGATGTGCAAAATCTTCTTCATCAAGGAGTTCGTTGATCATGCTAGGAGCATCATAAATTTCATATATAACCATGCATTTGTTCTTAGCCTCACGTTAGCTTCACGAGGAAATTCACAAGAAATAGGGATTTGTTGTGTCCTGACTCCTAGAATCATATGTTTTGTTGGCAACTTCATTTCTATTTAGTCTATGCGTCAACATCATTTTGAGTTGACTAAGATGTTTGTTTGTGGTGAGTGGCGAGATTGTGCATTTGGCGCAAGGCAGGATGTGAGAGCCATCACTAAACTTGTGTACGTCGATTCCTTCTTGGAAGGAGTGGAGGAAGTTAGTGAATCTTTGGTAAAGGTTCTTTGCTTGGTTGATGGGGATAAGCCCACAATAGGCTTACTTGTATGAGGCCATAGATAGGATGAATGAAACTATCCAATCTTATTATGTGCGCAAGGGTATCCCTAAACATGAAAAATACATGCAAATTTGAGATTTGATTGAAAGTTGATGGATAGAGATGCCCCATTGTCCAATTCATGCAACAAAAACTGTCATCAACCTCGCTTATGCTTACTCATGTAACTTTGATTTCGATGGTGAGGATATCGGAGGGTATTTAACATGTCCTTATATGATCAAGAAGCTCGCAAAACCATTAATCGTGAGATGGAGATGTATAGGGATGCCAGTGGAATATTTAGATTTGTTGATGCTGTCAAAACAATTGGAATCTATTTAGATAAATACACTCAAAGAAGCACAATAGGTTAGAACTTCAACTAAGCAATTATAGTTACCCTCTAACATATTTATAATCCTCAAGAATCATTAAATATATTTGACCCTCTTACAGGTTGGATTTTCAATATTTGAATGATTTGGTTTATGTCTAGTACAATCTCCATATGTGGGTGAGACAAGTTGAGAAAATACTTGATGTGGATGCCATTTCCTTGGACAACATTAAGATATTGTCTCAATGGAGGGTGGAGTATGAGGCCCCTATTATGGAGGAGGTACTTGAGTGGTTAGAGGAGGAGGAGGAGCAACATTAGTAGGTGTAGGGGTGCAGGGGAGGATCAACAAGCGTGGGAGGCAAAGGAGCACTTCAGTTGATGTGCTAGCATTAATACCATCATCTAATAGATTGATACAATCGCACCCACCAAATGTTGTTAGATATATGATGCAGGGCCTTCTAGTGAAAAATGAGCCACAACCTTTTATTGTAAAAGGGGGAGAGGGAATTGATAGCTAGCTGCTAGATTTGTCATTGTAGATGAGTCATGACTCATGAGGATGAGATACATTTATATATTTGATGTCATTTTGTATTGGTTGACCACTTTTAAGTGCTTGATTGGACAAATATCAAGGTTCAGGATTCAATATTGACTTTGATGTATAATTTTTGAATTGGCATCCACTGCATCATATATTGATGTTTTTTCCATATTTATGTGCCAATGTGTTTAGTTGATGTTGTTGTTGGTTTATATGTTTAAAAAATTGGTAAAAGTGGATTATTTTGTATTTTTTAATGCTTGTCTTGGTTTGTCAATTTTTGCTGATTTTTTCACCGATGTTGATAAGTTATATTTCAGACCCTCAATGATTTTTTGCTGATGCCAATGTTTTCAACAAGTACTCTCTCTTGTTGAATGCCTCTTGTGGCAACTTCCATATTGCTAATTGCTTGTACACAGAGCATCTTTGTGTTAATTTTTGGTAGAGTTAGGGTTTTATGCAGAAGAATAAAAAAATCAATATACTTTAATGCAAAATTACATTTAATAAACAAGTACTGAAACTAAATAGTACAACAGTAACAAAACATAATTTTCCTCTCTTTCAACTTTTCCACTTTAACACTACCAGTTGGGCCACTGTGTTAAAGTAATCTTCAGTAACATGTAATTACTAACAGTAGTTAATCAACTTTAACATAAGTAAAGAAGACAAGTTTAGGGTACTTACCTGGAATGTAGAACCTTCCTGTTTTATACTCAGAAATATTACTTTTAGACAAAGCTATGCCTCTTAGAGGCCAGCCAACACTAGGAACCAACTGACCCTACCAAAGGGTTAGTACAAACCTGAGAGAGAGAGATGACTGGGATGAGGTACAGTCAATCAGGAGTGGTCAATGACAGTAAAAAATAGGATGGTAGTACCAAGACCCAATACAAGAGGTCTGATAAAAAAACTCAGCATAAGATGTAATCAAACAAAGTCACAACACAGAAGATCTGAACTTAAAATAAGTTTTAACACAAAGGAACAGACCTCGACCTCAACAAGGTCTCCGTACAAAAAAACCAAACCAAAACAGCTCTCAGCAATCTGGATCAGGTTTAAGGCACTTCATAAAACAAAGAGCAGACTCCAACAACTATGTCCTCCAAAGAAAGAAATACTCAGATCAGTTCTAGAACAAACTGGTTGACCACTATAAAAATAGATCAGAGCTCACGGCCTTCACCAATTTAGACTTTCAGGCCTCTCGGCCTCCATAAAAAAATACAACCAACAGTCTGAGAATAAACTTAAAAGCCTTACGGCCTCCACCAACAGTGGGATCTAGAGCTTAAGACTGAGTCTTAGGGTCACAAACTTAAAGTCTAGCAGAGGTAAAGGAGATCTGAGCTCAAAGTCAATATATCTAACCAACAACTTACAGATCGGGTCTATACACAGGTAGAGCAAGCTTGAAAAAAGCAGATCGAACTTCCACAAAATCCCAGGTGAGTAGAAAAATAACTTAACGGTTAAGTCAACAAGGTCACAACTGCCATGGTCTCCTTTAGTCTACAAAATAGATAAAGTCTTAACATAGAACACACCTTGGATGCTCAAAGAACAGATCTGAACTTGATCAGCAGGTGGGCGGCTATCAAACTCAGAAAAAACAGCTGAGATAACTTTGACGTCAAGCAGAGGAAGGAGTAGACCTTGAGATAAAGATGATAGATGGATAAAAATGAGAGAGAGGTCCCAAATAAATAGAACAGTGATGACTTCTAGAAGCAACATGAATAAACCTTAGGATTCCATAGATTTAGGAGGGCACCATAAAGTAAAAAAAATAAAAATAAAAAATAAAAAATAAAAGATAAAAGGATCACATTTAATAACATAAAACATAAGTAGGGTACTAGGGTCATTTAGGTGAGGGTACAAGGACTAATACATGACCCAATATAACATAGGTGTGGGTACATGACCCATAACCCCTAGGACCAAGGGTATACCTCAATAGGTGTGGGTACATGACCCATAACCCCTAGGACCAAGGGTATACGTCAAATGTGGTCAAATGACCATAGTACCCATAAGACCAAAAACATCAAGGGTGGTACAAATTAAAAGATGACTCAAGGTGGGTAAATGACCCCATTAACCACAAGTCAAAGACAAGGCACCACAAGACCAATAATCAACAAGTAAAACAACCAAGGTGGGGAAGGTACAACTAGTCATCTCTCTCTCAAATGTACAAATGTTCCATATAACCTGAAAGTTCATCATCATTGTATATGGAAGGGTCCACATTAGATGATGTGATCATGTGGTCCTCTAGACTGCTCCTAAGGTCAAATGTTAGTGGCTTCAAGGGGTGACCAGTCCCTCGAGAAGGCCATCTAACTCAACCATCTCGAAGACCTAGGAGAAGAGGACATCGCACATCATCATCTTGGTAACTGACCAAGAACCTCCATTTTCAAGGAATGGCTCTCAACCCCAGGCTAAGCTTTCAGTCCTAGATTGAAACCACCTGTAGGACCTACTTGGTCCTCATGACCAAGAATCTGCCTGGTCCTAGACCAGGATGTCTCTGTCTCAACCTACAAGATCTGCTTGGTCCTCGTGACCAAGGAACTGTCTGGTCCCAGACCAAAATACCCTAGAGACAAATAGGGGCCCTAGCCACATGCTAGGGACTTTGCCATGGCATTAACCTGCTTGGTCCCCGACCAAGAACCCCAGGAGACAGCTGGGGGCCCTAGGGTACCTTCTAGGGTCTTACTCTTTACTTTGCCTTGTTATCTTGACCATGAACCCTAGTTAACTGACTAGGGTACCATCCTCTCTGAGAATGGGTCTCGCAGCTGCACTAACTTTAACACTTTGGATGCAGGTTTTTCTTTTCTAAAAAATGTTCATGGTTATTCTGATTCACTTATCAAGAGCAAGGGCTTCTTTGAGAAGGTGCACAAAACTTTAGAACTAGGTCAAAACCCTAAGAAAGTGACTCAACACCTTCCGAAAAAAAGTGGACTAGAATTTTCTGAGTTGCCTTTTGGAATCAGATATTTGTGCATAGTTGTTGGCTACTTGTTGGCGAATTCATAGATCGAATGTAATGCTACTTCACTAGTATCTTTGGAATGACATAGAATTCATAGGGATAAGCAACTTAGTGCAGGGACTCCACCTCTTTGATCTTTAAAAGGGGGAATTCATTTTCTCCACTTTGCAGTGCCAAATTTCCTTCCCTAAACCTTTTTTTGAATATCCTCCTCCTCATTATAGCCCATGATACTATGCCATGTTCTGATATTCTTTTGAACACTTCTTGCACATCATGCATGCTCTCAGAGTTATCATACATGTCAAAAGGAGCATTGATATTATAAACATTAGAAATGAGTCCAACACTAATAATGTGACTTTGAATTTGATTCCGTGGTTCCATAGCCTGAACATCAACACAAGCCATTCGAATACAAGCAATGGTTAACATGTTGAGTTCATGCCAACCTGCTGTAATTGACAAAACAACTTCATGGCTTCATACCCACATCCATTTTGGGCATGTCTTGTTTTCCTTGTTTTAATGCCCTGGGCTTGCATCACACTAAGGATTGTGGTGAAGGTCATACTTATTTGTAGTGTTCCATATGGCTAGGTCCCTTAGGGTTGAGGGTGCGCCCTTGTGTTTCCCATGCCCCCGGGACGGGGGGCGCCTGGCGAAATGTTTCACCATGTCCCCCTTTTTGCGAAACGCATGGCAAAGTGTTTCGCAAAAAGAGGGATGTCTAGGTGCCCCCTCTCGAAAAGCGGGACTCCTAGACGCTCCCTTTTGATTTTTGATTTTTTTTTGTAGTAAAAAAACTACTTATATATAGAACATGATTTCTAATTTCTTATTTACTATTTTTGATTTTAGACTTTGGTATTTGTTGAGTTATCTAACATTAACTGGTAAATTTTTAACATTACCATTAATTTTTCAGGATGTTTGAGAGTGGTTCCTGTTAATTTTTCACCAATTCCATATATGATTTATACTTCTGTTAATTATTCACTTCAATTTTTTACATAGAAATTATTACTTCCAATTTGAAAATTAACAGGCCTAAATACATTGGAATCTAACAAATGCACAACAGAAAGATCAAATAACCATATACACAGTACACAAGTCAATTTACACTAGAAACCCCAATCCTCGGGAAAACCAACAACAAATTCTTCTTTTTTTAGATTTAAAACATCACTTAGAGTTTACGTAGCTCTAGACAAAAACCTCTGAATTTTTGTCAATACAACTCGGAATCCTGTCAAACCACCTCCAGATGATAGCCAAGACTTAACTGTACTCAGATCTACTAAACGCCAGCCCTACGCCCTTCTATTTCTTACTGTACGACAACCTGAATATAGCTGTGCGAAACTGTACGAACTCCTTCATACATGCTTCAAACCCTCATGGTTTCTGCATTAACCTCCTAGAATTGGGTGTGACTAACCAGAGACCCTACTGACTCATTCCCATTGCAAATTGTGCTCAAAACCTCAATTATTGAAGACAACCCTGCTTGAGAGAATTAATCTCTCCAAAGCCTCTTAGTAGAGAATCTCTCTCTTAGATCTGATCACTCACTCTCAATGTATCTCACACACACTGAAAATGACATCGTGTCTACAACTCTCCATAGACTCTTTTATAACATTCACTTTATGCAAATACCATGGCCCCTCAAATACCATGGGCCCTCCAGTACCATGGGTTAATTGACCTTTTGCATAAAGTATTATAAAGGTCACTTTTACAAAGTTTGTCTAGAGAGTTCTTTGTCTCGGACACTTCTACATGCTAGACACCAAGCTAATGTAGAAGCACCTATCCGAGCTATAAACTCTAACACTCCCTCTTAGCTAGGAATGTGTTAAATTTTCAGAATTTACTTCAATCTGATCTAGGATCTTAACTGAGAGAACAACATGTACAGCAAATCTACAGCATATCAATCATGGACACAATAATGCAAGCACACAAGAGACACAGAGTTTACTTGGGGAAAACCATAACGGTGAAAAACCCCAATAACTTCCTCAGAGATAGATAGAGCAATGATACAACCAGAATATAAGAGATAGTCTTCTCCTAGCAGCAGAGCCTCCTCCTCATAAGTGCGCCACTTTCCGAATGAGAGAAGTGTGTGAATGAATGATCAAATAGAGATCCCCCGATCTCTATTTATACTTGTTCTGTTCTGCCCAATAAACTAATGGGGCCTACATGTCTAGCTTAACCCATGGTTAACTTAATCCGGGCCGACCCCATACTTGGTGGTCTAATAACCCTTTGACCCACATGGCCGACCCCCAATAGGGTGGTCTAATAACCCTTCGACCCACATGACTTATACAGGGCCGACCCCAACAAGGTGGTCTAATAACCCATCAAGTATAAGTTACGACACTTACAATATAAATGACAACACTTCCGTATAGAGGAATAATAACATCTCTATAGGAATATAATATACATATATGAAATACATTCCGAAGTTACATCTACATCAACACTCCCTCTTAACTAGGAAGGTATTTCTCGACACAGGTCTTCTAGCACAAGTCTTCTTCTCTGGATCATCATTAGCGAATCATCATCCTCGAATCATCGTCATCGTCACTGCTGCTGCTATCTCAATCAATCTCTGAATCTATTCGTCATACGAAGTTCTACAGAGCCAGTCCTTTTTCATACTGGATTTAGGCCCATCACCTGCAGGTCTTCATCATCACTGGCCATACTGTGGAAATCTCAGGACTTATTACATGCGTCACAAAACCTTGCAAGAGCATCCAGGCTGTTACGAGCACACAGCTCTACCTGTCGGATCTCCCAGGGACATATTATATGTGACTGTCACAAAACCTTAAAAGAGTTTCTTGACTAGCAAGAACCCTAAAGAGCATCTGAGGCCTTTTTCATCCTGTCCAGATCTCCAGGACTTATTACATGTGACACCTACCACAAAACCTTGCAAGAGCATCCCAGGACTTATTACGGGCACACGGCCCAACCTATCGGATCTCCCAGGGCCATATTACATGTGGTCATGGCAAAACCTTGCAAGAGCATCCCATGACTTATTACGAGCACACAGCTCAACCTATCGGATCTCCCAGGGCCGAATTATATGCCATATGACAAAACCTCGAAAGAGCATCTGCCAAATATCCCAGGGCCAAATTATATGCCATAGGCAAAACCTTGCAAGATTATTTGCAGATCTCCCAGGGCCAAATTATATGTCCTTCCAAAGCAAAACCTCGAAAGAGCGTTTGCCAGATATTCCAGGGCCACATTACATGCCATAGGCAAAACCTTGCAAGACTATCTGCAAACCTCCCAGGGCCAAATTATATGCTTATCTGCACAACCTGTTCCACAGCCACAAAGTATCAACCTGATACTCACCATACATTATCCTGATGTACACATGATCATCCTGATCATCAACACTGCATCGTCCTGATGCATGTCATCTGGAGCAACATTCTGAAGCTTGTCATCATGATCATCCTGATCATACAATGCATCCACCTGATGCATACACAGTATCTGCCTGATACATATCATCATCCATGATCTACCTGATCATACAATGTATCCACCTGATACATCTACAAATACCTGATCCACTCGATCATACCTGATATATATCAACATACATGATCTACCTGATCATACAATGTATCCACCTGATACATAGACAGATACATAGTCCAAGCATCCAACATGATGCATATACATATACATGATCCACCTGATCATATCCAGCATCCAACATGATGCGTACATACATACATATAAATGATCCAACTGATCATATCCAGCATCCAACATGATGCATACATACAGAGCAGTAACTGGAGCATCGTCCTCTTCAGATCATCTCATCGTCCACGAAGCACATCCCAGATGCACATCATCCAACACTTACACCACCGACATGGGAGAAGACATCTACCACCATTCGTGGAAGGCTCCAGCCCTTACTTTTTCACCATGGGAGAACACATCTACCACCATGTGAAAAATGGCTTCGCAATTACATCACGACCATGGGAGAACACATCAACCATGTTAGAAAAGCTCATGTGCATCTGCATCTTCCGGACTCATCACTTCCCTTTCGAAGGAATCTCGATCTGAAGTGCACCAAGCCTCTCTATGAAGTACTCAAATTGCACTCTGGCCAACGGCTTGGTCAATACATCTGCAACGTGCTCATCCGTCGCAACATACTTTGCTTCGGCTGTACTCAGTGCTACGTAGGATTGCTTCCTGCTAAACCAAGAGATCACACCTGATCCCATACTGAAGTAGCACCCAGGAGTGCTCTTCTTATCTGCAGCACTGCCTGCCCAATCTGAATCAACATAACCCTGTAGGTTAAACTTTTGATTCGCATCATACTTGAGCCCATAATCAACTGTACCCTTCTGGTACCTCAGAATATGCTTTATAGCAACCAGGTCAACACTCCTCGGATCCGTTAGGAACTGGCTCAATGTGTTCAAAGCAAATATCTGGTCTCGTGTTCGTCAGGTACATCAAGGACCCAATCATCTGACGATACATAGTGACATCAACCGGCTCAGATGAAGCATCACACAAAAGCTTCAGGTTCGATGCCATAGGTGTGGCCATGTCCTTGCAGTCCATCATCTCGAACCTCTTCAAGATCTTTACTGCATACTTCCCTTGTCCAAGGAAGATTCCATTTGCACTTTGCCACACCTCCATGCCAAAAACAAATAATGCATCATCCCCAAGTTCTTCATCTCGAACTTGGCAGCAAGCTTCCGCTGCGTGTCGGCAATCATCTCCTGTTACAAACAGGTCATCCACATACAGGAGTAGAATCACAGGATTCCCTTCCTTAGCCTTGTAGTAAAGGTTGGAATCCGCTTTACTCTTGGTAAAGCCCAAACTGGATAGAAGGCTGTCTATCCTACCATACCTAGTTCTGCACATATATGACTCCCTGTCATGTGTCTCAGAACCAAGTGGCTGCTCCACATACACTTCTTCTTCAACTACACCATTCAAGAAAGCTGTCTTGAAATCCATCTGGTGTATCTTCCACTTCATTACTGCAGCCAGAGCAAGTACTGATCTAATGGAAGTGTATCTGGCTATAGGAGCAAAAGTCTCTATGCTACCACCTGCAGCATGCTTGATCTTGTAGATTCTCTTGGAAGTCACTACAGACTCCCCTTCAGGTCTTGGGACTGCATCCCAAACATCTTCATGATCGACTGGTACTCCTCGATCATGGCATTCTTTCCAGATCCTGGGAACTTCAATATCTTCAATATTTTCAATAGATAACTTTGTTGCTGAACAAATGTTGTAGTCCTTCTTTTGTAGGTGATGGTATACGATCTTTCCTACACAACAAGTTAAATTGCATGATTAGAAAAACATCTTATAGTTTTCGGAACAAATTCTTACACATAAAGAAATATGTCATACAGTCATGCAATTATCTTAGCCAATGCTTCAATACAACATTTATCCATATTCCGTAACTTTCTAGATTCCTTCCAATCTCTACCAGAACATTGTTAAGAGTGTGCACAACTCCTAATATGTCAGCAAAGAGGTTTCATTCTAGATAAGTAGCAATGGAATGTTGTACAGTGCCATAGGCCATTTACCCATGTATATTAGTAGTATACTGTGCAACTATTCTAATATGCATAATACACAACCAAATTCTAGGAACATAAGCATATACATCATTGAATAACATTATGTAAGAAATGACAATTCAAATACTTATCTTTGTTTTGGTTGCTGGGTGGACTCCCTCTGAATCTTTGCAACTCGATTATGATGTGGATTGTGAGAAGTGGTCAACTCCCTCTGAATATCTGCATCTTTGCAGAAACTACTGAAGTGTGCTCCTTTGCTTTCTTGCAGGAACAACTAGAGTGTGCTCCCTCTTGATCTTTGCTTCCTGGATTACCTGTCCTTGAACCTATATCCATTCTTAATCACTATGCATGCTTATTAGTATCATCATTGTGTTATCCTTGAGGTCTCATACATAATCACACATTTATTAGTATAATCTTAATACTATCAAAACACAATAATCTTAAACATGTATAGTCATGATCATTCACAGATAATAAACATTAGTATTCAAGGTTTCAGGGAAGTCTTCTTTTACTCATGCATATTCTTATTTGATCATAGGACTCTTCTGATTAGTTAAATCATCAATGCATAAACCCGTGATTACTCAAACCTATACCTTCATGATTCTTTTGGTTAGTCATATCATCAATTATGGTAAGAAACATAATATGCATACAACCATGACTATTCAAACCTATGACTTCATGAATAATCATTATCAACAACACAACAGTATAAGATCCTAACACAAGGTATGATTCTAGCTTGATATAGGAAAAACATACCTGGATTAGCATGCTAGCTAGTTATGTCTAACATACCCGCATAATGTCTTCTGGTTCTCTTCAATGACTTGTGCTAGTAACCTGCATGTCTCATAAGTTATCCATTGTAGAACCAAGTTATACATACCTCGTAAGTAGATCTTCTAAGTGATCCATGACAATGTATGAATGATCATATGTTCTTGAACTAGAACATGATTTGTCTTTCTTGGTGTACCTTTCATGTTAGTGGACAACATAAACCTCATACAACACCATAATGTATTAGTACAATCATAAGTGTCAACACCCTAATGAATGTATTCATAATTTTGTTAAGGTGATACGACAAGTCTAAAATCAAGATTGTTCTAACCGTAATAACATGAAGACAAACATATCATAAACTTAATCATGAACAAATCTCGAGACATACCTGGATGAGTCATACCTGTTGAGATTGCTTATAATCTTCTTATGTAAGGCCTTAGCCTCATCTCCCTTTGAAACAGGAACTTCTTCACTTATGCAGGTGACCAATCCATCCTCTTCTAGGATTAAACCAATCCACTTGATTTTCAGGAACTGGATCTGGAGCTGTAATAGGGTTTGTCAGAGAAAAACCCAAAAATTCAAACTTTGAATTTCAAACTTCCGAAAGGATAGAAATATGCGCCTTGATGAGCTGATCAAGCTGGTATATTCAGAATTTGAAAACTGCAAAGTTTCACTCCTCAATTTTGCCTTTGAAACTTCCGGATTCACTGGACGTGACCCCGAACTGGGGTTTGATGAAGCCCACTCTTCTGCCCAATCAAAAGGTTTGATCCAAAGCTCTAAGCTTCTATTTTTCTGAGGAGCTTCCAGCCGTGGTCACAGATTTCAAAAAATTCCCATTTTTGCAGAAGCCCTAATTTTCCACTTTTCCAATCAAAGTCCCGAACTAGGGTCTGATTAAGCCCGGTCTTCTGCACAACCAAAAATTATGATCTTGGTCTCTAAATTTCTATTTTTATAAGTAGCATTCAGCCGTAGTCTTCGATTACAAAAATTCCAACTTTCTCCGAAACCCTAAATTCTGGAATCCATGCATGAAGGTGCTAAAAAATAATTATGTTTTGATAGAAATATGTACCTGGTTGTTTCTGGTGTAACTTCGATCCCTAGGGTCTGAAAACTTTTTCTGTGGTAGCTTGACCTGTCATCTTTCCATCTCGACAGGTCTGACCTCAATTGGATTCTCTGAGAGAGAGTTATGCCAAGTGTCGCAACGTGACCTGTTTATGGGATAAAACAGGAGAGCGAACTTGTACGGCATGCCACGTGTCACTGGTTCAACTTTGGCCTTTGAAAAAGTTTCCTGAGATAGTACAGTCTGTGTACTACCTGTCACTTTTTACGAAATTTCATTTGGAGCTTCCTAGCCCAAGTTATGACCTTTTTGCCCAGGTCACCTGTTTATGACTGAGATCTGGAAGAGGTAGAAACCCTATATTGAACAGATCATAAATCACAAAGTACAACGAATTGGAGGTTGTCCTTTGGACACAAGGTACATGGGGATCTTAGCTTCGACCTGTAACAATTTCAGATCCGAAAACTTCTCCAAAATGGATTTATAGCGAAAGTGCTACGATGACTGGTTTTTGCTATATTAAGCCCTAGCATCGTAAGTGCAACAAGTGTCATACATGCCATATCATGCCTTCTTTCAGGCTAGCTCTGATACCATGTTAAATTTTCAGAATTTACTTCAATCTGATCTAGGATCTTAACTGAGAGAACAACATGTACAACAAATCTACAACATATCAATCATGGACACAATAATGCAAGCACACAAGAGACACAGAGTTTACTTGGGGAAAACCATAAAGGTGAAAAACCCCAATAACTTCCTCAGAGATAGATAGAGCAATGATACAACCAGAATACAAGAGATAGTCTTCTCCTAGCAGCAGAGCCTCCTCCTCATAAGTGTGCCACTTTCCGAATGAGAGAAGTGTGTGAATGAATGATCAAATAGAGATCTCCCGATCTCTATTTATACTTGTTCTGTCCTGCCCAATAAACTAATGGGGCCTACATGTCTAGCTTAACCCATGGTTAGCTTAATCCGGGCCGACCCCACACTTGGTGGTCTAATAACCCTTTGACTCACATGGCCGACCCCCAATAGGGTGGTCTAATAACCCTTCGACCCACATGACTTATACAGGGCCGACCCCAACAAGGTGGTCTAATAACCCATCAAGTATAAGTTACGACACTTACAATATAAATGACGACACTTCCGTATAGAGGAATAATAACATCTCTATAGGAATATAATATACATATATGAAATACATTCCGAAGTTACATTTACATCAACAGAATGTACTTCTGGAAGAACCTCCTCCAGGATCAATCACATCCTCTATTACTGTAGTTGCTCCCTCTGAACTGGAAGATTCTCTTGCTACCTGTTTTGGACTCTGATCTGGAAATCTGTTCTCCTCATGCATCAATGTCATCTCATACCAAGTATGCCTGTTGAGAGAAGTTACACTCTCCCTCTGTCTCTGACATTGATCCATGCTTCAAGCTCCCCTTGGACTTTACTACAGGTTATCCCAACAACCTGTACAATGCACCATCCCTGATGCCAAGCCTCACCGTTGCATCCTAGGTAGCCGCTCCCTCTAAAAGTATGAAGATTTGTCCATTCGAGAACAACACAGCATACCCCACATCCTCCAAGGCTAATACTGAGAGCGGCTAGCACTCAACCCTAGAACATACATCATGTCCTCCACCAGTTATAGCTTCTCGGACTGCCTCTGAAACTTCACAGTCCCTGTGTTTGCTGGACTATACTTGGCGTTGTCACCAAGTTCAATGTGGAAGTTTGAGCTGTGCTCCTCTAGACCGGTGAAATAGTCTTGTACTCCAGTCATGTGACATGAAGCACCTCTGTCAATGTATCGCATACTGGTGGCCATTGAGTTAGAGAGACATGCAATGAGTGAAAACTCATTCTCGAACCTAGCTGCAAACTCATCCATCTCAGCTATAGTAGCCACATGCTTCTTTTGCTTGCCCTTCTTCTTGTTAGGGCACTGGCTAGCATAATGTCATAGATGGTGGCATGCAAAGCACTTCACCCTGTTGGTGTCTTGCTTCTTCTTGCTGCCCTCAGACATCTTTATTGCAGTAGAGCCTTTTTTTGACGTTCCCTTGCTCTTGGATGCTAGGGCAAGGTTCTCTTCCTCTTCGTCTTCCTTCTCCTGATATCCACTTTGAGACCCCTCCTGAATCTCCTCTCGAGTAAAGTCATCCCACAGTCTCTCCCAAGAGGGAAAGTTCTCTTGGCCCACCATGCACTTCACGAACATGTCCCACTGCTTAGTGAAGCCTCTTAAGGCTATACGCACCAACTCTGACTCTGGAACAGTCTCTCTAACAGCTGCCATCTCATCCCTCACTTGTGTGACCTTGGTGAGATAGGAGGCCACACTCTCTCCTTTGGCCATCCTCGTGCTGTGAAGCTGTCCCTTAACACCATCTTGCGGTTTTGGTTTGTACTCTGGTACATGTTTACTAGTGCATCCCACATCTCCTTGGTTGTCTTCTTCTCAGCCAAATGTGGCATCAGATGTTCTTTTACCCTATCTAGAATAATCCTTTGTGCCCTTGCTTCTTTCACCTCATGGAGGTATAAGGAAATGGGATCTGACATAGGCACTGGCACTGTGTTATTCACGAATTCCATAGCTTCTTCTCCTGGAGAACAACTGCTATTCTCACTTTCCACTGCAGGTAGTTGGAGATCCCCTCCAGCATATCCTCATACCTGATATTGGATGCCATCTATAAGAAAGAACTCTTTGCAATCCCTATAGAACCTACAACCCAGTCTTACAAGAAAAACTCCGTAACTCAGCCAAATCTCGCCAAATTGCCTCCAAGTGATTCCTGAGACCCGGGCGTTGTCAAATCAATGCTACGCCCAACCAGCGTTCAGGTTTATCCTTCTGTATGATCGTCTGTACAAAATTGTACGCAACCCTCACGACCCACAGAAAACCAGATCTGCGTGCTAAAACCCTCATCTGCTGATCTGCAAACCTGCACTGAACCTCACTAGAATCCTGTAGTCAACTTGTGCTATTTCACTATGGTTATTTTCAATGTCCCTGCTTTGCTACTATGTTAATTTTTCACCAATTCCAGATTTGATTTATACTTATGTTAATTATAACCAGAGACCCTACTGATTCACTCCCACTATAAACTGTGCTCAAATCCTCAATTACTGAAGACAACCCCAACTTGAGAGAATAACTCTCTCCAAAGCCTCTAAGAGAA
Source organism: Larix kaempferi (assembly GCA_027924585.1). Classification (NCBI taxonomy): domain Eukaryota; kingdom Viridiplantae; phylum Streptophyta; class Pinopsida; order Pinales; family Pinaceae; genus Larix; species Larix kaempferi. The sequence continues at coordinate 3,733,479 of BSBM01000344.1, read as the reverse complement.
TCCCTCTCTTCGATCTGATCTCTCATTGATCTCTCACTCTCAATGTATATCACACACACTGTGAATGACATCAACTCTCCATAAGTCTCTTTATAACATTCATTTTATGCAAATACCATGGGCTAATTGGCCTTTTATGTAAAGTATTATAAAGGTCACTTTTACAAAGTCTGTCTAGTGAGTTCCTTGTCTCAGACACTTCTACATGCTAGACACCAAGCAAATGTAGAAGTACCTATCTGAGCTACCAACTCTAATAGTTCCAACCTCATCGGACTTCATATGCAAAAAGTAGAATTTTAGATCCCATTCAGAATTCAATAGGCTTAAAAGTGTTCAAGGTTTCAAGATTGCAACGTTTCCATTGGATTCTATCATCTATGAGGGTATGGGATTGGCATTTAATAAGCAATAGCACATGAACCCCTCTATGTATGTTGATGTTGACAGTGCTGATCGGTTAACTCCTCTATCATGAGCTTAATAAAAATGTACCCTTCACTAAAGCAAAATCATTTATTAAGCACGAGAAACTTTTTGAATTTTCTACCTTATTTTAAAGCTTGGATTAGGAGGTTTCATCAAAATTGTAGGGTGTTGACTAATGTCCTTGGAGGATGAACTTCGAGATTCGAGGTAGAGGCAAGGGCTTGAGCCTAGAGGAGGGGCCCATAGGGTGCTATTGATGAATAGGATCCCAATATGTGAAATTCAAATACTGAAATATGATAAATCATATTGACGATCGTGCTTACATTGCACAATGATGAAATTAGTATTTAATACTTAAATGGTGATGGGATGAGGCAATGTTATGTTAATATGTTGGGATTTATATTTTTTTAATATTTTTGGGGATGGGGCCCCCTATGTTAGGGATCCTGACATCCCCCTGTCCCCCATGAAGTTTCCTAAAATTTGGTGGTGGTCTCCACACGTCCCCCATGTGCGTTTCCCTGCTCCCGTGCTCCCATGTCCCGGAAACTTGGTGGAACATAGCTTATTTGTTTAAGGCCTCCAAGCTGAAGTTATGAAAAAATGTTCTAGAGATTCTTTATAATTGTTAAATTTTCTCAAACCAAGATAAAAGGATTTTGTTTTTTAAAATATTTCCTATAGAAAATTAAATAGTGAAAAACTTAAGGCTACTAAAAACTGCAATTTGTAATTAATTACTAGAATCTATAAACACAAAATGTAGAAAATATATAACAGAAACAGAATAAATTGACGGTCGAAACCTGTTACGGCTTTTCATTACTTCTGAAAATGGAAATCTGCTACAAAAGAATTGCAAACTGCTAACTGTTGAACTGAAAATTGAATGAATAAACCTGTCCCTACCTTCGCTTTTATAGATTGTGAAGAGTAGGTACAATGAATTTGGACACATACACAACAGTTTGTAAGTGGAGATGATATGAGGCATGCATCCTCCTCGAGATTTGTGCCTTAACTACTAGGCTGCATGCGCTTCACTAAATTCAATTAGGTTGCATGTGCAAACTAAATGATACATGCAAACCTAAGTTAGAAACTTGATGCATGCAAATTCTAATAAAATCCAAACCAGAAATAGAACTGAATTGTTAAATATAAAAGGCATCTAAACTGGAACTAAACTAAGGATGGTGCATGCATGCACCCTCTCTCTCTTTCCCCCCTCCATAAATTCTCCTGCACTCTCATTACTACTCTATGGAATGGCTGGAGGGTTTCCTGGTTGCGGTAGAAACTTGTACACTTGTCACACAAGCTTTCTCTGGTGTGCACCTAGGTCTCTTCTGCTCGTTGCTGACATTAATAGCACTCTGCCATACACTTTCTGAGGTACTAAAATTCCAACACTCCCTCTTACCAAGGAAAGTGTTCTCTGCCATCACACAATACTTGCTTTATATCTTCCCTTTGTTGGGGCCCTGGGGGCTTGGTCAAATAGTTGACCACCAATGAACCTGAAAAAATTGATTCAAGATCGCTGCTTCCTTCTATACTTTGAACTTGAAGTTTGAACTCTCTTCATCTTTGGTAGAAGGAAAACTTCATCAACAACCTACCAGCCTTCTTTGTCCTTCATACCATTTTCACTAGTCAGAATTTTCTCACATCACATCATGAACTGTTTAAAATTTCTTGTAATAATCAACTCATCTATGTAGAAGGCCAAGACAATTGTATCAGATCTATCAAATAATGAATTGAAATTTGCACTAAATTCATAAAACCCCAACATGAGTACAAACATATTGATATTGAAATCCAAAACTAGTGGTGCATGCATTGGTCCATCTAGGGAGACTACCTCTTCCTAGGAAAATCCTTAGATAACTAGAGTAAGAGTCTCATCAAGTTCAACTCCCTGTTGTTGAGAGAATCTTTGTAGAACAACCTTATCTTGGCACTCTTCCATACTCCTATCCACTGTAATCAAGGAATCAATCAATGATTCCATAATCAGTTCTGTAATTGTCTCCTCAAGGTTGGAGGCACACTCCATCATGGTTTCTTGCCATACTCGCAGAACTGGATGTATGAGTAGCCTTTAAAGGCCTCCTCCTATGCCTTTGGCCAAAACTTGACTAGATCCATGGCTGCTGTCTCTAATGGTGACTTGTTGACCATCAATCCCAGTCAAACATTGTAAATCGTCATGCAAGGAATTGAAGGATTACTCTTTGTTAACTTAGTAAGATACAAGACAGTCTAGCTCACAGACATCACCTGAATGTATTTGGAAAGATATGGAGCCCAATCCCCTCACAAGGGAAATGTTATATAACTTAATAGATCTGAAAATATAATATATAAATTAACACAATATATCCACATGATAAATGACAAGATAATGACACCATAATGTAGAGAAGACCCTTGAGGTAGGGTAACACCATCACCTATTCCTTGCAGAAGGAATCACTTGACAAGCCATGCTTGCTACAAAATAATTCATCAATACTTCACAAGACATTTCATTACATTGCTTTTGCTTTATATAGTATCTATCAAATTGCCCAGGTACTTTCTAAAGGATGAACTTTTTTGTGGGTGGAACCTTCCAGGTACTTTCTAGAGAAGCTTTGTAGTAGATGGAATCTTCTAGTAAGCCTTCTTACAATTATTGCTTTTCACACTACATCTACTTCATGGGCCTTATTTAAAAGAGATGGCCTCAATACACAGCATTTCCCCTTGGGAACCTCCCTATGTACCCCATATTATCCTCCCTAGGTACATTACATTCCGTCCCTTTTCGCATGCTTCGTCCTCGAAACATGATGGGAAGCCATACAATATGATCACACTAAGCAATGTAGCTAACTGGTACCAAGCATGAGCATCCATCTATCCTAGTGAAATGTGGACACAGGGTCCAAGTGCTTCCTTGCCATCTCGATCTTCATCTTTGTTGCTCCTTTAATTTATGTTGTCATTGCACTACTCTGATATCTCCATGCATTACTTCTAGTCTTCCATGTGCCTCCATATTGGTTGTCTTTTTGGTTCCATTTTTACTGATGCTCTCAACCTTTCCTTGATAACTGATGTTTCTCATGGTAGTGTGGATAGCAATATATTGCAACCTTAGCTATTGGATTTATTTTATTTTTATTGTTCAACTTGTGTTTCCTTTGATGCTTGTAGCTCCTTATATTCTTCTTTCTTTTTATGTGCTTTCGACATTTTGTAGCTTTTTCTTCTTCTAAATTCTAATTCAATCTCAAACTCTTTATTTGATATGTTAGTAAGTACTGCAAAACCTTTTGTTAAAATATGCACAAGAACAACAATATGACGGAAAATGCTCACTCCAAAGTTAAAATTATACAGTACAATGAATAATGCCACCTCAATGAGAGAATTGCACTAGATCTTAACACCTAGCATGGTGGTTAGGCTAGGCAATCTTAACCAAATTTCTTAGTCATCATTTAGGATATATCACTATCTAGTATCATCCTAAATGATTAATGCAAATAATGGTGACAATTTAACTTTGTGATTGGTAAGGTAAGCCATAGGCTAACATTCCCCCCCTCAATTACAGTCTATATATCTATATTAGCTAAGCAATAAACACTAATACAAAAGTTGATATGTTGGATCTTTTAGAAGCCTTGATCTGAGCTTCAATGAAAAATATGCCTGAAAAACCGTCAAACTGGATGCTGGATGGTTCAGCTGAAATGAACTGGAAGAGAGCTGAGATCTGGAAGTGAACAATTGCCAGTGTCTGAACACTTCCTAATTTACTTAACAAACTTATCATATGCCAAGTAATAATGCAGAGGGATCTAGCTATCCTCTACTTAGTCAAAATACCATCCAAGTGAACAAAAAGTCCACAAAACTGCTCTCAGAAAAGATGACACACAAATATTGTCAATCAACATCCCAATCATGTATCCTGTATCTAAGTCTGCCATCTATAGACTATTGTTGCCCATTTGGCAATTTGTTTGTAGAAGTCTGCCATCTACAGGCTGTTATTGTCAAAACTTGAAGTCTGGCAATCATCATCAATATTCCCCCCGTTGTTAGTTGAAACTTGAAAGGTGAGACATCCTTGTATCTGGTGGTTTTGGTTGACCATGAACCATTTTCACTTCATAGTGTACCCCCCCTTTAGTTGTAAGAGAGTTTCATTAATGTACTCCCCCCATTTTTGGTGCAAGAGAGTATTGTTCTTATTTCATTTGTGTACAACTCAAAGTGGGCATGTGGAGACAACCACATGTTATCTCATCCTGTAAGGGCCATGCTTGGCAGCTATGCCATAAGGGGACAACCTTGGACTTATATTCCCCTTTTCCAGGTACAAGGTGAGAAGGTTGAAAGGCTATGTATTGCGAGATGGGTCTTTACTTGAGATTGAATTCTTCAGTAAGACTTATATAATTGCTTGGTTGTTGATGATCATTGCCAAGGATTGATCCACCCATGGTAAATCTTTAATATTGTAGGTTTCTTTAGTGTGGAACATCTGTCTAATGAATGATTATGCTTGCCGCAATGCTGACAAGGACGGAGATCAAAACTCTGATCTTCCGTATGACCAAATCGATGACAATGTTGGCATTCAAGAATTTCTTCCCTTTGTTTGTCACCAGTTGTGTAAACATCTTTGTCATTGACTTTTGGAGCCTTCAAATTTTCATCATGAAATCCTGCACTCACAAACAAAACTAGTTTGGAGTAATCCAGAATATGAAAGCTGTTGTCATTTTCATATCCTAAGCCACGTCGATTCTTTTTGAACTGAAGTTCTTCCCAAGGTTTGACAATTGCCTTGGAAAGATTACGTTGTACTTGATGATGTCCTTCATTAATATTTTCTTTAAATTCAAATTCACTGCTGCTGCTGTCACTCTCTGCTATCTGTTGATTGGAATCATCATCGGCTTCAAAAAGTGGGTTGTTATGAACAAAAACTAGTTCAAAACATTGATTCTGTTGTTGGACTTCATCATTGTGTTGATCGTGTGCTGATTGCAGATAGCGATCGTTATGTTCAAAACTTGTATTCATCAATTCACTGTTTATCAAGGATTTCTTCTTATGACTAGATAAGGACTCATCAAGCATAGTATCTGTATGACCTAGTTGTATTAGGTCATTTGTGTCACAAGTAGCATCAGCCTTTTGCATTAGATCAGTTGCAACACAAGTTGCATCAACTATATGCATTCTTACAATTTCTTGCTCCTTTTCAATCAATTTTAATTTAAGTGCTTCAATCAATCCATCCTTGAGATGATCCGTTGGTGAAGATCAATAATCCAGTTATCCGTTGCATGTAATGAGTCCTGCAAATCTTTAATTTCCTGGTTTGCATTTTGCGAACACTTTACACCATTACCCATTGTAGATTTTCAATTTGTTACGCTCGCTTGTCACACTTGCTTGTACTCGCTCACTTGTCATTCTCACTTGTACTTGTTTCTCACGGTCACTTGGTTTTTGTTTCCAGCAAGCAGAGGGTGTCAATTTTTACACTCGCTTGAACTTGCTCACTTGTCATGCTCGCTTGTACTTGTTTCTCATGTTCACTTGGTTTTCATTTCCAGCAAGCTGAGGGTGTCGGAAACTACCGAAAATGCACCCCAACTTGTGATTGTTACAATGATTTGAGTTTCAACCACTCCACTCAATTATTTCAATGTGGACTCAAAAGTACAACGACTCAATCAATTTTTGGGTGTCAGGTTCAATCGAGAATGCACCCGAAAATTACAATTAAACTTTACAAAAAAAACTATTTGTAAGTTACAATTAATTCTGATTTAGAGTTGAATTGATCTTTAAGTTTGAATGCTTCCTTTGATTACAAGCTTGATTTGACCATAGTTTTAATGACCTGATTGCTTGAATATGCTTTGAATATGATTTGCAGCTCCTTGATTACTTGTGCCTGATTGACATTAAGTATGCTTGCATTTCTTTAACTTATTGTGTACTCCATGTGCGTATGATCAAATGATAAATTGCAATTGTGTCAAAACTAGATACGAAAAAAGAGCAGCATCAATAATCATCCACCAGTGCACACTATTCCTTTGATCTCCCTATTCAATTTCGGGACAGACCAAGAACACAGCGAAAAAATAATTTCACTTTTATTAAGTTTCTCAATCTTTATTCTTTCAAACTTTTCAATGCTTGAAAAAATCTAATCTCCAAGCTCCTTTAAAACACTTCCAATCTCCTTCACTCTTATAACTCCCTTTTTCTTATCCATATTATTCCCACTTTTTTGTCCATGTCATAAAGCAATGATCCATTCAAAAGCCTTTCGAAATATCTAAACGAATACTTTTGAAACATTGAATATACTTTATGCAATACTTTATATACCACCCCAAAAGTGATTTCCTTAAAACCTGTGCATATATCACCTCAAAAGTGATTTCTTTAAAACCTGTGCATATATTGTTTTTATATGTTATTCCTGGAGTATGTAAAACCTTTGACTATGCTTTATGCATTCCTTTATAAGCCACCTAAAAGATGATGACTTCAAAAAACTTGCATGAAATATAATCAATTGTCAAAGATAGTGTATGTGTTAATGTAATTGTAACTTCGGAAGATATTCACTTGTATTTTATATTGTATTATTATTGTATTTTATTTGTACCTCCGACGGAGATGTTTATTGCTCCGGTCGGGGATGTCATTATTACATTTGGTCATGTAAAGTCATTGAGGTAAATCCTCCATTGTAAGTTGAGGCAATATATCCCCCTAGAGTCAGTTAGAATAGGGTTATTGAGTCCCCTAAAGAAGTCGTCCCAGTCAGGTACAACTAGGGCCGACCTAGTAAGTGAAAAGGTCAAGTGAAAGATATAAGTATAAATAGAGAGTGGAGCTCTTTCATTTGAATATCTCACACTCACTCACACAAGTTCCCATAAGTGAGAGAGAGAGGACAAGTTTGCATAGGAGAAAGAGAGAGGAGCTGCAGAAGACCATCTTTGTTTCGGGGTTTTACTTTTGTGATATTGTATTGGTGACGATTCTATCTCTGAGGAAGTTGCGCGGTTTTCTCCTTTATGGTTTCCCCGAGGAAAATCTTTGTGTCTATTGTGTTATGCCGTGCATGTTATTCTTTCAGTTAAGATCCTAGATAATATTGATTAAAAGTAGAAAATCTAACATGGTATTAGAGCTATCCTGAAAAGAAGACACTATGCAGCTATGGAAACTAGGGCTTCTTAATTTTTGTACTTCTCTCCACAGATCATCAACGAAAAGAGGCTAGGCTAACTCGCCTAAGGAGGGCGCATCTTTCTGTCGAAGCAAAAGTTGATTCCGAGAATTTTCATTTTCTGGCCTATCACTACTGTCGGAAGTGAAAAATTAGGGCTTCTCACAAAATTGGAATTTTGGAGTGCAATTGGCATAGGAAGGTGTGCCTCTCCAAGATCAAAATTTTGGTACCAAGATCGAAATTTTTGAGTGGGTGAAACTCCCGAAAAGTCAAACCCTAGTTGACTTTGGACCAGAAACTGCAGAAAACCAGAAAAAGCCAGAAACTGTAGATCCAAATTTCGCAAGTTAATTTTCAAGGGTGAAATTTTGGAATCTTCAGAAACCAAGTATACCAGCATACTCACCTCAGTCAAGCGCATCTATCTGTCCAATCAGAAGTTCCAAATTCCAAGTTTGAAAATTTGGGTTTCTCTGACAAACCCCAGGCCAGCTCCAGAATCAGTTTTGACAACTTAAAGTGGTAAGACCTAAAAGCTTTTCTATTTCCATTTGAAGTTCTCATTAAAAATGTCTCACCACACCAAGCTTGAGGATAAGCTTGAAGGGGCTGATAACTTCCGAGCATGGAAGTATAGGATTGCACTTGTCCTTGAAGAGAATGAATTGGACACATATGTGAATGAAGAGGTTCCAGCACCAGATGGAGATGAGGCTAAAGCCTTACATAAGAAGAACTTGGTTAAGGCCAAGAGGATCATTGCAGATTCTATTAAGGATCATCTCATCCCACATGTGTCATCTTTGAAGATACCTGAAGAGATGTTTGATGCCTTGACCAAAGCTATTTGAAGGGAAGAATATAAATCAGAAGATGACCTTGAGGAACCAGTTGAAGAATGTGAAGATACAAAATGAAGAGACCATGCAGTCTTACTTTACAAGGGTCTCTCAGATCAAGGAGAAACTTGAAGCTGTGGGAGAAAATTTAGAAGATGGAGAAATTGTGATGACCACCTTGAATGGTCTCCCAAGATCACGGGACTCATTCATTCAAGGGATTTGTGCTAGAAAGAAGTTAATCACATTCAGTAGGCTGTGGGAAGAATGCTCACAAGAAGAAGCTCGACTTGTGGCTCGAGAAGAGAAGATGGGAGCAAACGACGATCAAGCTCTCACAACACACTCTAGGAGGAATAATAACAAGAGGGAGCACCATCATAATAAGAGGGAGAACTTTAGAAGATCCATAAAAGATCTATCCAACATTAGATTGTTGAAATATTTTAACTTCTAAGAATATTATATTTGTACTTTATTATTCCGGAGATGTTTCATTCCTCCGTGAAGACCTTATTGTATATCCAGAGATGTTGATTCCTCCGTCGGAATGTGGTAACTTGGGTTATTAGACTTCCCTAGTGGGGTCGGCCCAGAGTCAGTTGTAATGGGGTGTTTAACCCAGTGGTTAAAGTTGGGGCCGACCTAGTTAGTGTAAAAGTCAAGTCGGAGTTGTGTATAAATAGAGGAGGTGTGTTCCTCATTGAACACACATTACACTCACTTGTGATTAGCGCATAGGTGAGAGAGAGATCTGCTATGGAGGAGAAGGAGCTCATGTCTGTGGTTTACATCTTTGTATTTTCTGGTCATCTATATTGAGGAAGCTTTGCTGGGTTTTCTACCCCATGAGGGTTTCCCAGGATAAATCTGTGTCTCTTGTGTTTTTGTTGTGCTTGTTGTTCTTTCAGTGATCCTGTATATGCTATTGTTGTGAAATGAAATGCAATGCTGATATTTTCTGTCTTAGCATATTGAATCTTAACATGGCATTAGAGCTAACCTGAAGGAAGGCAATGTATGGCACTTACGACACTTGCTTCACTTGCGACAATTTGAAGGTTAGGGTTTTATATAGCAAAAACCAGTCATCGTGGCACTTTAGCTATAAATCCATTTTGGCGAAGGTTCAGGATTAGAAACCTTTACAGGTCGTAGATAACATCCCCATGTATCTTGTGTCCAAAGGACAACCTCAGATTCGTTGTACTTTGTGATTTATGATCAGTCCAAGTTAGGGTTTCTGCCTCTTCCAGATCTCAGTCATAAACAGGTGACCTAGGAAAAAAGGTCACAACGTGGGCTAGGAAGCTCCAAATGAAATTTCATAAAAAGTGACAGGTGGAGGACATACTGTAGTTTCTCAGGTAACTTTTTCAGAGGCCGACGTTGAACCAGTGACACGTGGCACGTTGTACAAGTTCGCTCTCTTGTTTTATCCCATAAACAGGTCACGTTGCAACACTTGGCATAACTCTCTCTCAGAAAATCCAATTGAGGTCAGACCTGTGGGGTTGGAAAGAGGACAGGTCAGGCTACCACAGGCAGAAGTTTCAGACCCTGTGGATTCGTAATTTCAGAGTTACACCAGAAACAATCAGGTGCATATTTCTGTCAAAACATATTTGGATTTTGAGCACCTTCATTCTTGAATTGTCACTGTTGTGGGGAATTAGGGTTTCAGAGAAAGTTGGAATTTTTGGAATCGGAGTCCACGGCTGAATGCTCCTCATCAAAATCGAAATTTAGAGACCAAGATCGAATTTTTTGGTTGGGCAAAAGGCCGAGCTTGATCAAACCCTAGTTCGAGATTTTGATCGGAAAGGTGGAAAATTAGGGCTTCTGCAAAAGTTGGAATTTTTGAAGTTTGTGACCACGGCTGGAAGCTCCTCAGAAAAATCGAAGTTTAGAGCTTTGGATCGAACCTTTTGATTGGGCAGAAGGGTGGGCTTCATCAAACCCTAGTTTGGGATCCTGTCTAGAAGATCCAGAAGTTTCAAAGGCAATTTTGAGGGGTCAAATTTTGGAGATTTCAAAATTGAAGTATGCTAGCTTGATCAGCTCAGCAAGGCGCATCTTTCCATCCATTCAGAAGTTTGAAATTCAAAGTTTGAATTTTTAGGGTTTCTCTGACAAACCCTAATCCAGCTCCAGATCTAGTTTCAGCAAATCAAAGTGGATTGGGTTAAAAGAAATCCTGACAGGTATGACTTGAGGAGATACAAGTATGTGTTGAAATCTGTTCATGGTTAAGTTTATGATATGTTTGTCTTCATGTTATTGAGGGTAGTACAATTATGATTGTTTGAGAATGAATGCATGTGAATGGTAGAAGATATTCATTAATTAGGGTTATGACACTTATGATTGTACTAATGCACTTCTGGTGTTGTATGAGGATGATGTTGTCTGCTAACAAGATACAGGTACATCAAGAAAGACAAATCAAGTTCTATGACCATGATGACATGAAGACAAAAGACACATCCATAATCACATAGAAGCTCTACTTACGAGGTATGTATGACTTTGTTCTACTATGCTTAACCTATGAGATATGCAAGTTCTAGCATAAGGTCTCTACATCATTGAAGAGAACAAAGAAGATATTGTTTGGGTATGTTAAGACATAACCAAGCTTGATAATCCAGGTATGTTTTCCTATATCAAGTTAGAATCCTACTTTGTTAGGATCTTAGGTAAGTATACCTATGTATGAAATGATCATGACCATACATACTTAAGATTATCATGTTTTAATAGTATACTAATGAATGTATGATTGTGTATGAGATCATGAGGATGACACTAGTGCACAGTTGAGCATGCATAGTGGTCTAGGATGGATAAGAAGTTCAAAGACATATAGAGATCAAGCGGGAGGCAACCATAAAAGATAAGTATTTGAATTGACATGAAATAGTAAATGATATTGCTTGGAATAGCTGTATGCATATTTAGAATGTATCATGCATAGTGTGAGCATTCATATAGCATTGAACAGTATACTACTAATATGCATATGATGGGTAAGTTGGACAAACATTCCATTGTTGTTTGTCTAGAATGAAACCTCTTTGCTGACATGCTGAGAGATGTGCACGCTCTTGATAACATGTTCTGGTAGAGATGGAAGGCATCTAGATAACCACTGTATGCATACAGGATATGGAAAAGTGTTGTGCCAAAGTATTGGTCAAGATAGTTGCATAACCATGTGAATCATATTTGTATGCATAATAAGGTTATCATGTCAACATGATTTGATGATTATGAAGTATTTCTAATCATGTAATTAACTTTTATTTGTAGGTAAGATCATGATGAACACCGAACAAGTGATGGATGTTCAACAAGAAGACTTACAAATCAAACATACTATAGAAGGCTCGTGACTAGAAGATTCTCTTAGAAAGAGGAAGAGGATCATGACGAGATGTTTGCTCCAAGTGGCTAGATAAGACCATTCTCTTAATGGTGTAATTGAAGAAAGCTTTGTATGGATACCCAGGATCGATAGTCATTTGATGAGCTTAATGATCACCATGGGTGATGCGGATTTCAACCTTTGCTACAAGGTTGAAGATGGTATCTATACACAGATGACATTCAAGAAGGAACTCACCACAGAGTTCGAATGATCTTGAGGCTCATATCAGTAGACCCATCTGACGAGAGATGGGACAGATATATATGCAGAAGAACACTCACTGCAGCGTGTAGATGATGTTCAGTCACAGAAGGAGAGCTGATAGCTTCTTGAAAAGCTTGGGCTTTACCAAAAGTAAAGCTGATCCTAACCTTTACCTTAAGGTTATGGATGATGAACCTGTCATACTATTACTGTATGTGGATGATCTCTTTCTGACAGGGAATGAGAAACAGATCATGGAAAGAAAGAAGAAGCTACAGAATTTGAGATGAAAGATCTCGGATTGATGCATTACTTCCTAAGTTTGGAAGTATGGCAAGGCTCAGAAGGAATCTTTCTCAACCAGGGAAAGTATGCTGTGGAAATCCTAAAAAGATTTGATATGTTGGAATGTACAACCATGGCAGGAAGTGTATCAGACAGGAAGACCACATCGGGCAGATGTTATTGTCTAGGATCTGCCATGATCTCGTGGTTTAGCAGGAAGCAGTCTAGCACAACTGAAGTGGTATATATAGCTGCTTGCCCTGCTAGTTGTGAAGCGATATGGTTTCAGAAGTTGTTATCAGGATTGTTTGACTTAGAGATGGACCCCACTGTGATCGTGTGTGACAACCAAAGTTGTATCAAGATGACAGAGAATCCAGTGTTCCATGATAAGTCAAAGCACATAGAGATCTGATATTTCTATATACGGGATATGGTGCAGAAAGGAGCTATCAAGCTCGAGTATTTGAGCATTGACGAACAAGTTGTTGATGTATTGACCAAACCTCTGTCTCGAGAAGAGTTTGAGTATTTTCGAGACAAGCTTGGTGTAGTTCAAAAGGACCCTCCTCGAAAGGGGGAGTTATGTGGTCGATGATGATATTTGGATACTGGTATCGATGTGGATACCTATATCAATGATGAGATTGCCTATATTGACGGTAAGGTCGATGATATGATACTTGTGTCGATGATGTGGATACCGTATTGATGTGGATACTTGTATCGATGATGAGGTTGCTGGTTACGACGATGAGGTCGATGCATGGTCCTTAGACTTTGTCTAACTGGACGAGGAGGGATTGTATCATCCCTGGACTTAGGTCCCTGAACAGATCCGTAGACAATTGTCTTTGAGAATTGGTCCCTAGTGGACAAGAGGGGATTGTATCATCCCCGGACTTCGATCCTAGAATTGATCCGTAAACAGATGTCTCCTAGAATGTGGGGATTGTATCTTCCCCGGACTTCGGTCCCAGAATTGATCCGTAGACAGATGTCTCCGAGAATGTGGGGATTGTATCTTCCCCGGACTTCGGTCCCAGAATTGATCCGTAGACAGACGTCTCCGAGAATGTGGGGATTGTATCTTCCCCGGACTTCGGTCCCAGAATTGATTTGTAGACAGATGTCTCCGAGAGTGTGGGGATTGTATCATCCCAGACGACGGTCCCAGAATTGATCCGTAGATAGATGTCTCCGAGAATGTGGGATTGTATCATCCTCAGACGACGGTCCCAGAATTGATCCGTAGACAGATGTCTCCGAGAATGTGGGAATTGTATCATCCCCGGACTTTAGTCCCAAAATTGATCCGTAGACATCTGTCTCCGAGAATTGATGATAGGACTGCATCGTCCCTGGACATTTGGTTCAAAATGTACGTGATAGGATTGCATCGTCCTTGGACTCATGTCCTAAAGTGATAAGGATTGATCATCCTGGAAGTAGATCTGGATTGCATCGTCCATAGACATGAGACTTGTCTAAAATTGATAAGGATTGATCATCCTGGAAGTAGATCTGGATTGCATCGTCCATAGACATGAGACTTGTCTAAAATTGATAAGGATTGATCATCCTGGAAGTAGATCTGGATTGCATCGTCCATAGACATGAGACTTGTCTAAAATTGATAAGGATTGATCATCCTGGAAGTAGATCTGGATTGCATCGTCCATAGACATGAGACTTGTCTAAAATTGATAAGGATTGATCATCCTGGTAGTAGATCTGGATTTACATCGTCCATAGACATGAGACTTGTCTAAAATTGATAAGGATTGATCATCCTGGAATTTGATCTGGATTGTATCGTCCATGGACCTATGTCTTAAAGTGAGAGGGATTGATCATCCTGTAATAGGATCTTGTGTATTGTAGAGTATGCTGCTATGATGATGCTATAGATCGATATGATCCAGATGCTGTAGATCGAGATGATCCAGATGCCGTAGATCGAGATGATCCAGATGATGCTATTGATCGAGAGGATCCAGTTGATGATGTGATGTTGTTTATCGAGAGGATCCAGTTGATGTTGTTATGCTGATGATCAGTAGATCCAGACGATGAGGCTGTTGATCGAGAGATCCAGATGATGATGTTGATCGGTTGATCCAGACGATGAGGCTGCTTATCGAGTGATCCAGATGATGATGTTACTGTAGCTGTTCGAGTGCTGTAGAAGATGAAGACTCAGTACTGAAGATGTTGATGTTCCAGTATTGAAGATCTTGAAGATATTCCAGTAACTGGTTGAGTTACTGATGATGTTGAGAAAGCTTCCAATGATCTATAGATGTATCATGTATGATGTATTTGATGACTCCTTGCTCCTGCAGATGTTGTTATAATATCCTTCTCGTTAAGGGGGAGTGTTGAAATATTGTAACTTCTAAGAATATTATATTTGTACTTTATTATTCCGGAGATGTTTCATTCCTCCGTGAAGACCTTATTGTATATCCGGAGATGTTTATTCCTCCGTCGGAATGTGGTAACTTGGGTTATTAGACTTCCCTAGTGGGGTCGGCCCAGAGTCAGTTGTAATGGGGTGTTTAACCCAATGGTTAAAGTTGGGGCCGACCTAGTTAGTGTAAAAGTCAAGTCGGAGTTGTGTATAAATAGAGGAGGTGTGTTCCTCATTTAACACACATTACACTCACTTGTGATTAGTGCATAGGTGAGAGAGAGATCTGCTATGGAGGAGAAGGAGCTCATGTTTGTGGTTTACATCTTTGTATTTTCTAGTCATCTATATTGAGGAAGCTTTGCTGGGTTTTCTACCCCATGAGGGTTTCCCAGGATAAATCTGTGTCTCTTGTGTTTTTGCTGTGCTTGTTGTTCTTTCAATGATCCTGTATATGCTATTGTTGTGAAATGAAATGCAATGCTGATATTTTCTGTCTTAGCATATTGAATCTTAACATAGATGTTATACATGTGATGAGAAGGGACACTACTCCAGAGATTGTCCCATAAACATAAGTGTCTCCCACAATAAGAAGACGAACAAGAAAAGACACCATGCTCACACCGCGAAAGATGTTGAACCCGCAAGGAAAAGAACCAGAGAAGAAGAAAGAGATGATTCTTCAAGTGATGAAGAATATGTATTGTAACGAAGGTAACCAGTTACAAGGGATCATTCAGAAGGTTCCACCTCATAAGGTAAAAGCTAGAGATGACTTTTAGTATTACATGAAAGGAGTAGGAGAAGATATTACAGAGTTGGACTCTGGAAAACAAATAAAGATCGATGCTCTATGGAATCCTCTCATCCATTTCAACATTGATTAGGGTACAAAAGAAAGGACACACAAAGTCTACTCCAGCAAGTGTAGAATACTTGCTCAACATTTCTGATCGTAAGCAAGGAAGGCACATGACCTTGGAATCAGACAATGAAGAAGAACATTCTGTCAAAGACTCCATTAGTTCTTGCAAGGAAGCAAAGATCAAGAGGGAGTCCACCCAACAAACAAACAAAGATAAGTATTTGAATTGTCATTTCTTATATATCTATTTATTTAAATAATATTGTTCAGTGGTGTACATACTTATGTTCCTAGATTTAGGTTGTGTATTATGCATATTAGGATATTTGCATTAATGAACAGTATACTACTAATATGCATGTGATGGGTAAGTGGCCTATGGTACTGTACACCATTCCATTTCTACTTCTCTAGAATGAAACCTTTTTGCTGACATGTTGGGAGTAGTGCACACTCTTAACAATGTTCTGGTAGAAATGGAAGGCATCTAGAAAGTTACGGGATATGGATGAATGTTGTATTGAAGCATTGGCTAAGATAATTGCATGATTGTATGACCTATGTCTTTATGCGTAAGAATTTGTTCTGAAAACTATGAGATGTTTCTAATCATGCAATTGAACTTGAATTGTAGGAAAGATCGTGTACCATCACCTACAAGAGAGAAGAACAAGCGACGAAGATCAAGAAAACTACCTATTGAAGATATCGAAGAACCTGAAGTTCCCAGGGTTCGAGATTCAGTGATGGAAGAAGCAGTTCCAGAAGAGCACGAAGACCGCAAGATGGAAGAACCACAAGAACCTGTAGATACACCTCGTGAGAAGAACTCCCACAAGAGGAAACCGACATGGGTACGAGAGGCAATACAAGATGCAAAGAGGTATGGCACTCCAGAGGGGATGCACAGAGAAAGCAAGAGACCCAGGCCATACTCCAGTTATGTAGCCCTGTTGTGCGACATCATAGACAAGGAACCTACCAACTATGAGGAAGCGTCAGAGAAGAAAGAATGGAAGGATGCCATGATTGAGGAGTACCAGTCGATCATGAAGAATGATGTCTGGGAGGTAGTTTCGAGACCAGAAGGGAAGTCTGTTGTGACTTCTAAGTGGATCTACAAGATCAAGCATGCTGTAGATGGCAGCATAGAGAAATACAAGGCGAGGTTTGTGGCACGTGGCTTCTCCCAGAAGGAAGGCATAGATTATGAGGAGACATTTGCACCTGTAGCCAGATACATTTCCATCAGATCAATACTTGCATTGGCTGCAGTGATGAAATGGAAGGTACACCAGATGGATATCAAGACAACGTTCTTGAATGGTGTAGTAGAGGAGGAAGTGTACTTGGAGTAGCCACTCGGATTTGAGACACATGACAGGCGGACTCGTGTGCAAATTGAAGGCGGCCTTGTACGGATTGAAATAGGCACCCAGGACGTGGTACGTCAGGATGGATAGTTTCCTGATGAGTTTGGGATTTACCAAGAGTAAAGTAGATTCCAACCTTTACTACAAGGTTGAGGTGGGAAATCCAGTGATACTTCTACTGTATGTAGATGACCTGTTTGTAATAGGGGAGGATGGGCTCATTGCAGATACAAAGAGGAGACTTGCCGCAGAGTTCGAGATGAAGGACTTGGGTATGATGCACTATTTTCTAGGCATGGAGGTGTGGCAGAATGCAGATGGGATCTTCCTTGGACAAGGGAAGTATGCAGTGGAGATTCTGAAGAGATTCTAAATGATGGACTGCAAGGCCATGACCACACCTATGGCATCGAACTTGAAGCTACGGTGTGATGCTTCATCAGAGTCAGTTGATGCCACGATGTATCGTCAGATGATTGGGTCATTGATGTACTTGACGAACACGAGACCAAACATATGCTTTGCGGTGAACACATTGAGCCAGTTCTTGACGGATTCGATACATGTTCACCTAATTGTTGCAAAGAATATATTGAGGTACCTGAAGGGTACAATTGATTATGGGCTCAAGTATGATGCGAATCAAGAGATTAACCTGCAGGTTTATGTTGATTCGGATTAGGTAGGCAGTGCCGCAGATAGGAAGAGCACTTCAGGATGCTGCTTCAGTATGGGATCCGGTATGATCTCCTGGTTTAGCAGGAAGAAGTCGTGCGTGGCACTGAGTATAGCCGAAGCAGAGTATGTTGCAGCTTGTTCGGCTAGTTGTGAGGAAGTATGGCTTAGGAAGCTACTGTCTGATTTGTTTGATCTCCAATTAGAGGGAACTTGTATATTCTGTGACAACCAGAGTTGTGTGAAGTTGTCTGAGAACCCGATGTTCCATGACAAGTCGAAGCATATTGAGATCAAGTATCACTATATCAGGGATATTGTGCAGAGAGGAGTAGTGAAGCTCCAATATATTGCGACGGACGAGCAGATAACCGATGTGTTGACCAAGTCGCTGGTCGGACTGTAGTTCGAGTACTTCAGAGAGAAGCTTGGTGTTCTCTAGATCAAGGTTCCTTCCAAGAGGAAGTGATGAGTCCGGAAGACGCAGATGCACATGGGCCATTCTCGCATAGTGGTAGGAAAGTCCTCCTATGTTGCTAGATGTAAGGGCCAGGCCTTTCTCGAATGGTGGTAGGAAAGTCCTCCCATGTTGGTTGATGTAAGTGCCAAGCCTTTCCCGAATGTGGTAGGAAAGTCCACCCATGTCGGTTGATGTAAGTGTTGAGCCTTTCCCGAATGGTGGTAGGAAAGTCCTCCCATGTCGGTTGATGTAAATGCTGTGTCTCACATGCTAGTAGGAAAGTCCTCACATGTTGGTAAACAAGGTCTCGTATGGTGGTAGGTTATGGTGGTAGGTTCGTGCCTCCCATATTGGAGACGTCCACCGGTCTTAAGACACTATGTGTGCACCTAGGGAGGATCTCACATGGTGGTAAGAAAGTCCTCCCATGCTGGTAGACACGGGCTGACCGTTGTGGGACATGTGATGTGCATCTGGGCTGTGCTCCGTGTGACAATGAGATGATCTGAAGACGATGAGGTGACAGTAGGAGACGCAGGTGTTTGCAGAGGCAATGTAATGATTGGTCCTGGGCTGTACCTACTTGATGGCTTACTCGCAGAGATGATGAAGACTTACATGAGGGCTAGGCCTACATCCAACATGAAAAAGGGTTGGCTCTGTAGAACTTCCTATGACGAGTAGATTCGAGAGATGTCACCAATCGATGATTGACATGATGAGGATTGCAACAGTGACGACGATGATCCAGTGTTGACGATGATGTTCCAGCATTGATGCTGATCCAACGACGAAGACTTGTGTCCAGATGTGTTGATGACTTTGTCAAGAGAATACCTTCCTAGTTAAGAGGGAGTGTTAATGTAATTGTAACTTCGGAAGATATTCACTTGTATTTTATATTGTATTATTATTGTATTTTATTTGAACCCCCGACGGAGATGTTTATTCCTCTGGTTGGGGATGCCATTATTACATTTGGTCATGTAAAGTCGTTGAGGTAAATCCTCCATTGTAAGTCGGGGCAATAGATCCCCCTAGAGTCAGTTAAAATAGGGTTATTGACTCCCCTAGAGATGTCGGTCCAGTCAGGTACAACTGGGGCCGAACTAGTAAGTGAAAAGGTTAAGTGAAAGATAAAGTATAAATAGAGAGTGGAGCTCTCTCATTTGGATATCACACTCACTCACACAAGTTCGCATAAGTGGGAGAGAGAGGACAAGTTCGCATAGGAGAAAGAGAGAGGTGCTGCAGAAGACCATCTTTGTTTTGGGGTTTTACTTTTGTGATATTGTATTGGTGACGATTCTATATTTTTTGAGGAAGTTGCAAGGTTTTCTCCTTTATGGTTTCCCTGAGGAAAATCTTTGTGTCTATTGTTTTATGCTGTGCATATTATTCTTTCAGTTAAGATCCTAGATAATATTGATTAAAAGTAGAAAATCTAACAGTATGAACTTAACCTAGACAGTAAAATAATGTAATCTAACTTGCCAGTTTTTAGGAAGATGAGATCGCGATGGTCCACACGCTGCTTGGTATGCATTGGATCGATTTTGGTCGACTCTTTCGTATGTTCACAGTGCACTCTTGAATGGAGCTTCACATACCAATTCATGAGTTCTAATGCAGTTCGCATGATGCCACTGCTCCTCTTATTTTCACTAGGCGAATGCATGTGGCCTACTCTGCAATGAAGGCACGTGCTGTCTCTTCCAGCTGGGAATTCTTTCAGAGGCCGCACTGCGGATTGTCTAATAAGGATCCAAGGGAGATACATTCTGATAGATTGCATCATTAGATTCAAATGGCTTCACTGGATTTGCTAGATTCAGATTACTTGTGCAGATTGTCGTGGAACTATGAGGCATATCCATGGATGAGATCTTTAAAGAGGCATTGAACATAGACACAAAAAACAATTTGATGCCCAAATCGTTGACAAAGACACCATGTCACTGTGGTTTGATAAGGAATTGAGCAGGTCCATGAATTCTTTCTGAAATTAACTTCCTAACCAGTCATCACCTAAGCTGAATATACCCAAAGAAACTCAAAGAAAACCATTTTCATGCAAAACCTTGCATGGGAGGGTGACCTGAAAGTACTTGTCTGAATATGAAATTTGAAATCAGATCACAGATCTGATTTGTGAAAGGCCACGATCCACAATTCTTGGTCCACACACAATAGAATTATGTTAGAACTTTGAAATAGAGGCCACGTGCCTTGCTCCTATGATCTGATGATATCAGAATTTGCCTCGGATGGATATCAACATTGGCATGTTATAGTGAAATCGAGGAGATATTGAGTGGGAAATTGTGGTCCCCAATCACATTGCTTGGAGGCACCAGATTTCTATAATCAAATTGCTTGATTTCTGAAGTGAGATCGTTGGGTAGATCTTGGAGTTGAAGATTGCTGATAATGGAGGTCGCTCCTTTAGATTTGTTTGCTATATGCTTGATCGGTTTGGGAGGTAGATCCATATATCGGTGGCTTGAGCTAGGTTTCTTGATTGCAGATATAGTGTTTTTACTCATCGATGACCCTTTGTGGATGAAGAGATCCAGGTTAAGCCAGATCTATATCACTCATACACCATATCTGCTACGATTACAATTCGATCTACATTGCATTCTCAGTTGCATTCGTGATGATGTAGCTTGTGTGGTTGCACTTCTTTTGTTGTATGCTTAGCTTAGAATCATAGCCTACACCCTTCATAGATCTAATCTTTCATTGGCTTCTCGTATCAAACCTCTCATGGATGGATACCAAGAATAGTCACAATTCCTCACCTTCCATGAATCAATATCATGGAACTAAAGACTACTAGGCCCTTTAGAACTATAAGAGCTTTGATACTATGTTAAAACTTAAAATAATGCACAAGAACAACAATATGGCGAAAAAGACTTACTAGTCGGTTCAATTGTATTCACTCCAAAGTTACGATTATATAGTACAATGGATAATGCCACCTCAGTGAGAGAGTTGCTTTAGATCCTAACACCTTGCATGGTGATTAGGCTAGGCAATCTTAACCAAACTTCTTAGCCATCATTTTGGATAAATCGTTGTTACTAGAACCAGATCGGTTTTGACAAAACTTGCCGGTCTGATTGGTTTACAGGCTTGAGCAGTTTGAATCGGTGCACAAATCCAGAAATGGTTGGTTCTGTATAGAACCATCCGGTTCTTGTATGTTATCGACCTCCCTACTCAAACCAGGTTGTTTTGTACAGAACCGACCGTACAGGGGAATGATTTTTTTCATTTTTTCTTTAAAAAACCAAAAAATTAAGTGAGGGGGAGAACTAAACCTAGGCCCCTACTAATGCTATATAAAGGTAGAGAACAAAGGTAAACCCTAGACCTAGTCATCATTGACAATATTAAATGTAATATTAAATTCCTATTATTTTATTTAAATTTTTAACATTACCATTGATTGTTTCAGGATGTTTGAGAGTGGTTCCAATGTCATCAGACTTCAAATGCAAAAGTAGAATTTTTGATCCCATTCAGATTTCAACAAGTTTAACAGTTTTTAGGATTTCGGGATTGCAATGTTTCTACTGGATTCTATCATGTATGAGGGTATGGGATTGGCATTTAATCAAGCACATCAACCCCTCTATGTATGGGGTGCTAATTGTTCAAATTGATGTTGGTGGCCTCAAACTAATTTTTGAAGAATCCCTAGCTTATAGGCTATTTTTTAATGTACTTAGGTTGAAATATGGATTGCAGTTGGTGCTATTTTGGTTGTATGCACTCTTACTTGCTATATACATAAGAAACTTTGCATATTTGTGTATAATGGTTTGAATTTTGATTTATTTTTTTTTCGATTCCGGTTCCTGAGGTCAGTCGGTTCGATGACTGGTCCGGTTCTCGTAACTTTGGGATAAATCACTATTATCTTAAATGATTAATACAGATAATGGTGACAATTTAACTTTGTGATTGGTAAGGTAAGTCATAGGCTAACAACTTCTTCATGTACAACCTGCTCTTTAACAACATAAATATCATGCGATGCAATTTTTTTTCTCGTACCAAAGCTTCAAAAACTTATTTTGCATATTAATATTAATTGTACCAACAAAGTCCATTCAAGGATACCAAATCAATATCCACATCATTCATATCTATAACATGAAAATCTGAATGCAACACATATTTGTCCATAGTAATCTTCCAATCTTATTTTTTTTGGAGATTTTCACCCTCAATCTATGTGCTTTGAATATGCTTTATTGGGACTTGTAAGCTTTTAGCCAAGTTAACATTGATGAAATTATGCTTGCCATTAGGGTTTAAAGAAACACAGACCTTCTCTTGTATACATCCATGAACATGTAATAGAAAGTTTTCACATGAAAATAAACCCTTTGTGCTTTTTTTATCATTCTTCACATCATGAGACCACCTATCTAAAAATACTTGTTCATATGCTTCATCGAAAAGTTTTAATAGCTCCTTAAAGCAAAGTGTTTGACCCCATATAGTTGCTTCATTTGTTAAATGAGAGTATAGGTAGCTTTTTCAAAGGGACACATTTTGCTTATAATATGCAATGTATTCTTGAATACTAGAACCATCAAATTTTCTTGTAAATTTTTTTGGAATAAAACCCATAGCCAAAACTATAACTTACTATTCAATGGGGTTCGATG
The DNA here is from genome assembly GCA_027924585.1 of Larix kaempferi. NCBI lineage: Eukaryota > Viridiplantae > Streptophyta > Pinopsida > Pinales > Pinaceae > Larix > Larix kaempferi. Next base: position 3,710,536 of record BSBM01000344.1, on the reverse strand, counting down.
CGACAAATTTAAAATGATCATAACTTCATCAATATTGCTCAAAATCACTATTATGACCACAATTATGAAATGCCATGGTCATTTTGCATCTACTGGAGGTGGTTTAATCAACTTTAATGTATATCTAGGTGCTCTATCAAAAGATACTCGATTTACAATTTGCATAGACGCCATCGGAAAAATCCTTAAACAATTGATTTTAAATCAACGATAACTCCACTTTTCGGACTTTGATTTAGATGATTTTTTTTTAAATTAGGGGGGTGTTTTTGTAAGAGGAACTCAAATATACAATTAGATTCTTTAAATTATTCACAAAAAGTTTCAGAAATTGATTTGTTAATCGCCATCGTCTTTTTTCTTAAAAAAAAATTGCAAAAAGAAAAAAAATAATTCCCCACTTTTTTTTGCCCAAGAAAGGGCTTTGATACCAAATGTTTATAACTTAATAGATTTGAAAATAGAATATAGAAATTAACACAATATATCCACACGATAAACAACAAGACAATGACACTAGAATGTAAAGAAGACCTTTAAGGTGGGGTAACATCATCAACTATTCCGTATGGAGGGAATCACTGCACAAACCATGCTTGCTACTAAATAATTCATCAATACTTCAAAAGGCATTTCTTTACATTGCTTCTACTTCTTTATATAAATTTTATCAAACCTCCTAGGTGCTTTCCAGAGAATGAACTTTCCAGTAGGTCGAACCTTCTAGGTAATTTCGAGTGAAGCAACTTTTTAGTAGATGGAACCTTCTAGTAGACCTTCTTACAATATTGCTTTTCACACTACATCTACTTCATGGGCCTTATTTAATAGAGAAATACATAGCATTATCCTCTTGGGTACCTCCCTAGGTACTCCATATTATTCTCCCTAGGTACATTACAATACGTGGCATCATCACCAAAATCCACATGTAGTCCTCCCTCTTGCTCTTGAAACTTGTTTAAGATCTTTCTGTCACAAATCATATGTTTGGAATCTCCACTGTCCACATACCATCCATCACCTGAAGTTGTGTTTGTGGAAAGACACGACACCATGGCAAAGGTAGTATCAAGCTTGACTGTCAAGTTCTTTACACCTGAGGCTTCTTCACTTCTTGCGAACTCTTGTTGTTGTTTATGTTTGCATTTCTCCTTCTTCCTCTAAGGACACTGAGAAGCATAATGCCCATGCTTGTTGCACTTGAAGCACTAGATATGACTCAAGTCTTTCTTCCCTTGATATGAAGATTTTGACTCTTCCTCCTTGCTCTTCTAGACCCTCCTAGATCCCCTTTTCTTGTTGATGTTCTCCATGGTTCTAACATCGGGCAAACATTCTGCAGATCGTTCTCTTGGATGGGTTCACGACCCAGAGATAATGGCCTCGTTGTATCCCTTGACTGTGTGTTTCATGGCTTAGATGCTTAGCCTTGTTTAGTCATGTGTTGACTGGACTGTAGGAGGTTAGAGGTCACATTGTGTACTTTAGGTGCTGTAGTGATCTATTCTTGTAGAGTGAGATGACTTGTCTAATATACAAGGAGATCTTATCTCTTTGTATATTAGACAAAATCTAATCTAATGTTGAATTTGACAATTGGCTCTGAAAAGTGTCCGAGACTTCTTAGAGTATGGTCAAACCAACATTAGAGCTCTACTGAAAGAATGTGACCGTATGTGAGGAGATATCAACGAGGAGAACTTTTCTATGATGAAGAAATAACCAAGGAGTCAAGACAATCCATTGAAGAAGTCCGAGAGAAAGTGGAAGGCAAGGAAGAGCACAACTGCCCCAACAAAAGGGGTAAATTGACCCTAGAAGACAAAATAACAAGTCAGCTTGAAAGATAAATAAAAGATAAATAAAGAATAAAATAAAAGTACAGGCCGATCTCAAGAGTAAAAATCAAGTCAACTGAAGAATATAAATAGAAGTGTTCTCACACTTCATTTCTCATATTCAAGCAAGCTCATCTCTCTCAATTGGTGCGCACTTCTCAAGGAGGACAAGTGAATTTCACTAGAAGCAAAATTTTGGGTTTTCTCTTATTCCCTTATTCTCTTGGAATATTATCTACCCTCGCTAGCGTTTATTGTGAAGGAGGTCGAGCCTATCTTGTGCTAGGGTTCAACTTCATGATTGGTATTGTTCTTGTATTGGATTAATTTCTTTTGAGAAAAGTTTGTTGGGTTTTCTTCTGTTTGGGTTTCCCAGGATAAATTTGTGTCTCTTGTGCATGGTTATTCTTTTAGTGATCCTTGTTTTATTTTCCGCTGCAACTGAATGATGCTATAATTGTGGGATGAAATGAATTATGAATTAAGTTGAAAGAGATGAAAATTATATTGCTAAGTCAAAAACTTCAACATTTCCTACCTCCTCTCCCCACATTCTTGACGAGGATAGGTTTGGTACAACATCCTCATCATCATCCTTGTAACTAGTTGAGACTTGTTGTAGTCTCATTTCCTCTCCAATGAACGCGTCCCACAATTGCTTGAAGCAAGGCAATTTCTCCCAACCATAGAAACTTGGTCAAAGTTGTGCCATGGTGGAATGAAATTTTATGAAAGCATCATGAAAGCATTCACATAATGGACACTAGCAAACCTTGTTTTATAGGGGGAAACCAAACTGAGTGCAATAGTCTCTGCTCCATTCATCAATGCAGCCACTGTACATCCTCTTTGTTGTTGGACATTATGTAGTTGTTATCATAATCGCCAGTGTTGGTTGGCTCATAGCCTGGCTTGTCACAAGGCCACTTCTCTTTGCGAGCACACAACCTTTTCCCCTTTTAATTCCTTTGAGTTGCATTGATTGGAGAGTAATAATAATGTTGTGTTTTTTTTTTGGAACAAGCTTTGTCTTATCACGATTGAGGCCAGTGTGCCGAAATTTAGCATTACAGGGGATCCATTCACACAATTCAATTCGGTCACTCTTTGGCTAGGCAATTGCAAGTAGGGGTATCTATTTTGCTATTGTCCTCGAGACTATCACTTGGCCCCTCTTATCATGATTGTGGCTAACGTGCCCAGATTTAGCATTACTAGGGATCAATTCACACAAATTTAATTCAGCCACTCTTTTGCTAGGCAGCTGTGAGTAGGGGTATCTATTCCCGTATAGTCCCCAAGACTAGCACTTGGCCCCAACCACTATTGTGTGCACTGGGGCACAAGCACAGGCACTAGCATGTCACTGGAAGGACTTGAATCTTGTTGGGGGCTATATTAGCTACTCGCTTGTTATCACAAATCTTGTAGCTACCTAAAAGATGTATCCTATCCAGAATCGCAGAGAGGCTATAGTAGCTAAAGTCGTGACCCTCAAGGACCATGCTTCCCACAGATGAGTTGGTTGTTACGTCAAGCAAGATTCTTGTCACTTTAAGCCAAAAATGACTATGGGGAGACCCAAATCTAATCTAGATGGCTAGATAAACTACAGGACATCAAAACTAGATAGGGAGATCAAGACGCGAGATATCCTATAATTAACAACCTAGATCAAATAGATTCCTATTGAGTATGTTTACTGGGATTGGCAAAGATTTATCAACGGTTTAAATACAATCTTATCATATGATTTCTTAATAGTTTATTTAAGCTTGTTGATCTAGGGGAAGAGTGCTAGGTGGAAATGACCAATTTGCTACCCTAGGGGGGATTTAGCTTTTGTCAAATGAAGAATGCCTAGAGTAGAGAATTGATAGAGAATTTAAGGGTTCCTAACACTTAATTTATATCTTGATATGAAGATATGACAATTGGAAGAGACTTCAAGCAAGAAAATGATACAAAACACAATTTTTGCCTTCCTAAACCACAAGTGCGAATTGACTGTCCAGATCAGTGCCTGAGTTGATGGGATATGGGGTCTCAGAAAATTGATGCCCTAGGGCGTTTTAGGGTTCAAGGAAAAGACAAAAAATACCCAAGTGGTGGAAAGTAAAAATTCTATCTAGTATGACGGGATTTTATTTATTTATTTTTAGTTAAGGGTTTGATCATTTTATTTTAGATGCAGACAATGGAATGAAGAAAATCAACAAGAAAAAGTTTGCTTGGACTTACCTGGATCTAAGTGATCTCATGAATTGTTTACCCTCCTTCAACATCTTGAACTTGGAGATCCGTTTTCCAGGCTCTGGCTTGCTCTATAATGCCCAAGTGCCCCCCCTGAAAATCCCAACAAAGCACAGTTAGCACAAACTAAACTTGTACCCCGATTGAAATTCACAAGTTGACAATTGCATAAAAAAACAACAAAAGAGTACAAGGATTAAATTGAATAGCAATAGCAAAATTTAACATCACTCAAGAGTACTCCTTGTCACAGATGAAATCACCCAAGTGAGGGAGAGTCGCCCCTTCGAGTCGCTTGGACAAAATCACCCTCCTCCTGTAAGCAATGGAATTACAATTGTTTGCCCGAATATGGAAATGTAATGGATATGCAGTGATGAAGGAATTTGGAAGATGCAAAAATATAGAACTTCACCAAAAGAATCACAAGCTTTGCCCAAAAGGTTTTCTATTTAATTTTTTCAAGAGCCAAAGTCCCTTTACAATGAGGGGTCCTCTCTCTTATGTAGTTTTCAAAGAGACCAAATCCCTAACCACTTTATGAATGAATGGTTGAGATTAAAAGATACAATCAAGATGATCAGCGGTAGAGGTTATATCTCACACTCAAATATGGATCTAGACCATGAGGGGGGCGATCTTATTCCCAATACAATGATATAACATGATAATAACATTATTCTCCTAGGAGACTTAACTTGCCCCTAGTGACTTTACAAACACTTTTTACATGGTGCAATGAAGAAACATAAAGTACATCAACATGAAAGTCGCCCTCCTTAGGAGAAGTGCGCCCCCCCTTGGGGGAGAATGTAGCCTGTGATGCCAAATGGAGATAAGATGCCATGCAAAAGTGTCTAGAAGATTTCTAGAGCCGTATTGATAAAACCCAAGTCACCACTTTGTTATTCATTAGTCCCTTGTTCAACATGCCATACCTTGGTCACTTTAATTAAATAAATGAAACTGTTGAAATACTCTGTAAATGATCAAAATGCCCAAAATTGACTCTTCCCTTTCCCAAAATGAATTTTAGATTGCACCAATGGACTTAGAAATATCAAATCCACCAAAAGTCACTATTAATACACCATGGAACTCCATGCAATTAACTCTGTGAATAAATTCCATTTTTTGTAATGAAAAATTGGCACGTTGACTTTATAAAAATGTGGATAATGAGCCAATTTTTATGAATTGAAGCATTGAATGATCAGGTCAGCCTTCAAAGGCACTATGATAATCAATCCGAACACCTGTAGTGAAATCTGGCTACGGGCCCTGCCCGTTGACTAGGTCAAAACTGATAAAAACCACAACTGAGCATATGTCTGAAGGTTTCTGCATGCAAGAGGCATTAGTAATCTACTCTTAAATGTATTGAAAGCTGACTAAAGGCATTAACAACATTTAACAAAGGTGATCAAAGTGAACAAAACACAAGCAAAACCTTTTATTTGATACAGTTGCATAACTATTGAAGTCCAAGGCACATACTCAAATCCACATTAATCCTAGATGTACAACATAGATCATTCCTCACTACCTCGGGTGACATGGAAACAACCAGGCTATGGTCAATTGGAGAATTTGACTTTGGATAAACTTTATTCACCTTCAAAGAAAAGGGAAGAAGGGGAACAAAGTGACATTAGATTGGACAAGTAGACACCAGGGGAGGGATGTGTCTTACACATGGATAAAGTGCTTAGAAGGCATCCCATAGACTCTAACAAACATCCTTTAGATTTCACTTTGCATTTGCACATTGGCATTTGATTTCACATGCATTTTTTTAGATATAGCATTCAAGCACATTTTGTATTTGATTTCCTTTAGTTAGCTTCGTGACTAAAAGGTACTGGACTTGGAAAGCCTTGTGGGCCCCAGTACTGCCTCAGCCTTAACCTCCGCTGCCAGTGAGCGTCCATAGCCCTGACGGAGTTGCCACAATAATGTCTTTTTATGGGCAAATAAGCCTTACATCATACAAAGGATGAGTGCTTACCTTGTTTAGCCACTAACTAATTTCAAGGAGCTTTATATTTCACATTTCACATTTCACATTTCACAGATAAGGAATACTTGCTTCGAGACTAAGGGATACACTTCCAGTGACATGTACTATCCTAACTGCACTTAGACATTCTGGGTAAAGGACAGAAAAAGATCAGCAGGTCTAACAGCATAGCCACACACTTCAGAGCCGAGACACAAGCAACATGGGGGTTTGTCCACACAAAGAGGTCACAGTGGGGGGGTATTTTAAGGTTCACAAGTGATATCCAAATCAAGGAAAAGTTTGCTTCAAATGGAGCCACGGATGGACGGAAGGACAATGATAGTGGTGCCAAGAATAGGGGGAAATGATCTAAGTTGTACATGAAGGTTAGTCTGAATAGTAAGCATGTACAAAAGATTATAACACAAAAGCCAATTAACCATTCCAACCATAAGTCCTACTAGATCAACAAATAAACACATATGATCACCTAAGTCAATATCACACAACCCAGTCAAGTCGACCAATACAAGTAAGAAATTGCATAAAAGCTATACCTCATGCCATATACCTGCTCAGTCATCTGCAATTGATCCTGCAATCACTCTGATACTGCATGGCAAGGAAGAATCATCATCAGCTGGCTGCTCTTCTAAAGTGAACCAAGGCATGAACAAGTATCCCAAAAGATGTCGTAAAGAGGACTCAGTAGTGACACTGGGTGGCTCTGCTGCCGATGCCCCATCCACTAATCATCATCTCTGACAAAAACTCATCTCAATGTAAAGGACTGGCTCGGCCATGACATCTGCTCTGGAAAATGATAGTAGCTCCCAGCTTCTAGAAATGTGATAATACCTCTTTCACAACATGCAAGCTACACTTGACTGTCTTTCCCTTTTAAATATATAGTTTTCTTTTATTACTGTTATCAATATCAATTACTCAAATATATGGGCCTTTGCACTTAGGCCTCCAGAATATTCAATTACATTATTATACACGACTGTTTCATATTACATTAACCAATGCACGGTCATTGTTCTAATTACATTTAGCATACATACACACATATCTTATGCATAGACACTTTATTTAGCCAGTGGCCATAGTTGGGGTTATGAATTCATTGGCCTGCAAACCTGAAAAACAATAAAGAAAAACAGCCAAAGCAGATAATTTTTTCTGTCCAATGAACTGCACAAATGCAAACTGAAAAACAAGGTGAACTAGATGTGTGAAATCCCTTTGCATAGCAGCTTGATTGTAGTGTAGGTTTTAGTATCTTCATCTGATATGATGACTTGTGCTTAGCATCAAACAATTATTATGTTGGTTTGTATCAATGGAAAAACTTATCATTTACCACCATAGAACCTTGGTACTGCCAGAAGGTGTTTGCTTCAATCAATCACTTGGAAGTTGGGACCTTTGATGCCTAGCCCTTTACCATTTGTTTATGGTACAGGTCTCTAACTGGGCCGTGTTGAGCATGCAGAAAATATTAAAAACTGAAGTGACTGCATTGGCCTCAAAACCTGTCTCCATAGCTGGGAATCTTGATTAGCCTTGCATTATAGGTATGATCAATTAACACATTGTTTCAGTTTATTTGAATCTGCAATTGTAGTTTGCCAAAACAAAAGTGCATTGATTGTGTTACTGTTCAAACTAGCAGTCAAGGTTCTGTAGCAGAATTGGAGAACCTGCTAGTAAATGGCATTCATTGGAGAGGTTTGGACTACTGTCACCTTTGTCCAATCTCTTAACTTCTTCGGGATCCAATGTTGTCCCAAGGGGAGAGCCCTTTAATGTACCTGCCAACGCAACTACAAACACCACTACCTCCAACAACCTTAAGACAAGATCAGTGCCTTCAATGGAGTCATTCAGAGAATGAAGAAGAATACTAAAGAGAATTAGGTCAATTAGGTATTTGCCTAATATGATTATAGGAACCCACTGATAAGTATAGGCACATTATTTGTATTTCACTGTACAGTAGTTTTAACAATAACTTACAACAGGGAGAGTTTGATCAAGATAGTAATGCATATGGCAAATAGGCCTAAAAATCAGCACTCCTTATGTAGGCAATTACCAGTTTCAAGGTAATCAATCCTTAATCATTTCATATCAGCATATAATAAATAAAGTCGTTAGTTCCAACAAGCTTGTTATTCAAGGCAATAGACATCTACAGGCAGCTTGTGTATCACCATACAGTTAGTGTGGGGATTTAAGCAGCCACTATAAGAATTATATGCATAATCATGAAATCCCAGTAGGTATGTTTAGCTTAAACTCACAACAGTCCTTGGCCTACTGTGTCATTGACATCATTAATTGGCATTTATAACAAGGTAAGTTTCTGCAGCCTCTTTTAGCATTAGAACATCATTGAAATCAGCACTGGAACAGTATCATAGAGCAGTCATTTAGGAGCAGATTGCAGCATAAAATTGTTTAAGATGGCGGATGCAAATTATGTCACTCAATACCGGAGTTCACCATAGATACAAGCTCATATGATAGACGCCAAAACGAAGTTGATATCACAGTTTTGTGGAGGGAAGGGTCTGAAAAATGACAACCATCAGGCTGCCCTAAATCAGTCACAGTAACAGTGAAAGCAGGGTTTAATGCTGCCCTAAAAGAGGCTAAAATAGACCTCGCTATATGGGAGAAGGTATACCCTATGTAGGTCGGGCATGCCAAGGCCCTTGAAAGTGGACAAGGAAGAACGCCCTAACGACTGCAGCAGCAGTTACAGGGTTCGGCCCTGCTCCAGTAAAGACCCCCTTAGGACTGCAGGAAGGAGAAAGAAAGCTGCAGCCCTTGGGTCTAAAAAATTTACAAAAAATTGAATTTTTTTATTTCTGATTTTTTTTGGCTTCTCTGCTTTTCTGAGTTTTTTAGCTGCCACAAATTTCGGGCTAGGGTTTCTATGGCTAAAATGGGAAGCCGAAATTTTAGGAACGCAAGCTGAAATTTTAGGGTGGACCTGAAATTTGAAAAATATTATATTTTTTGGATTTTTATTCTTTTTGTATTTTTAGGGTTTTCTGAAACATAAAAATGCAGACCTAAATTAGGCTAATCTAACCATGAAATGCAATTAATTTACACATGTAATACTGAAAATTTGATAAAAATGACAAAATTGGGGTTTTTAAGAATAGTACTTCAAATCCTAGGGCAAGAGGGACGATGACGAGCCTCCCTCTTGTAATGATTTCTCCTCTCTTCCAAACTAGGGCATCCAACAACAATCTGTAGGGTTCATTGGAGGAGCCTAATTTAGGCAAAAATCAGAGATCCAAGGTCCAAACAAGAGAAAATTCCCTCAAAGGGACGTTTTCTACCATGCAAAAGTTGACTAAAGGCTGGTAAGAAGCCCTAGATCACAAAAAATGCAGCATTACAACCACCATTCAATCATCAAAGAAGCATAAACTCACCAACTTTACCAAGAAAATAAATCCTTGAGCTTGTGTTAGTCCAACAATGCTAGCATCAACCTTGGATGTGCATAGAAATCATAGTGGAAAAATCGGCAATGTCTCGAAAAATTGCAATTTTTTCTGTGCCGATTTTTTGGCCCGAAAAAATCGCGACTATTCAAAAAATCGGACCCTAGAAAAAATTGGGAAAAATCGGCAAAGATCGAGAAAAATCAGCAAAAATCGGGAAAAATCAGTAAATAAGGGAAAAAATTGTTAAGCAAATTTTGACCCTATTAAAGTACAATTTTTGCATTTTTTAATTCCTTCCGCGATTTGCCGATTTTTTCGTCGATGTTGCTGAGAAGATGTTTTCTGGACCCTCGCCAATTTTTTGCCGATGCCGATTTTTTCAACTATGATAGAAACCCCAAAAGATACTCCGATTTCTACTTCAAGCAAACGAGAAAGTCATCCAAGAGGTGCACATCACTTTAGAGAGCCCAAGAAGCGTAAAAACAATAACATAATGAAGTTTTTTCCCCAAGTCTTGTGCTTTACAAATGACAAATGAATAGATATTTATATCCATTTTAGCACAAGATTTTAATTTTTTATCAAGCCTACATGTCAATTTCAAATTAAAACAATATAATATTAAAATATTCCAAAATAAGACAAAATTAGGGCATGTCACCCACACGTTGGGGGACTAAGCCCTAAAACCAACATAAAATAATAAAAAGTACTAAAATAAACAAGCCAAGCCTCACTGTGATTGCAGGAGTGAGCCTAAGGAGGACGTTATGCCCCTACTGACTTCAGAATGATTACTAAAGTCCCTCAACGTCCCCCTTGCCTTAGCTTGAGGCTTGATCAATTGTGAAGACATAAAGGGGTCAATTTGGTCAGAGGGGATAAAATCAGCTGCAGAGAAGGTCCAAGTGGGGTGTGAGAGGGGTGGTGGACTTAGGGATGACCTCCCTAGATGAAGCATAGTCCCCCTCAAGAGTTATAAGGATGGTGGTCATGTGACCCAATGGCTTACCCCTGGAAGCCTCAAACACCAACCCCAAGGCTAAAAACCCCCATAAAGGGAAATCAACAATGCCACTAAGCCATAGTACTTCCAAGAGCAAAACAAGGGGCTCGGTCATGGCCAACCACAAGCAGAGAGCCCCACACTTGTCCTTTTAGCCCTCCTCTACCAATGATCTGTTGAATGCTGAAAACTATAGAGGCGTAACACTGGCTCCAATTGTGGGACATGTGCTCTTCTTGGGTGTGCATGAGAACCTTTAGAATCCTCTGGTACCTGTGGGCCTGCACACATATCAAATAACCAAGGCATCAAATGCATCGGAGGCAGACACTTCCGTCCTGCCTTGTCCGAAATTCGTTTTGGAGTTGAGGATCCTTTTTGCAAGGAAGTACAGACCCCTGCTGCCCTAACAGTCAACGAATGCAGCAGCAGGTACATGGTCTAAAGCAGCCTTGAGGGGGCTTGGAAAAACCTCAAGACAATTCGAATTAGTGGTAGAAACAACCCCCAGGTAGGTCGAACCAGTTTTGGCCACTGAAAATTAACGAAAGCCTAAACTCTAAATGTGTTTTAACACTTGCCACAAATTTTGGGCTAGGGTTTCAGAGGTTAATAACAACCTTAAGAGTGATGACCTAGGGTTTTTTAGGGCTAACATGGCCGACCGAGATTTTAGGAAGGCATGCCGAAATTTTAGGGTGGCCTAGAAATTTGAAAAAATTATATTTTTTGATTTTTTTGGAAATTTTTCAGTTTTCAGGGTTTTAAAATAATGCAAATCTAATCGAAAACCCTAAACTAACCATGCAAATACATAAATTTACACATGAAATACTAAAATTTGATAAAAATGACAAAACTTAGGTTTTTTTGGGGAATTACTTCAAATCGTATGCCATGAGAGATGGTGACCAACCTCCTTCTTGGAATACTTCTCCAAGCTTCCAAATTAGGGCATCCAACAACAACCTCTAGGGTTTGTTGGAGGAGCCTAATTAGCACAAAAATCAGAGATCCAAGGCCCAAACAAGAGAAAACCCCTTCAAGAGGGCGTTTTCTACCATTCAAAGAAAACACAAGGCTGGTAAGAAGCCCTAAATCAAAAAAAAATGCAGAGTATTACACCACCATTGAAATCCATAAAGAAGCATAAACTTACCAACTTTTACCAAAGAGAGACCAAAGAAAGAAACCCTACTTGTGCTTGTGTTAGTCCAACAATGTTAGCATCAACCTTGCATGTGCATGGAACCCTAGAAAATCTTCTTCATTCCATCTTCAAAGCAAAGAGAACATCATCCCAAGAGGTGCGCAACACTTAATGAAGCCAAGGGTAAAAAAGTATCATAATGAAGTTTTTTCCCCAAGTCTTGTGCTTTACAATTGATAAATGGATGGATATTTATATCCATTTTAGCACAAGATTTCAATTTTTTATCAAGCCTACATGTCAATTTCAATTTAAAACAATATAATATTAAAATATTCCAAAATAAGACAAAATTAGGGCATGCCACCCACACGTTGGGGACTAAGTTGTAAAACCAACATAAAATAATAAAAAATACTAAAATAAGCAAGCCAAGGCCTCATTGTGACTGCAGGAGTGAGCCTAAGGAGGACGTTATGTCCCTACTAATCCCAGAATAATGAATAAAGTCCCTCAACGTCCCCCTTGCCTTAGCTTGAGGCTTGATCAATTGTGAAGACATCAAGGGGTCGATTTGGTCAAAGGGGGTAAAATCAGCTACAAAGAAGGTTCAAGTGGGGTGTGAGAGGGGTGGTGGACTTGGGGATGACCTCCCTAGATGAAGCATAGTCCCCCTCAAGAGATATAAGGATGGTGGTCATGTGACCCATTGGCTTACCCCTGGAAGCCCTGGACACCAACCCCAAGGATAAAAAACCCCATAAAGGGTAGTCAATAATGCCACTAAGCCATAGTACTTCCAAGAGCATACCCAAGGGGCTCGGTCATGGCCAGCCATAAGTAGAGAGCCCCCACACTTGGCCTTTTAACACTCCTCTACCAACGACCTGCTGGAAAGATGAAAACTACAGAGGTGTAACACTAGCTTTAACTGTGGGACATGTGCTCTTCCTGGGAGTGCATGAGAACCTTCAAAATCCTCTGGTACCTGTAGGCCTACACACATATCTAACACAAGGGCATTAAATGCATTGGGGGTAGACACTTCCGTCCTTCCTTGTTTGAAATGAAATGCGTATAACTGAAAATGAAAGAACAACAAATGCAATGCAAGGGTAACAATATATGCTGAACTGAACTGAAACTAACTCTACTACCCTAAACATGATAACAAAATGTGTCAGGTGAAATCATACTACCAATGTAGCCATCTGAGCATATCATTCATACCTGACCTTTTTCCTCTGTCTTTAGAGATAATCCAAGACAAGATCTCATCAAGGATAAGCTGAGTACATACCAGGATCTTCGTTGAATAGAAGACTAAATGATGTAAGAGCTTGGGGATTTGGAAGCGTTGAAATTCATGCCATGGAGAATGATCACTTTCGCAGGCTTTATCTATCCAGGCCTGTACTGGGCTCAAGTATACACTGTCTTCATCATATATTTGTGTTGAAGTTTTTTTTGCATAGAATTGGTTGTCTGATTATGGACTTGGGGAATCATTCACAAGGGTGAGCCATGGAAATCTTCATGAGTATCTTTGAAGGCTAGTTGTAACATATCCCTGCACTTGCTCAAACATTCTTTTGGACATGCAAACATGCTATTCATCTTTGTAATAATCATGTTAGTATCCCCAATAATCTTTGAAAATTTGAACTCGTTAGCCACAAAATTCATACCTTCACATTTCAAGCGAAAAGATAAACAATAAATATCATGGAAATGAGAAGTGAATATTATACTTGTCCACATACCTGTATTGGTTCCGTTGAAATGCATCATTGAAAACTTCTCGGTATCGGATAGAAAAGGCTGAAGAACTTCTACAATACTTCTTGAGGAATGTTGTTGGGGATGACGATCAGTGGCCACCATCGACTGAATGAATGCAAAAGAACATTTTGTATGATATCCCATAGCTTCCTTGATGCCAGGTAGGCATGATCGAACTGAGCTCATAGAAATCTCGTCAGGAATAAGGCTTTCAAAGTCTTCAAATCCTTCATCATATTGAAATATCTGCATATGGTGATCATCAATAGGATTTGCGTCCTAAGAAGTTTAATCAAAGGTATTTGCAAAAGGATTAGCCCAAACTTCATCATAGGGGCTACCAGGAGAAGGAGCAATCATATCATCGTCAATTGTGTTCTCAATGTCTGTCTTCAAGGTGATTAAGACTTCTTCATTACAAACTATGTAATAATCTGGGTCGAACTGATCCACACTGACTTTTAGTTCTTTTGTGAATGGCAGGAAACATTTATTGACTTCCTCTTCAAAATATGTGCGACTGGAGGCATCGAGAACCACACTGCTAGGTCTTGAGGAGTCATATAGTGGCGGACCCATGAACTCCCAATATTCATTGTTTTCAAGAATCCCGTCATTTTCCTCCTAGAGGCGTGAGATGTCATAAGTTGTGTCCTGAGGGCAAGGAGAACCAGCCATTTCCATGTGTTCTTTTGTCTCTTCAACTAAAACTTCTTGGTCTTCCCTTTTGAGAGCAACGTTTTCCTCACCTTCAGGAGTAACTTTATCTTTGGACATAAGGCTTATGATGTCATCCACAAGGTCTTGAACAATAGTTTCTTCAAGCAAACCATCTTGATCTTTATCTCAGATTTCTTTAATGAGGTCTGTTCTAGGGTTTTCTAGGGCCTCTTCGATAGGATCGATTGGAACAAGGACCTTTTGGACCTCCTCCTTCCTTGGAAGAGAGTTTAGGGTTTCACTAATTTCTTCACACATTCAGGGACCCAAGTCGTTGTAGATCACCTCAATTATTGAAAAAATGAAGATATCCCCTTGGGAGGAAGATTCTTATACCATTTCTCTTCATAGTGATTATTCTGCAAGTCAAGGGATATTACCAATAATCTCATTTTGGCGTCCTAAGCCACGATATCCCATGCCTTAAGATATTCTATGAATGCGAAAACATGATCTGTAGCCCAGTATTCAAGTGGCTTAAACTTTGGAACGGCCTAAAAGGCATCTTTATCCACAACGTTCAGATACCCTGGAATGCGTGAAAAATCCAGTGCATCAAACCAAGGCTGGTGCAACCATACTTCATCAAAGGATGCCATATCATCTTTCTTCTTGAGTTGGCCTAGTCCTTATAGGGTACTTCTTTTTTATTTTCTTCAATGGTTGTCTCTAGGAGAGACCTGTCAAGCTAGACTCAAACAAATCTCACCAAAGTACTAAACAAGAATGTACTTGAGATGATGGCAGAAGCGATTGCCAATGGAGTTGTCAGATAAGATCTGCAGGGTTAGTCCTTACAAAATAATACACTTCAAAATGTAAAGAGGAGGACTCACCCTGGGTTCTTACCTAATTGTCATTTTTTGCCAAGGGTGTGGGTGACTCTGAATAATCCACTTCAATCTTTGAAATGGTCCCCGGCAATGGCGTCAAAAATGTTACTGTTCAAACTAGCAATCAAGGTTATCTAGCAGAATTGGAGAACCTGCTAGTGAATGACATTCATTGGAGAGGTTTGGACTACTGTCACATTTGTCCAATCTCTTAACTTCTTCGGGATCCAATGTTGTCCCAAGGAGAGAGCCTTTTAATGTACCTGCCAATGCAACTTCAAACACCACTACCTCCAACAACCTTAAGACAAGATCAGTACCTTCAATGGAGTCACTCAGAGAATGAAGAAGACATACTAAAGAGAATTAGGTCAATTAGGTATTTGTCTAATATGATTATAGCAACCCACTGATAAGTATAGGCACATTATTTGTATTTCACTGTACAGTAGTTTTAACAATAACTTACAACAGGGAGAGTTTGATCAGGATAGTAATGCATATGGCAAATAGGCCTAAAAATCAGCACTCCTTATGTAGGCAATTAGTAGTTTCAAGGTAATCAATCCTTAATCATTTCATATCAGCATATAATAAATAAAGTCGTTAGTTCCAACAAATTTGTCATTCAAGGCAATAAACGTCTATAGGCAGCTTGTGTATCACCATGCAGTTAGTGCGAGGATTTAAGCAGTCACTATAAGAATTATATGCATAATTGTGAAATCCCAGTAGGTATGTTTAGCTTAAACTCACACAACAGTCTTTGGCCTACTGTGTCATTGACATCATTAATTGGCATTCATAACAAGGTAAGTATCTGCAGCCTCTTTTAGCATTAGAACATCATTGAAATCAGCACTGTAACAGTATCATATAGCAGTCATTTAGGAGCAGATTGCAGCATAAAATTGTTTAAGATGGCGGATGCAAATTATGTCACTCAATACCGCAGTTCACCATACATACAAGCTCATATGATAGACACCAAAACGAAGTTGATATCACAGTTTTGTGGAGGGAAGGGTCTGAAAAATGACAACCATCAGGCTGCCCTAAATCAGTCCACAGTAACAGTGAAAGCAGGGTTTAATGCTGCCCTAAAAGAGGCGAAAATAGACCTCGCTATATGGGAGAAGGTATACCCTGAGTAGGTCGGGCATGCCAAGGCCCTTGAAAGTGGACAAGGAAGAATGCCCTAACTAGTGCAGCAGCAGTTACAGGGTTCGGCCCTGCTCCAGTAAAGACCCCCTTAGGACTGCAGGAAGGAAAAAGAAAGCCCTTAGGTCTAAAAAATTTACAAAAAATGAATTTTTTTATTTCTGATTTTTTTGGGCTTTTCTGATTTTTTTAGCTGCCACAAATTTCGGGCTAGGGTTTCTATGGCTAAAATGGCAGGCCGAAATTTTAGGAATGCAGGCTGAAATTTTAGGGTGGCCCTGAAATTTGGAAAATTTTATATTTTTTTTGTATTTCAAGGGTTTTCTAAAACATAAAAAATGCAGACACAAATTAGCCTAATCTAACCATGAAATGCAATTAATTTATACATGCAATACTGAAAATTTGATAAAAAATGACAAAATTGGGGTTTTTAAGAATAGTACTTCAAACCCTAGGGCAAGAGGGATGGTGACCAGCCTCCCTATTGGAATGATTTCTCCTCTCTTCCAAACTAGAGCTTTCAACAACAACCTCTAGGGTTCGTTGGAGGAGCCTAATTTAGACAAAAATCAGAGATCCAAGGCCCAAACAAGAGAAAACTCCCTCAAAGGGACGTTTTCTACCATGCAAAAGTTGACTAAAGGGTGGTAAGAAGCCCTAGATCAGAAAAAATGCAACATTGCAACCACCATTCAATCATCAAAGAAGCATAAACTCACCAACTTTACCAAGAAAATCAATCGTTGAGCTTGTGTTAGTCCAACAATGCTAGCATCAACCTTGTATGTGCATAGAAACCCTAGAAGATAGTCCAATTTCCACTTCAAGCAAAAGAGAAAGTCATTTAAGAGCTGCACATCACTTTAGAGAGCCCAAGAAGGGTAAAAAAGTAACATAATGAAGTTTTTTCCCCAAGTCTTGTGCTTTACAAATGACAAATGAATTGATATTTATATCCATTTTAGCACAAGATTTTAATTTTTTATCAAGCCTACATGTCAATTTCAAATTACAACAATATAATATTAAAATATTCCAAAATAAGACCAAATTAAGGCATGTCACCCACATGTTGGGGACTAAAATCTAAAACGAACATAAAATAATAAAAAATACTAAAATAAGCAAGCCAAGGCCTCACTGTAACTGTAGGAGACCTAAGGAAGATGTTATGCCCCTACTAACCCTAGAAGGATGAATAAAGTCCCTCAACGTGCCCCTTGCCTTAGCTTGAGGCTTGATCAATTGTGAAGACATCAAGGGGTTGATTTGGTCAGAGGGGGTAAACCATAAAATCAGTTGTAGAGAAGGTCCAAATGGGGAAGCATAGTCCCCCTCAAGAGATAAGGGATGGTGGTGATGTGAACCAATGTCTTACCCCTGGAAGCCCCAGACAGCAACCCCAAGGCTAAAAAACTCCATAAAGGGCAGTCAGCAATGCCACTAAGCCATAGTACTTCCAAGAGCAAAACCAAGGGGCCGGGTCATGGCCAACCATAAGCAGAGAGCCCCACACTTGGCCTTTTAGCCCTCCTCTACCAATGGCCTGCTGGAACGCTGAAAACTGCATAGGCGTAACAGATTAAACACCAGTTGTGTGATTCTCAAATGTTTCCTGTTTTTATTTGTCTTAGTTTTCGAGATCTCAATCACCCTCCACCCCAATGTGATTTGGGTAACTTTTTTCGTTGGGTATATGGAAGATGGGCTATTCTAATTGTTTTGCAGTAGTATTACTTATTCGTTTTTTAGCTTGTTCATAGGAAACAGTATACAGCTATTCTATGGATCTCAGTGCAGAGGATTAGAATTAAAGCTAGAAATCCGTTCTTTGGTTTGATTGAACAAATTTCAGTGCAGATCTGCTTGAAGTGCGATGGAACTGTTTAAACTTATACGTTGCTGCATTTTTTTATAGTTTACATAATACGATTAAAACTTCTTAGTGAGTAATGATTTAAGAGTCACTGAAGGGTGTTTCAGGCGGAGTATCTCATTTATTCTAGTGAAGGATATATTCGAATTTGAATTAGTAATGTAAAGTGGTTTGTTTTTAAATATAAAGGTGGAGTATGGAGGGAGAGTATACTGCGGTTTACGAATTTTAATTCAATGGTTATTTTTGACACAGTTGGCATGATTGGGCAATGGTGTGTGAGAATACTCAATGGAAGCGTGCCCTCAAAAAGAAGCAGCCTTATGAATTCAAGGTATCTGTTAAGTGTTTCCTTGTGTTTTTCCTGAGATGATAAATGGTAATGTAGTAAGTGTAAATGGTAATGTATGTGTACTTTGTAGATTCTGAATGTTGGTCAATCACTTTTCATCATGTCTACTACTTTGTTCTTACTGCAAATTTTATGGTAAAATTGTTGTTCAAATGTTAATATTGGACATGGGGCATTTATGTAAATCTGCTGTGTTTTTTACCATTTCAAAAAGGTTTTGTTTTTGGTTTCTACTTTCTTTTTAGACATATTTAGTTTGCGGACATATCTAGCTTTGAAATCTTGATAAGGATATTGAAGAATTGAAGCCTCTAGTCTCTTAGAAGTTAGAAATAATCATTGTAAAGTATATTGTACAAACTGACATGGAATTTATTTGACTGCAGTTTAACAAGTTCACGAACAAGATTCAGCGGGAATCTTTTTACCACAACTGGCCTATCTTCTTCCCATGAGTTTTGGTTGACATATAGAGGTCACTTGTGAAGCACAAGGGCGAATGACTAGCTCTGAAATATTTGTGGTTGCTCTCTTAATGTCTGTTAATAAACATTCTCTTAGGTTTCTTGAAACTTTTATTGTCTTCATGTATCTTCAGGGTTTGGGTCAAGATGACTATTTAATTGTTTAAATGTATTAATAACTAAGTTTAAGAGATGGTTATGGAATAAGTTTAATATCTGATTCTGATTTAATGGTCCAAATCATATGTGTTTGTAGTCTTGCCTGCTGTCCTCAACTCGCTTTTACTTCTAAACATTTCATTGCATCTCTGCTTTTGTTGATTACCCTTGCCCTAAGAAGAAGCAATAATATTTTCCACCTTTGTGTTGTGTGTTCATTGGGCATTGACTTATTCCTTCACAATTTAAACTTCGATTTCAACTTTTTTATAATGAGTTTCACATTTTATGTAGGATCCCTTTTTCTGATTAGAAACCTAAATTTAAGTTAAGAATAAAATACCTCCAAATGATACCTTTAATAACTTAATTACCTCTAATTGCATTTCATGCTCACGGCAAATAAATTATCAAGTGAGAAAAAAATGATAGTGACAGTAAAACAATAATTACCCATAAACTTACTTCTAATATTTTATCAAGATGTTACAACTATGCTTTCAAGTAAACTATAATTCTAAGTTAAAATAGAAGAAGTCATACCTGTGATAGGAATTTGAAATGACAGACATACCATAGAAGCTGTTAGGAACATAGCGGTGGCAACTGGAAAACCTATTGGGGGACTGCTCTCCTCCCAACCAACCTCTCAGTCACAGACGGAGAGACCCCAAGCCCTGACTCAGCAATACCAAGCCAGCCAAACATCATAATCAGAATCCTATTCTACCCTCAGCCTCCAAACCTCCATCTCCATAGAACCCCTCCCCCCCACCAAACTTATCCAAACGAAGAACATAAAAACCAAAAAGACCCCCCAATCATTCCCCAATTCCCCTATTTATGCATAAAGTTCAAATTTTAATTTTATAAGGAATTATGCATGAGGGCCATATGGCCTTCATGCATCCTACTTTATTTAATTAAGTTTAATTAACTTAACCTAGATTAATTGCTAATTAACTTTATTAATATTTCTCCTTTTTATTTTTGTTATTGAATTAATTCCACTTTATTAATAATTCATTAGTAGCTAATGAAGGATTAAAAATTCTAATCCTTAATTAGTTTTTAGGGGTGTTACAGTTTTTCACTCATACCAAGTTCCTTGGATGCTACAAAGCTTTTTGGTTAAAGTATACTTCATAATTTCTATTAGATCATAAAATTAAGGTAGAAATCCTGTTACCAAAAAAGGACAACAGATGGGTTGCACCATGAAAAATGGATCAAGGGATAAGCACAGTGCTCCCAACCAAAACTAAAGGCCCTAAAATACACTCTGCAGCAAATCCCCTTGAGAAACAAAGTTGGGGATAGTCATGGAAAACACACTGATTTTTCTTTCCTTGGGTTTTCATGCAAAGGAGTTGGATGAACCTGTCTGAAAAATGACAAAAGGAGTGAACATAACAACACCCAATATTAACGAAACAAAGGAAAGCGAATGGTTGTTGCCATTGAAATTGGATTTGAACAACCATCCCTTAGGAAATGCTAATAGGTGCTGGAGAGCTGACACCTCCTATGGCTACCATTTTTTGCAAAAGACTTCACACACAACAGAGCGTCACTTTGTCAGAAAGGGCCCGGATCCTGATGCACAAAACAACCAACCAGCATTTGTACATTCAGACGGAACAGATGTTGCCTTCTGCTGTAGCATAGAAGCGGGGATGGTTAGACACAAGGTGTTGGAAGTATTCAAATAACTGAAAGGGGGGGGTGAATCAGTTACTATGCTTAAACAATTTTAAACCTTTTTAAAAACTTTTATCCTTGATACTTTATAGTAGACAATATGTTATGAGGAACTCTATGCTTATATTTTATTAGCAGATACATTGTTGCAGCAGATTTGACATTAAAGCAAACAATCATCACTCAATCACATAAAGTACACAGAGACACAGATTTCATGAGGAAACCCATAAAGGGAAAAAAACCTCTTCTTCTTGGCATGTCAGGTAAGCCTCAACTTCTGTACATCTTTTCTTTCTTTGAGCTTCTACTCAAGTGAGGTTGCAACCTCTGAATTACAAGCACCAACTTGTAGAGAGCACCAACTCTCAAAGTTCTCTTGCATCCACTGGTTGGAAGCATCAACTTCCACAATCCTTTTCTGTTCTGCTATTTTGCTCTGCTTCCATTATGCTTTTGTCTATTCATCCTCTCTGATCTTTTCTGCTCAGCATTGGTCTTAATTCTTCTTTTGGTCTTCTTTGTCTCTGCTCCTCACTAATTCTACTTCTGCTACACAGTCTCTGCTTTCCTCATTGTCTGAGCTATCCTCTGTTTCTGCTATAAACTTTGCTCTTCTCTCTGTCATTGATTCTGTTCATTCTTCTAAACTTGCAGGGCTCCCATCTCTCCTCTAAAACAACTAACACGTCTAAGTTTCCTTCGATCCCCTATATACATTCGACAAGAGCTCTTTCAGCTTCCCAAACACTTTGTATCCCTGATCAAGAAACAGTTACCATTCAATAATTGCCTGTGACTGAAACTTACTTCACGGCTGAATGTGATTGGCCAAGAAGTCAAGAACCTTATGAAGAAACAACAACCATACGATTAGGTTGACTACTTAATCTCAACCGTTAGATTATACATGTAATGCTCTTTGACTTTACAATGGTTAGCGCCTCAAGAGCTTCGCATAACCCACTACTGTTTAACTCATAAGACCATAGCTTATCAAATAAGACACTTATCGCTCTCCGCATAAAGTGATCTTGTGTACGAGCATTTGAGTAGCGATGCCATTTATCGGGCAACACGTGCCCAAGCAGTCACATCCATCGGCATCCCGAAGATCTGTATAGAGCGCGCACCTTCAACACCCGCGAAGATCTCCACCATTGATTTGTTTGACTTTTTTACACTAGAGACGGGCCCGCATAAATCCTCCAAACAAGCGACACTTTTGGCTATTAAACTTTTTGCCAATATTGGAGAGAGTCTAACTCATGTAAACCTCTGCCAGAACCATTGCTAAGTAGAAATTCATTCCTGTATGTGATTTCTTCTGTCCTTCTGCTACTAGTCTTCTTCTGCTATTAACATACTCCTTTGAGACTTGTATTGCCATCAATGACAACCATAATACCTCTCAATATGCCAACAATCTCCCAGGTAAAAATAAAGCCAACACAAGGTCCTCCAGAACATCTGCAGTATTAGTGGAACGTGGATGCCAAAATGCATCCCTCTCCGAAAAATATAAACCCTCATGGTTGTTGAATTTACCCGCTTGAAGCTGCCACAGAGTCTTCCGAAGCCCTTGATCTGGGAATACATTGTCATCATTAAATCTTTAACATGCAGTCAATAAACAAGAAAAACCAAATAGAGAGAGTGCAACCATAAAGGAACATAACTCCACACAATGTGCCAGAGATGCTAGGGTTCCACTCTTGAACCAATCATAGCTACCTCCCTGCCTTTCCTAGCCAATTGACATGCCATCTTTCACTTCCAGGGTGTACCCTCCTAGGGTTTGAGGTAGGCACTACGAGGGTGAGAGGAATTATGACTCTCCTCTCCTTCTCCATCTCCCAACTCTCTCTTATGTTCGGTGCTATAGAAGTTTATAATTTTTTACTTGATTGTTTTAACCAATGCCATTCAAAGATGCTATACATAATCTTTTGTATATACCTGAAGCTAATAGATCAAAGGCATGCACTCATCCCAAACATGTTTCAATGTGATTAATAACTACTAGTTTGGTTTCATTTGATTGGAAACAACATGGTACAAGTTCCAAGTCCCTTTACATATGTGTTTCTTGTGCAAGAATTTTTATGTATTGCTTTATTATAAAACTGCAAAACGTTACTGTAAGTTTCTAGATGGCTTAGTCGTCAACTTTAGATGAGTTGAGGGGATGAGAGTGAAGAATGTTGCAAGAACAGTTGAGAAACATAGTAGAATGAGAAGAACCATCATTCTCGGCCGAAAAAGCTATCTTCAATGGCAGGTAATCTCTGTTGGGATATACACAGGATTGGAAATTGTAGCAATCACACCTATTAGTGGGGGTTTCCCAAGAAGGAATTTAAGGCAGTTGGGTACCACGATCATCCCCAGTGCACCTCATTTACAAAGATACATACAAGTTGCCCATCTTCAATGGCCTTTACAAAATAATGTTGTAGTGGAATTGCTCTAATGAGACAAGATTGTAAGAAATAAAGCCATCACATCTCTGCTTGTACCCTCCTCCAAGGCATCCTTTCAAGGAGTTTCTGATTTTGGACCCTTAGTGGCTCTTGCTGCACTAAGAGTAGCAAGGTGCTCTACAGCCCAGCATGAGGGAGATGTCTATGCCAAGAGTAGCGTGCTCTACAGCCTAGTGTGAGGGAGATGTTGTCAAGTATGTAACGTATGTGACAAAAAAAGAACTATTCAGCAACATCTGTTTGCTCAATAATTTTAAATTTTACACAAAAGTTAAAAAATTAAAACCAACATAGATCCATTGTAAACTTGGATCTATCAAGCAATGCAAAAGATCAAATTTCTTGAGGCTAAACTTTTTTATCTCAAGTGATCAAATTTCTTGAGGTGTAATTTTTTTCCTCTTAAATCTAAGCAGTGCAGCAACACTTTCTTTCCTAGTTTACGGAATTCAGATTTTAGACTCCGAGTTTATGGAGTGGCCCATGTTCTCTCACAGTGTTTTGATAGTTTTATACTTGAAATCCCTTTGACCTATTTGTGGCTATTTGTTGGACATTAATAAAGTTATATTTTCTTATTTTATCTATCTGTCTTCACTTGCAAGAATTGTTAGGTCATTTGAATCATCCTCAACATTGCTAAATATTTGAAACTCATTTTCTGTATATAAAAGGGTTTGAAACACAGATAGATTAATACCCAGTAAACATCCATTATTCCCAATGCATGCTGTCTTAAGACTGGTACGAGCCACACCAACTACGCGCACACTGGGTACACAATAAACAATGAACATCTCCTATTCTTAATGCATGCTGTCTTAATACTGATATGAACCACGCTAACTACATGCAGAGTGAGTCAGTGTACATATAACATGAACAGTTTCTGTGCGATGTGTATTCTTATCTATAATCACGATTGCAATTTGGACAACTACATTCAAATATTCCTCTATGATCTTATAATGAATAGAAGACTGAAGAGAACCAAGCTTTAAAGGAAATTCCAGTACCAAAAACTAGCATAAAACCATAATCATAAAAACCAAAAATTGCCTTTTATTATGAACCAAATACTTATAGGAGACGCAGGGATTATGGTGCTATAGGGTGTGTCCTCTTTTCCGAGAGTTACTCGACAATACTCTTGGATTGCTCTCAGTGCCGGATGATAAAATCTTTTCCGAGAGTTACTCGAAAATACTATTGGATTGCTCTCTCAATGCCGGATGAGAAAAGGAGAAAACAATCCTTGTTTCATCCATGGCACCTCTCTTTCTAGCTGATTTTTCTTTTTACATTTTCCAAAGGAGGAGAGGAATCACCTCCCAAATGATCAATTTCTTCTAACAGGTGATGTGTAACAAAGCTTGGTGGGGTGACTATGCCCACTAGATGCAACGATTTTCTATGCTTCACAATTTTTTTGCACCTACACAAAACATTCTCAATTTTTTTTTGAAAATATACCATATAGGAAGTTACCAAAAATTGTGCTAATAGTTGGCTCCAGCTTGGGAAAACAATCCCAATAGGTTGTTTAGAACCTCGTAATCTTGATCAGATTCCTTTTTTCCATTGGGTAGAATGGTGACTATTCACCAATGCTATCAAGTACATCCCCGAGTGAGGCTTTCAAGGTCCATCTACTTGGAATCCCTAGTATTGTCGCCACTTTGTTAATGTTGCTAGATAGCTTAGCTGCCAATTTCAGATGAATTGAGGGGATGAGATTAAATAATGGCAGAGAACACTTGAGAACCAAAGTAGAATGAGAAGAACCATCAACCTCTTGTCAGAAAAGCTATCTTTAAAGATGAGAGGCTCCTCAAGCCAATGTCCCCCGGTGACACTAGGACAACTCACCAGGGGCTCTCCAAGAGGATACTCATAGAGCTTGAAGACACCTATAAGATAATTAAGTTTTCCCAAACATGAATCTAACCCATCATGCTTTGACAACAATAGGCAGAATTGAAGATCAAGGAAGAACTCTTTGGAACGACAAAGGAAGAAATTTCAGTCAATCGTGGCCTAGAAAAGCCATCTTTAATGGCCAGGGTTGCTCAAGTTGACACCCTTGAAGTCTCTCTTCGAATGCACACCAGGGGCTCTTTAAGAAGACACTGCCATAAAACTTGACGATGCCTGAAAGACAATTAAGCCACTGATGGCGCTAGTATGATTGCCTGACCTGATTGACATTAGAACTTTGAAGGCATCCCCTTAAAGAGACTCTACTTACTGGTGCACATGCACTTCATTTTGACTAATCACAATTAAGTAGATGCCTTGGGAATCAACATAAGATCAAACCTTTGAAGGAATTGGATTGGATGGGCTAGAAACAAGAGACTGTACTCCCAAGGTAGGGTCCCTTTTATAACAGAGATCTATGAAGAAATATCCACTACATATGCTGCTATAAGTTTCAAGCTCTACACTTAAGAAGCATTTCCTATACACAATCAAAAGACTTGATTCATCATACTTGACTTTTGCACATTGCATATGTTGGAAGGTACCCGAAGATTCGAAAACAAAGCCTCCAGTCTTGACACTGATCTGCGACCTTTATTTTCATACTTCTTATAGTGATTTGTTCATTTGATGAACAATACAAAGAAACTTTGTAGAACTATTGCTGAGAACAATGTTCACATGGAGATAATTTCTGATATCCACGACACATTTACCAAGCTCAGCATCTCTTAATTACAGATACATGAGAATAGCATGTGGAAGAGCATATCCTTTGTGAATTAGCATAGTGCATATCAAAGTTACCAGAACCGAACCGGTGGTCGACCCCAAAAACCAAAACCAGGAAAAAAACCGTATCACAAAACCGGTCCACTAAAAATACATAAAATATTCAAATTTTGAAAATAAATATATAAATATATATATATATATATATATGTATGTATGTATGTATGTGCATCCATGTGAATCCAAACCATTATACACAAATTTGCAAAATTTCTCATATATATAACAAGAGTGTATACAACCAAAATAGCACTGAGTGCACTCCATATATGAATCAAAATATATATTAACAAAAAGACTATGGATGGCCTATAGAGTCCAAAAATAACTCTAGAGTCTAGACTAACAACCTTTCCAAATCAACGTTGCAATCAACTCTCTAAAAGAAACAAAGACCCTCAGCTCACAAACTCAAAATGCTCAAATGACTAGCGTGAGAGAAATAGAGGAGGTGGGGTTGCTTTTATAGCTTTGTTAGGGGTTTAAGGTTATCTAGAAGCTTTCCCCCTCAACAATTTTTTTTTTAATTTTTAAAAAACGTCTTCAAATCCACCACTGTATGATTTCATATGGAACCAGTCATTTCCAGGTTGATAGTCTAATTCAGACCAGTCAGGGGTCAAAACATCGACTGGTTTTATCAATTCCAATATGGTTCTGGTAACCTTGGTGCATATAACTCCATCTCCATGGTCTAGAATAAATACTAGTCATACATTTGTTTGTATATAGGAACATGATAGCCTAAATGGTTGTCATCCTCTGCACGTGTCCAAAGTTACAAGTAGGAAGAGTTATATGCAAAAAATATATTTGCAAAACATCTTTAAACAGCAAAATGTTGTAGGCACCAAATTTTAATAAGCCACAGACTCTTTTATGTTTCAAGATTAAATAGGGGAAGGGTGCCTAAAATGATCGAAATGACATGTTTTGTTTCAATGCCTAAGGAGACTTAAGGTCTCAGAGACTGCTTGAGGCAATTTCTGAATATGAAGTTGAATTTTTGGATAATCATGATTGCATTGCTTGTTTTATAAGAGGAGGGAATTCGGTCTTGAAAGAATAAATATATAATGATCAGGATCATAATTGTGATTTGAAAACTCAAGTATTATAGGTTAAAGCTAAAATCCTTGGGACGAAAGGTTTTGTATATGTGGAAGTGATTAAGAGCTTGCCACTTGTGAGAGAGTATTAGTGGCAAGATTTTGTGAATATACACCATTTTCCCCATGACAAGTCCACTGTTTAATCGGGTCCATTGTCTTCCTCTCATCCAAAGATGATATCTATGAAATTTTTTCCAATTCAACAACAAATCAAACATATTCTTCTCTCATGTTGATTTGTATAGAATTTGCAAATGACCTATAGAAGGATTTCTTCATTCAATTGGATACCTCCCTGTCCTTGTGCAAGGCCTTCCTCTTCCTCTTGCTTTGAACAATGGGGTATTCATTCTTAAATTTTTTATTCAAAGCATGTGCCAAAGTGTGCAACAAAGTGTTGAAACCATTCCACCTCTAAACGATGATGGACCTAACATGCTCTACAAAATCAACATCAACCAAAAAAGAGTGGGTGTCTCCTGTGTAATAATTTCCATGGTTTTCTCAACCATACTATCCATGCCATCATAAATATCGTGCAATAAAGCTTTGTCTGTGTTCGTGTGTTGGAGAAGCTCAAATGCAGGCAATGCGAACTGAACAAGAAGTTTATCTTGCCCCACCAATCAACAACCTATTCACCATACTTCCCTTCTCTGAATATGTTTGTCTCCACTCAACACGTCACACCCCCCACCATACTAATGCATATTTGACTTGAAGAAGGTGACACAACATGATGAATTCCTAGGCATATTCACTGTGCTTACCTTCCTCCGACTCAACGCAAGTCACACCCCCCACCATACTAATGCAGATTTGACTTGAAGAAGGTGGCGCAACATGATGAATTTTGAGGCATATCTTGTCTCAACAACCTTGAGCAACTCCAGTTTGGAATATTTTTGATATATTGCTTGACATCAGTGGTGGTTGGTGATGAATTTTATGAACTTCTCAGCTTGCATGGTGATGTCTTTTAATTAATGGAGTTTTAGTCTCAATCTCTTCTAAAATCATATTTAAATTAAGGACTACCCTCAACAAGCAGGCTCATAGCTTTGCAAACAAGGAAATTATTCTTGATAACTTGCACCACATTGATTGGGCCTACTTCTCCAATAACAACAGTTAAAATTTGAGCGATGAAATTGCTATCTTCTACTTCAGTTGAACAATATTTTGCATTTAGAAACATTGCTCCTTTCGGTAATGTCCTAGTGACATTGATCAAGGGTCTACATCTTGTATTCGTCCATCCATGTAAGATCATGGGAACCCTCAAGCTACTCCATGAGTTATGAATTGGTACTAAAACATCCTCAAGGAATTTTCTTTCTTTCTTGAGCAAAATTGTTTGGAATTTTTCATAGTTTGGCCTTTTGAAACCTTGAAGGGTTGTGTTAATTGCCCCACCAAATCATGCCATTAGTGAGAGCGAACCACATAAAAAAGGATAACACAAGCATAGATAGCCCTTGCCACTCTTGTCTCGACTTCTTCTTTCCTTGGACCATTAAGTATTTTCACCAATATGCTTTCTTGACCTGCAATTGTAGCTTTTCATGACTCTTCAACTTGTGCTGCCCTCTTCTCCCTTGCTTAACGGACAATCTTTGGCTCATTGCTGGGAACCAAATGAGTATTGCTACTAGTACTACTTCTTTGATCTATCAACCTTTGAGCATCATTCTGCTTTTTCTCAAATTTGGTCCTCACCTCTAGGTTTTTGGTATGTGCATAACATCAACACCCTTTACTCCATGCAAAATATGGGCATTCATGATTGTGTAAGAGTGCTTGTAGATTTTGTCTATTTTGCATAAATTACAACTCCATTCACATGAATCCTCGTTGTCAATTTGTTGGAGCTTGGTAACATACTTTCAATGATGATAGTATTCTTGTTCCTTGCTTGTTTGCGGGTCTAGGGACATGAGAAATGCCACTTTCAGATGCCATTATTGCTATAAAACAGTGAAGAAATCTGCTAACCAAAGATAAGGCTGCCCACAATTGTGATCTTGCTATCCACAACTATTCTTTCGTTGGAAATGCACCAACGTTTTCTCTCAATGCTCCAAAACACTATATATATATATATATCCGTGTCTATGTTCTTAAAAGAATTTATTTCACTCATTCCTCACACTTTCTTCAACAAGAACAATTTCCTATAGCTGCAGCAAGCCATTTACCAATGATATATATATATATATATCGAGTTAGATGTTATTGTGTCTTCAATGATCAAAGATTAGGGGTTTTTAGACTCCCTATGGGTCCATATGATTGTGCATATTGGGTCTACAAGGGGTTAGTCTGATTGGTAGTAATGTTGTTGGGCATTTGGTTAGTTCTATGGTAATAGGCATTTGGTTCAAATCCCCTTGGGCGAGGTGCACTAATGTATGTTGATGTGTTTAATATGGATGCTATCTAAAATGTGGAGAAACATCCCTTAGATTTTTTTTTTAGAGATTTTCCTTGCAAAAAATAATTCATGGCATATACAACATCCATAAACACCAATGACATCAAGAATATATTAACCATGACCATTCTAATGTATTTTATGTCCATGTTCAAAAAGATGTACAAACACTTGTAATAATATTTTATGTCCATATTCATGGAGATGTACAGACTCTTATAATAAGATGATATGCTATATTTTTGTTTTTAAGAGAATAAATAATTTATATCCAACACTAGAAAGTAAAGTAGTGTATATATAAAAATATTATAAATATCCATTTTTATATATAAACATGAAAGTAAAATGGATTAAAATTTTAAAATTACTTTAAAAATAAAGTATTTTACAATATGAAAATATTATATAATATCCATGTATATACATAAACATGAAAATAAAATGTTCTAAAATTTGAAAATTACATGCATTAGCACAATTCAATCTCATGATGTTGAAGGAGATGAAGTATATGATAAAAGCTGATGGCACATTAGAAACACAAGAAAATAAGATATACATGCTTAATGTCTTCATTGAAATGTTGTAATAAAATGTCTTAATGGTTTTTTTTAATAGTTGTAAATAAGGCATTTATTTGGAACATCATTTTAATCTAGTGTGATCAAATTGATTGAAATTATTATTTTCGATTTTCTTAAAAGTTTGCAATCCTCGTAAGGAAGCGAGTATAACTTTTGCTAGTGGAATTTTTTTTCACATCATGGGTTAGGAGTGAATATTATTAAAATGATTACATTTTCTTGTGCTTCTTTTTCTTTGCATATGTATATTTTTATGTCAAGACAGCCCTTATTTCTAATTGTATTAAAAATTTATACTCATTTCCTCCATATTTTTTGTAGTATTTGGTTCCAAGTAGTTGATTTGGTAGGTATCCAGAGATTAGAGATATTTGGTAGGCATCTAGAGATTAGAGGTTTAAGATATGGATGTTGTTGTTGGCTCTACCTTTGCTTATTCTTGTTTGTAGTTCGAGGAGGATCACCAAGTATGGCGGGTTGTTCTTGGGCAATGGGGCTCCAACAAAACTATCTCATCGTAAAGATGGAAGCTCTCAAGGGTTCTCCAAATTCCTTTCCCAAGTTTTTGAGGTCACAGGAATGGTTTCCTTTAATTGGTATGCCCATGTATACTTCTTTGAGTTGTTAGGGATTATGTGTATTGAATGAAGTGAATAAATCCATTTTTTGCAAATGCATGTAGCTAGAAGTTCCTTCTCCTTTGATTTTCACTAGAGAACATATTTTCTTTGTTTGTTGCTAGAAGTATATGGGAAGATTTGGTTAATTGTAGATCTATTTGTAGATAGTTTCCAAGATAATGCTCAATTCGTTTTATGGTAGAAAAAATTCCCATCAACATGCCTTACCCATGATATGCCTATGGCTATCCAAGGGCATGCTTCTATTTTGACTAGGTGTAATGTAGTT
The DNA here is from genome assembly GCA_027924585.1 of Larix kaempferi. NCBI lineage: Eukaryota > Viridiplantae > Streptophyta > Pinopsida > Pinales > Pinaceae > Larix > Larix kaempferi. The sequence continues at coordinate 3,679,454 of BSBM01000344.1, read as the reverse complement.
ATGTTTCATCAAAATTAATACTAAGATTTTTTTATTATTCTCTCGGGAGCATAGATTGTAATGGGTGGATCTTTCAACATTGTTAATAATAAATGTGCAATGGATGGGGGTGGTAGAGCATGCAAACATAAAAGACAAAGTAGTTCATAAATCTATAAGCAACTTGTTGGATGATGTTTGGTGCACAGTGTTGGATGACTAACCTGTCAAGGCAATGTGAGGATTTGGCCATACTCTTGGTTTTAAATATCTCAACTAGAGAACTTGTAGGTAAGCTTGTTTGATTGGTTATACTTGAGTTTAAGTTCTCCCAAAAGATAATTAAATTGTAGGGTGTTTCTAGATATACGATCTCTAGAGGGATGGACAAGTGTGACAAAACTATCATAGTAGATGGAAAAGGGTTTCTTTGCAAACATTAGTACCCTAGAATAACACCAAACTAGGGATTTCCAATAGAGTTTTGATTGTGATAACTTCTTGTTGGTTCCTTGTTCCTTTACACCTAGTATTTGAATTTCCAAGGGATGAGTGAATGCGATTGAAGTATATCCATAAATGATTTATCTAGTTTGGTATTTCTATGTGAAGTTTTTAGTTTTATGGGGGAGAGAATGTACATCTATATGTTGAGACAATGCTTATTTCAAATTATATTGAAATTTGCTACCCATTTCCTCCATATCCTTTGCAATGTTTGGTTTTGAGTAGTTGATTTGATACGTATCCATGGGTTATAGGTTCAATCTATGGTTGTTGTCAATGACCCCATTGCCTTTTCTTTTCCATAGCTTGGGGAGAACAATGGAGCCCAAGTATAAGAATCTCATCCTAAAGATGGAAGCTACCAGGGATTGTCCAAATTCTTTTCTTAGGTGTTCAAGTTCATAGGATTGGTTCCCTTTAATTGGTATGGACATATACTTCTTTGATTTGTTAGGGCTTGTGTGTATTGAATGAAGTGAAAATCATTCATTTTTTGGTTGCAAATGTACACTACTTTGGAGGTTCTTTCTCCTTAGGTTTTCACTAGAAAACTATATATCCTTTTGTGTTTCCATAAGTGTATGGAAGGATTTTGGGTAGTTGTATATCTATATGGAGATGGTTTCCAATATAGTGCTCAATTCCCTGTATGATACTAGAAACACCCTTTAGATTGCCTTATCCAATTTGTGGCCAATTATTATTCAAGGGATGCTTCTATTTTGAACTTGTGTAGTGTAGTCCTATTTCATTAAAATCAATACTATGTTGTTTTTATTATTCTCTTTTGAGAGAAGATAACAACGATTGGATCTTTCAATGCCATTAATAATAATGTGTAGGGCATGGGGGTGGGGGAGAGTGCAAAATTCAAAGAAAAAGGAGTCCATACAGTCTATAAGCAACTTGTCAATAAATTAATGATATTTGGTGCACAATGCTAGATGGCTAACCTATCAAGGCAATGTGAGCATTTGGCTACGCTCATGGCTTAAAACATCTCGACCAAAGAACATGGAGGTATGCTTGTTTTTCTTAGTGCCTTGAAAGGAATTTTATAATTATAATTGGTTATACTTGGGATTATGTTCTCCATGAAATATAATTAAGATATTGGGTGTTTGTGGTTATATAATCTCTAGAGGGATGGATAGGCATGATGAAACTATCCTAGAGGATGGAAAATGGTTCCTTTGGAAACATCAACACCCTAGAAGAACATCGAACTAGAAATTCGTAGCAAGTTTTATATTTGGAATCACAATTTATAACACTTCACTGGAGATGCTTTTAGCTTATAGCACACACTCATTCTTGTATTAAGCCTAGTGGCGCAAGTGTGAACTTTGTTCATATTTGTAAGAAAGTGAGTTGTTTATTCTACGATTCATATTCATTGAGTTTAGTAATTGTGTCTTAGACATAAATTTATGAATATTTAGTTTGCTTTAAGGAGTTTTTATAGAGGCAAAATATTTTAAATCGTTTTTTAACATTTATAGAGACCGAAAATTAATCTAAAATGTTAAATATAGATAATTAAAAAACAGTGGCATATCATTATACTTCTTGGACTTTTCCAAACTTTATTGTTTTAAATTTCATATCTACAAAATACATGTTATATGCATCCTACTTCAAACAAGAACCATTGGTTATTCAAACTTTTTTCTTTTAAATATCATAACCGTAAAATACATGTTATATGCATCCCACTTCAATCAAGAACTATTGCCTAGGTGCGAGGATACTTTCTTTATCACCAAATTATTATATTTTTCAAAGATTTTTCTAAAGTTGAATTTAATTAATTTATTAATGACATTTTCTTAAAATACAACAAGCACACTAATTTGTGTGCATTCATAATTGATTATATAGTTTACGTAGGACATTTTTTAAAGACTACGGGGAATATAGATAAGAGAAGGAACCTTTTTTGGGGTAAAAAATAAGTAAATAGTTATTAAACATTGCATCATCTCAGGTAAAAGTTGACATACTCATAAGGATGAACAAATCGAAGCTCTTTAAAGCTATAATCACTTAAAGCGTGCTTAATCGACAAGCACTTTTATACACATTTTCTTAATGCTTTCTTTGCTAAAGTTGTCCTTTATCACCATCTGAATTATTGTTGAGTGGGTCTAATGGTTAAGAACATGTGTTATCTTTGAGGAGGTCACAGATTCAAAACCGGCGGGAGGTAGGGTTTCTCATTGGCCCGTTGTGACAAGGTTCGAAGGGTAGGCGACCCCTGGGATAGAGGCTCTTCCCTGGGATAAAGGGTCTCGGGACGTCTCAGCCCCTGCTGAGTCACAGGTTTATGGCATATCTGGCTTGCGGGCTGTTGGATATACCCTTGGGAGGTTGCTGTTCCCATGGTTAAAAAAAGAAAATTAATTAGATCCATACGAGTTGTTTATGAATAAAATATTTTAAATGAATTAATAGTTAAAAAGAACTTCACAAACTAGTTTTCCATGTTGAAAACTAAATGTAAAATAATCCATTATTAAATCATGTTTGAGGTTTAAACTATGAGAGTTTACCACATTCTTAGAAAACAAGATATAGAGTTCAATGATGACTCATCCCATTGTTCAATAGAAGGGACACACACAAATTATCAAATTTATGACACAATAGGGAAAACAAATATATTTAAATGCTCAATCCATAAGCAATTTGAAGTCGTTATATTTGTTCAAAAATAAGATAGAACTAAAGATTAATTAGTTTATTTATTTTTATTCGTGTCACTTATAAAGGTAAGTACTAAGTTGCATGTATCCCTTGTTTGTATTGTCTCCCTTTTATTTGATAGAAATATTTATTCACAACCTTCGATTTTCAAATCACTTGTTGATATTGTCCACCCAATCATTGATCTTGAAAATCTTAATTGCCAATTCAGTCATTAGCTTGCTTGCAAAATCTAATGTGTTGATTGTTAACCCAAAATTATCATCTTTGTTTTTAATAATAATGAAACTCAGAGTTGATAACATATATTCAAATATGATCAAAATATATCTTTATTGCCATTTTACATTTAAGCCAGCTATAATTAGAAATAACTAATAGGAATTTATTTCACTTGATGCGGAAGAGTTCAAATCCTATGAGAAGCATGCTAAGCTAGATTCAATTTTATTTTAAAATGATCCAAATACACCAATATGGTGGGAGTGTGTAATGATGAAGAAAACTTACATGAAAATTTGTCTAGCATAAGAAAAGGGTCTATATTCCTCAATGTAGTGTATTAACATCCAAAATTTGAGATAATAACAAAATAAAAGCATAAGGCCATAACAAAAATCTAAATATTTCATACACCTTACCTTCTGATGCTTCAAGTAATGATTGTGTTGATCTTCTTCATGTTGCTTCTTGGAAAAACCAACCTATTCCTCTTCATTATCCTAAACTTCATTACTATCAACAAAATTTAGTCACTTTTATTCTTAAGTCCCTCCACATCATCCTTCCATTCATTATATGCTTTATCTAATTCAAATGAACTAAGGAATTGATGTTATTCAAAAGGGGCTTGAACTATCATGCTAGAGTTTTATTTGTCCTGTTTCCAACTTTGAGATAAAGATGTGGAGGAGGCCCTTTTCTCTCATGATGTTTCTATAATATCCGTCACTGCAACTTTGTTAATACGTGGTATTATTTATACATAGCGCCTTTTTTAGACACATGTATTATTGCGTCGAAGAGGCGCATTCTACAACCCAGTAGGGGAATGTGTAACTCCTTCCGTGCTTATCCTGGATCTAACATGTGTCCTTTAAAAAAAGTAATAAAATATTATAAAAAATAACATGTATCCTCAAATTAGATTTAAAACACTTATATTGACAATGACAAATATATAAAAATAGACAAATTAGATAAATTAAAACCCTTCCTCAATATTTGCACTCTAAAAAGGGGTTTGTGCCTTAAGTGAGTGATCCCACTCGACACTTGGTAGATCCCCTTTTAAGATGGATCTATGATTGTTCGGTTGGGTCATATGTATGGTTGAGGCATAAAGATACCATATGTGAGGAACCTGCAACCCATCATTGTGTTGGGACGGAACATTTTAACCTATGAGCGGATTTCATCCTTAAGACCACTGATAAAACAACTCCTGTAGAATTCATCAGACAATCCTTCTATGTGATTGGTTAGTTTCTCAAATTCTGCCTGATACTCTTTCACAGTGCCAAATTGGTGAAGTTTAGTGAGTGCTCCTGTGAAGTCATCAAAAGCACTAGGACCAAATCGTTGCAAAAGGAGTTGGAAAAAATCTATCCATTTTGGCTCGTCATGAGCCTTGATGTACCAACGGTACCATTGAAGGGATTCCTGTTCCAAATGAAAGGATGCAAGTAGAACTTTGTTGACATCAAAAGTATTATGCAGACTGAAATATTGTTCTGCACGATATATCCATCTAGTCGGATCAATACCATTGAAGCGAGGAAAATCAAGCTTCGGACCACGAAAATTGCTAGAAGAAGAGAACCCATTGTCTGAGGAAGAATCAGATTGTCATTTGTTGTTCATTGCTGAATGCTCAAGATGGAGGCCGAGAAATTTTTCATCCAGATCTTGGAGTTTGGTTTGGATGGCTGCAAGTGCTTCCTCCATGGGTTTTGCTCTTGCGCGGGTGACAACCATAACCAGGAGGTTTTTTTTTTTTGAGTGGGTAGAAAAACAAAAACAGAAACTGTTTCAGTAAAGGAAAATCTGGATTTGGGAAAAAATATGATGGGTAATTTGGGTTTGACTAGGTTTTGGACACTTTCGAATGGACAGGGAAGCAGAAAGTGAGGATTTCAAGAGCGGGGTGAAAGAATGGGAAAATTTGTCAGAGAGGGACAAAGAAGCAGAATTAGGGAATGAATGTGGTAGCAAAATTTGAAGGCGATTGGGTGAAAATCAAAGAAGTTATGGCAAACCCTAAAAATAGACAAATGTGGGATTTCTGGTTTTGGGAAGTGGAATTTGGGATAGGGTCCTCAGGAATGAAATATGCAGAATGGGATTGCAAGGGTGTCAGTGAAGTTTCAGGGGAAACAGAGTTAAAACAAAGGAGATATGGCGAAAAAACAAAATTTTATTTTATTTTATTTATTTATTATTATTATTTTTAGAATGGATCTGAAACGGCTTTCGGAATGGATCGAAAACAACAGGATCTGAAACAGCACGTAATGGATCGAAAACTAATGGATCTGAAACGACTTTCATAATGGATATGAAATGGCTGGATCTGCAACGACGCGGAAGTGATCGGTAACAAATGGTTCTGCAACGGCGTGGAAGTGATCGGAAATAATGCAGCTGAAAATAGATATGGACCCCAGGTATGCTCGGCTTCCTAACGGTTAATGGTTTTCACTCGGACGCCAATGATGTCTAACGGCTTGCGTATTGGGGCAGTACCCCTCACTCCACGGCTCAGGTAAAACTAATAACCGCTTTGCCACAAATGACAGCTCTTGGTTTACCTTATGGGTGGGAACTAGTCAATCAGGTAGGAGTCGTTGCCCTTTTCGCTGGCAGGTCCTCTCAATGGGCCATCTACTTCGGGGTTCCTGTGGTACTCCTCACAATGAGTTTTAGGGATTATGCCCAAGTACTTCCCACAATTAAGCAGATAGGGATTATTCCCAGATCCGAACCTGCAATAGATGCGATTTTTTCTTTTGGCAGAAATTCCACCCAACGAGCCCAAGAAAGTGCTCTGATACCAGATGTGAGGAACCTGCAACAATTAATTGATAAAATGCACAATATATGAGATCACATAATATTTGTATTAATCGCAGGCCACTTCGAGGGGGCAACCTCCTTTGAGCAAGCTCAATACAAATAACTTGACGGTCCTTCATTGGCCTCAACACACTCTTATATACTAAGTCTATGCCCAATACTATGGTTCAATACTATGGGACATACAATACTACGGGACGACTTACAAAGCATATGCGTCAAATACTATGGGTCAATACCATGGGCTAATACAAACTATGGATCAACAATTACTGCGCGACGACTTACAAAGCATATGCATCCAACAACAATATACTAACAAAGTAAAGAGAAGGGTTGACATGGGTTCCTAACACCATATTCCTTCAAAGTTGGGATTTGGCATTCTTATGCCACTTTTGATGCATATTCTAAGTACAGTGTGCAATGTTTCATTAGTACCTTGATGTATTTGTATGGTCTTCTAACTATATCCCTCTAGTAGTTGAGTTTGGTGCCAATATGATTGATCATCTTTTCTTAGAGGCAAGGTAGTTGAGGAGGGGTCTATGGAAATTCTTATTGCCATTGGATTATAGATTCTAGGAACCACTACCATCCATTAACATGATGCAACTGATCCTCCAAAGGAGTGGGTAAGGTTGATGCTTCTATCTAAACTTCTTGCTTATAACACCACCTTATATAGAAGTATTTTTGAACTAATTACAAATCATCATGGATTTATGGTGCATACTCAATGAAGTCATTAGTGTCATATATTTCTTCTTTATAATACTCTAATTGATGTTTTAGATGAGCAATTTATTGTGTGTCACTATTTCTATGGACATCTTAAGGAAATTTGATTCATTTGCTTGAGTTGTGGCAATTGAAGTGGTGGCCATTGCTAACAGATCCATGCATTCGTTGTCCATCATTTTGGTCTCAATTATGATTTTCTTAGTAGTAGTTTTCCTTTTCTTATGCATGGATCATACCACTTGCTTCTTCTTATTGTCAAATATGAACATTTCCAGTGTATGCTACCTCATCTTCTATTGGTTGTGTTCCTTTAACGAGATGATGGAAACTCAAGGTGCTCTATTTCGACGTGTAGATTCATGTTCCCAAGTGAGTATCTCCATCACATGTAGGAATTATCCCCTCTTCCCCTTGGGTTTGAGATCTTTCTTTTACACCTATTGTTATATCCACATTTGTTTCCCATGGAGTGGGGTCCCTTGTTCGTTGAGTGTTGTTTCTCTTCATTTGTGTTTGTTGGGGGATCCCCTTGTGTTTTTTTTTCCTTTTGGTCTTTCCAGTTGGAATGTCAGTGTTTGTAACTCCTTGTGATGGTTTAGTAGCATTTAACTTGGGTATCGATATTTTTTTATCTCATGGTAGCTCCAAGGTGTCTATCTCCTTATCTTCTCCTTTCTTTATTTCTTGTACCCTCTTGAGGACCTCCTCATAGTCTAATTCCATTTTATTAAGTTCTTGTTTTGGGTATTCTTCATTGTAATAGAGCCATTGGATGGCCAAAATAGTCCCAATGATGCTTTATTTCCTTTACCCTCTCGAGGACCTCCTCATAGTTTAATTTCCATTTTCTTAAGTTCTTCTTTTGGGTATTCTTCGTTGTAATAGAGGCATTGGATGGCCAAAATAGTCCCAATGATGGTTTATGACAACTTTGTTTGGGTTGTGCATCTTCAAACTCTTAATTCCATATTTGTATGAGTCTATCTTCTTAGCCTCCATCAATATACAAAGTTTAGTAGGTCGTATACTCCTATAACAATTGGATATCCTAGGAAACATTTCTTATGTGTCGTGGCCAATGCTTCCTTAAGATTGAAACGAATAATTTTATAGGAAATATTCTTGATTAGCAATTTGTTTGGGATCTACTTGGTAAAGTGTGTGGTGCCTTTGTAGCACCATAAATTTTGATGTAAGTCATCCTTTTTCCAAGTACTAGTATAATTATATAATCTTTAGTGTTTCTATAGATTCATTGTCTAAGGACACCTCCTTCCAAACATAAATTCATACAATGGGGCCAATAAGTGATTTTATATTTGAGAGGTATTGGCAGTAAACATGTAATGAATTTGTTGTGCATATCCAACCCATCCTTAGGAATGAATTTGTTGTGCATACTATATTTAGTAGATAAGAGGGAATATGGAAATCAAACTTGGTTCCCTCTAGTGTCAATTTCACCTTAATTAGAGCCTCATTCAATGCGTGAGATAAGATGGTTGCTTGTTCAAATTGTCCCCTCCTCAAAGATTTGGTATTGTAATGTGACCTGTTAGTCTTTGAAACTTAGCAACATACTTTCCCATAGAGCATGATGAGTAGGACTCTTGTACCTTGAATTGGAGGTCTAGGGTTGTTGGTAGGGTACAATTTAATCTCTCTATTTCGATTTTTTTTCCTTTCCCTTGCCATCCCTTCATAATATAGTGATACTTGTGTGGGTCAAAGCACTACTTAACTTAGTGATTGATCATGTATTCTTCAACACTTGGGAATTTGTAGTACACTTGAAAATTTATTACTTCATATGATGCTATAAATCTATTGGTGTTGGACATTATAGATTTGTCTCCACATTTATATGCTCAATGAGTTATTGAATCACATAGAACAAGAGAACACTTCTGATTTTGCTACCACATTATGGAGTTGAGATATTCAAACATTGTGATCTATGATGGCATCAAAAATATTCAACTCATTAGCATTTGGAAATGTCATCCTCCCTATTTCATCTTTGTACCATCTAAATAGTTCTGCATATTCCTTACAATGGGTCAATCTAATTTTGTAGATAGTGTTAGCATACACGACTATGATTCCTCCTTTCATCTTTGGTTCAATTGTCAAGCTATTTTCCTTCATTCTCATCTTCTTTGGGGTCATGAGAACAATCTTGTGTCCATATATTTTGAAACAACAAATAATTTATTAGTATGGTAGCCAACAAGTTAAAAATAACATAATTCGACCTTATGAGGTTGGGGAAGATATGAGCTTGAATTGCTAAGTTGGTGGTAAAATTGGTCATCTAAGGAATATTGAGAAATGGTGCCCTGGTATGATTTATGCACTGTTTGTTTGAACCAAGGTGCCATGAATTTGAAAGAGAGATCAATCTTTGTGTAATGGCCATCCCTTAGCTTGACTAATTAAATAATCGAGTTGAAATTATCCATGTTTGATAAAGGATAAATACTTGGTGGAGATTGGTGAAGCTCTAGCCCTAGTTCAAAACATATTTGACTCAAGTCAAAGGGTAGGTAGACGTATTCGTCTTTCAAAATCTAGTACTAGAAAGTAGCAATGCTATTTGCCGCTTCAAATTCATTTTCTAATAATAAATCTAAGAAATTGCTTAGTGGCTTAGTGCCCCATATAGATGTTAGTATTTTTAATTGGGACTCACAGTGCCCTACTATTTTAACCCCACAGGAACCAGTGGAAGGCTTAAATAATACAGGGGTATCAACTTGGGTTTTGCAAAGATTTGGATGCTTACCGGATGATCCGGTAGTGATTTTGATAGAAAAAGTAGATATGATCTTTTGTATGAATTAATGGATGTATATGGTAGCTCTGCATTTGTCATTTTGCATTATTGAATGGTTGTAGGTGTTAGATTCAAATCAGACTTGATAATTAATGCAAAACTGTTAGTAAAGGTATCATGTAAATTGCATAGTTTTACGGCGGAAAGATCTAGTTTGTAATTGTTTGCAAAGAATTCCATAAATATAATTAGTTAGGATTATTAGGTTGATCATGGTAATATTTAATGTTTTAATAATGCTAAGGTACAAGTTTATTAAATTTTGTAAATATGGTTGCATTGTCATGCTTGCATGGTGTTGCATCTGCATGAGCTCTTGGAGAATTTTATAATTGTTTTTAAAGTATCACAATTATTTTAAAGGTTGTAATTTTGATTTAATTGGCTTGATGGCATCTCATCATAGCCTTTGGTTAACTTTAATTTGTTGTGCTATACCTGTATTCAACCTTCTTTTGGGTTTACATGTGTCTGTGACCTTGGTTTCGTGATCGGGGACATTACAAGTGGTATCAGAGCTTAGGTTCCAACACTACGGTCGTTGGGCCTTCTACAGAGTTATAAATCTTTTGTATATGTGCATTTGGAGTTTATAAATGAGTTTTGTGAAAGAAATTTAACATCTCTTATGTTAATGGAAGAATCAAAACCCCCACTTCAAATATCAGTTCGATTATATCCTACCTTTTAATTTCAGAAGCTAAGAGATTAAAGATCATTTTATTGTATGATTGGATTGGTTTTTGGAAGGATTGGTTTTCATTATTTCATACCTTTTGTGTCATTTGGGTGCATAGTTGAGTTATGAAATGTCTCAAAAAGTTTGTGAGCATACCTCCTTTAAAGTTGCACTCTTACTTGGAAACTGGCATTTTGAAATTGAAACTTTTTGAAAATAAATTTGGAAACTAGGAAAAGTTGTCTTTAATTGTTTACGGAATGTGTACACTATATAAGTGTGTACGTATGTAATGTAGTAAGTATATAATATATATATTTGATCATATATATTGATATGATATGGTATTGAATAATTGTATAGTATTATGGAGTATATATATTGGTATATATGTAGTATATGTGTATTATAATGTACTTAAATTGAAGATGTAAGTATATGTACTCTCTTTTTTTTCAGGGGAAGAAAAATAACGTACTATTAATAAAAAGTAAATAGTATAGTCTGAATACATTGACCAAGACTACAACCAACCTTTCCGATAAATGTCCAAAACAAAGCATTCATAAACCATGCCTCCAATGTTAGGCCAATACATACCGTGCTCAAAACAGACCATTCTCAAAGTCCCTAGAGTAACCAACAAGAAGAACATACCATCAAAGAAAGGCACGATAGAAACCAAACAACAATGACCAAAAACATAAGCCACAAAGAACACATAATGTGCCAAGGAAATATACCAAAATACCAAAAAAAACTTAGGATGAGCCTGCCTGCAACAGCAGAGTCACGGGTCAAGTAACCAAAATCCCTCAAAAACCCAACAAGATGTTGGCCACCAAGAAGAGCTAACAACCTGCAAAAATGAATATACAGCTGCATAATATATATAAAACATAAGTAGGAGAAAAGGAACCAACTAGAGCAGAAGATGATCCACCGATCCAAAAGAAACCATCTGACCAAAACACCAGTCCTCCCAAAAAATGATGCCCTCAGGTGATGATAGAGCCTTTTTAGAAAGATCATCCTCCAACTGATTTGATTCACGGTACACATGATGGAATGTGATACTATCAAAACGATTAATCAGAGAGCAAGTCTCGTGAAGCCAATGTGTGAGCAATAACAAATTTAAAGAAGTCGAACCATTTTCCCACATAATGATGACCTTCGAATCCCCCTTGACCTGGAGACAGGAAACCTCTTTGAAGCAAGCAAAATGGAGGAGCATCCAAAGAGTTAGAATTTCACTGCGGGAATTTGATCCCACTCCCGTATTCATCCATAACTTATAGCATCTGGTGATACTAATAAAAAGGATAGCTCCAACCCCACTTGAGGCTCCACCAAGCTGTGATGCCCCATCAAAAAAACTGCAGGGGTAAAATAATTCAGCACTGAATGCTTGTGGAGCATGACCACGACGAGAGCCAAACTTCTGAGGCCCCGGGGAATTAAAATCCTTAAAAGTTGACAGTGCTCTACAGCCAAATAACAACGCACTGGGATTCAAGCCTTCAAAGATGCTTAAGTTGCACGCTTGCCAAACCTCCCAAAAGACGAAACATGGAAGGGCTTCCCAGTCTTTATAATGACACACCCAATGACTCAACCCATCCTCCAGATGAAGAGAACGCTAGTAGAGATGTTGACCTCTAATGTTGTTGATCACCAACCATAAACTCTTAGCAAAAGGACATATTAAAAATAGATGATCAATAGTTTCCTCTTGTGTACAACATAACTGAGATCTGCTCGGGCCGCAAAAGCCCCTACGACAAAGATTGTCCCAAGTTAAAATGTTGTTGTTAAGAACAAGCCAGTTGAAGCATTTTAACTTAAGGGGCATCAAGAGGTTCCAAATCTTCGTGTACCACCACTTTGACTGCGAGTTGTCCAAAGAGACAAGAGAATCATATACAAGTTTTGTTGAGGCCACCCCAAAGTTGACATTCCAGGACCAAACAAGCTTATCAGAAGTCTCAAGCAAAGTGATGTTTAGTATGCGTAGCCCCTTAACATAGTTAGTCCATTCCTGCCCCAGGCTGCCAATAAGCCCCAATTGTTGTGAAGTGATCCAGGAAGGACAGCCCACACCAGCAGATAGTGAAAACATCGAGTGGCACAGAGAAAAGTATCCTTTAGATATCAATATCCTGGTTAAATCCGGTGAAAGTTTATAATCCATAGGTCCACCCAAAATAGGATCCTCGCCAAGATGTATCTCACGACCGTGCCCCGACAACCAAGTCATCCAATTTGATATTGTAGAGAAGGATCCCAACAAGCCACTCTAGATGTTTGATACCCCTCTTGCACAGGGAAAGCCTTTTCTAAGCCATTCGGCCACAGATAGGGATTTTAGATATTTCCCTTTTATGAGAATACTCCATGCTGAATTGGAAAAAAGAGCTCTCCACGGAATTTTAGTTTGAAGGGCCGTAGCAAATTTATAAATTTTTTTTAAAGCCCAACCACTCTTGTGCCAAGGACGAGCCAGCATATGCCAATTTACCAAATGAAACTTATGATTTGCCACACCACCAGACCAAATAAAACTGAAGATGCGTCAACGAATACCTTTCAGAATCATCTTAGGAATCTTGCAGAGAGAAAGCCAATAAACCGCCATATTCTGCAATACAGATTTTGCTAATGTAAGCTTGCCCCCTAGGGTGACCCAGTTCCAGCACCAATGATTAATTCTTTTATCAAAATGCTTTAAAAACCACATCCAATCACAAATATAATAATTAGTTGGCTTGATAAAGAAGCCAAGGTATTTGGTACCTTTAGCCAGTTCCTTGAAATTGTATGGGATAAACTAACTGATCTACTATTCGATGGAAATATCCACATTGTTTTCAAGGAACCAATATTTTTCAGAACTCACTAGCATCCCTGAGGCATGACAGAAAAAGTCCGAGATTTTTTTATAGTTTTGCCATTCCGAGAGAGAACCTGGACCAAAAAGCATAACATCATCAACAAAGAGGGTATGAGTCACAGATACATGATCAATAACCTTTATTCCAAGTATGTTTCCCTCCCTTTTTGCTCTATGGATAAGCCTTCTCAGTCCCTCAATGACCAACAAAAAAAGTAATGGAGAAAGGGGGAAACCCTGCCTAAGCCCCCTGGAGCTTTTAAAGAAATACAATTGCATCCCATTAATGAGAACTGCAAAATTCACGGATGTTACACAAGCCATAATCCATTTATCAACCACCCAGGGAAATCCAATATGTACAAGGACAAGACGAAGGAAGGTCCAATCCACCCGATCATAAGCCTTGACAAGATCCAGTTTAAGGAAAAGTGTATTTTTCTGCTTTGTCTTCGCACTATGGAAGACCTCTTGAGCAACTCCAACTGCATCCAAAATCTATCTGACATCAAGAAAAGTAACTATATGTACTCAGAGTAGTGAGTTGTGTATGTGTGGTATATAAGATTAGTGTAATTATATAAATATTATTACGATATATATATATATATATATATAGTAGTATTAGTTGTGATATGTGTAATTATGTATATGTATATACGTAATGACGTAAAATGTGTAAAGATATGTATATACAATGACATCTATATAATAGTGTGTATATATATGATTAATATATTTAGTATGTGATTTGTATATAATTTAGATAAATATATTATATGTAGTATAATAGAATAATTACAAGTATAATTGCAAAGTATCAGTATGATACATTTGTAAAGATGATGTAGTATTACTATTACTAATATGAATGTTATTAATGGACACTTTATTCTTTATAGCCTTTATTGATTCTCTTGAGAATAGTTTTATGTATGGACATGATTTGCCACTTGAAAGATAGTTGTTACCTCAATGAGTAACTCTTTGTCTATTTGAAGAAATGAGACACTTGTCTAAATGGTGTTTTCCATTTTCCTTTTTGTTTTATTTTATGCATGTAGTATGTTTATTATTGCATTATTGGTCATTTATGCATGCATGTGCATGAGAATCCAAGTGGCATTATCATTATCCTAACTTATCTAATTGATTGTTAGTAGAATTACCACTTGGGAGGCAATAATGGCTATGTGCTATTCTTGTAATTCTCTTATTATTGAGTAATTGTTATTGTGATTTTATTTGTGTGAGTGCTTCATTGGTGAAAAGAAGAGGCTATGAGATATGTGTAAATTAGCAATATATATAAATGATATGTGTATATATATAATAAGAAAGAATAATAATGGAAATGAAAAGTAATAATTATAATATGTATGTGTGTGTGAAAATAAAGTAAATAGAGGTAATATATAGATAAATATGATTGTATAGTAGTAGTATTTTGTGGTATATTGGTAGTAGAGTATATATGGATATTATATACATTGTCATGTGCTAATAATTATATAATGCTATGATAAATAGTAACTATTCGATATGATTTTTATGGTTGATGTGTGTTGTTTGATATTATTGGTTACTATTGGATGTTATTGACTGGCATTGGTTGATTAATGGTTGATACATGTATGGCTGTGTAAGTGTCAAGTGTTTACATAAGTGCAACACTAGTAGTGTTTTGTGTGATGCTATTGGTCGTATATATGTATTATTATTTATTATGATACTGGTATGGTGTGATTTAATGAGGAATTATTTCGATGTATGTGGTATCATATGTGATGAAGATTAGACTTGGTTGTATATGGTTGCTCTTAGTTGTTATAATTGATGTTTGTATGGTCAATTGATGCATGTATGGTTGTCCTGGTGATTGATGGGTGATTCAGGTATGATTAATGTAAGTATGGTTATATTTGGTTGTTGTTGATGATAGATGTATGGTTGATGCATTCTGATTGATTGATGTATTATGATTGATGTATTCCGATTGATTGATTCTAATTGATGCATTTCGATTGATGTATTCCGATTGATTGATGTATTACGATTGATTGGTGTATTCCAATTGATGAATTTTGATTGATGTATTCTGATTTATTGATGTATTTTGGTTGATGTGTTCTGGTTGATGTGTTTTGGTTGATGTATACCGGTTAAGGTATTATGGTTGATGTATTTTGATTGACGTACTATGATTGATGTTTGTATGGTCAGTTGATTCATGTATGGTTGTCATTGGTTGATATTGGTGTATGATTGATATATGATCGACATATGATTGATATATGGTTGATGTATTATGGACCGCCGTCTGTATGACTTATGTATGATTGATATTGGTTGATATTAATTATTGTTAGTTGATGTATAGGCTTTTTGAATGTTCTCTAAAGAAGACTTATGCTTTGTGTGGAGATGAAAGGTAGTATGTTTAACTACTATTTTTTATGCCCCTTTTTGGTTTCTTAGTTAGATTGGAATTGTTGCATATAAGTTTGCTTACATATTACAATAAGTGCATAAATTGTTCATGTGATCTTTGCGATCTTTGCTAGAAAAATATCTTTGTGATCTTTGTTGAAAGGTATTTTGGTGGTATCTTGGTGACATTTCATGTGAAAGGTATCCTAGTAATATCATGATGGTATTTCGTATATCTTGTTGAAAAGTATGTACTAACCGTGTGACTGATTAAAGCATGATTCAGGTACCTTGTTGAAGATGTACTGCACGTATCCTTATATATCCAATACTAATACAAGTATCTTTGTTAGAAAAGTATCCTTGTGATATTTCCTGAAAGTATCTAGCTAAGGTATCCTTGTGGTATATCAAATACCTTTGTTGAAAGGCATCTTTGTAAAGTATCATAGTGATAGTTCATGCATCCTTGTAGAAAAAGTATTTGGGTGATAAATCATGTAAGAGCATCTTGGTGATGCAATTCATGTGGTTGACTGATTGGAATGCATTTCATGTATCTTCCTGATGGAGCATGTGCATGACACATTTAATGTATCTGTTGGTAAAGTAAAGTATATACTTCGTACACTTCATGGAATTGGTTGGTATACTTAATGCATTTCATGTGGTTGACTGATTGGAGAGCATGTGTAATGCATTTCATGTGTCTTGTCGATGAATGCATTTCATGTCTCTCCTTGAAAGAATATATATATAACTGATGCATTTCCTTTGATTAAAATGAGTTTTAGGAAGATGCATTTCAATTATTTTTGTTGAAGAAGTATCTTAATGCATTTCATGTACCTTTTTATGTATTTCATAGGTGAAGAAGAGTGAAATGGAATTTATTTCATGTTCCTTTGAAGTATTCATGTGATTAATTAGAATTTATCTCTTGAAGATGTATTTTATGAACCTTGTTGAACAATATATATGTTCACTTCTAACCATGTGTTTGTTAGGGATGTGAAAAGCATCCTTGTCGAAGAAGCGTCTCTATTTAAAGTATCTTTGTTGAATAATATGGTTTAGTTGAATGGGATTGAGTTCCTGGATTCCCTCAGAGAGCAGTCTAGTATCTGTTTCCATAGGGTAGTCTGGTGGATGTTGTCCTTGCTTCCTTGAGTTCACTCTACTAGTCCAGGTTCTCACACCGGAAGCCAAGAAATGGGATGGTGATATCTTGAGGGAGGAGTTAGGTGAAGGGAGTCACATCCCATAGGCAATAGAGATGGATAGGAAAGTAGTAGTGGGAAGCATTATGGTTCTCACAAGAGGTAGTTCCAAGGGTTGCTCGACTAAGTGTGCTTTGCTTGTGGGAGGAACGTTTTCCCATTGAAGCAAGTTGCCCAAATTTGAGATAAATATTCTCTCATGTGGTATTATTGTTATTTTATTCTGCATATGTGTCGTGGTGACTGATTTATGCTATCTTTATGTTCATGGTTTAGTTGTTGAAGGATATCCTTATATCATGTATCATATATTTTATACATGATGTTAATCATATGGTTGATTGAAATATGATTTTCAAGTGGATGTACCTTTGAGGTTTGAAGCAATGGGGATTGAAGATTGACCCTTGCTTCTACACTAGAAACCACTCTGCTAGTCCAGGTTCTCTCACAAGGAGCCAAGAAATGGGTTGGTGATAGGAGTCACATCCCATAGGCAGTGGAGATAGACAGGGAAGCATGGGGTAGTGGGAAGTATTGTGGTTTCTTGGAAGAGGAATTCCGAGAAGGATTACTTGGAAACTGAAGGTTGCGATCCTTCTAAAAGTTTTGTAAAATCTTGTATGTATTATGCATCGAGGATGATGCATTGTATAAAGCGGGAATGAATGCAATATCCCATGTGTTAATCCCTGGACATATGTAATTTCTAATTGTTTATTATTGTGGCACTAGGTGTCGGGACAAAGGTCTTTAAGGACCTAGAGACATTATTATTATTTTGTAAATAATTAATTAATGAAAAACAACTGGCACATCGGAGACCAAAAAAGAGTATGGGAGGCGTAGATCCACAATGCGAGGGGGATGGGGACATTCCTAGCACTTTAGAACTTGTTTGGTTGAGCTTGGTCTGTATTTATTTCTTCGTGACTTTATTATTGACGGTCACCCAAACATTGTACAATGGACCCAACTTTTGATTATTTTAGCCTATGTTGGTACTATTGAGCCTAATTCATGGTTTAGTGGGCCTTCCTTGGTGAATGCACCCTCCTTGGTGCTTGGATGGATCCCACTTGTCACTTGATCCCCTCTGGTGGTTTTGTAACTCCCTTTTGGTGGCTACACTTGGTTTTGTAACCCCCATTTGCACAAGTGCGCCCTCACTGATTATTTTTAGCCACGACACCTCAAAATTTTAGTAACTCCTTGTGTAACCCCTCCTTTGTTATTTTGGGAAGATGCCTTGGCTTGTGTGACACCTCACCTCACTAATTTTGATTCCTCTTCATGGATGATGTGTCCACACATGAATTTGATTTGGGTAGAGTGGCTTGGGGTTACTCTCCTTGAAATTCGAATTTCTTGGGTTGGATTAGAGTTAACCTATTGTGGTTGAGTTACCCCCCCTAGTTTGATTCAAGTTGGCTTACCTTGGTTTGATTTTACCCTCCTGGGTTGGAATTACCTTCTTTTGGTCTATAAATCCATGGTTGATCTCCTTTTTATGGTTCTTGGATGGTTTTGGTTCCTTGGATGTTGATGGTTGATTATTCTTTGTTGTTCTTTCCATTGATGGTGAGAGCTTGGTAAGCTTATGAGCTTGGGAAGCCATGTATGTGTAAGTTGTAAACCTTAACAGTGAAGTACAAACTTATATTGATTCTTAAGCATTAATAGAAAATACACAATGGCACACACATTACACAGAGATTTTCACCTGGAAACCCTTAACCGTGAAAAACCGGCAAAACTTAGAGCCGCACTGCTCCTTTTCATTATATGTTTACAATATATGGTATTCCGCAGCATCTAAAACACTAATTCATTTACCCGAAATTAGGTTACAACCCTAATCCCTTTTACCGGGATTAGATAGAGTACAATGGGTCGAAATCGCGAAAAAGCAAAAAGCAACCCAAAAAAAATTTTACGGTCCGAAACGAAGGGGGTGGGCCCTGTCGGGCTACCCCCCCCTCTGGACGCGCTCGGTGTAGGCGAATCACTACTGGGCAAGGGATCGTGTTGTACACGCAGTGACCCTGTGAAGAGATATAACATACCCAACAGTATGCTCTGCTATGTGATTTAACTTTGTGCTTGAAGCACTATGATCTTGTATGGTGTTTGTGGTAAGCATGGACAACTTGGTTATAGTTCCTCCATGTCCACTTATTGTCTCCATCCTGGACCTGCACATAACTCCTTGTGGTCAATGGCAATGTCCCGAGGGACCTAGGGGGTGGAGGGATTACCATTGCACCTGGTAGTGAGGTCGAGGAGAAAGTAGGTGGTGAGGAATTTATTTGTGTCTTCTCATAGATACTTGATCTATTCTTGAGTGCACCTTTGCTTGTGGATCAGTGGCCTCGGCTCGAGGGTGGTCTGTCCAAGAGGATTTGGCTTGATAGTGCCTATGGCTGGTTGGAACATGGTCCGGATGATGCCAGTTGCACATTACTAAGATAAGTGGTTTATTTTATGTAAATTCATATTTTTATATTATGTTTCCATTGCTGCTATAATTCCCTTTATGGATTATCTATTCACAATTAAATGTATATGGTTTTGTATCAATGATTGGATGCAGATTTGATGGTTTAAACTGTTGGAAAATTGTACATTTTCCTTGACTATGAGATCTGATATTGATGGCAGATTGAAATGTGTTATTTATGTGTTTATTTGTTGTAACTTAATTTCCCAATTCTCCCTCTATGGATGATCATATCTGTATATGAATTCGTAGTTGAAATTGCTTGGTTTATGGAACTCTAATTGAGAAATCTTACTTGGAAAATTGGTGTTTTTCTCTTCTATTGGAGATATGATCTGAATGTAAACTTTAAATATGTTTAATAATGGCTTATTTGTTGTAGCATTATCTACAAGTGCGCAATCCATGGCTGATCGAATCTATTCCATTATTCCACAGTTGAAATTACTGAGTTTTGATCACTAGTTGATGGGTTATTGAACTGATAATTTCTCTTTAGATCTGATTATCAGATGTTGTATGGCTATATATGAACTCGCAAGTGCACCATTGGTGGCTGTAGAGTGCCCCATATCGATGGTATGCTTTTTATTTGGGACTCATAGTTGGTTTTGCAAAGATTTGGATGCTTATCAGATGATCCGGTAGTGATTTTGATAACAAAAGTAGATATGATCTTTTGTATGAATTAATGGCTATATATGGTGGATTTGTATTTGTAATTTTGCATTATTTTATGGATGTAGGTGTTAGTTTCAAATATTACCTAATAAATAATGTAAAATTGCTGATAAATGTATCATAAATTGGATTAACGGAATGTGTCCTAAATTGCATAGTTTTACGGCGGGAAGATCTAGTTTGTAATTGTTTGCAAAGAATTCAATAAATCTGATTAGTTAGCATTATTAGGTTTATCATGGTAATATTTAATGTTTTAATAATAGTAAGGTACAATTTTATTAAAGTTTGTAAATATGTTTGCATGGTGTTGCATCTACATGAGCTCTTGGAGAATTTTATTCGCAATTATTTTAAAGGTTGCAAGTTTAATTTAATTGGCTTGATGGCATGTCATCATAGCTTTTGGTTAACCTTATTCCACTATGCTATACCTTTATCCAACCTTCCTTTAGGGTTACATGTGCCTGTGACCTTGCTTTCGGGTTCGGGGACATTACACCAGAAAGCGAACCAACCCTTTACAGCACCATGAACCAAAATTATTTGAAAATAAATGTGGAATGTACTAGAGTTAATTAAACCAAGAGAAACTTGTTTAAAATTCGTTTGATCCATCATAGTGTTGAACCCCTTGCTCACCATTTCCAGACCCATTAACTATGAATTGATGTGCCTATCCGGCACAATGATGTCAATTGTCAACCTCCCCATCATTGCGAGCTTCTACTATGATTTACCCTGCAATCCACCATCGAACTGGTATGAACCCACGCGTAATACCCATTTGCATGTATGGGAGGGGGATCCTACTGCTAAGTGCCGTGATCATTTGATGTTCAAGTGGCAGGGATCACTTCCCTCCAAAAGTCATTGATATTGCCTATTTTGATGGTAATCAGATGTCCTATGTTTAAACCCACAATAGGCTAATTATTTCCTTCTTTACAAATTCTAACAAGTATGAAGTACTCCAATTTTACCTCCACTATTACCCAAATATCTTTCTATGGATTTGGTTGAGTTATTATTTCAAATATGTGGACAATGAATAGAAGTCAAAACATTTTCCAAGTATGAAAATAATTTTATGATTGTTGTTATGCTAGTTGTTCTCCTGCATTAGACTCCCCTTGTAAGAAGAATGTGAACATATTGCTCACAAAGTGAGTAAATAAAACTCAAGTGACCAGCTCCTAAATTGGCTAATCTTTGTTGTTGTTATCCAAGTCGACTCTTCAAATCCTTGGCTTGCCAATGAACCAAACATTGCTTAGTATCTTCCTCTTTGTGATCTCATATTCTCCCCCTTTTTTCTTTATTCTACCCCAAAATGTGCACCATTAATTGTCCTGCATCCCCCTTCCACAATTCATTCTCTTGAAACTTAAACTCTTCTCTATTACAATAATTTGATTAAGGAAATACAACCCCATGTCCCATGTTTGTGAGTTCTACATTGTTAAACTTCATCACATCTCTACAAATAGTTGCAAAACATGCTCAATTCTTCCCATGCCTTTCCGACACTAACACCAGCGATAGATGCATGCAATGTACATCTCCCCCCAAGAACATTTACATTCTCAAAACCTTCACATTTTCCACATAAACTATACTTGGGCATCATCCCTCCCTTTCCATGGGCATGCTTAACTTCTCCACAAGCATTGGTTTCCAAGATGATTTCTTTTCCATGGTCATATTTGGAGATATTCACACTCTCTTATGTTGATGTACCTACATACAAATACAAAGAACATCACGGGAGTTAAAATTTCCCATGCACACCTCCTCCAATGGCACTTTCCTTTTCTACTCCACTTGGCTACAACTTTTCCAGCGCACATCATGTTGCAGTATTTTCCTTTATTTCATACAATATGCTTTGGTTCACATGCTCCTCCTCCATTTCCTTTGACAAGGTAGTGAATCACAACCTCTTTTGCACAAACGCTTCTCATTATTCAAATAATCTTGGAGATATTCTTTCATTTTCCTATTCCCAACTTACCACTCTTATCATATGTATGTGCTCCCTCAAACATTCCCTCCTCAAATTCATTTATTTCTCTTTCCTTCACATCACGTTGTCTTCTTAAAAACTTCATTTATGTGCTTAATGCTAAGCTATAATCCCTTTTGTCAATTGTGGATTTTTTTGGGTCAATCAAAGTAGGTAACCAATATAGCCCTTGTTACTTCACAAACCCTCACCTCCAGGAGATAAAGTCATAAAAGCTAAAGTAAGGCCTTGGAGGAATCAAGAGGGAGACCACTGTCACCTCACCAACCCTCTTCTACACTTTAGTCCCACTCTCCTCTATCTCAAGGGGGGCTTCCCTAGAATAGCTTGCTATAATTTTAGGTAGTGAGTTACAAGGTGAGATGAAGAGTAAATTCCAACAAAACAATTTATTAAGTTTGAGAAATAAAAGTGGAGGAGTGGACATGAGATTAGTGTCTTATCAATTGGGAAATGGAATCAATTAAAAACTTTGTTGGGAGTCCATCTTGACAAGAAATAGTGGTATTAATGTGGAAGAGTACAAGCTACAACAAACCATCCATTTGATGTCCCAAAATGTAGAAATGTATCTAAGGAAATTACTAGAGCAGATAAAGTCCAATACACATGAAGCTTATTAATATTCAAAATGAAATTATTGTGCATTTAACCAAAAGCAAAGAAAGAGTGAATCAATAGATTGCATTCCATGGATAACATAAGGACAAAGGAATAGGATTAGTTCTCATAACAAAAAAATTATCATTTTCCTAGATACATTAGTGCTCTAAGGAATATAATAAAATATTGCATTCCTAACAACTCCTTACTAAAAGTACCAATTAGTTGTTAGGATCTACTTCCTTTCCTAGGAGAAAAAATAAAATAAAGCATCCTCTTTTCTCGGGAAAACAATATAATATTATTCTCATGTAACTAACGAGAGAGAGAGAGAGAGAGAGAGAGAGGGCAGCATGGGAGAGAGAGTGAGAGAGAGAGAGAGAGGGCAACGTGGGAGAGAGAGAGGGAGACGAAGGGAGGGCGAGGGGGGGGGGAGAGAGAGAGAGAGAGATAGAGAGGCAGGGGGGAGATGGATATGTAGAGAGAGAGAGAGAGAGAGAGAGGTGGGTGAGGGAGAGAGGTGGAGAGGGGTGTGTGTGTGTGTGTGTGTGTGTGTGTGTGTGTGTGAGAGAGAGAGAGAGAGAGAGAGAGAGAGAGAGAGAGAGAGGGTGAGGTGGGTGAGGTGGGTGAGGGAGAGAGGTGGAGAGGGGGTGTGTGTGTGTGTGTGTGTGAGAGAGAGAGAGAGGGGGGGGGGGGGAGAGAGAGAAGGGGGGAGAGAGAGAGAGAGAGAGAGAGAGAGAGAGAGGGGTGGGGGGGGAGAGGGAGAGAGAGAGAGGGGGGGAGGTAGGGAGAGAGAGAGGGGGGGGGAGGTAGGGAGAGAGAGAGATAGAGAGAGGGAGGGAGGGGGGAGATGGAGATGTGGAGAGAGAGAGAGAGAGGCAGGGAGGGGGGGGGGAAGGAGAGGGAGAAATATAGAGAGAGAGTTGGGGGGGAGAGAGGTGGAGAGAGAGAGAGTTTTTACCCAAGAACTAACTAACTCTTAACCAACTTCCCAACCAAATTTTACCCAAGAATATTCAACGAGAGAGAGAGATAGAGAGAGAGAGAGAGAGAGGATGGGATTTGGGGTAATGGTTTTAGAGAGAGAGAGGGGGGGATAGAGAGAGAGAGAGAGAGAGAGAGAGAGAGAGAGAGAGAGAGAGAGAGAGAGAGAGAGAGAATATTTAACGAGAGAAAGAGAGAGAGTTTTGACCCATGAACTAACTAACTAACTCTTAACCAACTTTTACCCAAGAATATTCAACGAGAGAGAGAGAGAGATTTTTTACCCAAGAACTAACTAACTCTTAACCAACTTTTACCCAAGAATATTCAAAGAGAGAGAGAGAGAGAGAGTTTGACCCAAGAAGATTCATTGAGAGAAAGAGAGAGGGAGAAATTTTTGACCCAAGAACTAGCTAAATATTGACCAACTTCTTCACTAAGTGCGCCCTTTGAGAGAGAGAGAGAGAGAGAGAGAGAGAGAGAGAGAGAGAGACCCAAGAAGATTCAATGAGAGAAATAGAGAGGGAGAAATTTTTGACCCAAGAACTAGCTAACTCTTGACCAACTTCTTCACTAAGTGCACCCTTTGAGAGAGAGAGAGAGTCCACATGTGTGGGTCTAACCAACTTCTGGAGGCACATGTGGCTCACTCAAGGCACTTTTTATAATGTATAACAACCTCCAAATGTGCAAGATAAACAAGGAGCCAACAATGCATGAACAACCTCTTTAACAAGGCAAATAATGAAATAGTCTTTAAGTAGTTGAGATGCCCTTTAATAATGTGTAATGCTAGTCATCTTGACCAAGCAATTTGAGGAGTCCACCCTTAATGAATGTGTTAATGTTGTTAGATCCTCCTTAAACAACTAACATTTTGAGCTCTAAGAAGAATGCACCTTAAGGAGGTGTGCATTTGATCAAATATTGTGAATTTTAGCTTTTAAAGGAGGTGTGCCCAAGGGAAAAGTGTCAACCTCTTCAAGCTATGAAATATTATAGTAATGCATACCTCCCTCAGCATATGTGCAAAATAAAGAGGGTGCACTTAGGAAAAAATTAGTAGATCTTGCAATAATCATCCTCCAAATGTGAAATGGGCCAAATGAACTAGGGTGTTCTCATACTAAGAATTCCAAGGGGTCAAACCAAAGTCAAATAACCTAGAATTACCCTCACTGTGTGTGTACAAGGACAACACTCCATCGAGGGTTATCAAACTTTCCAAGAGAAGGTGGAATAAGACAACCCCAAACACCTAGGGTTCTCACATTAGAGGCCTTCGACCATATAAAATACATTAATAATTATGTTGGAACTTTGCAAAGTGAGTCAAAGGGTTGAGTTGTTCCACCTCCATGAAGATTTATCGTGACAAACCTTAGAAACCATAGCACAACTCCCTTTTCATTCATCATCACACCCACAAATAAATTATTAACACTTAAATCTTAGGGAGACCCTATGTTGATGGGTTCCCGCTCCATAAAATGCACTAAGTGTTAAATAATTTCATCAAAGATATGCAACATATTACTTCAAAAATATCAACAGTACCAAAGAAGGAGGGCACACCACATCATCAAAAGCTAAACCATGCTATCTCATATACTAGACCACCACTATAACATCTTATTCCACACATGACAACAACAAATTATCCATAGGTTAGCATCATATCTAAGCCAAAATCTAGATGCACTCTCTATCCATCGAAATTCTAGAAATGTGATCCTGTGAGCTTGATCCTTGTGACAAAACATCACAAGTGTTGTGATGAAAATCACAAATGCAAGCCTCATGCAACATGATGGATAACATGTCTCGTTAGGGATCAAGTCCTACCAAGTGATATGCTTGTGCATGTGGATGAGCACTAGTGCACACAACAACAACTAGGCCCAAGTGCAAGTCCCAAGGGACTTCGGTGGAATAGATGCTCCCCACTCCCAATTGCTTAGTTGAAGAGTGATCAAATTGAATGGTGCTAAAGGATCTCCCATAATGCTAAATTTGGGATGTTAGACTCATCATAATGAGATGAAATTTAGTTCAAACAAAAAACTCTAAGCTTATTTCATGGAGTGCACCTCCACCATACAAACTTCCTTTTGAATGGATGAATTAAGGCCATTTACAAATCTAATAAACTTTTCTTCATTATCCTTCACAATACCACCTCTAATTGGCATTCTATAAAAAATGCAGTGTAATCCTTTCCATATTTATTCTTTTGCTTTAATCATTCCCACTATCTATTCATAGTTAATAAATAATCATTAACTGATCACTTATCTTGTAATTTAGCAACCATCTTGCCTAGATATTGATCTTTTCCTTTCCTCTTCTTTATCTATCATGTTGCATATCTTGTCACCATTGTGATGCATGTCCTCTCAATCTCGTGCATGCAAACTTCACTCACTTAGACTAGTCAACCTAATAGTTGTCAAGAAATTGTTACACACCCCTAATTTAGTGTAATAACTCATTTTGATTTGAACTCCCAAAATACATAGGGAAATTTAACTGTAATTTTCCTCCTAAAATCATCTTGGCCTTTGTCATCCTCTCTTCTCATGGTTTCCCTCCAAGAAATCATGGTTCCTTTTCTCCAAAACTCTCAATGTCCACAAATTTTGACTTTCCCTTTTGTTGCACTGACTATAGAGCCTCCACCCGCATCATCATCTCTCTTAGTCATGCTGTAATGCTACCTTTTCAAGGGACCATACTTGAGGTGCCATTGGTAGTGGGATGACAAAAAGTGTGTGGGGAAAACTTGGATAAGGGTGCACTGCGAGTCTATACATTTCGATAGCCTTGGTGACTAACTCAAGATGATTCATAAAATGATTATGATGGTGTACTAGTTTGGTGTGGATTAGGAGGAGCAAGGATGTCCAACCTAGCAGGGGTGGACAATTGACGAGGCATTGCAATGCAAGCTTGACAAATGACAGTGCAATCTAACAATCTAGTGGACATTGCAATAGCCATGGTAATGCAACATAATTGATGAGTGTAATAAAGGTATGTGAAAGCCGATTGTCACCAAGTACATGGTCTTCATAGGGCCAACACAAGTTACCCTAGATGTATGACACCATAGTCCTATATTGGGTGGTTAGTTGTTCAAATGTGATTGAGCCAGGGAAGGTGACATAAGGTTGCTTATTGTTGGGTGTCATCGACATGACATCGCTTATGGTGAAACAAGCACTTTGTCATTCTACACATTATAAGGTGCTTGGTTTCAATCCGATCAGAACATGTTGGTTAGAGGTAGTCCAAGTGATACAAGCGGTGATGGTCATGCCCAACTAGCAAGGTCACACAATGACACATGATGAATAGTATGGGATGGGATGCTCAAGTGGAACGAAAATTCTATCCCCATGACCAAATGATATCAAAGGCATTAAAACATGACAAATGGTATCAAAACCAAGTTTGAATGTTTTGTCTCCTTTTCAATTCACAACTTTGCCCAATAATGCTTTTGTGTTGGAGTTATCACCATCCGCAAGGTTCAAATGGTTATAATACCAATTAATATCACTTTAAATTCCTTGATTCACAACAATTATTAGAAGCAACTTCAAAAATCAACATGTGAAATAATTCAATACATAATAAATTTCTCACCACCCACATAAAATTAGAATACTTATTCAATTCAAACAATCATTTATTTGATTTCTCATACATAAAAATTCAATGCTTATTAAAAACTCAAATAACAATTCACCTTTGTTTTATTGATTCCATCCACCCATAATTAAACCCCTTTACATTTATTACAAGCATGGAAACACTTCATTACACATCCAAACATTAAGAACCAAACCATATTCTCCACTTTGTATAATAACTCAACAAATGTTCCAAACAAAATACAAGAATACTCTTTTTTTCCCGTGAAAAAAACATACTATTGATATTCAACCATGAATCAAATAGTACATGATAATCAGTTTTCCAGTCTCCCTCAAAGGGGAATATTACAGAATATACAACTGCTGCCAAAAACAGACCAAAGGTCCTTGGCAAAGCATAAAGCTTTTATCAGAATTACAATATCAAATTAACAAAATAAACAACTGTCACAAAAAACTTAAGCACCCTCGAGATAGAAATAGCGGCCAGAATCAACACATTGATTCTCTAAGAATTCCTCCCATTCAATGAAATCTTCAGCAGCAACCAACGCCTGTTTAGAGAGAAGATCCGCCTGTGCATTGTGCTCTCTATAAATGTGTTTCAAAGTAACCTGACCCAGATTGTGTAGCTCCTCTTTTATCCTGTCACACCAGTAAGTCAATTGTAGTACATTTAGTTCACATTCCCCCAAAGCCCACTTTATAGTCACCCGTGAGTCGCCGAATATTGTCACATTTGACAATCCAAAACAATTTGCCACCTTAGTAACACACCATAATGCCATAATTTCCGCCTTCATGTTTGAGCCTCTACCGCATTTCATCTTCAGTGTAAAGTAATGATCCTTACTGATGTATATAATTCCCCCCGCTCCACATTCCCCCATAGCAGCCGCACCATCAAATAACAAAATGGGATGAGTGAACTCCAGATTGAACTGCCCAATATGTCTGTGGCCTCTAGCCTTTTCCACCACCTGGAACTGGGAGTAGTAGCTGATAACAGTTCTAGACATTTGTTGCAGCCGAGGTCTGCAATCTTCAAATAATGCCTTATTTCTGATCCCCCAAATCACCCAGCAGATGATGATAGGAAGAGTCTGATGTTCCTTACACTCTGTTCGCCAACGTTTCAGTGAATTGGCTATAATATCTCCACCCCATCTTGTCTTAATGTCCAAGAGCTGATATAACTCCTCCCATAATGCCAGGGTAAAGGAACATTCCAAAAATAGATGCTTTGCAGATTCATTATTACAACGACAAAGGATACACATACTAGGGCCAGCCCACCCCAATAAGTTAAGGTTCTCCCATGACTTCAGCCGGTCCTGTAATACAAACCAAAAGAAGCATTTCAATTTAAGAGGTAAGTGCCAGTGCCACAGTTTATCAAACCACCATTGCTTCGGATAAATACATCTTCCTCTAATCAGATAACAGTAAGCCGATCTTGCAGTGACAGTCCTAGTGGCTTCATTCCCACCCCAGATAATGGAGTCAGCATTCCCATTAAGCCGAATGCCATTAATATTAAGATTATAAATGAACTTCCGCCATTCCTCAGCAGAATCAGAACTTAGCTGGAGCTGCTCATCCGAAACCCACTGGCCAGTATGGATATTATAGATAGACTTCAAGGTGTAGTAGCCTCCAGTCCTCAGCTGCTGTAACAAATTCAATGTTAAACTATAAGACTCATTCATTCCCATAATAGGATCTATTCCAATTGCAACCTCTTCCCCACAACTTACTCTCCAACATAACTCCAAAGCCAACCATTTATAAACCTTCAAGAACCCATTCCAGATAGGTGACCCACCTCTAACTTTCTTTGCAGGAGTCCTGAGCCAGTGTGATACGTCCATTTTAATATACTTCTGATGAATGAGCCTCGACCATAATGTGCTACCAAATAATGCACGCCATAAGCTTTTCAACCTCAATGCAGCACTAAACACCGACAGATCTCTAATACCCCAACCTCCAGCATCAATCGGCAAAGAAATCTTCTCCCATCCCACCATCACAAGGCTCTTCTTATCATAGGAGTAAGTTGTTTTATACTATTTACGTACTTAACATTATTCTATTTGATTAAAGAAAACTTTATTATGTTATTTTATTTGAAGAGTAAGCACTTCATATGATAAATGTCTAAAAACTCCTTAGTTTGTGAGACAATGTTAAAGTTTATGAAAATGTGTATACCTAATTTTTTCTTGATTTTTTAAAAGAAGAAACACATATTCCTATTATTAAATTTACTCAAATTCTACCATTAAATCTACTCAAATTTTACTAAAAAAAAAACCATATTATAATATAATATGAAAAGAATCAAGTCCACACAAAATTTGTGAAAGACATATATTGGGATAACTGGCACTCAAATCGCTTAGACGATCTGAGTCGTTTTAGAATGAGCCAAAACCCCTAAGAGCACACTTCCATGACATAGTTCCGCAGTAAATGGGGTGGAACTACGATTCCACTGATTTTTATAACCAAATCACCAAAAAAACAAGACGATTTGAGTGCCCATTATCCCATGCCATCTACTCACTTGAAAAATAAACGAGTCTTGTAATATTCTATTGAAAAGCACATTGAGAGGCTCTAATCAAACCCACACAACTATGTAACATTTAATGCTTAGCGCGTGAGATTGAAAATGAGACATGGGTACACTAAAAACTCATAATATGTGTAACATTTAATCTGTAGTTTATCCCCGGAGGGTTTAGGGGTTTTTGCCAACAAAGAGACACTTCGGGTTGTGGGTTCGAGAGTTTACGCTACCATGAAATTACTGTACTCATATATTCGAAAAGGATTTTATGAAGTTTATTGTGGAGATTTGGAGTGCAAGACGAGGTTTGTTACTCACAATTCAGTCTTCTTTAGGAAAATGTTACAATATCTTTTTCTGTCTTTTATGTTCTGATATGAAGAGTATAGGGAAGCCATCATAATAGACTGGAAAGAAGAGAGAGGAATGGATTATATGTAATCAAGATCAGACTGGAGAAATAAAATAATGATGAATAAGAAGCACAGGGAAAGAATATGAAAAACAACTGAGATGGGCGGGATTCGTAAAGAGGATTGAGAAAGAAGGACTGGTTGGGCAGTATATTGGGCGAAGAGGAGGGATTACGAGGGCGCACAGTGGTTGGGTAATGAGTCGGAAAGGATCAGAAGTTTGTAAAGGGAATGAGGGGCTATCTGTGCAGATCATTCGTTTACATTAGTTTCCATCTAGAAGGCCTGAAACTCTCCCAAAAAATGGTAATCTGCTAAACTCTTAACCTTTTGTAAAATTATATTAGGAGAATAAGAGGATGGGTTATGGTCATTTGCTGGAGCTTTACAGTTCATTTAGGTCGCATTTGAGAATACCCAGCAAGGTTTCATGGGCTTTACAATGGCAACATGGATGTGATGAGCTATTTTTGGCCCAGAAATTATCAGAAACCCTATGTAACTCTCAAACCCAGGGAGCTGATCATGTGGCATATAAAGACAATGAGGGCATACACAGGGTATCTTATTGTTCAGTTGGGTATTCGAGTATGTTATTTAAACACGGTTACCCCCTCCATACCTCGTGTTTTGGGCATTTGCAGGCCCCTGGAAACCCTAATTGCAGGGGTTTTACCTGTGGCTCTTCTGTGAAATTTTCGAAGGAGGGTCCTTCTGACTGGACTGATGAGGTTGTGTATTTAGATGAGTCAGGGGAGGTAATCACCTCTAGCAAGGGAATAAGGTCTGTTAAGCCCGGGGAAGATTATCATATTCTAGTGGGTGGTGTGAAAAGGACCTTTACAAATGCAGAAATTGTGACCAAGATCCTTGACATTGTGAGGCGATGGAAATGGGGGCCTGACATGGAGCTCCAGCTCGATCACTTGCATTTTTTACCGAACATGTCGCATATCAATCATGTCTTGAAAAGCCTCCACGAAGTCGATGTGGCGTTGGGCTTGTTTAATTGGGCCAAGAGGCAAAATTGGTATACTCCCAATGAGCAGATATATCATCATTTGTTGGATGGATTAATCAGGACCGCAGATTTTGATGGCATTATATCTTTACTTGAAGATATGAAGAACGAAGGGAGTGCTGTATCTTTTAGTGCTTACAATAAGGTGATCCGGTACTACACGAAAGTTGGCAAATTAGAACCGGCTTTTAGCTGCTTTAAGCAAATGCAAGAGGCTGGGTGCCAGGCTGACACACAAACATATAACTCTCTGATCAGCTCATTTCTGAATACAGGCCTTCCGTATAAGGCATTTGAGATCTATGAAGCCTTGGAAAAATCAGGCGGCAGTCCTGATGCAGAAACTTTTGAGATGTTGATTCCACAGCTGGCAAGATCTGGTAGACTCGATACAGCTATGAAACTTTTCGAAGAAATGAAAACTAATGGCTTCCGCCCAAACGCTTTGATATTTACAACTCTCGTCGATTCATTGGGCAAGGCGGGGAGATTGGACATGACTATGAAGGTCTACATGGACATGCAGGCAGCTGGCTTTCGACCGTCTGCAGGTACATTTGTTTCTCTGACAGAGTCATTTGTTAAGGCTGGAAAACTGGATATGGCATTAAAGGTCTGGCATGCGATGAAGGAGGCAGGCTTCAGGCCAAATTATGGCCTGTACACCATGGTCGTTGAATCACATGCAAAAGCTGGGAAATTGGATATTGCAATGTCCTTATTTTCAAACATGGAAAAGGCGGGTTTTTTGCCCATGGCATCCACATTTTGTTCGCTAGTGGAGATGCATGCTGCCCGTGGACAGGTTGATCAGGCTTTGAAACTTTATAACTCCATGACTAATTATGGATTAAGACTTACTCTCGGTACTTATACATCATTATTGACAGCCTTAGCAAATAAAAAGATGTTGGACATGGCAGCAAAGATTTTATTGGACATGAAAGCAGTAGGATTTGCTGCTGATGTGAATGCAAGCGATGTTCTGATGATCTATATTAAGGAAGGTTCTGTTGAGATAGCTTTAAGATGGCTGAGATTCATGAGTTCTGCAGGGATAAGAACAAATAATTTCATTATTCGTCATCTTTTTGAATCGTGCATGAAGAACGGCTTTTACGAATCAGCACAACCCCTTCTTGAAACTTATGTCTCTTCTGCTGCCAAAGTGGATTTTATACTGTACACGTCAATTCTAGCTCATCTTGTAAGATGTCAAGATGAGCAGAATGAAAAAATTCTAATGTCTATCATGAGTGCTACAAAACACAAGGCTCATTCATTTTTATGTGGACTTTTTAGTGGTCCAGAGCAGAGAAAGGAGCCAGTCCTTTCCTTTGTAAGGGCGTTCTTTCAAAGTATTGACTATGAAGCAGAGGAAAGTGCAGCCAGGTATTTTGTCAATGTGCTGTTGAACTATCTTGTGCTCTTGGGTCAAATAAATAGAGCTCGTTGTGTGTGGAAGGTCGCTTATGAAAATAAACTATTCCCTAAGGCAATAGTCTTTGATCAACACATTGCTTGGTCCCTAGATGTCAGGCATCTGTCTGTTGGGGCTGCGCTTATTGCTGTGGTACATACGCTCCATAGGTTTAGAAAGCGCATGCTTTACTATGGTGTTATCCCAAGAAGAATAAAAATTGTTACAGGACCAACCCTGAAAATTGTGGTAGCACAGATTCTCGGTACAGCAAATTCTCCCTTTGAGGTTAGCAGGGTAGTTTTAAGAAGTCCAGGAGAAGCCGTCCTTGAGTGGTTTAAAAAGCCAATCGTTCAGCAATTCCTTTTAAATGAGATTCCTTCAAGAAGTGATATTCTTATGCACAGACTCAATACACTCTTTCCATGTTCTTCACCCGAGATTCGATCTGCTTCATCCATGAGAACAACTAGCCTTCGGAATTAGCAGCAAGACCAATTTAGCTGTTGTATTTATATAAAAGTCATTCTTGAAGTTGATGGATGCTGGCAGAAAATTTAAAATTTTCTCTGGGAATTGATTTTTCAGAAATTTACATGTTTTTCCTGTTGCCTTGCCACGTGAGTTGAGATTTGTTTTTTCTTTCTAATAAAGTTAGATACAACCAGGCTTCTCGTGGTTTCAGAGTTGAACAGAGATTTTGTAGTTCCAAGTTCTAGATTGTAGGATGCTTTCTAATCCGGTTAAATTTAAATGATAAATATTTGATATAATTTCAAATTGATATAGTGCTTTCTATGTTTGCTTCATTTTGTTGCTGAATATATTAGTACTAGTCTCTTTATCTGAAGATATGATTGTTTCTTAAAATTATTTGTAAAATATGACATGTTCAAAATTAGACAATCCTTTGAAGCATGTTGAAACTGGAATCTGCTCTAGTGAGCTTTGTATTGTATCATGTCATTGCCAGAAGCCTCAAGGGTGTATATTAGACAAAGCTATTGGGATAGGTTTGATGCATTGTTTGGGCTATGCAGCAACGGAATATACTGGTAACTCTAGGAGAAGTTGAAACGTCACCACCTCAACTTTTGGTGATGTCTCAAGATCTTTGACCTGGATAAGATGCAGTCAGAAGGATCAAGCACGATAGGCTCTACTTGCATCTCAATATTGCAAATTTTTACCAACCAATTTCCTGATGCAAAGGTATCCTTGCGAATTTGGAATGTAGGTTACATTGAAAAGCAAAGACAGTGTGATAGAAGCTTAGTTTTGATGTATTATCTTAATCTTTTTGCAGATTACATCATTTCTAGTCTTTCAACAGGCACCTCCAAAACTAATGATCTCTATAGGACTAGAGACCGGTTATATTTATTGTACAAGAGGAGATACTTCTCATTAATGTATTTAACACACAAAGCTACAAGTTGTATTTTACATACAAAGCTACAAGTTGATGCATCTTCAAATGGCAGTTGATCTCCTGTAACAAGACTAGGATTCTGAGTTGATGGGCCAGCTCTTTGCTTTTTGTCGTAACAACAACTTAAGTGAGCCTTTATATATGTATCACCTTCCATCCAGGAGGCAAGTCTTGGATCATATTTGATGCAGGGGCATCGACGCCCAGAACAAATAGTCGAAGGTAGACTATGGAAAGGCCCGGAGGACAGTCGACGACCTCCAAGAACACGAGCAATAGTTGACAGAAGATAGATGTGTCGCTGAGATTTCGACTGATTGTGGTTGATGACGGACGACAAGACGATGTGATGAAATGGCCGAATGCGACGCCTACCAGAGGAAGAAAGTAGTCGAGAGTCGACGACGATCGACGTAGGCATTTAGCAACTCGAGGAAATTAGTCTCAAAGGTAGTTGGGAGGTTGTAGGAGCAGTTATGGTGGTAGTTGCAGAATGCCAGGTGGAGCCACCTGATGAAGGAGGCCATGTGAAGTATTTAATGCAGTTTGACCATACCTGGAAGCAATCTAAGCTCTGGAGGACGAGAACTAGGGCAGAGGGAGCGAGTATAAATATCTATTCTGGTTCCAAGGTGAGGAGATGCGTAGACACACAGATACAAAAGGAAGCTAAAGAGTCCTGGAGCTATGCTGCAGAGAGTGTTAGAGTTGCCCGAGGAGGAATAATTCCCTCATGCATATATGTTTAACACAAATATTGTAAATAGTCGACGTTCCTTTCGATTGATCCGAGCATAAACTCGTGTTGTAATCACTTCTGTAACGAGATTTAACTATTTAATTGAAAGCCATAATTCTTAGCAATTGTGTCATTGTGTCATTGTGTTTGTGTGTATTGCTTCCGTTGTGTAGCACTGAGCGCGGGTTATGGTCTGCATCAGTTGGTATCAGAGCAAGAAGTAATCCTGTGTAGGAAGCCTGATTACGATTGGGTGGTGCGAGTTAGTCGGTTTAACTTGTGGCCATGGCTCAAAGGGGTGTAAACATCTGTGGTAGAGGACGAAGGACGCGCGGAGGCGTAGGGGTCACGATTGATCGAGAGATGTTTGAGGAATGTGTCTAGACCATGAGAAGTCTGAAGAGCGAGTTGGTTGTAGTGAAAGAAGCCCATTAAAGGAGATTGGGTATTAATACCCTCGACCATAGCGATGAGGAGGTCGAAGAAGAAGAACAGGCTCCGGAGGACGAGCATGAAGAAGACTTAGGAGACAAGTTGTTAAAGGTGTTGTCTGAGATGAAGGATAGATCAAAGATGGAGGTCTCTACCTACTCAGGGAGTCTAAGCCCCGAAGAGTTGATCGACTGGATAAGAGAAATGGAGAAATACTTCGACATGGAGCAAATAGAGGATCCCAAAAGGGTGAAGGTTGCCTGTCTGAAGTTGGAGGGTCATGCCTCATTATGGTGGGACAATGTACAGGCCGACAGAGTGAGGAAGGGAAAAGACAAGGTGAAAACTTGGGACAGAATGGTCACCAAGTTAAAGGACAAGTTCCTTCCCACCGACTACATGATTTATTTGTTGAGGAAACTACAAAACTTGAGACAGAAGGAGATGACTGTGAAAGAGTTCACAGAGGAATTCTATCGACTGTCTATTCGGTCGGGACAGACCGATGAAGGAGAGAAGGCAGTTGCCAAGTATGTGAATGACCTGAAGTATGCCATCCAAGATGAGTGAAGTCTTTCAAGGTTTAGGATAGTTGGAGAAGCCTATCAGCTAGCTCTGAAGGCCAAGGAGAAATTGTTGCAAAAGACCTTGACAAACAGGGGAAAATCGACTGCTCGAAGTCAAAAGTTTGCTGCCACCAGAGGATAGACCAGTGGGGCGAGGAAGGAAGAAAGCTGTGATGAACGACGAGGAGAAAGCACGACCAGGGGTGATGCACCTGAGCACCGACAGGGAGGAGAGAACCCTAGAGGTTGAGGTACCTATGTTCGAAGAGGAGCTTATGGAGGAAAACATGCAGACCAACCCAAAATAGTCTGCTACAAGTGTCGAGAGCTGGGACATAAGGCGTATGAGTGCCCGGAGAATTTGCATACCACCAGTCGACCAGACACGAGAGGTCGAGGTAAGTACAATGAGATTGGTCCAACTGGAAGGGGAAGCTCAGACGAAGGTGCGTTAGAGGGATGTCGAAATTTGACGACACAGAGAACATTGTTACAGTCAGTACAACGAGGGGAGGCGGAAACGACCCAGAGGAAGTCCATTTTTCGGACAAAGGTTAAGATTCAGGACAAATGTTGTATGACCATCATCGATGGAGGCAACACGGAGAATTTGGTCTCACCTAAGGTAATCGATAGACTGGGGTTGAAGTGTCGACCACACCCGAATGCATACAAGGTGTCGTGGTTGTAGAAGGGCCACCATGTGACAATCACGCAACAGTGCCTGATCAACTTCAAGATTGGAGGGTTGCAGGACAACGTGCTATGCGACGTAATCCCAAGGGACGCATGTCATTTATTGCTAGGCCAACTGTGGCAATACGATCAGAACATGATTTATGATGGTCACAAAAATGTGGTTACGGCCGAGAAGGATGGCATGAGTTTTCGGATGATTACCTTAGTCGAAGAACATAATAGCCGAGGAAAAGAGAACAACTACTGGGAGAAAAGAGTGCTAATGTGTTCAGCTAACGAGTTTTTGAAGGAGGAGGAGAAGTAGCAGTATTGCTTCATTTCCATTCCCAAGGGACTGAATGTCGATAGAGCGATGGAAGAAATCGCGATGGAAGTTGGAGAGGTGTTGTCAGAATTCAAGGGCATTATGGTCGATGATGTCGCCAACGAGGAGTATAACCCATCAGATCGACTCAATTCCACGGTCGAGCCTGCCAAATAAGACACCACATAGGATGACACAGGCGGAAAATGCCAAGTTGAACCAACAAGTCCAAGAGTTGTTGGACAAGGGGTTGATCAGAGAATGACTGAGCCCGTGTGCAGCACCACATAGGATGACACAGGCGTAAAATGCCAAGTTGAATCGACAAGTCCAAGAGTTGTTGGACAAGGGGCTAATCAGAGAATGCCTGAGCATGTGTGCAATACCAGCTGTACTGGCACCCAAGAAAGGAGGAGAATGGAGGATGTGCACTGCTTCAAGGGCCATCAACAGGACTACTATCAAGTGCAGGTTCCCATTGTCAAGGATGGATGTCTTGATAGACTACTTGAGTGGAGCGACATACTTCACCAAGATCGACCTAAAAAGTGGATACCACCAGATCCGAATTAGGGATGGTGACGAATGGAAAACAACCTTCAAGATGAAGGAAGGGTTGTATGAATGGTTGGTTATGTCGTTTGGGCAAAGTAATGCCCCTAGCACATTTACGAGGTTGATGAATGAGGTGTTGAAACCATTTTTGGGGAGATTCATCGTAGTATACCTCGACAACATCTTGATTTTTAGCAAAACAAAGGAAGAGTACTTGTTGCATATTCGAGAAGTCTTGCAGAGGTTAAACCAGGAGAAGTTGTTGGTGAATATGCAAAAGTGTTCCTTCATGCATAAGGAGCTGGTGTATCTGGGATTTGTGATTTCCAGACAAGGATTGAAGATGGATCCGAAAAAGGTACGGGTGATTTTGGAGTGGTTGGAGCCGATGAGTGCCACAGAGGTGAGAAGTTTTCATGGACTTGCCAGTTTTTTACAGGAAGTTCATAAGGGATTTCAATCGGATATGCGCACCATTGACAATGTGCATTAAGAAGGGCAAGTTTAAGTGGACAAAAGCCGTCCGACGAGCATTTGAGAAGCTGAAGCAGAAGGTGACAAAGAGTCCAGTATTAGCTCTCCCAGACTTTAACAAGATATTTCAAGTCGACTGCAATGCGAGTGGATTAGCAATTGGAGCTGTGTTGAGCCAGGAGGGTCAACCATTTGCATTCTTCAGTGAGAAGTTGGATGAAGCTAAGTAGAAATATTTGGTCTATGACCATGAGTTTTATGCCATTATTCAGGCATTGAAGAAATGGAGACACTACTTATTGCCCAAGGAATTTGTGTTGTTCATCGACCACCAAGCTCTAAGATATCTGAATACTTAGGCAAAGTTAAATCAGAGGCATATGAAGTGGGTGGAGTTTCTGCATAGTTATACTTTTGTGTTAAAACACAAGTTGGGCAAGACTAATCGGGTAGCCAATGCATCGAGTCGAAGAGTCACATTGTTGGGGATGACTACTGTTAAGACGATGGGACTAGAGTCAATAAAGACTGACTATGAAACCGAAGAAGACTTTGCTGTTGCATGGAAGGCGTCGAAGGAACCATGGAGCCGTGACAAAACCCCATATTTGGATTACTTCATCCAGGAAGGGTACCTATTCAAGGGGCATTAGTTATGCATCCCTAGAGGATCAGTGCGGGAGAATCTGATTAGGAGTTGCATAGTGGTGGATAGGGAGGACACTTTAGGCATCGACAAAACCAAGGCGTTGGTCGAAGAAAAGTATTATTGGCCTAGTTTGACGACGGATGTGAAGAAATGGATCCGACAGTGCCAGATATGTTTGCATGCCAAGGGAAGAAGTCGAAACACAGGGCTATATACATCGTTGCCAGAGTCAACTGCCCCATGGGAAGATATTAGCATGGATTTTGTGCTGGGATTGCCGAAGACACAAGAAGGTAACGACTCCATCTTTGTGGTCATCAACAGATTTTCCAAGATGGCACACTTCATTCCGTGTCGGAAGACAAGTGATGTCACTGGCATTGCTGTTCTATTTTTCAAGGAGGTTGTAAGGTTGCATGGGTTGCCGAAGAGTATCACTTCGCACCGGAACACCAAGTTTATGGGTTATTTTTGGAGAACCCTTTGGAAGAAGCTTGACACGAAGTTGCAGTTTAGTTCTGCATACCATCCACAGACTCCTTGACTTATGGAAGTCACCCCTTGGATTACTCAATGATGGAATATAAATGAGAAACTCTCTCAAGTGAAAAACTTACATCAAATCATCATTCATCATCTATCTCTGTCCAAGAATTTGTTTGGGTATTTCCAGTTGCTGTTTTATCTTCTTCATCTCAGCTATTTTTTTTTCTAAGGGTTTCGATTAGCTAGCAAGCTTACAGTCCTCCTAAACAAGGCTGTCTTCTCTTCCTCAAGTTGCTGAGGGTCTGTTTTAGCCCAACATCGCTGCCATCTTTCTCTCCAAGGCTGTCGAAGGTGTGTTTGAGCCCTAACAGGGCTACGGTCAAGTAGATAGACCTCAGTGAGGTCACAAATCAGGTAGAAGGGGTTTGTGCCAGCCCTAACAGGGCCACCAAGGGTCACAGCAAGGCTGCTGAGGGTCTGATCAAGCCCTAACAAGGCCACCGAGGGTTTGTACCAGCCCTAACAGGGCCACCCAGGGTCTGCACCCCTAGCAGGGCTGTCGTGGCACTGTTCAAACCCGCTAGGGCTATCGTGGGTTTGCACTAGCCCTAGCAAGGCTGCCAAGGGTATGTTGAAGCCCTAACAGAGTTGTGCGAGGGATCAAGCTGTAAAGGGCTGCCATGACTCAGAACAAATCTTAGGAGTGCCATCAACAGCTTTTGGGAGGATCAAGGCTGCCATTACTTGCTAGAAGGTTGACGTCATCAGGATTAGGGTTGTCATCATCTACAACAGGCCTAATATTGGACAGTGGACTGCATTCAAATTTCAGAGAGTTCATATTTATTTCTCTTGGTATGTAATAAGCCCTAGGGGCATCTATGTAAAGTCTGCTCATCTTAAATCTGCTCCTATAAACTTAGTCATCTCATATTAAGGAAGATTATTCTTTGCTGGGGTTTTATTCTTGAAAAGGTTTCCCCAAGGTAAAAAAATTTGTGTTCTTCTGGATGGTTGTTTCTTCTTTATTGCTCGTTATCTACTGATGGTGTATAAACTCAGATTCATATGCTAAAGTCTTCTAAAAAGTGAAAAAAGTCTGTTACTGCTATCAAATCAAATCTGCATTATAAAAATTTAACATGGTATCAGAGCAGAGGACGTGAACAGCTCAATTTTTTAGTAGGTTACTGTTGCCTACGTGATCTTGGTACATATATGAGAAGGCTAAGAACTTTGTAGACTTGTTTTAGCAGGCTTTTCTAATGGCTTCAGTTTCCTTCAGACCAGAAGACAGACTTGAAGGGACCTCCAACTTCAACTCTTGGAAAGCTAGGATCTTGGCTACCCTAGAGGAAAATGACCTTGATGATTTAGTCATCAATGTTGTAGAGGAACCTACAACAAATGCAGGTAGAGCAACATTCAAGAGGAAGCAAGACAAGGCAAGAAGAATCATCTATGATTTAATCAAGGACAATTTGATGCCTGTCATAACCCCATTGAAGATTGCCAAAGAATGCTTTGATACCTTGACAAATCTGGTTGAAAGAAAAGCTCCCACTCAAAAGAGGGTCTTGAAGAATAAGCTTCATACTTTGAAGATGAAAAAGGATGAAGGTGTGGTTTCATTCTTCACAAATATCTCTCAGGTAAGGGATCTCTTGGCTGTTGGTGTTACTGTAGATAATGATGATCTTGTTCAAACTGCAGTTGATGGTCTTCCAAGTTCATGGGAGACATTCCTATCTGCTGTAAATGGTCGTTAAATCCAGCCAAATTTTGAAAGACTATGGCATGATTGCCTATAAGAGGAGGGAAGAATGCAAAGTAGAAGTGGTGGCTCTAAGGAAGGGAATCTTGCTCTTAGTGCCAAGACAAAGAAAAAACAAGAAATTCTTCCATCAAAGAACAAGGGCAAAAAGCCTCAAGGTAAGCACATTGATTTATAAAAAATAGAATGTTTCAATAATTGTCACAAGATGGGACATTATGCCAGAGATTGTAAAAAGGCAAAGAGAAATTTCAAAGGAAAAATTCGGGCATCTGTTGCAGAAGAAGAAGAATTTAAGAAGAAGAAAAACAACCAGTCTTCCAAAGATCAAGAACCAAGATAGTACTATTTGGTTTCAGCTCTCTCCGGATCCATTACCAATAGTGCTAAGTCCTAGCTGGTGGACAGTGGAGTTTCTAGACATATGACAAGGTTTCGAGGAGCTCTTGCAAACTTCAGAAAGAAGAAGTTTTCTGCTCGGGTGGAACTTGGAGATGATACCACATATGAAATTGAAGGAATCGGTTCAGCATCTTTCCAGCTTTACTCAAGGACTATCTTGGACATTGAAGAGATGTTATATGTTCCTGGCTTAAAGAAGAATCTCTTCTCAGTTGCAAGTTTAAAAGATAAGGGTTACAAAGTAATCTTCATGGATAGAAAGGCCCTATTGTGGCCAAAGAATGAAGAGATGAGTTCAGCCATGGTGATTGCAGTTCAAGAGGGAGGCCTCTACAAGACATCTGGCATTCCATTCAGACATTGGTCCACGATACAATAAATCCCTGTGAGTTATGGCATCGAAGGTTTGGACACCTTCATTACAGAGCTCTTCCTAGTCTACAAAAGATGGTAACAGATATGCCTGAGTTTTCTTCTGAACATGATGGTGTTTGTGCCAAGAAATCTTTTCCTAATAGTAGTAGTAGATCTAAAAGGATCTTGGACTTAATTCATTCAAATATATGGGGACCTATGACTGCACCTTCTATGGGTGATTGTTTATATTATGTAATTTTTATAGATGATTGCTCTCGCAAATCTTGGATCTACTTCCTAAAGACTAAGAATGAAACTTTTGATAAGTTCAAAGAGTTCAAGTCACTGATTGAAAACTAGACAGGAAGGCACATTCGTATCTTGAGGTCAGATAGTGGGGGTGAGTTTAAATCTCATCAGTTTGATGATCTTTGCTGAGAAGCAGGGATCAAGAGGGAGCTAACTATATGCCTTACAACCCTCAACAGAATGGGGTTGCAGAAAGAAGAACATGACCATATGCGAAGTTGCCAAAGCCATGTTATGTGATTAGGATCTTCCTTTATCTCTCTGGGCTAAGGCTGCTGGTACTGCTGTATACATTCAGAACAAAAGCCCTCATGCTATTTTTGGGGAAAAGATTCTAGAGGAAGTATTTACAGGTACGAAACCCACAATTGATCTCGAGTATTTTTGGCACTCCAGTGTGTATCCATGTGCCAATAGAAAAGAGAAGAAAATTGGAGCCTTCCGGAAAGAAAGGTATGTTTGTTGGTTACAGTGAAAACTCAAAAGCTTATTGTATCTGTGTTCCTAGTTAGAGATACATTGAGGTCAATAGAGATATGATATTTCATGAAGAAGCTGCTTTCCGTCGTTCTATAGAGCGCTTCCAAATGATTCAGAAACTTCTCCTTCAGAAATTCCAGATTCTCCTCATTCAGATGATCAGAGGGAGGAGGATGATGAGCCTTCAATTCCAGATGTTTCCATAGAACCAGAAAAGCCTACCGAAGAATTGCTTAAGGCTCCTCCTACCAAAAGAAGACTTGCTTGGTTTCATGAAACTCTGCAAGAAGCAAAAAAACATAAAGCTCCTTCAGGAACTTTCAGAGAAAGCAAGAAGCCTCAAAGGTACTCTAGTCT
This sequence comes from Larix kaempferi, assembly GCA_027924585.1. Lineage (NCBI taxonomy): Eukaryota > Viridiplantae > Streptophyta > Pinopsida > Pinales > Pinaceae > Larix > Larix kaempferi. Next base: position 3,636,488 of record BSBM01000344.1, on the reverse strand, counting down.
CATAACTCAGTTGGGCCACATCATTGATGCAGAACCTTCCACTTATGAGGAAGCAACCAGTCAACATGTATGGAAAGATGCAATGACGGAAGAATACAATTCAATTATGAAAAATGATGTATGGGAAGTGGTTCCTGGACCAAAAGGAAAGTATGTAGTAACTTCTAAATGGATTTACAAAATCAAACATGTTGTTGATTAAAGTATTGAAAAATATAAAGCAGGGTTTGTGGCTTGTGGTTTCTCTCAAAAGGAAGGTATAGATTATGGTGAAACTTGTGCTCCAGTTGCCAGATACACCTCTATCAAAATGATTTTCTCCCTCGCTGTAGTTTTGGGATGGAAACTTCACCAGATGGATGTGAAGACATCTTTTATGAATGGAAAACTTGAGGAAGAAGTCTACTTAGAGCAACCAGAAGGTTTTGTAATCCATGGGAAGGAATCCCATGTCTACAAGCTGAAGAAAGCTTTGTATGGGCTTAAACAGGTTCTAAGAGTCTGGTATGCAAGAAATTACAGTTACCTTCATAGCTTGGGTTTCTCTAAGAGTGTTGCTAACTCCAACCTGTATTTCAAGGTTGTTCATAACCATCCTCTGATCTTGGTCTTATATTTTGATGACTTCTTCCTTACTGGAGAGGAACAGCTGATAGCTTAGTGTAAGAGGGAGCTTACTTCAGAATTTGAAAATAAAGATCTGGGTCTCATGCACTATTTTCCTGGTCTAGAGGTTTGGCAAAAGTCAAATGAGATCTTCCTTTCACAAGGGAAGTATGCAGTTGATTTATTACAAAGATTTGGGATCCAAGACTACAAGCCCATGAGCACACCTATGGTGTCAAACCTAAAGAAGCTACATTCTTGTTCAAAGCCAGTGGATCCCACCTTGTATCGTTAGCTTATTGGATCATTGATGTACTTAGTACATACTAGCGCAGATATATGTTTTGCAGTGAGTGCACTAAGTCAGTTATGTCCGAGCCTAAGCACATACATTGGATAGTTGCTCAACATGTGCTTAGATATTTACGGGGCACTATTGCTTACGGGCCCATATACACTTCCAGTAGTGGAGTGATGTTACTTGGTTATGCTGAATCTGATTGGGCAGGCAATGCAGTGAACTGGAAAAGCACATCCGGGTATTGCTTCAACATGGGCCCAACCATGATCTCTTGGTTCAGCAGGAAGCAGGGCTCTATTGCCCAAAGCAAAGCAGAAACAGAATATATAGCAGCTAGTGATGCATGTCGAGAAGCAGTGTAGCTTAGGAAGCTACTTGCTGATTTGTTTGGTGAAAAGCTTGAGCCAACCATTATCCATTGTGATAACCAGAGTTGCATGAAGGTTTCAGAGAATCCAATGTTTCTTGACAGATCAAAACACATTGAGGTATGGTCTAGTGAGGTGCCATGAGACTTCAGTACATTCGTACAAATGAGCAGATTGCAAATATGTTGACCAAGTCTCTATCCTTGACGAAGTTTGTGTACTTCTGAGACAAGCTTGGTATTGCAGAGAATGCCTCTCTCGCTGAGAGGGAGTGTTGATTTTTGAGTAGCATCAAGAGCCATTATCTGGGAGAATGGAGGCTTTTGGTCTATTACCAGGAACATGATTCGGTCTGGGACTGAGGCACTTGGTCAATTACCAAGTTGTTGACATTGGTCAACTTGATTTAGCCTGGGGCTAAGGCACCTGGTCAGTTACCAAGAACATGATTCAGTTTGGGACTTAGGCACTTGGTCAATTTCCAAGTTGTTGACTTTGGTCAACTAGATTCAGCCTGGGGCTGAGGCACCTGGTCAGTTACTAGGCCATCACTAAAAGCCCTAGACTAGGTCTATATAAGTGATGTGTGATGTACTCCTCTCCTTAGTCATTGGGCTATGGGACCTCCTCAAGGGACTGGCCACCCCTTGTTGGAATAACTAGCCTAGGACCTTGGTGTTAGTGAGGAGAACAAGACACCCAAAGAAAAATCTTCCTTATATATGATGATGTACTTGAGTTGGCATGTGTGGACCATGGAGACCAAGAGAAGGGGCTAAGAATTTTCCAAAAGGTGACTTACTCAAGAAGGGTGGGTTAAAAGTGCAAATGAAATATCATTATCCCTAATAAAATGTTAAAATCCCACAATAAAATTAAAAGGGACCTAACTAATGTATTTTATATTATTTGTTGACTCCTCAACTTATGGAAGTCACCCCTTGGATTACTCAATGATGGAATATAAATGAGGAACCCTCTCAAGTGAAAAACTTACATCAAATCATCATTCATCATCTATCTCTGTCCAAGAATTCGTTTGGGTATTTTCAATCGTTGTTTTATCTTCTTCATCTCAACTATATTTTTTTCTAAGGGTTTGGATCAGCTAGCAGGCTTATAGTCCTCCTAAATAAGGTCGTCTTCTCTTCCTCAAGCTGTCGAGGGTCTGTTCTAGCCCAACAGGGCTGCCATCTTTCTCTCCAAGGCTGCCGAGGGTGTGTTTGAGCGCTAACAGGGCTGCGGCCAAGTGGATAGACCTCAGTGAGGTCACGGGTCAGGCAGCAGGGGTCTCTACCAAGCCTAACAGGGTCACCGAGGGTCTCAGCAAGGCTCCTAGGGTCTGATCAAGCCCTAACAGGGCCACCAAGGTTCTCAGCAAGGCTGCCAAGGGTATGCTCAAGCCCTAACAGGGTCACCGAGGGTTTGTACCAGCCCTAACAGGGCCACCGAGGGTCTGCACTAGCCCTAGCAGGGCTATCATGACATTGTTCAAGCCCAACAAGGCTACCGTGGGTCTACACTAGCCCTAGCAGGGCTGCCGAGGGTATGTTGAAGCCCTAACAAAGCTGTTGTGAGAGGGATCAAGCCCTAAAGGGCTGCCATGACTCATGACAAGTCTTAGGAGTGCCATCAACAGTTTTTGGGAGGATCAAGGCTACCATTACTTGCTAGAAGGTTGACGTCATCAAGATTAGGTCTGGATTCAGATTTCAGAGAGTTCATCTTTATTTGTCTTGATATATAATAAGCCCTAGGGGCATTTATTGAAAGTTTGCTCATCTTAAATCTGCTCATGTAAACTCATTCATCTCATATTAAGGAAGATTATTCTTTATTGGGGTTTTATTCCTGAAAAGGTTTCCCCAAGGTAAAAAAATTGTGTTCTTGTGGATGGTTGTTTCTTTATTGTTGGTTATCCACTGATGGTTTATAAACTCAAATTCATATGCTAAAGTCTGCTAAAAAGTGTAAAAGTTTGTTACTGCTATCAAATCAGATTTGCATTATAAAAATTTAACAATATGAGTGGGAGGCACCTTGCTTGAGGTTCGTTTGTCACTATGATGATGTGCAGTCGAAGGTTGGTTTGACACCTTTGAATCGGTCTTGAGGATATCGATCAACCCCTCGGGGGGGAAGGTTGAGGGGAGAGATAGAGTCTCACCACTCTATGTTCTGGAATACTCTGAAGATCCCCTTGTCTCTTGTTGCCTCAATATGGTGAGACAACATGAAAATATGAGGTGATCCTCATGGTAGTCTCATGGTAGGGCAGGCGTGCAAGAACTAGGATATGTTGCTAAGTATATCCCAAATGAAGAGGGCTAGACATCTTTGATTGCTGTCAAAACCCAAAATTTACAAAAAAATTTAAAATTTTTAAGATAGCAATAAATGTTGTTAATTGCATTCCTTGATCTGTTTGTTTTAGTTAAGTGATCATAATTTTGTCTAAATGATCTGTTTATTGTATTTATATTTAATGTGAGTTTTTAATTGCAGTTAAAGATTGTCTTCTGTTCTCTAACCTCAAAGGGAGAAATTGCCATAGCTGACTGGCTTACTTAGCTTTTGAGCTAAATGCATAATCCGTCCTTTTTCTACAGGTTTACAGGTAAAGTATGGATCGTTGTCAATGACTTTTAAAAGCATTAAAAATTCCTTAACTGTACCACAATGCTCAGTAAAGGTCTAAATATTCTTAACAGGTTGTCAAGTGTAAGAAGGTAGAATTCCCTTCCTGTAATATTCATGAAATCTTGCTTGATAGAGAGTTGACAGTTTACATGAAATGTGATAACTATTGTTCTGGATAAAATGAGATAAGCATTCCTATGAAGTATTGTCTCTTTGATATTATCATTGCGCTGTAACCATGTCTCTTATTTAGTGCTGTATAAAGTCACGGGATCAGGTTATTCATATCATTTTTAAATGTCTTAATAATACTGTATCTTTTACCTTTCCTCTTATAAAGGATCTGAAATAATTCCTCGTATACATTACTTAATGCTAGCATTGTGTGATGCTCTGTCAATTACCTACTCCGACGATGGATGTGACCCTTGTCGTTCTCATGAGACTGGAGTTGTGATAACAATAGTGATATGATGTTCTATCCATTTATAGTTATAAACCATCATCATCTTTATAACTTTATAATACAATATGCTTGTTCCATGCCTAGAATACTTTTCTTCCTTTGATTTGAACAACGTTCATTTGTATGGAATAATAAGTAAGTTTATATCATTATATCACAAGAATTATAGGTATTGTTCCTATGTTTGATTGTTAAAGAGGTGATGTAAGAACTATAGTAGTAATACCTTCATGGATAAACTATGCATCAAACTATATTAGCCAAGGTAAGATTTTAATTTTACAACAATGATGAACTCTCGTCGTAACTTGACTACACAACATTCTATTTGTTTGTAGGGCAAGGTATTATGTCCACTAGGAAGCTTCGATGGCAAGGTTCCGATCATGCATTATATGATGGTTATTTGATAGTGTCTCGATCATAGTAGAATATCCCTACTATGATTATAATTTATCCCTGCGATGATTTAAATTTGATAAGCAAATAATTCGAAATACAGCTTGGACTTTGGAATGTCGACCCATGGCAAGTTAAAAATTTCAAAGGCTACGTGGATAGCTCTCGTCCTTGTATTGATGATATAAATGGTTTGTCCGAAACCCTACTTGGTCATTCCCTCTGCCTTCGGGCTCGGGTTACATGAGAAAACCCTTCTGGTCTGAGTTTGCTCGTTGTGGTACTGTAAGTTGCAACTTCTCATGCGGCTACAGTCATGGAGTAATCCCTCGTGTTGTTTGTAAGTCTGTAAACTCTGCTAAAGGCGTTCCCTAAGTTCATTGGGCATCTCAGGTTATCTTTCTGCTGTTACTGAGGATTATCAGTCGCATGCTGCTCCCAGCCCTCATACTTATTACTTGTGTTGATTTAGAGTCAGGGTTTTCCTGTTGTCGTTATCTATGAAGTGGTTATGTCCTGGGGTTTATATTCGTGCTTTACCATACTGGTCCATCCATGGCGTGAGGGTATTGTTCTGTATGTTTCCTGGTCACGGCTTTCATTGTGGAAGGAAAACTTGGAGTTTTCCTAGCCCATTCTTCTGGTGATCATGGTGAGGTTTTTCTACTTTGCTCAACTCGTGGCTACAGGGTCGTTCACTGGGTTTTGCTTCCTCCAAGAATCGCTGGTATGGGTTATCATTTGTTTCGTCAATTTCAGTTTAAAAGAGATTGTTTATTTTAATAAAAGTTGGCCACTAACTCGTCAACTTGTACTGTGCAGGCGTTGATCTCTCCTGAAGGTGTACGATGCTCAACCTCTGGCGCTGGGCTCCTACCGGGTAAGCCTGGTTATACCATGGATGTTTCTCCCTTTGATGGTTTGGATGGTTAGGGTTTGATTTGGAAAAACAACCACCTTTGTGACTGTTTGTTATCTCATTCATGAATATGATTGACCCTATGATGGGTGTGGTATTATATGATTGCGGTCATATGTAATATACTTGTTTTCTTACAGTAGTTAGGGTTTGTATACGAAGTCATGTATAAAAGGAACATGCTGTGGCTTAATCTGTCGTGACGGCCTTGGGGTTTTTGTTTGTCACTGTATTTTTGGAAAGAATAGGGTCATCACCCAGTTCTGTAGAAGTTAAATGAAAAATGAAAGTTTGCCTGTATGATGGCCGTATAATGTCTGCGTTTCCTTTAAATGAGTACAATGTACAGTAGTAGGAAATGTTTTTAAGTTTCTAAGATACTTTCAGAGAAGAAATAACTCGGCTGTAGGTGATGGTACAGTCTTATTCTTCAGCGTTTTTCTTTTGTTTTTGTGTGTTGAATGATAACGATAGGGTTCAATAAACCTTACAGAGGTAGGCCATTTAATGTGTTGATAACCCTGTCGAATTGGGGTTTTCACCCAGAATTGGAATATTGTAATAAATGCAAACGTGTTCGTGCTCTATTGGTCGTTGTAAAGCTTACCTGGATAAATTCTATGTCTTTATATTCTATTAAGTAATGTAAAAGAGCTACGACTGTGGATGAGTCGTTGTGAAAACTCTTCAAGGTTTACACAACTGTAATAAATTTCTCATTGTTCATAACTAATGTGGTAGGGTTTGATTTCGAAATGCCAACAGTGGTTTGGTTCAAAAGATAACTCTGTGGATACGAATTTTGAATGAGATGTTTAATCTATTGTTAATGTAGGACTCTATAGATACTGTGCATTTGCATGAAGAATTGAGCTCGATAGTGAGCAAGAAAAACTGTGATGATGAAAAGATTTTGACTATTGGAATTACTAATTTGTATAACTCGGCCTCGAGCTAGTTATTGTTTTTGTCTTAAATTCCTTCTGCCCTAAAGTTAATAACTCGGTCAAACTTTGCTGTGAGTTTCTTGTTTGTAACAACGAGAGAGATAGATTTTAATAGAACTTCTTCGCCACGATTTTTGTTTAAAAGTTCAATTGTTTTTGTTTTGGCTAATATTTTGTTGAAAGAAGAATATAGGTAATGAGTTGAAAGATATGGCTATACTGTTATTCGAATTCTATAATGAGTCAATAAAAGTTCAGCCTGTCTTCTCGTATGTCCTAACAATAAATAAATAAACTTACTAACATAATTTGGTTCACCCATTCTTGGTACAGATAAAGACTTGTATACTTGTTTAGCTAGGGTTTATACCTGTTAAACTATCTATGAAAATAATTCACTGTGATTATAAAGTGGTCTATAATTCTATTCCTATAATTGTTTTAACGAGTGTATTTTCCAAGAATATTTACTGTATAAGTAGTCTATACTTATCTATTTAACTATTGTAATAAACAAGTGTAAAATCACGATAACGTCCTATAACTTATATTAATAACAAAGCATATTATGCATAAAACAAATACTCGAACTGTAAGATAATAGTGATACTAGGGAATTTCTAAGACATAATAGTTCTGCAGATTCTATCTACTAACAATTCAGAGATGCTAACTTTATTGAGTTAAATCCTGTTCAGACATAGAGGAGATAGTCATATTCTACATTCCTATTTACTCAATAAACAGCAGGAATAAGTGGCAAAACCTGTGTCAATTGTAGACAACAGCAGCAATGGGAGACTGTTCCTCCCTACCAATTCCTGGAGAGTGCCCAGACAACACTTCTCAGGACCCCCGAGCTTGCTCTGGTCTTCCTGGCTGGAACTAGATGCAGCAAAACAATTCACTCAGCCAAACAGCTAAACTGGAACCAAGTTACTACAGCTTCCTATCTCAAAACACTTCCTTACTGTTTTTCCCTCTTCCTCAATGGGACCCCTGAATAACATTCACTTGAATGTATTCTCCCTCCAGAACTAACTTGAACCCCCAGCTCAGTTCATTGAGTACTATTTAAAAGATTGCCTAGGTCTTAGTTGGGTTAACTGTCATTAATGAGCCACCTGCTCAGATTCCACTTTCTTGGGGAATCATGACCCCAAAATATAGGGAAGTTGCCACCTGCAACTTAGGAAGTGTTTGAGGATGCTGCCACTTGTCTTTTGCCTTTCCACCTAGTTCCATCCACCAGTTAGACCAGTAACCTCTTTTAATAGCTCTCCCATGCTGTTGTCTCTATAATTTATTTATTAATAATAAAATATTCAGAATTTACATTCCATTTCTGGTGACTCTGCTAAGTCATCAATTCCTACTTAGCATTAAATTTAACATAATGTCTCAGGAATATAATAAAATAATTACATTATTTTTGCAAAATTGGGGTATGTGACAATTGCGATACTGGAAGAAAGTAGAAATGAAAGAAGCTCCTTGAGTCCATATAGAGGTAGAAGTATCACCCTTTGATCTCATAGTAGAAGGGGCACCTAAAAATGGCCCACTATCACCCTCTGTCTCCAACTCTTGAAGGTGGCACATTTTGCAAATCATGTTTGGCTGAGCAATATGGTGATTGATCTCCACCTAGAGTCTGTGAGAGCTAACTCAGAGTTGGCCTAGGGGGATCTTGAGTGAATGCATCTAGTGTCTATGCGTGTATGGGAGACGGACAATGATAGCATCCCACAACCCCAAGAAGTGCTCTAGATAGAAAGACATCTTCAAGCCTAAGCTCTATGTAGGTGAGGTCTAGGTAGCTTGGATATACAATCTATAGATGCTTTCTCTGATGGCAATTCCATTCTAGTCAATAAGAGATGGCCTGGTGCGTTTAGGAAGTACTTGAAGGGGGAAAGGCTTTATGGGGAGATGGTCTTCGACTAAAGAAGCCAAGAGGCCTCTAAAAACCAACCTCGTGCATGGCTTGTGGGGCAATCTAAGGAAAGGGCCTTTTAGGAGTAGAGTGCAAGGTAGGGGTACCTCTCTTTCCTAGAGGTAGAGTCATTGAAGGTCTTGATTCTATGTAAGAAAGAGACCAAATGAAAGATTACCTCCAGGCGAAAAAGGTGCCTAAATAATGGGCTTAACTATGCATTTGCATTGGATGATGTGCTCGAGGAGTAGGGTTTGAACTTTCTCCATCTGGGCCCAGTTTGTCTATAGCAATCTTGGTCCTTAGATCTCTAAACCATAAGGGAATGTGGGTTTGATATTCACCTCCAGGAGGTAAAGTGTGTACGAAAGGTCTTGAAACTGACTTTAGAAACAAGGTCTCTTGATGAGGGCTAGGGAGCTGTACCCTTTGCTTAGTTGAGGTTGGAGAGCCTACCGCATGCTAAAGCGAGGCCTCGTGGATTGGACCCCCAAGTGGGTGTCCTATATCATGATCTTGATCTTGATCACTGCTACTCAAAAATAGAAATGTAGGTTAGAGAGAAAGCTCTTCAATGCATTGAAGATCATGACCTTGGTTTTACCTAGGTTGAGCATCAATTGTCCAAAGTCACAAAAACTGGCTAGTGCACCTAGTTTGCCTTTGTAGACCCTTTGGACTAGAGGCTAGCATGATCAATTCATCGATGAAAAGGATTAGGGAAATCAACACCTAATGTAGAAGTCAACCATCTCCAACTTGGATGTGCTTGTGGAGGAAAGATTCCAGCTTGTCAATGTAGATCCCAAAGAGGGTTGGCAAGAAGGGGCACCTCCGCTTTACCCCATTGTTACTTTGGATGAAGTTAGAGAGGTTGTGTCATCTAGAGGTTACCCAAAACTGACTCATACAATCTCATGGTGGCATCTAGGAGGGTCTCAAATATGCCAATGCCACAAAGTCTCTAGAATAGGGCCCCTCTTGGGACTATCAAATGCTTTTAGAAAGTCTACAAAGCAACATTAAACTTTAGTGTTCCATGGGGACATGTCCCCCAGGGTCGGGGGTGTGCTCCCCTCGTTTCCGATGCCTCGAGGGCTTGGGGACTCCTTGGGAAACGTTTCCCCACGTCCCCTTTTCCCGAAAACTTGAGGAAACACACAAGCAACGTCTTGGAAAGGTGGGGGCATCTCCCTTACGAAAAGGGGGATGCCCAGACGCCCCCATGCGATTTTAATTTTTTTTTTATAACTTAAAAAACAAAAAAAAAGCATGGTTTGGTTGGTGTGCCATTGGTCACTCATGAGTGACTCTAACTCAGATAGTGACACTCCCATTGATGGCCCTGACTCCTGATGGCTTCATGCAGTGGATGCATGGAGAGGACCAGTTCATGGAACTATCTCTTTGATGCTCTTTTGATGCTTTCAACTTTCTTTTTGCTACTTTTATTTTCAGTCTTCATTGCCCATTGTTAGTTTTCAGTTTAACTTTTGACTCTAAAAGCAGATACTGCCATTGATGACCTCAGATTGAGTCTTTGACTCATCACTCTTTTGACTCTTTAAATTTGAAGGTGTTTAAGACTTTAAGTTTATGCGACATGTCTATGATTCAGTTTTATGATTTAAGTATTTTAAATTTCAAGATGTGCATGTATTATAAATTTAGAATTTATCAATGTAAATTCAAATACTCAAATGATAAATGGTTCATGAATCAATAATGAATTGACAACCGTGTTTACTATTTACTTTTAAGTTTTAGTATGTAAATGGTGATGGGACGAGGAATTTATATGCTAATATGTTGCAATTTATATAAATTATATAATTTTAATAATTTTAAAGACCTCGGCGTCCCCCTTTCCCCTAAATTTTCCTAAAATTTGGGGTGGTCTCCACACCTCCCCAATATGCGTTTCCCCGCTCCCGTGTCCTGGAAACTTGGTGGAACGCTGTTAAACTTTCAAAGAGCAGCGACGAGCCTCCTCAATAATGGCTTTGAGTGTGAAGATGTGATCATTTGTTTGGTACTTGGTTGGAAACCAACCTGCCCTTTGGCCCTGAGGTGTTGACTCTCCGGATCATATGAAAGCCACAGATGCAGGACTGCTCAGTGAATGTGTCCAACCATGATAATCCAGTAACAGGAGAGACAAGGATAGTAAATTGGACATGCTTTTCAAAAAGCAATTATATACCGTTTCCATAAATCTGTTCCAAAGTCAACAAGCAGGTGCAGCAGCCACAGCTGATGTACTGCACAAATATGCAGATCACTTGTATAGTAAGCATGATATGAAGCCACGGCACAATACATTTGCACTATTGCTCAACTGGAATCTTTTTATGTCATTCAAAAGTTTCTTGATGCCCGTCACCTCTATAATCTTACTAGTTACTTGGAAAAGCTACATGAGAAAGGTTTAGCCTCCAAAGATCATACGACTCTTCTCTTGAATTGTTACACAAAACTTAAGCGCGTAGCAAAGCTGGATGAGTTCATCAAAGGTGAAGGTGAGTGCCAATTTGATTTTGAAACAGTTGTAAAAGTTTGTCGTGGGGCAGGATATCATGAACATGCAATGTATGCTGCAAAAAGGCTGGTAAGCATGAATGGTATATAAAAATACTACTAGAAGATCTTGGCAGTTATGATGGGGCTTTGTAGTTTATCTCTAGCCTTGGATCAATTCAAGCTGCAATAACAGCAAAGGAATATGGTGAGATTCTTGTTGAGTACAAATCAGATGAGACCATCGCCATTCTTATGAAACTTTGCACTGGTGATGGTGGATCAGCCAACAATGTTTCTGAGAATCTCATTCCTGGCAAGTTGCCTCTACCAATTGATTTTATAAATATTTTTCTTGACCATCCTTTATATCTCGTGACTTTCCTTTAGAAGTACATCGGTAAGGTCAAGGACTCACCTGGTCATGTTGAAATGCATAACCCTCTTCTGGAGCTGTACTTGTCTGATGATCTTTGTGCCCCATCTTTGCCCAGGTCTAATGTCTGGGGCATAGACACTTCGGTAGTAAGCTCAAGCAGGAACAATTTTGCATTGCCAAACAGAGCAAATAGTGATAAGGGCATCATTGAAAAGGGACAAGAACACGTAGATACAGATGAACACACAGAAAGGCTGAAAAAGGGATTGGCCTTGCTTAAGAGTGCATGGTCTTCTCATGAGAATCATCCTTGCTATGAGGTAGATCTTGCAGTTCTCTCTGAAATGCATCGGTTCAAGGAAGGTGGTCATTTCTATATGAAAAAACGAAACTTTACAAAGAAGTTATATCTTGTTATATTCAAGATTCAGACTATGAAGGATCGATTGCTTGTTGCAAGAGGCTGGGTGATTCAAGCAGTAGTGGAGATCCATCTCTTTGGGCTGATGGGCTTAAGTACTTTTGGAGAGCTTGGTGAAGATTGTTCAAAACAAGTTAAAGAAGTACTGGCGTAAATTGAAAGGAATTATTTCTTACAGCCAATTTTTGTATTGCAGATTCTTGCTAAGAAACCATGTCTCACACTTTCTGTTGTTAAGGATTATGTTACACAGAAGTTAGAGCAACAGTCCAAACATATTGAAGATGATCAGAAAGCTATTGAGAAGTATCAGGTAATTGACAAATTGTTCATGTTGTCTGACTGTTCAATCTTGTCATCTGTTCTCCTCATGCTTATGTAGTAAAACTAAAGAGAGAAAGATAAAAGAAAAAATCCTTTATGTCTATTTCTCGACTGCTGTAGAGTTGAATGCAGTGTCTACCGAGGAATAATAGTCTGATGCAGAATTGGCAAAGCAGGATTGTTCTGGAGCTGCTAATATGTATACGTTAGGCAACTAGTTCTCATAACTGAAATTTATACAATCTTTTCTTAATAAAAGATTTGGTATATTCTGATGTCATTTTCATAGAAATATTCTCACTTGGGAAGGGCACATTTTATTGAAATAATCTGGCTGACAAGTTAATCTGAAAATTTATATTGTAAATCAACTATCTGGTGCTCTTTCTCATTGCAGTGGCCCTTTTGGATTCAAAATCTCTGTTGAGAGAATCCAAGGTTGTTTCCAATTCCCTTTTCCCTTGAGACTTACATATTCTTCTGAAACCAATGTTCTTCAGTCCAATTCAGTATGTAAAGAGTTGCTTCTTTGTTAAGGAACAGATTTGCAGCAGCAAGCAATGAACTCTCATTTTCCAAGTGATCCATTCTAGCATTATTTTCATTTAACCGAGCCCTTGAGGAGTCTGCTTCAGTGCTTAACTCCCTATTTTTTTTATTCATCAATTTCCTTTCACTAGCCATTGAGTGTCAAGCCTTGTTTGCATCTCTGCAAGATTGCTTTCCAAATTTCCCTTTTCAGAATCCCACAAATGTCTGTCGTCTTCAATTTTCTCAATTACTTCCTCACACATTGCCTTGGATTCATTAAACTCAAGTTCTGACTCAACGTTTTATTCTCTCTACTGAAGTAAAACTCTCGTTTTGCATAGAGTTCTCTTCAAATTTTCTTATATCTTGCCAATGAAGACAGAAGGTTCTCCTTATCATCGTTCCATGCTTACTCTGCCATTTGGCTACCTTTACTGATCTCCCCAGTCTCCTTTCTTGCTGCTACAATTTCTGATAAAAGCTCATCCTTTCCAATTTAGAAGTTTTACATGCTGCCTGTAATTTGGCATATATCACCTGAATTTCATCATTCAACTCCATAACACTTGCTTCTAGATTTCCTTTTATCAGAAACCACCGCTCTGGAGTCCTCTTCTTTCTCAGAAATTTCCTTTTTAAATCTTTCCTCGGAGTACTGCAGTTGTTTTGAAACTTTAGAAATGGCAGCTTCACATTCCTCATCTTTCTTTGCAAGTCGTTCTTTGAATTCCTTCTAAACCGTTTCCTTCAAGTCCCCTTTCACTACTTTTGTGGGTTCATCATCACAATGCAGATTATCCATGTTGGACTGCATATGAAAATTTGTTCTGGGCGCAACTTCAAGAATGCTAATTTGTGATTGCATTTGAGTGTGCTTCTTACAAAACACTCCTTTTCTTCTCGTGAGCTCTTGATATCTTTTAATAAGTAGCTCCTCCCAACTTAGATATTGCATCTTCTTTGCCCCCATCCTGATAGATTTTATCATTAAGTTTATCTTTGTTGTTGGTCAACTTGGATATTATTTTATCATTTTTCCCACCAGGGAGCCATTTTCTTACCGGGAAGATATTTTCTTCCTGCTGCTTCTTCTGCCTTTATTCATCTTAATGTTAAACAAGTAAAACACAAGAAACCAGGGCAGAGGCTCAACCTGAACTTGACCTATAAATAAATTAAAGCCTTTTCTTCAACACAATTGTTTCTTCTTCTGCAACCCCTACACAAAACTGCCTTTAGCTTAGCAAATGTTATTTCAAATCCGGGCTCACTAAAGCCTTCTTCTAAACAAAATGATTTCTTCTCCTGCAACTCCTATACCAAACTGCCTTTAACTAGCAAATGCTATTTTGAAATTAGCTTTGCTTCACTGAGCGCTTGCCTTGTCCTCCTAGGATTAAAATATTATTGTCTCACGATGATCATGTCTGTTCACTTGGTAAGTGAAGTAGAGACATAGGCATTTCTGTGCTCTATAAATAAACAATCATCCACCCAACAAAATGTATTGATGAAATATTGTGCAAGAATGATGTTTTGAGGGCTGCCTACTGAGAAAAAAAGGTTGAATTCAACTCAAACCGACCTGACAGCATCATCCATATATTTTGTTTTGCTGGGCAGATGGGAGTGCCAGAGATTAATTCTGTCAATCGATAAGCACATGGTTCTGAAATCATGCTTAAGAGTAAAGTAAATTATAACTTAGGCTGATGCTTAGATATGTATATTTTTAGAATAACCACAAATGTAACTATTAGCATTTTATTTTGCACACTCGTAATTCACAAAGTTGACAAACAAATATGCTTTTGAATATTAAGCTCAATTGTGTCATAATTTTCAGTTCTTGAATTTAGAAGGACCGTATACTTGGTTTCATGTGTTTCTTCCACTGACTTTTGCTGTAATAAACTCTTTATAATGGAGTTGTCTAGTGCTACCTAACCTCTTACATTTGAGAATATTCCCATGTACCAATCTCCAGATTCAAGTAATGAACAAATTCAACAAACCAATACACTTGATTAATAATACAAATTGTTAGAAAAGTCATAATATGAAAGAATACCAACATCCACATTTGACCTAGGCTCACCTTCATCAATCCTTTCACCACAAGATAACACCAGATTTTTGTGTTCAACCTCAACATTACAAGCATAGCTTGTATTTTCGTGGACAGTGACTAAACCTATGTACCATAGTTTTAATCTATTTAAATAACTTGAATCTTTAGCAAGGACAAAACCATTCTCAACATTTCTTAGGGCCATATATTGTGGAAATTTCATGCACTTGGGTAATTAATGCAAAACTGACATTCTACTTTCCATGTTTATAACTTTTGGAATTGAACTATGTTGTAGTCTTTATGTCTCAATGTTTTGAATGAACACCACCCATAATTAGGGGAACTCAATAGAGTTTTTTGAAACGTTGGGTGGAGTGTTTGCTCGAAACATTGAGACATTTCAAAACTAAGATACAATTTAATTCTAGAAGTTTTAAACATATTATGGCTAACTATGTAAACTTTCACACTCATTTCATCTTCTTCCTATAAGGCTTTTTAGATCTTAGCCGTAGATTTTTTTTTACATTTATGAATGTTGTAAATTAAGATGTAAAACAACAGAAATATCACAATAATCCACTTCTAACAGCCCCAAATTTCATGGCAACTCAAGGAGAAAAGATGCCAAGCCAAGACATAAGTTTCAGCCCTTCTAGGGCAACTTATCAGCCACCAACCAGATTTAACAACAATATAATGTTGATGTTCCCCATGATTCCTGCATTGGGCAAACATTTTGCGGATCATTCTCCTAGATGGGTTCACAACCTAGGTTGAGAATGGCCCCGTCGTAGCCCTACGGACTATGTGTCTTAAGGCTCGGATGCGTACCCTCGTCCAATCACATGGATTGGAGTGGTAATAGGCTAGAGGTCACATTGCGTACTCTTTGGGGAGTGCTCCATAGCGGGAATGATCTATTCTTATAGAGTGAGATGACTTGTCTATGTTACAAGGAGATCTTATCTCTTTGTATATTAGATAAAGTCTAATCTAATGTTGAATTTGACAATTGGCTCTAAGAAGTGTCTGGGACTTCTAAGAGTATGGTCAAATCAACATAAGAGCTCTAGTGAAGAATTTGATCCACATGTGAGAGACATCAACGAGAAGAACTTTTATGTAATGAAGAAATATCCATGAAGTCAAGACGAACCATTGAAGAAGTTCCAAAGAACATTGAAGAAGCTCCAAAAGAAAAATGAAGAAGATAAGTCAAGTCGGCTTGAAGATAAATAAAAGTTGGTGGGCAAAAGTACAAGTCGGCCCCAACGAAGAAAAGGCAAGTCGGCCCCATTAAGGAAAGTTCTAGTGACTTGATGAATAAAAATAGAGAACTTCACTTTTCATTTGTACACACTCACTCATACAACATCTTCTCTCTCCACTTTTGTGCATCCTCTTGACAGGCCTAGCAAAGGCAAGAAGCAAAGTTTTGGGGTTCTCTTATTCTCTTGGAAGACTCGCTACCCTTGTTAGGATTTCTTGTGAAGGAAGGCGAACCTCTCTTGTACTAAGGTTCTTCTTCATGATTGGTATTGTTCTTATATTGGATTGTTTTCTTCTGAGAAAAGTTTGTTGGGTTTTCTCTTGTTTGGATTTCCCGGGATAAATCTTTGTGTCTCTTGTGCATGGTTATTATCGTCCAGTGTTCTTGTTTTATTTCCGCTACAAATGAATGAAGTTATAATTGTGGAATGATAAGAATTATGAATTAAAGTTGAAAGAGATGAAAATTATACTGCTAAGTTAAAATTCAACATATAATAACAGTAAATATAACCCCTTATATTCTTCCTTTAGATGTTAAATCACTTAACATTTTGCTCTTTTATTTATATCAAAACAAGACTTAAATCACTCTAAATAACAAAGCATAAAGAACATATTGTTGGAAATTCAAATCTATGAATGGCTCAATATATGGATAGTTGGAAGCTTCACATATAAGCTCGCAATAAAGTACAAGTACTTACCATAGCCTTTTGTCAGGGCTAGTACAAAAATCCAACTGTTCTAAAATCCCTAGCTCAAGCAAGAAGAGTCAAGTGCAAGAATCTCTCCATCACTATCTCCAAGGCAAGTCATTGTTTTCCTCTTCTTCTTCACAATCCACCCTAGGGTTTTCTCTTAAAACCTTAATCTCTAATCTCCAAGGGTAAAACTCTAACCCTAGAACTCCAAGATGCAGAAGAAGATCAATAAACCCTAGCGCCTCAAGAGAGAGAGATCAACAAGTTCAAGTGGAGATCCAAGAGAGACAAAGCTAAGGCCATCACCAACGCCTCCTCCACAAGAGAAAACTCCAACCAAGACATCCTCCCCTTTCATTAGCTTCTCATAGGGTTCATGAGGAAACCCTAACGAACCTCTCATGGAAGACAAGTACAGAGAAAAGTGTACAAATGATGATGTGGTGATTGTGTATAAAACAACTCAATCCTTTATTTATATGAGGGGTAAGGGAGGCCAACAATACTATATGGGCCTAAGCTTTTACAAACAACTTACATGAGCCCTTGCAAGCCATACAAGTGAGACGTGCATTCAAGAATACAAATGTCATGCTCCAATGGCGATGTTATGCACAATAATGACTTCATGGTGATGTAGCTACCGAAGTCAAGTCCACCCCACTCCGTCACGAATGTCCATAGGCATCATCTATCCTCTAAAGCAAAGTACTCCATGTTGAAATTTGTACCTTGGAGAAGTGTTCCCCTAAGTAACTTAGTGCCTAGTCCAAAAAGGGGAAATATTTGACATGACTCTTGTCATTAATTTTATGTGAAGTGAAGTTGAATTTTCACTTTATGAGATATAAAGTGATTTTTTGAACATTTAATGGGAAATGTCTTGAATTAATTTTAAGTTGAGAAAAAGTGATTTTTTCTCAATCGTAGATTAAAAGACTCAGGATCCAATCTGGGGCCTTGGATCGAAGAGTTGGTTCAATCTACCCTCATTAATGAACAAAAAGGCCAAAGCAAAGGAAAAGGCACATTATTCTTCATGGGCATTTGGAGAAGAGAAACGAGAGAGCAAGGAAGAGAAGAGACAGGCAGTTGGGAGAGAATCCGTACAGTTGAAGGAGAAGGGCACGTTTTCCCATACAACATGCACGTATATTGAGGAGGATACATCGACAGTTAAGGAGGTTGTACAACAATAAATGTTGGGAGTCCATACTGTATAACATCACGATTTTCTAGACTATTGGCATGCAAATTGAGGGACTATTATTGTAGCACAGAGGCACAAATTTCTAGGCAGTGTTGGCACAAAATTCAAGGTAGCCTAAAGACCATACAACATCATAGATTTTGAGGAAGAAATTTGTACAGTTTCGTACTGTACTTGCATAGAAAATCAAGCCACGATTTTCAAGGCAGATTGGCATTGTTTTCGAGATGGTTCAAGGGCATGGTTTTTTAGATAAGTTTGTCATTACTGTTGGCTTAGCTTCTGTCATTTTTATTAATAATAAAATTCTCTCTCTCTCTCTCTCTCTCTCTCTCTCTCTCAGGTTTTCCCCATTAGGGTTTTTCCAAGAGGCATTTGCCTAAAAATCATTGTGTTTTAAATTCATGTGTGTGGCTTTTTATTTATGCTCAAAAACTGGTAATTACTCCATGTGTTTCATGTTATGAATTGTTGTTTATGAGAAAATTTTAATTTTCAACATTCAAATGAAAAATGGGTTTGGGTTTTAAACAATGAAATTCAGTAAGACTTGATACCGGGCTCCGGTGAGAATTTTTACATGGTATCAGAGCTAACGTAAAAGATCAGAGCATAGTACACCAGGACATTTTTTTTTTCAGACTTGAAGAGAGGGTCTATTTTGTTCACCAAGCAAATTTTGGACTTGCATTTTCAGTGTGAAGGTCATGGCTACAAGTTTGAGAGTTGAGGACAGATTGGACGGGGTTTCCAATTTCCGTTCCGTGGAAAGAGAGGGTTGTTCTGCTTCTGCAAGAGTGTGAGTTGTGGGACATAGTGAACAACACACAAGCCAATATTGTGATGGTGCCTACAAACGCTACAGCCTTGGCAGCCTATAACAAAAAGAGCATTAAGGCCAAAAGAATTATATTTGATGCAATTAAGGACCATGTAATTCCAAATGTGACTGGTAAGGAGCATGTTTATCAGATGTGGGATGCCTTAACCAAACTTTACCGGAGTTCCAAGGAGAAAAGGAAGATGGTTTTGAAAGAGAAACTTAAAAGCATTACAATTACCAAATCTAAAAATGTTGCCTCTTACCTTACTAGATAACTTAGGTGAGGGATGAACTAGGTGAAGTTGGGGAGGTTGGTGCAGGCAACGAACTTGTGAGGACAACCTTGAATGGTGTGACCAAGCCATGGGCTGCTTTTGTTGAGGCAGTTGTAGCAAGAGAAAACTTGCCTTTTGGGATTGTCTTTGGGTTGACTTCATTCAAGAGGAGACCCAGAGAGGATATGTGCAGGGGTGTTCATCCAATAGTAAGGAAGATGAGGAGAATGTAGCACTCACGGGTAAAGGCAAGAAGAAGTCCAAGAAGGGTGAGCAGAAGAAAGATGTGAGTAAAGTCAAGTGCTTTGCTTGTCAGAAGTTTGGGCACTATGCTGGACAATGTCTGAATAAGAAGAAGAAGAAGCAGTAGACAACAGCTTCGGTGGAGGTTGATGAGTATGCAACGAAGTTCGAAAAGGAGTTTTCCTTGTTTGTTGGTCATTCATTGTGTGCATCCATTACCAGCTCAAAGGGAGAGTATGAGAGAGAGTATTCCTTGTTTGTTGGCTATTCGTTGAGTGCATCTACCACCAGCACTTGATCCATTAATAGTGGGGCTTCCATCCATATGACAGGTGTTCGTGATCTTTTCACAAAGTTCACTGAGACTGGCTTGGTTCTTGAGGTGGTGCTTGGAAATGACACTACCATCAGGGCAATTGGACGAGGGACTATTACCTTTCAAAGGGATTCTAGGGAGTCCATGACAGTGAGGGATGTCTTTTATGTCCCAAGGTTGAAGAAGAACTTGATATCAGTTTCCACTATAGACGATAGGGGATTTGGAATGTACTTCTGAGATGGGTATGTACACATTTATCCCAAGGGATCTAGTGACACTACATCTATTGTGATTGGTGTCAGATGTGGAAAATTGTACAAGCTCTTGTTTTAGCCTCTTCATGCCTTGGCACACAACAACAGTAGCAATTGTGATCTATACGAGTTATGGCATAGGAGGATGGTCCACTTCCATCATCCATTTTTTAGGATGTTGAGAGACGTGGTTACATGTTTGCTTCAGTTTAGTACGGAGCATAGTGATGTGTGCAGGAGGTGTGCTCTTGGAAAGTACACCAAGTCTGTCTTTTCAAGCAGTGCTAATAGATCGGCAGGGATATTTGATTTGGTTCATTCTGATTTATGTGGTCTAATGTCTTATGTATCATTGACTGGTTATGAGTATTATGAGCATTCATTGATGACTTCTCCAGGAAGACCTGGATTTACTTTCTGAAGAGCAAGGAGTCAAAAGAAGTCTTGCGGAGGTTCCAAGAGTTCAAAGCTCTTGTGGAGAGCCAAACGGGAAGGAAGATTTGGGTGTTGCGTTCATATAATGGGGTGAGTATACCTCCATGGCATTTAATGAGTTTTGTGCACATGAGGGGATCAAGAGACAATTGATAGTTCCATACACCCCATAGCAAATTAGGGTTGCAAAGAGAAAGAACCGGGCCATTGTTAGAGCAGCGAAAGCAATGCTTCATGATCATAGTTTGCCTTTCATTCTTTGGGTCGAGGCTTGCAGTATTGTTGTGTACATTCATAATAGGAGTCCCCATAGGGGTTTGGGGTGTAAAAATCCTAAGGAGGCCTTTACAAGGAAGAAGCATGAGGTTGGTCATTTTAGGATATTTGGATGCCTGATTTATTCACATGTCCCATTAGAGAAGAGGACAAAGTTGGATCCCACAATAGAAAAGGGCATTTCTGTTGGGTATGATGAGACTTTGAAGGCCTTCGCATATGCATTCCTGCGTAGAGGAGTGTTGTGAGGCGGGAGGTGAGATTTGAGAAGGAGAGGGCCTTCGGGAAGTCTCGTGAGTTGGAGTAGGGATAGCAGTAGGCTCCCACACCTCAAGTGAGAACTTCACAAAGTATAGGGTCATAGGTATCGAGGGTGACAAGTCCACAGGTTTCAGGTGCTTCAAGTTTAGGGATACATGTCACATGTTCCCTAGGTAGTAGTGGTACATTGTCACAGGTGATTGGTTCCCTAGTTTCAAATTCACAAGGTTCAAGTTCACCGGTCATAGTGTCACAGACCCCAGGTGTTACTTCTTTAGGAGGATTGTCAGTAGATGAGAATGAGAAAGAGTAGTACCCCCCACGTGAGACTACTTCAGGGAAGAGGGAGCCAAAATAGCTTCAAGGCACCTTGAGGGAGGCTTAGGAGTCTATGGGGAATCCCAAGAGACAGGTCCAGGAGAGTAGAGTTCCAAAGAGATTTTGCAGTTACATGGATATGGTGAGTAGTCTTCATGAGTCCGAGCCTGCTTCTTTTGAGGAGGCAACAGAGCATTAGGTATGGCGAGATGCCATGATGGAAGAGTACAATTACATCATGAACAATGATGTGTGGGAGGTGGTACCGAGACCGAAAGGGAAGTTAGTGGTGACTTCTAGGTGGCTCTATAAGATCAAGCATGTTGCGGATGGCAGCATCTAGAAGTACAAAACTCGATTTGTGGTGCGAGGGTTCTCTTAGATAGAGGGAGTTGATTATGATGAGACCTTTGCACCAATTGCTAGATACTCTTCAATCAAAGCAGTGATCTCCATTGCAGCGAAGATGGGTTGGAAGATCCACCAGATGGATGTGAAGACCACATTTCTGAATGGACTTATACAAGAGGAGGTGTATTTTGAGCAGCCACAGGGCTTTGAGATAAATGGGAGAGATTCTCATGTTTGCAAGTTGAAGAAAACACTTTATGGACTGAAGCAAGCTCCCAAGGCATGGTACTCTAGGATTGATTCGTAATTGTTGTAGATGGGATTTCAAAAGAGTGAGGCAGATCCCAACTTATACTTTATTGTGGTGGGTGAAGATCCTCTTATTCTTCTGCTCTATGTTGATTTTTTGTTCATTACAGGTTCAAAGAGACTCATTGCAGAGTGCACAAGAGATCTTGCTTTAGAATTTGAGATGAAAGATATTGGGCTAATGCATTATTTTTTGGGACTGGAGGTTTGCCAGGAGCCTGGTAACATTTTCCTGGGGCAAGGAAAATATGCAGTAGACATCTTGAAGACATTCCAGATGGGGATTGTAGGCCAATGACCACACCTATGATCACTAACTGGAAGAAGCTTCATGCTTATGAAGGTGAGTTGGTGGATCCTACTTTGTATCGTCATCTCATTGGCTCATTGATGTATCTGGTCAATAGTAGGCCAAATTTGTGTTTTACAGTGAACAATCTTAGTCAGTACATGGTTGAGCCGAGGAGAGTGTATTAGGTAGCTGCAAAACACGTGCTTAAGTATTTTTGTGGTACGGTGGATTGTGGGTTGGACTATAGGAGAGGGGATGGAGTTAGTTTGGTTGGATACACAGACTCTGATTGGGCAGGTTGTGTACTAGACTGGAAGAGCACTTCCAGGTGTTGTTTCAGTTTGGGCTCGACAATTGTGTCGCGGTTCAATCGAAAGCAAAAGTCAGTAGCAATGAGTTATGTTGAGGTGGAGTATATGGCAGCTAGTCAGGCTAGTTGTGAGGGCTCGTGGCTTCGCAAGTTATTGGTGGGATTGTTTGGTCAACAGTTGAGGCCTATGGTGATATACTGTGGCAATCAGATTTGCGTCAAGCTCTCTGAAAATTTGGTTTTCCGTGACAGTTCAAAGCATATTGAGTTTAGATACCATTTCATCTGCGACTATGTTCAGAGAGGAGCAGTTGAGCTATATTACATATCCATTGATGAGCAGGTAGCAGATCTCCTTACGAAAACTTTGGGGAAGGGCAAGTTTGTTTTTTTCAGAGACAAGTTGGAAGTGGTGAAGAACACTTTCCTCAGTAAGAGGGAGTGTTGAAATTTGTACCTTGGAAAAGTGTTTACCTAGGTGACTTAATGCCTAGTCCAAAAAGGGGAAATATTTGACATGACCCTTGGCATTAATTTCATGTGATGTGAAGTTGAATTTTCACTTTATTAGATATAAAGTGACTTTTTGAACTTTTAATGAGAAGTGACTTAAATTATTTTTAAGTTGACAAAATAAAAAAATTCTCAACCATAAATTAAAAGACTCAAGATCCAACCTAGGCCCTTAGATTGGGAGTTGGTTCATCTACCCTCATTAATGAACAAAAAGGCCAAAGCAAGGGAAAATGCACATTATTCTTCATGAGCATTTGGAGAAGAGAAACGAGAGAGCAAGGAAGAGAAGAGATATGCAACTAGGAGAGAATTTGTATAGTTGAAGGAGAAGGGCATGTTTTCCCATACGGTAGGCATGCATATCGAGGAGGATACACCAGCAGTTAAGGAGGTTGTACAACAATAAATGTTGGGATTCCATACTATATAACAACGGCATGATTTTCTAGACTATTGGTACACAAATCGAAGGATTGTTATTATAGCATAGAGGCACGAATTTATGGGCAGTGTTGGCACGAAATTCAAGGTAGACTGAAGACTGTACAAAAGCACAGATTTCAAGGAAAATTCCATACAGTTTCGTACTGTACTTGCACATAAAATCAAGGTAATATTTTTGAGATGGTTTAGTGGTATGGTTTTTTAGATAAGTTTGTCATTACTATTGGTTTAGCTTCTACTATAAAAAATTCTGAATAATAAAATTCTCTCTCACACACACAGGTTTCCCCATTGGGGTTTTTCCCAAGGCATTTGCCTAAAAATCATTGTGTTTTAAATTTCCTGTGTGACTTTTTATTTCTGCTCAATAACTGGTAATTAATGCATGTGTTTCATGATATGAATTTTTGTTTATGAGAAAATTTTCATATTTAACAGTCAAATGAAAAATGGGTTTGGGCATTAAACAATGAAATTCAATGAAACTTGAAACCGGGTTGGAGTGAGAATTTTTACACTCCACCGTGTCAACTACCCCCTTCAAGAACATTGTCGAAACCCCTAACTTCTTTGAGCCATCTCCAATCCTCCAAATAGGAAACCAAGTCGCCACAAGCCAACTAGAGCTTGAAGCCCTCCTTCGTGATGTAAAATGTTCCACATCCCCTAAAGGGCGCTCTCCAAGTAAGTCGCTCTACCATGAGGCCTCAACGAATGGTGTCCTCCAAACTACCAGAAGATCTCTAACAATAAGGGAAGAAGTCAAGTCAACACCATCTAGAGGTCAAGCATCCACCAATCAAGCTATCTCAAATGTGCATATACTTCACATACCATCTCTCATGCTACAATCCATCTCAGACCATATAGGGGCTAGTCATACACCATGTACCACAAATTTCATGGAGCACCCCAAACATTGTGTAAACACTTTCAGAGTAACCCAAAACTATGAGACAATTGAACTATGCAACTTATGATGCACCAACTACTTATATAGTAAACATAGGCCATTAAGGTCCTATGATGCATCTAATTTGAATCCCCTTTTAACATTGACGACAATTGGCATCTCAACTTACTTTTCCAATTGGTAAATGTAATTTAACACCTTAGAGCTACTATGCCACAATTACTAGATCAATAAGGACCGTGTCCATTCAATAACTAGCATAGCTACTAATATTATCTAGAACATGATCATTCAATGGTGTAAAATGAAGTCTAGATTCTTTCTGATGTCATCTTCTCGTTAAGGACATTAAATTCCTTAATGAGAAGACGACGTGAGAAGATTGCATTGATGTGGAGAGGTACAAGAACAACATATGAATGCAAAGGTTTTCAGTTGAGTAAATGCATTGCATGTACATTTACTCTCTGACCTTTCAATATTCAATTTTATGTGCATACATTCATTCCATCAACGTTGTCTAGGTGACAAAGAGAAGGAATGCACTATTTTTGTTCCTCAAAACAAAACATTGCTTGAAATGAAAATGAACTTAGAACAAAATGCCAAGGACTGGTTTCTCAGTCATTGCCAATTACTTTGGGAGGGGCCTTCCATACAATTATAATGCCCCACATTATGGCCTTGAGAACGAATGCACTATTTTTGCTCCTCAAAACAAAACATTGCTTGAAATGAAAATGAACTTAGAACAAAATGCCAAGGACTAGTTTCCCACTCATTCCCAATTACTTTGGGAGGGGCCTTCCATACAATTATGGTGCCCCACATTATGACCTTGACGAAGTGTGAATTTATGGGGCTCATTGTAATTATCACTTAACAATTATTTATTATTCAATATATATTCTTATATACTTGCAAAAATTCTTCTATCAATCGTAGAAATAGGGATAGTTTCCTATGCTTGGTATGAGAACCAACTTTAGTGGGTTAAACCCCTAAATTACTCAACCATACACACATAATGGTCCATATCAATCTATACTCATTCGTGCATACACTTTGGATCAATAAACATTGTGGACAAGTACAACACCACCAAGCAAGGTAGGAATTCCAAACCAATGTTACCCGTCAAATTTGACAATTTCAACCAGATTATTGAACATTTTACACCTTTCAAAGCTATTTGATGACGGTTTTTGTAGATTGAGATCCAATGGCCAACTGGCCTGCTGCCGCCGCATTAAACGGCCTGCAGCAGGCTGGGTATTGAACTCTCTCTTGTACATAAGTACGATTTTCAGTCAGCAGTCAAATTCTTGAGTCTAGTCGACATCACCGTATATTAATTTGGTACCCTGTGCACCTTTTTCCCGTGTGATCCGTATGGTTTTCCCTAAGGTTGTGCCCCCCTCCATTTTTTGACTTTGGAAGTTTTAAAGTCTGATGGGTTTATAAACCAAAGTTTTTTTTTCAAAAATTAAAAAAGCTACATATAAATTAAAGATAAAGTAAAATTAAATGGGCCCTGCCAGGAATGCACCATTAAAATGGGTAATAACGATGCAGTACAAATATATATGTATTGTTACGAAGATGAATCCGATCGTTGTCGAGTCTACCCTGTAGATTCGGGGAGCCAACTCTTTCCTCGTGAGTTTAATTTCAAGTTGCATCTTGAGAGAGTGGTCTTCCTGCTCCTTAATTTTCCCTTTTAGGATTATGATTTCGGAGACCATTAACATGTTTTTGTTGACTTTCTTTTCTAGCTGACTACCAAGATGATTTTGTTGTTGGCCTAGCGATTGGAACTCTCCTTCAATCCTCCATTCCAAATCCTTCTTCCAGTTATCCATGCGATCCTTATCTCGATTGTTGATTCCCTCCATCCAACCGGAAAAGAGGAAAGTCAACCTGATCTTGTTCCATGCCCGTTGGATGGAGGAAATCAGCAATCAAGATAAGTTCAGACTGACTGAAAAAATACACTATGGAATTCTAAAATGCATCAATTCTTCGCTCACACCTAATCCAAACTGTGCCATGAGGGTTTCCAAGACCATCCTTGTCACTCCATGTCGATTAGCCGAGTTTCCCACCTTTCTTAACTATCAATCTCAAAAAAAATTGCCACCTTCTCAAGGTAACCACGACTCCCTTAAATGCCTTCCCATATCCTTGCTTATGTTCGCTCCCATGCATAATATTTCAGCTATCCGCCATCTTCTCAGTTTGCATGCTGCAAATTTTAGAATTGTTAAAAATCTCGTCTTGTCTTTGTACTCATGAAGGAATCGTACACCGAGGAGTGATGAAAACCATGTGTCAATAATTGGAGATGCATCGAACTTGAAATAACACCTTACCACCACCTCTAGCTTGCATGATGAATTCATAAATGCCTAATCGGACATTAGGGGATGGGGGAAGGATACGAGGTCCCCTCCACAGGAAGCATCTCGACAGGAAGTTGGCATGCAAAGTTTGCATGACGATTTTCCTTTTGATTAAGGTTTCTCTTGACGTGGAAAAGGCTAATTTATTCAAAATGCTTTAAAGTTTGGTTTATTCTTTCTACAAGCTTGCTTATGGTTGCATTTTTGGGGGATGGAATTCCCAACGAGGCCTTGGATGAGGAGTTTTGAGTCTCCAATTATCATTAGTTTAGTAATCCTTTTTGTCTTAGCCAAGTCTAGACCTTTCCAAAGAGCTAGGGTCTTTGCTTAATTGTTTGTGGATACTCTCGAGCCTTAAGAATATGCAGTTTCTTGATGTCCTCCGGGGCCAATAAGTACCTCCTCCCCCCCGCACTTACCACCCCTAGATTTCCTTTCGAGGCCCCATTGAAAATCATGATGAATTGTTGTCTTTCTTGTATCAATTTGTTAAGATCTTTTGTTGGGATTCATAAAGCCCAGTTTAGGGGTGTGTTTCTGCTTACATACATCCTTGGGAGAGGGGGGGGGGATAAGATGGGAGAAAGCCAATCCTTTTCCTCGTTTTCCATATCCATTATTACCTGCTTGGAATTTCCTATTTGCTTGAATTCTTCGACAAGAAGACCCCAAACTCGATTAGCTACTCTATTTGCTACTATCCTTTCGTCTTTGAAAGGGAGTTCCCTGCTAGCTAGACTTTCTAGAAGATAAAGAAAGGGAGGGCCTTCCACACCCTTTTTAGGAGAGGTTGTTGAAACTTTTGGGGGTACTTCTTGTGTCAGGAAACAAAGCCCTCCTTCCAACTTATATTCATAGTGACATTCGAAAGAAGGGATGACATAATATTATTCCGAACTTCCTTTGAGAATTCACATTCCATAAATAAATGAGAAGTCGATTCTTCTGCTTTTTTGCACATATAACGTTGAGATAGCCCTTGAAATCCTCTCTTCTTTAGATTGTCCATTGTTAGGATTTGACGACAAGATAAAATCTAGCTAAAAGCCTTGATCTTGGGAATGGTTTCGCTCGACCAAATTGCCTTCTAGATAGCAGATTTACGGAGGGATGAACCTAATTTATTTGTAGATTGTAACCATCTTTCACTAAGTAATCACCTGCTTTTGTTCCCCATAATCATTTGTCAACTTTTGTACTTTTTATCGGCGCTTTAGCCCTTAAGTGGGATAGCAAAGAATTCCAAAGAGCCTCCAGATGCTCTGGAAGTGCTTCTACCTGCCATCCCTTCCAAAGTCCATGGTGGTCCCATTGTGAAATATCATAGAGGGTTCGGAAACCATCTATATCTATCCATTGCCTTAAAGGGGTGAGCATCTCAATGAGGCTTATGGGATTGTCTCCCATTGTCCGATCTACCCATATTTTTATTTTTGAGCCATTTCCTGGGATCTAGGATAGATGATCTTGGATTATGGGTAGAGAAGATTTGCATAAATTCCAAATGGGGGAGTTGTTCTTATTTTTTATATCTTTATCAAGGCTCCTCAATCTGTTTGGGATTAGATACTTTTTTTGTAATGATTGTTTTCCACCAGGATTTTTTCCCCGAGATTAGTTTCCATAGGATCTTGGCACGCAAGGATTTATTCATTACTTTGGGATCTTTTATGGCTAGGCCACCTTGCTCGATAAGGGCCAAGATAGTTCCCCATTTTATCAGATGAAACTTTTTGGAATTAGTCTTTCCCCCTTGCCATAAGAATTTTCTGCAGAGGAAAAATATCTGGTGAAGCACCCTATTAAGATCCAAGAGGCTAGAGCATTGATATAAGGGGAGAGCAAGGAGGATGGACTTTAAGAGAATAATGCACCTCAACCATTTTTGCCCCCATTGTTCCATCATCTTTTTTATCTTCTATATGATTTGTCACCAATCAACAGACTTGGGTTGGCCTTGAAAGATAGGAATTTCCAAATAGTTGAACGACATCTAGTTAGTTGACCATTTAAACTAGAGGCTAGCGGCTATAAGACGTAGGCACCTTGCAGTCACATTCGAGCCAAAGATGCAACATTTTCCTTATTGACAGCTCCTCCTGAGACTTGAAGGTATGAATCCATAATGCCTTTATAGCGAGAGGAAATGATATGAGAGGCCCCTCCTAGAAGAAGGGTGTCATCCGCAAATTGAGAATGATTTAGTTCCTTTGCTCCTCTTACTATCAAGGTTGCGGGGAGCAATCGAGACCTTCTTCCAGCTTCAAGTTTTCTGCTCAATGGATCGACCAAGATCACATTTAAAAGGGGGGATAGCAGGAATCCTTGAGGAAGGCCCTTACTACTTTTAAAGAAGCCAACAAGTCTCCCATTAACTAAAAGGGCAATCCAGGGCTCTTCTATACAAGAGTTTATCCATTCAACAAAATGATCAGAGAATCCAAATTTTCTTAGGACTACAAGAAAGGAATGATGTACCCAGTCAAATGCATTTGCCATGTCCAATTTGATTACCATACCACTTATTTCCTAGTTTTGCTTGAATGAATTGCTTCTTAGATGAGGAGAATATTGTTGGCGATTTGTTGTTTTTTAATAAAGCCCCCTTTATTTTAAAAAATGAGCATTGGAAGAACCTTGAGTCTATTAGAAATGATTTTGGATATAATCTTGTAGGAGGATTTAGATAGAGAGATGGGTCTAAATCTGGAGAAAGAGGCCAGATTTGACTCCTTTGTGACGAGGACTAAGAACGAGGAGTTTGAGACCCCCCCCCCGTCTTTACACATTTTTTTCTAAACTATTCTACCATTTTGCAAAGATCAAATTTAATCAGGTCCCAAAAATGTTTAAAAAATAAAAATGGAGAAGTTGCCTGGCCCTGGAGTTTTGTCAGGTTCCAGACCCCAGACTACCTCCTGAACCTCGGATTCTGATATCTCAGCTACCAACTCGACATTTTCTTCTGGAGTGACCATTATCGGAATTTCATTTAATAGCAGGTCCATTGAGGGTTCTTCTTCGTCCTCATCTTTAGAGAGGAGGGATTTGAAATGGCAGAGAGCTTCCTTTTTTATGTCTTCTATTTACTTTAATCTTTCTCCGTTTGAAGATTTTATCTCCTTCACATTGTTTTTTTGTTGTCTGGCCTTTCCTTGGTTATGGAAAAAGGTGGTGTTTTTGTCACCGGACTTTAGCCACAAGCTTCTTGATTTAAGCCTCCAATGTTCTTCTTCCTTTCGAAAGGTTTTGTGTATTTTTTGGTTTATTTCTCTCTCCTTGAACATGAGATTTGAATCTATCTTCTCTATTTCCATATTTTGATAGAGGGCTTCAAGATTGGCCTTGAGTCCTTTTCTTTCTTCCCTCAGCTCCTTGTATTTTGTTTTGGACCAATTTTTAAATATGCTTTCACTTTTTTTAGCTTTGTTTCTAGAATGAATCCAGGGGATCCAACCACTCGTTGGAGCCATATTTTTCTTATTTTCTTCATGACTTCTTGAGATTGGAGCCAGTGGGGATTGAACCCGAAGGGAAAAGGGCCATAGTTTTGGCTTTCTTCCATAACTATTCTGATAGGCTTATGATCAGAGGTGGAGGAGGGGATAATGTGAGAAGATATCTCTACTTTTTCTTCCAAAAAGCTATTACTTTTTCTGCCTTCCTGTATTTATTCCAATTGGATTTTTCTTCGAAGAGTGCATTGTTTGTTCTAAAGTAATTTGTTGACCTAACATTTGCTCTCGATTATCCATTTTTTCCCGGGATTCTTTTGTCGATTCCCAACCTACCTTCTTCCTCCTGATCACTGGAGATTCGTTGGGATTGTTTATGCATGCATACTCCTAAGGGAGGATTTGGTCTTGGCTCTTCATTTCTTATTCGACAGGATTTGGCTAGGATTTTGGGAACGCTTATGGGGGATCTTGGGAATTAAGCAAAGGGGAGAGGAAAAAGGGGACCCTTTGGGGGAAGGAGGATCCCGGTGGTACCACATTTGGAGAAACTACTTCCATAAAGGAAAGGGGGAGCCATGTCTAGGGAAGGGGGGGTTGACTGCATTCCAAACCATCCTCTTGAGAATAAAGGAGTTCAAATATACTGGAATTTTGGATAACAATGGGGAGGATATGGTTTTGGGGACGAGGGTCTGAGGGATCAAAAACATAGACCAAGGGGACCACGGGGGGAATCCCCAAGGTTGAAGGCCCTGGACGAGAGGCTCCTGGATGACCTGCTGATTTATTGGTCATTTTCTTTTTTACTTGGTTCTACTAGGTTTTCGGTGATGTAATGATTAACGATTGCTCCCCTTGCTTTTTGCAATCTTTTTACAAAGTAACCATATTCATGGCATGCCTTATGTTTGAATGGGAGTTGCTCATAGTCCAACTACTGCACATGTTTCCAATTGTCCACTTGAAGGAGAATCACTTAAGGGATACCCTTTTAATTAAACTTCAACACAAATTTGCGCACTAGCAAACATATTCGATTTTGGCTCGGCTCTATCCAAGTATTTTCCTAATTTATTTCCAATATTTCTCATTGTGTCTTCTCCCCATCAGCGTAGGGGAATATGGGGGAGTCTTACCCAAACAAGGACTACCGAAGGGACATCCAATTCCATATTAAAATTTGGGTCCAATGTTTAAGTACATACCTGTTTTGCTGAGGAAGTAAGGTCCTCCACATAAGAATAAATCCCTGTCTTCTTTTGATTCGAAGAGGAATGTGTAGAAGCCCCTTCTACAAAAGTATGTGGAAAGTTTGTTCTTGATCAACAGAAGGCACTTATTTTGCACCCAAATGTCTAGGGACCGAGGATACAACCATATACCAATGAACTGACCGACGAGACCTCTTTTGTAGAGAGAAATGGTCATCGAGTGGGAAGGGTCTGAAGGGAGGTCTACAACAAGAATTCTTGAAAACTTATTAACAACTGGCGATAGAGCTTTGGGGCCAGGGGGCACTGATGCAAAAACCAAAGAACTGAAAGCCAATTTACCTGGAGCAGGGGGAAGGTAAGGAACAGAGGGCTCTATCGCCATGTAAGAGGTAGGGGAGGGGTTCTAGGGTTAGGGGAACCCGAGCGCAAAAACTTTACTCAACTTGTAGATCTCTCTTTGTATGATACCCTCTTGTTACAAGGCCTTCGATGTTATTGTATACAAAGAAAGTTAGCGTTAAATAAGTGACAATGGCACCAAATTATCTATGCAGAATAATGGTATTAATATAAACCAATAATTCAACATGCTTGCCATAAAAAACCCATAATACTGGACAATCATGTGTAGTGTATGCACATATGTCAAACAACATAAAATACCTCCCTGTTGGGATGGGTCTTGATACATCATATACAAGTATCCCTTCCCATAATTACTTAAACTCGTCGATCAATGGTTGTAGGTAGACATTGATATTCTTCACTTGTCTTCTACCAGGAACTATAAGAGCCAACACAAGATGTACGTTCTTCAAGGATAACCATGGGGATATATTGTTATTGATCACAACTACTGGCCAAACCTAATAGTTGGTATTTTGGAGGGAATACATTTTAACTCCATCCATGTATATGCTTAATCGAAGTCCCCGTACTTCATCCTTTAATTTATTGGTGCATGTATCCTATATATGCTTCATGGCTATTGAATATGTTGGGATTCACATAACTCTTGCCTCACTTCTATGAAAAGCATGCCATCCCTGCAACATGATAATTCTTTGCAATGAAATAGCCTTTGAGTCCTTGGGATTGTAGTCATGTGCCTTAATATATTATGAGGAGGAACATGTGCCTTACCCCTATTTTTATTTATTTATTTATGGTACCTATCATGCCCACATTTTGGATGCATCTCTCTATCTACATATTCACCTCTATATAGAATACAACAATTCAAACATACCTGATATGATATGTAC
This sequence comes from Larix kaempferi, assembly GCA_027924585.1. Lineage (NCBI taxonomy): Eukaryota > Viridiplantae > Streptophyta > Pinopsida > Pinales > Pinaceae > Larix > Larix kaempferi. The sequence continues at coordinate 3,603,796 of BSBM01000344.1, read as the reverse complement.
TCAACACCAAACCTTTTCAACATTTGCTTTGCCTCTTTGCAACTACCGAGCAAGACATTTTCACTTGGAAGTGCCTTATATTTGAATAACTTGCAATTAGTGGGCAATAGTTATACATTGTCATCAAGCATGCATAAAATCAACAATTTTCCATAGTGATTGAGGGACAAGATTCCTTAAAATATAGGGAATTCAATGGTTAGTTATCTCAATAATGCTAAGAAATGCACGTTTAACATATCGTACATTGCTTTCAAGTTATACATTAACATTGTTGTCCCTAGTTGGTTAGACTTTGACCCGTGTCCAAAGAGAGGGGCGGTGAAAGTAGATTTCAAGCTTTCAAAGAAGGTATCCATGTTATGAGCATCATCCGCTAGCTCATCTTACTATAATGCATGTAACAACATTCCCTCCATGGCATTCGTATCTCATAAGGAATCATCCATACCAACCTCTACTTTGTTGCCTTTATTGCCAACATGTGAAGAACCAATGTTAATTTATGCATTCTAAATCAGTGACTTGGAATGTAGTGGGAATTGAAAAGGTGGTTGATTCAACCATGCTTGGTATGCTTCCTCTCCAGGATGTACTCATTTAACAACCTTCTCTCAATTTGACATCATAGTGGTGTGCAACGGAAGATAGTGTACATGTTGCTCATTGTCAAAATTCTAATTGCAAAAATATTGAAAACTACATTGATGATATCATTAAACACAATGTTCCTGACTTGTCCTTGAATCAATTAAAATGGCAGTGGATTGATTGACAATCTCACCTTCATCCTCAATCATGTTGGACCGATGCTTTACCTGTCTATTATCTAAGGCTGCATATATTTTGAGAATGTTTCCAGCCGCATCTTCCATACTGCTTTCTTTTTGTATGTTGTGCATAGTCCTCATTCTATCTCCCCTACGAGGACACTCTCTATACATGTGATATCCTTCACATCCCTAACACTTGAGTTGTTTCCTTGTTCCTTTTTCTTATGACTTTTCATTATGGGTCCATGTTGAGTTGGATTGCTTTGCTAATATGAATTTGGTTGGTCCCTAAAGAAAGGAGGTTTAAATCCTTTCTTCCTCTGATCATGCTTATATCTCCTCTTATCTCTCCAAGACTTCTGAAAATCTATTGTCTTTATTATGTTATACATGCATTTGGATTTCCGATTTGTTTCTTCAAGAGTCTTGGGTTCATCAAACTGAATTATATCTATGTATAATAAAGGTAACCCACTAAAGAACCTTTGTATCTTTACTTTTTCTTCTTTGAGAAACCCAACATATCAAAGCAATTCTAAAAAAATTCTCTGATACTCCTCCATAGTCATATTTCCCAACTTGAGTTCAAAGAACTCCTTCATCCTCTTCTCATAGTAATGTTCAAACATGTACTTTTATTGAAAGTACCTTTTGAACTGCTTCCATGAGACCAACTTTTCACTAATATGTTTAACTTGAATTAGATGATCCCACCAAATGGAAGCCTTGCCCTACAAGTTGTAAATGACAATTCTAGTTTCCATACAAGAGGAGTAATTATTCAATTGGAGATACTTCCTCATCCCCAATAACTAAGCTTCAACAAATTCCCCCTTCTTATTTTCACCATTAAAAGTGGGTGGATTAATCTTTCTAAGCTCCCCTTGCAAATATTTCTTTGTATGCCTTCTTTTATGATTCCTAGCTAAAAACATTTATGGGTTGCTCCTTGATTCTTTAGATGAGTATGATTTTCTGACTGCATGTGGTGGTGAGGAATAATGTCTAGGACTCTTGGTAGCACCCTTGGAATGTTTGGATATTTCATGGATATCTTCTTTCTCATGGAGCGAGGTTGATCCAATCTGCATTTGCTTTTGTTGCATATTCAAACTCTGCACCAATTGAGTATTCAACTGATTTTGTCGCTCTTGAGCCCCTAACATTCTTTCATTATATGCCTTACAACTTCACACCTCCATCCTCAAGCTCTTCAATATTTCTACTAGCTCTCTTAGTTTAATAGTGATTCTATGTCCATTAGACTCTGTTTCCTTATTGCCCATATTGATATTTAGACTTCTGACTTCTTCTTCGTGGTTGGATGGAATTTCTCCTTCTTCCATTTTCCTCTTCATTACTATTCTGGAACTTTGATCTACAATTATACATGTGTAATGATGTATTTGCAATGTGTTCATACCGTAAATTTGTTAGGTAAACTTTATTTTCAAAATTCAATAAAAAAATTCTTATATATTTAAGAATTCTAAAAACTACCAATTTGACAATATTACCAAATTAAGTTACAAGATCCTTTTTTGTACAATTTTTTAAAGGATCCAAAACACTTCTTTCTAATTTGATTGCGATTTGTATTCATTCTCTTGTTGATACTCTTTCCAATAACTACACCCATTCTCATTTATGATCTGAGAGTTGAAAGTTACATCTCTCCAAAATTTGCAAATTTACCCAATTTTGCATTGTTCTTGTAACTGCATTATTACGAATATAAAATATATATAATATAATATAATATAAATAATATAAAATAACAAATAAATAAATAATAAATAACAATTAATATTAATTATTAACGTAAGACATAACACTTATGAAGAGTCACTTAAATGCCCTTTTAAATTATTATATATATGGTCATTTCTAATTTGTAATATCATCATTCATACTTTTATACACATATTCTTTTTATCCAAATGGATTTTTATATATTTTTCCAGGTATTTTGGTAATCTTGTGTGAGCGAACTTCTGTTTGGCTCATATACCAATGGGAAGTCTTTGTTATGCTAAGTATCGTATGCATGTTCTGATGAGCATTTGAGCATCTGATGACTTCCCAAAGTTGTTTGTCTCGATGAGAAGGTAAAATGTCGAGTTCATATTTTTTTTTAGTTTCGATATATTGGGTCACTTCTATCTCCTCAAAGTTTTCCAAATTCACAAAAGCGCATGCCCAAATATTGGATTTTGGCATTCTTCCGCACCTCTGCTCCAAACCCTTGGAATTTGGCCAAAATCCACTTGGGTTATTTATGTTCTTGGTCAATGATTACACCATAAAAATTTCATCCCCAACAAGCCCCTCCGTCAAATAGTTGGGTGTTGGTCTTCAAAAACCACTATTTCCCCTTTTTAGGAAAACTGGAGCAAAATAGCCACATTCCCCTCTCTGCCAATCTTGTATTCCTCTTCACTGTAGATAAACGCTCAAAATTTCAGGCAATTTTGAGTTATTTTGCTCATATTATATCCAAAACAATTTTTTGGCTCCAAATTTTTTTCGTGTAACTTCCCATACTACTAATGTGGTAGGGTGTTGATGTGGCATGACACGTGTCTATTGATGTGGAAGTGGGATTCTACATGTCATCCCTTGGTGCGACCATGCCATCCTCTATGTCACCCTATACCATGTTTGAACTTACCATTAGTTGAAGCTAAGCAGTATTGGGTCGACTAGAAAGTGGTTTTCCAAAAGCTCCCTTTGGACCCGGAATGTATCTGGGTTGATCATGTGTAAAAGTGGTTCGTCATTGTGGGGTGGTGAGGAAAAATTATAGGTAAAGGATATCGATGACTTGCAATGAATTTGCGTCACTGATCTCTTGATCCCAACCGTCCTATATGTGATTAAACAACTTGCTAGATCCACCTCCTAGCTGCCAACTGTGCATGATTTGACCCTTGTTAACACTGCCATCTGTACATCCAATCCATGTGGCTCTTCCATGTAATACCCCCTTGTCCATGTGGATTCTATGGGGCCACATTGAATTTTCCCCAAATTTACAAAATTTCATAATTATATAAATTTTATACTTTAATTTTGTAATAGGTGGATGAAATGAAATTTACACCTAGCATTCCTCACTTTGGTAATTTTCTATCCATTAACATAACTTGTATTTTGTCAAATAGTTTGCTTGCAACTTATTTTTCACCCAAAGTTCATAGAGTTAACTCTGAAACTCATTTTTTTTTTGTTCTTACAAGCTTCATGACCTGCCCAATTATTCCAACAACATTTCCTTTGGTTATTTAAACAATTAATTAAACATTTGTAGGCTTTTATACAGATTTCCCCTCAAAATTTTCTCACACACATTCTATCAAACATTTCGTGTATAGCCCGCAGGGGTGTAGACTGATTGGAAAATGAGTGAAATGATATGACATGTAAAAATAGGTCACAGGTTCAAATCCCAATGAGCCCGTGCTCCATGCTTGCGGGCTGTGTGGGTGCACCTAGCGGTATAGTGGTAGAGGACATGAACCGAGCCCATGTCACACAAGTACGAGCCCTGCCTTAGTTGTCGATTCCCCTAGTACAAAAAAAAATTCATCTGGAACCTGTAACTCATTCTCGTGCATACCAATTTTGGTCTATGCAGTCCTAGTGCTGCAACATGTAGCTCTGATACCACTATGTAATGTACCCAATAGCCTCTTTCCACTATGAATATCGCGAGGTACCCAATTTCCACTTGAAAAATCCATCATTGATACCAATTCCAAATTTTCTTTTCACTGACTACCCGCTCCATTAATTTTAACATGTGATGTAATTATATTAACCTATCAGTTAACTATATGAAATGCATATTCTAATTTATGCAATCAGTTATACCATGAATGCATCAAATCCATGCTCAATACATGCACACAACATTTTCATAAACAATAATTTAAACAAACACATAACACAAATGTAAACCATGAAAACTTATCTTGAAAGGTCCTCCAATCAACTGTAAGTGAAGGACATTCATTCCAACCATAGGCACTTTGTCAAACTTGCTCTTTCTTTAACAGAGGCCACCCTAGTTGAGATAGGGCTATTGGTCTACAATGTGTGAAGTTCCAAACTCTTTCACCTAACCATAACACATGTAATCCTTTGGTGTTGAACCCCTTCCACAACTGTCCTAATCCATCAACACTCACCCCCCATTAACTTGCACAACACAAGGAATGGAAAGCCTTTTTTTCATGCAACCCCTCAAGTTGTCCCCATTCCCTTCTAGTGCTCTAGCATAAGATAACCAGGGACTCTTTGTGTTAAGACTCTAGGGAACTCAACTGCAGGTCATGTTTCTCTCACACGGGCACCGAGCCCATTAGCACCAACTTCCCAAGGTAATTGGCACATGAAAGTATGAGACACAAGTTCCTCTCTAATATACTAGCGAGAGCTAAGATAGCTTGATGGAATGAATGATAGAGTGAATGAATGAGGAATGAATGAGATTCTAACATTATATATGCACGGATTTGTCTTGATACGTGGCTTCTTTAGAAGAGGTCACTTTTCCCCTCTTAATCCCATATCAAGATAATCAACCCATGATTAATTGAAGTGACTCTCATAACCATGGTTATGGGACCTTGGGTTAAAAATGCTAATGAAGGCTCGGGACAAACTAATGTTAACTAGGGTCATCACCACTTAGCCCCCTCTTACGTCCCCCACTTGTGGAATCACATCCCCCCTCTCTTCTTTGCCTTTCTTCACTTGCAACTATCATAGATTTTTATATTAACAGAATTGTACATCATTTATAATAGTCATGGTCTCCTGGACCATATAAGCCTAACATATAGCCTTTACACCATTACATACATAATCACATCATAGGGTCAAAAGGAGGGTGTTACAACTGTAGCCACATCAACAATTTTTGCCCTCTTCCATAAGAATTAAGGAGAGGCTCTATTCCAGAGAACAATAACCTTCCTGTCCAGGATGCAGACCAATTGTAGCCAAGAACCTTCTCTGCCTACTTGCCATAGTCTTGCTTTTATTGCTAATTCCCTTTATACATTTTTCAGTATGCAAGTTATTATTATTTTTTAATACAATTCATAAACAAACTAAGATCATTGGATGCTTGCTCGAGGACACACTAAATAAGGAAGAATGCTAAATTTTGACATTTTTCCATTTGCTATCATCAAAATTTGATTATATAATCTTTGTTGAAATAAATTTTGACATTTTTCCATTTGCTATCATCAAAATTGGATTATATAATCTTTTCTTGAAATCACACTTTTGAATGAATGAAATCACTAAGTAGAAAATAGATTCACCAATACCCCAATTATTAGTGATTTTGTAAATCCAAAATAATTCCATTAATTTAAACAATAATAAAATCCATTTCTTAAAACATTTTAACTAATACCAAAAAAAAATGAAAGAGGATTTATTTAAACCACCACCCAACACGTACAAAGCAAATAAAAAGCTAATTCAAATTAAAAAGTTTAAAGCAAAAGAGAAAGCAAGTCCAAATTAACATGGGCGGGAGGAAAAACATCTAAAGAAGACGCCGGCGGCCCACAACTCAATTATCCTAATACCGCATAGAACGCTGGGCACTCTCTGAAAACCCATAGCAAGAAAATGTCCTTAACACACTGAAAATCTTGAAATTTAAGTCAATATATCGTCTTTAAACACAGATCCTTTACCTTGTATTGAAGTGTTGCGATCGTTTTTTCCAAACAATGGAGAGGATCTCGGTATTGGTTCGCGTGAGGCCTGTCAACAAGAAGGAAGCAGGAACTAGTCCATGGAAAATTACAGGCAACACCGTTTCTCTTTCTAATCAAGGACCAAAGTTCGAATTCGGTAAGCTGTCACATACATTTAATCTCTTTCTCTACTAGTGAACAAGCTTAATGAAGCAATTCTAATTTTGGTCCTTTCACTAGATAGAGATTGCCTTTTGCCTCGTTTCTGTCAATGCAATTCATGGATCGTAATAATGATTTGACCGTCTGAAATATATATGACAGAAAGAGTGTTTGGCCAAGAATCTAAAACAGTGGATATATACGAAGCCCGCACTAAAGACATTGTAGCTGCAGCTGTTCGAGGTTTTAACGGTACCTACGATATCCTCTCAGTTTTTTTCCATGTATATTTTAAATTTTATTTCTTAATTAGCCATGCAAAATTATTAGCAACTAGGTTAGCCTTGAGCTATGCATAATCTAGAAGAAATTAACTCTATCTCAGGTTTCAGCTACTTATGCACTTTGAATTTTGATTTCATATAGTCACTGTTCATCACGTAGAGAAAGGGATTAACCCTATCTGAGGAATAATTTATCAATTGTAAATAGCGAGGAGAAGGAAGTTAACTTTACTGTTAAAAACTGTGGGAATCAAATGCAGTCTGGTTTAATGATTTAACATATCGTTGCCCTGTTGTTTGGTTTGTAGGGACAGTCTTTGCCTATGGACAAACTAGTAGCGGTAAAACTCACACAATGCGAGGCTCTGCCACTGAACCTGGTGTTATTCCTCTCGCTGTCCAGGATGTGTTTAAGAACATTCGGGAGGTATTCTTGTTTACTTTAATAAAATGCAAAAACATTATCTAATGGTCTTTAAGTATCCTTAAAATAAATAATCGTGTTAAACAATTCAATGAAATAGGTGTGATGTTCACAATAAGATTTCCTGATTGTCTGCAAAGTGCAAACATTAACACTTGATTTGGACTGAATATGTTTTTCAACTTTTTCTTTATCATCCTAGCTGCCGATCATAGTGTATTGCCTTTAAATTTACGCTTTGCTTTATCACCCGAATTGCTCATTAAATTCATGATGTCTAATTCTTCAAAATCTCTACAATTAGGGATTAAATAGAGTTAAGTGAATCGTGATAAATCTGAAGTGCAACCTCCTGCATGTAACATTCTAGCAAGGGCAAGGTTAACCTAACTTCTAATCTCAGGTACAGTACCTATAATCCATACTTTAGTAGAAGTTATGCCTTACCTTCAATAGAAGGGTAGAAGGGCTGTTCTTATCTTTTCTTTTTTATCTATGGAAATCAGGAACTAGCTGGGATTTTTGGGCGAGACCCTGGCTCAAATCTGGTTGCCTGCCACTATGAACCTTAGGCTAATGCCTAGCAGGAAACTTATGTCTTAGCAACGGCTGCGATGTCTGGAGATACACTCAAGATGGGGATCCCACTCTAGGGGGTGCCTACCCTTATAACCTTATCACAATGGGCCAATGTCTCATTTGGGAATTGAACCTAGATGGGGAGAGTGCAAAACTTACCTTCACACCATTTGCGCTATTACCCCTTGATTAAAATTGTGGCTGTAGCCATAATGGTTGGTGTCCGGTCTTAATGATGACAAGAGGGTGGGCTTTGATCCACTTATGTGTGTGTGGGGAGTGCAATGCAAGCCTCACATGTTTGACCACTACCTCTCGGTGCGCCGATGGGAACCTTAGGGGCTGAACGCCCTCATGGGAATTCAACCTTGGTTCTCATTCCTCATCAATAGATCCAACCCCTTTGGTTGTTCTCACCTCTACTGAGCTCTAAAAAAGTAAGTTCATAGTCAATCCTTCATTAGGTAACTTTAACCCTTACCTTTGTAGAAGTTACACCTTACCATCAATAGAAGAGTAGAAGGGTTGTTCTTGGCCTTAAGTAAGGTCATTGCCTTGAGTTTTGACAGAGTAGGGCACACGGCCTTCATGTGCAGAGGTCTTCCCTCTACTCAATGGCCTTATCCTCTTATGTGCATTCATTCAAAGTTGATAATATAGTTTCATATTATATAAGCATCTTTGGGTGTCCATTTTGTTTCGATCTTATGTGCATTCATGTAAAGTTGATAATATAGTTTCATATTGTATAAGCATCTTTGGGTTTCCCTTTTTTTTCGATCAAATTTTCAATTAAGATCTTCTCACGTTGCTCCATCTCTAATCACATCAATTGGTATTACAGCCTTGTGATATTTATTTTTGGATATATTAGCCATCTTTTTTCGAGGGAGAGAACTTAGCCATCTAATATAGTTTAGTCTGATAATCAAACTATAGTTGTTCCATATAGTTTTCTAGTGCTTGATTGTTTTTATCGACATGTGGCCCTTATTTTTCCTTATAGTGGCCATCAATTAATTATCCCCACATCCTTGCAACATTTTTGTTCACATCGATTCCACTTGATTTTTGATAGAATAGGGCACGTCACTCATGTGTAGAGGTCTTCCCTCTACTTAAGGACCTTATTTCTTATACACACTCTTTTAAGGTTGATAATATATTTTATTATTTTCAAATTATATAAGCATCTTCCAGTACCCCTTCTATTTATGTTAAAATTTCTATTTTGATCTTCTCACGTTGCTCCATCTCTAATTACATCAATTGGTATTAGAACCTTGTGAGTTTTTGGTATTTAAATTTTAAACGTTGTGATTCTTTTTTTGGAGAGATTAGCCATCTATTAGTGTAGTCTGATAATCAAACTGTAGTTATTCCATGTTTTCTGCCACTGCTGTTATATTTTCAATTCATGTTAAGTGGACCTGAAACCTAAAATCCTAGAAAGAAGTAAGCTAGAAAACTCACAAAACTGCTGGTTTATATGCCAGTTAGAACTAAAAGTTCAAACACATAGCTAACTGAAAATATGAACAGCAAACAGTAGAATCTGTAGCACTCAGAAACAAATCCCTGTTTTCTTATTAACTCAGAAAAGAAAACAGTACAACAACTCACTTAATTGTTTTTTTTTGAAGGCGGCTAGGAGAAAATACAAAATAGCCCATCTTTTTGGGTGCCCAAATTAAAAGCAAAACCCTAATCTAAATCTGAAAAAGGAAACTGCTAAATATGGAAAGTTAATCGTCCGAAAATAACAAAAGCAAGGTCTAAATTGAGATTTTTAAATCTGGAACAACAATTATCACACTGCTAAAATAAAACGGTAAACCTAATCTAACTTTGAAAGGCATCACTTCTAATTTTATAGCAACAACTAAAGTTTTAACTACTCCAAGTTTGGCACATGCATGCCTAAATCATACATGTGCCCTCTACCACATTGTGCATATAATCTGCTGCTGCCCCTCATTAATGTTGTTTTTGTCAACATTCAAGACGCTTCTCATGGCATGCACAATCACGGAGGTTACGATCTACAGTAGCCTGCTATCTGTGTTGAAGCGTGCCATCTTTGCTAGAGGAAGAACAATGATTGAGCAATTACAGGTAAAAGCTAACACTACCTCTTTGTGAGGAGAGTGCACTAAAACAAGATACTGTCACAACTTCTCAAACCTACCCTTAGCTAGGGACTTCGTCATCATTTTGACCATATGTGAATCTAAAGAATCATTGCCCCCATTTGCACTTTGAAATCTCTTTAGAATCTTCAAGGGGTAAATCCCTTGTACAAGGAAAACTTCATTAGCAACTCACCAACCTCCTTTGTCCTTCATGTCAACTTCACAAGTCAAAATCTTCTTACACAATAACATAAGCTGTTTAGCACTTCTTGCAGTGATAAATTCATCTGTATAGAGAGTCAAGGCAAGTGGATAAGATCTGTCAAATATAGAACTAAAATCTGCACAAAATTTGGAAAAAGCCCTACTTGAGTAAAAACCCATTGATCTTGAAATACCAAACTCTCATGGTGCATGCATCAGCTCATATTGGGCCTTCTTTAGTATAAATTCATGGGTATCTCATCCATGCATACCTCAAAACCAATGACAACTCCCTCTTTTTGAGAGAATCCTTTGGTAACTGGAGTAAGAGTTGTGAAATTTTCACATACTTTGAAATCTTAGACCTCAACTTGGTTTCAAGTCTCTCTAAGTCACATGCAAGATACCAAACCCGATTCTCAACCCCAGAGAATGTATATTAGCACAAACAATTATTTATAACATGAAACACATGAGATCTATTTCACTACTTTTTAACCAATAGCAACCACACACATAAAATGGACACATAATTTTTGGTCAATGCGACCATGGAAAAACCCTTGCAGGAAAACTAGTGAGAGAAGTATTGCTTTTATTCTCTCAAGCAGTTATAATCATGTACAATAGAAGATTTCCAACAATCACACAAACTTATTTGAACCTCCAGCTCTGAAGTTCAAGCCTGATCTTTGATGGACGTCTTGGGAAATGCGCCCCAACTCTTCTGCTTGCTCTCTGACGTGGGCTTCATGCTCCTCTGCTGTTGAATCACTTCCTCAGTGATATGGCCTCTCTTTTGTTAAATTTTGGTTAGGGTTAGGGTTTTATGCAGAATAATAAAGATCAATGTACTTTAATGCAAAAAACAAAATAATGCTGAAACAAAATAGTACAGCAGTAAATAGGACATAATTTTCATCTCTTTCAATTTTTCATCTTTAACACTACCAATTGGTCACTGTGTTAAAATAATCTTCAGTAACATGTAATCCGTAATAGCAAAATATCTAACTTGTTTAATTAACAATAGAAAAAGTAAGTGAGGATACTTACCTGGGTGTGGAACCCTTCTTGTAATATACTCAGAAATTTTACTTTCAGAAAAGACTGTGCCTGTCAGAGGCCAGTCAAACACTAGGAACTATATGACCCTACTAGAGGGTTAGTACAAACCAGAGAGAGAGAGAGATGATGGGTCTGAAGTACAATTAATCAGGAATGGTCAATGACAGTAAAAAAGAAAAACAGTGGCATTCCCAAACAAACTCAGTACAGAAGAACAAACCTCAACAAGTCTTAGTACATAGAATTAGTCTCAACAGTAGATCAGACCCTGCTAGGGTCTCAACAGTAGAGGTCTGAACCTAACAAGACTTCCACACAGGGCTCACAGCAAGCATAACTCTGTGCTCAGCATACAGGTAAAAACAATACCTCACGACCTTCATAGGGAATGCAAACAACAGACAAACCAGAAGATCAAACCCTGGACAGTAGACCGAACAGCAGATCGGACCCGACAGGCAACATATCGGACCAAAGGGGAATCACAAACAGCAGGCCGAACCTCACAGTCAGCAGATTGAAGCAAGGGAAGACCCCAAACAACAGACCGAACCTCATAACAGCAGACGGCTAGGTAAGTGCAGCATAAATCATCAATGTCACCTCTTGAACAGTCACCCAATTCACATCTGTGAGCAGCAAAGATAACCTTTTTACTCTAGACGTCAAGCACAACTGAGATATATGTCCAAGTGAGGAGAAGAGGTCTTCAATAAATAGACCTTTAGACACTTCTAGAAAGATCACCAAAAATTATATATCAAACCCTGGATGCAATCAAAACAAAAATCATCAAAAAACAGATCTGAACTTGATCAGCAGGTGGGGCGGCCTTCAACTTCAGAAAGAGCAGCTGAGATGCCCTTGACGTCAAGCACAGGAAAGAGAAGAGCTAAAGTTATATTGTGCAAATGCCAAAGAGAAGTCTTCAATAAATAGGATCAAAAGGGTTAAACAAATAAAACTTTCATTTAAACTTTTATTTAAACTTAGGGTTCCATTAAACAAGGAAAGTACCAACAAATTACAAAATTAAAAAAAATAAAAAAAATAAAAAATAAAAATATAAACAAGGGTCATATAAATAAGTGAGGGTACATTGACCCATCATAATGGTACCATAAAAAAAAGTGGGTACCAATTATATTTAGAATAACATTAGGTGGTTACTAGGACCAACATATGGTCCAACATAAGATATGAATGGGTACATAACCCATAAACCCTAGGACCAAGGGTAAACCACAAAATGGACAAACAACCATAATACCCATAGGATCAAAAGACACCAAAATAAAAAAAATAACTCAAGGTGGGTAAATGACCCTATTAACCACAAGTCAAAGACAAGGTACCATAAGACCAATAATCAACAGGGTGTAAGGACGAAAAGTAAATCAACCAAGGTGGAGAAGGTACAACCAATCATCTCTCTCTCAAATTTACAAATGTTCCATATAACCTGAAAGTTCATCATCACTGTATAAGGAAGGGTCCACACGGATGATGTGATCATGTGGTCCTCTAGACTGCTCCTAAGGTCACATGTTAGTGGCTCCATCAAGGGGTGGCCAGTCTCTTGAGAAGACCATCTAACTCAACCATCTCGAAGGCTTAGGAGAAGAGGACATCACACATCATCATCTTGGTAACTGACCAAGAACCTCCATTCTCAAGGAATGGCTCTTAGCCCCAGGCTGAGCTTTTAGTCCTAGATTGAAACTACCTGTAGGACCTACTTGGTCCTCGTGACCAAGAATCTGCCTGGTCCTAGACCAGAATGTCTTTGTCTCAACTTGCAGGATCTGCTTGGTCCTTGTGACCAAGAAACTGTCTGGTTCCAGACCAGAATACCCTAGAGACAAATAGGGGCCGTAGCCACATGCTAGTGACTTTTCCATGGCATCAACCTTTTTGGTCCTCGACCAAGAATCCCAGGAGACAGCTGGGGGCCCTAGGGTACCTTATAGGGTCTTACTCTTTACTCTGCCTGGTTAACTTGACTAGGAACCCTAGTTAACTGACTAGTGTACCATCCTCTATGAGAATGGGTCTCGCAGCTGCATTAACGTTAACATCTTTGCCTAATGATCTCAATCACTAAGCTCGTCCTCCTCCAGTGAAGTGTACCCCCTTCCACAGAAATGCACCCCTCTCTGTCTTGATCAATCTTTGATTTGACTGCTGATGAATCCAATCTATCTCAGAAGCAAACTCAGCCTCCAATGGATCTAACCTCTGCTCCAGATGAAGTATGCTAGATCTCTGCTCAGATTTGCGCCCCTCTCTCTCTCTGGAAATGCGCTCTCTCTTCTCAAGAATGCGCCCTTGCTCATGCACTGAGCTTCCTTTGTCTTCTTGACTTGATTTGCTTCTCACAAATCATTAATACCTCGTTTTGCCTTATCCACTCTTATTTTATCAGATTGACTTTTAGGGTTCTGTTATCACACAACTTGTAGTTGTCCCTAAAGGTTATCCTATCCAGGACGATAGAGGTGTTGGACAATTAAAGAAGTGACCCAAGAGATGCCACGGTTCCCAATGCAATTGGGTGTCACGTTAACCGAGGCACCCTTCACTTTAGATCAAGCCTAAGCAAGACCAAGGGGGAGACCATAGTTTAGCCAATGAAGGCTAGCAAACCAAATCAAGACCTCCTAGGGAAATGTGATGATGATAAGGTAGAAGATCAAGATGAGATTAGATCTAGATCTAGAATGGATAAGTGGACCCAATGAGTTAGGGCTTGGTTGAAGAGGCTTAAGGAAGGACAAATATTCAACCAATAAAAGATAAAAGGCCACTTATGAGGTTAAGGTAATAGATCTAGATAGATCTAGTGCCAAAATAATAGATCCAAGTGGGGTCCACCCTTAAAATATGGAAATTGGTCCAATTTCCAAATTGGGCCCACAAGGTGAAAATCAATGAAGAAAAGCACTAGAGGGTTTGCAAATGAATGGATCTAATGAAACAATGAGGAATTAGCAATACCCAAGTTGGGATCTAGCAAAAATGGCCACCTACCCAAAAGTGTGACCTCCCTCGGAGAGGCCCAGTGCCTTAGATCGAGGGGTAAATGGAGTCGGATGTCCACCAAACTTTAGATCGGGAATGTTGTGACTAATGTAGAGGTGGGTTTTAATTATTAAGCCCAAATAATTGCTAGATCTCCATAGATCCGAAAAAAATGAGGGTTTTAACGTTTAGGGTTTTGAGATCTAAAAATAATTGTAAGCTACGAAAGTAAAATACGTACCTTTCAAGTGTACCTGGATAATGAGATGGATGCCGATTATGACGAGGACTACTTTCCCACAGATCAAATGAAGAATTTTGTATTTTCCTTGCTTGTGTGTTTTGCCCTAGTCCACATGTGTGCCCCTCTATTCTTGCATAACCAAGGAGACAAGCTCAATTAGCACAACAAAAATGAGGGTAGATACAAGCAAGAGGCAAAAGATAGAAAATGATTGGTACAAAGACAAAATCACTCCCTGTTTGAACCAAGATTTGACAGAAGGTTGCAGGGCAAGCCTCTCCACCAATGCGCACTCCTCCAAATTGGCCTCTTCACCTATAAATTGGATTAATGGAAAAAGATACAAGGTAGCAACAAGATATCCTTCAGTGCAATGGAAGAAGCATTTACAATCATCATAATCAAACGCCCAAATCAAGATCCAAGTATGTGCTCAAAAAGTATTTCTTCTATTCTGGTAGCCAAGATCCAAAAATCTCTAGATGCCTTTACAAGAGGGGGGGTCTCTTCCTTAAATAGGATGAGGGAGACCAAAACCCTAAACCACTTTTGAAATGAGTGGTTGAGATGAAAAGATAAAATAATACAATCAACGACTAAGATGGGCAGGTACAATATAACATGGATCACTCACATGAGGGGGGTGCGCACTACAAAAAAGAGGCCTAGGGGTGGGTGCACACCACATGAAATGACTAGGCTACAAGATGTGCCACAAGATGACAAGGACAACACACTAGGAGCACATGGTGGGGTTAGGAGGTATTACTTCCCTTCACTAGCATCACCCCATGGCACGATAATATAATATATGACTCAATGACATGTCCAAGTGTACAAATGATCAAATCCTGGCCCCTTCAACTGAGAGAAGAATGCACCAAAACACATCACGATGACTGTGTGGATCCCATTGAATGCTGCAAACTGATCTGGAAGGTGTGGCATACACCATAGATGACCTCATGCCAAAAACTTGCCTCAATTGCCCAAATCGAATTCCTAAATGACCTTTTTATTCCATTTTTATTTCACCTGAAAAACCACCAAATTGCCCACAACCCACTGTCTAGTTCCTGTGCACAAAAACTGACTATACCATCATGTCCGGAAGGGGGGTAATATGGTAATAACAAGTGGCTGGTCCACCCCCTTCACCTGTAGGGCCCTAGGAAACGACTAGCCTCCAATGCTCTAGCTGGACAAGCCACATGATCATGGCCAAACTGGTCAACAGGTGAAAAACTGCTCAAACCATCTCTGGAAGTGCCTAGAACTGAAAAGTAAGTGTCTCAATGGGTTCAGATGACCCAAATCCACTAGAGATGAATACTCATACACCTCATGATAACTTGTAAGATCATCTGTATCATCCATCATACCTAGACAAGTAAAACTATGATGATCTGGAAATAATAATAATTAATAAAAAATGCATCAATCATCATCTGAAATCTGTGCCCATCATATGGAATCATCAAAAGGTATATAAAGGACCATAGATCAACATCATACAATATAAGTGGTCCATCTCATCATGGATCCCAAGGTTTACTTTGGTCAAACCAAGTTTGACCGGTCAAACTGATCAAAATATGACCCTGGCCAAAGAAGCCATGTTGTTGCAAGTGCAAATGGTTAAGATGTGCTCTTTAAATCATTTTCATAGCAAGATTCTAAAGCATTAAGCATTATTTCACTGGCAGTTAATAGATAATAGTAGGTTAGTTAATAATTTACTTTCAAAGAGAACCCCAAGAATATACTCATTTGTAGACATGATCAATTTGCTAGGAGAGGGTGAAGGCTAAGGATGCAAGTCTAGGCCAAAAAGGGATGACTTGATTGACTTGACACTGTGAAACTTTGGATAAAGGAAATGGTGTTACACACTTAAGCATGTGTTGGACAAAGAATACACAAGGAATGGCGGTGTCTCACAAATGGGTAAGTTGTTTAGAGAAGTGTTTATTCAACCTTGGAAAAATGTCTACTACTAGAACCGCCGTGAACTAGATGCCCTGCTAACCGTAACTTGAGGTTCTAGGGGACACTTAGAATTAGATGTCCCTTGCTCCATCTCATATCATAACCCGCATGTAACGTTCCCAGACCCCCCTTGTGGCCTTCTGAGGCCATCAAAGACCCGACGTTACTTTTTTTCTTCTTCTTTTACTTCCAAAACCACGCACAACCACACTGGACTCGGATCCGCAATCCCCATTGCGATCTGCAGTCCGCATGGCGTCTTTCTGCAATTTGCAATTGCGTCTTTCACAATCCGCATTGCATCTTTCCGCAATCCGCAATCCGCAATCGCGCCTTTTTGCAATCCACAATCCGCATTGCGTCTTTCCGCAATCCACAATCTGCAATTGCGCCTTTCCGCAATCCGTAACTGCGCCTTTCCGCAATCCGTAACTGCGCCTTTCCGCAATCTGTAATCCACATTGCGGAAGTTGGAAATGCGGAAGTCCAACTTCCAACTTCCGGAAACTCACCCTTTCGCAATCCGCAATCCGTATTGCGGAGTCGGAATGCGGAAGTCCAACTTCCAACTTCCGGAAAACTTACCCTTCCGTAATCTGCATTGCGGAAGTCGGAAATGCGGAAGTCCAACTTTCAGCTTCCAGAAAACTTCTCCTTCCGCAATCCGCAATCCGCATTGCGGAAGTCGGAATTGCGGAAGCCCAACTTCAAACTTTCGGAAACTTCCCCTTCCGCAATCCGCAATCCGCATTGCGGAAGTCCAACTTCTCTTTTCCAGCAGTTTATTAATGCAAACTTCTAAGGGGCATAACTTCCTCATCCTGAGTCCAAATGAGGCAAGGTTGGTACCGTTGGAAAGCTCTTGGAGAGCTCTATCCAATGGTAGCATCCCCTGCTCAGATGAGGTATCTAACCTCCTCATTTTCTTCTCTGAAGTTCTGTCTATAACCTTCTAAGGTATCTTCCAACCCTTAACAGGTCTCTACCCATCCCCTGCCACAACCCATCTTTCCTCCGTCCCACAGAGCGGTCTAGGAATACCCCAGGCCACATAACCATTCCCATGATTAAGTAAGGTTAAGCAGTCCATTATAAGGTTAAGCATCTCATAACAAAACACATAGCATAAATGAAACTAAGGCTAACCATACATCTAACACATATAAATTAACAATGCATTAAACTCATGCAACCAAATGAAGTATTCAACTGTACTCAGCCTTTCACTCAAACTTACACAGGCTCTAACTATTATTCCCATTCATAAAACATTCATTCAATAGTTTAAGCAACACAACATAATAATAATAGATGAAATAACATCATTCATTCCACATAATACTTATCTTTGTATCTTGAAGTTGCCCCAGCAACTGGCTAAGTGAGAGCAATGTTCCACCCAACCTTAGGTCTCTGTCCAGCCTATACTCTTTCAGCTGAGAGACCACCCCCGAGCTGGGCTATGTATCCACTAAGGAGGGCTAGGTCGGCTCCCTAACAGTCAAGATCCACTTCCATGCTAAGCCAACCTACAGTTGGGTTTATCAAGCAATCCCAAAAACATACTCATGCTAAGCCACCCTGCAGTTGGGTTTATCAAGCATCCACACGCTAAGCCAACCTACATATTGGTTTATCAAGCAATCCCAGAAACATACTCATGCTAAGCCACCCTGCAGTTGGGTTTATCAAGCAATCCCAGAAACATACTCATGCTAAGCCACCCTGCAGTTGGGTTTATCAAGCATCCACACGCTAAGCCAACCTACAGATGGGTTTATCAAGCATACCGGGTAACAGGGAGGATATTGCTAAGCCAGTGAGCTCAACCACAGAGCTACAGACATCTCAATCACTTAGTAGATAAGGCACCCACATTATCCACCTCACCCAACACAAGGAAGGCCCCCTTCTCTGCTACACAGTCCCTCAAGGCCCCTTCCCTTCTAGTGCTATTTAGGGTAGGCATAAGAAGGTCCGACTGCTAGTTCTATGAGATCATAGTCCTCACCTGGTTTGTCAAGCATTCTCACGCTGAACCCAATCTTTTACTTCTACTAATCAAGCTGGTTCATCTCGGGGTTGCGGACTAAACTCTGTACCGCAACTCGACTCTCTGCTCGCGGAATTCCAGGCTTCACACAACTTCCTCAAGCTATTCACGCCCTATAATCCCCTCTCGGCTCGTCTTCAGGTTTCTACTCAGAGATCACGCATACGCGCGGGATTCCTCTGGCACTCAGATTCTCTACTTCGGCTCTCTCTACGTCTCAGGGTCTCTCCCCAACCCAATGAATCCTCTAACCAACCATTGACAGAAAGGAAGGAACCGAGTGAAGAATCCCCAACCCAAATCTCAATGTTGTTTTTATCCCCTGCGAATATCCTCCGTAGGCTTTCCTTCTCCACGTTTTGTAACCGAATCCGTACCCGTACATGGAATAAAATCCGTTACTCCTACCCAAGTGGCAGGATGGGTCACCATCCCACAACCCCCTCACCTCTCCCTAGTGGATACCTTCGCCCCCTTCTCATTAGCTGCCTCACTTAGCCAGTTTTGGGTATTTCATTGCAATATTAAACATTTACATCATTACAAAATTTCATGGCTTAATAGCACATGCATAGTCCCATTGTCAAATACTTGCCTATGAAAGCAAACCTTAAGCATCTACTAGTGGGGCCTTGGCCTTGAGCTCCACACTAGGATCAACACTCATTGTACAAACACAATATTTACATTGAGGCCAATAATTACCAAGGTAGGGTAGGGGTATTACACCGCAGGCTCAATGAGGAAAATTTCACATAAGGTCAACAGTCTTTAGATTTGGCATATATTTAACCACTGCTTTATTTGGACCTTTCATTTCATTTCATATAATTTCATGGCCAACAATCTTTAGATTTAGCATACATTTATCCATTGCTTTTTAGGCCTTTAGGACCCCTCTGGGATTTTGCATGTGCTTAAAAGCACAACTAATCGCAACTTTCATCCGGGGTGCTTTTACATTTCATTGCATTACATTTCACAACCCTTTTCATTGGGCTTGACAAAAGATATATATCAATAATTTCCAAAGGTAGTGCAATTTGCTTCAGGTTTTAGCCAACACAACTCAAGCAACTATGGGGACTTCCATAATCAAGATCAAACATCGGGGCAACTGACTAGAGAGATCAAGGTATAAAATCCAACTCACCAAAGGCAAGTTTTGTTGCCAACTCAGAGCCAAGACACAAAATAAACATGGATGTAGTCCAACACAGAGGCAAAAGCGAGGAGGTCCTCCATATCACAAGTCAAGGTGTAAGTCAGGGTAAAGATCAATAACGAGGAAGGATAAATGGATGGATGCAGACAAGTGAAAATGGTGCCTAAGCTAGCAAGTCAAAAAGACAAAAGTGATCATGTCCACATTCCTCGGAAGGTAAAGAGCTAAGTCACCTGACACGAGGACACGAGACACGAAGGACATGAAAATACGAGTGTCCGACATGGACACGGTGACCCCCGGAATCAGGACATGAAGGACACGTTTTATATACATATATATATATTTTTTAAAAATATATTAAAATTTAAAAATATGGACATATAGATCCAAATTTTTTTACAAACTAGAACATTTACAAATATTCAAGAGAAATTAGAATCAAAACACATTAATGATTACACATTTGTCATTCACAAATCACAACACATTTGTCATTCACAAATCACAATGAGACACATAAATGCATGTCGGAACCATATTTCTCATTAAGTCATCAAAATCAAAATGTATTACATAGATGTTGGAATGCCACCGGGCATTGGCAAATGCCAAATAGACTAATAGTAAATACAAAAAAGGGGTGGATCAAGATGGAAGAATCCCATCTGTCAATGACTCAATAGTCCTCCTCCATGCCTGAATCAACAAACTCATCACTGCCCTGATCCTCCTCCTCCTCCTCCTCTCTGCCAGTGCCCATCCGACGAACTGCATCTGCTGGTGTGGAGGATGACCCCTCCATATGATCACCATCATCAAAAGTGACCGGCTCTAGCACTGGATCATTAAGATCCATGTTGGCTAATGCCAACTCAGTATTGCTGTCCAAACCCATATCATCAGGAAAGACATCCCACATCTTTGTCTTTCCCTTCGCCCACTCATCCCTCTTCCTATAAATAAGACGAAGGTTGGAGTGCACATACACCATCGTCTCTGCCCTGGACTGCTCAAGCCTGCTCTTCTTGAAACTGTACAAGTTCCCATATGTGCTCCAATTCCTCTCACAACAAGAGGATGAAGTAACTTGAGAGATGACCCTCAAGGCTATCTTCTGTAGAAGAGGGCATGTTGCCCCATGAGTTGCCCACTAAACATAGGGTTTCTTAACCCCCATGTCTCTAAGCACCTCATATCCTCCAAATCTCCCAGTGCCACTGGTAAACTCTGCAAATCCCTCCTCCACTGCCTCAAGGTGGTCTCTATCCTAAAGTAGCCGTCTAAATGCTGTCTTCCTCCCCTGTGAGATCTCTCCATCCATGTGAGGAGGGACTCTGCATAAGGGCCTCGGTCCATTAGTGAGCCAATCCTGAGTGTAGAACTTGGGGTTCAATGAGTGGGCCAAGCAATGCAAAGGTGTGCAATTCTTATCCCACCTGGAGATAAGAATGTCCTGTATGGTGGACCATAAGTTCTCTGTCGATGTATCATACTCGACACTCTCATTCTCCATAACAATGGTCCTCATGGACTCAATCATGGAATCCCACCCCTCATAAACATCTGCTAGGATGGGCTGGTCCGTGTTTGCAAACCGCAACAAAGAAATGATTGGCTCCATGATCTTGATGCTAACATTTACCCTATCCCACCAACCATCATCTAACACCGTGCCTTTCACCTTTTGTGAAGCAATCTGATCCATATTTCTCCAAAAAGACCAAAACTCTGAAATCACCATGGACCCAAGAGCGGTTTTGACCTCTCTCAACCTCTTGAGCATGATGAATGAGGAAGCAAACCGAGTATCTGCAATCTTCAACAATGAAAGATGCGTGTACTCTTTGTAGATTGTGAGGGCATTGGTGTGGTTTTGTACAAAGTTACGGATATGGCGTGCATCCTCAATAAGTTTGCCAATCCATGTCACATCTGAAGTAATATATTTCAATGCTAAATTCAAAGGATGGACAATGCAAGGTGTCCAAATTACCTGTAAGATCAATAAAAGAAAGTATAAATGAGTCTAGACTCTAAACTCTACAAGACTACAACTAACAACTCAAAATTTCAAATAAGTGAGCAAATTAACAATGCAATTATGCAAGGTGTCCAAAATGAAAATACCTGTGGATATTTAGCTTCCACAAGCATGCCAGCAGCCTTGCAAACAGGTGCATTGTCTGTGATGATTTGTACACAAGAATCAACACCTACGTCTTCAATGACTTTGATGAACAACTCACCCATATATTGTGCATCCCTTGTATTTTCCAAGAGCATCCACCGCTTTCAAGAACACCGGTCCATTTGGGGAAGACACCATGAAATTGATGAGTGGATGGCGTGCAGCATATGTCCATCCATCCGAAACAATACTAACACCACATGTGGGCCATTTTGATTTAATTGGCTTAATAATTTTATCCACCTCCTTCCTTGCCTTAACCAACAATGTGGTTCTAAGCTTCTCTGAACCAGGAGGCACATAACCAGTTGGAGCTTGTTCCATTAGAGTTCGACACATCTCAATGAACAATGGTGACCGTGCAACATTGAATGAAATGAAGTTGAGGTAGAAATAGAATGCAATGGAAAGGTCCACCTCTTCTCGCACCTCTTGTTGGAAAATCCTATCCATTGGACCACTTGAAGTTGGCCTCTTTCTTGTTGGATAAGCATCAACCTCACTCCTAGTGCTAGAGGGTTTCCTCAAGAATGGAAGAGGATCCTCATTCTGTTGTGTCTTGCTTGCTGTAGCCACCTTCCCTAACCCAACATGCTCCTCTCTTTCCATCTCCCTCCTTTGGTTAACGCTCACCGCTTTGCATGAAGAAATCCCACAAGGGAGGGCCAACAAATGGCCCTTAACTCGGTAATATGTGCTCTTGAAAGCATGCTTGCAGAAATTGCAAGTCCAACACACATTGCCTCCCCCACCAAGCTTTGCTCCAACGCCTTCTTTCCTTGTCACATACTTCCACAAAGGGTATTTACTCTCTTGTGCTTGTTGTCTTGCCAAAACATGGTTAAAATGAGCATGAGCTTCACTAGAAGCAGTTGGAGCACTAATAGGAGCAGAAGAGAATATGCTTGGAGGAGGAAGAGGATGAGAGGGATTAGATGGGGCATTCCTCCCTTTCCTTTGCCCTTTAGTTGCTGACCTAGCTGGTTGAGACATTTTCCTTCTTCCTTGATGGTGAAATCAACTTGAAATCCCTTGCAAATGCTTCCAAACTCCTTCACCTGCAAAAAAACCAACTCTTAGCTCTCCTTAGCTCTCCCTTACTCTCCCTTCAATTCGCAAATGGCCAAAAAAAAGAAAAAACCGATTTTATTGACCCGCGGGTTCACTTTTTCCGCACGGTCGTGTCTTGGAATCGGACGCGGTTTGTTCAGAGGCAGGACATGACCCTCCCACGTGGGTGACATGTGTTTTTTCGTGTCTCGATTTCGGGACACGAAAAAACACGTGTCCCCCACGTGGGAGGGTCGTGTCCGCGCCCAACACGTCCCCACGGGACACTTGGCCCTATTAGGACGTGTCCGGTGACTTAGGTAAAGACCAACGAGTATAAAGCAAGAGTTTCCAAATGTCAGTAATACAATCATGCATAAAATCCATAACAACCAATTTCATTTTAACATATATATATTGCCAGATCATAATTACTATATGCCAAGTCAATGCTATCAAAATGACCTAAACAACAAGATAATAATACCAATGCACATCATATATATACTGGGTCATATATCAATATCTGTAATCTGGACCAACTATACCAACTGAGAACACTGCATCTGAAACTCTGAACACTGCCCTGTATCTGTATGGAATAAAAGATCGTATCGGTCATCAAATCTGAGGTCTTAAGGCTGAGCCTTGGCATAAGGTCTATTGTATGTCTGATATAAGGATGCTCTGATGTGTGAGTGATCATAATTAATGTTGCTCATCATAGCCGATCTCACTGAATATGTGCAAAGGCAAAGCTCGGAAAAGTGCAGATATCGGCTTTGTAACCATGGTAGCCCAGCTACAATGAATGTGATAACAGGTTCCAAGCAAAATTCCTGCCATGCAAACTTTTAATTAAAAAATGCATGCATGCAACTTTTGCATTTAAACTCAAAAATAGAGTTTTGCTTATGCATGAATTAAGGTTAAGTGTCAGACAACTTTCCTAGTTAACTTTCAACAAGAGTCTCATCAAGATCGACTCCCTATTTTTGATAGAGTCCTTTGGCAGCAAACTTGTCTTGGAACTCTTCAATATGAGGCTTATCAAGTGTTATGACCCAAGGGGAGCATGTAGAGGGTTAAATGTATATGATATGATCCCAAGGGGGGCATATACGGGACTAAATGTATATGTAATGTGGTAAATGTATATGTAGTAGTGGTCGGCTTAAGGAAAGGTTCACATGTTCAATGAGTGAATAATTATACATAAAGGTCATGTAGTCATTATTGAGATAGGAACATATGACTTGGATATATGAATGTATTGGGGTGTTTTGAGGAGATTCTGCTATTCTTTATGGAGTTATTGTGTAACTCATCTCTAGTTGTGCCCCACGTTCACATTTGTTGTACATTGTGTGTAATTTGGTTTATTATGCTATTTTAAGTATTTGGTTCAGAACATTTGGTATCAGAGCATGTGGTCCTTGGTTTGACTCCAAAATGAGTTATCTTGTCATTTTTATTATATTTTTTTGGTAAGTTTTAGACAACAATTTTTTTAGGACACTGAGAAGAAAAATCAAAGTACTTGTGTTAAAATGTTTTGGTTCTATTTAGCTCCAATTTTAGAGTTACGGGCTGTGGAAGTTAGGGTTTTTTTGCTTATTCTGAAACTAGTCTCAAACACATGTTCTTGGTAAAACAACCATATTTGATTCCAATGAAATCCAAATTGAGTGCCACCAATTTCATTGAGTAGAAGATGAATCATAGTGTCTCAATTCAAAATTGTACAATCAAATTAAAAAAATTGGACACATGGCAAGTCGTACAAGTTTGCTCTCCTTGAAGGACGAAAATCAACAAGTTTTCGGAAAGTTATTGTAACTTTCTCTTGGCATATAAGAATTTGGTCAAATTTGTGATATTGCAGAGAAGACATATACAACTACTACAAGTAAAAAATTAGATTAAGAGGGGCCAAAATATCATATATACATCAAGAAAAAGGTCGGTCATCAAGGCAATCTCCAAATCAGGGTTTGAAAGGTATGTTATCTTGAAATTAGCATAACTTTTGACTGAAAGGTCTAATTTAGGTGATTCAAAAGCCATTGGAAAGGGGAAACACAAGAGAATATATTGGAAAATGATAAAACTATTTGGGGTAATTATTGTTAATATGTTGGGGCTAGGAGTTGAGATTTTGGTTGTATCTCAATTGAGATTTTGGGTAATGAGATGAACACAGTTCATTCTAAAGTAATATCCATTGTAAATAAGACAGAGAACAGAAATTCATATAGGCAAAATATATTTAAGTGTAAAATGATGAGATGATTTTACAATTACATTTATTTGGGCTTATATAAACCATTTTGCACCTTTTCAATAAAGGGCATGACTTTTGACTTTTTTCATAATTTTAATTAGCTATTTCTTATTTAATAATTAATAATTATTAATATTAATTTATATTAATATTAATAATTATATTGATATTTATTCATTATTAATTAGTTGTTACATTGCCTTCCCCTTAAGGGAAGCTTTGTCCTCAAAGCTTTATTGAAGGCAAGGTAATGTTTGATTTTTCTGCTTGAACCGTCATGTCTAGATGTTTTCTTTTAGTATTTGCGACACTTGATGAAATGAGATGATATGAGTTACGAATTCCAAAGGAGAATTGTCGCATCGTCTTTGATGTGGTCCATCCGAGATCTATTTTTATCGGAGCTACTTGATTGCTTTGTGGGATGGGTTTCCTCGTTTGTTGCTTAGTATGTTGATTTGATGTTCTTGCTTGTCCGACAACATAACTCTTCTATGTATATTCATTTTGACCCCGTCGTTGGTCAAAAAGACATTTATAATTGAGGTGTCGATAAGGAGTTCTCTTTGTTTGTTTTTCTACTGGATTGACTTCATTTTGAACTGTATCGATGACTGGATTTGTATTTGCTTCCTTTTCCTCAACTTGGTTTTTTGAGCCCAAAGGTTTTGATGTCCTCTTCTGAATTTTCGCCAACTTGTTTTCGAACAAATCTTTATCATCCTTAAGATTCTTGATCGTTTCTTCTTGTGATTTCGCATTGTCTTTAAGCTTTTGAATCTGATCCATTAGATTTTTATGCTTCTTAAGGTGACTATTTTCTTCAATGTTTTCTACTAGTTTCTTCTGAAGATCTCGATTTTCCTCCTCTATCTTTTGATGGTACTGTGCCTTATCTTTCGCCTTCTTGATTTGAAGAAGCAACTTCTAATTATGATCTCTTAAACGAGAGATTTTTTTTTTTCCATGACGACTTTGTCTAATTCTTCCTGCATCTTCTGTCTTGATTTTTGATCTTCTTGTGAAATCATCTTCGAGATGTCTTTGAAGTCTTCAGAGGACACAACCTGTGAATCTGACTTCATTGAAACGTCCTGCCGTGTGATTTGCTTCTTCTTATACGAAAACGTTAAATTCTTTTTCTTCATATTTAAGATGTCTGATCCCAATGTTTCCATCCAGGGTGAACCTAGAATGATGCCAACTTTGGTTAAATATATAGTCGTAACCTTGAATTGGGATGTGAACTTGTACTCATCAATTGTTAGTTGTAAGTTCGTAATTTCATGTTGCTTTTCATCATAATTATATCTATTTTCTATTATACTTGATTCTGGCATTAATAATTGGTTTGCCAGGCTGACGTTAATGTGATTTTCCTTGATGGTTGGGCAAATAGCAATGTTAATAGGCTTGCTCCTCTGAATAATCCCTTCAAGTTTTAGTATGCCAACGACTACCTTTGAGTAGGTCTTCTGGAATCTTCCTCTTTTGTCACCATGAGACTTTTTTTTTCCAAATAATTATTATGTCAAGAAAATAATAATAATTATTCTAAGGAATTTAGAACCTTATCTTTGCAAGAAAATATGATAATAATAATAATTAATTAATTAATTAATAATAATATTATTATTAATGTGTTATATAAACTATATATATAGTTTAATATATAGTTTGTTTTTCTCAAGAAAAAAATAATTATTATTTCAAAATAATAATTATATAATAATATTAGTATTATTATTATCGTTATATAATAACTATAATAAAAAACTTAATAAAAGCTTTAATAAAACAAAATGTTAAATAAAATTAAAAATTATTAAATAATATTTAATAAATTTTTGTTTTATTAATTTTTTTTTTTGTTTGCAGGTGTGAAGGCCATGGGGATGGAGAGTGGCGGCGATGGAGATGGTTGGTGGAGGGCGGTGGCTGCGAAGGGATGATGGAGGGAAGACGAGACGCATGGGGGGAGTCGAATGGCGGATAGTTGAATGCGAGGGCTGCGCAGGTGAAGATCGCAGGTGTAGAGAGGGACGTAGGCTGTGAGGTGGAGGTGTGCGTGGCTTGCGGGGAAGAGCAGGAAGAGGTAGGCGTGAAGGAAGCTGGTGGAGAGGGCGTAGGGGAGGCAGAAACGTAGAGGAGGATGGAGCAGGCAGATGGGAGGGCGGTGGTGAGGAGGCGCAGGCGTAGGTGGTGGCGGGAGGAGCGAGAGCAGGTGGGAGTGTGTAGTAGCGAAGGTGGAGGTGGTGTCGGTGATAGGGAGCATGTGGAAGGAGGGAAGGGGTAAGGAGATGGCGTGAGAAGGAGGGATGGTGAGTGCGGGGAGAACCCTGGAGAGGAATGAGAAGCGTGTGGCGCGGATGGAGTGGGAGCGCAAGGGCAAGCAGGTAGGAGGTGTGAAGGGAGGTGTTAACAATCAAATTAACACCCCTAGTCATGTGACAGAAGAAGCACATTTTTACTATGTGCCCGCAACATGAAGACAGAAACACAAAAGTACATTAAGAGACAAGTCCTCTCTGATCTAATCACTTCTCCCATAAATGGAAGGATTAGGTGAAGACAATACGAACCTAAGGAGACCAAGTTCGATCATCGAACTGCTCATTAAAGGTCCAAACTTAAGCTACACCAATCAAAAAGTGAAGAGAAATGCATTAAAATGCATTAATTGTGCTTAAAGTTGTGCAAAAAGACTAAAAACTATGGAAAAGTGGGTTTTCAGGTCAAAATAATCTAAAAAGAGGAAAATGAGTAATCCCACATTTAGAAGTAAAGCTTAAGGCTCATTTCCCAATGCTATATAAGAAAGGCATGGGAAGCATTGTAAAGTACACAAAGGAAGAGGAAAGACATGCTAAAAAGATTCGGAAGGAGGAAGAAGAGCTCAAATTCTTCAAAAGCAAGGGTGAAGGAAGGAAAACTCATGGCAATGGAGGAGGGATTCACACCAAGGTCCATGGTAAGGATGTACTTCTTCATTGTTGTAATATGAATGGATTCAAGTTTCTACCATCTATGAGTTTGAATTTTGCTTATCATGTATGAATTTAATTCTCAAATGGCTTTAGATCTTAATGAGTTTTAATGAATGAATATAGATCTTTATAAACTTTTGATCAAAGATTATCACTCCAAGGATTAGTGTTGATCCAATTAAGGGAAATGGAATCAAAGAATCGCCAACTAGGAGGGCCTTGCTTAATGTCACTGAGAGAATAGAATTGCATGAGCTAACCCAAACCCTACTTGGTGAGGTTGAAGGTGAACTAGGGTTTACAAGGGAAGGAGTCAAATGAAGAATCCCCTTCCTTTCAAGCACTCAGGGTTGTACTCTATAAAGAAATGCTTAAGGTTGCACAATCTGGATCAAGATAAAGATACAACACATAACTCCTATTTAAATAAACATGCAGGGAAAGGATGCAATAGAGATTAACTTAAAACACCTTTCTCCAAGGATACATAACTATCTTATTATTTTATTCGTTGTTGACTTCACAACATGAGTTGGTTATGTACTTGCATTATTTTATTGTATTGCATGGAGAGAAAAGCTTGGAAAGTTTGTTGAGCAACTTGTGGATCTACGAGAGAGAATTATTATTTATTGTAAAGGAAGATGAGCTAACTCTCTATATGAAGAATAGCCCACCCTCATTCATTCTCATGGTGGATTTGGGGGAGAAATCCCATTAAGCTTAGTTGAATATCTCTTGGTTTCTTATGGATGGTTGATCAAAGCACTTCTTTGGGATGGTATGCTTTGGGATGGTATGTTGTTGCTCATGTTTCAATTATGGATGGAATCTTCAAATGCTAATGGTTTTGGGTTTATGGAGTAAGTCTTTCTTCTTCATTGTGGTGATTGCCAGTGGAAGTGCTAAGTTGTGGCATTTATCTCAATTTCATGCTTAATTCTCTCTTATCTCTTGCATGCCAACCATCCCTTAAATATTATGTGAAAATGTGCTCAATAGGGTTTTCTTTTTGATAGATTTTTGAATTTGGTAATTCTATTAGTGAGTAATTAGGGTTTGTAATCTTGCTTCCCTAACCTTTTCTAATCATTCTATTAAGCCTTAATATGAGCCTTAGTTGACTCCATTTGCCCAATGGATAAGACACTAGTCTTCAGTCCATTCATCCTCATCTCTTAAATTATAGTCATAAATCATTTTGCGAGAGCTATTCTTCATTTCACATTGGATGATCCAAATGGACATAAGTGGCCACCCACCTAGTCCATTGGCTCAAAACACAGTTTTCCATCTTGGCAGTTTTTTCATAGTTTTTTTGGTCCTGAATTTTTGGGGCCGTTTTGAGGCCGTAAATGACATTTTTTTGGCACAACAACGCCCAATAGTTAGCCTTTGGCTATGTATTGGGATGTTCAAAATGTGTACTTCTCGGCTAGACCTTTTCGACGTCCTACTAAGTGCCCCAAACAAAGATTGTAATCAAAAGTTATGCCCCTGGGAAGTTGATGTATCAATTAACCACAACGAGGCCCGCAAACCTTTTGGTGTTTCATCTTCCAGGGTTAGGGTTTTTGATGTTTAGGGTTTTCTCATTGATGCTTTATGTTAAAAGGCCCTTTTGGCCTCATTGTAACTCAGCTTCTTACGGATGAGCGTAGTTTCCACATCTCTTCTCAAAGATCAACGACCACCATTCTAGTTATTTTGTATTTTGCATTTTACAGTCTAATCTATTTCATTAAGTTATAGAGTTAGAGTTTACTGTATCACTATGTTCTTTGCAATATATATTTGTGTACTTTGTTCTATACGCATTCTTTCATTTCGTTCTCTCACAAACCCAGATCATTGGACCTTATTGCAAGCTCTAATAATCCTAATCTAGGGGAGCCTCCCTAGAGTTGGAGAAGAGCAGAAGAGGGTTTGGTTTGGTGACATTGGCCTCCCTCTTAGTTTCATCAAAACCATACCTTGAGCTTTAGGACTTTATCTCTAAGGGTGTGAGTTTCGGTGATAATAGGGACCATGTGATATTAGGTACGTGGTGTATGGATGTGCCCTTGGTTGGTTCATGATTGACATGCACATGTGGAGGTAGCTTGCTCATGATTTGCTAGGCCTTGATTGAATGCTTATGTGGCTTTCTTCTTTGGAGTGTTGGAGACCTTGTTATAGCATGTTACTTGCTTGGAGGATGCCTTGTGTTAGAATTTTAAATTTAATAACATAAAGGATCATTGAAAGATAAACAAGCACAACATAGACAATAGTACACAACAATTTATCTTGGGAAACCCTGGTGGGGCATAAAACCTAGAAAAACTTCTTCAGTATAGATTCGTCATAAAGTACAATGTCAATCCTCATGCAATAACCCAAAACAAGAAGTCTTAAATAGCAACTACTCTCCTTGACTCTATCTCTCTACTCATGCGAACTTGCTTGAGTGAGTGAGGTGACCAAATGAGGAGGGCGAGCCTCCTATTTATATTAATCAATGACTTGACCTTTTTCCCTAACAGGGTCGACTTGTCAATTACACAGTAAAATATTCTTTCTGGATTCTTCTAGGCCGACATAACTATTAGGGTTTCCATTGACTCTTTCAATGACTTTTTCATGATCAAATACAACATCAATAATTCCTGAAGGAAGTACAATACAAATAATACAAATAAACCAAATAAGAATATCTTCCGAAGTTGCATTCTTCAACACTCCCTCTTAACAAGGAAGGTATTCTTTTGTCATTGTCACCATCATCATCCAGCTACTGCACTTCTGCACTATGACCATTGACTTTTGACATCTCTCGAATCTATAAGTCACTAGAAGTTTTGAACCATCACATCATTCGGTGGGTCCAGCCCAAGAGTGTACATTACGTTGCATACTGTAACCACCTGCGTTAGCTCACCACATGTCCAAATTATCTCGTGAGTGTATCCTAGGAGACTCAATTATGTCACATAACCTGTGACTACTTGCTACTACGTCACATGTCAACATCAGGACAACACAACCTCGTGAGTGTAGCCTAGGAGACTTCATTACGTCACATAACCCGTGACTACCTGCTACCACATCAGCTCATGTGGAGAACATCCCAGGTTCGAAACCTGTGTCTTCGCACATGTGTGTTGTCCAATGTAGCACTGCAGTCAGGAGACTCAATTACGTCACACATTGTGACTACCTGTTGCATCCTTGGGGTGTAGTCCAGGAGACTCAATTACGTCACATAACCCATGACTACCTGCTACAACCCTGTGAGTGTAGTCTAGGAGACTCAATTACGTGACATGACCCGTGACTACCTGCTACAACTCACATCTCAAGTGGAGTTGCCCAGGAGACTCAATTACGTCACATGACCCGTGACTACCTGCGTCTCACATGTGCTGTGTTACTCATCACTCCCTCTTGATCTGGACCACCCCAAGCTTGTCCCTGAAGTGCTCAAACTTCACTCTTGATAGAGGCTTGGTCAACCCATTGACTATCTGCTCCTTTGTCGCTATATATTGGAGCATCACTGCTCCCTTCTGCACCATATCCCGGATGTGCTTCGACTTGTCATGAAGCATTGGGTTCTTAGACAACTTCACATAGCTCTGGCTGTTACAAAAGACACAAGTCGCCTCTAACTCGAGATCGAACAAACTTGCAAGCAACTTCTAAAGCCACACTGCCTCGCAGCTTGCCGAACAAGCTGCCATATACTCTGCTTCGGTTGTACTGAGTGCCACACTCGTCTACTTCCTACTGAACCATGAGATCATATCGTATCCCAAACTGAAGCAGCACCCTGATGTGCTCTTTCTATCCGTGACACTATCGGCCCAATCCGCATCAACATAACCCTGCAGGTTAATCCTCTGATTTGATGCATATCTGAAGCCATAATCAACCGTACCATTCAGGTACCTCAACACATGCTTTGCCGCAACCAGGTGAACTCGTCTCGACACTACCATATATTGACTCAGAGTGTTCACCGCAAAGCATAAATTTGGCCTCGTGTTCGTTTAGTACATCAACGAACCAATCATCTGCCTGTATACCGTGGCATCCACCAATTTTGAAGAAGCATCACACAACAACTTCAGCTTCGATGCCATAGGTGTGGCCATAGCCTTGCAATCCATCATCCCGAATCTCTACTGCATATTTTCCCTGACTCAGGAAAAGTTCCTCTGGATTCTGCCACACCTCGAGACCCAAAAAATAGTGCATCATACCCAGGTCTTTCATCTCAAACTTTGCAACAAGCTTCGTTTTCATTTATGCTATGAGCTTCTCATCACTTGTCAAAAACATATCATCTACATACAAGAGTAGTATCACTAGATTTCCCTCTTCAACCTTGTAGTAAAGGTTGGAATCCGCTTTACTCTTGGTAAAGTCCAAGCTCGTTGTTACGTGGTACTAGTGCCGACGCACCTTCAGTTGTGCCCAGGGAGAAAGGGTCACCTTTTTTTGACTAGGAGGGGTGGTTTCCAACATTTTCTGAGTGGACGTTATTGCCAGATGCTTTGGTTCTTCTCCTGGGAGTACTATGGCTTAGTGGCATTGCTGATTGCCTCATGAAAGAGCTTGAAGCCCTGAGGTTGGTGTCCAGGGCTCCTAGGGGTGGGTCACTGGGTCACATGACCCCCCACCTTGTTTTATCATTCCAGTGGCATTTCTCTAAGCACTGAGGCTTATGTCTCTCTTCCAGGCCACCATCCACACCCTCATGGTTCCTCTGCATTGCAGTGCCCTCTCTCATTGGGCTCCTAGTCATGATGACATCATCCTTGTGCCAAGCCTACATTGCTTGATATGGGGGGGGGCGTTGAGGGATTTTCACTACTGTTGGGGTTAGATGGGGCATGGCGTCCCCCCTGCCCACTCCAGGCTTCAGTTTGGAGTGATTTGCTCATTTTTAGCTATTTTAGTCATTTTTAGAGAAACTCTGGGGAAAATGCCCCAAGTTACCCACATATTTGATTATTTTGTATTGTATTATGTTATAATTTTAAGTTGATATGTTTTAATTTAAATTGACATTTTAAAGCATGTAGGCTTGGATATTTTGTAAAAAGTGAGTGTGGGATCATATAAATGCAATCTCCTCACTTCGTTTCTACACACAACTTATGGGATAAAATTCATTATGCTACTCTTTTACCATAGAAGGGCCTTATGAAGTGATGCACACCTCTTGGAGGGATGATTCCTTTTGCTCTTGGATGAAGTTGGATGCTTTCTTTGTCTTGCTAATGCTTTGTGGATGCTAGAATGGTTGGAATAACTCATGCTCAAGTAAGTCTTTTACATTTTTAAGGTTTGCTTGATGAATGGTAGGTAAATTTTGCATCTTGAATGATTGGATGGTAGTACTAGGGCTACATTCTCTTTGAATAGGGCTTTGCCTGCTGTTTTATCCTCATTGCATAGTAAAAAAGCTCCCAAGAGGAGGTTTTTACAAAGTTTGGCTTTGGAGCTCCAACTTTGCCCTAGTTTAGGCTCTTGCAACAAACCTGTTATCACACAACTTGTAGTTGCCCCTAGTGGTATCCCATCCGGGATGGTAGAGGAGATAGGCAACTAAAGAGGTGACCCAAGAGATGCCACGGTTCCCAATGCAAGGTGGGAGTCACGTCAACCGAGGCACTCTTCGCTTTAGGTCAAGGTGAAACAAGAGCTAGGGGGAGACCCTATAACCAATCAAAGGTGATTGGACCCAAACAAAGGTTCCTAGGGATGAGTAAATGGTAAGTTACGGAAACCAATGCAAGGTAAGTGGACCTAGAAATTAAAGTATGGTTGCAGGTGGTTTGGGAGATGATTAATGTTTCAACCAATGTATGGTCTAGGCCACATGATTGGGGATGATGACAAGATGTAGTACCATATGTTTACACAAGTGGGTCCTATTTTCTTGGGATGCGTGAAATGGCTTTAAGTGGGCCCTCAAGCTGAAGCTAGGAATGAAATTGGTACTAGATGTTATGTTATTAGTGGATCTATAGATCTAAGTTGATTTTAAGAGTACCCATGTACTAGATAGGGTTAGACACAAATCCCAAGGAGTGCGACTTGCTTTGAGGAGGACTAGTGCCTTGTTAAATGGGCTAATGGGGTCAAAAAGTATGTCAAAATGTAGATCGGGACACCTAGAAGCCAAGTCAAGTGGGCTAAATGAGATCTAATGGTTGGATCTTGCTAGAGCTAGGTTTTTAAAGAAATGACCCTAAGTGGACCACAATCCCTTGAAACAAGGAATGCTACCCCCAAGGCAGATCGTCACAAAAAGATACTCTAGACCTAGGTTTCAAGGGATGGCCTTTCCAAATCTCCAAAAATCTCAACCACCCACCTCCTTGAAGTGGGCAAACTCACCTTCCCAAGGGAGTGCGACTTGCTCAAGGAGGGCTAAAATGAGGGTTAGGTGGACCAAATCAAGTCCAATGGCCACCAAACTATAGGTTCAAGTGGCTCATGCCCCGATCTATGTAAATCCCAAAAATCAAGTCAATCTAAGGGCTAGATCTTAGTAGATCTGAGTTTTGAGGTGCCAAGAAATTCAAAAGGGGGTTTTAACCCCTTAAAACATCGAATGATGTCCACAAGGTAGAATTCACCAAAGTAAGAATCTGGGGGTAGGTTATCAAGTGTGTAGATTACCAATCAAGTGGGATCTCACCTACCCATGTGCTAGATCTAACCAAACAAGCCTCTCTCTAGGAAGTGTGATTTGAGTTCAAGAGGGCTTTTTGCCTTGAAAAGTGTGTCAATTTTAAGCCAATCACCACCAAACTATAGATCCAACTAGGGGTGGATGCTATAGAGGTGGGTTTTCAAGATCTCTTAAGAAAAACCAAAAACAAGGGTTTTAATCAATTAGGGTTTTTATGATCTAGAAATTATGGATGATTCAAGGAAGAAGAAGATCATACCTCTTGGAGCATACCTGCATGAAGAGATGAATGCTAGTTGAGACGAGGATTACTTTTGCCAAAGATCAAATGGAGAATTTGTTGAAGCCCTCTTGCCAAATCGATTTTTCCAAGCCACATATGAGTCCCTCTAACTTGTCAAAACCAAGGAGCAAAGCATCAATCAGTTTAACATGTTGAAGGTAGATACAAGCAAGAGAGAGATAAGCATAGAATAGTTGGCACAAAGACAAAACTACTCCCTGTTTAACCAAAACGTCTTCCTCCAAGCTTGAAGGGCAAGCCTCCCCACCAATTCGCACTTGTCAAAAACGTCCTCTTAACCTGTAAAAAAGATATGGCAAATATGCAAGATAGCTACAATAGATCCTCTAGTGCAATGGACAAAAGCATTTACAATCGAAACAACCAACATCCACTCCAATCCAAGCATGTACTCCAAAAGATAGAAATTTTATTCCAAGAGCCAAGAGCCAAAAATCTCTAGATGAATTTTACAATGAGAGGCTCCCTCCTTAAATAGGATGGGGAGAGAGTACAATCCTAACCACTTTTTACATGAGTGGCTAAGATTAAAAGATCAAAAGATCTAATCAACGGCTAACAATAAATCATAACAATACATCACATGGATCACCCAATATAATGATAGCGCCCCCACTAAATGGTACAAAAAGAGGGTGACGTCATCCACAAGAGAAGTATAAGTACCAAAATCCACCTCATAGTGACTAGGACATAACAATATAAGCACATGGTGGGACTAGGAGGCATCAATCCTTACTAGCTCATCCCCAAGGCACAATAAAATAATAAAATATGTCCAAGATAATATAAATGATCGAATCTGTCCTCAAAATCTGTGACAGACTAGCAGTAAAAGACCTCCTGTGATCAATGTGGGCATACCCACATGGTGAAAATTGGCTGGAAGATAGTGAGATCACCCTGGAAGACCTCTGTGAAAACCAAATGCCAAAACCTTGCCTCAATTGCCCAAATCGATTTCCTCAGTGACCACTTTATCCCATTTTTTAACTGCCTCGGTAACTGTGAAAGTGCCAAAACTGCCTCCTAGGGCATCTGCACTGTCCATCTGAGTCCACTAGGCTCTCCAGAAGGGGGGGTAAATGGTAAAAACAAGTGGCTGGACCACCCCCTTCATCATCAGCGCCCTAGGTGAACTGGCCTCTCAGGGCCCCTGCTGCTCAGGCCTGGAAATCAGCCCCAAATCTGGTCAACAAGTGTAAAACTGCATCAATCACTGTCAGAAGTGCCCGGAACTGAAAGATAAGTGTCTCATTGGATCCAAAAGACCCAAATCCACTAGAAATGTGTACTCATACACCATGGGTTTCCCTAATGGGCCAGCTGTAGGGTCCACCATATATGGACAATGTACAATCTGCTGATCTGAAGTAATAAATAAATCTGCTGAACTGGATCAATCATCATCTGCATCATATGTCCATCATATGATATCATCATCAAGCATGTGGGACCATCAATCATCATCAATAGGCATCTATACATGGCCCACATCATCACAGATCCCAATAATGTACAACCAAGGATAAATCACATCAGTAGACTAAGACATGCTTCTCTAATCATTTTCACAGCCTAGCTCAAAGTATAAGATCCATTCAGTGGCATTAATCAAGTTAGCATATTCCTTTGTTATATAAAATTACTTGCACAATAGTTCAAATGACAAACTCACCCATTGGACATGGTCAAACTGCTAGTGAAGGATGAAGGCTAGGAACAAGGTTGGGCAAAGGGGTTGACCTGTCTAACTCAACTCAAAAATACTTTGGACTGGGAGAAAGGGGAAAGCTACAAACTCTGTGCTGGACAAAATAACACGGGGGATGGCTGTGCCTCACAAATGGATAAGTTGTTCAGAGAGTGCTTATTCAACTTAGGCATCATGTCTACATCAAGTTGATCCAGGTTCATTAGGATCATTCAATTTTATTTCATGGCCTTTTTGGCCTACATAACCCTTCGGATTTCAGATGTGCTGATAAGCAGAACTAGTTGCAGCTTGCATCCAGGGCATGTTTTCAAATATATATAAGGTCAGCAATTATTTAGATATAACTTTTAAGAACCATTGCTTTTTGGACCTTTCTTATACTATTCGAGGAGTATTTTTAGCTGTTCATCGCTCTTGCCCTTTTTTTAGTTTCCATGGGCGAATTTATAAGTTTCCATAGGTAGAACATGAGCTTTCAGTTTTAGCCAACAACATCTCAAGTGACTAGGGGGAGTTCGAGCCAATGCCAAACATTGGGACAACCGACCAGAATGATTTAGGCCTACAATCCAACTCACCAAAGGCAAGTTTTGTCACCAACTCAGAGCCGAGACACTGAATATACATGGATGCGGTCCAAACACAGAGGTAGAAAAATGGGGAAGTCCTCAGTATCAGAAAGTCAAATAAGATAGGTCAAGGTATAAAGTCAAACAGGAAAGTCATGTATGGATGGAGTCAAGTGAATATGGAGCCTACACTAGCAGACAATTGGTGTCAGGAAAGACCATATCTATGTAAGGTGGAAAACCAGTGGGTTTTGTTAAATGACCTAAATGTGCAAGCAATTGTCCATTTTATGATTTATAGTTCATTTTAAAAAGTTTGCCACATCAGGAATAATATACCAAGCAAATGCTGTGAACATGACTAAATCAACAAGATAATAATCCACAGTCAGTGATAACATATCCATAGATCATACAACATCATCATAATAATAATCATCATGTACCATCTGAAACACTGCTGCAATACATCTCTAAGCACTGGACTGAAACTGTATGGGATAAAGGGTCACATCGGTCATCAAATCTGAACTCTCAAGGCTCAGCCTTGACACAAGGTCTAAATAATATACTGCTTTGATCATGAGTGATCCAAAATATATAGCCATGCTCTGGAATAATGAAAGCTCTGGATTGTGGAGATATCTGCTGAACAAGGATAGTAGCCCTGCTACTATAGTGTGATAACAAAACCCTAGAGGTTGTTTCAAAAATCCCTAACCTAGTAGCAAGGAGAATTACCTCCAAGAGGAATGCTGGTTCACCTTCCTCTAAGGCTAGGGTTTGAGGTAACATCCATTAAAACCCTAAGTTAGTCAACCTTTTACCTAATTTCACTTGCGTTTTCATGTGCATTTGCATGGTAGAATTAAGTTTGAAATTTTACGTTAAATTAATTTTTTCAATTTTTTGGCCTTCTTAAAATTTCGGCCCTCTCTCCTACAATTTTGCTTTGCCTTCCTTAGCCCTAAAAACCACAGGACGAAATTTTAGGAAACCCTAAAATCTTAAAAAAATAAAAAATTCTTAAAAACCCTAATTGTACTTTTATTTCAGGTTAGATTTTCTGTTTATTGTTAATTAGGTTTTTTTATTTTATTTTTATACATAAAAGTTCATAAAAATTAAATTAAAAAAACCCTAAAATCTAGCTGTAGTCCCTCTTTGGCCCTAGTGGCCCTCTTTCCCTTCCTCTCCTACCGTCGCTCTCTCCTATATTGGCCTCGCCCTCTCCTTTATTCCTTTCCTAGACCCTCGCTCCCCTCTTTCCCTAGCTTGCTCCCCCCTTTCTTCTCCTTTTCTAACCTTCCTCTTATCCCTTTCCTCTTCTTCTCCCTTTCTTTCCTTCCTATTTTCCTCTCCCTTTTCTCCCATCCATCTCCTTCCTTTATCCTCCATCTCTTTCCCTTTCATTTCCCCTATCCACTTCCATTGCCTTTCAAAACCTTAGGACAACCCCAAAAAGGGTTCGACCTCCCTTCAAAAGGTTTGGTTCCTCCTTCTTTGGTTGCTCTTACTTTTGAACTTGGCACAAAAGGGCTCGGTCCTCCCTTTGTAATCTTCCTTTGGCCCTGATTTTCGCATATGTCAGCCGTCTGTTCACTGCTACAGGTTTGCTCCTGCTGCATACTGTCATCTTAGCATAGCCTTGACTTGCAAGCATATTCACCTGCACGTGCAAGCAAAAGAAGAGAGCAACAATTGTGTTGAAAAGTACATTTAAAGGTTAACAAACAATGATCACAAGAAGTCTGAGATCTACCTACACAGAAGTCTGAAAGTGATATTACAGTCCGATATATATTGGTTCACTTTATGACAAAATCACCCAGAATTTGAATAACTCATTGTATGCATATTTTGTGATTACCATTGCTACAAAATTGATATCAAAAGAAGGGAGTTCATACTACTGTTAATGATCTGGTGTGTGGGAAAGATACAATGACTGAGGATATATATTTATTATTTGATTGACAGAGAGTGAAGCTGGTTATTTTTAGAAGTTATACTTCAATTTTTTTTGCTTTGAATCCTTATAAGTTGATATCACTAGCACTTTCAGTATTGCTTTTATACTGTGCAAAACCTCTCTTTATGCAGACCTGAAACAAATACTTTTTGGCTTCTTTAAGGTGATAACATTTGGATTTCGCATCGTAATTACTTGGTTGTATTTATTGGCCTTAATTCTGATTAGTGATTACACTTCTCTATCATTGAAAATACATGTACTTGGTAATCTATACTAATCTATTGAATGGTTAAACATTGATGCATGATCACTTTTTCTCATTGGCCTATTATTGGTGTTGGTATTCTCTAGTTGACAAATGGTCTATATCTTATGATGTTAAACATTGTTATCCTGACTAGTCATTGAACAATCTTACTCACACATTGATTTGATATATTAAGTGCGTAGTTTGTTTTCTTCATTTGCATAGACGTTACTACTCAAGGCATTGGTCACTGATATATTGTTAAGAATACATAGCTTCTAAGTGTTTGCAAACCATTGAAGGGCTCTCCCCTTGGAGGTTCTGACTCTTCGAAGCAGTTTGGAGGAGTGACTAAGGTGACAGTGGTCACTTTCTCCTACATTTGTTCATCGGATACCAGCCCTGCTAGTTTAGCTGGTAACACTCGTCAAAAATCCATCAATCCTGTCGTACCATGCCCTGGGTGCCTGTTTCAAACCGTACAAGGCCTTCTTCAATCTGCACACGTGTCTCAAATCCTAGTGGCTGCTCCACATACACTTTCTCTACTACACCGTTTAGGAAGGTAGTCTTCACATCCATCTGATGTACCTTCCAATTCATCATTGCGACTATAGTAAGTATAGATCCGATCGAAGTGTATCTAGCCACGAGATCAAATGTCTCCTCATAATCTATACCTTCTTTTTGGGAGAATCCTCGAGCCACAAATCTTGCTTTGTATTTCTTGACACTTCCGTCTGCTGCATGCTTTATCTTGTATATGCATTTGGAAGACACTACTGACTTCCCTTCTGGTCTCGGAACCACATCCCATATGTCATTCGTCATGATCGACTGATACTCCTCGATCATAGTATCCTTCCATACTTTCTTTTCGGTTGCCTCTTCATAACTGGAAGGATCTGCATCAATGATATCACACAATAAGGCTACATAGTTGGAATATGGTTGAGGTCTCTTACTTTCTCTGGAAGTCCCTTCTGGAGCACCATACTTCTCAGCATCTTAAATAATCTGTCGTGCCCAAGTTGGTCTTCTTTTGTGAGTATTCACCCCTCGGGGTGGATCTATAGGTCTCCGTGATTTTGTCATATCGTGGTGTTACGTGGTACCAGTTCTAGTGCACCTTCAGATGTTTGCCCAAGGAGAGGGGTCGTATTTTTTTCAGGGCCATGATGGGGTGCTATCAATGCTTTTTGAGACGGTGTTTATGGTCGGACCTGTTATCACATATATAGTAGCCGGGCTACTATACATTATTTTTCTAATTCCCGTACACTATTCAGCCAGTTCCCTTGCATTGAGATGCTGAGATGAGCATCTACTATGGATCATTATCAGATTTTGGACATCAGTTTTATTCCCCATGCCATGATTGAGTTTCAGGACACTCAAAGAGATGACCGATGTAGCTATTTAGCCATTTATACAGAGCAGTCAGTAGTGCCCAGAGTTACAGCAGTAGTTTCAGAGGACAGATGATGGTTCAGATTGATGAGCATTCAGGTATATGACTCAGCAGGTATATTATGGTGTTGTGGTTATATTGCTTTTATTTCCATTTTTTTAGCATGTCTTAGCACTTAGTATCATGATCTGGCGATCATATAGATATGTGGACCTGGCTATGCTATATATATATCATACTTGTCCCTACTCAGACTTAGAAGTTTTTGGCCTATACTCATTGGTTTTACCCTCCCAAGGGAGAATAGAGGTGATCATTCCCGCCATACTTTGGCTTGCTAGTGTTGGTTTCATTATTCACTGTCTTCATCCATCCATGACTTACCCAGTTTGTTCATTACCTTGACTTACTACTTGACTAGTGGCATGGAGGACCTTCCCCCACTGTAGCCTCTATATTGGATAAGCTTCCCTGTTTATTGTGTCTCGGCTCTAAGTTGGTGACAAAACTTACCTATGGTGAGTTGGATTTCCTTGTGAATTCGCCCTAGTCACTAAAGATGTTGGCTAAACCTGAAGCTTTTAGTGCTGCCATGAATACAAAATATGGAAATGAAATGTTATAACTTGTATGAAAAGCCCATTCATGCAATGTGTTTCTAAACACACATAAATGAAAGGCAAGCCGAATGAAAGTGGCTATGAAATATCAAATGTTATATCTTTTGTGAAATGTAAAATACCTAGGTAAACAAGCTGTCTGTGACACACCTAGAAGTGCTCAGGTAAACAAATGCCTTAAAAACACACCTGCAGCAAAAAGCCTAAATAAATGTAAATCTATGCAATGTGTTTTTAAACACACATAGATCAAAGGCTATGGAAACTCTGGGCCCAAAAAGCAATGGAACTTAAATGCTATATTAAAAAGATTGCTGGCCTCATTTGTATTATGGATTGTGCGCCTCTGTGTAAGGTGAATAAACACTCTTTAAACAACTTATCCATTTGTGAGACACCGCCATTCCCTGTGTTGCTGCTTGTCCACTATATGCTATGGTGTGTATTTCCTTTTCCATTTCCAAAGTGTCACAGTGTTAAGTCAGTAAGTCATTCCCTCTAGCCTAGTCATGTTTTTCTTAGCTTTCACCCTTCACTAGCAAATTGATCACAACTATGAAGTGAGTATGACCTTGAAAGTCTTGTCTAAGTAATTAATAATAATTAATGACATTATATTTGGATTTAGATCGCCAGTAATGATTACTTCTTGTTATAATTGCTATGTGAATGGATTGTAAAGCATGTTTTAACCTTTGACATTGCAGCAGCTTGATGACAGTTTGAGTTATATTTTGGTCATGTTGACTTGGTCAAACCTCAGTTTGATCAAAAGTCAACCACAGGACATGAGATGACAGACTTTAGATGTTACAAATAGATGATACATGGTCTGGTACAGGTCACCTTGGTGGGCTTATGCAGTGGTTTCAGGCTTATGATGATGATTTGTGCTTTTTAGCACTTTTACCGATTATTATTGTTTGGTCTACTAGATATGATGAGTATTTATTTTGGACCATGCAGAGGTTTATATGGTGTATGAGTACACATCTTAGATGGATTTGGATCTTCTGAGTCCAATGAGACAGTCTATTTTTAGTTCCGGGTAGTTACAGTGATGATTGAGCCTCAGTTGGCTACCCTAGTGCAGTTTTGGTCTGTCGGAGGCCCTGTCAGAGCAGTGATGAGATTTACTTGGTTCACCTAGGGCGCTGTGCATGGAGGGGGTGGTCTGGCCACTTGTTATTACCATATTACCCCCCTCCCAGACTCATTGGTGAGCTCACCTTGATAGCGCAGGCACTCCAAGAGGCAGTTTGGGCAGTTTCACGTTTCCTGAGGCAGTTCAGAAATGGTAGAAATGGCTACAAAGGAATTCGATTTGGGCTACTGAGGCAATGTTATGGCATGGGATGATCTGTGATGATGAGTGGGATGTCTTCCACACCTTCTCCAGCAGTTTCAGCTTCATTGAGACCCACATCCATCACTTATGG
Source organism: Larix kaempferi (assembly GCA_027924585.1). NCBI lineage: Eukaryota > Viridiplantae > Streptophyta > Pinopsida > Pinales > Pinaceae > Larix > Larix kaempferi. The sequence continues at coordinate 3,560,493 of BSBM01000344.1, read as the reverse complement.
CACTTTCTGATGATTTTTGGAGCCTCCCAAGGCTCACGATTTGTCCATAGAGGCACGATTTGGTACTTTGGACTATTTTATTGATATTGTGCTATGGGGATTGACCAAGGGTGTCTAAAATTACCCCTTGGACCCACCATAAGCTAGATCTACTATTTTGTCATCATGATTTGGTGGGATCCCCTCTCCTAGGGTGAGTTTGTCCACATATTGTATTATTTTATTAGTGATCCATGTATTGTATTATTGAGCTCATCTCAACCATTGATTAGATCTTTTGATCTTTTAATCTTAGCCACTCATTCAAAAAGTGGTTAGATTGTGGACTCTCTCCCTCCTATTTAAAGGAGAGAGCTTCTCATTGTAAAATGGACTTTTGGCTTTGGATTATTGGGATAGAAAAATACTATTGCATTTATCTGTTGTGTTGTGGTGAATGCTTTTGGAGTTCGTTCGTTGATTCTTCCTTTGCACTGGGTTCTTGGAGATTTTGTCTTGCTATATTTTTGTACCACATTTTTGCATCTACAGGTGGAGGCCGATTTGGTTTGAGGAGGATGTATTGGTAGGGGAGGACCCTCCCTACTTCTTCTTTGGATCTCTTCGTTGGTAACATGGAGTATTACTGTCCCAGGACCTTCTATTTCATGTTATCATTGCATTTTACTTGTATTTCCTCCATTGTTGCTCAACTGATTGAAATCGTTTTCCTTGGTTGATAGGAAGAGGAGGTCGCACTTGTGGGCTAGGGCATCATTTTGGCAAGCAAACTCAACAAATTCTCATTTGATCTCTGCGGGAGTCTTCCTCAACAAGGCATCTCATTCCAACACTCAGGTATGATCTCAAGGTAATTTCTTTCTCCATGATCTATCCATTTGTCTAAATGCTTCAAACCCTTACTATTTCAAAACCCTCATTTTACAATTTTTCAGATCTAGTTTGATCCACTTGGCTTTTGGGTATAAAATTTAAAACCTACCTCTACAGCATCCATGGCAATTCGGATCTGTAGTTTAGTGAGGATTGGCCATCATTTGACTCGCTTTCCAAGGCAAAGAAGCCTCTCCAAGGGAGGTTGCACTTCTTGGGAGAGGTGAGTTTGCAGGGATCTAGCACCAGGGTAGGTGAGATTCCACTTGATCTGTAATCTACACATTCAATAACCTACCCCCAGTGTGTCACTTCAGTGATTTCTGCCTTGTGGGCCCCATTCCTCATTTTGAGGGTTGTGCCCCACTTGGGTCACTTTGTAGCATACTTCAATCTCAGATCTACTGAGATCGAGCCATTGGATTGTCCTAATCTTTTAGATCCACCTACCTCTATACCTCAACATTCTAGATTTGTAATTTGGTAGACATCCGACTCCATTTGGCCCATTTCCCAAGGCACTGATCTTTCTCCAAGCCCATTCGACTTTCCTGGATTGTTGGGTTAGCTTGTGGTTTGATCCTTGTATTGGTAGCTTGAATCCCTTGACATTGTCATATCATTCAATCAAGCTCATCTGTGGTATTGGTTAACCCCAATTCAGTCCTTAACTACCCTGCATTGGACACGGTTCCCAAGGGAGTGGTTTTTCTCACAATCGACTAGTACCTTGATCCTTGGTCTCCTTCTAAACTTCATAAGTCACTCACATAAACATGTTGGACCAAATCTACACTGTTTAAACCCCTTGATCCAAACTATCATTTACCTTGTGACTTTATCCATAGATCTAGGGTTTACCATACACTTTACGTACTTCATCATCATTTGATTTGATCTGGTGTTCTGGTTTGATCTCTCCTTTCGGGAGTAGATCTGGGTCTCCCCCTTTGTTGTCTTGGGCTAGATAACATAAAGTGAAGATTGCCTCGATTGGCGTGACAACCATCCGTTGGGAGTTGAGGCTATTGTGGTTGCACCTCTTCGGTTGCCCATCCCTTCTGCCATTCGTCTTCGACTCATTTCTAGGGGCAACTACAAGTTTGGTGATAACAGGACCCTTTGGTGTCTTTCCTTTAGGAGTGCTATGGTTTAGTGGCATTGCTGACTGCCTCATTCTAGGGCTTGTAGCCCCGAGGTTGGTGTCCGGGGCTCCTGGGGGTGGGTCACTGGGTCACATGACTCCCTGCTTATTTTCTACATCGGTGATTGTATTCCAGCTCTGAGGCTCTTGCCTCTCCTTCAGGTCACCTTATGCACCCATCTTGGTCTCTTTCTAGCAGAGCGCCCTCTCTCCTTGGTGCAGTTTCCTTGATGACGTCATCCTTGGTCACTAGGCCCATAGGCTCACAGAGGGGGGACGTTGAGGGATTTTTAGCATTATTGGGGTTAGATGGGGCATGACAAACCCCCCTGCTTACTCTACCTTTCGGAGTGGATCTTTCTGCTTAGTTTCAGTCATTTTTAACAATTTTTAGGTACCTAGGGGGAAAATACCCCAGGTAGCCTACTTTAAGCCTACTTTAGGACATCTTTAGATTATTTTATATTATTTCATGTTATATTTTTACATTGACATTTATTAGGCCTATCGGCCTGGTTATTTTGTAAAAGTGAGTTGAGAACGCTATAAATACAACTCCTCACTTCATTTGTAAATCATAACTCAAGGGATAAATTACATTATGTTGCTCTTTTACCCAAGATAGTCTTTTGGAAAGTGATGTGCACCTCTTGAAGTTTTCTCTTCTTTGCCGTGTGGATGAAATTTGGATGCTTTCTAGGGTTTTGCTCATGCATGGTGGATGCTAGGAATTGTTGGAACAACACAAAGCTTAAGTAAGTCTAGTTTTAGCCTTGCTTGGTGAGAGTAGGTGAATTTTTGTTTCTTGAATGATTGAATGGTGGCCATAGAGCTGCATTTTTTCCGAATAGGGCCTTTTTATCTGTCTTCTATCTTCTTTGCATGGTGGAAAACACTCCCTAGAAGAGGTTTTCCCTAGTTTGGCTTTGGATCTCTAATTTTTCCCTAGATTAGGGTCCTATCATGAACCCTAGAGGTTGTTGTAGGAAGCCCTAGTTTAGGAGGCAAAGAGAAGATTACTCCAAGAGGGAGGCTGGTCACCTCTCCTCTAGCCCTAGGAATTAGGGTTACATCCATGAAAACCTTTGTTTTATCAAAATTTATCAAATTTGCTTGTATTTTTATGTGGAATTTTTCATTTTCATGGTAGAATTATGGTAGGAATTAGGTCTGCAATTTTGTCTGAAACTCTTTAAAAAATAAAAAAAAAAAATATTTTTTCAAATTTCTGTCCTCCGTAAAATTTCGGCCCTTTCTCATACAATTTCGGTTTGCCTATTTGTCCCTAAAAAATCCTAGGGCAAAATTAGTGGGAGCCCTAAATTCTTTAAAAACCCAAAAATATTAAAGTTTTGTAAAATTTGCAACCCTAAACCTTAATTATCAAATTTTATCAATTTGTCTTGCATGCACATGTGTATTTATTGCATTTCATGTTAATTAATGTTATTTAATTAGGTCTGCAATATCTTTTACTGTTTTAAATTAGGTTTTTATTTATGTCTATTGTTACAAAAACCCTAAATATATATAAACCCTAAAACCTAAAGATAGTCCTAAAACTAGCTTCTTTCCTCGTCCCTAGGCCTCATAACCTGCTGTCTTTCCTCTTTTCAGACCTCGGCCTAGTTCCTAAAACCTTCCACTTCCCTTGGCCTGTTTCCATAGGGCCTCAACATCTCCTCTCAGGCCTCGGGTTCCCTTTTGCAGCCCACTACAAGGCTGTAACAACCTTTTTACTGTCATTTTGCATCCCCTAAAACCTCCTTTTGAGGTCTGCTTTTGTTACAGAATGTCCCATCTTCTTTAGCAGCCCTAACACCTGTAACAAAGACAACATAAACACTGAAAGAGGTTAGCAAATGGATACATCAATTACTGAATTTTCACCTTCAATGTATGCTACAGACTGTGTTTTCAGACTTACATAATTCACGCAAAAGTCTCTTAGTAGTATTGTTATTTTGGGCATCAAGGACTGTTTTGGGATATCATAATTTGTTGCCTATTACTGTAACCTACTGTTGCTATAACTATCATAAAGGATTGTTCACTGTTGTAGATTCTCATCATAACCAGTGGTTGCTATTGAAGTTATAACGCTCTTATGTTTTGTCTTCTTGATGGTGAATGTGTCATGTCCCAAATTTGGCATTGGGTCACAATGGCCTAATCACATTGGCCATATTCATTAGAGTTTGTCAAATTGATGTTAAGGGTCAAATAATTGCCAAGGAGGAAAATTACTAGTTTCTTAGGTTTGGGGGTGGAAGCTTTGGGATTTGGAATAAAGGGGATAATAAATGATGTTTGAACATTAGAATGGCATAAATTTTTAATAAAGGAGCTAAATAAATATATACAGGTGGAATTAAAAGTGGCAATTGATCATGAAGACACATGGAGAAAGGGGGACCCACATATGGCTAGATTTCCCCACGACACTTGGCATCATTCTCTCACCAATTCGAATTCAAGGTGAATGGTAACATACTTGGGGGAGTTCAAAAGGTATTATTCATTACGTTACTCATCCAAGGTCGACATGTAGAGGAAGAGTAACTCCCATGGAAGAGGAAGAGGCAATTTGGAGCTAGTGAGACACTTGGGCTAGATTCCCTAGCTCTATGACAACAATGATGAAGATGCTATGACACCTATGACACAAATCAGACATGAAGGTTGACATATGACATATATGACATGTCAGGGCTGAAAATAGGCTCCAAGAGGGCGCTCAAGGGAGTTAGGGCAGCTAAGATGCTTCCACATGTGATTTGGTGGAAGTGGGAGACTAGGAATTGTTGTACAAGTGACGTTTTTTTGGAATCTCTTCCCTGTTGATGTATATGTAACTTCGGAATGTATTTCATATATATGTATATTGTATTCCTATAGAGATGGTATTATTCCTCTATAAGGAAGTGTCGTCATTTATATTGTAAGTGTCGTAACTTATACTTGATGGGTTATTAGACCACCTTGTTTGGGGTCGGCCCTGTATAAGTCATGTGGGTCAAAGGGTTATTAGACCACCCTATTGGGGGTCGGCCATGTGGGTCAAAGGGTTATTAGACCACCCTATTGGGGGTCGGCCCACTCAGCATTATGTTATGTGGTTAAGTTCGAGCCGACATGAGTTAGGTAAAAAGGCAAGTCAAGTCAAGTATAAATAGAGTGCGGGAGGCACTTTATTTACTCACTCACTTCTCACACATGCTCTCAAGGAGGAGAGGCGCACTTATGGAGGAGGAGGATTGCTGCTACGTTATGGCTATCTCTATTGGTTGGTTGTATCATTGCTCTATCTATCTCTGAGGAAGTTATTGGGGTTTTTCACCTTTATGGTTTTCCCCAAGTAAATCTTTGTGTCTCTTGTGTGCTTGCATTATTGTCTCCATGATTGATATGCTGTAGATATGCTGTACATGTTGTTCTCTCAGTTAAGATCCTAGATCATATTGAAGTAAATTATGAAAATTTAACATGGTATCAGAGCTAGCCTGAAAGAAGGCATGATATGGCATGTATGACACTTGTTGCACTTACGATGCTAGGGCTTGATATAGCAAAACCCAGTCATCGTAGCACTTTCGCTATAAATCCGTTTTGGCGAAGTTTTCGGATCTGAAATTGTTACAGGCCGAAGCTAAGATCTCCAGGTATCTTGTGTCCAAAGGACAACCTCTAATTCGTTGTACTTTGTGATTTATGATCTGTACAATATAGGGTTTCTGCCTCTTCCAGATCTGAGTCAAAATCAGGTGACCTTGGGAAAAAGGTCATATCTTGGGCTAGGAAGCTCCAAATGAAATTTCGTAAAAAGTGACAGGTAGTAGACAGTCTGTACTATCTCAGAAAACTTTTTCTGAGGCCGAAGTTGAACCAGTGACACGTGGCACGCCGTACAAGTTCGCTCTCCTGTATTATCCCATAAACAGGTCACGTTGCGACATTTGGCATAACTCTCTCTCAGAGAGTCCAATTGAGGTCAGACCTGTCAGGATGGAAAGGTAACAGGCCGAGCTATCTCAGAAAACTTTTTCAGAGGCCGAAGTTAAAACAGTGACACGTGGCACTCCGTACAAGTTCGCTCTCCTGTTTTATCCCAAAACAGGTCACGTTGCGACATTTGGCATAACTCTCTCTCAGAGAATCCAATTGAGGTCAGACCTGTCAGGATGGAAAGATAACAGGTCAGACTATCTCAGGAAACTTTTTCAGACCCTGTGGATCAAAAATTTCGGAGTTACACCAGAAACAATCAGGTACATATTTCTGTCAAAACAGAATTATTTTTTGGTACCTTCATTCATGGCTTCCGGAATTTAGGGCTTTGGAGAAAGTTGGAATTTTTGTAATCGGAGACCACGGCTGGATGCTACTCATCAAAATAGAAATTTAGAGACCAAGATCAGAATTTTTGGTTGGGCAGAAGGCCGGGCTTGATTAGACCCTAGTTCGGGACTTTGATCAGAAAAGTGGAAAATTAGGGCTTCTGTAAAAATGGGAATTTTTGAAATCTGTGACCATGGCTGGAAGCTCCTCAGAAAAATAGAAGCTTAGAGCTTTGGATCAAACATTTTGATGGGGCAAAAGAGTGGGCTTCATCAAACCCCAGTTCAGGGTCACGTCTAGTGAATCCGGAAGTTTCAAAGGAAAAATTGAGGAGTGAAACTTTGCAGTTTTCAAATTCTGAATATACCAGTTTGATCAGTTCATCAAGGCGCATATTCCTATCCTATCGGAAGGTTGAAATTCAAAGTTTGAATTTTTGGGGTTTCTTTGACAAACCCATATCCAGCTCAAGGTCCAGTTCTTGCAAATCAAGTGGATTGGGTTAATCCTAGAAGAAGATGGATTGATCACCTGCATAAGTGAAAGAAGTTCCTGTCTCAGAGGGAGATGAGGATAAGGCCTTACATAAGAAGATTACAAGCGATATCGACAGGTATGACTCATCGAGGTATGTTTCGATATTTGTCCATGATTAAGTTTATGGTATGTTTGTCTTCATGTTATTACGGTTAGTACAATTTTGATTTTATATTTGTTGTATCACCTTAACAAAATTATGAATGCATGATAGAAGATATTCATTGGTTAGGGTGTTGACACTTATGATTGTACTAATGCATTATGGTGTTGTATGAGGTTTGTGTTGTCTACTAACATGAAAGGTACACCAAGAAAGACAGATCATGTTCTGATCCAAGAACATATGATCATGATAACATGAGGACAAAGATTCATCCATTGTCATGGATCTCATACAAGATCCATTCACGAGGTATGTATAACTTGGTTTTATAATGGTTAACTTATGAGACATGCAGGTTACTAGCACAAGTCACTGAAGAGAACCAAAAGACATTATACGGGTATGTTAGACATAACTAGCTAACATGATAATCCAGGTATGTTTTTCCTATATCAAGCTAGATTCCTACCTTGGGTTAGGATCTTATACTATCGCGTTGTTGATAATGATTATTCATGAAGTCATAGGTTTGAATAATCATGATTGTATGCATATTATGTTTCTTACCATAATTGATGATATGACTAACCAGAAGAATCATGATGGCATAGGTTTGAATAATCATGATTGTATGCATATTATGTTTCTTACCATAATTGATGATATGACTAACCAGAAGAATCATGATGGTATAGGTTTGAATAATCACAGGTTTTATGCATTTTATATCTCTTATCTTGTTTGATGATTCAACTAACCTGAAGAGTCATAGGCTTGAGTAATTACAGGTTTAGACATGTTATGTTTCTTATGATTTGACTAACCATAAGAATCCTTGAATGCTAATGCTTATTATTTCTGTTTGAAATGATCATGACTATACATGCTTGAGATTATTGTGTTTTAATAGTATACTAATGAATGTATGATTTTATATGAGATCACAAGGACAACACATTCATGATACTAATAAGCATGCATAGGGACCAAGGATGAATATGAGTTCAAGAACAGGTAATTCAGGAAGCAAAGATCAAGAGGGAGCACACTCTAGTTGTTCCTGCAAGAAAGCAAAGGAGCACACTTCAGTAGTTTCTGCAAGGATGCAAATATTCAGAGGGAGTTGATCATCTCTCTACATCCCACAACAGAAAGGTGTAGAAGAAGCTACTTCAGATTAGGACTCCAGCAGCTCCTGCAAGAAAGCGAAGACTCAGAGGGAGTCCACCCAACGAACAAACAAAGATAAGTATTTGAATTGTCATTTCTTAAATAATACTGTTCAATAAATGTATATACTGATGTTCCTAGAATTAGGTTGTGTATTATGCATATTAGAATAATTGCATTGATTAACAGTATACTCCTAATATGCATGGGTAAGTGGCCTATGGCACTGTACAACATTCCATTGCTACTTATCTAGAATGAAACCTCTTTGCTGACATGTTGGGAGTTGTGCACACTCTTAACAATGTTCTGGTAGAGATTGGAAGGCATCTAGAAAGTTACGGAATATGGATAAATGTTGTATTGAAGCATTGGCTAAGATAATTGCATGACTGTATGGCATATTTCTTTATGTGTAAGAATTTGTTCTGAAAACTATGAGATGTTTTCTAATCATGCAATTTAACTTGTTGTGTAGGAAAGATCGTATGCCATCTCCTACAAAAGAAGAACTACAACATTTGTTCCAGCAACAAAGATATATATTGAAGATATTGAAGTTCTCAGGATCTGGGATGAAGAAATGAAATGCCATGATCCGTCGATCATGAAGAATGATGTTTGGGATGTAATCCCAAGACATGAAGGGAAGTTTGCTATGACTTCCGAATGGAATTATCAGATCAAGCATGTTGCAGATGGCAACATTGAGAAATATAAAAGTGATGAAATAGAAGATGCACCAGATGGATTTCAAGACAGCATGGTGTAGTCACATATATGTGCAGAACTTGGTATGGTAGGATAGACAGTTTTCTATCCAGTTTGGGCTTTACCAAGAGTAAAGCGGATTCCAACCTTTACTACAAGGTTGAGGAAGGCAATCCAGTGTATGCGGATAACCTGTTTGTTACAGGTGAAGATAGATTGATTGCCGACATGCAGCGGAAGCTTACTACCGAGTTCGAGATGAAGAACTTGGGGATGATGCACTATTTGTTTTTGGCATGGAGGTGTGGCAGAGTGCAGATGGAATCTTCCTTGGACAAGGGAAGTATGCAGTAGAAATCTTGAAGAGGTTCGGAATGATAGATTGCAAAGCAATGGCCACACCAATGGCATCGAATCTGAAGCTTCTATGTGATGCTTCATCTGAGCCGGTTGATGTCTCTCTGTATCGTCAGATGATTGGGTCCTTGATGTACCTGACGACCAGACATTTGCTTTGCTGTGAACACATTGAGCCAGTTCCTGACGGATCTGAGGAGTGTTCACCTGGTTGCTGTAAAGCATGTTCTGAGGTACCTGAAGGGTACAGTGGATTATGGGCTCAGGTATGAGGCGAATCAAAAGTTTAACCTGCAGGGTTATGTTGATTCAGACTGGGCTGGCAGTGCTGCAGATAGGAAGAGCACATCTAGGTGTTACTTCAGTATGGGATCGGGTGTGATCTCTTGGTTTAGCAGGAAGCAGTCCTGCGTAGCACTGAGTACAGCTGAGGCAGAGTATGTTGCAGCCTGTTCAGCTAGTTGTGAGGCAGTATGGCTACGGAAGCTACTGTCTGAGTTATTTGATCTCCCGTTGGAGGCTACTGGTATCTTCTGTGATAACCAAAGTTGTGTGAAGCCGTCCGAGAACCCATTGTTTCATGACAGGTCGAAACACATAGAGATCAAATATCACTATATCAGGGATATGGTGCAGAGAGGAGCTGTGAAGCTCCTGTATGTTGCGACGGACGAGCAGATTCCAGATGTGCTGACGAAGCCACTAGCCAGGCTGAAGTTCGAGTACTTCAGAAAGAGGCTTGGCGTGCTTCAGATCGAGGATACTTCGAGGAAGAAGTGATGGACACATTTGTTGAAGCCATTCCAAGCATGTTGGAAGGAGGATCCTTCACATGGCTGTGGATGTAAGCGCTGGATAATGGGCATCAGGATGATGTTCTGGTTTCTGCTTGGATATGATCAGTTGGATCATTTATGTATGTATGCATCATGTTGGATGCTGGATATGATCAGTTGGATCATGTTGGATGCTTGGACCATGTATCTGTATATGTATCAGGTGGATACATTGTATGATCAGGTGGATCATGTATGATGATATGTATCAGGTAGATACTTGGTATGCATCAGGTGGATGCATTGATGTATCAGGTGGATACATTGTATGATCAGGTGGATCATGTATGGTGATATGTATCATGTATTTGTATCAGGTGGATACATTGATGATCAGGAGGATCATGTATGATGATATGTATCAGGTAGATACTTGGTATGCATCAGGTAGATGCATTGATGATCAGGAGGATCATGTATGATGATATGTATCATGTGTTTGTATCAGGTGGATACATTGATGATCAGGAGGATCATGTATGATACTTGGTATGCATCAGGTAGATGCATTGATGATCAGGTGGATCATGCAGCATGATGTTGCAGTGATGATCAGGATGATCATAGATGACGAGCTTCAGGATGTTGCTCCACATGACATGCAGCAGGACGTTGCAGTGATGATGATCAGGATGATCATGGATGGTGAGCTTCAGGATGTTGCTCCAGATGACATGCAGCAGGACGTTGCAGTGATGATGATCAGGACGATCATGAGTACATCAGGATGATGTATGGTGAGTATCAGGTTGATACTCTGTGGCCGTGGATCAGGTTGTGCAGATGAGCATGTCTGGGAGATCCTATAGGTCGGAGTTGTGTACCCGTAACAGCCTGGGATGCTCTTTCGAGACATTGCTCTGGGAGGACATGTAATTTGTGCCCTGGGAGATCTCAGGTCGGAGTTGTGTACCCGTAACATCCTGAGATGCTCTTGCGAGGTTTTGTCCTATGGCATGTAATTTGGGCCCTGGGAGATTTCAGGTCGGAGTTGTGTACCCGTAACATCCTGAGATGCTCTTGCGAGGTTTTGCCATGACCACATGTAATAGCGCCCTGGGAGATTTCAGGTCGGAGTTGTGTACCCGTAACATCCTGAGATGCTCTTGCGAGGTTTTGTGGTGGACCACATGTAATTTGTGCCCTGGGAGATTTCAGGTCGGAGTTGTGTACCCGTAACATCCTGAGATGCTCTTGCGAGGTTTTGTGGTGGACCACATGTAATTTGTGCCCTGGGAGATTTCAGGTCGGAGTTGTGTACCCGTAACATCCTGAGATGCTCTTTCGAGGTTTTGTGGTGGGGTCACATGTAATAGCGCCCTGGGAGATCCTACAGGTCGGAGTTGTGTACCCGTAACATCCTGGGATGCTCTTTCGAGGTTTTGTGACGCACGTAATAAGTCCTGAGGATTCCACAGTATGGCCAGTGATGACGAAGACCTGCAGGTGGTGGGCCTACATCCAGTATGAAAAAGGACTGGCTCTGTAGAACTTCCTATGACGAGTAGATTCAGAGATTGATTGAGATAGCAGCAGCAGTGACGATGATGATGACTCGATGACGATTATCTAGTGACGATGATCCAGAGAAGATGACTTGTGCTAGAAGAACTGTGCTGAGAAATACCTTCCTAGTTAAGAGGGAGTGTTGATGTATATGTAACTTCGGAATGTATTTCATATATATGTATATTGTATTCCTATAGAGATGGTATTATTCCTCTATAAGGAAGTGTCGTCATTTATATTGTAAGTGTCGTAACTTATACTTGATGGGTTATTAGACCACCTTGTTTGGGGTCGGCCCTGTATAAGTCATGTGGGTCAAAGGGTTATTAGACCACCCTATTGGGGGTCGGCCATGTGGGTCAAAGGGTTATTAGACCACCCTATTGGGGGTCGGCCCACTCAGCATTATGTTATGTGGTTAAGTTCGAGCCGACATGAGTTAGGTAAAAAGGCAAGTCAAGTCAAGTATAAATAGAGTGCGGGAGGCACTTTATTTACTCACTCACTTCTCACACATGCTCTCAAGGAGGAGAGGCGCACTTATGGAGGAGGAGGATTGCTGCTACGTTATGGCTATCTCTATTGGTTGATTGTATCATTGCTCTATCTATCTCTGAGGAAGTTATTGGGGTTTTTCACCTTTATGGTTTTCCCCAAGTAAATCTTTGTGTCTCTTGTGTGCTTGCATTATTGTCTCCATGATTGATATGCTGTAGATATGCTGTACATGTTGTTCTCTCAGTTAAGATCCTAGATCATATTGAAGTAAATTATGAAAATTTAACATTCCCAACTTGAGTTGGCATGAGTCTCTTGGAAGGAATTCGACCCATGGAGGACATTAGAAGTTTATAAATGTCAATAACAAAGAATGAAACCAGCTTTTGATCATTTGAGAAATTTGCAATTGCATTTGTGAAGAGGGAGAGCTAGTGGATGACTAGTTTCTTGCCTTAGCCAATTTCGAGGGTGAAAGATTCCCATCCAAGTTGGTAATTGGAAAGGCCATTCAGAGCTTTCATTTGGAGCTTTAATAAAGTATTTATTTGCAGGTGTAAGCTACGGGGCAGCTTGTGGTTTGGTTTAGTGCAACACCATCTCTCAACCATTTCCAGTTTTGAAGGCATATTCATGCTCCTTGAGGGAGGGCGTTTTTGGTGAGCTCTTGTGCTTCTTGGGAGAGCTTCTCTTGATGTATTTCTGATTGTAATAAGCATTATATACTCTGTTCTTCATATTCAGAAAGTCTCAGATCGAAATACCCACTGATTGTATGCAAAAATGTTGATTAATGAGCAAACAATGTCCATTTCCCCACTGCATTGATGTATATCATTATAATGCTGATGATTTCGAATGAATGGATGATTCTCTGATGCATTTGTGACTAATAGACTGCCATGGATGTATTTTACAAGTTTCATGTACTGTACTTGAGCATTTGAAGTATTTTTACTTAGTTTAATTGCATTGGGAGAAGAAATAGTGCCATTTTCCCAAGGGTCGAATGGGTGATTTTTGCAGCTGAATGGGAGAGGGTTGGGACAGATATAATAGTCAATTAATGGTGCACATGACACCTTAATAACATCCTTAATACATTCCCTACCTCTGTTCATAAATTCGAGGGAGTTTGGAAGCATTTGGGAGGCCATTTTCAGTGTTACCCAGGGGGGATTTGATGCACAAATTACTAGTTAAAATCCCATACATTGACCAGAATATAAATCAAGTTTGCAGAAGTCTTTTGAGGGTTATAAATCATCCCTGAACCTAATATTCAAGTCTAAATATCATTCATATACCCTTACAGAAGATTTGGGAGCATTTGGGTTAATTTGGAGGCCAAAACAACTAAACTAGTCAAAGGTCGAAATTGGTGAAAAATTGGAAAATTGGGCATTTTCATAAAAATTTGAAAAAGGGTCATTACAAAATGATTGAATAAATAGTTGAATGATTGTTGGATTGTTAACTACTGGAAAATCATTGTCATAAAAGACTGCCATTGCTATCTTCCAGTACATTATTGCAACAATATATGTGTCTTGTTGTTTATTGAATGAATAATCACATATTTACAATGAATGTTGAATAGACTATGCTTCGCTAGTGAGATTGATATACTTGTTTACATCCACAAGCACTATTATTTATATAGTATGTATTCTTCATTTGATTAATTAAAGGCACTGGTCACTAATATAATAGTATAGAAGATACAATTGGTTTCTCCAAGTGTGTTGCAGAATAGCTAAAGGGCTCTCCCCTTGGAGATTACGACACTCCTAAGAAGTTGGAGGTGTGGCTGAGGTGACAGTGGCTACACTCTCCTTACATTTGTCTATTGGACACTAGGCCTGCTAGTTTGTCCGGTAACACATGGTCTTCAGGTTCTTATGGAATCATCTCTTCCATAATTGTATCTCTAACTTTGGGAGCTTCAGGTTCTTCTTCGTGTGCTTCGTCGGAGTGAATTTGCCTCGATCTGCTGAAAGCTATATCTTCATCAAAAGTAACATCTTTGTTGGTCTTGATCTTCTTGAAGCCTGGTATATAGATTCTGTAAGCCTTTGATGAGTCACTGTATCCGACGAAGGTGCCCTTCTTCTCTGAAGGCTCCAACTTGGTTCTTTTCTCTTTTGGAACATGTATGTATATAGGACGACCAAATATTCTGAGATGGCTAACTTCTGGCTTCTCTCCTGTAAACATCTCTTCAGGTGTCTTGTTTTCAAGTACACGGTGTGGAGTTCTGTTTTGTACATAAACTGTCGTTCTTGCTGCTTCCGCCCATAAGTGCATTGGAAGGTCCTTATCATGGGTCATGGCCTTCACTGCTTCCATTATTGTTTTATTCTTTCTTTTTGCAACACCATTCTGTTGTGGGTTGTAGGGAGTGCTCATCTCCCTCTTAATCCCCGATTCTTTACATAAGGTTTTGAAATCCTCCGAAGTAAATTCTCCTCCATTATCTGATCTTAAGGTCTTTATTTTTTTTTCAGTATGATTTTCTACAAGGGCTTTGAATTATTTGAATTTGCTAAATACTTCATCTTTAGTTTTCAAGAAATAAATCAAGGTTTTGCGAGAATAATCATCAATAAAAGAAACATAGTATGCATACCCGCTTAGTGAGTTGGAAGACATAGGTCCACATACATCCAAGTGAATAATCTCCAAATCTCCTTGGCTTTGCTGTCACTGCTTTGGAAATGGTTTCTTCACATTCTTCCCTTTTGCACATCCTTTGCATATGCCTTCATGTTTTGTTTGGATCTTGGGTAGACTAGTCACCATCTTGCTCACAATCGGTAATGCCTTGTAGTTGATATGAACAAACCTTCTATGCCATAATTCACTTGGTTCCATAGCTTCATGAACCAATGCTTGTTTTGGTTGTCCCTTGAGTTTGTACAATCCTCCCTCTTGCACTCCAATTACTACTGCATCATCAAAGGTTTTACCCTTAGGCCACATAAGCACTTGGCCATCAACAAATGCAACTCGAAATCCATTATCATCTAAGGCTGAGATGGAAAGTGGATTCTTCTTCATTCTTGGTACACATAGGACATCTTTCATCTTGATAGGCTTCCCTGATTCTAGCTTGTAAGAAGCTTCTCCTACCTCTTTTATGGGATATTGGTAATCGTCTCCAAGTTTCACCTTGTGAGGTGAGTCCTTTTCTGTCAAGTTGTTGAGAGCGTCCTTGAAACTTGTCACGTGCTTGGAAGCACCACTATCAACAAGCTAATCATTTTTTCCAAGAGAAACAGTACCTGTGAGTGCTGGAATCAGAACATATTCTTCATCATTTGAAGAATCTTCCCTTGCTTTCTTCTTTACTGGTTCATCATCCTCCGTAGCATGAGCATGATGCCTCTTCTGATTTCCTTTCTTCTTGTTGTCTTTCTTCTTGGGACAATTTCTTGCAATGTGTTCCATCTCATCACAATTGTAGCATTTGAAGTTTGAGTAGTCTTTGGGAGTTCTTTGATTCTTGTGAAATCTTCTAGACTTGTGAGAATGATCTTCTTTCTTGTTCCTCTTTATATGAGCTGTTAGGGCTTGATTATCTTCTTCACCTAACTTCTCTTCTCTGGCTTCAATCCTTGCTTCTTCCTGAGTGCAAGTTTCCCAAAGAGCATTGAATCTGATAAGTTTTTTTCTGGAACATATTCCTTGGATAAATGACTCCCATGATCTTGGAAGACCATTCAAGGTGGTCATTACAAGTTCTACATTCTCAACATGGTCTCCAATAGCTTTTAGTTGATATCTGATATGGGAGACCCTCGTGAAGTAAGATTGAATGCTTTCACAGCTTTGCATTTTCATGCCCTTGAGTTGAGTTCTCAAGGTCATCTTTTTATTAATGTTCTTGTTATCACACAACTTGTTGTTGTCCCAAAAGGTGATCCTATCCAGGATGGTAGAGGCATTAGACAACTAAAGAGGTGACCCAAGGGATGCCACGGTTCCCAATGCAAATGGTTGTCACGCTAACCGAGACACTCTTCACTTTAGATCTAGCCTAAGCAAGACCAAGGGGGAAACCCTAACTAGCCAATGAAGGTTAGCGAGCCAACTCTAGACCTCCTAGGGAAATTTGAAGGTGAAATAGGAGAAGATCAAGAGTGAATGGATCTAGATCTAGGGATTATAAGTGGACACATAGAGTTAGGGCTTGGTTCAGGAGGCTTATGGAAGGACAAATGCTCAACCAAGGAATGAAAATGCCACTTATGAGTTTAATTGAGTAGATCTAGATAGATCTAATGCCAATCAAGAAAACCCAAGTGGGGCCCACCCTTAAATTAAGGAAGTTGGTTAAGATGGGGTCCATAAGGTGAAATTTAGGTACAAATGGCACTAGGTGGTTGGCTAAGTAGTAGATCTGATGTTTTAAGGCAAAAGTAGCACAACCCATGTGAGAGATCCAGAAAGATGCATAAAACCCACAAGTGCGTCCCCCTCAAGAGATGATCAGTGCCTTAGATCGAGGTCCAAATGGAGTTGGAATGAAACCAACCTTTAGCTATGATGTTCTTTAATTTATTTAGAGGTGGGTTTTATGTTTTAAGTCCAAATAATCCCCAGATCTATTAGATCTAAAAATCTAGGGTTTTAACTATGAGGGTTTGAAGTGACCAATGGGTGAATGCATGAAAATAGATACATACCTTGTAGATCTTACCTCTAGAGCTTGCGACTACCTTGCAAATTGATAATCCTTCCCAAGTGAGGCAATTAAGAGTGACATCTAGCTCCTCCAAGTGAAATCGCTATCCCTCCAAGATGACAAGTGCGCCCTTCCCCTGCAAAAATGATCTATATGAGAATCGATCTAGCATGAAAAGGACTATAAAGCGGAAATGATGAAACAAGTAGCATCAAATATGTCACGAAGATACAATAATGATACTCCCTGAGACAAAGAACAATCCAAAGGTAAGATATGGGGTTTATGTTGATAAAGTTTTGTCATTGATGCCAACAGTGCCCTGGTGAGGGCTTGTGGTGTCTTGGTGCCCCTTGTGGAGCCCCTAAGAGTCTTTTGTGTTGTTGGAGTCTAAGGACTCCTTTTGTGGTTGTCCAAGCCCAAGCTTGAAGCCCTTGGAGGCCTTGGACAATGGCAAAATCCCTGAACACCCTTTAGAGTGTTTAAGTACCCCTAAGTTGTTTCTTTGGTTCCCCATACCACAACCTATGCCCTAGTACCCTAGGAAGTGTCCTTGTTGGGTTGAAGAAGTTGCAAGAATCCAAATGACCCTTTCAGTGGTCATTTGCGTTTGGTAAAGGTCATGGTACTCTAGGAGAAGCCTAGGCACCCCCCACATCTTGATGGCGTAATACACCCTTGATAGTATAATGAAGAACACCCTTTGCATATGATATAACCCACACAATGGTTGCTTGATTGATTATGATGGTTTGACTCTTGAGGTTTTGATGAAGCCCTTGAATTGGAAGCCCTAGTGGCTTGATGGGGCCCTAAAACCATTTCTAAATGGTAAGAATGTGTGACACAACACTAAATATTAAATATTAAATATATAAAATAATGAAAATACATTTGACCCTTAAACCCATAAAATCCATTAAACCCTTGTCTCCACATTAAGATAAAGCATTAAAACATCTTTTAATAATTTAACAAATTATTTAAACCCTTATCATCAATCTAAAGTGTTTAAAACAATTTTTAAACAAATAAATAAAATATTAAAAGGTGACCCACTAATACTCCACATTAAGTTAAAGTGTTAAAATCTTTTAATAATTTAATAATTGTTTAAAAACTCTCCTTATCTTCCAACATTAATAAAATCAAATTGTAATAAATCTCCCATCCCGTCCAATGGGTCCAGCCAAATTGAAAAGAATGAAAACAAAAATAAACTCACTTAGAATACATGTCGGCTCCAAAATAAATTAAAATTAAAATTTAAAAATTATATAATTTTTGGAAGGTCGGCTCCACATTTTTATAAAAGAAAACTACTATAAATACCAAATAAAACCTGTCATTTTGTGAGAGGGACAATTTCGTGTGAGCTCTGATTTTCGGTATACTGAGGCAGCCGCAGTCAGCATATGCTTTGGGAGTTTTTTTTTTGTTTTGGTGAAAATGCAATATAGCTCTGAAATTCGGACCTCTCTGAGGAAATAGGAACCACAGCAAGCATAGGGCATCCGAATTCTGAAGGATGAGCAGCAACAACAGCGTCATATGTGAAGATTATATGCCACAGTTAGATTTTCTGGTGGAGTTGATAACACAGTTATGAGTTGATATCACAGTCCTGTTTTTTTTAAGGAGAAGACACTGTTATCTCAATCCAAATTTCTGGTATCAGTCCCGAGTTTGATGAAGACCACAGTCCCGAATTTGTTGGTTGATGTTCACAGTTCCATTCAAACTTAAAGGTTGAAGCTCACAGTCCGAAATTGTTTAAAAAGTGCAGCACAGTCCGCAAGAGAGAGAGCACTGTTCCGTTTGGGTTTCATGAATAATTCTCTGCCTAGGGCATCTCCTCAAAGTCCGGATCTCGAAGGTAGTTACCACAGTTCAAATTTTCGTGGACTAAAGAGCACAGTTCCAGGAAAAAGTTTTTGTTTGATGCCACAGACATGAGTATATTAGGAGCAGACCTTTGATGATTGGCATGTAAGCAGACATCCTGATGATAAGCAGCTCCTAGAAGTCTTGGCATGTGGAAGTGCTTGAAGACCTGGATGTACAGAGCAGTTCCTTGATGACTTGGATGTATTGAGCAGATTTCTAATGATTGTCACGATGTTATGAGCAGACCTTTGATTACTTGGGATGAGTCTTAGCAGCAGGTTGTGCAGGTTGATGAGCAGAGTTTTGACAAGTGACAGTATTGACAATTGATTGGTTGACAGACAGATCTTTTAAAGAATTGATGCTTGGGCAGACTTCTTGACAGTGATAAAGTTGAGCAGGTGGGTAATGAGCAACAAACCTTGATGAGTGCAGCAGTGCAAGACCTTTGATGATTGACCTCTTGATGAGAGAAACAATTGCATTAGGATAACTTAGATGTGATGACTTGGAGATTCTTGGGCAGCAGGTGAGCAGATAGATAACAGGAGTAACCAATATCAGATTGACTTGATAATTTTGACAGTAGATTGAGTTGATTGATTCAGCAGCAGTATTGAGCAGACCTTGATGACTTGGCTGTGTTGCAGCAGTGTATTGAGCAGACTTTGATATGTTGCAGCAATGTATTTGGTTGATGATGAGCAGTAGTAATGATGAACAGACTGACATACAGGTTATCACAGGTTGGCAGTATAGACACATACAGGTTGATGAAACAGATTGATGGTTGAGAAGCAGTGGTATTTTGGCAGTGATCAGAGAGCAGAAATTATCAGCAGCAGGTTCAGTGATTGGTTTAACAGGTCCACAGGTTCAATCATCTTTTTCTTCAGGGTGGTAGGGTGGTGCTAGGGCTCACAATTTTGTGAGCTGAGCTGTTGTAGCAGCTCGTCAGTTGCAGCTGACGAAGCCTAGGGGTTGTAGCCCCTTCCAGTTGTAGCTGGAGAAGTTGTATTAAATTTGTAACCCCAGTTGTTGCTGGGTCAAATTTTATCATAAAAGGCTTCCGTGGTTTTACCCCCAGGACTTGGGTTTCCATGTAAAAATCTTGTGTACTTTTTCATGATTGTTGATGATATGCTGCTATGATTGGTGATTAGCAACTTGCTCTCGATTAAAATTTTTATAATTGGCAAACACTGATTCACCCCCCTCTCAGTATTTCAACATATTCAGTATGTGAATGGACAATTGCTATTTTTTTGAATGATTGTACTTTCTTTTGCGACATTGAAAACATGATATAATAGGGATATAATTTTGGAGGTTATTAGAAGCTATTTATTAAGTGACATGGATTTCTTAACTGAATAACTTTTTACAACAAAATTTCCAATTTCTGTTCTGGCGATTCACATGATAAATGCACATAAGAGGCTTGTTATTTCATTTCTTGGGTCTTGTTTAACAGATTGAGAAACAGTTATCGTGAGAAATTCTGTAACAGAGGGCTACTCTGTCTTCCATAACAATTATGGTTCTTTCTCAAGAAGGAAGTCCAAGATGTGAATAGGAAAACAAATTGTGAATCCATTTGTTTAGATTTTCTTTCTATCTCATTAAGTGGCTTCATTTCCCATGGTTAGAAAATTAATACTTTTGAAAGTACCAGTTTAGGTTCTAACTGATTTTAGATTCTATTATATTAATGACATAGTATTTTTAAAAATTTGTTTACATGTGATATTTTCTTGGAATGGCATCACTGCATTATACCAGGAAACCAAGTATACAATGATTAATGTCTAATATTTTCACTGGACTTGTGTTTCTGTATTTAATTTCAGGCAGAGGATAGGGAGTTCCTTCTTCGTATGTCTTACATGGAAATTTACAATGAAGAAATCAATGACTTATTGGTTCCTGAACATAAAAAGTTGCAAGTACACGAGAGTGTGGAGGTATGGAGGGAAGCGTTGACAATAGTAAATCATCTCTCTCCATTTAGACAAGCTTGTAGCTTAATGACTTCTGTTTGTTCTGTATAGCGTGGAATCTATGTAGCTGGCTTGAGTGAGGAAATTGTGGGAACCCCTGAACAGGTCCTCAAACGTATGGAGTTTGGAGAATGTGAGTGACCTATTGAGTCTTGTTTATCTATATTATTCAATGATGCAAGTAAATTGGCTGTACATGATATTAAAGGCTTTAATTACTTACAGGGCACCGTCACATTGGAGAGACAAACATGAATGTTTACAGCAGCAGATCTCACACTATTTTTCGCATGGTGAGTGTCCCCATACTATATGTTGTTAAACAGGATGAAACAACTATATTGTAAGCATTGATCTTATAAAGTTGATACTGTGTACTATATAAGAATCAAGGCTTCTTTTTTCAGAGGTTTAGTATGAAATAATGGATTTGTAAGCAATCATTTTATAAACCTAATATTATACACCTTAAATATGGTTCTCTTTTTTCTTCCCCACAAACTGAGGAAGCTGGTTATGTTATTAGTGATGGTCATGTGTCAGGTAATTGAAAGCAAGGATAAGAATGAAGGTGATTCTGTTGGTATGTCATGTGATGCTGTTCGTGTATCAGTCCTAGTAAGCCACAGTTATCGCTGCTTTGTGTTTCTTTGCTCTCCCTTCTAAAATGATAATTTGTAGCATGCTGGGTTATTAAGTTTTTGTTGATTTGACTGTGGTTGTATGAATGCATGTCTGATAAAAAATGACTTGTGCCAGAATTTAGTGGATTTAGCTGGTTCAGAGCGTGTTGCAAAGACAGGTGCTGAAGGTGCACGTTTGAAGGAGGGATCACACATAAATAAGAGTCTAATGACTCTAGGAACTGTTATCAACAAGCTGAGTGAAGGTGTTGAAACTCAGAGGTAACCACTATATTGTGTATTCCATTCAAACCTTGAAAGCAGAATACACAAATATTAGGTTACTATGCTTGAGGAAGCTGTTCAAAAGAATTCAATGCAGTGTTTTAGTTTTTGTGCTTTTGATGTACAGCTGTTCACTTGAAATTATAAAAGTTATATGCAGTAGAAGGTTATATAATCTGTCGCTGAAAAAATCTTCAACTCATAGTTATTGTTTGTATGTTACATTTATTGCAGAGGACACGTACCATACCGTGATAGCAAACTCACTCGAATTTTACAACCTGCACTGGGTGGTAATGCAAAGACTGCAATTATTTGTAATATTACACCTGCTTTGGTAAGTTACAATGCAGAGGTGGTATTCATAGTAAATGCATTTATAAATACCAAGTTATAAATGGGGACTTAAAAACTGTTATGCAACTTATAGTTTTATCACATCAGAGAATTTCCTCTTCCATGCTATGAACCTTAGTCTTAGATTTTTTCTCAACAGTGGGTGGTTTGGATTCTTTTTGATGTGGCAGACTTTTAAAACATCATAACATTTCATCAGCCAACATTCAGTCTAGAGGATTTAGAACTCCTTGAGTTTTTGTCTTTCATGCCTACATGAAAGTTAAAATGTGGATGTGGATTGAGTGTTCCCTTAGAAGACAATTGTTGCTTTTATGTATAGCTATAAAACACCCCATGCAATGGTTGCTTTTAGCATTGCTTAGCAAATAAATTGCGATAAAAAGGTTGTCCAAGGAAAAAGTGTAGGTTCAATGGTGTTGTTGTTGTATCTACGTGAGGTATCCTCACTAGCTAAGGCCGACCTACAAAAGAAATAAAACAAATTTTAAGTATTGTAAAAGAGAAGTCAGCCCAATGAAATAGACAAGTCGGCCCCAGTTGGAAAAGTCACTTCAAAATCAAGTATAAATAGGAGGGATGCCTTCTCATTTGGATACACTTCAAGCAGGTTCGCTCAAGCAAGGATAAGTTCGATTTCTGGTTGTAGAAGACAATTTTCTGGGGCTTCTTCTTTGGCATCTCTTCTCTTTGTGATCTTCTTTATTCTAGCTCACTCTTATCTTTGATGTACTTGTATTATGTACTGAATCTCTGAATAAGAAAGGTTTGCTAGGTTTTTCCCGAGTTTGGGTTTTCCCAGGGTAAACTATTGTGTCTCTATTTTGTTTCTGTGCATAGTTATCTTTCAGTGATCCCATATTTGTTTCTAAGTTGAAAGAGATGAAAATTACATTGCTATTATTGAAAATCTAACATGGTATCAGAGCAGTGCTGAAAGAGACAACTGTCGGAAACTAGGGTTTCTTGTTTCCACCTCTTCCATCCATAGATTAAGCTCACCCTTAGCATTGTTGAGCTCGCCCTAGGAGGGTGCATCTCCCTGTAGAAGCAGATTTTCATTCTGAGAAGTTTCAATTTTTGACCTAATTACTGCCTGGGTCAAGAATTAGGGTTTGCAATTTTGGATTGTTCTGACCACAGATCCAGAAGAAAAGGTGGTTTATTCAACTCGCCTTGGGAGGGCGCATTCATCTATAGAAGTAGTTTTCTAAAAAAAATCCAAAGTTCAATTTTGACCTAGCTCTTACTAGGGTTTCTAAACCAGATTGCAGTCTTCCTTCTCAGTCAAGATGACAAGCATCAAGGTTGAATATAGGCTTGATGGAGCTTCAAACTTTCATTCATGGAAATCTAGAGTGCTCATTGTTCTAGAAGAAAATGACCTTCTAAACTTTGTTGTAGAAGGAGTACCGGAACCAGAAGAAGAACCAGGAAAGGCTCAATGGAAGAAGAATGATGCCAAGACACGAAGGACCCTAATAGATTTTGTCAAGAATCATTTGATTCCTCAAATTTCTCAAAAGAAGACAGCGAAAGCCATGTTTGATACCTTGAAGAAGTTGTTTGAGAACACAAATGTCAATAGGGCTCTTGCCTTGAGACAACAACTCTCAAATGTCAAGATGACAAGGTCAGATTCTATTGCATCCTCTTTCATGAAGATCTCAGAAATCAAGGATCAATTGGGCACTATTGGAAAAATTATTGCAGATAGAGAACTAGTCATGAGCCTCCCTCAATCTTGGTAGGCCATTCATTCAAAGCGCAACTGGAAGATCCAAGCTACCCAATTTTGAACGATTGTGGGCAGATTGTACACAAGAAGAGACTAGAATTGTGGCTAGAGGCAATGCTAGTGCGTCTCATCATTAAGAAAACCAAGCTCTTGCTACACATACAAAGAGAAGAAAAGAAAGAGGAAAGAAGAATTATGGTAGAAAAGACAAAGGTGAAAGATCAAGTCCAATTCCAGAACAAAAGAGGAAGAAATATCTTTCACACATCCAATGTTACATTTGTAAGAAGCACGGTCACTATGCTAGTCAGTGTCCCGAATCGAAGAAGAGAAAACACCATGCCTCAACCGTTGATGTTGATGAAGAGACTTCACCAAAGCAGTCAAGGAATACAGAAGATGATGACCGCCGAAAGGAGTATTTCTTCTAGTACACCAATGATTGCATTATCTATAGATGAGGAGATTGTCGTTGGTGATGTATGAAAATCCAAGTTGCAGTAAACTTCCAACAAGCAAGATCGAAGGACTCCATTGATCCTTGCAAGGAGGTAGAGATCAAGAGGGAGCCAACAAAACAATAAAAGATAAGTATTTGTATTTGGATTATCATTTGTCATTATTGCACTTGTAGATCAGATTCATAACAGTTGTATGCGGATCTGTATTTTTAGAATAAGGAAGTGTGTTATGCATGTTATAATGTAGCATATTATATATGATTGAGATTGACGAGCAGTAGGCTCTTATAGTACATGTTATGTATATGTTGGGTAGGTAACCTATAATGTTGCACAACATCCTTTGAGCCCTTAATACAACTAGTCTAGGATGAAACCTCTTTGGTAACATACTGGAGCAGTGCATGCTCCTGATAGTATGTTTTGGTGGAGATGGAAGGCATCCAGGTCACCAAGAATGTTTGGGATATGGATGGATGTCGTGCTGAAGCATTAGCGAAGATGCTTACATGACTGTGTGAACCATTGTCATTGTACTGAAAATATGATTTGATTTTCATGATTATGTAATGGTGCTGACTATTTGATAAAATCTGACTTGTAGGGAAAGACCATATGCTATACCCTACAAGAGAAGGATGATGGGACTTGTTCTGAAGAACAAGTGATGGATGTGTAGTCAGCCAGATTAAGATCCCGTTGATATTTAGTATTTGAGAGGGAGTAGGATGCTCAGAAATGGCTCTCAAGATCAAATAGCAGGATAGCTTCCGTGACGGAGGGAGCCACTACAGAGGATGTGATGACTATTCAGCAGCAACAACAGACATATGTGGATCTAGTACATTCAGTCATATGTGGACCCATGACCCACAGGTCCAGTAGATATCATATGAAGATTGGTAATTGGTCTCTCTCTACTACAGATGTTCATCCTTCCGATGAACATAAGGAGTTGCAGTTAGTAGCAACAAATAAGTTCTTTGAAGTTCATCAGTTACTTCAATATGCTACCTGAGATGTGGGGACTACATGAATAGCAGTTGGCTTCCAGTTGAACATTGCTTGTGCTTGAGTGAAGAATTAACATGCTCTAGGACAAGAAAGACTCAGTTGACCTCAAAGGAGGTGCAGTATACATATATCTAGTTAGAGCAGTGGCTTAGGATTCAACATGTGCATATGGCACAGATTGCTGATGATGATTCGTTGATCGTGATGCTGTATACTAGTGATCAGTTCCCCACCGAGACAGAGAGATTTATTAACAGGTATAGAGGGAGTTGGTGTCTGAGTTCAAGATGAAGGGTCTCAATTTGATGCATTACCTCTTGAGATTAGAAGTATGACAAAAACCAGACGAGATATCCCTTAGTCAGAGGGAGTACATAGTTGAGATCTTGAGAGATTCAGGATGTAGTTTAGATTGGCATCAAGGATGACACCTCATACATACTGATGTACTAGTCAGTAAGCAACTTTAGAGGGAGAGTATGATGTAGAGTTGTTGAGGGAATCTACAGCAGAGATCCAGAGGGAGTCTAGATTGCCATCCAGTATTATTGAGAGAATAAGAAGTTCATCTCAGTACACTCACTTGATGAGACATGACACTAATGGATGAGCAACAATGTCAGTAGTACAACTTGCAGAGGTATGCTCTAGTGTAGAGGGAGCAGTTGCAACATATCGAAATCAAGTACCACTATATTAGAGACATGGTACAGAGAGGAGCAGTTCAACTCCTGTATATTTCGACTAATGATCATGTTGTCGACATTCTCACCAAGCTTCTTTCCAGAGTGAAGTTTGTATACTTTCGTGAATTGATTGGAGTGTTGGAGAATGCTTCCCTTAGTGAGAGGGAGTGTTGATGAGTACTGTGTGGATAGGTGGTCCTGTGTAGATTGAGATGAGTTTAGTCCTGTGTGGATAGGCGGTCCTGTGTAGATCGAGATGAGTTTAGTCCTGTGTGGACATGGGGTCTTGTGCAGACCAAGATGAGTTTTTAGTCCTGTGTGGATAGGCTGTCCTGTGTAGACTAAGATGAGTTTTGTATGAACTCCTAGTCCTGTGTGGACAGGCGGTCCTATGCGTGCCGAGATGAGTTTTAGTCCTGTGTGGACAGATGGTCTTGTGTAGACCGAGATGAGTTTAGTCTTGTGTGGATAGGCGGTCCTGTGTAGATCGAGATGAGTTCTGTATGAACTCCTAGTGCTATGTGGACGGGCAGTCCTGTGTAGACTGAGATGAGTTCTGTGTGAACTCCTAGTCCTATGTGGACAGACGGTCCTGTGTAGACAGAGATGAGTTCTGTGTGAATTCCTAGTCTTGTGTGGACGGACGGTCCTGTGTAGACCGAGATGAGTTCTGTGTGAACTCCTGTTCCCGTGTGGAATGTTCTCTTGTGTGGAGAGGACTCTTGTGTAGAGTACGCATGTATCCCTATGTGGGATGTTGTGGACTGTATTGACCTTTCTTATGATGACAAGATGTACGAGACAAGCCGTGACGATCAGATGATGCTCAGATGTGTTCCAGTGAGATGATATACCTCCCTAGCTAAGAGGGAGTGTTGCTTTGTAGCTACGTGAGGTATCCTCACTAGCTAAGGCCGACCTTCAAAAGAAATAAAACATATTGTAATTTTAATTATTGTAAAAGAGAAGTCGGCTCAGTGAAATAGACAAGTCGGCCCTAGTTGGAAAAGTCACTTCAAAATCAAGTATAATTAGGAGGGACACCTCCTCATTTGGATACACTTCAAGCAAGTTTGCTCAAGCAAGGAGAAGTTCGATTTTTGGTTGTAGAAGACAATTTTGTGGGGTTTTTCTTTGGCATCTCTTCTCTTTGTGATCTTCATTATTCTAGATCACTCTTATCTTTGATGTACTTGTATTATGTATTGAATCTCTGAATAAGAAAGGTTTGTTGGGTTTTTCTCGAGTTTGGGTTTTCCTAGGGTAAACTATTGTGTCTCTATTTTGTTTCTGTGTATAGTTATCTTTCAGTGATCCTATATTTATTTCTAAGTTGAAAGAGATGAAAATTATATTGCTATTATTGAAAATCTAACAAATAGTTGTTAAAAAATGGTGGTTTTTTGCATTTTTAAAGTAATACGTATGGCCCATGGAGCATTGTGCATTTTACAATCTAGTTTGATCTGTCATGATGGTGGGTAACACTGATAAACTACAGTGAAGTTACGATGTCCAATCTTTAAAAAAATAATTTGTTAATCATCTAATATAGAAAACCACAATTTGTTAACTATTATGCCATAAAACTAGTTTACATATATCTTAACGTGGGATCTTTTAAGCACTGAGAGGCTTATGCATGTATTTTTATCCCTCTCAGTGTTTAATAAATCTGTGGTGAAGAAGGATCTATGCTAGAACAAATTCTAATATATGTATTCACGTTCAAAACCCAATGAAGGGATTCTCTTACCTCGTTAAAGCAACATATGTAATTACAAGATTGAATACTTCTGTTGCAATTGGTGGCAAATGACCAAGGCCTATATTCAAGGGGCAAGTATGTTTACTCTTCTAAACCTTCTTCATCATATGAAAGTCAATTTTGAAGGTTGTTTTAGAATCTGTATATATTTGTGTGTGTGTGCATATTTTTAAAGTCCCTTGATCTCTACCTAGTCAATAAGATCCCTTTTCATGGAATTAAAATCAAAACAAAAGACAAGAATTGAATTTGATAATCAAATTTAATGACTATTCGATGTCAAGATTTTAAGGTTTCATTTGTGAAGTGGAACAACTCATTTATTAAATTTCATATTCTGTTTGATTGTTGTAGGTCAAAAATCTTGGAGAAAATTATAAGAGCAAATAGTTGGATATTTACTCTAATGGATATTGCTTGTGTTTTTTAGATTGCATAGTTTCTTTCTTTGTAGGGGTTTTGGGTTGTGATTATCCTATGGTACTAAGATACAGATACAGATCCGCTAGATTTTTGAAAAGCCAGTATCTGGATACGGCCTACGTCAAGTACAAAAACATAATAATATTTTTAAAATTATAAAAAACGTACAAGGATATGGATCTGCTAGATTTTTGAAAAGCCAGGTTCCAGAGACATCTAGGATACATCAAGTACAAAAAATATTATAATTTTTTAAAAATTTAAAAAAACATATTGGAAGTTTATAATTAAAACAATTCATGAATCACATCATTAAAATTGAAATCATTAAATAATTTATGAATATGAACACTGAAACAATGAAAACTG
This sequence comes from Larix kaempferi, assembly GCA_027924585.1. Lineage (NCBI taxonomy): Eukaryota > Viridiplantae > Streptophyta > Pinopsida > Pinales > Pinaceae > Larix > Larix kaempferi. The sequence goes on along the minus strand of BSBM01000344.1, from coordinate 3,532,116 downwards.
AATTGATACATATTGCCTCATACAAAAGGATAACAGTAGATACAAAAAGGAGTCATCCATCATCACTCTACTAATATGATAATGTAAAGTAGATCTAACTACATATCCTAACATGGGTCTACATCTTCATCATTTGCATATTGTAGCTCTACATCATGACTAGAGACAAGGGGTGGGAATGTTGTAAGTTGCAGAAGAAGGTTGGACTGGTGGTGTAACATCGTCAAGTACGTTAAAGTGAGTCATGACATTCAATTTCATGTTTAAGTCAGAGATCTTAGGCTCCACATCCCACATCTTGCTTGGGCCTTTCTTATGCTCTAGATTAGAATGTGATAGAAGGTGGAGGTTGGAATGAACATACACAAGATCTTCAACCTTTTGTTATATACCCAGGGGGGAATAATATGTGGTAACTAGGGAGGTACCTAAGGGGAATAAATGATGTAATGTGTACCCAAAAGGGAATAAACTATGTAATGTGTGCCCAATGGGGGTAATTAATGTAATGTGGCCATTATTATTATATTATTTCTTAATGTAATGTAATTAATGTAATGTGTACTTAGGGGTCTATGCCTTATTATTATATTATTTCTTCTAACTAACCCCCAACCACCAAGTGGACCATATTCCATTATTAATGGCCACATTACATTAATTACCCCCATTAGGTACACATTACATAGTTTATTCCCTTTTGGGTACCCATTACATCATTTATTGCCCTTAGGTACCTCCCTAGGTACCCCATATTATTCCCCCCTAGGTATGTAACACCTTTGTTGCTCTCAGTCTGCTTCACTTCATCGAATGGATGAAGCCATATGTACTCCAATTCCTCTCAGTTGATGAGGAATTGGCAACCCGAGATAACAAACTGGTGGCTAGAGTTGAGAGGTGAATGCTATCCCTGCCATGGAAGTTCCACCCAGTAATAGGATCAAGATGTCATCCATGGCTAGTAGATCTGAAAAGTTACTAGTGGATTGTACAAATCCTCCAAATTCTTCACGTATTTCCAGTGCAATTCCCACATCCTTGTATATCTTCCTCAACATTGTCTTATATCCTTGTACCACTTTAGAATGCTTGTTCGGAGTTGTCCTACCAGGTAAAGACAAAATTTTGGAATGATAATATTTGGGGTGCAATGCATAGCCCAAAAGGTGAGTGGTGTGGTCATTTTATTCCACCTTTTGGTAATTGTTATCACACAACTTGTAGTTGTCCCTAAAGGTATCCCATTCGAGATGTTAGAGGAGACAGACAACTAAAGAGGTGACCCAAGAGATGCCACGATTCCCAATGCAAGCTGGGAGTCACGATAACTGAGGCACTCTTCACTTTAAATCAAGACAAGTCAAGACTAAGGGGGAGACCCTAGCTAATCAATGGAGATTGACTAACCCAAAGGCTCCTAGGGAAACGTGTAAGAGATGAGTTACGGAAACCAATGAGTTGATTAGATTAGGTGGACCCAAGAGTTAAGTATGGTTGAAGAGGCTTAAGAGGTGACAAGTGTTTCAACCAATGAATGAATAGGGCCACTTAATGGATAGATCTAGTACCATGAAAATACACAAGTGGAGCCCACTTCCTTAAAATATGGAAATGGTCCAAATGGGACCCACAAGGTAGAGTTAGGGGTGATATGGCACTGAGGGGTATGCAAGGATGTAGATCTATGGATCTAGGAAGAGATAGACCATACCCACATATGGGATCTAGCAAATTACACTAACCCCATGGAGTGCGGATTGACCAAGGGAGACTAGTGCCTTGAGATGAGGGGGCAAATGGAGTCCAAATGATGCCAAAATGTAGATCGGGGTAGATTAGGCAATTATCAAAGTGGGTTTTAAGTGGCATGCCCCAATATGAGCTAGATCTCCATAGATCTAGGATTAATGACTTAAGTGGGGCACAACCCTCAAAATGAGGAATGGGGCCCACAAGGCAAAAATCAAAGAAGTGAAGCACTAGGGGTAGGTTATCAAAGTGGATCTATGCAAATCAAGTGGGATCTCACCTACCCAACTCTTAGAACTAGACCAACTAGCCACCCTCAAGGAGTGCGACTTCCCTCAAGGAGGCTAAATTGCCTTGGAAAATGTGTCAAATGGAGGTCAATCCACACCAAACTATAGATCCGAATTGTCGTGGATCCTATAGAGGTGGGTTTTCAATATTTTCCTCAAAGCCAAGCTAGATCCAAGTAGATCTAGAAAAAAGTGAAAAATGAGGGTTTTGATTTTAATGGAGTTTTTGACCAATAGGATGGAGAACAAGCGAAATAGATATGTACCTTGTAGATCTTACCTCATAAGCTTGCGGCCTCTTAGCATATGGATGGTTCTTGCCCTAGTTACAATTCCAAGCTTGATCCAAGTGTCTTCATCCCAAAACGTCCAAGCCCTAGGAGGAGAGATGTCTCACGAAAACCTGTAAATCAAACTACATCAAGTTAGATTTGATCCACAGATCCATAAGATCTAAGCATGTCATATCAAAGAAGCAATCAATGGACAAAACACAATTGAAAAACTCCCTCAAGATGAAAACGTCTTGCCCATGGGGAATTTGAGCAACCCCTACAATCTTCCCATCAAGCAAATCGTGTGGCTAGCTTCAAGCAATTCGGCCTCCCTCTCTTGATGTTGATTTCACCTGAAAAGCAAACAATGTCTAGAAACAAGAGACGCAAGAACATATACAAGAGTAACCCAATCAAAGCCAAGAAGTAGATCTCCAAAATATTATTTTCATTGCAAGTTTCCAGAGCCCAAAGGTGCCTTACACTGAGGGGGGTCTCCTCCTTATATAGGATGATAAAGACCAAAACCCTAGATCTCAAAACCGCTTTTTGAAATGAGTGGTTGAGATTAAAAGATCTCACAACATAATCAATGGCTAAGATGAGCCAATATACAATATCACATGGATCACTCAAAATAGAGATGACGTCATAGCTAAAAGTGACTAAGTGAGGGTTATGTCATCCTCTAAAGGGGGCAAAAATACAAGGGTCCACCAAATATGACATGGACATGACTCAAGAAGCTCATGGTGGGGCTAGGAGGCATCAATCCTTACTAGCTCATCCCCATGGCACAATAATATAAAATAATATGTCCAAATAATACAAATGATCAAATCTTGTCCTCAAAATCTGTGAGAGACATGCAGTAAAAGGCCTCCTATGGCCTTTGTGGACCCCACTGACTGATGATATCTTGCTGGAAGATGGGGGGTTCACCCTGGAAGACCTCTGTGAAGACCAAATGCCAAAAACTTGCCTCAGTTGCCCAAATCGAATTTCTCAGTGACCCTTTTATTCCATTTTTAATCCTCCTCGAAAATCGTGAAGCTGCCCAAATTGACACCCAGGGTGCTTGCGCTGTCAAACTGATCCCACCAGGCTATCTGGAAGGGGGGTGTAATGGTAAAAACAAGTGGTTGGACCACCCCCTTCCCTTACAGCGCCCTAGGTGAAACTGGCCTCCAATGCCTCTGCTGGACAGGTTGGGGAAACATGCCCAAAATTGGTCAATAGGTGGATAACTGCATCAATCACTGTCAGAAGTGCCCAGAACTGAATGATAAGTGTCTCAATGGATCCGGAAGACCCAAATCTACTTAAAATATGTACTCATACACCATGGGTTGACCTGAGGTGTCAACAGTAGGGTCCACCATATCCGGACAGTGTATAATCTGATGATTTGGAAATGATAATAAAACTGCTGAACTGCATCAACCATCATTTGAATCATATGTCCACCATATGGAGTCATCAATAAGAGTATGTGGGACCATCAATCATCATCCATAAACATACATGGCCCACATCATCACGGATCCCAAGAACGACCATGGTCAAACTATGTTTGACTAGGTCAAAATATAACCAAGGACAAGATTATGACAAAGACTAAGACATGTTCCTTTAGATCATTCTCACAGCTTAACTTAAAGCATAAACATCATTCCGTGGCATTTTATACATTTATATATTTCATTGTTATTAATATTTACTTGCACAATAGCTTAAATGACAGACTCACCCATTGGACATGACCTAACTGCTAGCTAAGGATGAAGGCTAAGAACAAGGCTAAGCAAAGGGGGTGACTTGACCAAACTCAACCAAAAGATACTTTGGACGGGAGAGGGGAAGCTACACTCTGTGTCGGACAAATAACAAGGGGAAGGGCTGTGCCTCACAAATGGATAAGTTGTTGAGAGTGTGTTTATTCAACTTAGGCATCATGTCTACATCAAGTTGATCCAAGTTCATTAGGATCATTCATTTCATTTCATGGCCTTTTTGGCCTACATAACCCCTCGGATTTCACATGTGCTAAGAGGCACAACTAATTGCAGCTTCCATCCGGGGCATGTTTATACATAGAAGGTCAGCAATAATAGATATAACTTTTGAGTAACATTTGCTTTTTTGGACCTTTTCTATACTCTTCGAGGAGTATTTTAGCAGTTCATTGCTCTTGCCCTTTACTCACGTGTGTTAAGAAACACATTCTAGAGTTTACAGTTTCCATGGGCGTATTTATAAAGATTTCCAATATAGGTAGTACATGAGCTTTGAGTTTTAGCCAACAACATCTCAAGCGACTAGGGGGAGTTTTGCACAGTGCCAAACATCGGGACAACCGACCAGAAAGATTTAGGCATACAATCCAGCTTACCAAAGGCAAGCTTTGTCACCAACTCAGAGCCGAGACACAAAACAAACATGGATGCGGTCCAACACAGAGGTAGAAATGGGGAAGTCTTCAGTATCAAGAAGTTAAGAAGGCAAGTCAAGGTGAAAGTCAAATAAGGAAGGTCATGGATGAATGGAGTCAAGTGAAAATGGTGCCTAAGCTAGTAGACAAGGATGTCAGGAAAGGCCATATCTATGCTCATAGGAGGGTAATGAAACCAATGAGTTTTGTCAGAAAACCTAAATGTGCAAGTAATAGGTCCATTTTATAATTTATAACATCATCAAGATAGTTCATTTCATTTTAAATAGTTTTGCACATCATGAATCATATACCAAGTCAAAGCTATGAAAATGACTAAAACAACAAGATAATAATCCAAAGTCAGTAATCAGAAGTCCATAGGTCACATCACATCATCATAATAATCATCAATAATCATCTGAAACACTGCTACAATATAATCATTGGGCACTGAACTGAAACTGTATGGAACAAAGGGTCACATCAGTGATCAAATCTAATAAGATCCCAAGGCTCGGCCTTGGCACAAGGTCTAACAAAAATCTAATATAATATACTGCTATGATCCATGAGTGATCACAAATAATAATCTCATCATAGCCAATCTCTGAAAAATCCAAGCTTTGAAAAGTGCAGATATCGGCTAAGCAAGAATAGTAGCCCATCTACTATGGTGTGATAACAGTAACTATGTCTTTTATTTCATTGTAAAATACTTCAAAAGGGTCACTTCCACTTGCTTTGATAATTTTCCTTATTCTCTCTAGCATACTATCTATGTCTTCATAGACTTCCCCCAAGCAAGGCATATCTGTGTCAAATGTCTTGATCATGGTCAGGATTGGTTTTGTAAACCGCAAAAGGTATTGGACCTTGTCTCACCATGCATCCTCAAGAATGAGAAGTCAACTAGTTTCAACAACCTACATAAGTTTTGAGAAGTCAACTCTCAAATCAGAAATCATATATGATTAAAATGAAGAATTCATAATACAAATAACATTGATTAAAAAGGGACTACCTTCAATAGCTCCAACTTTGCAAAACCCCGATATATGGCCTCGGACATTGAATGATTGGTGATGAAAATTTGGATCTTCGATGCTACATATATTTCGTTGATCCACTCAATCTCGCCAATCTTGGCAAGCATAAGGTTCAATGAATGCATTGCACATGGAGTCCAAAAGATGTGCTCATATCGACCCTCCACAGTCAACCTTGCAACTCTACATGCTCGTGCATTGTTTGTGATGACTTGGAGAACATTATGTGGTCCCACACTTTCTATTGCATCAATAAGAATATTGGAGATGAATGCTGCATTTTTCTCCACTCCACTGTAGTCAACAACCTTCAAAAACATTGCCCCTTGGGGGCATATTGCAATAACATTGACCAAAGGGCGGTTTCTATGGTCTCTCCATCCTTTATAAACTATGGATACCCTTGTTGCCACCCATGTATCTCGGATTGACTGCAATTGCCTATCCATGGATTGTCTTTCTCATGTCAACACAGAGGTGCAGACCTTTCCATAACAAGGGTTCATGTACCCTTTCAGTGCTTCATTGACCACCTTAATCATTTGTTGCCAATAAGGAGAGCGCACCAAATTGAATGCTAGCCCATTTGCATAGGTGCAACGAACTACATACTCATCAACTATGTCTCTTCTTTGGTTATTGAATGCTGCTTCTAGAGCTCCCAAAGTAGGCCTTTTATTAGTTGTGGCAGCAAGTCTAGATGGAAATAATGGCTTAACTATAGAGCCTTGCACATGAAGTTTTCCCTTATCATGTCTCCTATCAACAACATCTTGCAAAGAGCATAGAACATAAGTTTTGCGGGACTCAAACCTGGTCCAAGTTGGCCATTTGGACCATTTGGGCCAGTGCATACCAGCACCATTGTGTTAGTCTGCCCAGTGAGATTACCCTTCATCCTAGTGTATGAGCCATTTTGGATGTTCTTGCATTCACTGCATTTCCATTCGTATGAACCACCCCCAAGATTTTTGCCAATAATTTCCACATACTGCCATAATGAAGTCTGAAGACCTTGGGTCTTTATTGAGAATGGATTCCTGTGGTACATTTCCCCCCGGACTATGTTGCTGTCGTTCCATGTCTACAGTAGTGTGCATATAAATGGCATGACTTATTAAGATTCAAGAATCTAATAGATGAAAATTTTTCATGATTAAGAGAGTAACTACTCAGATTCTTAAGACCATATCAGCCTAACAACTAACAAAGAAGACAAGTCAAAGAGGTCATTGAGGCGCCCAGAACATTTACCATGGGAACACCACCACTATAATTTGCTAATATTAATTAATAGAAAAAATTCATGCCAAAACAATATGCAACATTCTTGGGTAGATATTTTCAATAATAAGTTATGACAGGAGCCTACGTGTACAAGGTCTCCCTTAACCAAACCTAGAAATATAATAATGATTATAATATAAGGTTAGTCATGGTGAAAAGTGAAGCTTATCCCATTTTCAGATACCTTAATGGGCTAAGGTTTCAGCTACAAGATGAGCTACTCTTGCTGAAGTTATATTCAGCAAATTGAGCATACCAGTATGTTTTAAGGCTGAGGAGAAATTATCTTGGGCATGCTATACTGTTATGTCATATACCGTATTGTTGTTTAGCTCACTTAATTTCTGTATATACCATGATTTTGATTCATGATCCGATATGTTGTTTACCTCACTTAAGCTCCCTTGCATTTCTAATTTTACCTGCAATTTTTCACTGTGGTTATGTGATCAAAAAGTGATCTGAGTTGCACCAAATTCACTTTCTTACGAAAATGATCCAAATTTGTAATGCCTTCTCTCCTGCCAGTATACAATGGCCCAAGCACTTTTTTGGCCTGCAGCCTAATGACCATGGCTTTGACTCTGCAAATTTCCTGTGGTCTTGTGACTATGCCTCTATCCTTAAGGTATGTCTCAGTGGCTCTATCCAGCGGTCTTGTCTTTGACTCTTTGCAGCTCTGTCCTATGCGATTTTTACCAAAGGCTCTGGTATATAAATTTCTGGAGATTTAATGTGCCTGTGTTTTTTAAACTCATGGTTTTACTACTTAGTGCTTTTAGCTTGTAGCTTAGGGGGGTTTGTAATTTGCTTCTGAACTGAGCTTCATTATGCACAATAATGTCTCATCGTGTAGACTACTGAACTAGAATCGGATGAAATATAGTTATTGTCACCTACCCAAATTCTGAAGAATATTATTCTATTTGCAAAATACTTTATGTTAAATTTTAATTTCAAAGTTTTGAAATTATGACCACGTTTGGTCAAGGATGAATGTAATTACTGATTATTATTATTTAAATAAATTAAGTAGGAGACAAACACTCAAGGGAACTGTTAAATGAGTGTTCACTGACCCACTAGGAGGAATGGAGGTTGTTGGAAGGTATGGGACAGATAGCAGCAATTGCACTACACCACTAGCTGTTGGTTATGGAACAACTACCCCTAATAATGTGGAATTATCCCCCAGGTGGTGGGAGTGGGCAGGCAACTCATTTAATGACCAAGTAACAACTAAAAAGGCCTAGGCAGCCTACTTAAGGCAAATTCGAATTGGGCAGGTAGCCCTTACACAATATTTTCTGCAGAAATATTCGTCATGTGCATTAGGTGATCACTGAGAGATTCGAATAGGGAGGCTAGTTGTGAGTGCAATCATAAGTCTGCATACTATTTTGCTAAGAAGAACCAGAGGTGCTGGTGCAGGTCTTTTGGACTGCTAGTTCTTGAAGATTCGACAGTTAGTGCTACTGCAAGTGGAGATCCTAAATTCCTAAGTTTCTTCCTCCTGGTGGTTCAGTGAACAGGCTCGGGGTCCTATGGCAAGTATTTGACTGTCTTCAGGAATTGGTTGGGTGGAACAGTCTTCTTGGGCTGTTTGTTTCCCTACAGATTAATCCATGTTTTACAGTTTTCTATTTTATCTCAGTTAATAGTTCTGTTTAGTAAAATTAGTAATCTCTGTTTTTTTGTTTGGAAGAAGAATTTATTTCTGATTTTGTTTAAAGTATGAATGCTAAGTTTAAATGATGATCTGGATTGATAAACCAATCTCTATATTTTTCCACATGCTGTTTTATGCATCATACTCTAGTGTAGAGAAGTAAATTAAGTATAGATGAAAAGATAGGCAAACTGCCATTGATTCGATAAATAAGTACAGTGATTGAGTTGTGTTTCATTTTCTGCCCTAGAGCTACTAACAGTAATAATTACTGTATAGTATATAATATATTATAGAATACCCCATTGTTTCATGAAAAACAAACATTGTTTATTTCCTGTACAGATACATTGTATTTTCTTATCTCTACTATGTACATAGGAAATAAATGGAATTCAAAATTTCATACATCATATCATGTCTGCAATATAAATAGTACTTACTGCAAATAAATAAATGTGTTCATTATGGACAAAGCTGCAAATCACAGTCATTACATAGTTTTCACGTTTCACACACACACATTGTTTTCATTTCCTATTATAACAATTGCATTGATTATTTAGTTCTATCAGATAATGAAAACATTGTAAACTTTATTTTGCCATCATTCATCTTATTTCTATATATATTATAAACTGTAAGTATTGATTTCAAAACTGGGTTTCGTATCAAACCCTAGATAGAATTTCTATTTCCATTATCATTGTTTCGCGAAATTAAATAAACATAATCTACACAAGCTACAGATCGAAACCTAGTATTTGCTCGAAAGTCCTTTCTGGAGTTATTGATTTAAAAACATCCTTTACTTTTACGGAAAGACTAGAATTTGGGGCGTGGCCCTGTTCTTTTCTTTGTAAACGAAAAACCATTTCATCTTTTGCAACATACAGAGTTTAGTCATCTACGAAAATGCATTTAGAATTTGCTTAGCTCGACAGTCACATCTACCTACAGTACTCAAAACATATAACACAAACGAATAGCATAAAAAGAAATAGCATATTTTCATTGCCGAGAAGAAAAGTATTGTATCTACAGTAGACGAGCCTCGGCTCTACTTCTTACTCTACATAACATAAACCAACAGGTTGTTGTTCAAAGTTTTAAACCATTACAAGTTCCAACTTCAAGAAGGAGAAATCAACATTCTCAAAAACAAAAATTACAATACGTTTCTAAACGAAAATCACACAGGGTTTATTCCCAAGCTCAAACATTTTAAAGCGAGTTCGAAAAATCCTCAGCATTGACGAGTTAAACCTTCAAACTAAGCCTTGTGACATTTAAACAGACGAGGGTCTTACCCCCGTACCATTTTACACTTTAACATAGAAAGTTCTTCAAAGAATCTATTGACTGACAACGCCGAAAAGAGTGATGGAACTTGTTCCTCATTTCGTTGAAAACCTCAACCAAGTCGGATTAGGCACCTACGAGGGTTTGAGATCCGGAGCTTACCAAGAATGGAGGCTCGCAACCCATATCCAAACCCCTGCTCGAGTCGACCTTCGAACCTTGCACCCGCCACACAAACATTCTGGAGTTAGTCATGAACAACATTTTGTAAACTATAAGTTAAATTTTCAAATTAAAAATTGTAGTTTCGAATGCTTATCGAGCTCCACACCTTTACCAGCAATGACGAGCTCCACGATGGACAGAAATCGGTATACCCTTTTTCTTTTGCAGAAGTGTTCTCTCCATCAAAACCCCAAACGAAACTACAAAGCTATCAACTCGACAGCTTCCCAACCAAACTCAGAAGACACTGTATTATTATCTCATAGCGAGAAGGTACTAAACAAAACCTGCAAACTGATAGTTCAAACACCCACAGATCACAAGGTCGAATCCTCTCCACAACTCGGCGAAACCCTAACTTTTGGCAGCATGTCGGCCTGCTGCTCGAAACAATAGAGATCAAAGAAAGACATTAACTCACTTTCAAACATCACAACGTTGATTGTGCTAGGGTTACATCCAACATTCCAAAATTAACGTAATCGACGATCACAGAATTGCCAACAAGGATCATTGGGTCTAACAACAATGACTGCATTTATTGCTACACTCATTACGCATGCACGGTAATGCCAACCTGGTTCATGTTGGATCATCCAACAACCAGCTCGGTTGATTGTTTATGTAAAAACATTACACAACGAATATCTCAGCTATAGTATGCACAGGTGTTGTATTACGTGGAAGTTTTGTTAACCCTTGTCACTTTGGAGTGGAATGGCCATTAATTGCAGATTGATACACTATCTCCACGCCAGCTCAAGGCACATGCCAAGCTTAAGGAGTTAGCAACCTGTCGTATCAACATTTAATACTTGATTAGTATCACATTCTATATGTTATCGATCAACATAGTTCTAAGACTTTGATTCACGATTTAAAACATTTGTGTTATATTTTGATTAATATATAAAGTTTATATTGCATCCAAACTTACATTCACAAATAGAATGATTACGTTATGTTTTATTTAAATGTATGTTTTACACTAAGAATTATTAAAGTCTTTTAGCCATAAGGCTCATATTCATATTATATATAGATAGATATTGTCAAATTATAGCATAGGATAGCCAATGCTTAGGAATGACAATGTTAGCTTCAAAATTTTTATTTATTATATGTTAATAATTTTTCATAATACTTACTGTTGCAATATCAAGAATTATAGGCCTTGCATTTGGCAATCAATGAATCTAATGATGAATATTTAGCATGAAAATTTTATGAATGCTATGTACGTCTTACCATATTTTCTTATTTCAAACATTTATGCTTCTGCGGTACAATTTACTACATCAACACCATGAAGATATTAATTATCTTAAGACGACGACAAAGTCAGCTATCACAACGACGTTGGTCACAACAATGAACTTAGCAACTAGATGATTTTTCCTAGACGACGTGGTTTTTATCATTGTTGAGTTATAAGACAGTTTTTGAAATTAATAAACATAATTCATATATTTCAAACCTGCAACATTTCGTTTCACAACAGATTTCATACATTATATTTATTTACGACGTTGAATTGAACTACACACGTACTTTGATTTTTGCAGTCATGAAACTTCTTACCTGTCGTCTGCACATAGAAACATGTTCAAATGCTTTAGCGTTGCAGCTAAGTAAACTCCGGGGTCCCTCGTAGGACACCCTTGGACATCAAAAAGCAAACTGTCAGTGTCTTGTCAAAATAAAGTATCGCATCATAATTCAGACCTGTCAGTACATTTATTACAATAATCATATTTGTCAAATGTGTGTTAAAGTTGTCGTTATCAAAATGCTGCTAATACAGAAATTAAATTAAGTTTAGTACTAATGATTTTAATCATTGCTGTCGAAATCAAACCATTATTATTTTCCGCAATTATAATTATCCTTTTAAATGTCGTTTCAAAAATTTTAAATTTTTATCAAAATTCGGGATGTTACAGTTATAAACAAGAACACAATGTGCATATTCAGATCATTACAGAAAGAAAAATACTTTTCTTTAACGTTTGTAATACAAAAATGCCAACGTTTTTAGACTTGTGCTTCTTAGGCAAAACAAGCTAAACTGTATGAGAAAACAGTGAAACCGTGGTGCACATGTAACCTGTTCCCTTGCTTGCTGCGGTGTGCTGGTTTGATGCCACACGCGCTGTCTTGAAACAATCACTCAAGCCTCAGAGGAACAGAAAACCGAATAGCCGCTGAGGAACAAAATACCGGAAAAGTTGCTGAGTTGGTCTGTTGGATGTGGGGTAGGGGGCATATTATAGTAAGAAACCCTAGGAGAAAACAAAAAACCTAAAAGTATATTGAAAACTACTTGGGATCTGTGTGGGCGGGGACAATTTTTGACGGATCGGTCTCCAGAATTAGGGATCCAGTTCTCCTTTATGGGATCAGTTTCTCCTTTGCTGGATCCGTTTCCAAAGTTTAGCGGAACAGTGCTGCTAGCAGATCCTGAGGGATCTGGATCAGAACCGTGGATCTGCGGATCCTGGAGCTGCCCCCTGTGGATCCGGTAACACAGTAAATCGCACATCTAAATTCCAAGTGATATCATTTGGTTAATGTTGATACTATTTTTGTCATGACATGTTATACTTTATAGTTTGATCACTTTTACCTTTCGCATATATAGAGATTGAACCACATCTTTTATTGGCATGTTATGATTTGTTGAATTCATGGCATGTTAACTCATGATCTTTTAGATCCTTAGATTTACCTTTAACACCCTTGAATTCACTTGATCCTAAGCTAGGAACCTTTTTCATTCTTGCCCTAGATCAACTAAGGAGCTTAGATTCAGTTCTCCGCATTTGCCTAAGTATCCTTAATCATAAAGTTAAGTGTACCAAATTTAAATCCATCTAAATACTCTAGGTACACTCAATCTTACAAAACTCAACTTCTTTAGTACTTGAGAGAGCTAGCCCACGTTGTATTGTCCTCTTTAGGCTTGCATGTGGAATATCTAGTTAGTACCCTAGAAAATCTAGTTGGGAACACCTCCGGTGGTTAGTCTAGATTTCCTTAGGAGATTTAGGAGACCTTAAGAAAGAAAGACCTATCCGTGTGACACTTACGGGTAGATCCCTGAGGTTTTGCAGGTCTAGTAGTTGATATTCCTTGCATCATAATAATGCTAAATTGTGCAACAACAGGTCCCATGTCCCTCATGAATCACTTGGGCGTTTCCGAGGTGTTGCCATGTTGCCTCCAGTTTCTGGTATTGGTATGTGTGCAATTTAGATGCTTCCTGCAACAGAGGTTTGGCCCTTTTCTGGTTGGCTAGAGGTGTATTTGAAAAGTGTGGAGATAACGTACATAAATGGATGCTTGGAGAGAACGTGTCCCAAACACATATTTCTTGTTATGTATGATGCCATTAAGTTCATATGTATTTATCATTGATGACAAAAATTTGCTTGTTATCATAAAATTCTCCCACTAGTTATTTATAGATTATGTAAACAATCTTGTTTATTGGGGTAACATCCATTTAAGTACAATTATAGAGTATTATTGTCAATTGAATAGTTTAGCTGCATGTAGATGGAAAATATCTGCTTTTGCTCAATGGAAATCAAGGAATTTGATGCAAAGTGATTTATCAGTTGTGATGTTTTATAGTAAATGAGTTCCTGCTTTAGATGTAACTTTTTATGGTGTTTACTGTTAGGTGACTATTTAGAATCTTAGATACGTTATAGTTTGTGTAAGTTATTCCATTGTTGCCTTGGGTGGTTCTTCTAGTATTGGCTTGTGTTTGAGTTACTTTTTTTTATGCAAATAATAGACATTTTTTTGATTTGTCACGACATATTTTAACTTTTATGCTAGTTAATTTTATTATAGAAAAGTTCAATTTAATTGCATGTTTTGACATTAAAGATTATTTTCTTGTGCCAGAAATGTTTTGAAAAAAAATATGAATTGGTAATACGGATTTTTAAATCTACTTATTAGATTTCAAGCATGGATGTAATGATTTGTATAATTGTCTCTTATCTTTGCAATTTTTTAATTACTGTTGATATTGATTGTAGATTCATTTTGAAGAAACAAAGGGGACACTTCAGTTTGCAAGCAGAGCATTACGTGTCACTAACTGTGCTCAAGTCAATGAGGTGTTATTTGGTTTTAAGTCTGTTTTAGCTATTAGGGATGCAATTTGATTAACGTTGTGCTTGTTCCTTCCTAATGCTATGCTGTTCACGATGCTATTTTTTTGTTATTACCTTATTACAAATTGTGTAGTTTAAGGGTGCAAGTCTATGGAAACAAACATGTTGGCTTTCTAGAAAATGTCATGCTGTTATCTGCTTATTTTGTTGCAGGTGATACCATGCCAGCTTTTTCTGACATTTTTTGGGTTGCTAATGACTATTTGCTTTTGAAATGCAGGTCATGAGTGATACTGCATTGCTAAGGCGACAAAAAAAGGAGATTGAAGAATTGCGTTCCAAGTTACAGGTTATTCCTTTTCCCATATATTGGTGATTTGATGTTTCAACACTAAAAGAGACTAGATAGAGTTTACCCACTGAACTTAGTTTTTATTGATCTATGTGATGCATTCTATCCCACAGGGATCTCGTTCAGAGCATCTTGAAGAAGAGATTTTGAACCTGCGCAACACGCTGTTGCAGGTAGAACCTGACATGTTATTGTCTGTCATTGGTGTTTTTAAATTTCTGTAAGTGCAGTATTTTCTACAGTGGAAGGGCTAAATAGATTTATTGTTGGTGAGGATCACCTTGAAGAGTGAATTGGAGAGGGAGCGCATTGCTTTAGAGTTGCATGAAGAGAAGAAAGCACAGGCTGAACGTGAAAGACGGTTACAAGAACAAGCTCAGAGGATTGAAAATTTGAGCACAATGGTTTTGTATTCAGCCATGGATGACAGAGAGAAATGTGGTAAAAAGGTTTGTCACATTGATGCATTATGTCTATATCCCTGGGTTTAAATTTATTATTTAAACAAATATAAAACCTTGAATACTCAAAATATCACAGCTTTCTGATAAAAGTGCTTGTTTAAGTAGGACAAACGGTTAATGAGAGAATTATAAAACTTCTTCTGTTTGAAATCTTTATCACCTTTATGTTTTGTACTGCAGGATACCAGACACTGAAAAGTGAACTTAAACGCATAAATATAAGTTTCTGTTTGTAGCCTCTGTAAACTTTATCTTATGTTTTGCAGAGAATCAGGCGTGAAACTTGGTGCCCAGATGCTCCATTGAAAGAGTTTACAGAGGAGGTGAGACTTGCAAATTTAGTTTCTTTGTTTTTGCCTGAAAATTGTTTTATGAATGCAAGGTTATTGCAGCTGCCTTGTTTTATTTTATATGTCTGGACAGTGGAAAGTTGTAGAAGTTCTAGACTCCATAAAATCAATGCTAATACACCATATTGTCATTTATGAGGAAGGGAAGACTAGTTTCAACTTTCTACTATCTAGTGTTGTAGTATGTATGTAGGATTAAGGCTTGTAATGTTACAAAAACCGAACCGGTGGTCGAACCGGCCGACCCTGTGAACCGGAACCGGACTGGAACCAGACCAAAACCGGAAAAAAACCAGATCATAAAACCGGATCACCAAAAATATATAAAATATTCAAATTTTGAAAAATTATATATGTATATATATATATATATATATATACATTCATGTGCATCCATGTGCATTCAAACCATTATACACAAAATATGAAAAGTATCTTATTTATATAGCAAATAAGAGTGCATAGAACCAAAATAGCAGTTAGCACTGAGTGCAATACATGTCTGAATCAAACATCTACTGGTCTTACATCTTAGATGGTGTAAGCTAAGATCCCTTTAGGATATTCAATTGTTTCAAGTTTCCCACCAATAAGAATTGCATCAAACTTCTTCAACAATCATAGTGGACAAGTGAATTGTTTGATGCCATCACCAACTTTCACTCCAAAATGCTTTTCAACAATTGAAGATTAACCAAGACAAAAATACAAAATATACTTGTACAAGATAGATGTAATTGGGCAAAAAGTTGCTTATGTGTTGCGTGAGCACATACAAGTCCTAACTTTGTCCATCTCAACATCGTTGATCACTCCGCTATTTGTCTTGTCACTTCAACATGTGGAAATTTGACTTTTGATGCAAATAGAAATTTCTCTTGGCAAGGAGGCTTCCTGGATTTTAACCTTCTGAATTTAGAGCCTAAACGATGAAATGAAATATAAATAAACAATAGAAACAATGAACAATATTTCATCTATCAACAACTCCAATACACTAGGCAATCCAAGATAACATATAGCAAACATATGTCAACAAGTTTCAACTTTCAGCCCTATAGGGCAATCTTTTCAAGCATAAACCAGATCTGAAATCACTGCAATTAATGTGGATTTATAGCAGTAAATATGCCCCCTTATTTTTTATATTGATGTTAAATCTCTTAACATTTTCAGCTTTCACATTAGCATGGCAAACTTGTTAGTTTTTGTACCTAGGAAAGTGTTCCCCAAGTGACGTTTGCCTAATGTCATTTAGAAGGGGGAAAAAGGTGACCCTCACATTAATTTCACTTAATGAGACTTTATAAAGTTAAAGTCACTTTTTGATTAAATTTAAGTGGGTGAGTGAATTTTATTTATGTGAATTAAATAAAAGGGATTTTCACTCTCATTGAATCTCAACCATTGGATTAGATCTTTCTTCACCGTTGGATTAGATTCACCCTAGGGTTTGAACAAAAAGGTGAGGGAGGCATTTTCCAATTCACTTTTGATGAATGAAGTGAAGAGCGAGTTGAGAGAGAGGAGACTAGCACGATTTCCAAGGAGAGACTTTGCACAGAAATCGAGAATACCTTCAGCATTTAATTTCTGGGCACATTTCCCAAGACTGTCGTACAATACGGTCAAGGGCACAATTTTCGAGGGACATTTCTCTTGGCACACATCTTGAGTTGCAGTGCAGTCTTCAAGGTGAAATTTCTGGGAACAAATCCCGAGATTTCACTGCACAGTTTTCGAGGGTATGATTGGGCACAAAACCCGAGTTTGATTGCACAGAAATCGAGGTGTAGTACAGAGCACAGTTCCCAAAGCTGACAGCACATTTTTCAGGAGAAACAGCATGGATTTTGAGGAGTAAACCTGCACAAAAATCGAGGTACGGATTTCTGGGCTATCTTTGCACAGTTTTTGAGGTGTATCATTACACATAAACCGAGAATCGTATAGGTGGTACGGACTGTGTTTTTCCAGCACAGATTTCGAGGTTTTATTGGCATGCATTTCAAGGCTGTAGGCACAAAAATCGAGGTTCAGTTTGGTGCACAGTTTTCGAGAAAGATTTTGCTGAGTGGTGAAGATAAGTTAAATTTTTCATTGTAATGCTGTGATGAATATTTTTGCTGAAGAAATAAAATCTCTCTTACTGGTTTTCCCCGTGGGGGTTTTCCTAGGGCACAGTTGCCGAAAAATCTGAGTGTCTATCTTTTATGGTGTGCTTGTTTTAAATATTTATTTTCCAGCCTGTTAGTAGTGTTTTACAGTGTGTTTAATTGTTACTGAAAATTTCATAAGTAGCTTTCAGCCTATGCAAAACCGGCTGAAGGTGAAAACCATTGAAATGTTAACATAAACCAGCAAGCAGTAAAACCCAAAAAATCTACATGGTATCAGAGCGAGGGGGTAGAAAACAATGATATTTTGCAGACACACATAAATTTCCAGAACTCAGATTTTTAGTGATTTTCTTCTGTTAGTGAACAACACCTTGTTGGGTTGAAGTAGAGATGGCTACAGGACTTAGGTTGGAGGATAGGTTGAATGGGACAGAGAACTTTGTGCCATGGAAGACCAGAATTTTATTGATATTAGAGGAGAATGAACTATGGGTGGAGGTGGTTAGACATACTACAGCTAACCCGGTTGTCATTCCCACTGCTACAGATGCAGCAGCACTATCAACCTTCAACAAGAAGGACTGTAAGGTTAGGAGGATTATCCTTGATGCAGTTAAAGACCACATCATCCCTCACATTTTTGGGAAGACTAGGGCACATGAGATGTGGAGTTCCTTGACCAGTTTATATGAGAGTTCCAATGAGAATAGAAAGATGGTTCTCAAAGAGAAACTCAAGAGTATAAAGATGAATGGAGGAGAGGGAGTCACAGCACACCTCACTAGGATATCTGTAGTTCGGGATGAACTGGCACCGGTTGGGGAAG
Source organism: Larix kaempferi (assembly GCA_027924585.1). NCBI lineage: Eukaryota > Viridiplantae > Streptophyta > Pinopsida > Pinales > Pinaceae > Larix > Larix kaempferi. The sequence continues at coordinate 3,513,594 of BSBM01000344.1, read as the reverse complement.
TGGTATCCGCTACTGAGCTTGTACGTACAACAGTGAATGGGGCTTCAAAGTCCTGGGGTGCATTTGTGCAGGCCATAGTGGGTAGAGAGAAACTACTGTCTTGGGAGAGACTGTGGGATGACTTTGTGCAAGAGGAGACCAGGAGAGGTCTCGTACAGGGCAGTTCATCACAGAGTGGGGTAGATGAGGAGAATGTGGCATTGACAACAAAGGGGAAGAAAAAGAAGGGTCCCAAGAAGGGTGGGGCCAAGAAGCAGCAGCAACAGGGTGGACAGAAGAAGGACTTGAGTAAAATCAAGTGCTATTGTTGTCAGGCGTTTGGGCACTATGCTTCACAGTGTCCAAGCAAGAAGAAGAAGAAGGGACAGCAGACAGTAGCCTCAGCAGAGGTTGATGACTTTGGAGACAGGTTTCAGAGGGAGTTTTCCCTATATGCTGGACAGATTGAGAGAGAGAGAGTCTCTAGCCACCAGCACAGATATGGATATGGAGAGTGAGCATTCATTGTTGGCAGGTCATCAGACGAGTCCATACACCACTAGTAATTGGTACATTGACAGTGGAGCCTCGAGACACATGACAGGTATTTTGAGAGTTGTTCTCCGAGCTATCACAGACAGGTAGAGATGTGGAGGTTGTACTTGGAGACAATACCATTGTTAGAGCAGTTGGTCAGGGGACCATTACATTTCAGAGGGAGTCTATGAGTCCCATGATTATGAGGGATGTGTTGTATGTCCTTGGGCTAAAAAAGAACCTTGTTTCAGTTTCCACTATTGAGGACAGGGGTCTTGGGGTGTGTTTCTCAGAGGGGAGAGTGCAGGTGGTCCCCAGGACTACAGGTGTATCTACCCCCATGGACATTGGAGTTAGATGTGGAAGATTGTACAAGTTATTGTTTCAGTCGCAGCATGCTCTAGCACACAGCAACAGTAGTGAGCTATGTGAGCTATGGCATCGGAGGATGGCTCACTTACATCACCCAGCTCTGAGATTGTTGAGGAGTATGGTTACAGGTTTACCCGAGTTCAGCACTAAGCAGAGTGATGTGTGCAGGGGGTGTGCTTTGGGAAAGTACACCAAGACTGCTTTTCCAAGCAGTGACACAAAGAGCAGCAGGAGTGCTTGACTTGATTCATTCTGATATTTGCGGTCCTATGTCATCAGTATCCTTGACTGGTTTTGAGTACTACATTAGCTTCATTGATGACTATTCCAGGAAGACCTAGATCTACTTCTTGAGGAGCAAGAAGTCACACCTTGTGTTGAGTGTCTTCCAAGGGTTCAAAGCCCTTGTGGAGAAGCAGACGGGGAGGAAGATCCGGATGTTGAGATCGGACAATGGGGGTGAGTATATCTCCAAGGAGTTCGATGCTTTTTGCAGACAAGAGGGTATACAGAGACAGCTGACAGTTCCCTACACTCTTGAGCAAAACGAAGTAGCAGAGAGAAAGAACAGGTCGATTGTGGGAGCAGCGAGAGCTATGCTTCATGATCAGGGGTTACCGTTCTTTCTATGGGAAGAGGCATGTAACATTGCAGTCTATCTGCAGAACAGGAGTCCTCACCGTGTTTTGGGGAGGAAGACTCCAGAGGACATGTATACAGGCAAGAAGCCTGAGGTGAGCCACTTTCAGATATTTGGTTCTTTGACTTACTCTCACGTCCCTTCTGAGAAGAGGACAAAGTTTGAGCCCACTGCAGAGAGAGGTATCTTTGTGGGTTATGATGAGACTTCGAAGGCATATCGACTTTACATTCCTGGCCAGAAGAGAGTTGTGGTGAGGCGGGAAGTGAAGTTTGATGAGGAGAGGGCCTTCAGGAAGTCGAGAGAGTTGGAGCAGCGGGAGCCACCAACTCCCACACCTCAGTTGACACAGGCTTCTTCGATACAGGTTTCAGGTCCATAGGTTTTTGGAGTGACTGGATCACAAAGTACAGGCACAGCTTCTACAGGTTCAGTGGTTTAGGTGACAGGTACTTCAGGGACAGGTTCAGGGACAAGTACAGGTTCAGGTTCACAGGTTACAGGTTCTTTAGGGACTGGTTCATCATTCACTAGTCCTCGGGGTGTTGGACCTTTTGCTTCTGGGAGTTCCTCAGATGAGGATAGACCAGTTTGGGAGGAACCTTCAAGGCAGAGGAAGCTTAAGTGGCTTCAAGACACCTTGAAGGAAGCAGAGGCATTTGGTAGACCCCAGGAGGAGATCAGGACAGTAGTTGAGCCAGACAGATGTGGGATGGCTCTTGTTGCGAGTCTTCGTGACTCTGAGCCTTCCATATTTGAGGAGGCTTCTCAGCATCAAGTATGGAGAGATGCCATGATGGAAGAGTACCATTCCATCATGAAGAATGATGCTTGGAAGATAGTGCCGAGACCTGAGGGGAAGTTAGTGGTGACTTCCAAGTGGCTTTACAAGATAAAGCATGCTGCAGATGGCAGTGTGAAGAAATTCAAGGTTGGATTTGTGGCTTGGGGGTTTTCACAGGTTGAGGGAGTTGACTATGATGAGACTTTTGCGCCAGTTGCTCGGTATTCTTCCATCAGAGCAGTGGTATCTATAGCAGCAGAGATGGGTTGGAAGATCCACCAGATGGATGTGAAGACCGCATTTCTCAATGGTCTTTTGCAGGAGGAGGTGTACTTAGAGCAGCCATAGGGATTCGAGATTCATGGGAGAGATTCTCATGTGTGCAGGCTGAGGAAAGCCTTGTACGGACTGAAGCAAGCTCCTAGAGCTTGGTACTCCAGGATCGATGCATACTTGACTTCGATGGGCTTTCAGAAGAGTGAGGTTGATCCCAACCTTTACTACATTGTGGTTGGTGGAGATCCTCTCATTCTTCTGTTATATGTTGATGACTTGTTTTTCACTGGAGATGAGCGTCTCATTGCACATTGCAAGAGAGACCTTGCAGCTGAGTATGAGATGACTGATATTGGGCTGATGCATTACTATTTGGGGATGGAGGTTTGGCAGGAGCCTGGACATATTTTCCTAGGACAGGGGAAGTATGCAATTGATATTCTGAAGAGATTTCGGATGGAGGACTGCAGGCCTATGTCTACATCGATGATCACCAACTGGAAGCAACTTCATGCTTCTCAGGGTAAGTTGGTGGATCCTAGACTTTACCGTCAGCTCGTTGGATCGTTGATGTATCTGGTCAACACCAGGCCAGACTTGTGTTTTGCGGTGAACACTCTTAGCCAGTTCATGGTGGAGCCTAGGAGTGTACATTGGACTGCCGCAAAACATGTTCTGAGATACCTAGCAGGTACAGTGGATTATGGTTTGGACTACAGGGGTTCGGGTGGAGTCAGCTTGGTTGGTTTCACAGATTCAGACTGGGCAGGTTGTGTGAGGGATCGGAAGAGCACTTCCGAGTGTTGTTTCAGTTTGGGCTCGGCAGCAGTGTCGTGGTTCAGTCGGAAACAGAAGTTCGTCGCATTGAGTTCTGCCGAGGCTGAGTATATGGTGGCCAGTCAGGCTACTTGCGAAGCACTATGGCTTCGTAAGTTATTGGTAGATTTATTTGATCAACAGCTTAGACCTACGGTGATCTATTGTGACAATCAGAGTTGCATTCAGCTCTCTGAGAATCCGGTGTTCCATGACAGGTCGAAGCACATTGAGATCAGGTACCATTTCATCCGGGACTACGTCCAGAGAGGGGCAGTTGAGTTGCAGTATATTTCCACTGATGAGCAGGTAGCAGATATCCTGACGGAGTCTTTGGGGAGGGGAAAGTTTGTCTTCTTCAAAGATAAGTTGGGAGTGGTGCAGAACACTTCCTCGGTAAGAGGGAGTATTAGTTTTTGTACCTAGGAAAGTGTTCCCCAAGTAACGTTTGCCTAATGTCACTTAGAAGGGGGAAAAAGGTGACCCTCACATTAATTTCACTTAATGAGGCTTTATAAAGTTAAAGTCACTTTTTGATTAAATTTAAGTGGGTGAGTGAATTTTATTTATGTGAATTAAATAAAAGGGATTTTCACTCTCATTGAATCTCAACCATCGGATTAGATCTTTCTTCACCGTTGGATTAGATTCACCCTAGGGTTTGAACAAAAAGGTGAGGGAGGCATTTTCCAATTCACTTTTGATGAATGAAGTGAAGAGCGAGTTGAGAGAGAGGAAACTAGCACGATTTCCTTTGAGCGACTTTGCACAGAAATCGAGAATACCTTCAGCATTTAATTTCTGGGCACATTTCCCAAGACTGCCGTACAGTATGGTCAAGGGCATAGTTTTCGAGGGACATTTCTCTTGGCACACATCTCGAGTTGCAGCACGGTCTTCAAGGTGAAATTTTTGGGCACAAATCCTGAGATTTCACTGCACAATTTTCGAGGGTATGATTGGGCACAAAACTCGAGTTTGATTGCACAGAAATCAAGGTGTAGTACAGAGCATAGTTCCCAAAGTTGACAGCACATTTTTCAGGAGAAATAGCACGGATTTCGAGGAGTAAACCTGCACAGAAATTGAGGTACGGATTTCTGGGTTATCTCTGCATAGTTTTCGAGGTGTATCATTGCACAGAAACCGAGAACCATACAGGTGGTACGGACTGTGTTTTTCCAGCACAGATTTTGAGGTTTTATTGGCATGCATTTCAAGGTTGTAGGCACAAAAATCAAGGTTCAGTTTGGTGCACTGTTTTCGAGAAAGATTCTGCTGAGTGGTGAAGATAAGTTAAATTTTTCATTGTAATGCTGTGATGAATATTTTTGCTGAAGAAATAAAATCTCTCTCTCTCTTACTGGTTTTCCCCGTGGGTGTTTTTCTAGGGCACAGTTGCCGAAAAATCTGAGTGTCTATCTTTTATGGTGTGCTTGTTTTAAATATTTATTTTCCAGCCTGTTAGTAGTGTTTTACAACGTGCTTAACTGTTACTGAAAATTTCATAAGTAGCTTTCAGCCTATGCAAAACCGGCTGAAGGTGAAAACCACTGAAATGTTAACATAAACCAGCAAGCAGTAAAACCCAGAAAATCTACAAAACTAGTGCTGAAAATTGCCAAATCTTAAAGACAATTGCAGATTACTAAAAATCAAATCTACAGTAAGACAATTTCAGACTGTTGAAATTTTCATATATACATATAAAGATGAAGTACATGTATATGCCACGTGGACAATTTCCCCCACCCACTTGCCTTTTAAAAAAAAAATTTAAAAAAAAAATCATTTCCTGAACCAGCCGGTTTTCTCTGCAAAACCGGTTTTGTCCTGACCCGGCCAATTTTGACCGGTTTGGTGACTGAACCGGCCGGTTCAGGACAAAACCGGCCAAAAACGGTTTGAAGGGCCGGTCCGGACCGGAAAGCTGCTGGAACCGGTCTAACCGGCCGGTTTTGCCTAAACCGGTCCGGTTTTTGTAACATTGGTTTCTAGTGTTGTAGTATGTATGTCGAAGGGAAGAGAAGGACTTCGGACTGTGAAAGGAACTAACATATCTTTTGTGGTTGGGGGAGGTGGCAGTTGGGGGACTTTAAGGGTAGGATTGCTATCCAAGGATTGGCATGTCTTCAGGTATACTACTGAGTTTGATCCTCTTTAATGATGCATTTTGTTTATCTGCAAAGCATGGGCTCTTACCTTACATAAATTTGGCTTGGTCTGGGAGGTGGCAGTTGGGGGACTTTAAGGGTAAGATTGCTATCCAAGGATTGGCATGTCTTCAGGTATACTACTGAGTTTGATCCTCTTTAATCATGCATTTTGTTTATCTGCAAAGCATGGGCTCTTCCCTTACATAAATTTGGCTTGGTCTGGATGGTGGACAATTGGGAGTTTTAGTTTCTCATGAAAGTGCTCTGAATTATTGTCAGACCAGTTATTGGCCTTGGTAGGTTGTTGAATGTTTGATGTTGTAAACAAAGGATATCTTGTGAGTCTTTTCAAAAGGTCTGATTCAGAAAGTCAGAATTTGGTGAAATTGATGGAAGGGAATAGAATAATGCACAAGGAGAAAACCAAATAAATTTGTGTGCTTTGAATGTGATATCGGTGATTAAAGTTTGAAGTTGAACGCATATGCTATGGTTAAACTTTTCCTTTTTATTAGAATCTATGAAATGTTTTTCTGGCAGGTTCTTTCGTTTTTATGTTTAGAAACTTGGGTGTGCGATGTTTTGTTTGCAATAGTTTTTAAAGAAGCTTGAAGGTTATTTATTGCTTCATTAACCTTTGTATAGCCTTTGAATGTGCCTTCTAAACCTCTAATTTTACTACAATTATTGTACTCCATACTTTTGAAATTTTAATAATTTGTATTTGAGGATTTTCAGTTGCATTCAAATTGTTGTTCACTTATTCAGGTATACGTAGAGTATTCATAGAGTCAAGTTATGTTGTCAATATACCTGTACCTTATTTGAATGCAGTGGTGATGTTAAGATTACAAGGAATCATGTTTACCTATATGCTATTTCAATTTATAGGTTATGTTATGCTGTCTTGAAACCAAAAATGTTTAAATTGGTGGTTATACTTTTCAGAGTCCATTTGCAGCCACAGATATTTGACAGTCTATTGTTATACGTAAATTTAAGACACTTAATTAATGGTGTTGGTTTGTTGACTTGAAGTTGGGCCATTCAGATATTTGACAGTCTATTGTTATACGTAAATTTAAGACACTTAATTAATGGTGTTGGTTTGTTGACTTGAAGTTGGGCCATTCATACTGCATACTTTGATTTAATTGAATCATGCAAAGGGATATGCCTCTCTTCAAGCAATACAACATTCATCATTGACAATAGCTACATACCAGAACCAGTTTCTCTTCTGTTCTATTGATTAGGATATTGTTTTGTGGTCTTTTAGTGTTTAGGCAATTAGTCTTGGGATACTTCATCGATCTATGTTGTACTGTTTTGATGTCTCACCTGAATCATTCAGCCTTGGAAGGATTTGATATCCATTGGTCATCTATAATAGGCATAGGATGGGCTTTGTTTTATTTTCTTTTTGGTAATCCATTTCCTTATCGAGGTTCCAGTTTGTTATGCTGATTGGGCAATTTGATTTGGTTAATGATTCTTATTTCCAATATTTTTTCCTTTCATCCTGTTACAGCTTGATTTAGCATATAAGTGAAAATTCTTAATCCACTAGTGCTATCAAGTGCAATTTTGGAATAGAGCACTATTGTCACCTCAGTGCTAACTTCCCATATTTTAGATCAACAATCAAGGTCAAGGGAGGCTTCTCTATAGGTTGATTAGATTGAAGTTTAGAGAGAGCTAAAAAAGAAAACAACTTAGTTAAGATGTGTGATGTGTGTAATTTAATAATGTAAGATATCAGTAACACAATGACATATTAGATCAAATACTTGAAAGAGATTGCTCAAAGGTGTGAAGTAAAGTAAACCATGACCATTTAACAATAACAATTATGGAAAGAAATAACAACAATAAATCACAAGACTTGAAAATAAAGTGTGGTTAAGCGAGTGAGTTTATTGCCATCGTGAAAGATACTTCCACAAGTGAAATTGCATGTGAGACAAATTATGAAGCTTATGTCTTAATTAGATTTTGAAGTTTGGTCCTTGGATGAGTCATTCCTTAAGAGAAATCTATGAAAAAAGGAGTCACAGAAGGTTACTTAGTGTCGGATATTCCAGGCTTATTGAAATGATTAAAATCACTTCTCCGAGTGTGGAATTTAAATCTGATTAGTTAATGGTGCCGATACTTCATGTTAATCAATCAATGGCATTGCCTCATACATCCATGATCCACAAGATAAAAATGATATCAAGAGCTTTTGCAATAGAAGGATAAGGCAATAGAAGTTAAATGCACAATGGAAAGTCCAGAAATTTAGAAGAGATACACTTAGCCAATAGTTATGTTAGATTTAGCATGCCATATTAAACCATTAACCAAGTTAGAATTTCTAGAATTATTAAGTGAAATTATTTAGTAAATGTATTTGGAGAAATATGAGATAAAACCAACATTCACTAAACAAAACACTTGAAATTAACTTGCTCTTATGAGACACTGCTACTAAAAATAACAACAAACTCGGAAAATTCCAAGATTATTAGCTTGCTGTCCCTAGGTCTTTATAGTAGGAAAATGAGCAAAAAAGATTAAGAAAATTTTAGATTCAACTCAGAAATTAACTGTAGAAAATTTAAGCACTTTAAAACTGAAATTTTAGATGCTAGATAAGAAGTTTGTTGTAATATTTTCCAGAATTAGTAAAATGTAGCATTTAACCATTTTAAACCACTAAAACAACAATAAAAATCAGATTAGTAACCCACAAATTTTAGTGATCTATCTAGCATGAAACCCTTTATCAAATATGAACTTTAAGATCAACTAGGGTTGTTTTATCTTTGCTTTTTGCAGTAAAGCAAATGAAACTAAACATAAATAAAATTCGGATTTAACAAGCCTAAAAATACATGAAAGTAAGAGAAAATTACTTAGGCTTGAGTTGGGTGAAAGGCTGAAATATTTTTGGAGTTTCTAGATTTAGTTCACCCTTGAAACAAAAAAGAAAAAGTTTTTTTTATAGTTTTTTGTTGTAGAAATAGAGTTTAGGATTAGTGCCTTCAATCCTTGGGTGAATGTAGACTATGGAGCACTTCTCCTTGGGCCTTTAGTTGATTTATTTTCGTTGGAATGCCTGCAAAAGAGCATGACAAATTTTCCCAAGCCTTTGGGTTCTTGGCAAAATTTCGTCCAAGGAAGGGTCATTTAAGCATCCCCTAAGCACACTCTCAAGTTTCAGTTAAAATTTTAGCTCATACCCTCTCCTATGTTTTCTTCAATCTTGTACCCCTCTTAAGATGCCAAGTGCAAGTGAGATGCAAAGCTAAAGCAAAACATAAGCAAAAAGATTCTTCCCTACTTGATCCATTGGAACAAATTTGCTTTTCTTATTGGACTAAAAAAATTATCCTTACAATGTAAGAGAAGTTTCACAAGTTACCTCAAGAATAAGATCCACAAGCTATGCCCCAAAGAAAGAAACCTCCAAGGGCCAAGAGCCAAAGATGAAAGATAATTTTATTCTCTAATACTCAACAACAAGATACAATGAGGAGTGAGCTCTCTTTATATAAGACAAAAGCTCAACTTCCTTCTCAATAAAATAATATTAGATCTACCAAAACCCTAGATCTAACATAGGGACTCTCCAAAAATGATAAACAAATGAGAGAACACTCAAAACCCTTAACAAAATCGTAAGACAAAGGGGGTTCGCCAACTAATCAAGGTTAAGAATGAGTGAAATGGCATAATACATCATGGAGGAGAGGAGTGCTTCACTCCAAATGGTCGAAGTAGCAACCATATACAATAAACAATGCCCAAATACTAGAGCGCTCTCCTTAAAATGGTCACACATGTGGTCCATATCATCAAGGAGGATGTCAACCTCAAAAAGGGTCCAATCATCAACAAGTAGCCTCAAAAGTGGGAGTGCTCTGCTCAAGCAACATGCCAAGTGGTGGGAGGGGCCAACCCTAAGGTCAAACCCTAGAGTGCCCTCTCTAAAAGTAAGGAACAAGCCTCCAAAGGCTCCCATGTGTGGGATAACTCACTCAAATCAGCTCCAATGTTTCTCTCCATGGTTAGCAATGGTCCAAATGTGGTGAAGAAGGGTTTACAAGCATCTCCAATCCTCCCATGTGCCAAATAAAGGTGTCTCCATCATGATAAAGGGGAACAACCTCATATAAATGCTAGGAAAGTTCAAGTGAAAGTGTCTCCTAGTGTAGTGTTCCACCTAATAGCCATCAATATACCACATCGAGTGTCATATCATGTATAGATAAATAAATGTCCTAGTGCAAAAAGGTTAAACCGACATATAACTTAGGAAATGTTCTCAAATATGACTATAATACATGGAATTAAGTCACAAGCATACCTTTCTAACAACTCAATGAGTTAATTAACTTTTACTCATCTACTCTAACATTGGTGTGTCTCTATTAAAATCTTTATTAGATGTGAGACCCCTAAGTTAAGTTGCATAGCCTAGATTCCTAAAGTAAGTGAGGGTAACTAAAGTGAATGTGAACTTAGGGAAAGAAAAGGGTCTTTGCAAATTAACCATCATAGCAACTGAGTGTGATAGGTCTACCCTTAACTTTCAAGACTTAGGGTTTAATATGTTTCTTCCACATGTGTGCCTTTGAAGAAAGTGTTGTTATGGGTCATCCATCATTGTGCTTCTTTTTTGCAATCCCTTTTCTTTTACTGTTTTCGATATTTCATTTATTTGCATTTCTTAGCCCTTTCATTGGCTTAGTCCCTTTTGTTTTAGATTTGGCTTTGATAACTCGGGACAAGGGAACTTGGCTTTTTTGCAAGTGGAGTATCTCCCATAGTTTTCCATTTGCATTTACATTTATCAACTTCATCCTTACAGTACTAGACTCTTTTAGCTTTAATTGAGGCATTCATACAAGGGAATAGTTATGGGACCTTAGGTTGTTATTTATGATAGATCATTTACAAAAGGGAAAATGAAGGGGATGGATGAATTGGCTAGCGAGATGAAAAATGGCTTGGCAAAATGTTATGAAATGGATGAATTCACTTATTTTAGTTCACTAGGGTACAAATTAACCTTTGGACTAATACACTTTCAAGGCAAAATACATGAAGGTTAGAATATGACATGAATAACTGCTTTAAGTCTTATGAATTACTATACGAGCATAAATGTATCCTATGCAAACATATCGTCATACAAGAAAACATGCAAGTGTCTTATTGTTGGAAATAATGTAACTTCGTAAGTTATTCTTATTGTATTTTTATTATATGGTTATTGTACCTCCTACAGGAGAAGATATTGATGTATTTGATCATGTAAAAGCCTTGAAAGAATCAATGTAAACCTTGGGTTGGAATTACTCAAAGAAAAGAATTATTAAATGTAATTTTATCTTCTCCTAAGACAAGTCGGCCCAGTAAGGGAAAAAGTCACCTTTTGATGTGTATAAATAGAGAGGTCGAATCTCTCATTTGGTCATTCACTCAACTCAAGCAAGTTTGCTCAAGAAGAGAGAGAAGTTCGCTACTGCAGCTAGGGGAAGGGTTTTTGGGGTTTCTACACTTGGAGAGGTGTTTTTGGGGTTTCTACACTTGGAGAAGTTTCTCTTTCTCTCTCTTGTATTTGTACTCTGATCTCTGAATTGATTATCTCGATACAAAGGTTGTTGGGTTTTCTCCCTGTTGGGTTTCCCAGGATAAAATTGTGTCTATTGTTTCTGTGCTTGGTGTTTCTTTTAGTGATCCTGTTTTATCTATGTTGCACAAGTTTCTGGAATGCGGGAACGTAGGGAACGTGGGTACGAGTATCAGATACGTCTAAAAGTTCCCCCCAAATTTGCAGGAAACAACAGGTTGGGAATGACAATAATATATATTAAAAATATAAAAAATATTTAAAAACATATGAGAAGAGAAGAAACATTAACACAAACCAGATGACTTAGCTTATCCCTCATATTACGGTTGTAACTAGAACCTCTTAGTAGATGGAAATAGCAATAAAATCAAGATTACCATCCATGTCATTGATTATATAATGTAGACTCTTTCTAAAGTGGGGACTTTTAGAAGTTATAGTCCCTATATTTATGGCCTAAGTCACATGGTTCGAATTCAAGTTCGACAACTATTTGATTCGATTCGAATTCGGATTTTTGGATGAAGTTCGTTTGAGATTCGTCTTTAGATTCCAATATATATATATATAAATAAAATTGAAATATACTTAAAAAATAATAATTTTTTTTATATATTAAACTGAAATATACTTAAAAAATAAAAACTAATAATTTTTTATATATATTAAACTGAAATATACTTAAGAAATAATAAAAAAAATTATTAAAAAATAAAAATCGATTCTACACAGAAGCAAACAGCCTACATTAGTGGAACTAGAAACATGAGTTATAAGTCTTGTGACTAACATGAGTCCTCTCCTCGATTGCGATTCAAATTAGCTCCATTCTTCAACAACGATAGGGCAAAATTGCGGATCTGTGACTGCGGGTGCATGATTATGGATCTTCAACTGCGGGGCACAGCAAAATCACGGGTGCGTGATTGTGGATCTTCAATTGCGAGGCAGGGAAAAATCGCGGGTGCGTGACTACGGATCGGTAGCCCGTGATTGTGAGCACAGAGTAGTAGCAATGATTCATGAGGAAAGTCAATTCGTGGATTTGTGAGCTCTAAGCGTGAGGGTTGTTTTGCTGAGTGGTCGCGCGGCATCGAGCAGAGGGAAAGCTGCTTCGTAGGTTCGCTCACGAGTTGCAAGCCGGGAGGTAGACCGTAGGGTGTTAGGGATAGGTTTTAGGACCTAGGGTAAGAAACCCACTCGAATTTCTTTATTAAATTCGTGAATCTGAATCAATTTTTTTCCCTATCTTGAGATTCAACGAATTTTGAACCTCAAGGTTCAAATTCGCCGAATCTTGTGACTTAGTTTATGGCTATATGTATAGAGTAAGTTTCAGTTTTGTGTCAACTATGATTAAAATGTAAATTAGAATATTATATGTTTACAAGACATTCTATCTAGGGTATTTGTAAAGGTGTATAAATAATCAAATTTAAATTATTATAAAATAAAAATCAAGATCATTTTTATTTAAATGTAATATATGAATTTAGTTTGAAAGTAGGATTTAAAACTATTTCCAATTAGTTAAAAGTTTTTTTATTTATTCATAAAGTAAATAGTAAAATATATAAATTTACTTTCTTTTATTTAATATATAAAAAGTCAAAATAGATTTACATTTATTATTGATTAGCGCACCAACTTGGCAAGGTAGCATGAAATAGACTTTTACTGTAACTTGGTTTTCTAGAGAAAAAATTCTGAGTCAACCATGTATATATATGGTTGCTAGGAAATAGGAGTGTCGTTAACAACCCACGTGGCAATCATGAATGCGTGGAAGTTCCTGGTGAAGGAAACACACAAGAAAAAGTCCCCAAGTTCCCAATTTTAGTGGGTAAAAGATCCCAGTAAGTTCCCAACCAACCGGAACGGTCCCCACTAGATTTGGAAAGTTCCCTACAAGTTCCCAAGTTCCCTGGAACGTCGGAACTTCGGGAACGAGTTTCCTAAAAGTTGGGAGTGGTTCCTGTGCTATATAGTGTTTTATTAACTGCAATTAATTATACTGCTAGTATTGTACAAAATCTAACATGGTTTCAGAGCAGTGCTAAAAGAAGCCATTGTCGAAAACTAGGGTTTCATATTTCGGAGCCTTCCCACTTTAGTAAGGCTTGAAAAGAGCATTGGAAATTTCGCCCTAGGGAAGGTGCATCTTTTGGTGAAGGAAAATTCCAGTTCTTAGAAGTTTCAAATTTTGACCTAATTCTGCAATTACTGCAGAAATTAGGGTTTCAAGTTTTGTGTTGTTCTGTCCACAGATTTGGCTCGATCTTACCTCCTCTCAACTCGCCTTCATAGGGCGCATCTATCTGTAGAGTCAGTTTTGAAAAAGTCTAAACTTCATTTTTGACCTAGCTCCTGCTAGGGTTTCTGGTTCAGCACTACAGTCAAGATGATTGGAATGAAGTTTGAAGATAGGCTTAATGGGGCTTCCAACTTCAGCTCTTGGAAGTCTAGGGTTCTTCTTATATTAGAACAAAATGATCTTTGAAGTTCGTCAACGAGAAGGTTCCAGAACCAAAAACAGAAGATGACAAGACTCAATGGAGAAAGAATGATGCCAGAGCAAGAAGAATCTCGGTAGAGTCAGTAAAAGATCATTTGGTTCCTCAGATCTCACATAAGAAGACTGCTAGAAAGATGTTCAAAACCCTGAAGAAGTTATTTGAACACAGTTGCATCAATGTTACTCTTACATTGAGGAACCAACTATCAAATCTAAAGATGTCAAAGTCAGAATTGATTACTTCCTACTTCATGAGGATCTCGAAACTAAGGGACAAGCTAAGCTCTAGTGGGGAGTCCCTTGAGGATAGGGAACTTGTTATAACAACTCTCAATGGTCTCCCTCCCTCTTGGGAATCCTTCATCCAAAGTATAAGTGGACAAACCAAGTTGCCCAAATTTGATAGATTGTGGGTAGATTGCATCCAGGAGGAAACAAGAATTACAGCTCGGAATAAACTACATGGCACTCAATCCAAAGAGAATCAAGCATTTACATCTCATGCCAAGAAAGGCAAAAGAAAAGGAAGAAAATTTCATAACCATAGGAACAAGGAGAGAAGATCTAGCCCATCACCAGATCAGAAGAAGAAGAAGAAGGATGTCTCTGATATTCAATGCTTCAAATGCAAAACGTATGGCCATTATGCCAGAAATTATCGAAGTTCAAACAAAAGGAAGCATGAAGCCTCAATCGCTGATGTGGACGAAGATACCCCTCACAAGAAGCCAAGGAATGATAATCGTACATAATTCTTCTTCATATCAGCTCTATCAGGTATTGTTCCCACCACTAGTGATACTTGGCTAATAGATAGTGGTGCATCCAGGCATATGATTGGTTACAAAGAAAATCTTTCAGAATTGATTGAGAAAGAATCCCATCTACGTGTTGTACTTGGGGATGATGCTAATTACACTGTGAAGGGTTTTGGGGCTACCTCCCTTCAGTTGGAGTCTAGTGGTACCCTACACCTAAGTGATGTGTTATATGTACTTGGTATGAAAAGGAATCTTGTCTCCATATCAACCTTGGAGGACAAGGGTTATAAAGTTGCATTCTCTGATGGGAAGGTTCTTGCTTGGCACAAGAACTCAAGCGTGAATTTAGCACAGGTGATTGGTGTGCGAGAGGAGAGCTTATACAGGTTGAGCACTCAACTAGCTCAGGCACTAGTACATGACTCTACCAGCATGGGTGAGCTATGGCACATAAGACTTGCTCATCTTAACTATAAAGCTCTCCTGTCATTAAGGAATATGGTGACAGGTCTACCGGTACTTCATGTAGACAGTGATGGAATATGTAGAGGATGTGCACTTGGCAAGATTGCCAAGGGTTGTTTCTCGAACAGTGAGAGCAGATCCAAAGGAATTTTGGATCTAGTACATTCTGACTTGTGCGGACCCATGACTGTTGCTTCATTGGGTGGCTACTATTACTATGTGATATTTATTGATGATTATTCTCGAAAGAATTGGATATACTTTCTCAAGACCAAGGAATCGGAGGAGGTGCTATGTAAATTCAAAGAATTGAAGGCACAAGTCGAGAATCTAACGAGAAAGAGGATTAAGATCTTAAGGTCAGACAATGGTGGAGAATACACCTCTACAAATTTCAATGATTTCTGTAAGGAAGCATGACTTAAGAGGGAGCTCACAGTTCCCTACAACCCTAAACAAAATGGGGTTGCAGAAATAAAGAACATAACAATTGTTGAGGTAGCCAAAGCCATGATTCATGACCAGAGTCTACCTATGTTCTTGTGGGTAGAAGCTTCTAGAACAACTGTCTATGTTCAAAATAGATGTCCACATAAAATCTTGAAGAACATGACTCTGGAAGAAGCTTTCACAGTAGTGAAACCAGAAGTTGGCCATCTTCGTATCTTTGGTTGTCCAGTCTACATTCATGTGCCCAAGGAAAAGAGGACGAAGTTAGAGCCTTTAGGCAAAAAGGGAACTTTTGTGGGATACAGTGAGTCTGCAAAGGCTAACAGAATCTACATCCCACGATCGAGGCAGATTGAAGTCAGCAAGGATGTGTCCTTTGAAGAAGAGATGGCTATCAGAAGAGCTAGAGGATTCGATATGGAGATTGATGATGAGGAGCTGATAGATCCGAAGGAGATGAGATCATCTCTCCCTCCAACAATTTAGAGGGAGTTAGCAGAGAAGGATGAGCCGATCAATCCCATTGATCCCGTTGAGCCAGTAGATGTACCCAGAGATGTTGTAGTAGGCTGAAAGAGGCCTAGATAGGCACAACATACATTGCAGGATGCAGAGGGGCATGAAGATCCACAAGGTACTTTTCGAGAAAATAAGAGACCTCGGAGATTCTCGGTGTATGTAGCATTGATGAGTCACATTATTGACTCAGAACCCTCCACCTATGAGGAGGCCTCTTGACCCCAAGTTTGGAAGGATGCCATGGTGGAAGAATACCAATCCATCATGAAGAATGATGTGTGGGAGGTTGTACCGATACTTGAGGGGAAGTCAATAGTTTCTTCCAAGTGGCTTTACAAAATAAAGCATGGAGCAGATGGAAGTGTTGAGAAACACAAGGCTAGATTTGTTGCTAGAGGATTCTCTCAGAAAGAGGGAGTTGATTATGATGAGACATTTGCTCCCGTGGCTCGATATACTTCCATCAGGATGATTATTGCTATTGCTTCTGCTATGGGATGGAAGTTACATTAGATGGATGTCAAAACTGCCTTCCTCAACGGTGTAATCGAGGAAGAAGTATATATTGAACAACCAGAGGGTTTCGTGATCCATGGAAAGGATCCCCACGTATGCAGGATGAAAATGGCCTTATATGGACTCAAGCAAGCACCACGTGCTTGGTACGGTCGGATAGATCGATACTTGGTAAGCTTGGGATTCACCAAGAGTGATGCAGACCCCAACGTTTACTACAAGGTTGTGGATGGTATGCCACTGATTTTGGTACTCTATGTTGATGATCTGTTTCTCACTGGGAATGAGAAACTTATCATATGGTGTAAAAAGAAGCTTGCCTCTGAATTTGAAATGAAGGATCTTGGATTGATGCATTACTTCTTGGGATTAGAAGTATGGTAGAGGCATAATGAGATTTTCCTGAGCAAAGGGAAATACACCATTGACATATTGAAGAGATTCGTAATGTTGGACTGTAAGTCCATGGCCACTCCGATGGATGCGAATCTGAAGAAGCTGAGAGACTTTGCTTTCGATTAAGATTTGATTAATCCCACCATGTATCGCCAACTAATTGGATCCTTGATGTATCTGACAAACACTAGACCAGATATATGTTTTGGAGTGAATGCCCTCAGCCAGTTCATGTGCGATCCGAGACAGATTTATTGGGTTGCTGCAAACATGTGTTGAGATAATTGCATGGCACTGTGGGATATGGCCTGCGATATGCTTCAGAATGTGACTTGAGATTGCATGGATTTTCCGATTTAGATTGGGTCGGGAGTGCTGTGGATAGGAAGAGCAGCTTCGGGTGTTGCTTCAACCTGGGATCTGCCATGATTTCTTGGTGCAGCAGGAAGCAGACCTTAGTAGCACTTAGTACTGCAGAGGTCGAGTACATGGCTGCCAGCACTGCAGCTCAGGAAGCTGTGTGGCTTGGAAAACTCCTTGCGAGATTGTTTGGCCAGATTAGAGAGCCAACTGTGATAACCAAAGGTGTGTGCAGATGTCAGTGAATCCCGTATTCCACGACAAGTCGAAGCATATTGAGATTCAATATCACTGCATTCGTGATATGGTGTAGAAAGGTGCGGTTGAGCTATAGTATGTTCCAACAGATGACCAGATTGCAGACGTTCTTACCAAGCCTCTTCCCAGGATAAAGTTTGCATACTTTCATGATAGGCTTGAGGTGGTTGAGAACGTATCCCTCCTTGAGAGGGAACGATGAAACAAAGACCAGAGCATTCTCTCGATCACTCCAAAAGGAGTGAGGAGATCTCTTTGAGATCCTGAGATGGGATGGAGAGGCCACTTCATTCTCCCCATCACTCCAAGACGGAGTGAGGAGATCTCTCGGACATCTTGAGATGGGAAGGAGAGGGCATTGCATTCTCCCAATCACTTCGAAAGGAGTGAGGAGATCTCTAAGACATCCTGAGATGGGATGGAGAGGCCACTGCATTCTCTCGATCACTCCGAGACAGAGTGAGGAGATCTCTCAGACATCCTGAGATGGGATGGAGAGGCCACTGCATTCTCCCGATCACTCCGAGACGGAGTGAGGAGATCTTTCGGACATCCTTAGATGGGATGGAGAGGCGACTGCATTCTCCCAATCACTCTGAGATGGAGTGAGGAGATCTCTCAGACATCCTGAAAAGGATGGAGAGGCCAGCGCACACTCTCGATCACTCCGAAAGGAGTGAGGAGATCTCTCATGGAGAGATTTAGTGCATTCTCTTGAGCACTCTGAAAAGAGTGAGGAGATCTCTTAGACATCCCGAGACGGGATGGAGTGGTGCACATTGGCGTACACTGGCGCACACTGGTACTCTTGTATGGACTCACCGATGGACTGGTTGAGTTGGTGCATGTTCCTCGATGGACTGGGTTGAGTTGATGCATGATGAACTCTCTGATGGACTGTGCAGAGTTGTTGAGTTGATGCATGATGAACTCTTTGATGGACTGTGTTGAGTTGTTGAGCTGATCCACCCATGGACTGAGTGGAGTATATGCATGATGACACTTCTCGATGGACTGAGACTGTGTTGAAGACCTTCCGTATGTATAGAGATGTTCAAGACAGATGTGATGTACAGTTGAGATCTAGATGATCGTGTCCAGTGATGCTGATGATGATCGTGTCCGAAGAATACCTTGTTCAGAGTGAGTATTGGAAATAATGTAACTTCGGAAGTTATGCTTATTGTATTTTTATTATATGGTTATTGTACCTCCTACTGGAGAAGATATTGATGTATTTGATCATGTAAAAGCCTTGAAAGAATCAATGTAAACCTTGGGTTGGAATTACCCAAAGAAAAGAATTATTAAATGTAATTTTATCTTCTCCCAAGACAAGTTGGCCCAGACAGTTAGACAAGTCGGCCCAGTAATGGAAAAAGTCACCTTTTGATGTGTATAAATACAGAGGTCGATCTCTCATTTGGTCATTCACTCAACTCAAGCAAGTTCGCTACTGCAGCTAGGGGAAGTGTTTTTGGGGTTTCTACACTTGGAGAAGTTTCTCTTTCTCTCTCTTGTATCTGTACTCTGATCTCTGAACTGATTATCTCTATACAAAGGTTGCTGGGTTTTCTCCCTGTTGGGTTTCACAGGATAAAATTTTGTGTCTATTGTTTCTATTGTTTCTGTGCCTGGTGTTTCTTTTAGTGATCCTGTTTTATTATCTGCAATTAATTATACTGCTAGTATTGTACAAAATCTAACACTTATGAGGGTTTAGAGATATCACAACACATAGAACATTTGACACTGTCTCTGTCTGTGCCCATCCAAGGCATATGGATTATCTGACCTTTGCTGAAAAGACCGCTGACCAATGATCTATGGGGAAGCCACATATCTCATATCAGGCACAAATGTCTGTGATATAATCACAGACCACATATGATTAACATATTACCTCTTGCTGAAAGAGGGGTAACACATACCCCTCTAAAGTATGTTCAGCATATGGCATTCTAATTTTTTTTGACAGGATTGTTTGGGTGATAATATTGGGATGTTGCAAGTGGTTTAGGATTCTCATTGTTGGGATAATTTGATGAAACTTGTTTGTTTTGCTTTCAATGTTAGTATTTGCTTTTGAGTATAGTTTGAAGCTTGCTAAGCTGCTGCAGGAGTATAATCAGCCTTCAAAAGAACCTTTAAGGGACATAGTTCCGGGACGCAGGGACAGGGATTTGCCACCTCCTTTTGAGAAATTATGTGAAGAGCAAGAATCAAATAATACTTTTTCAAATGAACATGTTGATGCTATTGGTCAAGGATTTCCAACAGAGAAGGTGGATGTGTCCTGTTCATGCGTTGAATCTACTCTTATGGATGAAAGTGCTTCTGTTCATGTAACAGGCAGGAAGGAAAAGTTTTCTACACAGAGAATGTCAGTAAATGAGGTATATTGGTTAATTGCATTAGCAGGTTTAGATTGGATCACCTTAGTTAAAATCTATTGCATTTGTTTGTTTTTTCAGAACATAATGTTTTGTCCGGTGATTGTAAGAGTAGAAAAAATGAATACATAATTTTGTTGTCTTGCTACATTCTCAAGCGCAGT
The DNA here is from genome assembly GCA_027924585.1 of Larix kaempferi. Lineage (NCBI taxonomy): Eukaryota > Viridiplantae > Streptophyta > Pinopsida > Pinales > Pinaceae > Larix > Larix kaempferi. Next base: position 3,493,611 of record BSBM01000344.1, on the reverse strand, counting down.
TGAGGGATACATAATTTTGTTGTCTTGCTACATTCTCAAGCACAGTTGAGGGATGAGCTTTTGGATCTGCGAACACGTTTTCAAGATTTGGAATGTGAATATGAAAACCAGGTTAATATTCTAATGGGTTTATGTTCTTCATGCTTTATTTCATTTTTTTATTTTATTTGTATTATGTCTTTTTCATTTAGAAGTATTTTGTAATGGAATCTAAGATGGAGTCTTTTCTAAACAGAGGAAGATTAAGGATTGTGAAATAGAAGATTTGAAGAAAAAGTTAGCCAAAGCGGAAGCTATTGCAAAGCAACCCAAAGTCATTAAACTCCATGATGGTCAATCTACCTATAGAAGAGGCAAGAGTTTGACTGGATGGGAATCTGAAGCCTGCATGATTAACAAACAAATTGAAGATAAGGTGAACAATGATACGATTTTGTTGCTTGTAAGTAGCATTTGTTCTCTTTTCCCCTTCACTGTTTTGATCCCAAAAGTTCCTTTCTTGCAGATGGAAACTCAGGAGTTGGAAGAATTATACATGCAGCAAGATTTAGATAGGCTAATGGAACTGGCCAAAGAAGAGAAAGAAAATGCAAAAAGGCCATTTGAAGAGGTATATTAGGTTAATCCTCACTATTTGATCAACTAATCAAGGTAATTATATCAATGAATTTAGGTGGCTATTAAGAGCTTAGTTGAATCTAGGTGGCTATAAGGAAATGACCAGATTCTCAAACACATATTAGTCATGTACAAGGGCAGAAGGAATGTTTGAAGGCAAGGCGAATATATATATATATAACCACAGAAAAAAATCGTAACTTTATTAATATCGGCAAAGTTACACTCTTCAGATGCTGCAAAAACATGACATAAACAGAGATTGACAAAGAACTGGGACTGCGACCAGGAAAACCCCCAGAACATCTGCGATTCTGGACATCTCAGTTGAAAAGACCCCAAGGCCCGAGAACCTTCCACATAGCTTATAAGTTTCATTTTTAGATCTGATGTTAAATCTCATCTATACTCAAAGGACCCAGAAATACTGATATACATTAACAATTCACATGGGAACAAACCTATGACAAACGATGATGAAGAAAACCATTAACAACCAGCAGCAAGTAATAGACTCCTACACACACATATGTATGTATGTATGTATGTATGTGTATCCTGTAAATTGATAGATGTGTATAGAACTCCAAAGTGGTTCAACATATGGATAATATGCGATTTGTTATACAGTAATATGATGTTTATCAAAATCCAAGCTGAATGAGAGCATTGCCTAGTTGGTTTTGTCATATAAATTTATAATGTCGCATATACTGCATTGTGCAAGAAGTTTCTTTAGTCTTTGCTTGTCCTATAAGGTGTTCAACAGGAAGTCAAATAACCAGACCTGCAAAATATTTCTTTCAAAGACTTTCAAGAGAGCAGTTATTTTGTGACAGTCCTTACATATTTGAAAACATCCTGTTTTGTTTTGTTTTTGGGAATATTTTTCATATATTACTTCAAATAAAAAATATGTACATTAGGATTCAAAGTGATTACATGCAGACAATAGGGGCATCAAGAAGATCATGGTTGACATATGCTAAAAAGGATAGCATAGGAGCTTGCCCCCCATAGGGAGGGACTCAACATCACGATGGAATGCATCGACGTTGACTCTAAGAGTGTTACAACTTGATTTAGCATTTAGGTGAAAAAGTCCCAATCCACTAATGCTATCAAGCGCAACTCCGGAAGAGAAACACCACTGTCACCTCAGTGCTTGACTTCCCAATTTTAAGCCAGCTCTCAAGGCCATGGGAGGCTTCCCTATTGTTTGATTAGATCTAAGGTTTTGAGGAGAGCTTAGGAAAATGATTCAACTTGTTTAGATGTGAGGTGTGAAATTATTAAGTTACTTTCCCAAATAAGCATTGAATCACTTAAGATTCACAATGATTAGCAGATTAAATACTCAGAAGAGAGCTCAATGATGCACAGTAAATAAACCATGGATACTTGCAATACTTAGTGAAAGATAACAAAGGATCATAAAAATTGTAAAGTAAGATGCATTAGATAAATAATTCCACTACCATGAGACAAGATAAACCATCCAACAAATGAGATTAGCAATGTAGAGCAACTTCTTATTATTAGAGATTCCCGAGTTTATGGTCTTGAATGAGGCCTTGTTTGAGAGAAATTCTCTGAAATAAGGTGTCACCCAAGTTTATTTAAAACTAGACTTCCAGAAGTGATCAAAATCACATCACTAAGTGTGGAAAATGCAATCTTAGTTTTAATTAGTATGCCAATTACCACAAGTTGGTTAACCACATAATGTTGCTCATTAATCCATGATTCAAGAGAGTAACATAAGCATCAAGAGCATGTGCATTGAAAGATAAATGAAAGTGAACCTTGCACCAATAAAATCCCAGAAATTCTTAGTGGTGATTATACGGAATATTGCATTAGGATTTTAACCAAGAACCAAGAGATTTTCTAGAATGAATGTGTCACTGTTTAGCCAAAATAAGTGCAATATCAAATAGGCATTCAAACAAACAATAACACTAAGTTATCTTGCTGATATGAAAGATCCAATAAAACAATGAACTCAACAATTTTCCAGCACTTAGAAAATTCACTTTAGCTAACAATTTGATGTGTTTTAGCAAGTTAAGGTTTATTATTAACCATAGTGAAAATTACAGAATTAAAAGCTTGTTGTCTTAATGCAATTCCAGCCATGAAATAAACAGAAACATTTGAAAAATTTTCAGATCTTAAACTAAAATTTATGTGCAGAAAATTAAAGTGCAAGAGAGCTGAAAATTAAATGTTAGAGAGGCGAAATAAATTTCTAGAATTAATGTTATTGCTGTAATAATTTTCCATAATTCTTTAGGAGTGTTTTTAAATCACTAGAAAACTTAGAAAATTTCAGATCTTAGTGATTTTCCAGCATATAAAACCCTCTAAAATGAAGTCTTCTACTTAGGGCCCTTTTACTTCTGTATTTTCTGTAATAAATCAGTAAGTAATAAACAAAAATAAAAATGGAATCTTAGCCTAGAAATGAAATAAAACCAGAATTTTAGCTAGGTAAAAATTTGGGAAAAATCCTAAAAATTTATCTTTTGGTTTTATGATTTTTTCTTTTAAACAATTAAAAGAAAAGAAAAGAAATATTTTTAGTTTTTTGGTTGTGGAGTTAGAAATCTATAGACTAGTGCCTTAAACCCTTGGACAAGTGGAGTCATGGGATGTCCTTCTTGACGAGCCTTAGGTGTATGTGTTCGGCTGGAACCCCTGCAAGAGCATGCCAAATTCTTATCCCAAACAATTCAATGTTACCTGCAAATTCTGCCAAGGAAGGGTAGCATCTAAGCTTACACCTTTAACCTATCTATTTAGTTCACCCTTAGCCTATGCATGATGATGGGTACTCTGCCTACGGATGCCAAATACCTAAATCAATCTACAAAACTAAAGCACGATAAACCAATGGAGTAACACTATCCTCTTATGGACTAGATAAATAAGTTCTTTAATGCCAAAATAAACAAGCTCACCTTAAATATTTATGCCACCAAGTTGAAATCCATGTAAAGAAAACCCTAGGAGGACAAGAGCAACCAGTGCAAAATGATAATATTATTCTCCAATCACAAGAACAAATGAGAATGAGAGATGAGTTCTCTTATATAGGAGAAAAGTTCAACTTCCTCTACAATAAAATAATAATAAAAGTGCAAAAACCCTAGATCTATCCTCGAGACTCTCCAAGATAGAGTCAAAATACATAAAATAATGCTCAATCCTCAACAAACCCCCAATGAGAGAGGGTGCCCCCATCAAATCATGGTCAATAGGTGATAAATGGTACAAGAGATGGCCCAAGAAAGAGGGCGCTCCATAAAAAGTAGGTCCAAGATACAACAAACAAGCCCCAAACCTAGGGCGCTCCAATAAACATGGTCAAACCCTCACACATGTGGCTGGAAATGGTCCCAAAGTGGAACATCATCATCAAGAAATGGTCCAAACATGCAACACCTTCCTCCAATGTGTAAGTGCTAGCCTCTACGAAGGTGCCAAGTGGTAACGGGGGTTGTCTTAAGGCTAAAGCCCTAGAACACCCTCCAAATGCTCAAATGGTCCATCAATATGTGCTAGGTGTGGGTTGACTCCATGGAAATCACACCAACGGTCCTCTAGAAGTATCCCAATGTCTACATTTTGCTCCAAATGTGATGTATAAGGTCCAAAGTGATGTTAGAAGTGTCTAGAACTCTCTCCAAAGCTCCTATGTGCCATAGTAGTGCCCTCATCATGCTAGGAAAGGTGATGTCCCGCTCATTGTGCTCGAGGAACATGACATATGATCATCATCAAGCATAGCGCTCCAGGTGTAGGTGCCTAATTATCATCCAACACACCAATCAAGTCATAACATGTTTGTAAATAAAATCAATCTAGTGTAATAAAGTTAACCATCATTAAAACTTAGGCAAATGTTCATCTAATATGACAATAATACACAAGACATATTACAAGTACACATTTTCTAATATCTCAATAATTTAAAATATTTCACCTATCTAGTCTAACATTAGTATAACCCTTAGAACCTTTTTACATGTGAGAGACCTAAGCCAACCTGCATAGCTTAGCTACCTAAGTTAAGTGAGGGTACATGAGGTGAAGTACGTACATAGGGAAGATGTTAGAATATTGAGAATATTCATAAACATACAACAATATGTTTGCTAACATGCAAAGCAAGAATCTACTAGTCTAGCCTTCTATCTATATAGGCAACAATAATCAAAGTAAGAAACTAGAGACAAAAGAAAAGAAATGATACACCAGATAGATGTGGTAAAAACACAAATGGGGAAACATCTGCAAGAAGGTATTATCTTTTTATTCTTCAGAAATCTCCACTTTTACATTTGAGTTCCACTCCACATATGTTTCATAGCTTTAGAATACAATACACAAGATATGCCCAAAGGATTTCCTTCACCTCTATTATATAGCTAGAGGTATGGAACAATTACATCCCATAATACATGTGGGATAGATGATTTTTTACCTCCTTATATTAAGAATGGTAATAGGAGAATATTACTCTATGATGCATGTGGGATATTTCCTTTTACATAAGATTATAGTTATTTATATCTTCCTTTGCTAGATAAGACATCTTACGACATCACATTAGACATCATTACACGTGTAATATTAAAATTGCACATTCCAACACCCCCTCTTAATGATGACTAGGGAGAATAACACATATATGGTGGAAGGTAGCATTACATTATCATTCCTCCTTGATGACAACTTCCTGCATTCCCAACAAACTTCTAAGATACACAAACTTTGCTTCTATCATGGATTTGGTGAAGTTATCAACTGCTTGTTGTTTTGTGGGACAATATATTTAGTACAACAAATAGCTTCAGCCCAAAAACATTTATGTAATCCTTTAGAATACAACATAAATCTAGCCATTTCAACCAAAATCCTATTCTTTCTTTCAACTACCCCATTTTGTTGAGGTGTATACAAAATAATCTTTTGAAGTTGAATTCCATGCTTAGATAAGTATGCATTAAATTTCTTTTCAATGAATTCCCCACCATTATCAATTTTCAAAGTCTTCATACTTTTACTAGATTCTTTTTAAACCATGGATTTGAATTCTTGAAATATACCAAAGGTTTCACTTTTATGTTTGAAAAAAAAACCAAGATTTACGACTATAATCATTAATAAAAGTAAGAAAATACACTGTATGAGACAAAGAAGGAGTTTCTTTGTCACTATGAATTAGTTGCAATGGTTCTTTAGCATGCCAAGCTTTACCTTTATCAAACATTTCCTTGTGATGTTTACAACTCTCACAAACACGTTTAGTGGAAGAAATTGAAGGTAAGCCAAGTACCATTTTAGACACCATTTGCATTTTTCCATAATTCAAGTGACCTAATCTTTCATGCCATAATTTGCTTTGTTCATCAGCATGAGCAACATAGTAATAAAAGGTTGATTTTTACTTGAATTAAAACCAATAAACTTATATAATCCAACACTATGATCAACAGAACTAGAAGAAACAATTTTGAAGTTATGTTTGATATCTTTTAACACATATTTATCAGGCAAATCTTCAAATTTATAACCTTTTTGACAGGCACAATATATAGAAAGCAAATTGATGGGCATGCATTGAACATGAAAAACATCTTCCAGTGTACCATTAGGAACTTTAACATTACCAGATCCTACTACTGAAAGATATTTACCATCACTAATAAATACTTTTTGTGATGTGTGCATTTTAGTGTTATAAGATGTAAATAAAGAAGTTGTACTAGTCATGTGAATAGAGGCACCTGAATCCATTATCCATTCCAGATTAGAAGGATATTTACTAGGTTGAACAGAATAGGCACACAGAGCTACCTGTTGTGCTTCAGAAGAATTCTTCTTGGCTTTAGCAAGTTTACGTCTCCGTTTAAAGCAAATCTTTTCAGGATAGTTGGTTTTTCCACAATACTTACAAGAATTGTACACTTTTTTTTATTAGATACCATGATGGAAGCATCATCATCATTAGAAGAGTGAGGGGTTGATCCTTTATTATGTGGTTTAGAGTTTTTATTAAAACTTCTAATATGATTCTTTTTACTATGTGCCACTAGGTTTACTATTAGACAATTGATCAACATTAATTAATCCATCTTGCTCACATATGAAACCTTTACACAAATTTTCAAAGAAGGGTTTTATAGTACCTTTAGATATTTCAATGGCCTTATTCCTAGTTTGGATGAACATATCAAACCATGAAGATAACTTTTGTTCTACAAGAATAGTGAGAGCATTATCATTTTTCTTTCAATGGCCCTATTCCTAGTTTGGATGAACATATCAAAACATGAAGATAACTTTTGTTCTACAAGAATAGTGAGAGCATTATCATTTTTCTTGTAATCGCTACCACAATTGTTTAATTTTTCATTGTAGGTTTTATATTCAACAAGAAAAAACTCTATTCTATCAAAATCTTTAAGATCTAACTCATGGATTTTTTTTTCAAGATAATAAGTAGAAACAACATCACTTTTATCAAATAAAGAAGCTAGGGCTTTCCATACCCTAGTTGGGTTATCCTCAGCCTCAATATGTACTTCTAAACTATCTAAAACAATTTGTCCAATGAGTCCTCTTGCTTGATCACATCGATCTTCCCATAGCTATGTCTTTTGCATCGGTTGGTTTTGTTTGGTCACCTTTAATTAATTTCCAATGATTCTTACTCTTGAGAACATCAATCATCTTTCTCTTCCAAGCGAGATAGTTAGATCCAACTAATTTAGGAATAGAAGCTACTTTTGAAGTCATAGTGTGATAAAAAACTAAACCCTAATTCAAAATGTCTTCTTGCAAAAAACTGAGATATAGAAGAAAAAGTGACAAAAAAAACCAAAAATTTCTCACCAATATCGAAGCCTAACAATCGCTAATTGATGGATTTGTGAACCTATTGTTAGATTTTCTACTTTTAATCAATATTTATCTAGTATCTTACTGAAAGAATAACATGCACAACATAACACAATAGACACAAAGAATTTCCTTGGGGAAACCATAAAGGAGAAAACCCCACAACTTCCTTAGAGATAGAATCATCACCAATACAATATCACAAAAGTAAAACCCCAAAACAAAGATGGTCTTCTGCAGCTCCTCTTCTTTTCCTCCTATGCGAACTTGTCCTCTCTCTCACTAATGCAAACTTGTGAGTGAGTGTGATGTCCAAATGAGATAGCTCCACTCTCTATTTATACTTTATCTTTCACTTGACCTTTTCACTTACTATGTCAGCCCCATTTGTACCTGACTGGGCCGACTTCTCTAAGGGACTCAATAACCCTATTCTAACTTACTCTTGGGGGATCTATTGCCCCGACTTACAATGGAGGATTTACCTCAAGGCTTTACATGATCAAATGTAATAATGACATCTCCGATCGGAGGAATAAACATCTCCGTCGGAGGTACAAATAAAATACAATAATAATAACAATATAAAATACAAGTGAATATCTTCTGAAGTTACAGTTACATTAACAGTCTCTAGAAGCTTAAATAGGTCCAAGTGGGTGCAAGAAGGTGTGCTAGGAGGAGATAACAGTCGTTTACAAAGCGCAATCACCTCTGCAAGTCAAATAACTAGGATGGGCATGTGCCCCAGTGGCTCACCCCCAGAAGCCTCGGAGCACCAACCCATGGGCATAAAGCCTTGCATCGTAGAGACATCATCACATCGAAGGGGTAGTCAGCAATGCCATTAAGCCAAGCACTTATGAGAGTGAAACCAAGGGGGTAGGCCATGTCCAATCCAGGGGGTAAACAAACCCCAAACCAAATATCCATACAATAAATCCTACTTTGGCTTGTACAATAAAAAAAAATTGACCCCTTGCTCTAGCCTCAGCCTAGTTGGAACTCTATAGTAGCTCTGGTGTGTAATACCTAGGACAGCCAAGTCTTTTACAACAAACATCATGCTACATCAACTTATTACAATTTCCCCGTAGGGTATGAACATGCAAAAAATTAAAAAGGGCCAAAATTGGCCCGTAAGGACTTCTGAACTTCTGACAATGAACAACTAACTTGTTCATTTCTTCGTCGGCTTAGTTGAATAGTTCTTCGAAGTGCAACTTGGAGGTAACACATACCATGGCCCTCTATCAAGGCTAGTATAAGTCCACTAGCTCTCCAAAACCTTAGCTAGGGAACACAAGCAATCCCTAGCCCAACCTATGAGCTACAACATGCAAGAATCACATGTATGTTTTGAGAACTGAAATGACATAAGAAGGTAAGGAGTGGGAAGGAGGTTTAATTAGTTTTAGTTGTTTATTAATTTTTCCTAGAGGCATTTTTGTCTAGGCCATGTTGGCAAGGTGACATGCTTGCTTGAAAGTGGCTAGATATTGTCATTGTCTAATCCTGCGTAGTCACTTTCTTACTTCGTTGAGTCGACTATTTGGGATTTCACTTAACCAAGATATATATTGAATCAACCAAGACAATTTGAGTGGGTTGTTGACTCAACTTCTAGCAGAGTCAATAACTGACTTAATTAATTTTCTAAAAAAATTGTCAAACTAACCTAGTCTATATCACTTGACCAATATTGATAATAGTGCTTTGGCTACATTAACTATTGGAAAAGCCATAGACGTTGGATATGCCATTTACATGTGTAGGACTCTGTATGATGCATTGAGTAGGCATATTCCAAGGTGCATTGTTCCTCATGATGACGATGAACCATTCACTAGCCAACGCAACGCATTGAGAAATCCCTCAAACAATCGTTAGGTGGACAACCATGATTATCTTGGGTGAATTTCTTTTTTTTTGAAAATAAAGCTCATTTAGTCTTTTGGAGCCCTTTTTGATAACCTAAACCCCACCCATAATGGACGTATTTAGATTGACCAAGCTAGCTCATTTGGTTTTCAGCCTTAGGGAGTTCGTCCCAAACATTGCTAGTGTAATTTATAGAACATGTACTTATGAGGTTGGCCCTCAACAGAGGCACTCATGATTTATAGGCGAAGAAATGGAGGATATATGGAAAGAAGGGAGTGAAAAACTTGAATGCACGAAGGCAAACATAAATCCCCTCCATCATGCAACCACCACTCCACTGGATCTTGCATCCGAGGTGGTAGTTTGGGATTTATGGAAAGAAATTAAAGCTTTGAGAACAACAGTGGTTGAACTGCAATTAAACAATTGTATCAACCTAAGAACCTTTTAGAAGTTGGAGTTTAGGCTAGGGAAACGCAAGTTAGACTATCGAGGGTTCATATTTTTGGCCTTCAAGTCAATTTTAATGCTAGTTTGCCATATAGGAAATTTAAATTTTATGTAATGTTGAGGCTAATGGAGTATATTATTTAAATTTCCAACAATCTCAACAACTCAAAATACAAGAGCAAAGCAAGCAAGAAGCCATCCAAACCTTGGAAATGTGCCTCAAAAACATTGAGCTGGAAAATCTACACCTTACAAAACACATAGATGATAGAACATATGGAAGAACATTTTTGAAAAGAGAGGGGGTCATCTCTAGAGGAGGGAGAGATTAGACTGAAAAACGTTGTTAATTGAGAAAATGAAGACACTCTTGGTTAGAACCAAAGAGGTAGAAAGTGAATTTAAAGAACAACTCAAAAAATACCAAATCTTGAGTAGAGTTGGCAAGCATTCAGTTGGGGATATTTGTTGGAAATTTCACCAGAATGACACTTCAATATAATTCAGAAAGTTCACCTTCTTTCTAGAAGGTTCCTCGGATCTTAACGACAGAATTTTCTGTCCTAGGACTGCTGTAAATTAAAGTACAAAACAACAGTGGAAAATGTACAATAATTTACTTTCAGAAAACCTTAAACTTTCTAAAAATTAAGGATGAAAGACACCAACCAATGAGATAAGTCTTCAGCCCTTCTAGGGAAACTTATCAGTCAATATTCAGATATGAAAATGCACTTTTACAGCAGAAATAACAGCAGTAAAATCAGCCCCTTTATCTTCTTCTTTAGACGTCGAGTCACTTAACAATTTGCTGTTTTACTTATGTCCAATCAGCAAGATCATAAATAGATGTAAATAGCAAAATATGAAGAATGCATGTAGGTGAAAATCAAATCTGAAATTGATACAAGATATGTATGGCTGGAAACTTCATATATAAGCTTAATGATAAAGTACACACCATAGCCTTGCTGTCAAGGCTACAAAATGCAAGAATCTCTCCAACACTATCTCCAAGGCAAAACGTCCTCTTCTCTTCTTCTTCACAAGTCCACCCTAGAGTTTTTTCCCAAAACCCTAGTCCCCAATCTCTAAGGATAAAATCATAACCCCAGAACTCCCAAGATGCTATACGAAACTCCAAAGAAACCAAGAAACGCTAGTGCCCAAGAGAGAGAGAGAGAGAGAGAGAGAGAAAGATAAACAAGTGCAAGTGAAGATCTAGAGAGGAGAAAAAAAGTGCGTTGCTCTTCTAGGTCACATGCCTACTCTAGAGTGAGAAAGAATGAACACATAAGTCATATATGAATGAAAGACCCTCTCCTTCCTCTATTTATATGAGACGTGAGGGAGAGCAACATTACTATGTGGGCACAAGCCCTTACAAGCAACCTACATGATCCCTTGTAGGCCAGGCAAGTGAGACATCCATTGTAAAGTACAAATGCCATGCTACATTGATGTTCTCGTGCACAATAAGTACACCAAGGTGATGTAGCTACACAAGACAAGTCCACACTACATCCTGAACCTCCATGGACTCCATCTATCCTCGAAAGCAAAGTACTCCACTAGGTCAAGTACCCCCTGCATGAATACTATTGAAGCCCTAGGCATCCTTGAGTTATCTACAATCCTACGAACAAGAATCCAAGCTACCACATGCCATCTAGGGCTTGAAGCCCTCCTCCATGATGCACAATGCTCCACATCCCTTGCAGGGCATTCTCCCACCAAGTGAATTCTCCTTGTAGCCATTGCGAAGTGTATCCACCATCTAGGCAGGAGATCTCCAATGCTAAAGGGGAGAACACTAAGCTAGCAATCAGTTGAGGTCAAGCATCTAGGAGCTGAACATACACCATGTACCCCAAATCTCATGAAGCATCCCCAAACATGGTGTAAATACTTTATGAGTAACTTGGAAATCTGGCAACGTTGAGGAGAACAAGATGGTTATACTCAAGGAAGTTATGTCCATAATCCCTGGAAGAACAAGAGCAACAGAGTGATGCCAAAAGAATCACCATCAAAGGAGCTGAGGAAAAAGCAAGGACAATAACCAATGTTGGGGACCTCACACCCATCTAGCAAGAGGAAAGACAGAAAGAGTGGGCCTTAGTGAAGGAAGCAAGGAAACAAGGCAAGTGGGTTGTCCTTTGGAGTGACAAAGCTAACATCAAAGTGTTTAGAGGCACAAGCTAGAAGTCAGAGGATACGACCCATGTGACTCATGGCTAACTGAAAGTAATTGTAGGGGCTATCCTTGGAGAAGAGGTCACGATCTAGGGCATACTAGCAAGAGGAAAGACAGAAAGAGTGGGCCTTAGTGAAGGAAGCAAGGAAACAAGGCAAGTGGGTTGTCCTTTGGAGTGACAAAGCTAACATCAAAGTGTTTAGAGGCACAAGCTAGAAGTCAAAGGATACGACCCATGTGACTCATGGCTAACTGAAAGTAATTGTAGGGGCTATCCTTGGAGAAGAGGTCACGATCTAGGGCATACTAGTACAAGGACAAAACATTGTAGCCCTAGTTGAGACTCTTGAGTGCAAATTGTTACAAGATTTAGGAAACTCAGTGATACAGGATACGGTTAGTTTGAAACCATGCATCAAGTAACCATAATGGTTTTTGGGGAGAGTTCCTGCATCATAAAGGAATTACAAGACAACAAAAATTCCTTTTGGATGGATGTTGGGATGAGTGTTTCTAATAGCTATAAAAAAGACTAAGATAGTAGATTTTTCACTCAAAAGAACAACATAGCAATGAGAATTATCTTCAAAGGCAAGAACCACTAGAGATAACCCAAAACAATTATTTGGGGCTAGATTTCAATGAGAAGCTATGTTCGAATGTATGCACAAGGGCAAGACACTTAGCAAGCCACTTTGGAAGAAACAAAAACTATGAAACAATGAAAGGGCATGTCTAGTAGAGGATATGTGAGGGATATAAATACATACATATAGACACATAGATGTACAGATGCACGGATCTAAGAGATGGGGCAGGGCATCTCCATTAATATAGGTAGCTGGTGTTAGCTTACAATGCTACATATTTCTAAACTTGTTTTGCATGATCATTTTATAACAGGGTTTTAACCTTTTCCACCTACTTCTTTAGGTATGTAACATTCCCTGATTGAAATTGAAAAATAGTGATGTATATACATCAGAATAATTAACCTGATCTCCTTTTAAATTTAGTATTTCTTTATAGTGGACATACAAAGAATGTTTGGAAAATATAAGATTAATAAAATATGGAAACTATCCACCTATTTTTAAGTAACAGAAGACATCTTATGGAATACTGCTGCCATAGTAATTCTATGTATAGATTCCCAAATGACAAAATCAGTTATGAATTGAATGACGACAGACTAACAAGCCACTTAAGAGGAAATGAATTTTATGAAACAACAAGGACATAGATGTATGGATCTAAGAGAGAAGGATAGGGTAAATCCAGTAACATAGGTATCTGGTGTTAGCTTATAATCTAAGTTGCCAGGAAACTTGGGTATGGGTACGGGTACGGGGACGGGTGCAGGGACGGGGACGCCACTTTTTGAAACAGGGGACTTGGGTACGTTGGGGGTACTACATATATATTTTTATAATTATAAATTTATAAATTATAATACATATAAAATTTAAATCATTTTCATTGTACATATATATTCATGTGCATCCATATGAATCCAAAGCATTATACACAAATTTGCAAAGTTTTTCATGTATATAGCAAGGGTTCATACAACTAAAAAACATCAAGTGCAATCTATAGCTGACTCAAAATACATAAACAAAGAGGCTAAATGGCCTATAGAGTCCCAAAAACTTCATGCTACAACAAATAATTACATATCAAAATTCTTGCTATATTGGGCTCATATTCATTAATAGCACCCTGTGCCCCCTCCTCTAGGCTCTAGCCCTTGCAATCTCGAAGTTGGTCCTCCAAGGACATTAGTCAACACCCTACAGTTTTGATAAAACTTCCTAATCCGAGTGTTAAAATAAGGTAGAAAAAGTGATTTTGCTCGAGTGAAGGGTACATTTTTGTTAAGGTCATGATTGAGGAGTTCAACAATAAGCACCACCATTAAGGTACCCTAAATCTGTGACAAACGTCTCGGGGACTTCAGCCAAGTTTTGGGTACTTCAGGGTACGGCAGGGTACGTGGGTACGAGGTATCCGGTACGTGGGTACGGGTATCTGGTACGGGTACGCGTACCCTACCCCCGGGTACGGTACCCATGCTACTTAGCTTATAATGCTACATATTTCTAAACTTGTTTTGCATGATCACCTTAAAACAGGGTTTTACCTATTTTCCACAATGTTTTAGGTATGTCACACTGCTTGATTGAAATTGATAAGCAACAGCAATCTATGTACATCAAAATAACTAACGTCACCTCCTTTGTAAAGATAGTCGTTTATAGTGGCCATACAAGGAAGATTTTGCATCCAGTATTGATTTTATTTTAGTTAATCTGGTTTTTCTTTTATTTATTTGGTTGCAAATTATCTTCCAAATACACACTTTCATATGTGGGTGCAATATTGACCTTGTCTTAGTTAACCTGGTTTTTCTTTTATTTATTCGGTTGCTAATTATCTTCCAAATACATACTTTTATATGTAAAATTATATTTTTGTCCAAACAAATTTGTTGGTATCAATATTTTTGTCTTATATCTGTTTGGTGTAACGCTTTTATTGGGTATCGGATAATCTGGTGGTATGATAATCCAACAATTTCTTAATGTACAAAGGTTATTAACGGATGGCAGGAAAATTATAATAATCTAGAGAGAACTCTAGCTGAGGTGCATGAGAAACTTGCAGCATTGGAAGATGATTTTTTTGTGGCAAATAAAGAGAGAGAAACTTTGGCTTTTGAATTGGAAGTTGCCTCCATGAAACTGAAGTCAACATGTTTGGAGTTAAAGTCACTCAAGGAAAAACATGCTGCATTGGTATGTAGTTAATGTTGTTTAGTGGTATAGTTTTTCTGGCCATGTATACCTTCTGGTAATTAATTGCATCTTTGGCCAGAAATGATATGGGATTGCTTGTTCAAGGTTACTAAAGAGTCAAGACTGTCCTATGGTTCCTTTTTTTAAATCTGCTTTTTTTTTCTCCTAAATCTAGTTTGACAACAGGAGCTGAAGTTATGTGTTGCTATAGGTTGGAATGGAAACTAAATGCCTTTATTTATGATATTATTTGCCTTCTCATGCAGATTGAACAATTACATAAGCGTGACATGATCTGCAAACAGATGGAACCTTCAGAAATTGTCATATTAAAAGAAAAAGAAGAGATGGCTATGGTACGTTTGAAATATATCAGATGACAGGGTTATGATTTGTTTTTCTGTCATTCTTTGCTAACGGTTGTTAAATCTGCATCCCATTCTTATCCAATTACCATTTCATGTTGAACAACACAGCAACTTATGGATGCCTCTTTTCAATTGGAGGATAAGGCTGTTTCCAGTGCTAGAGAAAAGGCAGTTCTGGAGGCAGTCAAAGAGGAAGAGCACAGGAAGCTAAGCATGGTTGAGTCAGAGGTTAATGTACTCAGAAAATATTTGCAAAGCATGCTTAGAGTTGAGATATTGGCATATGCCAGTGCCTTTGTTAAATATGTTCTCTCGCTGAGTTGTTTGTTTATTATATTTTTGTTATTCTCTACATGAGAGAATGTGAGAGGATCACCTCATCCTCAAATGCTCCATTTATGATGAGATCCGGGAGAGGTTCCACCCTCTTTACAAGGATTTGGATGGTTTCTCTATAAAATCTTTCAGTACCCAGATCAAAGGTGTGGAGCTCTTTTTATTAGGGAGGTCCATGGTTTTATATCTCAGGGCTTGTGTGGCTGCCCCCTTGGTTGGGACTCTTCTAGGAGGATTAGCTCCTTCCCGGTTCTTCAGTCCACTCAGAGATGAAAGTGACAACAAGAGATTCAGGGTTCGTCAGCGATCACATAGGTGAGGATCCTGACCTCTTCTCGACCCCTTCGGGATATCCTTTAAAGAGTGTTTTCAGGAAGTTCCCATCTACCCCAGGTTGGATGTGACAGGACCATTAGAGTGCAATGCTAGGAGATCTCAGAGCCAGAGACAGACCAATGTCCACGCTTCATTTAGCAGGCATTCGTCGATTTAGAGTTTCTTTTCCCTTGGCTCCTGCCTATGATTCCACAGTAGGGCCTCTTCAGTGTCGGTGATTCTCCGACTGCCCTGATCAGAGAGTACATTTGGTCTTTAGAATGAATGAGAACTCGGAGGAAACTTCCCACCCTTCTTTTGACCTTGGTCTCTACCTCCAATGCCACTTCACATGCTTATTTTTATTGGTGTTCTCTCTTGGATTCATTTATTTCCATGTGTCTGTCCTTGTCCTCTCTTGGACCAGCTGCATAGATTTGTGAAGCTTCGCTTTTCACTTTTCGATCTTTCATCTAGGAATTGCTACGACACTCCCACTTGTCTTACATCGGTAGTACTCCTTTTCATGTTGATTTTTGTGGCTATTCATTCGACATAAATAAAAAAATCCAGTACAATTTCAATCCCACAAATAATTCATTTTTTGAAAATTTGCCTATTTAGTTTCAATCAAATAATTTAAGAAAAAATAAATTATTTTTGAAAATTTGATTACAAAAAATATGCATTTTATTCCAATTTTCACAAGAATTCCAACCTTTAGAAGATACAATAAATAAGAAAAAAAATGCATTTTTTGAAAATTTGGCTATTATATTTATATTTATAAAATTTTCAAGGGTTTTTTATTAATATTTTTTAAGTTATTGGTTTTTTGGATTTACTGGTAGATTGTACAAAGACATGCAATATATTATCAAAGACTAAAAAATATGTTGACCATACCATATTCTATCAAACCATATTCATCAACATGAGATATACTATTGAAGATAACGAAAAATATGTTGACTGTACAACATGAGATATACTATTGAAGATAATAAAAAATATGTTGACTGTACTATATATGTACCAAAAGTTTGCAGAATTTTGTATAGCTGCTGAATTTTTGTACAACAATTGCTAGAATGAATAAAATTATGTGATTTATACGGTTTGTAATGAAATTTTAGATCATATTACAACTTTTTAAATTCTGCTATAGACCTTTTCCTCAATTCTTAACTTAATTATTTTATTGAGTCTTTTCCATGGCATGTAGTCATTAATCCCACTATTAGTTTCGAGAAGCTTGACTTATGGCTTCACATTAATTGTAGAAGCATAAGTGTTGAGCTTGTCATTTAAGTGTTTTTAGAGTTTAAGTAATATTGGAGCATGCATTAAATCATCTAAACCAAAATTATCTGATCTATGGGTTTTTAAATGAAAATTTAGATCATATTGTGAACATTCTAAATTCTACTCTCTATAAACATTTTCTTCAATTCTTGACTGAACTATTCTATTGAGTCTTATCCATGGCATGTAGTCATTAATGCCACCATTAGTTTTGAGAAGCTTGACTTATGGCTTCCAGATTAATTGTAGAATCATGTGTTGAGCTTGTCATGGAACTTAGTAATCTTGGAGCCTGCACTAAATCATTTGAACCATTAATGTATGCTCCAATCACTAATGTAAAATTTTGTTTCTATAAATAGGAATATTTTTCTTCATATCGTTGAATAAATACTATTTTGGTTGTAATGTTCTTTGACTGCACTGGTTTTGTGGCTGGCTAGGTATTGTTTCTTATCTTTTTAGTATATGATGTTTTTCATGTTATTTTTGTTGATCATCTTCAACAAAAGTTTAAATGATTTTTATAAACATAATTTTATGTCAACTAAATGAAACCAAGCTAGTCAATGTTCTCAATATTAGAAGGGATTTGTGTTAAATGATCTATAAATATTCCATTCCAATGAACATCTTTTTTCTTTTATTTTTTTTATTTATTAATTATAATGACACACTTTTGTCATAAAAACACTTGTGATATAACTAAATGAATCATCTATATATTGGATTAAACTTTTGAAATAATCAATAGCAATCTTGAGATGTTACTAATAAAGTGGGTTGGTGACTTAGTAGGATTGACCATTTTGAGATAAAGATGGGTTATATGTTTATGTTTGATATTGAGTCAAAGTAATTGAGATTTATATTTGGTACAAGAAAACTTGAAAAATGTATTATGATCCAAAAAAGGAGGACATTATTGACTTATGTTTAGACATAATTTAGAGCCTTGTTTAGCATTCATTATTATTATAGAAATATGTAATTATGGTGGTGTGCTCATTCACTTCCTAGCCTCTTGTGATGTGATTCATGCATTGAGCATCATCCAATGAAAACATATGAAATCAAATTGAAATTGTTAACTAACTTTATAGTATATTGTTGGATTTGGTACATAGGCTAGAGCTAAGCCCAGAGTTGAAGCAAAGTCATTTGACTCTTCTTGAGACAAGTGAATTGCCACCAGTTTCACGGTATATTCTTGGATTTTTGTTCATAGGTTAGAGCTTTGCTTGGAGTCAAAGCAAAGTCATCAAACTCTACTTAGCACAAACCTTGTTTTGGTTGACATCAAAACTTGATTGAACAAAAAATTGAGACAAGTTGATAATGATTTGATGCCATGTAAAATAAAATAAAAAATACAAATTTTCAAATAAATTATATATTTTTAGATTATAGTTATGAAGGAGAGACTACATTGAATATAATGCAAAAATATCCATGCAAAATACAAAATAGACTTTCAAGAAAATTATATATTTTTAGATTATGGTGATGGAGAGATTACACGAATATAATGCAAAAATAACATATCCAATTATATCATATGACCATACTCAATCATCATATATCATCATTCATCTGTAAGATTAGAAATTGCCATTAAGCATGGTTAGTAATTTTGATTAATGAACCAAAATGAATAAAGGTTCTCAAGCATTAAGTTGTCGAGTCAAAAGTGTCAAATTTGAAATCATATGATTTGGTAGTTTATGTTGACTCGGCAACTATTACCAAGGCTTGATGGGTCTTGCTAAATCTTGACAATTCCTACTAAAATATTATAGTTCTTTTTAAAACTTGATTTGTTTAGGAGATTTTGGGTAGGGTAACTTGACTTCAAGTTGGAGGCATTGACCCAAGTCAAATTGACTTGTCTAGAGTGAAATGTCATAGACTCGAGCACTTGAGAGACATAGCTCGATAGAGTCTCGTGTGTATGTGTCAAAGGCTTTGATAGTGTTGCTTGCATATATTGGGAATAATTATTCCCTTACATATGATTGGATGGATTTGATATGTTTGCTAAGTTTTTTTGTTTTACTCAACACACTATTTCTATAAATGGAAACTCTCTTTTCGCATATTTGCACTCAGGGTGCACCCAACTTTAAGTATCATTCTTCTTCTGGGTGACATTAATACTTGAGATGCATTGTTCCAACTATGATTTGCACATAATCCCTTCGACGATTCATGAGGTTGATTACCATGAGAAGGGGCTTCATAGAAGATCAACTGACCTTATTGTTAACACTTATGGAAGAGCCTTGATAAATTTAGGGGAATTACATGGAATGGTAATCCTCAATGACACTAATGACTACCTTTATTTTGTTCGTTAGAATGGCTTTCCTTTTGTTGGAGGAGCCAATGGGGTGGATTATGTGATCGTTAATGAATCCCTTGAATCAATTATCCATGATCTCCAATTATTCACCCCCACCTTATTGATCATGCACTAAGATCCCCTTTTGGACTCCTCTGAAACAACTTCACTTGGATTCTACCTATTGTCACTTTGACCATTGCTTTGATGGGAAATGTATGACCAATATTAAAATCAATGGTACCCTCATTTATGAACTTCAAAAGCAATGCGTTGTAGAGAGCCCATTTCTTCCCACAAGTTATTTGGTTTGTGATTAGATGCTTTTCTCCGTTCCATTTACTCTTTGCCCTTGAAGCTAATGGTTTGATGTAGAATGCAAAAACCTTTACATAGTAACAAAATATATACTTTCCCATAGACTCATAAATGGCAATTTAACCCAAAAGGTCAATAAAGCATACCCATGAAGAGGAAACATTAGGACATCCCTTGTAGATAGAAATAGGTCAATTTGGACTTTACCTTAAATACTTGTAGGGAAATTCTTATCATAGAACTTTAATTCGATCAATTTTGATGTTGGCACATTGATTAATTATGACACTTATCTCTACAATGTCCTCAACCAACTGTTTATCCTTGTTAATCCAAAACATTATCGTTGTGCTTTCTTTAATGATCATATGATCATTCAAGCCATCTCCAATTGCAATCTAATAAAGTTTTGTATACTAATTTTAATAGTGTTTAAACATAACTTGATCATATTAATGCTTCATATTGTAGACCCTTTTAATTGCATTGTCTTATTTTGTGTTTTTACCTCCATTTCTTATATCATTTGTCCCATTTATAGTTTCAGGGATGAGAATGAACCAAGTAATTCTCTACTATACATTATTGCTAAACTCTTTCTCACAATTGTGGTGACCATCTATTTACTCTTATAGCCATAGTTGAGGATGTAAAACCAAGTAAACTCACATTATGAGAATTTTGAGATCTGAAATGGGCAACCTAAGAGATATAATAAATTATTATAAGTTAATCATTTTGTGGAGAAGGTATATTTACAACTCACCTCTTTCCTTAGAATCCATGTAACTATAGCTAAGTTAAATTGAAAAAATATCTAAAAATAACAAAACCTCTTTCATATGACTAGATTAAGGAGTACTTTTGAATACATAAATATAATAAATTAAAATACTCAAAATAAAATATTTTAATTTTGAATTATAAACATAATTAAATTTTATATAAATAAATAAACATTAATAACCATTTATTTATTATATTTAATATATAAATAAGTTTGTATAATGTCTTACCAACCCATATTCCACATTATGTAAAATGTTTTATTATTTTGTTATAATAAGTTTATCATGTTCACATTATTATCTAACACGCATTCCAAATTATGTAAAATGATGTAATCCAACACATATTACACTTATATCGTGATAACATAAATGTTATATATTAGATATAATAAATAAACAAGCATGTCGATACAAGGTTTGTATGAAGTTTTTCACAAATAGAAAAGTATGGCATGTTTTTTAATTTTGAGATTAATTGACTTTTGGTATTAATGATATATTTTATATTCAAACATTCATTTCATATGTATATTAAGTGTTGGGTTCATTTCACAAGTACTTTAAAGGTAATTTATGAGTATTGTTTCCATTGAGTATGATTAACTATGGGTTGTTATCCACCATTTATAATTTCACACGTAGGTACCCTTAACTCAAGCAATGTCACCTTAATCTTGATAGATGATGTCATTCTGTATAATGTGATTGGTTCTTTTAAAGTTGATTTTGAAATTGTTTTTTTGTTTTGTTTTGAGACCCATTTTTTACCTCAAAATTTCCCTAATGAGGTATAATATTACATTAAGGTCTAGTGTGAATCCTTTGATACAATGCTAAGTTCCTACTATTTGAGAAGCTCAAGGTATTAGGGTTTTGGAACTTATTGATCTCTTTTGTTATGTTTCTTTGTGAGATGTTTATCGGTCATGTACCAGGATATGAAACTTGGATGACATACATAGCATGATAGGTGTCAAGCAAGGGTTTTCACTCTCACCTATACCTTTTGGTAAGTGATTTATTTCAAAATTTGTAAGTGACTTGTATATTTATTTATTCTCGGGGTTTCCATTGCCATCATATTGTTTGTAGATGGCATTTTCACATCGGGTAGAATTTCATAACCTCGAAGACATGGGATACTTTGAGCACATTTTGTAATAGCCATGGTCTTTAGGTCAACCTTGCAAAAACAATGATTATGGCCTTAAAACATTTCTATGAAAGGGCCATCTAATACTATTCTCATCTTTAATCGACATGAGGTAAAAATAGTGACATCTTACACTTAAATTGGAGTGGTATTCTCTTTTAGCTCAAATTCAATAGCCAAACTAGATTCATGATATGTAGTGTTGAAGAGCCTTTTAGAAACCATGTTTTCAAGTTCAAATCCAGGCCCTGCTGGCACCTCTCTTTTATCAGTGTGAGGGTTGGATCCCTTACACAGAAAACAAGCCACAATCACATCGATATTGTACTCATCGCTATGCTTTCAAACATTAGAGAAATTTTGAGGTCTAAAATGGGCCTCCTAAGGAAAATTATAAAATAATAGTGGAAATTTCATGAGTCCTTATTTAGAGCATTTAGAAAGAAAGAGTTGATTCACTCTAACCTGTGTGACCCCATGCCTATTCCTTCTGCCAATGGTAATAAATATCTCATGGCCTTTGTTGATGACTATAGTAGAATGTGTTGGGTTTATTTATAAAAGAAAAAATCTGAACCATTTCAAACATTAAAAAAAATTCATGTTTGGATAGAAAATTAGGCACAATCTCACATTGGCACACTTTGGATCATGGAAAATTTTAGGGGCTAATCTTAGCCCATGTGCTAAATTTAGGGGTTTTAAATTTTTAATGGGCTAATTTTTTATTAAACACTTGTTAGGTATGATTAGCCCACATTTTATTTATTTATTTTTAATGAATAGGAGGTTAGCCCCATCAATTTTAAAAGGGGGAGCCATATAAAACAATATCGCCCCTCTAAAAATGGATTTAAGCCTCTATTCGCCCATGAAAATAGCTACACAGCTCCCATTCAACCCCGATTCCATAAATGGCAGTTGTTAGAGACTCTTTCACCTTCTATTGATCATGGACATCAAATTCAGAGTTACATTCATCTAGATTTTATGGGTTGAATCTCATTTTGCAAGTTGTTTAATGTCCACCTGAGAAGGGTAGTTGATATTTACTATCATATCCTATAGCGACCCATTTGCATCTAGGAGAGTTCTAAATCCCATCACCTTAGATCCAAAGTTTCTCAAAGAAACATGGGGATTGTGAAGCTTGCAATCAACGACACGCCAATAACTTTTTTGTGGGTGTTTGTGGCATCATGCTTGGGGGTTAGGACTTGATTCATAACCGCATATTTGGGCATGCAGGGTGCCATGACTTTCCAAGGAGAAACCTGCTAAAATATTTGCCAAGTCTTCATAAGGTTTTATAATTTAGTGAAAGATTCTCCAAGATTTTACGAGGTTTTATAATCTAGTGAAAGATTCACTAAGATTTTACAAGATTATATAATTCAATGAGAGATTCACCAAAAAATTATATATACATAATATGACATTGATAAAATAGCCTTCATATTTTTCTATATATCATGGGGATTAACCCATTTATTATACATAGAAATTTAGGGGGGTTTCTTCAAATTTTCCCTGCTTCGGACTGATAATGGAAAAGAATACACTTCTCATAATTTTGAAGACTATCTTCGTCAACATGGGATTGCACACCAGTTCCATACAATCCTTAACAAAATGGTGTGGCAGAAAGAATGAACAGAACTATCGTGAATATGGTATGCTCAATGTTGTTTTTCACACCCCCTCATGAAGAAGAAGTTATTGCCACTCCACCTGCGCAAGAGGTTCAACTAGATGATGTGATTGAAATAATTGGAAGACTAAATATTGAAGAAAATGAAGCACCACCGGTTGATCAACCTAGGCCTTCACGAAAAGTTCTGAAATGGGTCACAAAGACACTAAAAAGTGTCCATCCGGATGAAGTTGGAAAGACGGGAACAAGAAGTTCAACCAGAAAAGAAGATGGATGAGATGCAAATAATTCAAACTCAGGTGATGTAGAAGATATGGATGTCTCATATGATTGTGAATTGAAT
Organism: Larix kaempferi; assembly: GCA_027924585.1. Lineage (NCBI taxonomy): Eukaryota > Viridiplantae > Streptophyta > Pinopsida > Pinales > Pinaceae > Larix > Larix kaempferi. The sequence continues at coordinate 3,469,831 of BSBM01000344.1, read as the reverse complement.
TTATCTTCTAACCTTTGTACCAACTTCCTTTGAAGAAGTTGTTGCTCATGATGAGTGGAAAGAAGTCATGTAGAATGAATATGATGCGCTCATGAATAATGTAACCTAGAAGCTAGTGGAACCTCCATTTGGAACCAAACCAATTGGCTGCAAGTGGGTATCATAAGAACAAATACATATCAGATTGCTCAATTGAAAAGCACAAGGTGAGGCTTGTGGTGAAAGGTTATGCCCAAAAGGAAGGCATTGATTATGAAGAGACATTCTCCCCCACAACAAAATGGGCTACCATCTGCACCTTATTGTCATTGGTTGCATAGAATGGGTGGAAAGTTCATCAGATGGATGTGAAAATTGCTTTCTTGAATGGAGTCTTGAAAGAGAATGTATTTATGTCTTAGCTAGAAGGATTTGTTGTGAAAGGGAAAGAACAAAAGGTATGTAAATTCATTAAGCCATTGTATGGATTGAAACAAGCACCTCGTGCATGGTATGAAAAGCTAATCGAGCATCTTCTGAAGTTAAATTTCAAACATTCTAACCTTGATGACGCAACAATGTTTGTAAAGAGAGTTGGAAGATCTGTTATGTATCTTGTGGTGTATGTAGATGATCTTTTGATGATAGGGAATAATGAAAGCTATATTCCATCCATAAAGAATGAATTGATGAAGTGCTTTGAGATGACAGATTTGGGACACCTTCACTACTACTTGAGAATTGATATTCCACTTGTTGTTGGGATCCTTTCAAGGTTCATGCAAAAACCTCGTGAAGGACATTGGTATGCAGCCAAAAGAGCTCTAAGTTACTTGAAGGGGACTCAAGACTTTGGACTCAATTATTCTAAGGTGGATGAATTCCAACTTATTAGGTACTCTGATTCAAAATTTGATGGCAACAAAGAGACAAGAGCGTCTACTTCATGCTACCTCATGAATCTTGGATGAGCAGTTGTCTCCTAGAGATCACACACATAGTCAGTTCTAGTAGATTCAACAGTAGAGGCAGAATATGTGGTTGTTGCAGAAGCAACAAAGGAGATTGTGTGGTTCAGGAAGATACTTGAAGATTTGCAAGAGAAACAAGAGAACTCCACTCCCCTACTGATCGAAAATACTTATGTCATCAAGTTGGCCAAGAATTCCATATTTCGTGATCAAACCAAGCACATCAACACGAAGTGCCATTTGATTCGACATCATGTAGAGGCCAAGACAATCCATTTACGACATTGTTCCGCGAATGAACAAATTGTAGACATCTTCACCAAAGCGCTTGGAAGAGAAAAACTTGAAACGTTTAGAAAGATGCTTGGACTCACAAACACACCTTTGGATTAGGGGGGGTGTTAGAAACCTAATCCTAATGGATTAGGGTTTTGTAAATAATGGAAGATGAATAGTCTCCTTGTACTCCAACGTATTGGTTGGAATACGAACTACAACAGTCATATCTATTGGATAAATATAGCATCTTTAATCAATAAAATGCAATTCGAAGTTATATCTCTGATTTTGACATCAAATAAAACAATTCCATGTTCTTACCATTTTCTTCAATTTTTATTTTAGCCCCTCTTTAGTTCAATACTTTTCCATGTTGTGACCATATTGCACAAGAGTTTGTGCATCATGGGATCCCACTCACGATGTGAGATAGTGTGATCGAGCTCTCCAATCCTCTATGTTGCTTCCTAGATAAGTGTTAGAATATCAAGTAATACTGAGAGGGGGGGGGTGAATAAGTATTAGGCTATCTATTTAAATTTTTATCACTTAAAACATAATCAACAATGAAGACATAACACACAATATTATCGTGGAAGCCCACTCGGAAAAACCACCAATACTTTCTATTACTGCAAAATTATATTTACAAATAGTTTGCATGCACCAACTTACTGGATGCACCAACACCCAAATCTTTCAACAACGACTGAAGGATGCACCTACACCTTGTTCACCAGCAAGAACTGGAAGGAGGCTACGACCCCCTACATGCTTGCATAATGTTCTTGCACCTCCCAACCACCCTTATTGTTGAGATATTGTAACTTCAAAGAATATTATATTTGTACTTTATTATTCCGGAGATGTTTCATTCCTCCGTGAAGATCTTATTGTATATCCGGAGATGTTTATCCCTCTTTCGGAATGTGGTAACTCGGGTTATTAGACTTCCCCAGTGGGGGTCGGCCCCTGTATGTGTTATGTGGGTCAAAGGGTTATTAGACCACCCTAGAGGGGTCGGCCCAATCAGTTGTAGTGGGGTATTTAACCCATTGGTTAAATACGAGCCTACGTGTACTTGTGTAATATCCCTTTTTCAAATTTTATTAAAATGCCCAATTTTCCACTTTTTTTTCCAATTTCAACCTTTGACTAGTTTTACTGTTTTGACCTCCAAATCAACCCAAATGCTCCCAAATCTTTTGTAGGAGTGTATGAATGGTATTTAGACTTGAATATATGGTTCAGGGATGTTTTATGGCCCTCCAAATACTGCTGCAAACTTGATTTGTATTCTGATCAATATATGTAATTTTGACTAGTAATTTGTGCATCAAATCCCCCTCGGGTAACACTGCAAATGGCCTTCCAAATGCCTCCAAACTCCCACAAATTTATGAACAGAGGTATATAATGTGTTAAGTATGTGATTAAGGTCTCATATGCACCATTAATTGATTTTTAATACTGTTCTAACTCTCTCACATTCAACAACAAAAACCCCCAATTCGACCCTTGGGGAAATGGCACTATTTCACCTCCCAATACAACTAAACTGAGTAAAAATGCTTCAAATGTTCAAGTACAGTACATGAAACTTGTAGAAGACATCCATGGCAGTATATTTATCACAAATATATCAGAGAATCATCCATCCATTCGAAATAATCAACATTATAGTGTCATACATCAATGCATTGGGGAAATGGACATTGTTTGCTCATTAATCAATAGTTTTGCATACAACTAGTGGGTATTTCGACCTGAGACTTTCTTAATATGAATAAAAGAGGATATGAAGCTATTACAATCATAAATATGTAATGAGAAGCTCTCTCAAGAAGCACAAGTGCTCACCAAAAACTCCCTCCCTCAAGGAGCATGAATATGCCTTCAAAACTGGAAACGGTGGAGAGAAAGTGCTGCACTAAACCAAACCATGAAACTTCCTATAGCTGATACCTGCAAATACAAACTCCATTAAAGCACCATGAAAGACCTGAGTGGCCTCTCCAAACACCAACTTGGATGGGAATCTTTCACCCTCGAAATTGGCTAAGGCAAGAAACTAGTCATCCACTAGCTCTCTCTTCACAAATGCAATTTTTCTCAAATCATCAAAAGCCATTCTCATACTTGATTTCTACATTTTATAACCAAAATTAGCCTTCAAGGGGTCGAAATCCTCTCAATAGATTCAATAATTTTCCATTTAGAAAATATTCCTCATTTGCCACTTGTCTCCTAGTACCAACCTTCCATCTTCTCCCAAATTCGAATTTGAGTCTCTTTAGATTCCTCCAACTCCATGAGCGCCTTCTTGAGCCTATTTTTGGGGCTGACATGTCATAATGGTCAGGTGTAAGAAGTCAGGTCTGAATTTTGTCATAAAATGTCATAGATGCTTCATTATTGTTGTCATAAAACTAGGGAATCTAGCCCATGTGTCCACTAGTCTCCAATTTGACTCTTCCTCTCCCATGGAGGTTACTATTCCTTCCCATTTCGACCTAATATGCTCAATGCCATGTGTTATGACTTACCAACTCACCCAAGAGTGTTCACCTTCCCATGAATTCGAATTGGCAAGAGAGAGCTGCCATGTGTCATTGAAAAATCAAGCTAGTGTGGGTCCCACCACCTCCATATGTCTCCAAAACCACTTGCCACCTAGAATTTCTCTTGAATTTATTTATTCATCATATTTATTAAATGCTTGAACCCTTCTAATGTCTAAATATCATTTATTAGTTTCCTTATTACCATCCCACATGTGCCCATCCAACCTAGGAAACTAGTAGGATTGATGGGATTGTCTTACTATGCACTTATTTGAATGGGGACATTACAACTTGTGTAAAAGATATGTCAGAGTAGTGTATAAATAGAGGAGGTGTGTTCCTCATTTGACACACTCACTCACTTGAGGATAGCGCACTTGTGGAGGAGAGGTCTGCTATTGTGGAGGAGGAGATCATGTCTCAGGGTTTCATCTTTGTATATTGCTGGTCATCTATATTGAGGAAGTTTTACTGGGTTTTCTACCCCATGAGGGTTTCCCAGGATAAATCTGTGTCTCTTATGTTTATGCCATGCTTGTTGTTTCTTCAGTGATCCTATATATGCTATTATTGTGAAATGGAATGTAATGCTGCTATTTTCTGTCTTAGCATATTAAATCTTAACATGGTATCAGAGCTAACCTGAAGGAAGGCAAAGTATGGCACTTACGACACTTGCTTTACTTACGACAATTTGAAGGTTAGGGTTTTACATAGCAAAAACCAGTCATCGTGGAACTTTCGCTATAAATCCATTTCTGCGAAGTTTCAGGGTCTGAAAAGTTTACAGGTCGAAGATAACATCCCCAGGTACCTTGTGTCCAAAGGGAACCCTCAGATTCGTTGTACTTTATGAGTTATGATCAGTACAAGTTAGGGTTTCTGCCTCTTCCAGATCTCAGTCAAAATCAGGTAACCTTGGAAAAAAGGTCATAACTTGGGCTAGGAAGCTCCAAATGAAATTTCGTAAAAAGTGACAGGTAGTACACAGACGGTACTATCTCAGGAAACTTTTTCAGAGGCCGAAGGTGAATCAGTGAGATGTGGCACGCCGTACAAGTTCACTCTCCTATTTTATCCCATAAACAGGTCACGTTGCGACACTTGGCATAACTCTCTCTCAGAGAGTCCAATTGAGGTCAGACCTGTTAGGATAGAAAGATAACAGGGCGAGCTATCTCAGGAAAAGTTTTCAGAGGCCGAAGTTCAAACAGTGACATGTGGCATGTCGTACAAGTTCGCTCTCCTGTTTTATCCCATAAACAGGTCACGTTGCGACACTTGGCATAACTCTCTCTTAGAAAATCCAATTGAGGTCAGACCTGTCAGGATGGAAAGATGACAGGTTAGGCTACTGCAGAAAACGTTTTCAGACCCTGTGGATCAAAAATTTCAGAGTTATAGCAGAAACAATCAAGTGCATATTTCTGTCAAAACAGAATTATTTTTGGAGCACCTTTATTCATGGCTTCCGGAGTTTAGGGTTTCGGAGAAAGTTAGAATTTTTGGAATCGGAGTCCACGGCTGAATGCTACTCAGGAAAATCGAAATTTAGATACCAAGATCGAATTTTTTGGTTGGGTAGAAGACCGGGATTGATCAAACCCTAGTTCGGGATTTTGATGAGAAAGATGGAAAATTAGGGCTTCAGCAAAAGTTGGAATTTTTGAAGTCTGTAACCACGGCTGGAAGCTCCTCAGAAAAATAAGAGTTTAGAGCCTTGGATCGAACCTTTTGATTGGACAGAAGGGTGGGCTTCATCAAACCCTAGTTCGGGTTCCTGTCCAGAAGATCCAGAAGTTTCGAAGGCAATTTTGAGGGGTCAAATTTTGGAGATTTCAAAAGTGAAGTATGCTAGTTTGATCATCTCAGCAAGACACATCCTTCCATCCATTCGGAAGCATGAAAGTCAAAGATTGAATTTTTAGGGTTTCTCTAGCAAGCCCTAATCAAGCTCCAAATCAAGTTTCAGGGAGAGTTGAGGCTAAGGCCTTACATAAGAAGAATACAAAAAGTCTCGACAGGTATGACTTAAGGAGGTTCAGGTATGTCTTGAAATCTGATTCTTGATTAAGTTCATAATGTGTTTGTCTTCATGTTAATTATTAGTACAATCTTGATTAATGTTGGAATTGTCTTATCACCCTAGTAACAGTATGAATGAATGTGAATGATCGAAGACATTCATTGATTAGGGCTATATGATTGTACTAATGCATTATGGTGTTGTATGAGGTTGATGTCGTTTGCTAACAAGATACAGGTACATCACAAAAGACAAATCAAGCTCCTTAAAACATGACAACATGAAGACAAAGACTCATCCATAATCTTTGTTCTACTTACGAGGTATGTATGACTTTGTTATATTATGCTTAACCTATGAGACATGCAGGTTCTAGCTCAGGATCTCTAAATCATTGAAGAGATTGTTTAGGTATGTTGTACATAACTAAGCAGGTATACTAATCCAGGTATGTTTTCCTATGACAAGTTAGAATCTTACCTTAGGATCCCTTATATAAGTATACTTGGTATGATTGGTTATGCTTATTCATAAAGTTAGTAATCAAGGGTTTATGCATATTATGTCTCTTATCTTGATGATCTAATTAACCAGAAGAGTACTATGATCAAACAAGAATATGCAGAAGTAAAAGAAGACTTCCTTGAAACCTTGAATATTATCTATAATCATGACTATACATTTTCAAAGATTATTTAGAACTAGAATGTTTTGATAATATTGAGAATATACTAATGAATGTATGTCTGTGTATGAGATCATGAGGATGACACTAGTGCACACGTGAGCATGCACAGTGGTACAGAATGAATAGAAGTTCAAAAGACATATAGAAGATCAAGCGGGAGGCAACCACACAAACATAAAAGATAAGTATTTGAGTTGTTATTTGAAATAGTAAATGATATTGCTTGTATGCATATTTGTATTCCTAGAATATATCATGCTGAGTGTAAACATTCATAGAGCATTGAACAGTATACTACTAATATGCATATGATTGGTAAGTTGGACAAATATTCCATTGTTGCTTGTCTAGAATGAAACCTCTTTGTTGACATGCTGAGAGCTGTGCACACTCTCAATAGTATGTTCTGGTAGAGATGGAAGGCATCTAGATAGCCACTGTATGCATACAGGATATGGGAAAGTGTTTTGCCAAAGTATTGGTCAAAATAGTTACATAACTATGTAAATGATATCTGTATGCATAATAGGTTATCATGTCAATATGATTTGATGATTATGAAGTATTACTAATCATGTACTTAATTTTGATTTGTAGGAAAGATCATGATGAATGATGAACACTAAACAAGCGATGGATGTTCAAACAAAAGGATTTACAAATCAAACACACTATAGAAGGCTTGTGGCTAGAAAATTCTCTTAGAAAGAGGAAGAGAATCATGATAAGATGTTTGCTCCAAGTGGCTAGATAAGACCATTCTCTTAATGGTGTAATTAAAGAAGAAGTGTGAATCAGGTTCTATATGGGTACCCAGGATCGATAATCAATTGATGAGCTTAATGATCACCATGGGTGATGAGGATCTCAACCTTTGCTACAAGGTTGAATATTGTTTCTATACACAGACGATATGGTGCAGAAAGGAACCAAAAGTTCGAATTTGTAACAATGTACTAACCAAACCTCTACCGATCCGATGTACTAACCAAACCTCTACCTCAAGTAAATTTTTCTAAGACAAACTTAATATAGTTCAGAAGGACCCTCTTCGAAAGGGGGAGTGATGTTATAACTCATGATGAGATTGCCTACATTGACAGTGAGGTCGATGATGAGGATACCTATATTAGTGATGCCGACAGAGAGGTTGGTGGATGGTCCTTAGACAGGGTCTAAGGTGACAAGAGGATTGCATCATCCTTGAACATATATTCTAAAAGAGGCCGTAGACATGATGTCTCCGAAAATGAAGTCCTTGGTGGACATATAGGATTGCATCATCCTAAAGAGAGCCGTAGACGTATGTCTTCGAGAATGAAGTCCTTGGTGGACTTGAGGGGATTGGATCATCCCTGGACTTTAGTCCTAAAGAGAGCTGTAGACGTATGTCTTCGAGAATGAAGTCCTTGGTGGACTTGAGGGGATTGGATCATCTCTGGACTTTAGTCCTAAAGAGATCCGTAGACATATGTCTTCGAGAATGAAGTCCTTGGTGGACTTGAGGCGATTGGATCATCCCTGGACTTCAGTCCTAAAGAAGAGCCGTAGACGTATGTCTTCGAGAATGAAGTTCTTGGTGAACATGTGAGGGGATTGGATCATCCCTGGACTTCAGTCCTAAAGAAGAGCCGTAGACGTATGTCTTCGAGAATGAAGTTTTTGGTGAACATGTGAGGGGATTGGATCATCCCTGGACTTCAGTCCTAAAGGAGAGCCGTAGACGTATGTCTTCGAGAATGAAGTCCTTGGTGGATGGTTGAGGATTGAGTCATCCTTGGACGTGGTCCTAAATGTACGGTTGAGGATTGAGTCATCCTTGGACGTGGTCCTAAATGTACGGTTGTGGATTAAATCATCCTTGGACAGTAAATCCAGTAATTCTGAAAGGAAGGATAGTCCTAAATGAATTGAGTGGATTAAATCATCCTTGGACAGTAAATCCAGTAATTCCAAAAGGAAGGATAGTCCTAAATGAATTGAGTGGATTAAATCTTCCTTGGACAGTAAATCCAGTAATTCTGAAAGGAAGGATAGTCCTAAATGAATTGAGTGGATTAAATCATCCTTGGACAGTAAATCCAGTAATTCCGAAAGGAAGGATAGTCCTAAATGAATTGAGTGGATTAAATCATCCTTGGACAGTAAATCCAGTAATTCCGAAAGGAAAGATAGTCCTAAATGAATTGAGTGGATTAAATCATCCTTGGACACTAAATCCGGTAATTCCGAAAGGAAGGATAGTCCTAAATGAATTGAATGGATTAAATCATCCTTGGACAGTAAATCCAGTAATTTCGAAAGGAAGGATAGTCCTAAATGAATTGAGTGGATTAAATCATCCTTGGACAGTAAATCCAGTAATTCTGAAAGGAAGGATAGTCCTAAATGAATTGAATGGATTAAATCATCCTTGGACAATAAATCCAGTAATTCCGAAAGGAAGGATAGTCCTAAATGAGATTGAGTGGACTAATCATCCTGTAAATAGATTGGGATTGCCTCGTCCCTAGACATGGTGAGATGTCTTAAAGTGATAAGGACTAATCATCCTGTAAATAGATTGGGATTGCCTCGTCCCTAGACATGGTGAGATGTCTTAAAGTGATAAGGACTAATTATGCTGTAAATAGATTGGGATTGCCTCGTCCCTAGACATGGTGAGATGTCTTAAAGTGATAAGGACTAATCATGCTGTAAATAGATTGGGATTGCCTCATCCCTAGACATGGTGAGGTGTCTTAAAGTGATAAGGATTGATCATCCTGTAAGTTGATCTGGATTGCATCATCCATAGACATGAGAGTTGTCTTAAACCAAGAGGGACTGATCATCCCGTAAGCGTATCAGGATTGTATCATCCTTGGACCTATGTCCTAAAGTGAGAGGGATTGATCATCCCGTAATTGGATCTTGTGTGTTGTAGGGTATGCTGCTATTGTGTATACTTGTATTGATGAGGATACTTGTATTGATGATATGTATACTTGTATTGATGAGGATACTTGTATTGATGATATGTATACTTGCATTGATGAGGATACTTGTATTGATGATGTGTATACTTGTATTGATGAGGATACTTGTATTGATTATGTGTATACTTGTATTGATGAGGATACTTGTATTGATGATGTATACTTGTATTGATGAGGATACTTGTATTAACGATATTTATACTTGTATTGATGATGTTGTTGATCGTGATGATCTAGATGATGATGTTGTTGATCGTGATGATCTAGATGACGATGCTGCTGATCGTGATGATCTAGATGACGATGCTGCTGATCATGTGATGACAATGCTGATGATCGTGTGATGACAATGCTGATGATCGTGTGATGACGATGCTGATGATCATGTGATGACGATGCTGATGATCGTGTGATGACGATGCTGATGATCATGTGATGACGATGCTGATGATTGTGATGTTGATGACGATGCTGATGATCGTGTGATGACGATGCTGATGATCGTGAGATGATGATGCTGATGATCGTGAGGATCCAGATGTTGATGTTCCAGTATTGAAGATGTTCCAGTAACTGCTTGAGTTACTGATGATGTTTAGAAAGCTTCCAATGATTTATAGATGTATCATGTATGATGTTGATGACTCCTTGCTTGTGCAGATGCTGTTATAATATCCTTCTCATTAAGGGGGAGTGTTGAGATATTGTAACTTCAAAGAATATTATATTTGTACTTTATTATTCCGGAGATGTTTCATTCCTCCGTGAAGATCTTATTGTATATCCGGAGATGTTTATCCCTCTGTCAGAATGTGGTAACTCGGGTTATTAGACTTCCCCAGTGGGGGTCGGCCCCTGTATGTGTTATGTGGGTCAAAGGGTTATTAGACCACCCTAGAGGGGTCGGCCCAGTTAGTTGTAGTGGGGTATTTAACCCATTGGTTAAATACGAGCCTACGTGTACTTGTGTAAAAGATATGTCAGAGTAGTGTATAAATAGAGGAGGTGTGTTCCTCATTTGACACACTCACTCACTTGAGGATAGCGCACTTGTGGAGGAGAGGTCTGCTATTGTGGAGGAGGAGATCATGTCTCAGGGTTTCATCTTTGTATATTGCTGGTCATCTATATTGAGGAAGCTTTACTGGGTTTTCTACCCCATGAGGGTTTCCCAGGATAAATCTGTGTCTCTTGTGTTTATGCCATGCTTGTTGTTTCTTCAGTGATCCTATATATGCTATTATTGTGAAATGGAATGTAATGCTGCTATTTTCTGTCTTAGCATATTAAATCTTAACACTTATTTTGTCTTTTAAGAATCTTTAAAACTTCTTCAAGAACTGTTGTGGCTATTCTCTGCCTTTAACCTTTGTTTTCGATCTGCTTATTGGAACCACAGAGACGCCTTTCATCATATTAAAATCTATTTATATATTCATCATAATCACAAAGAACCATCATGTCTTTTCATTCAAGCATCATAAGACTTAATTGTGTCTTTTCACCAACTAATTATATCTTTGTTTTAATAACCTTCATCACACCCTTTCATATCCATGTTTGCCAATAATAATTATTGTTTTACAGATTTTAACTAATCTTTTTACATTCTCCATCACAATGGTAGGCATCTCTTCACAAAGTCTGTGGGCATATTTTATATCTGCAAGCATGACCTCATGTATGAGGATATCAGAGTGTTTGCGGGCATATTCCTATATTCTTCCTTCATAAACCTGTGGGCATATTTCACAAGCCTGCGGGCATACTGTAAAGTGTGAACAACCATATTTTTTCTTTGTTTTGGCAGACCAAACTCTCGCACATGTGACTATCAAAGAGGAGACTAAGACCATGGATGGATGGAAAAATCATCAAGGAACAACCTCATATCATTTGATAAATTTATTTACAAAAATGAGAGCATATGGCGTGCATTTATAAATGGCCTTTTAAACTTTTGGGTTATACACTTAGACAGTTTTTCAAAACCCTGGGTCAAATAAGATGGTTTTTATTTTCACCAATATTGAAAATATGAAGCATCCACACCATGGGGGACATCATGCAGATTCCATCCATGACAATTCCATCCTATGCAACCTCATCTTCTCTCCTTGGCGGGCATTTTACTGGGACAGTGTAAATCATGCTAGAGGGCATTTTTGGCAAGCCAACATCTTCACCCTCAATGATTGTTTTGGAAAACTAATCATATGGTTAGATGCAAAAACCAACAATCTACATTCCTATATCCTCAAAATTAATTAATCAATCAAATACAGAAGGTGGCAGGCATTTTCCTGAGGCTACTTAGGCAATTTTACTGGAAGAGTTATACTTAGCCAAATCCTTCAATTTTCAAGGTGAATTTTTATTTCACAAAAACAATGAAACTACGATTCCAGACAATAGTATCCATCTAACTAAGCTCATCACAATTGGTTTCACCTTCAGATTCATCATCCTTTGACCTAGGCGGACATTTTATTGAACTGGGTTCCCAACCAGTAAAACAACCTGAACCCTTGTTTTGGAAGACCTGTATATTTCTCCTCAAACACTCTTAAAGCAAATTGAGACCATGGTCAGATGCACAAGTCAACAAGCTACAGCTTGACACTCTTAGATATTTTTCATCATTAACCTATGAGATATGGTGGGCATTTTCCTAGAGCAACTTAGACTAATTTTCCAATACTTGGTCAATTTCTAGAGTTTCACCAAACTGTCAAACCTTTATATAATGATGTCAAATTGTAACAATGACATCATGAAGGTACTAGAACACCATCGGATGGATTTGCACATTCATCAAACATGCCACATCATCATATATTCCATATCATCATATCCTTTGCCATTAATGAATACTTTTGGCATCAATGACAATTATACTCAACAATAAGGGTCCCAAATAGTTGGAATGCTAGAGCTTCACATCTCATCCAACAATTAAAGGTAGATATTGAGAATCCTCCCTACATAGAGTTCTCCATGTACCCTCCAAAACACTAGCCTTATTGAAAGGGAGAATAATAGAGGTATTAGAGTAGAGTTATACAAAGTCTATTTGCAAGCCACGTGGAATGAGAAAAAAAAACCTTAACCAAAGTTTTCAAACTCAAATTTGACAAAAAATCAACTAGCTATTGACTTGGGAGTTCTAGGGAGTCATGAGTTTCTAGACAAGTTTTTTGCAAGAACTTGTTTTCATGCCAACTTGAAAAGGATAGCATATTTTGGGTGATTGGTAATTCTACACTTAAATGCAAAAAAAATCATCAATGGTTTCACACTAGCATGTTCATTAAACTAAGTGTCTTATGTAGTCTAGGATATGCCACATTACGGTTATCTTGTGCCTTGAGAGTCCCTTTAGTGGGGCTTTGATGTGTTGCGATCATGGATACAATGACAAATCATCAACTTGAAAGGGAACATTGTACTTGCAAAGTCTATGGGAAATGAGATTAAAATTATTTGATGGTGAAATTAAGATGGCAATGTCATTTATAGTTTAGGATATATCATGTTACAACTAGCTTTACCTCAAGAATTCCACTAGCCCAACTTCAACATGATCCCATCAACAAAATAGAGACAAATCATTATCATGAAAGGGAGCATTACACTTGCACATTGTATGGGAAATGAGATTAAGATTAACATTGAACACTTTTACATATGGATCTTCTATTATATTTGTGTTTGAATTCCAAGAATTAGGATATATCAGGATGTTTACTTTGTAAATTATGTGTATATGAAGTCTATGTATTGATATCAATGTCTAATCACATTAGATTGTTATATGTTTGATGGGATGATTGATTCATCCTTTGTTATCCACCTCATTGACTATTTCCTATATTTTTCCACTTGGTAGGGGTGTGCGAATGTGATTTATCTTTTTGCTTCTTAGTTTTTTCCTCATTCATGGTGTTGCACATATGATGGAGAGCCTTCATACATCTTTAGTTTGAATGTGTAGACATGCATTGGTGATATATTTCTTTGGTTTTGTTCTTTGTCATGGCCAAACAACTTATATTTGCACACAAATTATCTTCTCTATTGTTTGGCATCACTATATCTCATATGCTTGCTATGTGCTTCCATATCCTCTATGAAAAAGAAAATGAGGCTCATTCCCTAAGATTTTTGGTAAATCATTGTTTGTTTAAACCAAGGTCTAGCTCTAGGATTTTTACAATGAAGTTTATATGTTTTTTCTTTGTGTTTTACAAGCAATATATGATTGTGAGGATGAAAATGATGATATCGAGTAATGGCCTTGGAGTGGTGCTACAAGATTTTCTATAAGAGAGTACAACAAGAAGAAATAGAGGAAATAATAACAGAATGACATTATGTGTGTGGGGTATAGTCATGATGGATTGGATTTCAAAGGAATAATTAAGCTAGCATGACATTGCAAAGCTCAAGCATAAGCTCCACTCCTTTGGAAAGTAGATAAATATATATATACATGATATCATAACCTTGAGTATAAGAATAATTTAGTATTAACATGGGGGAAATTGTGGTGGGAAAGACACAAGTTGTTAGATGGGGTCAAGGAGATTATCCAAGCTTTCTTATACCCTATGCATAATGCATGTGATTGCAAATGTTTTCCAAATTAATAAATTATAACAGAATGATGTTATGCATATGGGCCCCCCACGATGGGTGTAGCTAGCATGGAAACCCAAACCCACGTGGTTATCACTCGTCCTAAGGATACAGTCGTACCATGAGGCACGTTGCGTGGCAACATGCGGTCAAAATCCATGCAAAAATATAATAGAAGGTCCTATCAAGGAGGGCGCTCTCATTATCGAGCGGCAAGTCTGAGAGGTTTCGTACACAAGAAATCTGGCTCAACTGTGGGAGTCTTAATGGCAATAAAATTTAAAGGTGGTGAACATGGCATCTCGCATGGCCTGCATGTGCCTAAGTATTGAATGAAGCGGCCAAGACTTAATGTAATGCCCCTCAAACTCGCTATGACTATCGATATTGATGACACTTATTGGTAAATGACCCAGCTAAAGAAACCAAGACAAATGACCGCAAATATGCTAATTAAGAATAAAATTGTCAACTGACTAGCGATGTATGTGATAAACGAATATGTTTCTAATGATGGATTCAATCACGATTATAGATACTTGTGATTTTGCTGATTGAATAGCATATGTGAAATATTATGATGAATGTTGTATTTATGTTGAATTGTGGAAATGAAATTATGCATGAATCCAATGGACAAATATATATGTTTGCTTAACGATTAGCGAATCAATGAAGTGAGTAATGATCACGTAATGATATGATGGTTTTGAGCAGTACTATTGATATGTGTGCTCCAAGTATGTGTACAGTGACAGGTAAGACGGATTACCAATTGACTCATGATAGAACAGAAAGGGGGTCGCAGAGGATGGGAAAAACACACACAGGGGTACAATGACGATATCGGCTTCTGATAAGCATCTTGCACGAGTTTGGAAAGCCCTTTCAGCTTACTCGGGGAAGCGTGAAGTCATGCAGGGGAGACCATAATGGATTGGTCACGTACGAGGTTGAGGGGCGCGCAGTAAGAATGAACTTACTCCTCAGTGCCATTAGTCTCACATAGAGTGTAGCCAGATGATTTATGGTAACGGTTCCTAAATCACTACATGGAATCCCAACACAACAGTAAGATGAGAAAATATTGTCGGAAGGACCTGATGATGTGGTACCTAGACAATTAAGGAAAGAAAGTCAAAAGGACCCGACAATGTGGTACCTAGGAAATTAAGGAGAGAAAGTCAAAAGGACCTGACGATGTGGTACCTAAACAATTAAGGAAAGAAAGTCAGACGGAACCGACGATGTGGTACCTAAACAATTAAGGAAAGGAAGTCAGAAGGACCCGACGATGTGGTACCTAGATGAATAAAGAAAATTGACAAATGAACACCTATGTATTTGGCATATAGAATTGCATTAAATTAATTGTGCATGAAAGGACTATTTGTAATTATGTATTTGGCATATAGAATTGCATTAAATTAATTATGCATGAAATGACTATTTGTAATTATGTATTTGGCATATAGAAATTGCATTAAATTAATTATGCATGAAAGGACTATTTGTAATTATGTATTTGGCATATAGAAATTGTATTAGATTGTTTGCACATGAAATGATTATTTATAATTAAATAATTGGGAATAATTAAATATGAAGCAAAAGATAGACTATGAGTCATTAACTAGTCAACCCCACATGCACCCACTAAAATATGGATTGGAATCCTAACATCAGGGGACATCTAGGAGTAAAATGTGGAAAGTATGTGCACTCTCATGAGAGTGACACATGGGTGGGTGAATATTTGTATTAAATAATATTACATAAAAGAGTATTTTTGCATGAAGCGACATGTGTCGCAGGAAAATTTCCTATTTTTAAGAAAGATGAGAAGAAGGAAAAATGACCATATGGTGGGAGGACTACCGTTATGGCTATGAGTTTTTGATTGTGCTTTCTATGGCAAGTTTGGCTAAGGATTCTGGTGAGGGGGAGCTCATTTATAAAGCTTTGCAAGTGTGTATCCTTTACGACCTTGATTCTCAGGGGTGGCTATGCGATTGAGTGCATAAGCCTACGGTTGGGTGGCGAAGCTAACGGTTGCATCGCCTATGGTTAACGGGCTTTTACTGGAGGGATCTGACGGGATAAGCGGACGGTAAAGAACGCGCGGGATTAGAATGACGACGACGACCTCTCCTCCAACAGCAGATTCGACCTACAGGTTCTATGTTTATACTCATTAGTTCTAAAATTTATTAAATTTTGTTGTTGATCATGATTTGTAATGGTAATATTATGTTTTTGAGCTTTATAAAATTGTTCTAAGTGGGATCTGGAAATGGGATCCCTACATTTGGTATCAGAGCCGATCGAGCCTTGAGGAAACCAAACTCATTAGGCGATCTCTTATATCCGCAAGGTAATTTCTGCGTGATATATACTTGAAAAGAATTGAACCGTAGTTCTTCAAGATCTAGACTTAGCATTATTTCTTGTATGTTAACTATAGATTAAATCCTGTATGACTATATGTCTATTGAAAGAACCGAAGACTACTTCTGGTGACTGAATATAGATGATCTATAGTCAACACTATTGAACTCTGTGCATTAACTGTGGATTAGTTTATGTGTGAACATTTATGCAACATTCTGTAAATTAGATTTATGTTTGATAAGATACGCATTCTGAGAGAAATGATCATATTATGCTTGCTTGATGACCGATCTGTAACCTAGTTTATTGAATCGTGAATTCATATGCTTGAAGCTACGCTCTGTGGAATATCTACCTATACATTGAACGGAGTTTATATTGCTACCAGTGTGTAACATTTATGCAACATTCTGACCGATCTGTAACCTAGTTTACTGAATCGTGAATTCATCTGCTTGAAGCTGCATTCTGTGGAAGACATACCCATACATTGAACAGAGTATATATTGTTGTCGGCATTTGAATATGTATATGATTGTCTGATGATCGACCTGTAACCAGTGCACCGATATGCGAAAACGTGTGTGTATGCTCAAGGTTTTATTCTGTGCAAAATCTATATATATATATATATATATATATACTGGATAGCACCTATTCCGCGACTGGCATATATATATATATATATATATATATATATATATATATATATATATATATATATATCGCGAGCCTGATTGTTGTCCTCCTTGTGTTATTTAGTTCCATATCATGAAAAAGAAATACAGACCTTTTCCACGATCGCTAGAGCTTGGATCGAATGATTCGGCTTATTTTTCTCAGCTCCTTTGATATTGAACTTAGATTGCTGCTTTTCTGTGTTATTTAAATTCTGGTTATGAAAAAAAAAACATTCAGTTTATCTCCACGATCGTTGAACCTTGCAATTGAACAATTCGGTTTATTCGCCATGGGATGAGGTTGAGTCTCAGATCTTTCAAATAGTGACTTCATATTTTCGTTACTTCAGTGTTATTGGAGTTCAGATTTGGAAAAGACTCAGATCTCGTGATTGTTGAAGTAATGTGTACAAATTAACACTCTTCACGCATCAACCGCCTCGACGCAGTGTTGTGTTGGGTTTTTGGTCAATACAATTCCAACGATATATTCCCACTCAACGCTAACTTCGAGTGGAGATATCTCATCTCGCCCACAGTAAACTCACCATCCACAGACAGTAGAGTCGTGCCCGGTGGGAAATACCACTACCATGCTTCGATCCACTCACCACCTTACACCTACCGACTTTAAGTGGAGGTCAGCACTAAGTGATTTAATTATAAACAATTTCAGCTGCTCGGCAATGGACGCAACAACAATCTCTGTTGACTGCTAGAAATGTGAGATATTTGACAAAAAGAAATTATAATGTGTGGCAAACCCATCATCTGCGTAGTAACTAAGTTTGATACTGTTGGAACGCACATTAAACCTGTCAACCAAATCTCTAGACAAATATTCACCAGTCGGATTGGAGACCGGAGATAGTTTTCCATGTAGAACTCTGTGTCAACACCATGAATCGTCTGCGGGTGATCGATATCTGACAGTGATATTAATTGCATTCTAAGTATTGGTGAAACCATGTGTTGCATGGGTGATTAATCGGGGGATCAAAATTTAGTGATTGAACTGTTGGACGGAGGTCGGCGTGACTTCCGATTCCGTAGATAGGATATGGATGATGGCTGAGATTAATCGACATTTATGCAATGAACTGTTTTGATCAATTAATGGACTGATTGTTTTCAAAACCTTGGAGATAGTTAAAGATTCAACACTTGAGTGTAAATTATTGCCTATTAAAAAAAACTGTCATTATTTATATTTATCAATCAAAGATAAAGTTTATTTTATCATCTCTAAATGGGAAGTGAAAGATGGGTTAATGAAATTTTGTCATTGTTTCATTTCAGAGAGTTATAGTTTATTTTACCATTGTAGAAATGGTAAGTGAAAGGATGGGCTACTGGAATAAGAACATAAAGAAAAGAAATTTTGTCATTTATATCTCATAGAGTTATAGAATATCCTATCATTTTGAAATGGAAACTATAAATATGGGTTATTGGGATGAAAACGTAAAAGAACTTGTTTGTTTTTTTCAAAAGAATATAGTTTATTCTATCGTTTTGAAGTGAAAAGTGAAAGTAATTATGATTGGAATAAAGACTTAAAAGAATTTTTCATTATTTATATTTCATAGAGAAATAACTTATTTTTGCCATTTCTAAATGAAAAGAAGAACAAATTGTTATTAATTTATTTCAAGGGAGATATAGCCTATTATATAGATAAGAGTGAATTCCAAGGAGCCTATTATTTCAATTAAAATGATAGTTTGGAAATGGATTTAAATGGTAGTTAGAAATGAAATATTAAGAGTATCAATATTCAAAAGGAGTTATGGTTATTATATGGCTTGATATGAAAGGTTAAAAGACTTATATTATTTATAGGAATTATAGCTTGTCATACATACTCGAAATGAAACATGAAGGAAATATTATACAATAGAGTTATGATTATTTATAGTTTGGATAGGAAAAGTTAAAAGACTTGTATTATTTGTATTTGAAAATAATTATAGTTTCCATATATATTCGAAATGAAACATTAGAGAAATTGTTAATTCAATAAAATTGTGGAGATTATATAAAATCGAAATGATATTTAAAATAAGGGTTAATTCAACGGAATTGTAATTATTGTATAGTTTCGAAATGAAAATTGAAAATTATTGTATCTTATATGATGAAATGAATTATGTTGTAAATAGTGTAGTGAGAAAATACTATCACATGATATAAGATTAGTTGAAACATAAAGTACATGTTTCCGTATAAGGAAGGATACAATGGATGAGAATCAAAATGGATTCTGATAGATAGCAATAAATTGGCAATTGCAAATTAATTCATTCTAGATGTATTGTTGTGATCAATGAAGGAAATATATATAGCATGCAATAGATTGGAAAATTGGTTGACTAAGCATTATGATTAAGTTATATTTTGACTAAGTGTTGGACAAAGGTTATGCACACCGTGATGTGTATAGACAACCTACGGTTGCGAATGACGAGCCATTAGAGAACATGCCGCAATGAAATAGAATTTGTTTGAAATGTGACATTAGGATCTCTACACATTGAAGAAGGTTAAAGGAGATGAGAAGAGAATTGCGCTCTTTACATTGATGAATTTTATATATTGACCCTAAGATTTAGAGTAAAGAGTTACATTAGGTATATGATAAAAATAGAGTTTGTGCACATTAATGTTTTATTAATAGAATTTTATGACTGCATGTTGTGGGAGATGAATGAGTAGGGTTATGATTGAATTCCCTTTAGACATAAATAAATCCTATAGATTTCACAAGATTGGAAAGGTTAAGCATAGCTTACGCCCTACGTGCATAAAGAGGATCATAATATCGTAAATGCATGTACTTACCGAGAATTCAGCAGACTTTCAGGAGGGTCAAACGGACATGCAAACTAGAAAACAATATATAAAGGTTACTAGCATGAGGAGTTGAGCCCATTGACACTAATTTTGTGGCATGACAATGTTGCTAAAGAGAATGAAATAATACAAGCTTGACGTGAACATCACAAGGTAAAGGAGGAATTCTCGATTGGGAAAGCCCACCGAGAGGGTCAAATGAAGACGATTTTCGTAAAACGAAGTATGGAGACGATTAGCATAATAAGTTGACCGCAATCAAGCTAACCTTAGGTCGTGATCAAACCTTGATGAAAAGACAACTAGCCCTCGATCTGGAACTCGATAAGGTTAAGAAAACACACATAGTGCGACTTGATGAGTCTGTCAAAGTGGTCCTATGACAAATGATGAAATGAGGTAAGGATGTGATAAGCTCATTGATATGGACATGATGTTACTGAAGAAAGGACTAAGAGTTAAATTTTAACATGTTCAACTAAGTCACCACATTTCGATGCCTGGAATCCTATCAAATTTAAGATCAACATTATTAAAACATTTAGGGGTTTTGGAAGTAGTCTTATGAGAATTGTTTTTGGGCTATTTGAGGATCTCTCTTGATTGTTAAATCCGTGATTATATCTTACCTATCTGTATTTTACTGAATACTGTATGATGTTTACCTTTTCGTCTTGAAGGAAAGGATAGCTAATGAATTTGAATTCTTGTGTGGATTTGTTGTGCAAAATGATTATTAGGTAGCTATTGTGTGGTTATGGATGCAATACAACTTGTAGTTAAATTGGATATCATGGATCTTCATGGATGAATAGGAGATATAGGAAATCTAGTTGGGACTGACAATTATGAAGGTATTATTGGATTTGCATTACGGGAAATTACGATTGAGTTATGGAGGATGTATCGTAACTATGATGGATGAAATAGAAAATTAATGATTAGAACCACTAGTGCTTATGGCCATGATTGATTGAGAAAAATAGAAGAGAATGAAAAGAAGATGAGAATAGGAAATTAAAGTAAATCTTAGCGTCGAAAGTACAGGAACAAAAATTAACTTCGGGATGAAGTTTTAGTAAGAGGGGGGTGTATGTAATGCCCCTCAAACTCACTATGACTATCGATATTGATGACACTTATTGGTAAATGACCCAACTAAAGAAACCAAGATAAATGACTGCAAATATGCTAATTAAAAATAAAATTGTCGACTGACTAGCGATGTATGTGATAAACGAATATGCTTATAATGATGGATTCAATGACGATTATGGATACTTGTGATTTTGTTGATTGAATAGAACATGTGAAATTTTATGACGAATGTCGTATTTATGCTGAATTATGGAAATGAAATTATGCATGAATCCAATGGATAAATGTATATGTTTGCTTAACGATTAGCGAATGAATGAAGTGAGTTATGATATGATGGTTTTGAGCAGTACTATTGATATGCATGCTCCGAGTATGTGTACAGTGACAGGTAAGACGGATTACCAATTGACTCACGATAGAACGGAAAGGGGGTCACAGAGGATGGGAAAAACACACACAGGGGTACGACGACAATGTCGGCTTCCGATAAGCATCCACGCATGAGTTTGGAAAGCCCTTTCAGCTTACTCGGGGAAGCGTGAAGTCGTACGGGGGATACCATAACAGATTGGTCACATACGAGGTTGAGGGGTGCACAGTAAGAACGAACTTACTCCTTAGCGCCATTAGTCCCACATAGAGTGTAGCTGGATGATTTATGGTAACGATTCCTAAATCACTACATGGAATCCCAACACAACAGTAAGATGAGAAAGTATTGTCGGAAGGGCCCGACGATGTGGTACCTAGACAATTAAGGAAAGAAAGTTAGAAGGACCCGATGAAGTGGTACCTAGGAAATTAAGGAAAGAAATTCAGACGAACCCGACGATGTGGTACCTAGACAATTAACGAAAGGAAGTCAGAAGGACCTGATGATGTGGTACATAGACGAATAAAGAAAATTGACAAATGAACACCCATGTATTTGGCATATAGAATTGCATTAAATTAATTATGCATGAAAGGACTATTTGTAATTATGTATTTGGCATATAGAATTGCATTAAATTAATTATGCATGAAAGGACTATTTGTAATTATGTATTTGGCATATAGAAATTGCATTAAATTAATTATGCATGGAAGGACTATTTGTAATTATGTATTTGGCATATAGAAATTGCATTAGACTGTTTGTGCATGAAATTATTATTTATAATTAAATAATTGGGAATAATTAAATATGGAGCAAAAGATAGACTAGGAGTCATTAACTAGTCAACCCCACATGCACCCACTAAAATAGGGATTGGAATCCTAGCATCAGGGGGACATCTAAGATGTGGAAAGTATGTGCACTCTCATGAGAGAGTGACACATGGGTGGGTAAATATTTGTATTAAATAATATTACATAAAAGAGTATTTTTGCATGAAGCAACATGTGTCACGGGAAAATTTCCTATTTAAGAAAGTTGAGAAGAAGGGAAAAGGACCCTATGGTGGGAGGAATATCGTAATGGCTATGAGTTTTTGATTGTGCTTTCTATGGGGGAGATCATTTCTGAACCTTTGCAAGTGTGTATCCTCTACGACCCCGAAGCTCGGGGGTGGCTATGCGACTGAGTGCATAAGCCTACGGTTGGGTAGCGAAGCTAACATTTGCATCGCCTATGGTTAACGAGCTTTTATTGGAGGGATCTGACGGGAGAAGGGGACAACAAAGAACGAGTGGGATTGGAATGACGACGGCGACCTCTCCTCCAACAACAGATTCGACCTACAGTAACAGGTTCTATGTTTATACTCGTTAGTTCTCGAATTTATTAAATTTTGTGGTTGATCATGCTTTGTAATGGTAATATTATGTTTTTGAGCTTTATAAAATTATTCTATGTTGGACCCGGAAATGGGGGTCCCTACAATTAAAGCCCAGTGCCATCTTGGAAACCCTCTCTACCAGCATCCTCATTTCCTCTATGACTTGATTTTTATCTCGACTCTCTCCCAGGGCGGGTGTCTGAGCTGGTTCTTCTTTGTAATCAGGGCGACCATGGCCAGGACGAAGGTTACTGACAGTAAAACGATGAATGGGTCACGGTGCACCCATACGTCGTGTGCCCTGAGGGAGATGGGTAGAGTTCAAGGTTTTTTTGAACAGGAAATACCAGACTCGGCTCGAGCTCGAATTGTGCAATGGAAAATCGCTTGAATAAAAAGCGTAGCCACCGCTCTGCGAAGCAGCTGGTCAAGGAGTTGGGTGGGCTTGTGGAGGATTCTTAGTCTACACGTACTCGTGGAACGCGGCACACAAAAATGCTTTGGGTCCTATGGACTTCCAAAGATATGATGTCTCTTTCCATGGAGGACTGCGTCCAAGGCCTGCTCAAGCTAGAGAAGGAGGCCTTTCCATTAATGGATCGCATATCAAAGCTACCATGCATGCCCTCTTCTGGTTCCAGTGCGAGGAGATGGGACGCCTCAATGCGAAATTGGATGCACTTGCTCGGGTCGTCACAGGGAAATATTTCATCAGGCCTCTGCCTCATCAAGCTACAAACACCCAGTTGGTCTTCAAACGTTGCCTTGCTACAACTAGCAACACTGGGACGAGCAATCTGCCAGGTGCTAGTCCTTCCTCAATTCCTCTTTCAGATGATGAATAGACCTCGAGCTAGTTTGAATAGTTTTGGTATGTCTTTCACTTTGAGATATACCGGTCATAACCCCCGACCTATGGGGGAACAGTGTCAACTTTCTCTTTATGTTGCTCATAGACATTTCTAGTTTCAGATATCTCTGTAGACTTAAGTTTCTAGCTTTTTGGATCCACCTGTCATACATGGCATCTTTGCACTCTGACACTTGGACACCATGGTTTTGTACGGTTATCTCTTTTTCAATTAATAGAATTTTCGAACCTTACAAAAAAAAGATGTTACGCATGTGGGATATAGTCACGATGGATTGGATTTCAAAGGAATAATTAAGGGAGCATGACATTGCAAAGCTCAAGCATAATCTCCACTCCAATGGAAAGTAGATAAATAGATATACATGATATTATAACCTTAAGAGTATAAGAATAATTTAGTATTAACATGAGGATATTGTAGTGGGAAAGACACGAGTTTTAAGATGGGGCAAGGGATATTATCCAAGCTTTTTTATACTCCTATGCATAATGCATGTGATTGCAAACATTTTCCAAATTAATAAATTCATATTTTTTATTCAATTTGTGTTCACTACCATAGTTTGAAGTAAATGAGTAAGTGTTATTGTGGTTTGTTTTTACTAGCATTGAGCCATTCTATCCATAAATTTGGTTGTAAAGGATAAGAATCAAGTGCAAATTTTTATTTAAAGTGCAAGATTGCAAAACTCTTACTATTCTTTAAATGGTTCTCTCCTTTTAAGTGCAAGTGTACAATATTTTTCAAAATATTCAAGTTAATATCAATCTTAATTCATTTATTTCTTTAGTAATTTTATAAAGAATATTCAATGTAAGATAGATTTTTTCTATGTTTTTTTAAACATATTTTCTTAAATTTAGGTTAAGATGGTTGTTGGTTTATTTGTTATTTATTTTAAAAATTGCCATATACGGGAAAGATTGTTAGTTGCTTGGAAAAATTGTTATTTATTTTTATAGGTGAAAATGAATATTTATAAGAGAAAATGTATTTGGTTGAAATAGAAAAAGGTTATATGCAACACGTGTTATTGATAATTGAGGTTTTGTTTGATGCAGGCTTGAGTTTTGGGATTCTCCAATGAAATTGTCAGCACTAGGCTAGGTTTTACCCTTCATTGGTGGGATCATGGAAAACCCTATCAACGAAACTTTCAACATGCAACCAATTTCATTATTAAGCTCGTCAGGGTCTATTGGTTAAAGAGGTGAGTTTGATTCCAGAATCTTGGAACATATTCATATGAAAACATGGGTTGGATGGGGAAGGGTGCATAACCTTGTGAAAATGCAAATTTGGTGTTTGATTGAAGATAAGTATGCAAAAATAATTTGTAGTTAGTATATAGAAATATTTGGTCAACTACAAGGGTCCATGTAACATACAAAGAAATTCACTTGCTCTATGGTTATAAGGAATGGTGAATGTGAATGTTGGTGGATGCAATTTAATTATTTGATTTTGTTGTTATTTATGGTTATTTAGATTATGGGATTGTTGGAAAGTGTGTAAGGAATGCTTTTGTTTTTGTCACAACTATCTATGAAAACTGTGAAGATGGTATTTGTATGTGGGTATTTCAAGTGGGTTGAGCATGAAGCTTTGGAGATTTCAGACAATGTGAAGATATACATGCAAGAAGCATCCCATAAGGCAAAGATAACTAGTAGAGAAATGGAAAAGAGACTTAGAGCCATTGTTATTACTAATTAAAGAGATACAACCATTGTATGGCGCAGGGGCACCATCCTTCCTCTTTTAAATGTGATTGTTTGGATGGATGCAAGAACAAACTCCATTTATAGGTTAGTTTGATGATTGCACTAAATATTTGAATGAATTTGGCTTAGTTATTTTGAATCCACTTCCTTTTTCTTTGGTGTCATTTTTTATGTCATTGAAGACAAATCCCCCCCCCTTATTAGATCATGAGAGAATGTGGCTGATCGGTTCAATCCATTCTCTTCAATTTTTTTGAAGAAGCAATTAACTTGTATTGGATGGAGAAATTATAGTAAGAGATAGATGACTCCTTTAGAAAATAGTAGCGCACAAAGTTTCCTTCTTTCCTATATGAATTAATGGGATTTCGAATGTAGAATTATGAACAATGTCTATGGACTATAGAGTGTGGTGTTGTCTCTAGATGATTGGTGTCTTTCTTTTGCATATGGAGGTAGATCATAAATATCGATATTTCGCTTTTTTCGGCTACATTAACTAACTATCTCGAACAAGCAAGCCCCATTTTGTGTTCAGGATGAGTTTCAAAGAGTTTCCCATTCATGTATTTCTAGGTGGGAGAGAATATAAGTTTTCTAGATGACGCAACTTAGACATTAGGGTCTACAAAATAAAAAAAATTATACTAGGCAATGCCTAATAGATTTTTATAGGTCCTACTATGATTCAATTTTAGATGCTGACCTAGTGAAGTACCTTATAAAGTTCCACTCAATTAAAGGAAGAGATGACAATGTTGAAGATAAGCCCAATTCAATGATTCAATGATAGTAACCATTTTTCAGAAGTAAGGGTATTATTTTATGTTTTTTTTCATTGATAATTTTTTTGGAATCACATTTTGTTAAAACATATCTTATGAATGTTTTGATTACATAATCTCAATAATAATTGTTTCATTTGAAAATTTGTATATTATTGTATAACACACTCTTAGGCTTCAATATTGTTAATTAAGGCTATGCTGACAACTTGGGCTATGTGCTATTTTATTTTGTTTGCAATATGTGATTCACTAAAGTATGATATGATAATTTTATGCAAATATTACATAGGTTTAGGATTATTTTTTAATGTTACAAAATAATATATTGGATGTTTTAAATTGTTGCTTATCAAGCAAAGTGTTTTTTTTTAATCTATTATACATTTAAAAATGAGCATTTTTTCACCATTAAGGACAACTACTAGTTTTCTTGAATATGATACTCAACAAGAGCCACGAGGTGGCAATGTCCCCGCAGTTGCTAATAACAATAAAAACCATTGCTATAAGACAAAAGCTATAAAAATACGATACTCTTTCCAAAAAATTGTAATAGGAAAAAAAACTTATTTTGCCACAAAACTACTTAGCCATCAAAAATCAAATTAATTTTATATTGTGTGAGTGTTTTAAATTTTTTATGTAGTTGATGTGATATTTATAACAATAATTTAATTTTTAAACTATGATCTTACTAACCTTTGAATGATCATAACTAAAGTGTGAACTGGTGTATGCAATTTTTGTGGTTTAAAAAATCATCATCAAACTCTACACAAATTTATAAAAATAAACTTAATAATTAAAATATTTATTAATTGCATTATTCATCAATAATATAGCTTAGCAGATCGAATACGTGTATTCCCTTAAATGAATAAGAGCATAGAAATTTGAAAGATGTCACTTAGATTATTGCATTTTCTATGCCCTTAAATGAGTAAAAGCATAGAAATTTGAAAGATGTCACTTAGATTACTGCATTTTCTATGCCTTTAAATGAGTAAAAGCATAGAAATTTGAAAGATGTCACTTAGATTACTGCATTTTTTACGATTGTTCGCTTAGACTTTGTGAACTTTGCGAAGTTCTTATGTAGATTCAGGTTACAATAAGTAAGAATGGGAGTAAGTATAAAAATGAGAGTAAGTAGAACGTGTATATTGATCATTTGATTTTAATTATGTAATAGATATATATGAACTTATTTATAACAATTTATTACTCTATGAAGGACATATATATATTTTGATCCTTTGTTTTACCAATTCTATTACTGGACAAGTAAAAATAAAAACATTTTTTGTATCTCTAAATACGAGGTATTCAATGTGACTGAATAAATCTAATGCTTTCATAAATGAAGATAGATAACATAACAAAAAATTTGTTTCCATGTCGAAAACATATTCATGTTTCACTAAAAGAAAAATGTTAGTATGTATATTCACAATTTAGGTCAAAATGTTCTAATTTAAGATTTGAAGGAAATACATAAATATTTGCATGCCAAATGAATTAATCTTGCCATACAAAGGATCGTAAACCGCCCCAAAAAATTGTCTGGCCTCAAAAAGATTGTCTAGGTTGAACTTTGAAGTTGAAGTTCATCACCAAAACATTGACCATTTATTATTGGATTTAACAAAATAAGTCACCAACAGTTTCATATATACAATACGGATTAAATCAATCTACAAAATCATCAACTCTATAAATTCAAATCAACCAAAATATGCAATTCCAAAATTGAGTTTTATTTCTACTTGATATACACAAAAGGAACAATAAATGCACCAACAAGGGATTTATTGTCAGTTAAATCTCTAAATATCTATTCAAATCATTGTTTCAGGATGACATCTTTTCCGTTTTAATGATATGTGAGAAACATCCATTCGCTTTGAAGTATTTTGTCATGCTGCTTCCTATTAATTAAGAGCTAATCTCTTAAATACACACAATATATACACTCCAGTCTGCAGATGTGGACAGAGCATGTGCATAGATTCAGTGAGTAAGTGATTATTTCCATTCCATCCATTATAAAAGATCTGTATGATGTTGTTTTCTCTTTTGATCTTCATGCATTGCCTGTAGTAAAATCACAAATAGAAACATAGATTTGAATCGGAGGATCATTGTTATATGCATCCAGTAAAATAGAATGAACAGATGAAAAAAATGCATATGAAATTGTAGGAGGCATTCATTCGTAGTTGCTCACTGATTCAAAAATGATGTTAAATGCATAATGTCCATTTTCAGAGATGAAATGTTCCACTGTGGCTTTTTCCTTGGGACTCTGGATATCTTGAATCTCAATACCCCCACCCCAACTTGTCCTTCTTAACCCACTTCCTATACTTGATCAACTGTGCCCTCACAAATCTCTAATAAATGAACGATGCCCCCTCTAAACTGTGGCAAAACTAGCAACGCTATAAAAGCCAGCTTTACAAGATGCCCAAACGGTATGGTGACAGTAAAAACCAGCCCATCAGTCTTTGCCACTACAGCAACATGGGAAAATGAAAATTAAAAACATCAAGAAAAAATTAAATGCAAAAGTAAATCAACGAAGAATCCACTACTTACAATGAAATTAGTGTTGCTGCTGCCGTTTATATGAGGGTTAGAAAATATTAGAGTATCTAATATGTAAGCCGTGACTATTCATCATCTACTTTTGATGGGATCTCAATTGCTTTTACAAAGGCATATATGAGATTGACATTGCCAGATTCTTCATTTCATGTCTAAACAAAGTCTTAATTTCTCCGCCATAACTTTATTACATGCTTACTAAATTAATTAAAAAGAAGAACACAACACTTACAATGGATATAAAAAGCATCAACCTGGGTCTGCACAAAATGAAAATTAACATCAAGATTGATATTAAAAACATCCTTGTAAAGATGGAAAATAATATTTAAAAAGCAAAAGCAACTGCATACCCTGTTAGTGACTACAAATGGTTTACAATTGTCCAAAACATTCCCATGCTTCCTCATCTTAAAGTAAAGTCTTGAAGAAAAACCCTAGACAAATGCACTTCCAGGTATGTTTCTCTTTTTCCTCTTTCTCTGTTGTTGTGCTGCTATGCTATGCTCTTCTTTTTCTGCCGCTTTGTTGCTCTGTTCCTCTTTTTCTTCTTCCACTATTGATGTGTTGTGTGATAACAGGAATTCCTATCTTGTGCATAGTATTCTTCATTGGAAATGCAAACAGAAAATTTCTAAAAATAAAGAAGTGTCAGGTTGCCACTGCTATGTTGAAACAACGCACCTGTCCTTGGAACCCGACGCCGTTCACAAAGTTTCCATTGCCAATAATGGCATTAGGGTATCCATTTCTTTCGCTAAAGAAAGAAGATCCGAGCATGAAGAAATCCAACGACCTATCATGGCACTCCTTTGTTGAAACTTCGAGCATTTTCAGGCTAACAAAACTCTTCAGAAAACCAAAAATGTGCATTGGAGCTTTGGGTCTGGAGTCCAAATCTCAAAACAATTCTAAGTATAATATGATTAAACCCCTCAACATTCAGGAAATCTGAGAAGCATAGGAACTAAACCATGGTGAAATCAAGAGTTCAACCGGTTTGCAAGCCCCGACCGAATGAGATTGTCTGCTAGAGACCCTAGCACTACCTAACATCCTGGGAAGAGATACCACCTCAACGAAGCAGGTGATGGATACCCAGTGATGCCCCACGTGGGATGCATGCACCAGGTCTGTGGGTTGCACGAAGAGTGAGATAATATACAAGTTGCATCCAGTAGAGCAGATGAAATGCAATGCATCAACTTCAACGGAGGTGGCAGTGAGCAGGTGCAGTAGATGTCAGAGGTTTGTCAGGGTAACATAGGAACGGTGACGTCATACAGCATCCACCTCCTGGGAAGGGAGAATCGAGAACGATGTCACTGTCTTCCAACCAATAGGATTTCGATAAAATACTAATTTTAAAATTTTAATTTAGTACAATATATTTAAACTATAGTTTGTACATAGATATAGGGAAAAACAATTGGTATCGGTAGAGAGCATAGACACGTGCCTTGATGTTTCTTCGTGCATAGTAAGATTTTTTTTAACTTTGTTTCTTGCCAGAAAATTGTTTCTTTCTTTATTTCAACTTTGTTTCTTGCAAGAAAATTGTTTCTTTCTTTATTTCAACTTTGTTTCTTGCAAGAAAATTGTTCCTTGTTTATTGTGGCCTCTTGCCTCTTTCATGCATGTTCTCTTCTTAATCAAAGTAAATCTAGATTTACCTCTGTAATCTTAAATGGGTCACATGCCACATGTTTATTAGATATCCGAATGATTAAATAATCCCTTAATAAGAGGAGCATAATTGATCCGAATGATTAAATGATCCCTTAATAAGAGGAACATTATTAAGTGAAATTATTGGAATTTTACATAAGACTTGGAACATGAATCATTCTTAATTTAGATTAAAATTCACTTTTAACCTATCAATTGCCAATATGATTAAGATTTAAGATTGATGATTCTTTTATAGGGAAATTAACATGTTAAAATAAAGCATATGGGTTTAAACAATTACAATAAATTTAAGTTATATTGAGAGATATTATATAATATATTTGGTTATTTAAATTTTAAATGTTTAGTTTGGATTACAAAAAATTTAAGTTATATTTAGAGATATTATATAATATATTTGGTTATTTAAATTTTAAATGTTTAGTTTGGATTACAAATAATTTGAGTATATAAATGAAATAAATTATGTTTATGTATTATATATTTAAGGAGTCATTATATAGTTATAACCAAACAACAATATTTGGTTAAGTAATTATATAAGAGATGGAGTATATTAAGAATAAAAGATCGATGTTATTTGAGAGGAAAATAAAAGTATAAATAAATGAGAAATCGAATTAAATTATTTAGGAAAGCAAACTAAAATAATATGTTGACTTTATAGTATGGTTTTATCTTTTTTTTCAAAAAGAAAAAATACTGTATTCCTTGTTATTCATTTGAATCAAAGAAACAAAATAGAATCATTGTTCAAATTTCAAAACCACCTTTCTGGTCATACTATTTGGAGAGTCTAAGAGAGAATATAATGTGAGCCTTCGAATATAAGGGAGTTCTCCATGTACTCCTCCACATATAAAAGGCCCTCGATGTTTTCAATGGCCTTCTTGGATAGTGCATCAGTAGTAGTGTTGAATTCTCTATACATGACCGAAAGATATGTTAGAAAAAGATAGAATGAGAATGAAGATGTGCTGACACCATTGTTCCAGAGATAAGACTTGCAATTTTGATACATCATTAGCCCAATTTATAACTACCTGAGAGTCTCCAAACACTTGCATAGTATCAATACCAATGATAAAAGAAAACTATAATAATCCCTAGAGGGGAGGTAGTATGATTTTATATTGTTAAATGATTATTTATATTTTCCTATGACAAAGTATTAATAACTAACACTAGTTTTATGTGTATTTCCTTCGAAATTATTGCAGAAATTTTATATTATGAAGAATTATGACTAAGGTTTGATTTAAAGGAAATTATGTAAAATAAAGGTTGATAAATTATTTTTCGGTTTATAAATTGGGTCAAAGTGAGTTATACAAAAAAAAACAAGTTAATTATTTATATATTATATAGGCAACACGGGAACCATATAGTGCAATAAAAATGATAATTGTATATTATAAAAATAGATGTTATTTTGGCTATGGAAGAGCACTTGAGGTTCTACTTTGTGGACATGGCCCGACTAAAAGGAATAATATTGAAAAGAAAAAAAAGCAACAAGTGTATCAAGAACTAATGATAATACCAAGAATGTTGGACATGATTTGCATTATATTGTAGAAAAAATAATAGATATTAATAATGTTAACTTTACAATATAGGGTGGTACCAAAGCATTTCCATAACCAAATCATAAAGAAAATGTATTTGATGTTTTTATAATAAGTATACTTCATTAACCAATTAGTTGTGAAGTTTAATTATGTTTTGTATTTATGTTTTATTTTTAGAAGATGCATTTGATGCTTTTATTGGAACAAGTTGAGTGGATCTTGAACATTCACACTACCATATCTCATAGTGGCATTTGCAATATCCAAGGTAGCTTAAGCTAGTTGTGACCATTGTATGACTACCATATCTCATAGTGGCATTTGCAATATCCAAGGTAGCTTAAGCTAGTTGTGACCATTGTATGATAAAGACATTGAATATTCATTTGGAAATTCTATGTGATTAAATAAGGATAAATAAGATTTATAGTCATTCTTATAGTTG
The DNA here is from genome assembly GCA_027924585.1 of Larix kaempferi. NCBI lineage: Eukaryota > Viridiplantae > Streptophyta > Pinopsida > Pinales > Pinaceae > Larix > Larix kaempferi. The sequence goes on along the minus strand of BSBM01000344.1, from coordinate 3,437,218 downwards.
TGTGCTTTATGAAAATAGTATTAATAAAATTACTAATTCATTAAATGGTCCTTATATTGAAGAAGGAACACAATTAAATGAAGTTGAGTAGGAAGTCAAATAAATGTTCACATTTAAATATATTTTTAAATAAGATAAATGGATGGTGACTTGAGGAGTTTTTTAATGACAATTTCGTATTATAAATAGTTTAGGATGTGATGGAAGGATTTTGAATTAGCCAAGTAATTAAAAATAATATGTTAATACATTTACAAGGTTAAATGATTAAATTTGGATGCATTATTTGAGCATGCATAGTACTGGATGGAATGGTATAATGATTAGTGTTCTACGTTAACTTCAGGACGAAGATTCCTGAAGGGGGGTGTATGCAGTGCGTCACTTTTACCTTAGACTTGGATTATTATGTAATATTATTATTTGAGGGCATTCGATTTCAAATGACTCAGTTGTGTATGAATTCGAACTTGGATTATTATGCTATGTTATTTTTTAGAGCATTCGATGACAAATGACCCGGCTATGTGTGGAAACTAGTACCTTGATGAATGAATTGAATCTTTTAAAGCTATCTCTTATGAATGAGATGAATGATGATGATCAAATGTTTATGTTGCCATGAAAATTATGATTTGATGATGATCAAATGTTTATGTTTCTATGAAATTATGATTAAATTAATGGAGTTATGTTTATGTGTATCGTGTACTTTTGATGGGTGGACAAGTGTGACATGGAAAAACATGTACATGCGACACAAAGTTGCATCGATACCGTGTAGACTCTAGTTTGAGTCAGGTATCCACAAAATGTGATGTTAGCCTAATTTAAATTGATATATTATGTTTTTTGCTTAGAATGATTTGATGTGCATGGTGTTTTCGCGTGCAAACATAGGATCACAATCGCCAATTGGTCCACATCAAGTAATGGGGTTGAATGGAAAGAAAGGTAATAAGACTAGCGATTACTCCATGCGATGAGTTAGGAACAAGAGAGAGGATTTTTCTCGTCAAATCCATGTTTCCATGAGGGTAGGCTGCAGATTCGATCACTCATAAGGATTAGACTAGGGGGTGTGCAATAAGGACTCAACCTTATTCCTCAGGAACCATGAGTCTCTTAGCAGGGTCGATCGGATCGAGTTAACGAGGTCTCGGTCGTCGCACTAGTCCCTGCCACAGAAGAGGAATATTTGAAGGGCATGCGAGCAACATGGAACCCTTGATATGCTCGTTGTAATGCAACGCGACATTAAAAAAAACACTAAGGGGGGTAAGAATATAATTTAAAAGATATGGAAAAAGATTTAAATAAATTATGAGCAAATAGGAATGTCATAATTTATTAATTTCAAATAGAAATTAACTTGTGAATAAAGAAAAGAAAGGAATTGAATTATTTCAAGAGTTTGTAAACACCATGCACACACACAAAAATAGGAAAAATTGAGGGAATCATCTGAGAAAAAATCTAAGAGATTAACTGAGGTTAAATCTCAATAAATAATTAGAAAAATATAAATTAGTGAGCAAAGTGACACTGGGGGGGTGAATATTAAAAGAAAAAATTAAATTGATAATTATTAATTATGTATGTGTGAGATGCATGGCAAGTTTCGAAAAGCTATAAAGAGAAGGAGAGAGATTGAGGCTCTCATCTCTTTTTCCCTATTGTTGGATGGCATAAACTATGCCAAATTCACACATGGACTGCTGAGAGTTTGGTTCATTATGGTACAAATGGGGTTGGAAGCCCTTTACTGAGATCTACGTACCTTGACTACGTTGGCCGAATTCTTACAGTCAACCCCATTGCGACTCAAGGGTCCCAAGGGAAGAAGAGTACCTGTCGAGAGCGGTAGGGTGGTTTCTGGTGGACATTCAACGTTTGGAAATCGAAGCATGTATTTGCGGTGAATCTTCAACATCTTTTTGCAACCTTTGGCACTTTGTGACAAGAGGTTACAAGTCAGCACGGTGTTTATTTATGGTTTCTTCTATTTTGGTTGGTTAAATAGTGATTGTACGATTGTTTCCATGTCAGATCTATTGTCTGATTTAAAATGCAATTGTTTAGATCATAGATCCATGGTTTATTCAAAAGAAAACAAGTTGCTTGTTAAATTCTAGTTCTGCTATTTTGAAGATGTGCATAACTATTTTTGGGTATTGGAGGGTTCCTACAAGCACCCTAAGTTATTGGGATTTTTGGTTGAGGATTGGACCACATTTGTTGAGGGTGCCCTCCTTTCATGGATGGTATTGTGGTTTTGTATCACTTTAATGGTATTTTACTCATGGTTTGATGGAGTGCCCCCCTCAGTTGGGAATTATTTGGTACTATTTACTCATCTTTTAACCATATGAGCTAGTTCGTCCTCCCTCATTGAGGATCTTATTAAGGTTTGAGGATTATTTTATCATTTTTTAGGATTCCTAGATCAGATCTAGGGTGTTGGACATGATATTATTATTTTATTGTACTAGAAGTTGAGCGTTTCTCCTATATAAGAGAGCTCACTTCTCATTTTCATTTGTTGTTGATCTTGAAGACTAATACTATCATACTTGCTCTATATTTAGCTATTGTCTCTTGGTGTCTTCATGGTGAGCACAACTGGTGATTCTAATTGAGGTAACTTGTCTAAATTTTATCATTGCTATTTCTATTTGCTAGTCAAATGAAGAGTGGTATGCTACTTGATTGATCATACACTAGTGTATGTTGCATGTTGAGATATTTGGCATCTTAGGAGGGATATCCTACAAGTTATATAGGTTAGTGCTTGAGCTAGACTAGTAGATTGAAAGTGCATGCATAGCTTCCATTCCTTGAAAAAAATTGGCAAGTCAAATCAATTACTTGTAGGGAGAATTTGTCATGCTATTTTGCATGGATTCTACATCAAACATATTCAAACAAAACTCAAGTGGAAGACCGAAGACTCCATTAACCGAAGGATCTAGAAAGCACTAGCCTTTTCTTCCATCCTTCAACCATAATTTCTAAAGAAATTCTTTAATTTTTAGGGTTAAATAAAAAAACAGTGAAAAATCCCCCCAAAAAAATAAGAAAAAAACCCCAAAATAATTTTATAATTTTCTAGGAATTTTTCTAAATTATCTTTTAAATTTTTACAGTAATTTTTTGAATGTCATATAGGTCACCTTTTTTCGTTTCAACAATTTAATAGCAAATTCCGACCATTAAAAACTTGAAAAAATCATCTTTTGAGAGGGTTTTGCTTGCTAGAACTTCAATAACAATTTTCTAGGCAGATTTGACATATTTATGTGATGTTTTGGCTAGCTTAAAAGTCACTTAAACTAGTAGATTGAATTCTCAAAATTATTTTCTCATGTATTATTAATTTTGGAAATTACTATTTAAATTGACTAAACACCCAAAAAAATAGATTTAATGCTTCATTTATTTTTTTGAAATTTTTTCAAAGTTAAATCTAAATTGTTCAAGTGATTTTCTTGCTGATATATGCCTCAAATTGACTATGGAATTTTTTGTGTAGTGGAAAATTGCATGACTAAGTGACGTTTGTTAATTCACATCTAAATGTATTATGAAATTTTATGGTTTACGGTCATAACTGATGAATAGCAAGTTAATGTGAATGAAATGACCTACAAGTGTTAAATGCTATCCAATTTTCTAAATATTGTTTTAGCAAATACTTGCTTAATTTCCAAATTGTTCATGGTTTTCAAATGCGCTTTTAATCTCATATGGTGTTCTCGAAATTGTCATAAATTGATGCTAGTAATCTCACTACTATTTATTGCTCATGAACATTGGATGTGACGGTCAACATATTAAATAACTCTAAAATTTATGGGATTAACAGTAAGTTGTTTTGGTTGCAATGATTTCAGTCACTACAACTTAAGTGGACATTTTAATAAGTTTGGGTGACACCCTTTTGCAGAGATTTTCATCTCTCCAAGAGGGCCTCATTCAAGTAAACAATCTCATAAGCTAATCAAGTTAATTTGTCACCATTAATAACAATTACTTGCTTTTTGTAAATAAAAGAAAAACTATTTATTACGTGTTGATAGAGAGTACATAGCTGGACAACATCTGCAAAGGCATTCCCGACCAACAGAGGTCAAACAGGAACCCAAAAACCGGCTTACTATAACAAGATTGACTCGTAGCATTCCCGGCTTTGTTTTCCAAACAGGAAAAAGACATAATCACAATAGGACAATCTGACCAAGAGTTCATTACAAACTCCATAATTCTGGTAATACAGACTGGACTTTTATATTGACCATACATACTACTTAGAGATAGATAGAGACCAAAACACATAAAAACAGTGCACCTCAATCTATAGTAATAGTCTGCAGAGTCCGACCTGCAGGCGCTAGTGAAGGGGTTTTGGCAAATGCCATGTTCTGGACCGAAGCATTGCAACCAGCAATGCCCGGACGGGAAAGAGCTCCACCTTGGCTACTTCCACTTCCATCATCCACGATCACTCCTTGAATGACAAAAGAAATGCCCAATTTCTTGGCAATGGCATCAACTTTAGAGTGCATCACCCTATTGTCCAAGTTGTGAGATTTCCAGGATCACACAGGCTCCTCATCACTCTGGCATTTATTTGCATAATCCATCAGAACATTGGCTATCATATTTTTAGTAACCCAATGAGTCATGAGAGTGTGCTCATAGATAGAAACCCGACCAGCCGTAGTACCAGGGTCAACCACCCAATCCTCCAGGTCCTGATAGATTTCTCCAACAGGTAGAGCTTGAGCATTTTCCCAGAGGACCTTCTCAATCCCCTCAATTTCATCCCGAATGGGGGGAGGAATTTGATTGTGGAAGAAATCTGCAGCATCCCTCAGACGGGTTCTAGTGGAGGCATGAGTAAACCTACCCGAAACAGCACCACCCAAGCTGGGCGAATCACCCCCAGACGGGGAGGAGAGATTGCACTTCGGAGCCATGATGCTAACAGGAAAAGGATCAGACAAAAGAACCAGAAAAAACCACTCAACAGAATACTCAGGGTTCCACAAGGCACGAAATCTACAGAAACTGGCTCGGCTACTGAAAATGCGAATGCGTTGAGGAATGGACATTACGATCAAATTTAAAATAGGGTGGTGCATCATCGCCATAACTGCCTGATGATGCGGGTCCATCGTCAAGTACAGAGCCTTCATTATCAAGAAATCATCCCCGATCATGATTATGAGGGAAGGACAGAGAAGGAATGAACGAGGTATGCTCTTGGTCTTTTCACCACCTATTTCATACTTATGATAGTATGTCGCAGCGTCTCTCATAATGGGATTCATTAAGGCAAGTGTCATTCCGAACGGTGGAGATACCTGACACGAGGCTCCCTCCTGACATCATCATCCACCACGTTTTCATAACTTACATGAGGCGAGCCCAAATCCAGCAGCTGAGTTAAATTCTCATGGTCCTTCTGAGCCAGGTGGCAGCAAGATTTCATCCACTCGTCATCATTGTTCTCGGTATGATTGCAGGCCCTTAGGGGGGACCCATCATCAATACCATGATTTTCCAGATGGTCCACCACTTTGTTTGCATCCTGCTTGACGTGGCTAAAGGAAGCCGCCTCAACATTAAAAAGGAGCTCGCGAAGGTACTCCAGCCTGGAGAGTAGACGCCAACTAGAAGAAATGTTTTCTGGTGGTTGCTCAAAAGACAATTTCCTGGCCATGTGGATAATGACCAACGAATCCCCCTCGAAAACCACGGGAAACCAGGCTTCGGTGATTGCAAAGCGGACCCCCTGAATAAGGCCTTCCAATTCCGCAAAATTGTTAGAATCGTGGCCAATAGCACCAAAGAAAATCTTCACAATAGATCCCAACTCATCTCTACAAACTCCTCCGAACCCAGCAGGGCCAGGATTACCCCTAGACGCCCCATCGAAATTAACTTTGAAGCTCGTAGCCGGGGGAGGAAACCATCGGGATGGAATACCGGGTTTGTAAATAACCTCCTTTCTTCGTAATCCTTCCAGGTCAGAACGACGCATCCCCCATCCCTCCGCAATATGGAGATCCCCTGGTGAAAGCTCTTTGTCTTTGTCAGACCATTGCTGACAACGAATGGTCTCAATCATGTTGTTTTTTCCCAATTTTAGCCAGACAGTGTCCTCCATGTTGGAATGATCTCTAAAGATACACTCGTTCCTTTCTTTCCAGATAGACCACATAACCATTCCCGGGAAAAGTTGCCAGAGCAAACCAATAATGGGGTTAGAAAAGGCCATGGGATCCCAGGAGTGAAGTGTTTGATCCGGTTGGTTTCTAACACGATGACTTCTTCTAAATATGGCAGCACCCCTGTCCCAGATCGAGGAAGAAAATGCACAAGATTCAAGCAGGTGACCACTGGATTCCTCTTCACTAAGTCATAAGGAGCAACGGGAAGGACCACAGATTCCCCTCTTCCTCAGATTTTCACTTGTTAGGATCCTCTTCCATACAACAAGCCAACAGAAGATTGCAATTTTAGGCCATTTGCTCATACCCCAAACTTTCTCCCAGACTTTCCTGTCCTGCTCATCATCCTGGATTCGAATTTCATATGCCTCCTTGATACCAAAGGTTCCTTTCTGAGAGAAACCCTCGCATAATTTATCCTGAGCAGCACAGGATCTAATGAAACGTTCCTTCATTGTGGAATCAAAGGAAGAAAGACAGTCCTCCTCAGAAAACCCATCCCAGTTTTCAGCCAAAAGCCATTCCCTATTCCATTCCTGATCATTATGGTTCCAATATGAGCCACCTTAGTCTTTCCGGAGGCTATGCCTCTTTCTTTAATAGAAATCCATCTGGGATCTTCGCCAAGAATGGGTAATTGGTTCCAGGAGTCTTCCCAGAAGTTGGCCGCCTCCCCATTACGAATTTCCCAAAAACAGTTATCCTGGATCAAACGTCTGGCTGCAAAGGATTTCATCCATATGTGAGATCCTTGCTTGAACTCATTGCACCTGATCAATTTCCTGATCTCCCTATCCCGGGCATACTTGAAGTGCCATAGCTTTTCCCAAGGCTCCGTTTTATAGTTTCATCACCGCCGCCAAATTTTTGCCCCATAAATTTCACTTAGAATTCCAGGGTCTCTTAATCCAAGTCCCCCTTTATTCTTGGGTTTGCAGACTTTTTCCCAACCCACCAGAGAGAATTTTGCCTTATTTTCCCTGCTACCCCAAAGGAAGGATATTTGGATGCTTAGAATTTCCCTTAGGATAGACTTGGTGCAGAGAGCATAGAAAAAAGATAGACAGGCATGGCTTGCAAGACGGACTTAACCAGGGTGAGCCTGCTAGGAAAGTTAAGAGGGCAAGTAGTCCAACTTGAGTCTTTTCCTCATCCTATCCACAAGATCACTCCAGGACACCTTGCGAATTGTTCCATCCAAGAGGGGGGCACCAAGGTATTTAGAAGGAAAGGATCCACGCTCAAAGCCCAGAATCCTAATGATGTTGCGCTGGGTAATACCGGGAGTATTGAGAAAAAAAAATAGATTTTTCGGGGTTAACTGCCAACCCCGAGGCTTTGGAAAATAACTCCATAAAACTTTTGAAAGATCTGGCTTCTTGGAATGAAGGGTGCCCCATTAACATAGTGTCATCAACAAACTGTTGGTGAGTCTACTTCTCCAAACCTTCATGAAGTCTGAGACCCCTGATGCCACCAGATTCATCCGAAGAATGCAAGAGTCTGCTGAGGCTTCAGCCATAATTATAAAGAGGAAGGGAGATAGAGGGTCCCCTTGCCGAATACCCCGAGATGCTTGAATCATTTTGGTTGGGAAGCCATTGAGGAGGATGGAAAAGAAAGGGGTGGTAACCAAACTCATAACCCAATTGATCCAAGTCTGATTGAAGCCAAAAGCTCCCATGATACTACGCATGTATTGCCAGTTCAATTTATCATAGGCATTTGCAATGTCCAATTTCACAAGCATACCAGGTTTCTTCAAGGCCCTGAGGGAGTGTAACGTTTCATGGACCATAAGATGCCATCCACAGTCTGTCTACCTTCCACAAACCCTAATTGCTCAGGGCTGATAAGAATAGGAAGAAGAGGCTTAAGCCGATTAGCAATGACTTTGGAAATGATCTTATATATCACATTGCATAGAGAAATTGGTCTAAACTTAGCAGGGGAGTCAGCTCCCTCCTCTTTAGGAATTAGAGATAGGAAGGTAGCATTAAAGGATTTCAAGACATCCCCACTACATCTTGGTTCCTCAACCAGTTGGTGGACCTCAGTCTTAATGAGGTCCCAAAAGTGGTGAAAGAAGTTGAAAGTGAATCCATCTGGGCCAGGGGCATTTCCCAAATCCATTTGGTGCACAACATCCTCAACTTCTTGTAAAGAGACAGCCTTATTAAGTGCCTCATTGTGAGCTTGTGTGACGAGACGAGGGATCAGAGAAGTGATCTGGGAAATTTCTAACCCACGATCAACTCGGTCCTCCATAAGCACTGTCTTGAAATGATGGACAAGCTCCTCTTCTATTTCCTCTCTTGATTCAACAATGTTCCCATTGGCATTACGAATTTTCATGATTTTAGATCTGTGCATGTTTTGAATAACCGAGTTGTGAAAGGACTTAGTGTTTCTTTCCCCCTCCTGAAGCCACTGAATTCTGGATTTTTGCTTCCATAGGGATTCCTCCTGCCTTTCCCTATCTTCCAAGCGCTCAAGAAGATTGTGTTCCCGCTCTTTCAGATCTTCACTCCACCCTTCTTCCATCCCAAGTTTATGAGTAAGTTCGAGATCCGAAATAATATGCTTTTTGTCTTTGAAAATATTACCAAAGTCCTCCTTGTTCCATGTGCGAATTTTGGATTTCAAGGCCTTCAATTTTTGTTGAAATTGGTACATCTGTGATCCTTCCTGGGGTACCAATTCCTTCCACCATTGTCCCACCAAATCCTTAAAGTCCTTTTGGTCCAACCATAATTGTCAAAATGGAAGGGTCAATGTAGGTTGTTAGCAGACCAGTCCCATGTGAGACATACAGGCCAATGATCAGATCCAGTAGAGGGAAGTACACTGGCATTGACCTCTCCCAGTTCCTGAGCTATATCCCCCGTTGTCAGGAATCTATCCAATCTGGAAGCAAAAATATGGGGCCCCCCTCTTTTATTGTTCCATGTGAACCACGCATTTCCAGTCTCAACATCAATCAGCTGGCTGTGGCTGAGAATATCCCTGAATTTCTCTTGGAATCTATCCAAAATCCTACGACCACCTTTTTTCTCATCCAAAGAGGCGATCAGGTTAAAATCCCCACCAACAATCCATGAGCCCTCCAGAGTTTGCGACGATATCCAGGACAGGAAGTGGAGAAAGGCCTCTTTAGGCGAAGCCAAACAAGGGCCATAGATGTTGGCTAGAGACCCTTTCACTGCAGAATCAATTATCCTGAAATCACACATAAGGGAAAACCTACTGGATCTCCAATTAGAAAGTTTAACAGTCCTGGGATTCCACAAAATAGCCATACCGCCTGCCATACCAATGGCATCAGTTGCCATAATCCCAGCTCCCCTCTAGATTCTTTGTCCATACTTCTCCAAAGTTTCAAATGAGCATTTGGTTTCTTGTAAAAATAACACATTAAGCCATTCCTTCTTAACTTTCCTGGCTAATGCTCTAATTTTCCTGGGATGATTGCACCCCCTAATGTTCCAAGTTATTATCCTCATTGGTAAACTTTGGCAGATTCAGAAAAAGCCTCCCGTATCGTAGGGTACATTCCTGATTCCACAAGCTTCACACCAATTTCTGCAATGCGTTGTTTATTGGATTTTCTGCCTTTCTTTGACTCTTCAGAAGAAGATTTCTGTTTGAACCCAGATTGTGCATCCGCCCTAATACCCGATTTCTGACTTAATGATAGCTTCTTGGAGAAGTTCCAGCTGTCTACGAGACACATAGCCCTTCCCCTTCTTATCGCACTCCTTCTCAATTTCGTCCAGATCCAAATCCCCCAGATCAACCTCCTCCTCACCATCATCCTCCATGGCTTCCGGAAGAACCTCCAGGGAGGGTGGCCTCAGTTGGATTATTGAATCGGTTGGCGGATCCACGGTCTGGGAATTAGCTTCCTTCTGAAGTTTCTCTCCTTTATCATCCACTTCCTCCAAGATCTGGAATGGGTTCAGGCTCGACCTTCCAATTTCACTCTTCCCCTTCCCTTTCTTCTGGGCATCCAAAGCTTTCGATTTCCTTCTACTTTTGACCTGGGTAAATCCTTCCTTATCCTTATTTCCTGCTGGATCTTGGGATGGCGTGAAAGCGGGAAGAGAGAATCGAGGGCAATTCCTACCAAAATGGCCATATTCATGGCAGGATCTACACCTAAAGGGCAACTGCTCATAACCAAGCTGTTGAAATATTGAGAGGGGGCTGAATCAGTATCTGCACAATGATAAAAAATTTAATCAAGAGCAAGTTGCTAATCACCAATCATAGCATATCATCAATGTACATGAAAATAACAAGATGCACAGTACACAATATTTTGACGTGGAAAGCCAAGTCCTGGGGGTAAAACCACGGAATCCTTTTTAAAAATAAATTTGACCCAGCAACAACTGGGGTAACAAATTTAATACAACTTTTCCAGCTACAACTGGAAGGGGCTACAACCCCTTAGGCTTCGTCAGCTGCAACTAACAAGCTGCTACAACAGCTTAAGTCACAAGATTGTGAGCCTTAGCACCACCCTACCACCCTGAAGAAAAGGACTGCTGAACCTGTGGACCTGTCAAACACCAAACCCTGTACTTTCTGCTGCTGATAACCTCTGCTTTCTTATCACTGCCAAATCATCACTGTATATATATATATATATATCTTCCATACTCTGCTCGTCAAACCCAATCATTGAAGTAGCTCTGCTCTTCTATTACTGAACATCATCATAGGTTATGCATCAACAATATAGTGTGTACATCATCATAGAGTGCATCATCTTAGTATAGGTAACAAGTATCATCACATCATCATCTTCATGTATCATATAATGGCATTCATCACACAATGGATCATCACCAGCATTTGTCACAAGGCATGGATCATCATGTACTAGCATGTAACATCTTCACACTTTATTGTTTGCTATACCACTTCATGGCACTGTATACTTCTATTATACATACCACTGTACACTCCACTGTACACTTCACTGTACACTTACATTCTAATGTACATACTACTCTACATATAAATAGTGTACAACAATGTCATGTCAACATACCTTTGTTGTAGGTGATGATACAAAAATAGACTGTGTACATACTGTAGAAGACCTTAAGTCAAACCTTAGACTTAACCACTGCTGAAACAATAGCAGAAAACCAAATCATACTTTTTTGTTGCTACTGCAAATTGCTCCCACTAAAACTCTGTCCACTAGCCAATGAAGAAGAAACCAAAAAAATAAAAATCAGATTGAAAATACTGTCTGTAAAATTCGGCTTTGCTGCTGCAAAAATTATGCTCAGTCCACTGCTGCTACCTCAGTCGAGAAATCTCAGAGCTCCACGAATTCCACTTTTGAAATGAGGCAAATACATTTTATTTATACCTAATTCATGAGCCAAAAATACTAGGCCGACTTGTCTTTAGGGTAAGAGATAATTAATTAAAAAAAACTTTATTTTGTTTTACTAGGCCGACCTTCTAACATGGAATAGTTTATATAAAAAAAATTTGCGGCAGAAAATCTAGGACGCGAGATCCATATTTAATAAGATATATATTATTGAATTGATAAGATGCTTTAACGCTTTACAAGAGCTCACCTTTTATAAGGTTTGAGCATTCTTAAGAAGGGTTACGTCCCTTCAATTAAACTAATTAATAATTTACTGATTAATTTAATACAATATTTAATATTCATAGCATTGCCTTCCCCTTTTGGAAAGCTTTGTCCTCAAAGCTTGAGTATTTTCCTAATGTCGTCCTTCATTCAGATTCAGTGTCGGTATTAGAGTCGGATGCAATTTCTTGTGTAGAGACTTGCACTTCCTTTCCATTGATGATTTTGCACTGTATTGTCTGATTGTTCCTACATTTATGGCCTGGGATCCAATCATCACCGCATCGACGACATATGTTTTTCTTCTTCTTTCTATTATCAGAGTAACTGTTAGATGGCTTTGATCTATTTTCCATTTCATAGGCATATGATTGAGGTTTGTGGCATTGATGGCCGGGAGACGGGAGAGTGCGGAGGGAGGTCGGGCGCGTGAGAGAGCCGTGGATTTGGGCAGCGACGGGGTGGAGGGAGAGGCGTTGGTAGTGGAGGGGAGCGCTGGTAGAGGGGGAGCTACGTTGAGCAGTGAGGAGTAGTAGCCGTGGCAGGGGTTGGAGTTTGCAGGCTGGGGAAGAGTGCGTGCAGCTTGGAGCGTGAGGAGAAGAGCCCAAAATGAGCGCTAAGCGAGTGGGGAGGAGACACGTTGTTGGAGTAGGGAGGATTGGAAGGAGAGCAGAGTGGAGGAAGGTGGCTGGTGTAGGCGCGCAGGAGTTGAGATAGGGAATGGCGTGAAGGACTAGGGAGTTGGAGGGCGCAGTGTGCAGGTTGGGTGCGTGAACTTCAAGGAGAGGAGTGGAAAGGTGGGCACGTGAGAGGGCGCAGATGCATGTGTAGGGAGTGTGGAGCGAGTAAGGAATGGAAAAACGAGTGAGGTGGCTGGCGAGGAAGGGAAGCGGGTGGAAAGTGCGAGGAGTGCAGGATGGTAAGTGGTGTAATGAGGGTGTGAGGGGAGCTGGCGTGGTGAGCGAAGCAGAAGATGGGGAACAAATGGAGAGTGCGGTGGTGGAGTGGATGGGGCAGCAGAAGGATGGAGTTCAAGGGGGAAGTGGAGAGCAAAGAAGCGAAGAGCTGGGTCCGAGCTTAAGTAGGAATTGATGAGCCGAGTCCGAGCTCAGAGTGCAGGAGCCGAATCCGAGCTCTGATACCAAATGCGGCAGAAAATTTAGGACGCGAGATCCATATTGAATAAGATATATATTATTGAATTGATAAGATGCTTTAATGCTTTACAAGAGCTCACCTTTTATAAGGTTTGAGCATTCTTAAGAAGGGTTACGTCCCTTCAATTAAACTAATTAATAATTTACTGATTAATTTAATACAATATTTAATATTCATAGCAAATTTAGGGGAGAGTTGACTTGTCTTTGGGTTCGTTAGATCACTTCAAGCATAACCACAACTTTGTTAAAAGTTACACCATGTTTTCATAAGATATCTCATAGGAGTACTAAATATTATATTATTTTAATTTAAATATAATTTAGAATTACTTTACTTTATCTTTGTCCCCCTTTAAAATTTAATGTTTTACTTTATCTTTGTCCCCTTTAAAATTTAATGTTTTACTTTATCTTTATCCCCCTTTAAAATTTAATGTTAATTAAAATTATTTTACTTTATCTTTGTCCCCTTTAATTTTTTTAAAATTTATTTAATATAATTTATTAATTATTAGGATTTGTTAAAAAATACTTAATTTTAATTTTAATTTAGATGATTAAAATTTTTTTTATTAAACCTTTAATTAGGGCCTCCCCTTTTATTTTATTATTAAATGTATTTGATAGATTTAATTATTAAAATATTTTATTATTAGGGTTTTAGTTTAAGGTTAGGGATTAGAAAGGGTGACACTAGAACTTAAGGATTTCTTATTAAGGGCAACACAACCACAAGTGAGGGTGAGCTTAGACTTTTCCTAGGATACCATGACCTCATTAAAACGCAAATGACCACAGAATGGGTCATTTGAACTCTTGCAACTTCTTCAACCCACCAAGGACACTTTTTAGGGTACTAGGGCATAGGTTGTGGTACTGGTGAACCAGAGAACAACTTGGAGGTACTTAAACACTCTAAAGGGTGTTCAGGGCTTTTGCCATTGTCCAAAGGGCTCCAAGGGCTTCAAACTTGGGCTTGGACAAGATCAAAAGGTCTCCTTTGACATTGACTAACTTCTAACCCTCAGGGGCTCCTCAAGGGGCACCAAGATACACCGACACACACTTGTTGGCATCAATGACAATTTAGTCAACACAAGCGGTTGGAGCCACTCTTTGTCTTCATAGTTCAGCTTGATTGCCTCGGGTAATTCTTTGGATAGATCCATATAAACACAGATTCGAGCACAAGTTGTGTACCTCTGATGTTTGGTTTGGTCTGCTACTTTGACAAATTCCCCTAAGGTGTTACCAATATCCTATAGAATTTCCAAATCCCAGAACTCACATGGCAGGGAGTAGAGTCTGATCCATACTGGGGCGATCTTGACGTCCTCCGTGTCGGGGTTAAAGCGTTCTTTCCATGGTCTGAGATACAAACCCGCCGAGAAAAAGAAATAGGGACCTCCTTCAAGAATTCTATCACGATCTTCCACATTGAAGAAAATTATGGTAAAGAAGCCCTTGGCCCCCAACTGAAGATCATATTTCCCTTTTGGGTTCCAGATCTGATTAATCCATTTAACAAGATCTCTTTCCCTAGGCCAGATCCCTATGAATTTTCCAATCAGGGCATTTTCCTTCCATTGTTCAACCCTGTCTCTTACCTTCTCAGCTCGAATCTTAATGAACGGGATGGCGGATGATTTGGTAAGACAACCTCCAGGCCCTAGCCATCTAGAAACCCCATACTCTCTGCCTTCAGTCGTGGAACCGCTTGATCCCTTCCCCTCCTCTGCGTGATTCAGACCCTCGGGAGTCCCATCCGAAGGCAGACCCATAGGTACTGGTTGGGGGGCAGGCATGCCTGCAAACCCCAAAAGAATCTGCCCTGCACAGGCCCATGCGAATCGCTTGGCGCAGAAACCCTAGCCTTCCTTCCAAAGTCACCTGCACTCCCTCAGTTATCCGCTTGACCATTCACCTCTCTATTGTTGCATTATAGGGCCTTAGGAGTTCTTACCCCATCAATAACTTGCGGCTCCAATTTGGAAGGTCATTGCCTATCGATTGATTCCAAAGTCCTTTCTCAATTTGCACCAAATAACAATTACTTGTTGATGAATTGGGCAATGAGCCATTTAATTTAATCTAGTTTTATCATTGATATAATATAGTACATTGTTGATCTTTATTCCCATAAGGTATTTCTTTGTTTTACTTTGAGCAATGATTATGAAACACTTGATCTCTTGATCATTTTACATAAGGGATGCTTAACTTGAATAAACACTTCTAGATCTTTAATAAAGCTAAACATCTTAAGATCATCCTAAACTTGATATGGAAGCCTCCCTTGGCCTTGAAAGTGGAAGACTCAAACTAAGGTGACAGTGGTAGTAGTCTTCTGAAGTTACATTTCTAAGCACTAATGGATTGGGGCTTTGCCACTAAAGTTCTAAATTGAGCCGTAAAAGAGTCTTAATGCGAAGTAATAAATTTATTAGAATAGCATAATTCATGTTTCAAGTGATTGCACTATCCTAGGATTTAATAAACAATTTTAGGTCAATGAAGAGGTTGAATTCTATATTATCAATCTTTGATGAACTTGTAGAGAAAATGTTTATATGAATTGACAAGATTTTACTCAACATTAGTTTCAAGCATCCACCACCTATCAAGAGGTGGGATGTCATACACCATTTGTTACAATGACCATAATGAATATGTTATTTCACAAGAAACAAATATGCCATTTTTAAAAGGAATTGAATTAGTGGGGAGAATATCACTAGCCCGTATTGACCAACCAATCAAGTACAAAGTAATTAAACTTCCCCAAAAGGAACACTATCTTGTTCACATATCAACATAAAGTTGAAATTTGAGGAAATTCTGTTACGCATTGCATTTAACTTGTTTTGATTCTTTGATTGAAAATTATACACTAAAGTAGAAAAAGATTAAAGTGCTATGATGCATACATTCCCTCTTTGGAGAACTTCCATTGAGTATGTGCATGCTTAAAAAATATGGAAGAGAGGAAAGTCTTTCTTAAGGTTTTAAATATACATTACTCATTAGGCATGTGTTCTCGAGCACATTTAATATAGGAAATTTCCAACCAGTGCTCTATATGGTAAATCTTTCAAATAATTTCAAAACATTGTAATTAAATATACATGTATCCCATTCTATTATACTCTAAAAAATAAGACCGTCCATGTACATTACCATCATCTACCTATACACATACCATCCTTTTGCGTTTCTTCCCTTTCCTCTCCTCTATATGTGTTCACCTTCGTAGGTTGTTATTACAATCATCATGTATTCGATGCATCTCTAAACCTACTAATGGGGCATCACTACTTATTCTCTAAAAATATCTTTAATTTAAGTCCAATAATGGTATTTTTTGCACAAGAATGACATGTTCCTCACTGTGATCTCCATAAAATATGTTCATAATGAAAACCTTTTGGAATCCAGGTTTCTGCACACTACAAATGGAGACATTACAATTTGGAAAAATGAAAACCAATAAGAAAAAACTAAAACTAATAAAATTTAGGCATAATAAAAGATTACTCACCATCATATTGACTTCATGAGTAATGAGCATAAACATGTTTTAATAATATGAGATAGCTAAACCGTGGATGAGAGATTAAGATTTCAGGACCCACTGCCAATGTGTATGCAAGTTGTGAAATATCCATTTCACAACACACAAGGGAGAGAGCATACCGCTTATGAAAAAGGTTGAACATTGTAGAATGGATGGAAAGAGTGATTTATTGTTTCATTAAGGATTTTCTCTCCAACAAACATTTGCATGTCATGCTGTATAATTTTTATATCCTAACTTGTCTAATATGACAGCTAAAAGGATTATTTCCCCAATTCTAAATTGTTTTAATTTATAAAAACCATAATTACTTTAATTTTAAAAAAAACATAATTTACATGAGTACTTAGCATGACAGACTTTCTAGTGCAACTCCACCCAAATACTAAGTTTATTACATTTTATTGACCTTCTACATGGAAAACATTAATGGATGAAATTTTCTGCTAACAGCTTCATCTATGTTTCATTTTATTGACCTTCTACATGGAAAACATTAATGGAAGGGATTTTCTGCTACCAGCTTCATCTCTTTTTATTGGTATTGCATGTGCACATGTTCTATCTGTTATATGTTGTGTTATCTGTGTGTTTGGATCTTCATCATTCCTACAGCACACTACCAAATCATGGGATCCTCTTTTCAATAGCATGTGTAATATAAGGATGATCGAAAAGATGCTTTAAAATAACCCCACAAAATAGAGTCGAAGCTTGTGTCTATAAAAATTCACACTACTTGAAACTTGCATAAAAGAAAAAAAGGTTAATAGCATATGTACAGTGTATTCCTCAAGGATTAATCTTTTAGGTTATGGAATTTAGCAGATCCCAAAGCATTCAACTTCGCAAAACAACGATTGTCACGTTAACATTCTTTGAAAGGTTTAATCTCACAATAAATGAATTGAATTCCATGAGAACAAGACTCTGATTGCGTCAAACTGACATAGAAGCTTGTTTGGGTGGAACAGCCCCACTATTACCTATGCTAACCATTTAAAAAAATTGACACCTCGAAAGGAATTCTACATCTAGTGCTGCTAGGTCATCTTCTTCACTTATATAAAACAATTAGGTTACAAACTTTTCCTTAAACCATGGCAGGTTCTGGTTTCTACCACTGAGTACAATTGCAATTTGACCGGTTACTCATTTCAAACCTTCTGGGATTCAGCATTTTGACCTTTGATTGTCTCTACCTTTCTTGTATCATTTCCAAATCTATGTTTCTTTATTCTTCTTTCATATATCCAGTTATAGAATCCCTTTTCAAATGCAAAATTTTGACCCTCAACTTGGTTTGTTTAGTCTTCATTCCCATTCCCAATCAATTCCAGAAGAATGTTGCCACATCCACGGCTAGTTCAATATTCACTCATCTTCTAAGACCTTCAATGGTTTCAGTGTTGATTTCTAGCTTTCAAACCCTTATATGCACTTGCAATGGTGTTCACCCTTTTTCTGTATATACCCTTCTCTTTCTTACCTAAATTCAAATGGAGGTTTGTTGATTTTTATAATGATACAAACCACCAAAGTTTTGGTTTTTCAATAGTGGGCTAGGTACAATAACTGTGAGGACATTTCCTATTGCCATGGGCTCACCATGACCTTGTAGTCGAATGTATAAACCCAAATAGATTAGGTCTCACCATGACCTTGTAGTTGAATGTATAAAACCCAAATAGATTAAATTTAACGTTTCCATGATCCTTGCACATATAAGTGGACAAAATCCCACCTCAATGTTCTTCAATTTGATCAATGTGGCTGCAACCATGCAAATTATACTAAATGATCTAGTGACCATTGTACACATAAGTGTATCAAATCCTGCCCCAATGTTCTTCAAATTTAAATGTCAATTGAATCTAGCTAGGGTGGTCAAGAGAAGTTGTTTATCTTTCCCACCCTAGTTCAAATCTTTGTTACATGTTTTGCCCCTCGTAGATTGATTGCCATAAGGTACTAACAACCTCAAGCATGCTTAACTGCTTGAGGGTGGGACGAGGTGTTTTCAAACATTTGAAGCCCAAATAGTTACCTCATTGAATTTGAACTTACAAATTTCAAGGCAATGATCATTGAGAGATCATGGGTTCAAGCCTGGTAGAGTCCCTCTAGGTTAGGAGTACAAGTACGTCAATGGCATTTACCCTAAGCGCCATTCATAGAATGTGAGGAAGCACCTCAAAGGTTTCCTCAATAATGTTTTCCATGGATTAAAAAGATGAACTGAAGTCTTAATCTCTATAATGACATGGCATAAAATCCGTGGTTGTCACTTGGCATTAGACATCCTTCATCCATCTAATGCATAGCTTAAGTGTCTAAAAAATATCTATCGCAAATTAGGGCTTACAGAAAAATTTTAACCGATTTAATGCATGGCTTAGGAAGCTAATAAGTTGATATATGTTACATGTTATGTTAAACCATCTAACTTAAAAATTGACCATCTAATGTACAACTTAAGCAGCTAAAAACTATCTATGGCAAATTAGGGCTTACAAAGAATTTTTAGCCCATTTAATGCAAGGCATAGGTTGATATATGTTACATGTTATGCTAGACCATCTAACTTTTAAAACTTAGAATTTGGCTTCACAGAATATGCACCTATGGATTAATTCCATAGATAATAAATAATAATCAAGCATATTAAGATTAATAATCATAATACTTTGCATACTTTCCAATCAAAGCCGCCACATTGTGGATCCTCGTGAACTTTAACTGTGCTAAATTGCTTCAAGATGTCTTTAAAAAATTGTCTAAACTAGAATTTGGAAACCTGGGCACACAAGTGGAAAATGGAACTTCCAAAATCTTCAAGAAAACAATGAATGGAATGACATGATAACTTAGTGCAAATTGAAAGCTTCAACAAATGCATGACACAATAACTAGTACATAGGGATCTTTAGGTACCAAATTTTGGTTTGGAAGTTCAATTGATTAGTTCTCTCCTTCAGGGTACAAGTTAGTCCTACAATCATTTCTATACAAGAAACATTCTTGCACGGAAACCATGACAAAACGTGGTCTTTTGGTGATAAAGCAAAAAACACCTTACAATGTCCAAACAAGCCAATGGACCAACAACACCTTCTATGTAGCATGGGTACCCAAACCCAAGGGTGGGTTCGCTTCCCTGCAACAAGTTCGCTTCCCCACGTCCCAGGTACAAGGTTGAGGAGATCCCAAATGTGCCATGCCAAACCAAGTACTCCACCCGTGGACCAAGGAAGTCAGATGAATTTGGGGGGTGTTGATTGCAGAGGAGATGGGACACCCTAATTTTGGGGACGCCTAAGGATGCTTTGAGACCAATTTCGTACCAGTGACATTAAAGACAATAATATTAAATGGTAATGTTTGATATTATCATTATCTTTCATTTCCTATCATTTTTTACTTAAATTTTTAACATTACCATTAATTGTTTCAAGATGTTTGATTGGTTCCAACCTCATCGAACTTCATATGCATAAAGTAAAATTTTAAATCCCATTCAAAATTCAGCAAACTTAACCGTTTTCAATATTTTAGGATTGCCACGTTTCCACTTGATTATATCATGTATGAGGACAAAGGATTGTCATTTAATCAAACACATCAACCTCTCTATGTACATTGATGTTGGTGGTGTTGATTGTTGAACTCATTTCTCATGACCTTAATAAAAATGTACCCTTCAATCAAGCTAAATCACTTATTAAGCATGGGAAGTTTTTTTACCTTATTTTAACACTTTGATTAAAAAGTTTCATCAAAATTGTAGGGTGTTGACTAATGTCCTTGGAGGATCAACTTCAAGATTTAAGGTAAAGTCAAGGGCTAGAGCCTAGAGGATGGGGACACAGACTGCTATTGATAAATAGGATGTTGATTGAGTTGTCATTGATGCCAAAAAGGGACTTGCAGTGGCCTTCCAGTTGTCATTAATGCCACCAAGACCCCGTGCAGTGGACATGCTTGATGTCCAAATATGGACTAGATTATGGACAGTTGCAGATGCTCCTAATATCTCTTGTGGGGTCCCTTGCACAGGATGCAGCTTTCTCCCCACACACAGTGGTTAGCTGGATGGTTGCATTCACATGTATCAGCATGATGGTTGCACAGGTGTGGATGATGTCATATATCTTCACATGTGGTTTGATAGCCCTTGGAGCTCTTAGATGATCCATGATGACACTTGGAGGAACACTTACTGCTTGATGATCATTGTTGGTGCACTTGGTCATGATTTGGACATATGACCCACTTGCATAAGGAGACTTGGGTCTCGGAACCCATACACATGGTGTAATCTTCTTATGGTGTAATCTTCTTAAATGTGATATTTGGTGTCTTTGTTCCCACTTGATTGGTGGTGTTGGGGTCCTTGGTAACCTTGATGCTTGTTTGGCTTTGAACATGGTGGAGCCCTCCTCTTAGTTGACATGTCTTTGAAATGTGGAGTCCTCAGTTATGATGCAGATGTTCTTGATATCTTCAGTGATTTGATATGATGGAGCCCCATGTGTTGATCACTAGTTTGTTGTTGGTTCCCTTGGAGGTATGGGTCTTGAACCCACACATATGTGGCTCATGCGTATGGAGCCCTTGATATATTGATGAATGTTGGACATGATGATACTCTCGCATGTGGTAATTTGGAGCTTAATGACTTGATGATCATGGTTGCACATGAAGGCTTGGGACCCACATATATGGTGGTGTGATGGCTCTTGGACATTATATGATCATGATGGAGCTTGCATGTACTTGATGATGGAGTCCATTTGTTCTTGTTGAAGAGATTACCCCTTGAACATGGTATTTGGAACCCTGGAGGTCTTAGTAAAGCCCTTGATGCGTTATTGAAGCCCTTGGTGCTATGAACAAGCTGAAAAAGTCCTTATACTTGTCCTTGTTCCATGCTGATGATGTTGGAGTCCATTTGATGATGATGATACCCTTAAACTCTTGAAGAAGTCGTCAAAATGATTTCAAGACAATCTTTGACATCCTGCACAAATTGAAGAAATTAAGAATGAAGGACCTTGCCATTGCAAGCAAGACCATCATAAGGAGTTAGTCCCCGTCAAGCACTTTCTGTTGATATGTAGATTGTTCTTTGACTCCTCATGGTTGAAAAGATATGAATATTTTAAGTTGTGTGGAAAAATTACCCCATCATATGGGTCAACCAGCCTAATAAAAAGTTTTTTAATCATTTTTATTAATTGATATTGCAAGGTCGGCCAGCCTTGTTTTATGTTGATTATGCCCACTTGGTTGTGTATATATACTCAGGCGTTCTCTCTCCATTTGGAAGTTTGAAGCTAAGTTTTGATATAGCTCTGAATTCTGGGTTAATACTTTCCACTGAAGAGTCGCAGGAGTAAAGTTCAAAAGTTTGATGTGAAGTTTTTTAAGCTTTGATTTTAGATATCTACAGCAGTAGATCCGCAGATGTACGAGTTTTTAAAGCCTAAAATCTAGCTCTAAATTTTGTGGCTTAATGAAGACTGAGGTAGCCACAGTTTGAAGGACAACAATAGTGCAAGAAGGGCCGCAGTATGAAGGACAACAACAGTGCAAGGAGGGCTGTAGTACTCAGCCAGGATAGTCAGATGTAAATGTCATAGTGTGAAAAATTAGCAGATCATTTTATCTTTTTTAATCCAAGCAACAGTCCAATACTATCAGAAGGTCCTGGTGAAGAAGTGTTCTAATGTAGCCTCTATCTGAGTAGCTACAGACTTTATTTCTTTTTCTATAGCCTTCAAAATTAAGATGAGACTAATCTGATGTAGCAGTAGCACAGTTTTGGTTTTGTTAAACTTTGTTTTGGAACTCTCTACAAGACAACCTTCCGAAAATCTCTAATCTCTTTGAACTTGGGCAGCCACAGTAAAAGATGGTTTGATCAATTGAAGACATCCAGCAGAAGACATTTCAGGCTTGTATAGCAAACTTCACAGGATAATGCACACAATCTAAACTCTGTACTATGTCACTGAAATCAAGGACTGATCTGCATTTTTGAAGGTATCCGAAGGGCTTGAAAGTTTGATCAAGGCATTCAAAATTTTATCCAATTGCATATGTTTGTTAAGCCATTGTTTGAAGAATGTGAGCCATATGTTTGGACATAGTCACAACTCTTATTTGAATATGTTAACGTGTCCTAAGTGAAGGCAGGCTAAGAAGTAACCTTGATCTCATGAAAGCATCCAAAGGGACGAACAAGAACAATCTTATGTTCAGACATAGAGGCGAGTAGCTACAAAGTTCTAATTCAAGGTCTGGACAAGGATTGGAATGGTCTTGCCTCACCAAGAGAACAATGGCATGTACCTTGTTAAGTATAGTTAGATGGACAGTTTTGAAGCAATGGGAAATTTGTGAAACCTTGAATTGACAATTTGACTTGAAGGTGACAGTGACTGCAATGACATTATCATTGACTCAATAGTGATTTGACAATGATCAAATTAGAAAGACAATGAAAGTGACATGGTCAACAAAGTGATATGAAGTGACAGCCATTGATGATGCAGTGATAGTTGACTTGACAAAGAACTAATGGACATAAAATTTACTTGGACAACGGATTGACATGATTGTGACAGTTGATTGATAGTGATAGCAGAGGATTGAATGACAGACATTTTGAGCAAAGCATTGATAAGTTGGTTGGTTAGCAGATGATTGAGTTGTGATTTGGACTGTGACGGATTGACAGAAGTGTTCTTTGTTACAAGCTAGGTCTTGCACTTGAGGGTTGGATTCCTCACCCCTTCTCAATTGGAACCGAGAAAAGCAGGATGGGCCCTATTGTAAAAGTTGGTGCTCTTTATTCAGTTGGTGCTAATGTAATCGTGAAGATTATAATCTTCCATCAAAATATAAACGAGTTTACCATACAAATCTTGTGAACTCTTGTGATGTGTCTCTTGCTATGATTTTATGTTAACCAGCCTAGATCCAAATCCTAGGCTCTATCAAGCGTCGAGAGGGATCAAATCTCCCAAGGTGCAAACCTCTCCTCGAATAGCTCCTTGAGTGCAATACCTGAGCCGAGGTTTGCAACTCGGGAGATTTGATCCCTCTCGGCGCTTGATAGAGCTTAGGATTTGGATCTAGGCTAGTTCCAGTCGTGGGCGTTGACACAAAACTGGAGTTTGATCAGCATTGTAAGGAACAGGCTAAGTTGAAAACATAGATACAATTATGAGGATTATCATAATGTAAGTAATAAGTATTAAGGATTGAGTAAATTGTTAAACTGGAAAATAGAGACAATAATTTTGTAAGGATTAAATAAATGAAAATATGGTTCACATTGTGGTCATTCTCAATCTATCTTCATCTTTTCTTATCTTCAGACTTGGTAGTTTTGACATCTTCTCATATCGATCATATGAGAATGGAGGTTGAAATTGTAGACCTATCAAATCATAGCTTGTCAACAATTGTCGGTCAACATTTCGTTTTCTTTATTCTTCTCGTTCTTCATCTTTTCTTATCTTCAGACTTGGTAGTTTTGACATCTTCTCATATCAATCATATGAGAATGGAGGTTGAAATTGTAGACCTATCAAATTGTAGCTTGTCAACAATTGTCGGTCAACATTTCGTTTTCTTTATTCTTCTCGTTCTTCTGTTGTCAATCCGTCTAACTTTCTTTTTCGATATTCTTTTTGTCGATATGCGTTTCATTTTCTTCATTCTTCTCGTTCTTCTGTTGTCATTTCGTCCAACTTTCTTTTTCGATATTCTTTTTGTTGTTATGCTTTTCGTTTCAAGTCTTCTTCTCGTTCTTTTGTTGTCATTTCATTAGATTTTCTTCATTGATATGCTTTCTGGCATTCGACGTTCTGTACTTTTTGTTCTTCTCTTGTTTGTCTCATAGCATCTTCCATATGCACATCTTCCATTTCTAGTTCAGACTCTATATAAAAAATGTCAAGCATTAACATATACACTGAAATTTATGCATCTATGAAATCCACGTTGAAATTTTTGCATCCATGAAATATACACTGAAATCAATACATCCAAAGAATAACAACTACACTGAAAATTATGCAATGATAAAACACCATACACTAAAATCTACACTGATCAATGCGTCCAAGGAATAATAGCTACATTGAAAATTATGCAATGATAAAACACCATACACTGAAATCTATGCAATTATAAAAAAACATACACTAAAATCTATGCAAGTATAAAATTCAATATATTTTTAAAAAAAATTGCATCCATGAAATCTACATTGAAATCAATGCGTCCAAGGAATAACAACTACACTGAAAATTATGCAATGATAAAACACCATACACTAAAATCTACACTGAACTCAATGCGTCCAAGGAATAACAGCTACACTGAAAATTATGCAATGATAAAACACCATACACTAAAATCTATGCAATTATAAAAAACCATACACTAAAATCTATGCAAGTATAAAATTCAATGTATTTTCAAAAAAATAGGTGATCTAGGAGGATCGAACCTTGAACCTCACGCCCATTATCCCAACACCCTTACCACTA
This sequence comes from Larix kaempferi, assembly GCA_027924585.1. Lineage (NCBI taxonomy): Eukaryota > Viridiplantae > Streptophyta > Pinopsida > Pinales > Pinaceae > Larix > Larix kaempferi. The sequence continues at coordinate 3,412,061 of BSBM01000344.1, read as the reverse complement.
TACCACAGGTAGTTTTTATTATACATACTAAAGAACTTATATATGAATGAATGGATAATCCTTAGTATAAAACTTATAATATATCCCACCATTAGGAGGGGCGGTGGAGGGGAGGAGGTCTAGGAGGGGGCAGCGGAGGGGAGGAGGTCGCAGAGGAGGGAGGTCGGGAGGGGGGAGGTCGAGAGGAGGAGGGCTGCGGAGGGAGGGGAGAAGGGGAGGTCGCGGAGGAGGTTGCGCAGGAGAAAAGATGAGGTCGCGGAGGAGGGGAGGTTGGGAGGAGGGAGGCGGGGAGCTGCAGGGCTGCGCAGGAAGAGGGGAGGGCTGCGGAGGAGGGGAGGCGAGGAGGTTGCGAAGGAGGGGTGGGGAGGTTTGCGGAGGAGGGGAGGAGGGCTGCATAAGAGAGGAGGAGGGCTGCGCTGGAGGAGGGGTGGGCTGCGCTGGAGGAGGGCTGCGCTGGAGGAGAGGTGGGCTGCGCAGGAGGAGGGGAGGTCTGCGGAGGAGGGGAGGCTAGGAGGTCGCGGAGGAGGGGTGTGCTACGCAAGACATAGCATGAAAATACACGCAAATGGAAGGGAGCTGCAGGCTTATCCAAATTCGTAGCGAGTTGGAAGGGAGTTGCAGGCTTATCGCGCAGGAGGGGTGGGTTACGCAAGACATAGCATGGAAGGGAGCTACAGGCATGAAATTAAAATTAAAAAATAAAATTAGATTACATGTTCGTTGATCAGATTCCCTCTTCGTTATTTCTCTTCTCTTTGCCGCAGATTCTTGTTTTATAATTTTTTATGTTGTTTTGTGTATTACATTTCGTGTATTATATAGCCATTGATTTCAAACATGTATTTCAAATGAAAATACACCTCTTTTTATTAATGGCCGACATAATATTTTATTACTTTTTACTTTGTATTATTTTTTTTTGTTTATGGCCGACGTGTTAGGAACAAACGTTACAACATCTCTCTCGTACTCGACAAACGTTACAACATCTCCATCATAATCGGCAATATTATTTATGGCCGACATGTTAGGAACAAACATTACAACATCTCCCTCGTACTCGACAAACGTTACAAGATCTCCCTTATACTGGGCTGTAGAGTGCCTCTCGACGCAATGACTTATTACGCTATATTGATGATTGGTTGAAAACATGCTAATTATGTAATAATAATCTACTTGACTTTGATAGAAGTGAAAAAAGAGGTAAATAGCCTTCACACTGATCCACCCCCCACTCTCGGTGTGACCATTGTGTCCAACATAGGATCCCCAATATAGGAAATGATTTTGATATGTAGTTGTTGTAGTATGAAGTCTTTCAGACTCTACAGGCCATTTAGAGCCTCTTTGGTTATGTATTTTGGATCAAATATGGATTGCACTCAAAAGTAATATAGTATACCATTGCTCCCTTGGGGCACTCAAAAGTACTTCACAAAATAAATGTAAGTTCCAGTACTTAGCCCCTCCCTCCATGTGGAATTTAGCATGTAATAAACAGTCTGGAAATGATTGCATTTAGTGCTTTAAAGGAAATACTAGTAAACAGACCAAACTCATAATTACTTACTTCATCCAACAATCTATGATTACTGCTTGACAAAAGCACAGATCTGTTAAACATTTTCCATGGACTTAGATCACTAGACTGCAGACTCAGGAGAACCTATTTGAAGGATTTTTAAAACCAAACAATCTAGATTTCTTAGTTACGGTCACATAACCATCTTCAATTATTAGGGAGAAATTTTAGGGTAGGATGATCAAATATGGACCACTTCAATAAACACTATTCCACTATCACTTGAGATTGTGCTAGAGGTTCCTACCTCTATGTATTATTTCCCCATATAACATCCTTAAACAAGTTTTAGGGTACTCGTAAACGTTGATGATGAACAAATCCCAGTGTGCTGCATTTTGCTTTATGTTTTCAATGTATTTTTGGACAACCGACTCCCATAGTTATGTAAAACTTCATTAGAGATGCATCACCCCTTATTAGTAGCAATATTCCACAACATTTCATAGCCTCAAGGATGCAAGGACATGTGGAGAGACCCCACAAATTTTAGGGTTACAAGCAGTGTTACAAATATCTCTGATTTCTCCTGATATTTCCAATTTCTCCCAAGTTTTTCGTGTCAATTTGTCCAATATTTTCATAATTCTTTAGGTCTAAGTTTATTTTTACCGATATTTTCCGATAATTCCTTATATTTTCCATATTTGCAACATTGGTTACAAGGGGCATCACAGTTACCACTTGCCACTGTAAGGGACCTCAGCCCAACTATTAAATATATAAAAAGATTCAAAATATCAAAAAATAATAGCCATTTATATTTTACATAACTAATCACAAATTTATACAATTAATGCAGCAACATCCATGATCCAATTGGCCTTGCTAATTTTTGTGATGCTCATTTCTCACATTCTACATTTGGAAAACTTTGAAGTTCACGAGTGCCGTGCAGTTATACCCAAACTATGAATAAGAAACCCAGAGTCTACAACTACCCAAAGTCACTCATCCTGTAGAAAAAAAACAATCTAATTCATACCATAGACATCTCACGTCTTGGCATTGAATACCCCATCATAGGCATATCAATGGACTGTGCATTCCCAACAAAGATGACACCTGTCTTTACTATTTGACTAATAACAAATATCCACTACATGTTCTGTCTAGTGTCTGGTTGATCATTGAAACAAATATTCCACATTATTCTAGTAAAACCACATTAGAAGCATGAATGCAATTTACAACGCTACTGTCAAATTATCCAAAGTGACTACAAGATTTAAGTAGTCAAAGAAGTGGAACCAGGTATTAATAGAATTACCAATTTAAATACAACAAACACAAGATCTGCAAGCGCAAAGCCAAGAATATGATATTGATCACTCCATAGAAAGCACCTGGACATGAGCATTCATAAAAGGACTCAGATGCTCTCACGAAATCTCAACATAGATATGTCCGTCTTCCATATATTGCTTGGGCCCTATTTCAGCACAACTACCATTGCAGAACAGCCACAAAAATACTTGTTTTCAGCAGGAAAATAAATTTTAAAAATAAGCTATTTTGTTGTCATTCATTTGTTAGAGGGATGCCCCCAGTACTTGGGAGCATCACTCTCAAATAATGGGGGCATCCCATTTCAGCAGGGGACATTCCGATGACACTCCCATGCTGGGGGAGTATAGGGCGACATCCCCAATCCCTGGGATAGGTTGTCATGGGGCGCTGATTAGTTGTCAAGTTCCCTCAAACAACTCTTGCAAAAACCCTCTTGCAGCACAATGGCTCACTCACCAACAGACCAAGCTTCTTAATGTGTGACGTCAAGTTAGAATCACAAATATCAAACCACTTACAATCCATGACTGAACTCTTTCATATGCCTCACAAATATTGATTATTCTTATTTCTTGTCTATTAATGACTGTTAATTCCTTTTTTGATGGGGGATTTGAAGAGGGGCCTAGAAATAATATTTTGCCTCCATTCACACTGGGCCACAACATAAAAAGCTGAAAAACGAATTGGACTTGTATCATGCATAGAAGTCAACAAGAGATTGGACAATATGTAATGCAATCATATATGTTGTTGATAAATACCATCTGCTCCATACTTTTGACCAGATGATTAATCATGCCCAAGTCATCTGGATTCTGCTAAAGCATAATAAAAACAAATTAATAAAATCATGTCGTAATCTTATCTAATCAGTAAAATACGTGTTTTAAATCAACGTAACTTGTCTGATACAATAATCCCCTGTTTTCAGTTTGTTGATCCCTTTTGTGTCAGGTTTCAATCATCAACCTTCCAATCTCATGTATTCACATTCAAGTATCTCCAGCACAATTTAACTAGGTAAACATCATTAAAAATCAGTAATCAGATTACATATGGTTCTCATAATTCTATCAAAATCCTGCATTTAGAATGGTTAGCCATCATGCCCTCCCATTATCCATATCCCTGCCATGGTTTTGGTAAATCATTAAGAGGTACAGATCTATACACGTTTCATTGTGCTTCAAAATATACAGATGTGTGGACACGTACACAGAGGTAGAACATGTTAAAACATAAATGATGTTTAAGAAAGAAATCCACCTCCCTCACCTAAGAAAACATCGAAACGTAAGGAAGTGAATTTGCCAGGCCCAATACTCTCAACTTCTATCTACATGCAGCAAAAGTTCAATCAATTTAACCAGAAACTTGTTCTCTGATGACCAACCTTACTGATGGTTACCTCAGGTGAAAACATAACACACAGAATAACATAGGTGCTTCTACTGATGTCGAGTTCCTCTATTCTTTATGTATAAGCTATGCTCTTATAGACAATGCTGATGCACCAATGACATGTAAGTACAATTTGGTTCCCTTCTTGTTTCATATGTACAATCCATTTTTTATCTATAAATGTTTAACTTGAGCTACTCCCAAGGAAAATCATGTTATTAAAGCTGAAAAGATACTAATCTTCTGCTTTAATAATAATGAGATGACAGGTCTTACTATGTTACAAGTTTTAGGTTTGCCGGACGGTGATCTAGTGGTTGAGACAGGGCATTGCCATTCTAACAACCCAGGTTCAACCCGTGGCGAGCATAAAGCCCTAGAACAATGTGTGTTGGCCAAGTTTGACAGCTCACCACATTGAAGTGGGGCCATGATAATGTAGTGTTGGGATTCATAGCTCCACACACACCAAAGAAACATTTACTTTCTCAAAATAAATGTTGCAAGTTGCAATATTTGAAACCATCATTTATTAGACTGAGTTGATCCTTCCATCACATTTTGGAATTAAACTTCCAAAGACAAGAATGCACATTCCTGCACAGTAAATGAGACTTAAGTTAATTGCAATATAATCAAACTACCAGAAGCAGCGACAACAACAAATTCAACTACACTAAAAACTTCTTATTATGCCAGCCATAAAACACCATACCAAACACACATAAAGTTACTTATGACTCTCATCTAAATATCCTGCCAATGCGACTAGAATGTGCACTACCTTTTTTGTTTTGAGAAATACTTCTTATATTCACAAGGCCATATTTACAATCATGCCCACTCAAGGATTTGAACCCGGGTCTCCACGTTAATACAAGCCCGATCACCTCGCTTCTTGAACCCGGGTGCACTGTCTTTATTTGAACTATATTATTTAGTAAAACTGCATATCCTGTAACAGAAAAGAAGATAAGATTGGCAGTGAAAGAAATTATATAAATTAGCAACATGAAACTTGGTTTAAAATAAAGTTCTTTACCAGTCTGATTTCTACTTGAATAATATTACAACTCACAATACCCAACATTAATGCTAGATCCAAAATAACAATTTAGAGCTTCCTTGTCCAGCAGGCCATGGTCTAGTGGTAAGGCAGAGTGCTCTCTGTGGTGATGACCCAGATTCAAACCCCACTCAACATGGTCCCTTCTGTTTATGTGGGCCCATGTAAATATAGGATGGCCAGACAAAGTCAGGTGCAAGTCCTGGGTGGATTATAACAGCAGAGATGCCCCTCAGACATGGCAGCTTCACTGAAACTTGAAAGGACTCTTATGTTTGACAGTTCAGTGTCCCCGTGTTAATGCTGAGGAGTGCTTGCGCTATTTTCCTACCAAAGAAAAAAACAATTTATTGCCCCTTTATGCATTGGGATTTAAAAAACCACTGTAACTCAAATATCATAAAATAAATCTATTTCAATCCTTACCATACCAAAGGATAAAATGAGAGAACTCTAAACCATCCCCCTGTTTCCTGTGAGTGCTTGATCCTTTTCCAGAAAACTATACTGGCATTAAACATTTTCAGAATCATATATTCTACCAATTCATAGGAAGGCATACTCAATTGTTTACACGGTAGGAGTATTAACTTCATATATTAAAAAATACAATATTAGGAATCTGATGGAGTGGTGAACCGTGAATCACAACCTCTCCAACTCGGGATCAACTTTGGCGAAGCGAAAGAGCAAATGTGGCTCAGACTTGGGAAAACTTGGCATAAAACTTTGCACATGAAAAGAGAGGGTGTTTCAGGCTAGAAGCGTGATGGTGCAACAGAGGAAGATTTGAGAGGAATGGAAAAAAGATGGGCAAAAGCCCACGAGGATGCAAGGAGGAAGAAAGATTATTACAAGCAACTAGAAGCTAAGGGTAAAAAGCAGAAGGCATTCGGAGAAAATAGGACCAATTTCCAAACTGATCCCCATGACTCACCTAGGGAAAACCATGTTTGAAAGAGTTTAGTGTAGAGGACTATTGAAATGTAAAATCCTCCCAAGCAGAATTGATTTCCCTGACAAACAACACATATTATGTAATTTGACAAAAAGGGGGGATCAAACTATCTTGGAAGTAGAAAACGTGGAGTTTGGGGGGTTTTATATTGATTTCAAGAAAATAGTGTTAAAGTTAATGCAGCTGCGAGACCCATTCTCTAGGAGGATGGCACCCTAGTCAGTTAACTAGGGTTCCTGGTCAGTTAAAGAGGCAGAGTAAGTCCCTAGCAGGTACCCTAGGGCCCCCAGCAATCTACTGGGGTTCTTGGTCTAGGACCAAGCAGGTTGGAGCCATGGCAAAGTCCCTAGCATGTGGCTAGGGCTCCTATCTGTCTCTAGGGCATTCTGTCTGGGACTAGACAGTTTCTTGGTCACGAGGACCAAGCAGAACCTGTAGGCAGAGACAGAGACATCCTGGTCTGGGACCAAGCAGTTCCTGCAAGTACACACCTGGTCAATTAACCAGGTGGATCTTGGTCAGTTAACCAAGATGGTGATGTGTATTTCCCTCCTCTCCTAGGTCTTCGAGATGGTTGAGCTAGGTTGTCTTCTCAAGGGACCGGCCACCCCTTGATGAAGTCACTAGCACTTGACCTCAGGAGCAGTCACGAGGACCACAAGATCACATCATCCAGTGTGGACCTTCCTTATATGGTGATGATAGAACTTTTAGTTAGTGTATGGAACACTTGTACATTTGAGAGAGAGATAAATGGGTTGTATCCCCACCTTGTTATTACACCCTTGGTCTTGTGGTTAGAAAGGTTGTCTTCCCACCTTGTTGTTCTTGGTCTTGTGGGTAAAAGGGTTGTCTTCCCACCTTGTGGTTACATCCTTGGTCTTATGGTTTGAGGGGTGTTTACCCATCCTTGATTTATGGTGGTTAGCTTTGTGTTAGCCTAGTCTTGTGTTGACCCCTCCTTGTTGGTCCTATGGGCTAGCGCCCCCCTAGAGCATGTCACCCTACCCTTTGACTTGTTCTTGTTACCCACTCCTAAAGACATTATAATATTAAATTATAATTTTACCTTATTTTGAATAATGTCTTAACCTAACTTTTAGGAACCCTAAGTCAATGAAGAATTAGAAGGGAGATCCTTCTAGAAGCCATTAAGAGGCTATAAATGTAAGTCTAATTCTTCATTGGGTGATCATCTTGAAGACATGATTCAGCTCTGATTTATTGTGACTGATCTAGGGTTTCCAGCATTGTCGTTTTTGGATGACATTAAGGGTTTCAAGGCCTGATCCATCTTCCTAGGGCTGCTGCATATTTCTGAGGGTATCTCCAGCTGTTAAAGGTCTGTTTAGGGGCTGCCGCCACCTTGATGAGGTCTGCTTTACCCTTCCTAAAGCTGCCGCTGCCTGTTAGGGTTTGTTTTATGGCTGCTGCTTGATGTCAAAACTTGTTTGAAGGCTGTCCTTAGCTGCTGCTGCCTGGTAGAGGGCTTATCTGCTGATAGGAAGTGTGCTGCCACTGTTTTGAGGATCCTAGAGGGCTGCCACTGTTTGCTTACAGCCTGTTAAGGCTTCCACACCCTGTTTTGTAGCTGCCATACCCTAGTCTGAGGCTGCCACACTCTGTTTAAGGCTGCTACTGTTTTGGTTGTGGCTGCCATGCCCTATTTTAAGGCTGCTGCACCTTGTTAAGATTGCTACTGTTTTGGTTGGGGCTGCCGAACCCTGGTTGAGGGTGTTTCTGTTTGGTTGATGCAGCCTTACCTTGTTTGAAGGTGCCACTACTGTGATCTAGGGTATCACTACTTTGTATGAGGGTACTACTGCCTATTTAGGGCTGCTGCTATGTTTGAGGGTACCTCTGTCATGTGTGAAGGTGCTGCTGCTTGGTGTGAGTATATCACTGCTATTTAGGGCTGCCACTGCTTAATTTTAAGACTGTCTCTGCTGTGAAATATCCATCCACTTCTGTGAGAGTTCCGAAGCTACCTCTGCTCAATCTGCTGTACCTTCTACTGTAACCCTATCCTACAGCACTTTATCTCTCTCTCAGGTTTGTACATACCCTCAGGTAAGGGTCAGTTTGTGTTCCATTTGATTGACTTGCCTCTGGGAGGCAAAGTCAGATCTGAAAGTTAAATTTCTGAGTATAAGGAAGTTCCATCTTATTAAGTGAGTTTCCAGACTTGTTCTCTTTACTGCTGCTATACTTTTGTTTAATTATGTTTTTGTCAATTAGTTTTACTACTGCATTTGCTCTACTAGTTATATATTTGCAGTTGAAACCTTACCTTTAACACAGTGATCCTTGGGGAGTGTTAAAGTTGAAAGAAATGAAAATTATGTCTTAAATTGTCTTGGTAGATTTACTACTACTGCTGTACTATTTTTGTTTTCAGTACTAGTTTAGAAATTTATTTTTGCATTAAAGCACAAAAAATTTAATTTTCTGCCTCAAACCCTAACCTAACCCTAATTTTAACATGGTATCGGAGAGTAGGGTTTGTAGCTAGCTCTGTTTTGCAGCCTAACTGAGCCTACATAGATCCTAAGGGTTTGAACTTTATCTAACTTGGCTGCGAGGGTTTATTGGCCACCAAAGTAATAAAGCTGGTATAGATCTGATATTTAATTTAATCATCAAATTTCTCTCCAGTTTACTTTGACTCAGCAGTTTTTGAATGGATTGAATAGCAGCAGTTCTGCCATCAATAGTTTCAGCAGCATATAATCAGGAGCAGAAACTTTTAGCTTTGAAAGCCAGCACTAGTAGATATAGTTATAGATGCAAAGGCAGTTGATCCAACCAAAGAATCTGAAATTTCTCTTAGAGGAACGATGTACCATTTAGACACCAGTGCATTCAGTTGATATTAATAAATGTTTCTGTCAAACTTGAAAAAGACAGCTCCAGTGGTACTGACAGTCAATGCCCTAAGTGTAACATCAGAAAATAGAATTAGCTGACTGTGGACTTGATGACTCCTTGAAGAGGTATGTCAGTTATAACTAGCAATCCCAAAAGGTTTGACTCAAGTATTTTGTCTGTGATGAGTAAGAAGCTTACTTAACTCTTCATATGGTTGGATCTTGACTTGTGATCATTAATAATCAAGGGCTTACATACTCATGATACCTTCTAATTGATCATTTTACTGTGTAAAGAGTTTTGTGATTCATTGATTGATGTGATCAGAGTATGCAAGCGTAAAGAAGTTCATTTATGTATGAAATAATCATGATCATGCTCAGGTCTAAAGGACACCGGTGTAGAATGCAGAAAGCTCAAAGACACTTGATCATGTGAACTTTACTTGGAGGCAGAAATTAAGAGGGAGGACTCTTTATCCCTCCTATATTTGAAGTATCATATTTTATGGTGAAACATTCCTTTATGACATATTGCATATATGTGTGATTGATATTGGATGGTCTAAGAGCATCATAAATTGAACCCCATCCTAGAAGGGTCTCTCGATATATACAAGGTACGTGGGAGCTCCAATCTGTAGTAGTGTTGTCTAATGCACAATCGTTCGACAGGGGCCTTCCTATATACCGTCGAGTATATGAAAGAACCTTTCTATACACTGTGAAGTACGTGAAAGGTTGTTCTATATATCGACTAGTATTTGGAAGAACCGCACGGTCCCCGGGTTGCAGTGCAAGCAGATAACGACAACTCCTACGCTTAAAGACATTGGAACACGTCTCTAACCTATCACTCAAGTTGCTAAATATTTTAACTTAACTAATGCTTTATTTTATCTTGTATGGTTAATTGGACCAATGAAGTGTGGACTCATCCCAATATCATGCATGAACTAAATGAGGTGCAAGTCATTTTCTTTTGATGAAGTCTATCTACGAGAGAGAGAGAGAGAGAGAGAGAGAGAGAGAGAGAGAGAGAGAGATCTTTCTTTTCTTCCTAAGACATGTGAATTTTTCCCAAATTAAAACTCTACTATTTTCATTTTCCTTCTCAAGCAAAGACAAAAAGACAAACAACTATCTTTCAATCGACCCAAAACCAAGAAAAATAACACCAAAGCAAATCTTTTTCTTATTTTTCTTTTCAAAGAAGCTTAATATTACAAGCTAAGATGAAAAATGGACCTCTTTTAATTGCAAAACCTCTTAATATTGAGCAATGAAGCAAAGGGGTTAAAAAGCAATTCAAAAGATCTTGATTTCTTCAATTTATGATGCTCTTAGACCATCCAATATTTTGTTTCTCATATTCATAAGAACCCCACCAAGCCTAGTCTAGTTTACCCAAGGAACAACTATTTTTCAGTTTATGGATGGGAGACCCAAAGCTCAGGCAGTGTTTGTGGTTCAGGGGGCGTTGCTTGTTTGGTCAAAAACTCCCTCCAGAGTAGTGTCTCCATGATAGAATCCAAGGTTTATGCAAGAATTATGTGGATTAAGTTAGGGGCATGCCACCTCTCCCCCTTGATATCTTCATTGCAACATGTTACTTCCCTCCTACCTCTTCAAGTTTTGCTCTCCAAAGGGATTTGTGTAGGAACCCCTAACCAAGATTCATATGCAGATATTGTTCAATACGTAGCTTTGGGGGGGGTTATCCTGGTGGAAGATTTTAGTGCCCGCACCAAATCTTGTTAGACTCCCCTTCATGACAGGTCTGAGGACACTTTTTACCTACATGAGATAGATCCTAATTCAATAGACCTCCAAAGGTCCTCAACTGATGCACTGGGGTCCCTTACTACCTACAACATGCACCTTTTCCACCTTGGAGAATCTCATGAGTTGTTAATCTTGAATAGCCTCTTTCACTTCCCAGATTCCAACAAGTTCATGTGTTTTCCTCACAACAGGGGGACTAGCGTGGTCAATTATGTCTTGGGCAACCAAGCCCTCCTCACCTTTATCCACAAATTCTCCATTACCCCCATCCCATTAACTGATCATTCCCCTTATCCTTCTCCCTCAGAGCAGGCCACTCCCTTTGTCTCCCCCCTCCAATGTCCCCCTAGCACCCTTTGCACTACATTCTTGTTTGATGATGAAGATGTAGATGCTTTTGTATCTAGCATCCAACAATTGGTTCCTCCCATATCCAGTTTCTTATCTCTTGAGTCAACCTCCTCCAAACACATTCTTCTTCCTTCGGTTATTTGGGATGCAACCCTTAAATCCTATCCTCACACAACTAGCGCTCCCTCCTACACAATGTGACACATATCCAACCCTATGAATCAGTGGTGTAATGATGATTGCATAACCCCATCAATTCCTTCTCCATAACCCCACCTCCTACCCTATCCTAAGCAAATCCTATCATGTTCTCCTACGTTGCAAGAAATGTATCTTTATCTCTCATAAGAGACATGACTTGTGTGCTACCCTTTGTCGTTCCCCCAAAACCTTTTGGTTTTGGCACACCCTCTTTCCTGACAATCCATTCTCCCCTCTAATCTCGACTCCCACTCCATGTTGACCCATACAACCACACTCTACGAGGTGCCAGGTCAACCCATTGTTATGATCACCCCTCCAACAAATCCTTGCCACTTGTTCTTCTACACAAACATCCATGAGGCCATCTGGGAGATGAACACCAATAAGGCAACAGATGAGAGGTTCCAAGATGAACTGTTCAAACATGGGACCAAAGCTTCTTGATTACATCACTAACTTGTATAACCATATTAATTGTTCAAGTTTTCCAGACATGGTCTCCCCACATCATTCACCTAATTCATAAATCGAGAGCTAGCTCTTATCCGAACAATCATGGTGTGCCACACTTTTTCCAAGTTATATGCAAAAACCCTCCATTTATAATAATAAAAATAAGAACAATCTAATTTTAAGGTCACATCCAAGCCAGATACCAAATTGGTATATGAGGCCCCAACAATTTGATTGCTAGAGTCTATGGAAGTGTACATACACTACCCCCCCTCTAGATTTGAACCTGTGACCTCCTAGGAGGAAACGCATGTTCTTATCGAGGGAGATTGAGAAAAGACATCTTTAGGCTAGAGGGAAAGCAAGTTTTAGACTGGAGTACCAAACCATTGGTCGTAACGTCACTCTACGAGCCATTATTAAGCGAGACACCACTCCTTAAACATCCTTTGTTGCTTCATAGACTTTCGAAATGCATTTGAGTCAGTTCCAAGGGAGGCCCTGTTTCATAGACTTTGAAATATCAGCATATCAAATATCCTCATCACAGCCATCATGTGCCTTTATGAGTCTATCCTTCGCAAACTCCCCATAGTTCATGAAGTTCCAAACTTCATTAGGAGCACCACTAAGGTGAAGCAAGGTTGCCCTCTTTCACCTACATTGTTTGGGATCTACATTGACGAGTTGGAGTCTTTTCTCTAGGCACATATTTAGCCAAGACATGGGTGCCTTCTTCACTAAATTTTCATCTCCATACTCCCCTTTGCGGATGACAGTTCTCTTATTCTCCACATTGAAGGGGTTGCAAAGACAGCAAAGACAGCACAATGCCTTATCCATATTTTGTGATCTTCGTCAACTAACAGTCAACCTGGGCAAAACCAAGGTTATGATCTTTGATGGACCAAAGATCATTCTTTCAAAGTATCATTTTTATTTCTGAGGTGTAGAGATCAAGATCACTATAGCTTACACTCACTTGGGTGCTCAATTTTCAAGGCCCATATTTGGTTTGAGGAAAGCACTTCAACCTCAAATCAACAAAGGGTATGGCTCCCTTTCCCTCCTTGAGCGTTAGTGCTTGCAAAACCTTTTTCAAAATATTTGGTCCAAGATGGACATTATGGAGAGTCTCATTACACCCACCCTTCTCAACCCGATCCAATCCCAATACGATCAATGACAAATTTATTTTTGATGCTTCCAGCAAATAGAGGCACCAAGAAGCAAGCAAACAATAATACTACATCAAATATCACATATGTGAGACCCCAAGAGGGCATCAGCGCTCGACCAACTAGAACCTTACGATCATGTTGCCTCAACTCCTAGGATAGCTCACACTGCAATAATATTCAAGTTACCTCATCCAAGTCATGGTCCAAAACTCCTGTGTCCAAACAACAACACATATCTCATACTTTATCCCCTGACTCTTCCAAATCATCCAACTAGTCATCTATCAAGCATTTCTTCCCTTCAACCTCAGATGTTAGGAGAGAGGACTTCTAGGGATGTTGATCACCCTCCAAGCAAGACATCCCCAAAAAGGCCAATAGCTCTCCACCACACTTGCATGTATCTACATTATTGCCATGTTCCACTTCTCCATACTTTCATGATTTGGGTTTTGAATTCTTCTTTATATAGAATAGATTTTCTTATATTGTGATTTTCCAAGAGTAGCTTTAGCACTCCCACTATGTAATCTCACTGATGTACTTAGTAGTTGCATTGACCTATTTGTGGTCATTTGTTGGAAATTAATATATTATCTTGTCTATCTTATCTATGTTGACCATAGTTGGGTATTCATCTAAGTCACATGACACAAGGACAAAGGACACAGAGGACATAGAAATACTAATATCCAACACGGGACACATCGACCCCGAAAACAAGACACACGGATATATATATCCAGGGGAGGCAAGTGTGGGGAGGGGCAGGGTCATCTTTGACCCCGGAGGAAATAAAATCTCTTCTTATACTTGGGGGCTTGGGAAGAAAACAAGCAATCAGGTTGAATGGGCAGCCTTACTGCTAGGCATCGAAACTTCAGCCAAGTTAGGACTTAAGTCCTATTAGGTCTATGGAGATTCAAAGATTGTCATTCAGAATATGCGCAATATTCAATCAAGGAAAGATCAAGGTACGAGCAGGATACATAAAATAATTCTTGCTTTGATCTCTGAAATAGACAAGATTCAATTATACCACATCAAGCATCTGAATAACTATGAAGCAGATGCTATGGCCAACAAGGGATCCAAGTTGCGTCAAGGGGAAGTTATAGAAAACAAATCCTCTATTTATTTTAGATGGTTAGCTTGTTAAATGTGGAAAGAGGCCACCCCTCCTTAGCTCAGCCCCTTGGGAGTGAGGGTGGCGCCCTTAGATCCATATCACCATCGCACAATGGACAATACGGCGGCATGTTATCGCTGATCGGATGATAGTTGGTAGGTGGGAGTTGAAAGCCTTAAATGGGCCTTTAATGGCCGATCCTCTCGAGCTATTAAAAGAATGTTTTGCTCGAGACAATGCCTTAATCCCCTGGCAAGGAAAAGATTAGACCTTTACTTCACACCCTCCTCTGTCAGACAGGCCCGTTAATATGGAGAATTCCTGGGTCATTTCGCACATTCCGGAGTGCAATCTTTCGCATCTGGAGTTAAGCATCTGTGAAGGCAATTGGCGTATAATGCAGAGGAGCTCTGCAGCCATGAGCAAGGAAATGGAAAAGGTATTAAGCGAGGTCAGGGACATCAAAAACATCCTGAAGGACACAAGGAAGATGATGCGTTGTACCTACGAAGTTGCTCAAGCTGCTCTGGAGGAAGGTCGGCGAACTGCTTGGGATTTAATCTGCCTCGACTCTCGTGTGGACATTGAGACACATACTCGGGTGCACATCGGTGAATTAGAGGAGGTTAAGAAGACTAAGTGACATGGGTAAAGCCCAGCTGGAACGGCTTGAGGTTTTAAAGAGAGCCCTTGAGGGCATTAACTTTCAGCATCAGGAGGCCTTCATGCATGTAAACGAGCAGAATGGGGACTGCTTCATTCAGCTCAAGGAGATTCTGCTTGAAGTTCAGAAGGGCATGGAAGGAGTTGAGGAAAACCAGTGTTTTCAAAAGCAGCAAGTTGGAATGGCCTCTATGGAAGAAGACGCAGCTCTCCAGCCAAAAAAAGAAAGGACCCCGATTCAGGAATGATGTGCCACACTGAGTTCTCTCTTTGTTGAAGTAGTTTTATGTTTTTCTGCAAGTATCTATGTAATCAGTTTGTTAGAATATATACTGTAAAAGGCAGAAATGTAGGACTGTCAAGAAACTATGAATGTCTGCCTATGCCTATGGAGACTTTTTCACCTGGATGTCCTATGCCAAGGATTTTGGCATGCCCTTTTTTGGAAGACCTGTTGTTCTCTATACTCTCTGTTTATACATATAAATATATTTCTCGTTTCAGTTAATATATATACATATAACAAAATTGCAATTTACCAATAAAACAATGAAATATAGACAAAGATCAAAACATTTTATAAACTGGAACATTAGAAAACACTTGAAATCCCTTCAAATCTTGGTTTTACCCTTCACTTGCACAACGAAAGACCATGAGAGCTCTTTCCCTATAACTAAAAGTGAGAAAATAGTACAATACAATGAAAAAAAAAATTGAGTCAAACACATGGGACACATCTAGGGCACGTGTTTGACACATGCTAGAACATGTCGAACACATGTCCTAGTGTGTCTGTGTCTGATATGTAGGATACATACACAAGCACTCAATTGGACATGTATTGTTACTTAGGTATTCATAAACCCTCCCACATTTGTATTGAGTGGGGTCATCAAAAACCCACTCTCTTATTACAGCAAAAGTTGTCCCTCTATTGAGTTGGGTATGCTCACTCCTTTTGTACTTTATGATCTTTCTCCATGACCCATGCTCAGATTAATGGGGGTTGTTGAAATGATGGTCAACTTCAATTGTGGTCATTTATTATCATGGCTAAGCACCCTCATTATTGTATTATTAGGTTATGATTTAATAGCCGCCCTAGTCAACTTTATTTTATAATATTCTAGGTACCCAAGGCCAACCTACACATTTAAGTGGGCCCATAAACCCCTAATGGGGGGAGGCACCCCACCTCATACATTGTAACCTCATACACACCTCATGAGTCACTTGTAACATCGTATTCATCCATTAGTGATTGATTCTTTTAGCCTACAGGTACCCACATCTCTTGTGTTCATCATTATGTGTTGTTACATTTATATTGTGTTTTTCTTGACTGGATTAAAGTTTGTTGGAGGGTTCACAATAGATCAACTATCAACTTATGATCTTGACATATGAGATACGGATTCCTTGGCCAAGTGCAATATACATGCTACACTCGGAACCTCTTAGGCTCTAATTGACATCCATATCTTCTCAGGAAAGTTATATATCATCAAACTTCAGTTTCAATCTGTGCTTTAACCTGAATATATTTCTTGTTTATAGGGATAAAATATAAATATTAGTGATATATCATATAATATTCTAGCAATTCAATTGGAACATAAGTTTTATAGTTGTTTTGAACATCTAATTTTAGCTATAAAAGCAAATTTTGGATGTGTTGATCAACTACTATCTAATCAGGGGCACAACATTCCTCCTTTTCTTGTTCTCTGAAGCAAAGTTACCAAGCTCGACTTGGAGAATGACTCAATAAGGCCAAAGAGTAAGAGTTGATTTGTTGAACTCAAGAAAAACTCTCAGGTAGACTTGGGATATAAAAAAACAAAAACATTACATTTAAGGAGAAACAAAAAAGATATTTTTCATTAATGTAGAACTTTACAATGTAAATATAATGCAATTTTTCAAAAATAACTCATTTCAAAAGTACAAACTACAAAACACCATGGACTCTGAACAGCTGACAGGTTTATTGGTTATCTACTGTGAAAACAGATCATAAAAACAAGCAAAATGAGTGTGTTTTTTTCATATTTTATAAGAGGACCAAATATGACTCACTTTTTACTCTAGATAAGTCAATACTCACTTTTGACTCAAGGCCAAGTCAAACTTGGAATGGAGCTTACACAACTCAGTTTCCTCACAGAGTGGAGTCTGAGTCAAAAGAGTCTAGTAACATTGGTCTAAAGTGTGTAATAGTGTAGTCATTAGTATTTGAGAGTAGTGCTTTTACTAATACTGACTTCATTTAAGGAATATCCGATTATCTGTAGTACGGACCTCCCAAACACCCTATGCAAACATCCTATGCCATACTGTAGTCCAGACCTCCCAAGCACCCTATGCAAACCTCCTATGCCATAGTGAAGATATGGGTGCCGAATAAGCATCAAAATTAAGTTCAATCCATGAGCTTCTCCAGCACAAAATCATATAAAATAAAGAACAGTTTCCTAGTTTAGGCAAGAATAAAGCCAGGACAGGCCAAAAAATTGAAGTAAAACTCAGAAGATGAGAACCAGAGATGGGAAAATAGCTGCAAGAACAAAAGCAATGCCTGCTGGGTTATAGACTGGTTGATTTGAATAATCTCCTACTTCAACTCTCAGTTTTGTCTTTGCAGCCTCTTCTCTACAACTAGATGCTACTCATTTGAATCTGGACTCTATTTTTCTTTACTATAAAAGGATTAATGTAAATATCAACATCTTAAAAGGCGACTACTACTGATGAGTTAAGAAAGGAATAGTACAAATTTACAAAGTGTAATGTTTGTAAGAACATAACTCCTCAAATCTTGGAATACAAAAAACTAATCAAGGTTCAAACATGAAATGATAGGTAAGTGACAACACAACCAGGCCATCATATATCCATACGTAATAAGCAAGCATGTTCAATTGGATTAATGTACAGTAAATATCAGGGAAGATCAAGCCAAAAAACTAGACATGGATTGCAAAAGCAAGCTTGTTGCTACCTGTAGGAGCTTTCAGTCTGAAATGATTACGGATGCAGCAGCCTAACATGACACAAATGCTGCACACGAATTGAGCAAGTTCAATCCACTCAAGCATCTGGATAGCTCCTAGCTCCAAGCAAAGTCACAAATCAGATTCCTATTTCCTTTTGAATTTCAGCACTAACACTGTTGTCCGTAGTGCCTATTTCTCTAAGACCTATATTGCCAGCCAATTCTGACAAACTGGCCCTGATTTCTGAAAGATTTAAAATTTTCAAATTGTTGGAATCTGTCTTCTCATTTGAACCATGTCTATCAAGAAAAGATATTACTGCATTGACAGCAGCCAAATTCACTTTCTCAATGGTAATTCTAGTGTTCATCATCGTCTCTGTATTTCTAATGCTGCTCAAACAAACTTTTGTCCAGTCTATCAGAGATATAAACAGTTTTGGCCAATTCAATACAGACCAACTTGCTATTACAGTAGCTGCAAACTTTGCAAATCTATTAGGTAGACAAAGTATTGCATTCACAAGCTCAATTGAGGGATACTGAGACCTTAAGAACATTAGCAGGCCAGAAATTGCCCCAACATGCACCAAAGGATGCAAAGCTTCAGCACAAAATACCAACAATGGCATGACTAGTGGAACCACACAAACTTGTACCTCAGACATCAGCAACTGCCAGAAAATTTGTTGCTCTGAAAAATCCCAGTCAAGAGAGTTTTTAACTAAACAACATAGATTTTGAGGATCCACTCCAAAAACAGAGAAATCCTTCAGACCTAGCTTGATCTCAAATTTCAAGAGTTCTGCAGGAACCAAAAAGGATACAAGCAACTTAATCACGCCCTCTCTTCCGGTGGATAAATCTGATAGGTAACAAAAAATGCTTCTAAACACCTTAAGTAACCTGCTAACATTCCATAAACAGCATATTCTTAAATCTTCCAAAAATGCTGTAAACACATCTCGATTACCATCCAGCACACCTTTTGCTGAACACCCATCTGATCTATCTGCCAATAGCATCTTGCTTTGGTTTGAATTGAGTATCTGAGGCACAGATGTAGTGGATTGAGTGAACATAAGAAACTCTTTGTATGCTGCAAAAACATCCTCCACCAAAATGGATAATTGTTTCACACCCATGTTTTCTGAATGTTGACTACCTCTTGAAGAGTGTTCCCTTGCAATACCAGCAAGGGAGTACTTTTCTGCATGCCATTTCAATAGGGACATTTTTGGTATTCTCTGCTTTTTGCCAACGGTTACTTCCATGTCTTTCTCTCTTAACCTACCCTCCTCTTCCATAACATTGGTCAATACAATATCGAGATCACTAAAACAAACCATTTCACCTTTTAAATTCTGACTTGGGGAAAAGCAATCAATCATATTTTTGGACTCGGATATCTGCTCCAGCTCATCAGCAAGTCTGGAGGCATAGCATAGTAACCGAGGACCAACCGCTAAACCATTGTTATACCAAACGCAAAGCATTTCTCGCAATTTTGGGTGACGTGACAAGGCATAAAGACAAAGAACCACTGCAGTCGCTGACATAACTTCCTCTGCTTCTAAAACATCTGGTGTATGCTTGAGTGGGGAAAACATTTCATGCCCAGCTGCTTGAAATGCATTTGCTATTTGAAAAGCCAAATTTCTTGTTTCTGGCAAAGAATCCTCCAAAACATTGGGAAGAATATAGTGTCCTACTGTCTCATCAACTATCTGATAAGGAATGCCCAAGAATGAGATGAGAAATTTTTCAAGAACATCCACAGCCATTTCATCGGTTTTTTTCAACATTTCTAAAAGATCATTCATGCACACTGTATTCAAAACTTCTACACGCCTTCTCTTTTGTTGTGTAACACCAGCTTCATCTATTCTCATTTCACATGAATCCTTTGTCGTAATCTCTGGAACCTGGAAGTGATTCCTTTTATGACACAGTGAAGATACTGAATTTGGAACTGTTGTTTGAGATCCAGCATCATCTATTATCATTTGACATGAATCCTTTGTCATAATCTCTGGAACCTGGAAGTGATTCCCTTTGTGACACACTGACGATACTGAATTTTGAACTGGTGCTTGAGATCCAGCATCATGCATTCTCATTTCACATGAATCCTTTGTCACAATTTCTGGACCCTGGAATTGATTCCCTTCATGACATAGTGAAGATACTGAATTTCGAACTGGTGCTTGAGATCCAGCATCATTCATTCTCATTTCACATGAATCCTTTGTCACAATTTCTGGACCCTGGAATTGATTCCCTTCATGAAATAGTGAAGATACTGAATTTCGAACTGGTGTTTGAGATCCAGCATCATCGATTCTCATTTGACGTGAATCCTTTGTCACTACCTCTGGAACCTGAAAATGATTCCCTTTATGACACATTGAAGATACTGAACTTTGAACTGGTGTTAGAGATCCATTCGCAGCTGGCTTTCTACTGTTTACTATGGCCGTCTCTACTTCCGGTTTCTCCATTCTTCCTGTAATATTGTGATCAACTTTGGAGTGTGCTGGTGAAAGAAAGTTTGTTAATTTCTCTCTGATTGAAGGGGCGATAAAATTACATGACAATATTGGTTCCAGGGACCGGACTACGCCTTTTCTTATTAATATTCCCAATGAAGCAGATATACCTCGCCAAATAAGTTCCTTCCTATTTGGATCATAATGTTCCATGAGAAGAAACAAAAAATCCAAAAGGGATTGTGTAATATCGATATACTTTGGTATAGAATGCACAATAAGAAGAATTGCAGGTTCGATATTCATGATATTGTCAATCTTGTCCGTAAAAAAAAGCCAGTCATAGAACAAAGCCAATTTCGCATTCGCCTCTACATGCTTGCTTCTACAACACTTCAAGAGCCAACCCACGATCGCCCACCTTGAAATAATATCAGACTGAAGGATCTCATTCGGCGGGTGATGCGCACAACAGATAAACCGAACGAGGTCAGGGATCAGGGTTTCACTTTCAGGCGCATCCAAAAATTTATTCGCAAACCATACCTGATACCTTCTCTGATTACCCCATTTAACATATGTGAGGATAAACCTAATCTGGTTTTCCATCTCAGGTGTAACCCTGGACACCAGGTACCGGACGGGAGTACGCGATAAATACAGTTGAGAAACATCCCTAAAACCCTGAACCCTAAAAACCCTGGGATTCCCCAATAAATCCTTCCATATCAATTCAAACTCCGGAATGCAACCTACATCCTGCAAAAGGCGCACGAGGTCCCTTCCTATAGAAATACAGTCCTGGAAGCATTCCCTCAAAACCCTAACACAGAATTCAATTTCATTCTTCTTCAAAACATTCAATAACTGGCTCTTCGACCTACAATGATCAGGCAATAATCTCAAGTAAGTAAACAATGCACCTGTTACAAGCCCCGGATTGGCAATGACCCAGTTCCAGTTACTATGTAGAACGTGAAGTAACTCGAGGGCTAACCACACGTTACCCTGACTCAAATCCCCTCCAGCAATTCTCCTGAGCAGGGCGAGGCAAAGGGTTTCCGAATCCGAAGCACATAACTCCACAAGCTGTCTGAAAACCCAAATGACTTGAAGCTTTGCCTGTTCCAAAAGCTTGGGGTACGATTCGTTGACAAGCCTGATGAGTAAATGGACCAGAGAAGCGTAGCCATCTGTGACTATTGCCTTGAGGTGGGTGACATGGGTTTGGCCCGACTGTGGTTGGGTTAAGATGGCATAGAGAAGAGCTTGCATTAAGCGCGCGTATTCATGTGGAGTGTGCAGAGTGAGTTGGTAGGGTGGTGTTAGTTGGGATTGCAAGTCTGTGAAGGATTGGAGCAGTAGGGTTTCCAGTGGGTCTTCGGCTTCGTGGGGAGACCTACGGATTATTTTGGAGGCCATTTTGCTTCAATTCAAGTAGTTGATAGCATTTTTTCTGATAACGTGGAGAGATCCCTTGCCTTCATCATGCTCATTTCTGCTTCATCATTCATTCCTTCGCAGTGGTTTACGAAGATGGTTATCCAGCTTGAAATCTTGCATTCCTGTTCAATTAAACAATTGACCGCCAAAACCACAAGGCATTGCCTTCATCGTGCGCCTTTGCTTCATTATTCATTCCTTCACGTTGGTTTCTGAAGATGGTTATCAAGCTTGCATCCTTGCACTACTGTTCGATCAAACAATCAACCGCCATACCCACAAGGCAGAGTGATGGACTATTTACAAATCTGTGCTACTCGAATCCAAAAACAGCATCATTACACATTATAAACGTTATGGATATATGATCAAAGATTGATAGATATAAAAATAAATAAAAAACTTTTCACGAGCAATATGTGGAATGTATGTGATAAAGAAAATAAAAAAAATTTCACAAACAAAAATAACAAGATTTGATATTCATAAAATGAATAAAAGTAACACATGCTCTCCAAGAATATAAAAGTAAAAAAAGAGCATAATCTATCGTGACAAAATAAAGTTTGAAAAAAATACCAATAAAAATAACAAGATTTGATATTCATAAAATGAATAAAAGTAACACATGCTCTCCAAGAATATAAAAGTAAAAAAAAGAGCATAATCTATCGTGACAAAATAAAGTTTGAAAAAAATACCAATAGAACATCACATAAGTGTGTAAAGTTTGATGAGTCAAGTGCTCAAACATTATATATGGATTGTTCAAACATTATATATGATTAAAGATTGATAAATATAAAAAAAATAAAAATAAAAAAACTATCTTTCACGAGCAATATGTGGAATGTATGTACAATTTTTTGTTCACAAAGGAAATAAATGAGACTTAATATTCATAAAATGAATCAAAGTATACAACACACACTATCTAAGAATATAACAGCCAAAAAAATAGCATAATCTGACATGACAAAATAAAGTTTGAAAAAAATACCACTAGAACATCACATAAGTGTGTAAAGTCCGACCATACTCTGCATATACAACCCAAGTGCTCAAAAATATAGAAATATAACAATCCATGCAGATACTAAAAGAAAAAAAATTAATCTAGAGAAAATTGAAAAAGGACAGAGTCTTTCACAAAAGAAAAATACCTTGTGAGATCTCATCAATATATATAGTTCCTTCAGGGCACCTAAGAGCTCTCTTTGACAGAAGATTTACATGCTTGTTGAAACATATATATATATATGGGAGAAAGAAATATGCTCATGTTACACCAAAATCTCGTCATCATCCTGGTAATGAGATATATGCCATTAGATTTGCCCTAATCCCTAAAGTGTTAGTACCAAATTGCTTGAGAAGAGGTTTCTACCTTCCTATTTTTCCATTTTTTGTTGCACTAACGCACCCTGCATGTTTACAACAGACGTCAGACCCTTGATGACGTGCTCTGCACATTGATAAGGTGCATCACTAACGCTGGTTGCCTTAAATCAGCATGTGTCACCCTCCAATGATGCATGTTGCTCTTTGACAAGGTGTGTCACTGCTTGTTTAAAGGCAAAAAGAGAAGATTCAAGAGTCTTCTAGAAGGAAGCTCTCGTGGAGGCTTATCCCAACAAATCAGCATTGGTGGCAATTGAACCCCTAACTTTTTGGGATGATCCCTTAGCCTTCTCCATTGAATCCTCAACTCCCTCTATCGTTTTTGGCCTGTATATGCAAGCTCGCCCTCATGGGATAGGGGAGGAAAGTGTAATACCCCATTCTGACTCTTAGGATATATTAGCATTTAATGTAAATAATGTGTACATGTAATGTATGTTTTCCTAGCGTGGAGCTCAAGGCCAAGGCCCCGCTAGTGAAAGCCCGATTTTGAGTTAAAAGGCAAGCATTGATATTTTGATGCCCATGTGCTCTTAAGCCATGGAAATTGTAAAAATGATGTAAATAAACATCATGCAATATAAAATTCCAAGACTGGCTATGGAGGCAACGAATGAGAAGGGGCCACGTGTATCCACTAGGGAGTGGTGAGGGGGCTATGGGATGGAACCATAGGTTGCCATATGTCATTATGAGAACCCATTGACTTCCCTAGAGGACATTTATGCCTGTTGTAAGGAAGTGGTTGAGATGTCAGCCCATGGCCTCAATGGAGCATGGGCAGCCCTGAAATTCGTATGGGTAGGTATGGGCTCTGTTTACTTGGGTCACAAGTCACTCTACCTCTTAGAAGTTGCTTCATTCTCATCCCCATTCCATGGTGGAAGAACCCAGCATCATTATCCATCCAAAAACGAGCTCCCATGAGGGAGAAAACCAGAAATCGCAACTTGGAATGAACCCACGTTTTGGGAAGCCAAAAACGCCCAAAATGGGTATTGGACAGTGAAATACAATGGGGGATCCATTGGTATGAGCCTTGGGGCGAATTTTGGGAGCAATAGCTACCCCAAAATCCATGGGAAAACCCAGTTTTAACAGCCCAGAAAATCAGTGACGGATTTGGGGTTATTTGTGACAGAGTTGTGAGAAATCCGATTGTGGATGTATGAATAGAGGATGGGATTGCTGAGTCCAGCTTGAAGTGTACGTGGCTCTGAGATTGAGCTCAGTGGACTAGCATCCTCCTCCATTTTCCATTGCATGCTTGAAAAACCCAACTGTGTGTTGGCTTAGCATGGCTGTCTGAGTGAAACCCTGACTGTGAGTGAGCCATCTAGTTCCTCCTTAGTGGATACACAGCCCAGCTCGGGGGTGATCTCTCAGCTGAAAGAATACAGGCTGGACAGAGATCTATGGTTGGGTGGAACGTTGCTCTCATGTAGCTAGTCGTTGGACATTTGCGTTGCAAGATAAGTATTCCTTGTGGATTAAATTATATACAATCTGTGTTCTGCAATGTGGTATTTGAATGATTAGTCTGCATGTTAATGAAATCGATAAGGAGTAGCATAAGAAGGGGATTAAATTCTCTGCCTGTTGATTGCTTGAGATAAATATGCCGATGTGAATCTATGCTTCTGTGTATTATTATGTTTAATTCCGCTGTGTTTATGTTGAGTTGAATCTGCACACAGAAGTTTTTAATTATTACAGATTTATGAGTAAAGAATTGGGCTAAGCTCTCCAAAAGCCCAATGTGTCGTTAATGTTTCCTTCCCTGCATTCGATGATGGAAGGGGACGTTACAGAAAGATAGAGCACCCAAATGCTGCCAAAATACTCTTAGAGCTAAGTTTCTCTTCTCCATTGGGAACAAAGTTGGATCTTTGATGCAAAGGCTAATTGGAAGAAATTGTGATGTCAAGGCAATGGTTGTAATCTTTTCCTTTGTACTTCATGTTAATACAGTAATACATATGCTCTTTCCATAAAGATTCATCGTGTTAGATCTTTAGAACTTGTTTCCTTGACCATTTATTTAGATTGATCAATGTTACATATTATTCCTACTCGTGTTTCCACTTGTTTGTCTTATGTTGTTTTGCAGTTGAAGATTGAAGACTTCGTCAAACGAGGAGAACACCATCGCGATCATAAGGTAAGCAATTCTTTGTGATCTTCGTAATTTGATTAATCTAGGAAAGTCTATATATTCTGCCATGTTTTGTTCTAGATCTAGACTATTTAGACTAGAGAACTTTGTCCTTGTCTGCATAGACAAAGTATCTTCAAACAAAATTGGCGACTCCGCTACGGAGAGTCCATGGTCTTTGAGTTGTTTAATTTGTGATTTTCATTCCTTTGTTTATCCTCTTAGACCTATCAATTTTCCTTGTTTCTCTCGGATCTGTCCTTGTTTGAGTTACTGGGTGATCCAGTCTCAGTCTGGGATCTTTAGCTCGTCTAGTTACCTAGTTTTATTTTGAGATTTTTACCTTTTCAAATTTTTTATTGTGCCTGTCACACCTGAGTTGTGTTTTCCCTGCATCGTTGGTGAGCTGACGCACATGTCCTTGGGTCAATAAGCGTCACCGACGCATCCTGTCTGTGTTCAAGAAGTGTCACTGACGCACTTTCACTATGAGCAGACTATGTCGCTGAGGGACTGGACTAACGCTCTGGTGTATACCAGCAAACTGTGTCACCCTACAAAAATTTTCATTAAGGTCAAATCCTCACTTCAAAGTTGGACTAGGTATTTTTCTCTAAGATTTGTGCTTTACTTGTCTCAGTCACAATATCCTCCAGATTTGGTTTGCCTCTTTTCTTGGTTTTTCTTGAGATTTGAAGCTTAGTTTGGTTCCTTGGTGAGTCTTAGGTATTCAAGTAGTTGTCGATCTTGTCTTGGGGACTTTCAATCCCTCGCAGGAGCAGCTAGACTTGTGGCTCTTAAGAAACCTCTGATTTGCTTTGCTTTGAGTTTTAAAACCCTTTGAAGTGTGTTGTTGTGAAAACTTTGATTGCCATGGTTTTGGTTTGAGTTGTCTGAATTTTGAAGTTTTGAGTATTTTGGGTGATTAGCTTTTGGGCACTTCTTTGCTTTTAAAGATTGCAAGACAAATTGATCTCTTACATTTTGAATCAAGACAAAGTGAGTAGGATAATTCTCAGAAATTTTTGAATGCATTGTTAAAAGAAATCAAGATCTTTTGAATTGCTTTTTAACCCCTTTGCTTCATTGCTCAATATTAAGAGGTTTTGCAATTAAAAGAAGTCGATTTTTCATCTTAGCTTGTAATCTTAAGCTTCTTTGAAAAGAAAAATAAGAAAAAGATTTGCTTTGGTGTTATTTTTCTTGGTTTTGGGTCTATTGAAAGATAGTTGTTTGTCTTTTTGTCTTTGCTTGAGAAGGAAAATGAAAATAGTAGAGTTTTAATTTGGGAAAAATTCACATGTCTTGGGAAGAAAAGAAAGATCTCTCTCTCTCTCTCTCGTAGATAGACTTCATCAAAAGAAAAGGACTTGCACCTCATTTAGTTCATGCATGATATTGGGATGAGTCCACACTTCATTGGTCCAATTAACCGTACAAGATAAAATAAAGCGTTAGTTAAGTTAAAATATTTAGCAACTTGAGTGATAGGTTAGAGACGTGTTCCAATGTCTTTAAGCGTAGGAGTTGTCGTTATTTGCTTGCACTGCAACTCGGGGACCGTGCGGTTCTTCCAAATACTAGTCGATATATAGAACAACCTTTCACGTACTTCACAGTACATAGAAAGGTTCTTTCATATACTCGTTGGTATATAGGAAGGCCCCTGTTGAACGATTGTGCATTAGACAACACTACTACGGATTGGAGCTCCCACATACCTTGTATATATCGAGAGACCCTTCTAGGATCCTAAAACCAACCGAGTAAACTATCGATCGTCTTGTTGTTGCAATACACCGAGAACAACACTCAGGGAGCCACTACGCACGTACTGCTAGGTAATCTGGTAATACAGTCAGGGGTACGGTCTTAATCCTCCCTAGTTAGTGCTCTAAAATATTGGGCCAAGTATTACTATTGGACCCTACGGTATATCACGAGTTGCGATGACTTGACACTTTCATGAGGATCCGGCTTTTTATCCCAATTATTACACAAATTTGCTTGCGACCTTTAGCTTGAGTAGGACCTGCAGTGTGTCTTTTGTTTGGAATATCTTTAAGGAGATATTTTTGTTAGACATTATGGCTAAGCAACCCTTGGGGAGATCTCGCAGAATGCAAAATTTTCCACCCGAATATCCCCCCGCTGGGGAGGGAGGTGCAGGGGAAAACACAGACCAACCTACTACAGTTGGTCCACACGAAGAAGGGATCCCAATCACTGAATCAGTAGGAGATTATTCCCCCCCTGCAAATCCACCTATCACCGACCCCATGGGATCACTAGTAGTAGCACAACCTTCTTCGCGTGATACCTCTTTTCACCATTCACTTGAAGGGTATTCTGGAGCCGTAGATTGGATATTTACTTGACCTCCGGATGACCCAGTAGCAACTGCTTTTGGTCCATCTGCTCCATTTTGGGGTACTTCCCTAGGACAAGCTATTTCTGACTTTGGTACACCGTCAATTGTGGAAGCAACTCCACCTCCACATCTTACCAAGTACATCTCAGACGATGAATTCTTAGCACCACTTCAAGACACTATATCCCGTGTGTGGGAACTTGGAGAAAATGTGAGACGCCAGAGTTTTCATCCTTCTTTACCATCCACCTCGAAAGTAGTCAATCCCGAATACCACTCTCATGTTCATTCTTTCACTTTCTCTTCACCAGGAATACCGGTGCCCAACATGGTATCTTATGAACCGGGCCAACCATCTTTTCCGGCTTCATGACCTCAAAATCAAATGGTCGCTTCTAGACCTCTTTTGACCTCAATGATTAGGGGGCAACCCTCAACTAATATTAATTTTGCAACTGAAGGACAATATTCAACTACGAGGAAAAATGTAACGGGGGGGCAACCTTTGGTTAGTAGTCAAAATCTGACTACAAGACAACCTTTGGTTAGTAGACAAAATGTCACTACAGGAAAACCGTTGGTTAGTGGTCAAAATGTAACTGTGGCCCAACCTTTGGTGAGTGGATGGAATGTAATTGGAGGGAAACCTTCAGTTACTACCTACAACATGACTGGAGGTCTGCCTCCAGCCATGGGACAACCTTTGTGGGGGCATCCCACGTGGGGGCTATCTATGTGGGGTCAACCTACATGGGGTTACACACATCCAATGAATCAAAATATGGCTATGATTCAAATCTACCAACCCACCGCTTCGGGAAACATTCATCCCGAAGTACCTTACCCTAGAAATACAAATACCCCATGGGGCCAACCGAACTTTCCTCCAACTAGACCCCCAGCTGGAGGACCACCCCCACCTCCACCACCTCCACTTGTACAACCACCCCATTCAGGAGGACCCCCTCATTCATGGGGAAACCCACGACCGAGTCAACCTCCTAGTATTAGAGGACCTCCACCATATGGCCAACCCCCTATGGGAGTACCACCGCAATATATGACTGCACCTTACAATCAATCAATTTAGGTACTATCAATACTACCAGTATCCTCAACCAAACCGATACTTACCGTTTCTGGCTACATTAGATCTGCTAGATTTGTTGCGTTTGATGAAGGATCCCATTAGGCATGGCATTAATTGGCCACCTATTCCTATCAAGCTGCCATTAGACATACTTAAATTTGACGGTAAACCCAATGAAGATCCAAAAAACCATGCAATGACATATCACTTGTGGTGTTCCTCAGGGAACGATTCCATTCATTTGAGGCTCTTTCAAAGAACTCTCACTGACACTGTTGCCAAATGGTATATTGAACTACCACAATATTCTTTCCCAGATTTTCGATCCTTGGCTATGGCTTTCCTGACACATTTCCAGTTACCGATCCGCTATGAAATCGATATAGACCTCTTAACCTCCCTTCTCCAATCTACCTCCACCCATATCTCTGATCATATCCATGAGTGGAGGAGGAGACAGAGGTTAATTAAGGTTCATATTCCAGACCAATTACTAGCTGGTTGGTTTACTAAATCATTATTGCCTGTCATCTCCAAAGATGTAGCTATGGGTGGAGTTATTACTGAGGAACAAGCCATTGCATGTGCCCAGTACTTAGACTTAGTCTACGCTCAATATGGCACAATATATGACATAATTCCCAACTCTCCTCGCCCTAGAAATGACCCATACAAACCATCTTTGGGGTCACCTGCCAATGGCATAGTCGGTTCCGTCCACATCCAGCGTGCAAAAAAATCAACTGGATCACAAATCCAACCGGCCATAAATCCAGCTCCTCTATTTTCAATAGGCGAAGATCCAGCTCGCCTTGAAGGCCCAATATCTGCATAGCAAAATATAAAGTTTAAGTACAACAGCAAAATCAAATATCATAAAATAAATAAAAATTTGAAAGACAAAGGGAATTCCCTTTTATCTAGATCACCCCAATGATATCCCTCCGGGAGCACTAGATCTGGATCTCCTCGGAAATCTGTGCTCGCATATGCATAGTCCTCAGCCATGAGTAGTTGACTACGTAACCATCTGAAAAATGCAGGCCCATAAGTAATGATAGGCCCACCACCACCATGACGAGCCATCACCTCAACCCACCTCAACATACATGGATCTCGTGGCTCGAGGTCGGTGATCTCTATCTATAGACGGAGGAGAGGAACCCACTTTAGGAAGAAGGATACCATGATCGATCCATATTTAAATTGCTTTAGCTCTCCTTTCCTACACTTTGTCAACTGCTCTTTCATGTTCCCTGTGACACCCTCGCACCAGTTGAACACTGTAGGAGCCATTCACTCCATAGCATAAAGCATATGAACCCTCGTGGCTTGATGAGCAACCCTACTACCTGCTACCCTCTCAATGGTAAACAAAATAGTCCTTAAAGGACGATCTTGTACATGTTTGATGGGTATTTTCCCACCTAACATTTGGGTCTCGGGAGTCCAATACTACTCAATGAGGTCCTCAGTGGTCATCTCACCACCTCTTGGTCCAGAAAGTGAAATAGGAACCCCTTGTCTTGAAATCCTCGTAAGGAAGTAGATATCATCTACCTCCAATGTGAGGATATGGGTCCCCACTTGGAAATGTTGTTGATCGGGGTCCCACATATGTATCAAGTGGTCTAATATACGAACTTGGGCTCTCATTTTGGGAACTTGGAAGGGTTTTAAGAGTCCACACTCTCTCAAAGCCAATACAACAATTGGGTCATTGGTTGCTTGGGCATCTTCCAATTCATGCTCTCTTTCCTTCCATTGCACCATTTTGATGGATGGAGCCTGCATGAACAACAATTAGAAGGATATTAAGAGAGGTTCATAGCAAAAAATCCCATCCATTTGCTTGAATTTTTATTTTTTGGGTCATTTTAATGTTGATGCACCCCGACTGTGTACACAGGGCGTCAATGACGAACTTTCCCCTTTCGAGATGTGCGTCACTATTGGTTTACGCACTCCCCGAAAGGTAGAAGTGTGTCACCCAGGGCACACATTTTACCTTCCAAAATGACCCTTAAAAACCCTTAAATTGACATGAAAACTAAAGAATGAACCATGAAAATGAAGGGCATGAGGAGAGTGATTACCTGGATCTGACGGAACAAAGAATGGATGCTTGATGCTCTCACAATCTCCACAGCAAGTTTGGACTAGAAAGGGCTTTTTATCCACACTAAATTGGTAAAAAACACAATGGTCAAAACTTTTTACTTTTTACCCCTTTTTATTCATTTGGGATAAGATATTTTAATATTTTATTTCATTATTTTAATTGTTTTTATCAATTTAGTTATTTTTCAGTAATGTTTCGAGTCAAACTAGGTTCTAATGCTCATTGTGGAGATTGCAGGTGAAGTTTAATAACAATTGACTATGGTGGAGTTCATTTTTGACTTTTTCATACTCCTTATCAAATATGAAAAAGCTCCTAAGCGCTTTTGATACTATGGTCGTGCTCGTTAAAAACCAAGAAAAAGGTGTCAAGTACACTTTTATCACTTTTCGGGCTCGTAAAACCTTTACGAAAAGTAACCCCTCTGGAGTTGTCTTTAAGCTCTTTTCAAACTCCCAAAAGAGGAAAAGATCGCCATGCAAACTTGATTCTTTCACGCTTGTAAAAGTACTAGAAGGGTCGTCTTTCCGATGATAGTTTACCCCTTTTTCGAACCGGTTGGACTGTTTACGAAAAATGAATACTCTAGTCAACATTTGACTAGAAGAGTTCTTCCATGTATTATTTTATACTTTTTCGGACCTTGGGGACTAAATCTACGAAAAAGTTCACCTTGGAGTCTTCTTTAGTCTTTTCAAACTCTCTAAACATGAAACAACACCGAGTTAACCTTCTTTGGACTCGTTAAAATTTAACATTGAAGGACCCCTTTTGGGGCGAACATCTCCTTTCTTAGGTTCATAAAATATGTGAGGTTGGACTCATCCAAAAGATGAGTTGTAATGAGCGTTTGTCACCCTCTTCCAACTCGTAAAAAAACAAATAGGCACTCATGAATCATGATGGGGAAATTAAAGGAAAGAGTATATATTTACACCCGTATTAATGGTAGTTTCTAGTCACCCTTGAGCATGGCACTTGTTTTGCATTTCATTTAAACAGTTGGGTAATTAGCTTGTCCTCGAGTCATACCAATTTTATGAGTTATCTTACTCCTTTGGGTCATCCGAAGAATACCTCAGTCATTTGTTGTATTATGTCTTGGTCTCTGCATCATTAAGTCAATGCTGCCAAGTCACTTGCCGTGTCGTTATATGTTCAAGGGAAATATGTCACTTGAGTCAACCTTTGCAATCATCTTGCCTTCTTTTGTGTCAGTTACCTCTGAGTCAATCCTAAAATTCACTCCTCCGTCTGATCTACTCCACCAAAATCTTTGGTCCTATTTCGTGTCGATGATGGAGGAAACACCATGGCCCTCCTTCGACGGGTCTATCCTTGTCGACCACAGCACATCATCCAAGGATTAGACCTAGAAACCACTTTAGTACCTTGGGACTGCATGCCTCAATGGCAGGTTACCTCACTTCCAACAGTAGTCTTACATCATTGGCCTCTGATTGAAAGACTCCACCGAATGTTCGATCTCAACTCATTGATTCACATTCGGGGGAATGTACTAGGGTACCTTGGAAATCATTGACATCAATGGTGATATCCCTTGCACTTATTAATGGTATACCTTAATGACCGGTAATCAAGTGATTTCTACCATGTTCGACATCAATACATCTATTCGCATGGATAGAATTGTACCTTTTTGGGTTTGGGATGAAGACCCTGGGATATCTTTGTTATATATCTTACCCAAGTTGCATTGGATATTTTTGAGTAGGTTCCCACATGGAAATCATGTGGGTGACCTTATTTGAAGTACTGTCACACAAATCCACTCTTATATTGGTCGTGGTTGTGTTTTTATTTCATCATGGATCTACGCTGGTATTCTAGTAGCCATGATTTTGTTCAGTCAGTCAATATCAACATGAATCTGCAATGTGTTGGTCGGCAGCCATGTTATGAGTCGATTGGGACATATATCTCAGAGTCTATTGTACCGCAAATTCCTTGTTCAACATTTCAACCAATGGTTTTTTGCCTCAATTTCCATCTATCAAAGCAGTTCACCTATCCTATCCCTCTAGCTTCATACTTTGGGGGGAAACCTGTTACACCAAAATATCGTCATCATCCTGGCAATGAGATATATGCCCTTGGATTTTCCCTAATCCCTAAAGTGTTAGTACCAAATTGCTTGAGCAGAGGTTTCTAGCTTCCTATTTTTCCAATTTTTGCTGCACTGACGCACCCTGCATGTTTACAACAGGTGTCAGACCCTTAATGACGCGCTCTCCACATTGACAAGGTGTGTCACTTATGTTGGTTTCCTTAAATAAGCATGCGTCACCCTCCAATGATGTATGTTTCTCTTTGACAAGGTGCGTCACTGCTTGTTTAAAGGAAAAAGAGAAGATTCGAGAGTCTTCTAGAAGGAATCTCTCGTGGAGGCTTATCCCAACAAATCAGCATAGGTGGCAGTTGAACCTCTAACTTCTTCGGATGATCCCTTAGCCTTCTCCATTGAATCCTCAAATCCCTCTATCCTTTTTGGCCTATATATGCAAGCTCACCCTCATGGGATAGAGGAGGAAAGATAGAGCACCCAAATGCTGTTGAAATACTCTTGGAGCTAAGTTTCTCTTTTCCATTAGGAACAAGGTTGGATCTTTGAGGCAAAGTCTAATTGGAAGAAATTGCGACGTCAAGGCAATGTTTGTAATCTCTCCCTTTGTACTTCATGTTAATACAGTAATACATATGCTCTTTCCATAAAGATTCATCGTGTTAGATCTTTAGAACTTGTTTCCTTGACCACTTGTTTAGATTAATCAATGTTACATATTATTCCTTCTCGTGGTTTCACTTGTTTGTCTTATGTTATTTTGCAGTTGAAGATTGAAGACTACGCCAAATGAGGAGAACACCATCGTGATCATAAGGTAAGCAATTCTTTGTGATCTTCGTAATTTGATTAATCTAGGAAAGTCTATATATTATGTCATGTTTTGTTTTAGATCTAGACCATTTAGACTAGAGAACTTTGTCCTTGTCCGCATAGATGAAGTATCTTCAAACAACTCAAAAGTATGCTGCAAAGATCTGATCTGCCTCTCCCAACCAACCAAAAAAGGTACCTGAAGGTTGCATTTTTCATTAGCCCGATCTATAATGATCTTGGAATCACCTGCTACCCGCAGTGAATATTTATCCCTGTCACGAGCAATATATAAGAGGGCCCACAAAGCTAGTAATTCAGCCCTAGTGTTTGTAGAAGATCCACACTCCATCTAAAAACAAGTATAGTGACCAATATCAATGCAAATCACACCACTAGCCCCGTTGAGACCCCAGGATAACTGTGCAGCCCCGTCAAAAAAGCTAATAGGAATGGCAACTGTAAATGTGGGGATTACAACATTCTTCGTATTCCAATGCCTTTTAAATGCAAACCATTCCTTGTAAGAACCAATGATGGCACACTCCACTTTATATAAGGAAAGTAGAGCGTTTACGAATAACAACTTGTTCCTATGAGTCCAAATGTGCCAAGAGACAAAACACGAAAGATATTTATGAATAGGAACATCATTCTTCC